>CAMAOD020000147.1:292500-1502500 GCA_945859595.2 Megachile willughbiella
TGTCTCTGTCTCTGTCTCTGCCTCTGCCTCTGTCTCTGTCTCTGTCTCTGTCGCTGTCTCTCCCTCTGTGCCAAACTCCGTCTCTGGCCCTGGCACTGTCTCTGCCTCTGTCTCCGTCTCTGTCTCTGTCTCGGTCTTTGTCGCCGTCTCTGTCTCTGTCTCTGTCTCCGCCTCTATCCCAGTCTCCGTCTCTGTATCTGTCTCTGTCTCCGCCTCTATCCCAGTCTCTGTCTCTGTCTCTGGCTCTGTCTCTGCCTCTGTCACCGTCTCTGTCTCTGTCTCGGTCTTTGTCTGTGTCTCTGTCTCTGTCTCTGTCTCTGTCTCTGTCTCTGTCTCTGTCACTGCCTCTGCCTCTGTCTCTGTCTCTGTGTCTGTCGCTGTCTCTCCCTCTGTCCCTGTCTCCGTCTCTGTCCCTGGCTCTGTCTCTGCCTCTGTGTCTGTCTCTGCCTCTGTCTCAGTCTCTGTCTCTCTCTCTGTGTCTATCTCTGCCTCTGACTCTGTCGCTGTCCCTGTCCATGTCTCTGTCTCTGTCTCCGTCTGCGCCTCTGTCTCTCTGTCCGTCTCAGTCCCAGTCTCTGTCTCTGTCTGCGTCTCTGTCCCAGGCTCTGTCTCTGCCTCTGTCACCGTCTATGTCTCTGTCTCGGTCTCTGTCTATGCCTCTGTCTCTGTCTCTGTCTCTGTCTGACACTCTGCCTCTGTCTCTGTCTCTGTCTCTGTCTCTGTCTCTGTCGCTGTTTCTCTCTCTTTCTCTGTCCCTGGCTCTCTCTCTGCCTCTGTCTCCGTCTCTGACTCTATCTCTGTCTCTATCTCTGTCTCTCTCTCTGTCTCTGTCTCCGTCTCTGTCTCTGTCTCTGTCTCTGTCACTGTCTCTGTCTCTGTCTCTGTCTCTGCCTCTGTCTCTGTCTCTGTCTCCGCCTCTGTCCCAGTCTCTATCTCTGTCTCCGTCTCTGTCCCTGGCTCTGTTTCTGCCTCTGTCACCGTCTCTGTCTCTTTATCTGTCTCTGTCTCTGTCTCTGTCTCTGTCTCTGTCTCTGTCTCTGTCTCTGTCTCTGTCTCTGTCTGAAACTCTGTCTCTGTCTCTGTCTCTGTCTCTGTCGCTGTCTCTCCCTCTGTGCCAGACTCCGTCTCTGGCCCTGGCTCTGTCTCTGCCTCTGTCTCCGTCTCTGTCTCTGTCTCGGTCTTTGTCTCCGTCTCTGCCTCTGTCTCCGTCTCTGTCTCTGTCTCGGTCTTTGTCTCCGTCTCTGTGTCTGTCTCTGTCTCTGTCTCTGTCTCTGTCTCTGTCTCTGTCTCCGTCTCCGTCTCCGTCTCTGTCTCTGTCTCCGCCTCTGTCCCAGTCTCTATCTCTGTCTCCGTCTCTGTCCCTGGCTCTGTCTCTGCCTCTGTCACCGTCTCTGTCTCTGTCTCGGTCTTTGTCTCTGTCTCTGTCTCTGTCTCTGTCTCTGTCTCCGTCTCTGTCTCTGTCTCTGTCTCTGTCTCTGTCTCTGTCTCTGTCTCTGTCTGTGTCTCTGTCTCTGTCTCTGTCTCTGTCTCTGTCTCTGTCTCTGTCTCCGTCTCTGTCTCTGCCTCTGTCTCTGCCTCTGTCTCTGCCTCTGCCTCTGTCTCCGTCTCCGACTCTGTCTCTGTCTCTATCTCCGTCTCTGTCTCTGTCTCCGTCTCTGTCTCTGTCTCAGTCTCTGTCTCTGTCTCTGTCTCTGTCTCTGTCTCTGTCTCTGTCTCTGTCTCTGTCTCTGTCTCTGTCTCTGTCTCTGTCTCTGTCTCTGTCTCTGTATCCGTCTCTGTCCCTGGCTCTGTCTCCGTCTCTGTCCCAGTCTCTGTCTCTGTCTCTTTCTCCGTCTCTGTCCCTGGCCCTGTCTCTGCCTCAGTCTCCGTCTCTGACTCTGTTTCTCTCTCTATCTACGTTTCTGTCCCTGTCTCTGCCTCTGTCTCTGTCTCTGCCTCTGTCTCTGTCACTGTCCCTCTCCCTGGCCCTGTCGCTGTCTCTGTCTCGGTCTTTGTCTCTGTCTCTGCCTCTGGCTGTGTCTCTGTCTCTGTCTCTGTCTCTGTCTCTGTCTCTGTCTCTGTCTCTGTCTGAAAATCTGTCTCGGTCTCTGTCTCTGTCTCTGTCTCTGTCTCTGTCTCTGTCTCTGTCTCTGTCTCTGTCTCTGTCTCTGTCTCTGCCTCTGTCTCCGTCTCTGTCTCCGTCTCTGTCTCTGTCTCTGTCTCTATCTCCGTCTATGTCTCTGTCTCTGTCTCTGTCTCTGTCTGTGTCTCTGTCTCTGTCTCTGTCTCTGTCTCTGTCTCTGTCTCTGTCTCTGTCTCTGTCTCTGTCTTTGTCTCCGTCTCTGTCTCTGCCTCTGTCTCTGCCTCTGTCTCTGTCTCTGCCTCTGTCTCCGTCTCTGACTCTGTCTCTGTTTCTATCTCCGTCTCTGTCTCTGTCTCCGTCTCTGTCTCTGTCTCTGTCTCTGTCTCTGTCTCTGTCTCTGTCTCTGTCTCTGTCCCTGTCTCTGTCTCTGTCTCTGCCTCTGCCTCTGTCTCTGTCTCTGTCTCTGTCGCTGTCTCTCCCTCTGTGCCAAACTCCGTCTCTGGCCCTGGCACTGTCTCTGCCTCTGTCTCCGTCTCTGTCTCTGTCTCGGTCTTTGTCGCCGTCTCTGTCTCTGTCTCTGTCTCCGCCTCTATCCCAGTCTCCGTCTCTGTATCTGTCTCTGTCTCCGCCTCTATCCCAGTCTCTGTCTCTGTCTCTGGCTCTGTCTCTGCCTCTGTCACCGTCTCTGTCTCTGTCTCGGTCTTTGTCTGTGTCTCTGTCTCTGTCTCTGTCTCTGTCTCTGTCTCTGTCTCTGTCACTGCCTCTGCCTCTGTCTCTGTCTCTGTGTCTGTCGCTGTCTCTCCCTCTGTCCCTGTCTCCGTCTCTGTCCCTGGCTCTGTCTCTGCCTCTGTGTCTGTCTCTGCCTCTGTCTCAGTCTCTGTCTCTCTCTCTGTGTCTATCTCTGCCTCTGACTCTGTCGCTGTCCCTGTCCATGTCTCTGTCTCTGTCTCCGTCTGCGCCTCTGTCTCTCTGTCCGTCTCAGTCCCAGTCTCTGTCTCTGTCTGCGTCTCTGTCCCAGGCTCTGTCTCTGCCTCTGTCACCGTCTATGTCTCTGTCTCGGTCTCTGTCTATGCCTCTGTCTCTGTCTCTGTCTCTGTCTGACACTCTGCCTCTGTCTCTGTCTCTGTCTCTGTCTCTGTCTCTGTCGCTGTTTCTCTCTCTTTCTCTGTCCCTGGCTCTCTCTCTGCCTCTGTCTCCGTCTCTGACTCTATCTCTGTCTCTATCTCTGTCTCTCTCTCTGTCTCTGTCTCCGTCTCTGTCTCTGTCTCTGTCTCTGTCACTGTCTCTGTCTCTGTCTCTGTCTCTGCCTCTGTCTCTGTCTCTGTCTCCGCCTCTGTCCCAGTCTCTATCTCTGTCTCCGTCTCTGTCCCTGGCTCTGTTTCTGCCTCTGTCACCGTCTCTGTCTCTTTATCTGTCTCTGTCTCTGTCTCTGTCTCTGTCTCTGTCTCTGTCTCTGTCTCTGTCTCTGTCTCTGTCTGAAACTCTGTCTCTGTCTCTGTCTCTGTCTCTGTCGCTGTCTCTCCCTCTGTGCCAGACTCCGTCTCTGGCCCTGGCTCTGTCTCTGCCTCTGTCTCCGTCTCTGTCTCTGTCTCGGTCTTTGTCTCCGTCTCTGCCTCTGTCTCCGTCTCTGTCTCTGTCTCGGTCTTTGTCTCCGTCTCTGTGTCTGTCTCTGTCTCTGTCTCTGTCTCTGTCTCTGTCTCTGTCTCCGTCTCCGTCTCCGTCTCTGTCTCTGTCTCCGCCTCTGTCCCAGTCTCTATCTCTGTCTCCGTCTCTGTCCCTGGCTCTGTCTCTGCCTCTGTCACCGTCTCTGTCTCTGTCTCGGTCTTTGTCTCTGTCTCTGTCTCTGTCTCTGTCTCTGTCTCTGTCTCCGTCTCTGTCTCTGTCTCTGTCTGAAACTCTGTCTCTGTCTCTGTCTCTGTCTCTGTCTCTGTCACTGTCTCTGTCTCTGTCTCTGTCTCTGCCTCTGTCTCTGTCTCTGTCTCCGCCTCTGTCCCAGTCTCTATCTCTGTTTCCGTCTCTCTCCCTGGCTATGTCTCTGCCTCTGTCACCGTCTCTGTCTCTGTATCTGTCTCTGTCTCTGTCTCTGTCTCTGTCTCTGTCTCTGTGTCTATCTCTGCCTCTGACTCTGTCACTGTCCCTGCCTATGTCTCTGTCTCTGTCTCCGTCTGCGTCTCTGTCTCTGTCTCCGTCTCTGTCCCAGTCTCTGTCTCTGTCTCTTGCTCCGTCTCTGTCCCTGGCTCTGTCTCTGCCTCTGTCTCCGTCTCTGACTCTGTTTCTGTCTCTATCTACGTCTCTGTCCCTGTCTCTGCCTCTGTCTCTGTCTCTGCCTCTGTCTCTGTCACTGTCCCTCTCCCTGGCCCTGTCGCTGTCTCTGTCTCTGTCTCTGTATATGCATCTGTCTCTGTCTCTGTCTCCGTCTCTGTCTCTGTCTCTGTCTGTGTCTCTGTCTCTGTCTCTGTCTCTGTCTCCGTCTCTGTCCCTGGCTCTGTCTCTGCCTCTGTCTCTGTCTCTGTCTCTGTCTCAGTCTCTGTCTCTCTCTCTGTGTCTATCTCTGCCTCTGACTCTGTCGCTGTCCCTGTCTATGTCTCTGTCTCTGTCTCCGTCTGCGTCTCTGTCTCTCTCTCCGTCTCAGTCCCAGTCTCTGTCTCTGTCTCCGTGTCTGTCCCTGGCTCTGTCTCTGCCTCTGTCACCGTCTCTGTCTCTGTCTCGGTCTCTGTCTATGTCTCTGTCTCTGTCTCTGTCTCTGTCTCCGTCTCTGTCTCTGTCTCTGTCTCTGTCTCTGTGTCTATCTCTGCCTCTGACTCTGTCACTGTCCCTGCCTATGTCTCTGTCTCTGTTTCCGTCTGCGTCTCTGTCTCTGTCTCCGTCCCTGTCCCAGTCTCTGTCTCTGTCTCTTGCTCCGTCTCTGTCCCTGGCTCTGCCTCTGTCTCTGTCTCTGCCTCTGTCTCTGTCACTGTCCCTCTCCCTGGCCCTGTCGCTGTCTCTGTCTCTGTCTCTGTATATTCATCTCTCTCTGTCTCTGTCTCCGTCTCTGTCTCTGTCTCCGTCTCTGACTCTGTCTCTGTCTCTATCTCCGTCTCTGTCTCTGTCTCCGTCTCTGTCTCTGTCTCTGTCTCTGTGTCTGTCTCTGTCTCTGTCTCTGTCTCTGTCTCTGTCTGTGTCTCTGTCTCTGTCTCTGTCTCTGTCTCTGTCTCTGTCTCTGTCTCTGTCTCTGTCTCCGTCTCTCTCTCTGCCTCTGTCTCTGCCTCTGTCTCTGCCTCTGCCTCTGCCTCTGTCTCCGTCTCCGACTCTGTCTCTGTCTCTATCTCCGTCTCTGTCTCTGTCTCCGTCTCTGTCTCTGTCTCAGTCTCTGTCTCTGTCTCTGTCTCTGTCTCTGTCTCTGTCTCTGTCTCTGTCTCTGTCTCTGTCTCTGTCTCTGTATCCGTCTCTGTCCCTGGCTCTGTCTCCGTCTCTGTCCCAGTCTCTGTCTCTGTCTCTTTCTCCGTCTCTGTCCCTGGCTCTGTCTCTGCCTTTGTCTCCGTCTCTGACTCTGTTTCTCTCTCTATCTACGTTTCTGTCCCTGTCTCTGCCTCTGTCTCTGTCTCTGCCTCTGTCTCTGTCACTGTCCCTCTCCCTGGCCCTGTCGCTGTCTCTGTCTCTGTCTCTGTATATTCATCTCTCTCTGTCTCTGTCTCCGTCTCTGTCTCTGTCTCCGTCTCTGACTCTGTCTCTGTCTCTATCTCCGTCTCTGTCTCTGTCTCCGTCTCTGTCTCTGTCTCTGTCTCTGTGTCTGTCTCTGTCTCTGTCTCTGTCTCTGTCTCTGTCTCTGTCTGTGTCTCTGTCTCTGACTCTGTCTCTGTCTCTATCTCCGTCTCTGTCTCTGTCTCCGTCTCTGTCTCTGTCTCTGTCTCTGTGTCTGTGTCTGTCTCTGTCTCTGTCTCTGTCTCTGTCTGTGTCTCTGTCTCTGTCTCTGTCTCTGTCTCTGTCTCTGTCTCTGTCTCTGTCTCTGTCTCCGTCTCCGTCTCTGTCTCTGTCTCTGTCTCTGTCTCTGTCTCTGTCTCTGTCTCTGTCTCTGTCTCTGTCTCTGTCTCTGTCTCTGTCTCTGTCTCTGTCTGAAAATCTGTCTCTGTCTCTGTCTCTGTCTCTGTCTCTGTCTCTGTCTCTGTCTCTGTCTCTGCCTCTGCCTCTGTCTCTGTCTCTGTCGCTGTCTCTCCCTCTGTCCCTGTCTCCGTCTCTGTCCCTGGCTCTGTCTCTGCGTCTGTCTCCGTCTCTGTCTCTGTCTCTGTCTCTGTCTGTGTCTCTGTCTCTGTCTCAGTCTCTGTCTCTGTCTCTGTGTATATCTCTGCCTCTGACTCTGTCACTGTCCCTGCCAATGTCTCTGTCTCTGTCTCCGTCTGCGTCTCTGTCTCTGTCTCCGTCTCTGTCCCAGTCTCTGTCTCTGTCTCTCTCTCCGTCTTTGTCCCTGGCTCTGTCTCTGCCTCGGTCTCCGTCTCTGACTCTGTTTCTGTCTCTATCTACGTCTCTGTCCCTGTCTCTGCCTCTGTCTCTGTCTCTGCCTCTGTCTCTCTCACTGTCCCTCTCCCTGGCCCTGTCGCTGTCTCTGTCTCTGTCTCTGTATATGCATCTGTCTCTGTCTCTGTCTCCGTCTCTGTCTCTGTCTCTGTCTGTGTCTCTGTCTCTGTCTCTGTCTCGGTCTCTGTCTCTGTCTCTGTCTCTGTCTCTGTCTCCGTCTGCGTCTCTGTCTCTCTCTCCGCCTCAGTCCCAGTCTCTGTCTCTGTCTCCGTCTCTGTCCCTGTCTCTGTCTCTGTCTCTGTCTCTGTCTCTGTCTCTGTCTCTGGCTCTGTCTCTGCCTCTGTCTCCGTCTCTGTCTCTGTCTCTGTCTCTGTCTCTGTCTCAGTCTCTGTCTCTGTCTCTGTGTCTATCTCTGCCTCTGACTCTGTCACTGTCCCTGCCTATGTCTCTGTCTCTGTTTCCGTCTGCGTCTCTGTCTCTGTCTCCGTCCCTGTCCCAGTCTCTGTCTCTGTCTCTTGCTCCGTCTCTGTCCCTGGCTCTGCCTCTGTCTCTGTCTCTGCCTCTGTCTCTGTCACTGTCCCTCTCCCTGGCCCTGTCGCTGTCTCTGTCTCTGTCTCTGTATATTCATCTCTCTCTGTCTCTGTCTCCGTCTCTGTCTCTGTCTCTGTCCCTGTCTCTGTCTCTGTCTCTGTCTCTGTCTCTGTCTCTGTCTCTGTCTCTGTCTCTGTCTCTGTTTCTGTCTCTGTCTCTGTCTCTGTCTCTGTCTCTGTCTCTGTCTCTGTCTCTGTCTCTGTCTCTGTCTCAGTCTCTGTCTCTGTCTCTGTCTCTGTGTCTCTGTCTCTGTGACTCTGTCTCTGTGTCTCTCTCTCTGTGTCTCTGTCTATGTGTCTCTGTCTCTGTGTCTCTGTCCCTGTGTCTCTGTCTCTGTGTCTCTGTGTCTCTGTCCCTGTGTATCTGTCTCTATCTCTGTCTCTGTGTCTCTGTCTCTGAGCCTCTGTCTCTATGTCCTGTCTCTGTGTCGGTCTCTATGTCTCTGTCTCTGTGTCTCTGTCTCTGTGTCTCTGTCTCTGTGTCTCTGTCTCTGTGTTTCTGTCTCTGTGTCTCTGTCTCTGTGTCTCTGTCTCTGTGTCTCTGTCTCTGTGTCTCTGTCTCTGTGTCTATGTCTCTGTGTCTCTGTCTCTGTGTCTCGGTCTCTGAGTCTCTGTCCCTATGTCCCTGTCTCTGCGCATCTGTCCCTCTGTCTCCGTCTCTGTGCCCCTGTCTCTGTCTCTGTCTCTGAGTCTCTGTCTCTGTGTTCCTGTCCCTGTGTCTCTGTCCCTGTGTCCCCGTCTCTGCGTCTCTGTCTCTGTCTCTGTGTCTCTGCATCTGTGTCCCTGTCTCTGCGTCTCTGTGTCTCTGTCTCTGTGTCTATGTCTCTGAGTCTCTGTCTCTGTGTCTCTGTCTCTGTGTCTCTGTCTCTGTGTCTCTGTCTCTGTGTCTCTGTCTCTGTGTCTCTGTCTCTGTGTCTCTGTCTCTGTGACTCTGTCTCTGTGTCTCTCTCTCTGTGTCTCTGTCTATGTGTCTCTGTCTCTGTGTCTCTGTCCCTGTGTCTCTGTCTCTGTGTCTCTGTGTCTCTGTCCCTGTGTATCTGTCTCTATCTCTGTCTCTGTGTCTCTGTCTCTGAGCCTCTGTCTCTATGTCCTGTCTCTGTGTCTCTGTCCCTATGTCTCCTTCTCTGTGTCTCTGTCCCTGTGTCTCTGCCTCTGAATCTCTGTATCTTTGTCCCTGTCTCTGTGTCCCTGTCCCTGTGCCTCCGTCTCTGTGTCTCTGTCTCTGTCTCTGTGTGTGTGTCTCTGTCTCTGTCCCTGTGTGTGTGTCTCTGTCTCTGTGTCTCTGTCTCTGCCTCTGTCTCTGTTTCTCGTTCTCTGTGTCTCTGTCTCTGTGTCTCTGTCGCTGTGTCTCCGTCTCTGTCTCTCTGTCTCTGTCTCTGTGTCTCTGTGTCTGTGTCTCTGTCACCGTCTCTGCGCCTCTGTTTCTATGTCTCTGTCTCTGTGTCTCGGTTTCTGTGTCTCGGTCTCTGTGTCTCTGCCTCTGAATCTCTGTCTCTGTGTCTCTGTCCCAGAGTCTCCGTCTCTGTGTCTCTGTCTCTCTGTCTCTGTCTCTGTGTCTCTGTGTCTGTGTCTCTGTCACCGTCTCTGCGCCTCTGTTTCTATGTCTCTGTCTCTGTGTCTCGGTTTCTGTGTCTCGGTCTCTGTGTCTCTGCCTCTGAATCTCTGTCTCTGTGTCTCTGTCCCAGAGTCTCCGTCTCTGTGTCTCGGTGTCTGAGCCTCTGTCTCCGTGTCTCTGTCTCTCTGTCTCTGTCTCTGTGTATCGGTCTCTGTGTCTCTGTCTCCGTCTCTGTGTCTCTGTCTCTGTGTCTCTGCCTCTGTGTCTCTGTCTCTATGTCTCTGTGTCTCTGTCTCTGTGTCTCTGTCTCTGTGTCCCTGTCTCTGAGTCTCTCTCGCTGTGTCCCAGTCTCTGTGTCTCTGTCTCTGTGTCTCTGTCGCCGTGTCTCCCTCTCTGCGTCTCTGTCTCTGTGTGTGTGTCTCTGTCTCTGTGTCTCTGTCTCTGTCTCTCTGTCTCTGTGCCTCTATCTCTGTGTCTCTGTCTCTGTGTCTCTGCGCCTCTGTCTCTTTGTCTCTTTCTCTGTGTCTCTGTCTCTGTGTTCCTGTCTCTGTGTCTCTGTCTCTGTGCCTCTGTCACCCTCTCTGTGTCTCTGTCTCTGTGTCTCTGTCGCTGTGTCTCCGTCTCTGCGTCTCTGTCTCTGTGTGTGTGTCTCCGTCTCTGTGTCTCTGTCTCTGTCTCTCTGTCTCTGTGCCTCTATCTCTGTGTCTCTGTCTCTGTGTCTCTGCGTCTCTGTCTCTGTCTCTGTGTTCCTGTCCCTGTTTCTCTGTCTCTGTCTCTGAGTCTTTGTCTGTGTGACCCTGTCTCTGTGTCTCTGTCCCTGTGCCTCCGTCTCTGTGTATCTGTCTCTCTCTCTCTGTGTCTCTGTCTCTGTGTCTTTGTATCTGTGTCTCCGTCTCTGTGCCTATGTCTCTGTCTCTGAGTCTCTGTCTCTGTGTCTCTGTCTATGTGTCCCTGTCTCTGTGTCTCCGTCTCAGTGTCTCTGTCCCTGTGGCTCCGTCTCTGTGTCTCTCTCTCTGCGTCCCTGTCTCTGTGTCTCTGTCTCTGTCTCTGTGTATCTGCCTCTGTGTCTCCCTCCCTGTGTCACGGTCCCTGTGTTACCGTCTCTGTGTCTCGTCCTCTGTGTCTCTGTCTCTGTGTCTCTACCTCTGAATCTCTGTCCCAGTGTCTCTGTCCCTGTGTCTGTGTCTCTGTGTATCTGTCACTGTGTCTCCGTCTGTGCGTCTCTGTCTCTGTGTCTCTGTCTCTGTGTTTCTGTCATTATGTCTCTGTCTCTGTGTCTCTGTCTCTGTGTATCTGTCTCTGTGTTTCTGTCTCTGTGTATCTGTCTCTGTGTCTCTGTCTCTGTGTCTCTGTCTCTGTGTCTCTGTCTCTGTGTATCTGTCACTGTGTCTCCGTCTGTGCGCCTCTGTTTCTGTGTCTCTTTCTCTGTGTTTCTGTCATTATGTCTCTGTCTCTGTGTCTCTGTCTCTGTGAATCTGTCTCTGTGTCTCTGTCTCTGTGTTTCTGGCCCTGTGTCTCCGTCTCTGTATCTCTGTCGCTCTGACTCTGTCTCTTGTGTCACTCTCTCTGAATCTCTGTCTCTGTGTCTCTGTCTCTGCGTCTCTGTCTCTGTGTCTCTGTCTCTGTGTTTCTGTCATTATGTCTCTGTCTCCGTGTCTCTGTCTCTGTGAATCTGTCTCTGCGTCTCTGTCTCTGCGTCTCTGTCTCTGTGTCCCTGTCTCTGTGTCGGTCTCTATGTCTCTGTCCCTGTGTCTCTGGCACTGTGTATCTGTCTCTGTCTCTGTCTCTGTGTCCCTGTCTCTGAGTCTCTCTCTCTGTGTCTCAGTCTCTGTGTCTCTGTCTCTGTGTTTCTGTCTCTGTGTCTCTGTCTCTGTGCCTCTGTCTCAGTGTCTCTGTCTCTGTATCTCTGTCCCTGTGTCCCTGTCTCTGCGTCTCTGTGTCTCTGTCTCTGTCTCTGTGTCCCTGTCTCTGATTCTCTCTCGCTGTGTCCCATTCCCTGTGTCTCTGTCTCTGTGTCTCTGTCGCTGTGTCTCCGTCTCTGTGTCTCTGTCTCTATGTCTCTGTCTCTGTCTCTGTTTCCCTTTCTCTGTGACTCTGTCTCAGTGTCCCTGTCCCTGTGTCTCCGTCTCTGTGTCCCTGTCTCTGTGTCTCTGTCTCTGTGTCTCTGTCTCTGTGTCTCTGTCTCTGTGTCTCTGTCTCTGTGTCTCTGTCTCTGTGTCTCTGTCTCTATGTCTCTGTATCTCTATATTTCTGTCTCTGTGTCTCTGTCTCTGTGTCTCTGTCTCTGTGTCTCTGTCTCTGTGTCTCTGTCTCTGTGTCTCTGTCTCTGTGTCTCTGTCTCTGTGTCGCTGTCTCTGTGTCTCTGTCTGTGTGTCTCTGTCTCTGTGTCTCTGTCTCTGTGTCTCTGTCTCTGTGTCTCTGCCTCTGTGTCTCTGCCTCTGTGTCTCTGTTTCTGTGTCTCTGTTTCTGTGTCTCTGTCTCTGTGTTTCTGTCTCTGTGTCTCTGTCGCTGTGTCTCCGTCTCTGTGTCTCTGTCTCTATCACTGTGTCTCTGTCCATGTGTCTCTGTCTTTGTCTCTCTGTCTCTGTGTCTCTGTCTCTGTGTTTCTGTCTCTGTGTCTCTGTCTCTGTGTCTCTGTCTCTGTGTCTCTGTCTCTGTGTCTCTGTTTCTGTGTCTCTGTCTCTGTGTCTCTGTCTCTGTCTCTGTGTCTCTGCCTCTGTGTCTCTGTCTCTGTGTCTCTGTCTCTGTGTCTCTGTCTCTGTCTCTGTGCCCCTGTCTCTGAGTCTCTCTCGCAGTGTCCCAGTCTCTGTGCCTCTGTATCTGTGTCTCTGTCTCTATGTCCCTGTCCCTGTGTCTCCGTCTCTGTGTCTCACTCAATGTGTCTCTGTCTCTGGGTCTCTGTCTCTGTGTCTCGGTCTCTGAGTCTCTGTCGCTATGTCCCTGTCTCTGCGCCTCTGTCCCTCTGTCCCGGTCTCTGTGCCTCTGTCTCTGTCTCTGTCTCTGTGTTTCCGTCACTGTGTCTCAGTTTCTGTGTCTCTGTCTGTGTGTCTCTGCCCCTGTGCCTCTGTCTCCGTCTCAGTGTCTCTGTTTCTGTGTCTCTGTCTCTGTGACCCTGTCTCTGTGCCTCTGTCCCTGTGTCCCCGTCTCTGCGTCTCTGTCTCTGTGTCTGTGTCTCTGCCTCTGTGTCCCTTTCTCTGTCTCTGTGTCTATGTCTCTGAGTATCTGTCTCTGTGTCTCTGTCTCTGTCTCTGAATCTCTGTCTCTCAGTCTCTGTCTCTGTGTCTCTGTCTCTGTGTCTCTGTCTACGTGTCTCTGTCTCTGTGTCTTTGAGTCTGTGTCTCTGTCTCTGTGTCTCTGTCTCTGTGTCTCTGTCTCTGTGTCTCTGTCTCTGTGTCTCTGTCTCTGTGCCTCCGTCTCTGTGTATCTGTCTCTCTCCCTCTGTGTCTCTGTCTCTGTGTCTTTGTATCTGTGTCTCCGTCTCTGTGCCTATGTCTCTGTCTCTGAGTCTCTGTCTCTGTGTCTCTGTCTATGTGTCCCTGTCTCTGTGTCTTCGTCTCAGTGTCTCTGTCCCTGTGGCTCCGTCTCTGTGTCTCTCTCTCTGCGTCCCTGTCTCTGTGTCTCTGTCTCTGTCTCTGTGTATCTGCCTCTGTGTCTCCCTCCCTGTGTCACGGTCCCTGTGTTACCGTCTCTGTGTCTCGTCCTCTGTGTCTCTGTCTCTGTGTCTCTACCTCTGAATCTCTGTCCCTGTGTCTCTGTCCCAGTGTCTCTGTCCCTGTGTCTCTGTCTCTGTGTATCTGTCACTGTGTCTCCGTCTGTGCGTCTCTGTCTCTGTGTCTCTGTATCTGTGTTTCTGTCATTATGTCTCTGTCTCTGTGTCTCTGTCTCTGTGTCTCTGTCTCTGTGAATCTGTCTCTGTGTTTCTGTCTCTGTGTATCTGTCTCTGTGTCTCTGTCTCTGTGTCTCTGTCTCTGTGTATCTGTCACTTTGTCTCCGTCTGTGCGCCTCTGTCTCTGTGTCTCTTTCTCTGTGTTTCTGTCATTATGTCTCTGTCTCTGTGTCTCTGTCTCTGTGAATCTGTCTCTGTGTCTCTGTCTCTGTGTTTCTGGCCCTGTGTCTCCGTCTCTGTATCTCTGTCGCTCTGACTCTGTCTCTTGTGTCACTCTCTCTGAATCTCTGTCTCTGTGTCTCTGTCTCTGCGTCTCTGTCTCTGTGTCTCTGTCTCTGTGTTTCTGTCATTATGTCTCTGCCTCTGTGTCTCTGTCTCTGTGAATCTGTCTCTGCGTCTCTGTCTCTGCGTCTCTGTCTCTGTGTCCCTGTCTCTGTGTCGGTCTCTATGTCTCTGTCCCTGTGTCTCTGGCACTGTGTATCTGTCTCTGTCTCTGTCTCTGTGTCCCTGTCTCTGAGTCTCTCTCTCTGTGTCTCAGTCTCTGTGTCTCTGTCTCTGTGTTTCTGTCTCTGTGTCTCTGTCTCTGTGCCTCTGTCTCAGTGTCTCTGTCTCTGTACCTCTGTCCCTGTGTCCCTGTCTCTGCGTCTCTGTGTCTCTGTCTCTGTCTCTGTGTCCCTGTCTCTGATTCTCTCTCGCTGTGTCCCATTCCCTGTGTCTCTGTCTCTATGTCTCTGGCTCTGTGAAACTGTCTCTGTGCTTCTGTCTCTGTGTCTCTGTCGCTGTGTCTCCGTCTCTGTGTCTCTGTCTCTATGTCTCTGTCTCTGTCTCTGTTTCCCTTTCTCTGTGACTCTGTCTCTGTGTCCCTGTCCCTGTGTCTCTGTCTCTGTGTCTCTGCCTCTGTGTCTCTGTTTCTGTGTCTCTGTTTCTGTGTCTCTGTTTCTGTGTCTCTGTCTCTGTGTCTCTGTCTCTGTGTCTCTGTCTCTGTGTCTCTGTCTCTGTGTCTCTGTCTCTGTGTCTCTGTCTCTGTGTCTCTGTCTCTGTGTCTCTGTCTCTGTGTCTCTGTCTCTGTGTCTCTGTCTCTGTGTCTCTGTCTCTGTGTCTCTGTCTCTGCGCCTCTGTCCCTCTGTCCCGGTCTCTGTGCCTCTGTCTCTGTCTCTGTCTCTGTGTTTCCGTCACTGTGTCTCAGTCTCTGTGTCTCTGTCTGTGTGTCTCTGCCCCTGTGCCTCTGTCTCCGTCTCAGTGTCTCTGTTTCTGTGTCTCTGTCTCTGTGACCCTGTCTCTGTGCCTCTGTCCCTGTGTCCCCGTCTCTGCGTCTCTGTCTCTGTGTCTGTGTCTCTGCCTCTGTGTCCCTTTCTCTGTCTCTGTGTCTATGTCTCTGAGTATCTGTCTCTGTGTCTCTGTCTCTGTCTCTGAATCTCTGTCTCTCAGTCTCTGTCTCTGTGTCTCTGTCTCTGTCTCTATTTCTCTTTCCCTGTGTCTCTGTTTCTGTGTCTCTGCCTCGGTGTCTCTGCATCTCTGTGTCTCTGTCTCTGTGTCCCCGTCTCCGCGTCCCTGTGTCTCTGTCCCTGTCTCTGTGTCTCTGTCTCTGTGTCTCTGTCTCTGTGTCTCTGTCTCTGTGTCTCTGTCTCTGTGTCTCTGTCTCTGTGTCTCTGTCTCTGTGTCTCTGTCTCTGTGTCTCTGTCTCTGTGTCTCTGTCTCTGTGTCTCTGTCTCTGTGTCTCTGTCTCTGTGTCTCTGTCTCTGTGTCTCTGTCTCTGTGTCTCTGTCTCTGTGTCTCTGTCTCTGTGTCTCTGTCTCTGTGTCTCTGTCTCTGTGTCTCTGTCTCTGTGTCTCTGTCTCTGTGTCTCTGTCTCTGTGTCTCTGTCTCTGTGTCTCTGTCTCTGTGTCTCTGTCTCTGTGTCTCTGTCTCTGTGTCTCTGTCTCTGTGTCTCTGTCTCTGTGTATCTGTCTCTACGTCTCTGTGTCTCTGTCTCTGTCTCAGTGTCCCTGTCTCTGAGTCCCTCTCGCTGTGTCCCAGTCTCTGTGTCTCTGTCTCTGTGTCCCTGTCTCTGTGTCTCTGTCTCTGTGACCCTGTCTCTGTGCCTCTGTCCCTGTGTCCCCGTCTCTGCGTCTCCGTCTCTGTCTCTGTGTCCCGGTCTCTGTGTCTCTCTCCCTGTGTCACGGTCTCTTTGTCTCCGTCTCTGTGTATCTGTCTCTGTGTCTCTGTCTCTGTGTCTATGTCTCTGAGTCTCTGTCTCTATGTCTCTGTCTCTGTCTCTGAATCTCCGTCTCTCAGTGTCTGTCTCTGTGACCCTGTCTCTGTGCCTCTGTCCCTCTGACCCCGTCTCTGCGTCTCCGTCTCTGTCTCTGTGTCTCAGTCTCTGTGTCTCTGTCTGTGTGTCTCTGCCCCTGTGCCTCTGTCTCCGTCTCAGTGTCTCTGTTTCTGTGTCTCTGTCTCTGTGTCTCCGTCTCTGTGTCTCTGTCTCTGTGTCTCTGTCTCTGTGTCTCTGTCTCTGTGTCTCTGTCTCTGTGTCTCTGTCTCTGTGTCTCTGTGTCTCTGTCTCTGTGTCTCTGTCTCTGTGTCTCTGTCTCTATCTCTGTCTCTGTGTCTCTGTCTCTGAGCCTCTGTCTCTATGTCCTGTCTCTGTGTCTCTGTCCCTATGTCTCCTTCTCTGTGTCCCTGTCCCTGTGTCTCTGCCTCTGAATCTCTGTATCTTTGTCCCTGTCTCTGTGTCTCTGTCTCTGTGTCTCTGTCCCTGTGTCTCTGTCTCTGTGTCTCTGTCTCTGTGTCTCTGTCTCTGTGTCTCTGTCTCTGTGTCTCTGTCTCTGTGTCTCTGTCTCTGTGTCTCTGTCTCTGTGTCTCTGTCTCTGTGTCTCTGTCTTTGTGTCTCTGTCTCTGTGTCTCTGTCTCTGTGTCTCGGTCTCTGAGTCTCTGTCTCTATGTCCCTGTCTCTGCGCCTCTGTCCCTCTGTCCCGGTCTCTGTGCCTCTGTCTCTGTCTCTGTCTCTGTGTTTCCGTCTCTGTGTCTCAGGCTCTGTGTCTCTGTCTGTGTGTCTCTGCCCCTGTGCCTCTGTCTCCGTCTCAGTGTCTCTGTTTCTGTGTCTCTGTCTCTGTGACCCTGTCTCTGTGCCACTGTCCCTGTGTCCCCGTCTCTGCGTCTCTGTCTCTGTGTCTGTGTCTCTGCCTCTGTGTCTCTGTCTCTGTCTCTGTGTCTATGTCTCTGAGTATCTGTCTCTGTGTCTCTGTCTCTGTCTCTGAATCTCTGTCTCTCAGTCTCTGCCTCTGTGTCTCTGTCTCTGTGTCTCTGTCTACGTGTCTCTGTCTCTGTGTCTTTGAGTCTGTGTCTCTGTCTCTGTGTCTCTGTCTCTGTGTCTCTGTCTCTGTCTCTGTGTCTCTGTCTCTGTGTCTCTGTCTCTGTGTCTCTGTCTCTGTGCCTCTGTCTCTGTGTCTCTGTCTCTGTGTCTCTGTCTCTGTGTCTCTGTCTCTGCGTCTCTGTCTCTGTGTCTCTGGCTCTGTCTCTCTGTCTCTGTCTCTGTGTCTCTGTGTCTGTGTCTCTGTCACCGTCTCTGCGCCTCTGTTTCTATGTCTCTGTCTCTGTGTCTCGGTTTCTGTGTCTCGGTCTCTGTGTCTCTGCCTCTGAATCTCTGTCTCTGTGTCTCTGTCCCAGAGTCTCCGTCTCTGTGTCTCTGTCTCTGTGTATCTGTCTCTGTGTCTCTGTCTCTGTCTCTGTCTCTGCGTCTCTTTCTCTGTGTCCCTGCCTCTGTGTCTCTGTCCCTGTGTCTCCGTCTCTGTGGTTCTGTCTCTGTGTCCCTGTCTCTGTGTCTCTGTCCCAGAGTCTCGGTCTCTGTGTCTCGGTGTCTGTGGCTCTGTCTCCGTGTCTCTGTCTCTTTGTCTCTGTCTCTGAGTCTCTGTCTCTGTGTCTCTGTCTCTGTCTCTGTGTCTCTGTCTCTGTGTCTCTGTCTATGTGTCTATGTCTCTGTGTCTCTGTCTCTGTTTCTCGGTCTCTGAGTCTCTGCCTCTATGTCCCTATCCCTGCGCCTCTGTCCCTCTGTCTCCGTCTCTGTGCCTCTGTCTCTGTCTCTGTCTCTGTGTCCCTGTCTCTGTGTCTGTGTCCCTGTGTCCCCGTCTTTGCGTCTCTGTCTCTGTCTCTGTGTCTCTGCCTCTGTGTCCCTGTCTCTGCGTCTCTGTGTCTCTGTCTCTGTCTCTGTGTCGCTGTCTCTGTGTCTCCGTCTCTGTGTCTCTGTCTCTCTCACTGTGTCCCGGTCTCTGTGTCTCTGTCTCTATGTCACTGTCTCTGTGTCTCCGTCTCTGTGTCTCAGTCTCTGTGTCTCTGTCTGTGTGTCTCTGCCCCTGTGCCTCTGTCTCCGTCTCAGTGTCTCTGTTTCTGTGTCTCTGTCTCTGTGTCTCCGTCTCTGTGTCTCGGTCTCTGTGTCTCTGTCTATGTGTCTATGCCTCTGTGTCTCCGTCTCTGTGTCTCACTCAATGTGTCTCTGTCTCTGGGTCTCTGTCTCTGATTCTCTATCTCTGCGTCTCTGTCTCTGCGTCTCTGTCTCTGTGTCCCTGTCCTTGTGTCTCTGTCTCTGTGTCTCTGTCTCTGTATCTGTGTCTCTGTGTCTCTGTCTCTATGTCTCTGTATCTTTATATCTCTGTCTCTGTGTCTCTGTCACTGTGTCTCTGTCTCTGTGTCTCTGTCTCTGTGTCACTGTCTGTGTGTCTCTGTCTCTGTGTCTCTCTCTCTCTGTGTCTCTGTCGACGATATCTGTCTCTGTGTCTCGGTCCCTGTGTCACTCTCTCTGTGTCTCTGTCGCTGTGTCTCTGTCTCTATGTTTCAGTCTCTGTATGTCTGTCTCCGTGCCTCTGTCTCTGTGTCTCTGTCTCTGTGTCTCTGTCCCTGTGTCCCTGTCTCTGCGTCTCTGTCTCTGTGTCTCTGTCTCTGTGTCCCTATCTCTGTGTCCCTGTCTCTGTGTCGGTCTCTATGTCTCTGTCTCTGTGTCCCTGGCACTGTGTATCTGTCTCTGTCTGTGTCTCTGTGTCCCTGTCTCTGAGTCTCTCTCTCTGTGTCTCAGTCTCTGTGTCTCTGTCTCTGTGTCTCTGTCTCTGTGCCTCTGTCTCAGTGTCTCTGTCTCTGTGTCTCTGTCTCTGTGTCCCTGTCTCTGCGTCTCTGTGTCTCTGTCTCTGTCTCTGTGTCCCTGTCTCTGATTCTCTCTCGCTGTGTCCCAGTCCCTGTGTCTCTGTCTCTGTGTCTCTGTCTCTGTGTCTCTGTCTCTATGTCTCTGTCTCTGTGAAACTGTCTCTGTGTTTCTGTCTCTGTGTCTCTGTCTCTGTGTCTCTGTCTCTGTCTCTGTCTCTGTGTCTCTGTCTCTGAGCCTCTGTCTCTATGTCCTGTCTCTGTGTCTCTGTCCCTATGTCTCCTTCTCTGTGTCTCTGTCCCTGTGCCTCTGCCTCTGAATCTCTGTATCTTTGTCCCTGTCTCTGTGTCTCCGTCTCTGTGTCTCTGTCTCTGTCTCTGTGTGTGTGTCTCTGTCTCTGTCCCTGTGTGTGTGTCTCTGTCTCTGAGTCTCTGTCTCTGTGTCTCTGTCTCTGCCTCTGTCTCTGTTTCTCTTTCTCTGTGTCTCTGTCTATGTGTCTCTGTCCCTGTGTCTCCGTCTCTGTGTCTCCCTCTCTCTGTGTCTCTGTCCACGTTATCTTTCTCTGTGTCTCTGTCCCTGTGTCTCTCTCCCTGTGTCACCGTCTCTTTGTTTCCGTCTCTGTGGCTCTGTCTCTGTGTCTCTGTCTCTGTGTCTATGTCTGTGAGTCTCTGTCTCTGTGTCTCTGTCTCTGTCTCTGAATTTCTGTCTCTCAGTCTCTGTCTCTGTGACCCTGTCTCTGTGCCTCTGTCCCTGTGAAACTGTCTCTGTGTTTCTGTCTCTGTGTCTCTGTCGCTGTGTCTCCGTCTCTGTGTCTCTGTCTCTCTCACTGTGTCTCTGTCTATGTGTCTCTGTCTGTGTATCTCTGTCTCTGTGTCTCTGTCTCTGTGTTTCTGTCTCTGTGTCTCTGTCTCTGTGTCACAGTCTCTGTGTCTCTGTCTCTGTGTCTCTGTCTCTGTGTCTCTGTCTCTGTGTCTCTGTCTCTGTGTCTCTGTCTCTGTGTCTCTGTCTCTGTGTCTCTGTCTCTGTGCATCTGTCTCTACGTCTCTGTGTCTCTGTCTCTGTCTCAGTGTCCCTGTCTCTGAGTCTCTCTCGCTGTGTCCCAGTCTCTGTGTCTCTGTCTCTGTGTCTCTGTCTCTGTGTCTCTGTCTCTGTGACCCTGTCTCTGTGCCTCTGTCCCTGTGTCCCCGTCTCTGCGTCTCCGTCTCTGTCTCTGTGTCTCTGTCTCTGTATCTCTGTCTCTGTGTCTCTGTCTCTGCGTCTCTGTCTCTGCGTCTCTGTCTCTGTGTCCCTGTCTCTGTGTCCCTGTCTCTGTGTCGGTCTCTATGTCTCTGTCTCTGTGTCTCTGGCACTGTGTATCTGTCTCTGTCTCTGTCTCTGTGTCCCTGTCTCTGAGTCTCTCCCTCCGTGCCTCAGTCTCTGTGTCTCTGTCTCTGTGTCTCTGTCTCTGTGCCTCTGTCTCAGTGTCTCTGTCTCTGTGTCTCTGTCTCTGTGTCCCTGTCTCTGCGTCTCTGTGTCTCTGTCTCTGTCTCTGTGTCCCTGTCTCTGATTCTCTCTCGCTGTGTCCCAGTGCCTGTGTCTCTGTCTCTGTGTCTCTGTCTCTATGTCTCTGTCTCTGTGAAACTGTCTCTGTGTTTCTGTCTCTGTGTCTCTGTCTCTGTGTCTCTGTCTCTGTCTCTGTCTCTGTCTCTGTGTCTCTGTCTCTGAGCCTCTGTCTCTATGTCCTGTCTCTGTGTCTCTGTCCCTATGTCTCCTTCTCTGTGTCTCTGTCCCTGTGTCTCTGCCTCTGAATCTCTTTATCTTTGTCCCTGTCTCTGTGTCTCCGTCTCTGTGTCTCTGTCTCTGTCTCTGTGTGTGTGTCTCTGTCTCTGTCCCTGTGTGTGTGTCTCTGTCTCTGAGTCTCTGTCTCTGTGTCTCTGTCTCTGCCTCTGTCTCTGTTTCTCTTTCTCTGTGTCTCTGTCTCTGTGTCTCTGACCCTGTGTCTCCGTCTCTGTGTCTCTCTCTCTCTGTGTCTCTGTCCACGTTATTTTTCTCTGTGTCTCTGTCCCTGTGTCTCTCTCCCTGTGTCACGGTCTCTTTGTCTCCGTCTCTGTGGCTCTGTCTCTGTGTGTCTGTCTCTGTGTCTCTGTCTCTGCGTCTATGTCTCTGAGTCACTGTCTCTGTGTCTCTGTCTCTGTCTCTATGTCTCTGTCTCTGTGAAACTGTCTCTGTGTTTCTGTCTCTGTGTCTCTGTCTCTGTGTCTCTGTCTCTGTCTCTGTCTCTGTCTCTGTGTCTCTGTCTCTGAGCCTCTGTCTCTATGTCCTGTCTCTGTGTCTCTGTCCCTATGTCTCCTTCTCTGTGTCTCTGTCCCTGTGTCTCTGCCTCTGAATCTCTTTATCTTTGTCCCTGTCTCTGTGTCTCCGTCTCTGTGTCTCTGTCTCTGTCTCTGTGTGTGTGTCTCTGTCTCTGTCCCTGTGTGTGTGTCTCTGTCTCTGAGTCTCTGTCTCTGTGTCTCTGTCTCTGCCTCTGTCTCTGTTTCTCTTTCTCTGTGTCTCTGTCTCTGTGTCTCTGACCCTGTGTCTCCGTCTCTGTGTCTCTCTCTCTCTGTGTCTCTGTCCACGTTATTTTTCTCTGTGTCTCTGTCCCTGTGTCTCTCTCCCTGTGTCACGGTCTCTTTGTCTCCGTCTCTGTGGCTCTGTCTCTGTGTCTCTGTCTCTGTGTCTCTGTCTCTGCGTCTATGTCTCTGAGTCACTGTCTCTGTGTCTCTGTCTCTGTCTCTGAATCTCTGTCTCTCAGTCTCTGTCTCTGTGACCCTGTCTCTGTGCCTCTGTCCCTGTGAAACTGTCTCTGTGTTCCTGTCTCTGTGTCTCTGTCGCTGTGTCGGTCTCTATGTCTCTGTCTCTGTGTCTCTGGCACTGTGTATCTGTCTCTGTCTCTGTCTCTGTGTCCCTGTCTCTGAGTCTCTCTCTCTGTGTCTCAGTCTCTGTGTCTCTGTCTCTGTGTCTCTGTCTCTGTGCCTCTGTCTCAGTGTCTCTGTCTCTGTGTCTCTGTCTCTGTGTCCCTGTCCCTGCGTCTCTGTGTCTCTTTCTCTGTCTCTGTGTCCCTGTCTCTGATTCTCTCTCGCTGTGTCCCAGTCCCTGTGTCTCTGTCTCTGTGTCTCTGTCTCTATGTCTCTGTCTCTGTGAAACTGTCACTGTGTTTCTGTCTCTGTGTCTCTGTCTCTGTGTCTCTGTCTCTGTCTCTGTCTCTGTCTCTGTGTCTCTGTCTCTGAGCCTCTGTCTCTATGTCCTGTCTCTGTGTCTCTGTCCCAATGTCTCCTTCCCTGTGTCTCTGTCCCTGTGTCTCTGCCTCTGAATCTCTGTATCTTTGTCCCTGTCTCTGTGTCTCCGTCTCTGTGTCTCTGTCTCTGTCTCTGTGTGTGTGTCTCTGTCTCTGTCCCTGTGTGTGTGTCTCTGTCTCTGAGTCTCTGTCTCTGTGTCTCTGTCTCTGCCTCTGTCTCTGTTTCTCTTTCTCTGTGTCTCTGTCTCTGTGTCTCTGTCCCTGTGTCTCCGTCTCTGTGTCTCTCTCTCTCTGTGTCTCTGTCCACGTTATTTTTCTCTGTGTCTCTGTCTCTGTGTCCCTGTCTCTGAGTCTCTCTCGTTGTGTCCCAGTCTCTGTGTCTCTGTCTCTGTGTCTGTGTCTCGGCCTCTGTGTGTCTGTCTCTGTGTGTCTGCCTCTGAATCTCTCTCTCTGTGTCTCTGTCCCAGTGTCTCTGTCTCTGTGTCTCTGTCTCTGTGTCTCTGTCTCTGTGTCTCTGTCTCTGTGTCTCTGTCTCTGTGTATCTGTCACTATGTCTCTGTCGCTGTGTCTCTGTCTCTATGTCTCTGTCTCTCTCTCAGTTTCTCGTTCTCTGTGTCTCTGTCTCTGTGTCTCCGTCTCTGTGCCTCTGTCTCTGTCTCTGAGCCTCTGTCTCTGTGTCTCTGTCTATGTGTCTCTGTCTCTATGTCTCTGTCTCTGTCTCTATTTCTCTTTCCCTGTGTCTCTGTTTCTGTGTCTCTGCCTCGGTGTCTCTGTATCTCTGTCTCTGTGTCTCTGTCTCTGTGTCCCTGTCTCTGTGTCTCTGTCCCTGTGTCCCCGTCTCTGCGTGTCTGTCTCTGTCTCTGTATCCCGGCCTCTGTGTGTCTGTCTCTGTGTCTCTGCCTCTGAATCTCACTCTCTGTGTCTCTGTCCCAGTGTCTCTGTCTCTGTGTCTCTGTCTCTGTGTATCTGTCACTATGTCTCTGTCGCTGTGTCTCTGTCTCTATGTCTCTGTCTCTGTCTCAGTTTCTCTTTCTCTGTGTCTTCGTCTCTGTGTCTCCGTCTCTGTGCCTCTGTCTCTGTCTCTGAGCCTCTGTCTCTGTGTCTCTGTCTCTGTCTCTATTTCTCTTTCCCCGTGTCTCTGTTTCTGTGTCTCTGCCTCGGTGTCTCTGCATCTCTGTGTCTCTGTCTCTGTGTCCCCGTCTCCGCGTCTCTGTGTCTCTGTCCCTGTCTCTGTGTCTCTGTCTCTGTGTCTCTGTCTCTGTGTCTCTGTCTCTGTGTCTCTGTCTCGGTGTCTCTGTCTCTGTGTCTCTGTCTCTGTGCCTCTGTCTCTGTGTCTCTGTCTCTGTGTCTCTGTCTCTGTGTCTCTGTCTCTGTGTCTCTGTCTCTGTGTCTCTGGCTCTGTTTCTCTGTCTCTGTCTCTGTGTCTCTGTCACCGTCTCTGCGCCTCTGTTTCTATGTCTCTGTCTCTGTGTCTCGGTTTCTGTGTCTCGGTCTCTGTGTCTCTGCCTCTGAATCTCTGTCTCTGTGTCTCTGTCCCAGAGTCTCCGTCTCTGTGTCTCTGTCTCTGTGTATCTGTCTCTGTGTCTCTGTCTCTGTCTCTGTCTCTGCGTCTCTTTCTCTGTGTCCCTGCCTCTGTGTCTCTGTCCCTGTGTCTCCGTCTCTGTGGTTCTGTCTCTGTGTCCCTGTCTCTGTGTCTCTGTCCCAGAGTCTCGGTCTCTGTGTCTCGGTGTCTGTGGCTCTGTCTCCGTGTCTCTGTCTCTTTGTCTCTGTCTCTGAGTCTCTGTCTCTGTGTCTCTGTCTCTGTCTCTGTGTCTCTGTCTCTGTGTCTCTGTCTATGTGTCTATGTCTCTGTGTCTCTGTCTCTGTTTCTCGGTCTCTGAGTCTCTGCCTCTATGTCCCTATCCCTGCGCCTCTGTCCCTCTGTCTCCGTCTCTGTGCCTCTGTCTCTGTCTCTGTCTCTGTGTCCCTGTCTCTGTGTCTGTGTCCCTGTGTCCCCGTCTTTGCGTCTCTGTCTCTGTCTCTGTGTCTCTGCCTCTGTGTCCCTGTCTCTGCGTCTCTGTGTCTCTGTCTCTGTCTCTGTGTCGCTGTCTCTGTGTCTCCGTCTCTGTGTCTCTGTCTCTCTCACTGTGTCCCGGTCTCTGTGTCTCTGTCTCTATGTCACTGTCTCTGTGTCTCCGTCTCTGTGTCTCAGTCTCTGTGTCTCTGTCTGTGTGTCTCTGCCCCTGTGCCTCTGTCTCCGTCTCAGTGTCTCTGTTTCTGTGTCTCTGTCTCTGTGTCTCCGTCTCTGTGTCTCGGTCTCTGTGTCTCTGTCTATGTGTCTATGCCTCTGTGTCTCCGTCTCTGTGTCTCACTCAATGTGTCTCTGTCTCTGGGTCTCTGTCTCTGATTCTCTATCTCTGCGTCTCTGTCTCTGCGTCTCTGTCTCTGTGTCCCTGTCCTTGTGTCTCTGTCTCTGTGTCTCTGTCTCTGTATCTGTGTCTCTGTGTCTCTGTCTCTATGTCTCTGTATCTTTATATCTCTGTCTCTGTGTCTCTGTCACTGTGTCTCTGTCTCTGTGTCTCTGTCTCTGTGTCACTGTCTGTGTGTCTCTGTCTCTGTGTCTCTCTCTCTCTGTGTCTCTGTCGACGATATCTGTCTCTGTGTCTCGGTCCCTGTGTCACTCTCTCTGTGTCTCTGTCGCTGTGTCTCTGTCTCTATGTTTCAGTCTCTGTATGTCTGTCTCCGTGCCTCTGTCTCTGTGTCTCTGTCTCTGTGTCTCTGTCCCTGTGTCCCTGTCTCTGCGTCTCTGTCTCTGTGTCTCTGTCTCTGTGTCCCTATCTCTGTGTCCCTGTCTCTGTGTCGGTCTCTATGTCTCTGTCTCTGTGTCCCTGGCACTGTGTATCTGTCTCTGTCTGTGTCTCTGTGTCCCAGTCTCTGAGTCTCTCTCTCTGTGTCTCAGTCTCTGTGTCTCTGTCTCTGTGTCTCTGTCTCTGTGCCTCTGTCTCAGTGTCTCTGTCTCTGTGTCTCTGTCTCTGTGTCCCTGTCTCTGCGTCTCTGTGTCTCTGTCTCTGTCTCTGTGTCCCTGTCTCTGATTCTCTCTCGCTGTGTCCCAGTCCCTGTGTCTCTGTCTCTGTGTCTCTGTCTCTATGTCTCTGTCTCTGTGAAACTGTCTCTGTGTTTCTGTCTCTGTGTCTCTGTCTCTGTGTCTCTGTCTCTGTCTCTGTCTCTGTGTCTCTGTCTCTGAGCCTCTGTCTCTATGTCCTGTCTCTGTGTCTCTGTCCCTATGTCTCCTTCTCTGTGTCTCTGTCCCTGTGTCTCTGCCTCTGAATCTCTGTATCTTTGTCCCTGTCTCTGTGTCTCTGTCTCTGTGCATCTGTCTCTACGTCTCTGTGTCTCTGTCTCTGTCTCAGTGTCCCTGTCTCTGAGTCTCTCTCGCTGTGTCCCAGTCTCTGTGTCTCTGTCTCTGTGTCTCTGTCTCTGTGTCTCTGTCTCTGTGTCTCTGTCTCTGTGACCCTGTCTCTGTGCCTCTGTCCCTGTGTCCCCGTCTCTGCGTCTCCGTCTCTGTCTCTGTGTCTCTGTCTCTGTATCTCTGTCTCTGTGTCTCTGTCTCTGCGTCTCTGTCTCTGCGTCTCTGTCTCTGTGTCCCTGTCTCTGTGTCCCTGTCTCTGTGTCGGTCTCTATGTCTCTGTCTCTGTGTCTCTGGCACTGTGTATCTGTCTCTGTCTCTGTCTCTGTGTCCCTGTCTCTGAGTCTCTCCCTCCGTGCCTCAGTCTCTGTGTCTCTGTCTCTGTGTCTCTGTCTCTGTGCCTCTGTCTCAGTGTCTCTGTCTCTGTGTCTCTGTCTCTGTGTCCCTGTGTCCCCGTCTTTGCGTCTCTGTCTCTGTCTCTGTGTCTCTGCCTCTGTGTCCCTGTCTCTGCGTCTCTGTGTCTCTGTCTCTGTCTCTGTGTCGCTGTCTCTGTGTCTCCGTCTCTGTGTCTCTGTCTCTCTCACTGTGTCCCGGTCTCTGTGTCTCTGTCTCTATGTCACTGTCTCTGTGTCTCCGTCTCTGTGTCTCAGTCTCTGTGTCTCTGTCTGTGTGTCTCTGCCCCTGTGCCTCTGTCTCCGTCTCAGTGTCTCTGTTTCTGTGTCTCTGTCTCTGTGTCTCCGTCTCTGTGTCTCGGTCTCTGTGTCTCTGTCTATGTGTCTATGCCTCTGTGTCTCCGTCTCTGTGTCTCACTCAATGTGTCTCTGTCTCTGGGTCTCTGTCTCTGATTCTCTATCTCTGCGTCTCTGTCTCTGCGTCTCTGTCTCTGTGTCCCTGTCCTTGTGTCTCTGTCTCTGTGTCTCTGTCTCTGTATCTGTGTCTCTGTGTCTCTGTCTCTATGTCTCTGTATCTTTATATCTCTGTCTCTGTGTCTCTGTCACTGTGTCTCTGTCTCTGTGTCTCTGTCTCTGTGTCACTGTCTGTGTGTCTCTGTCTCTGTGTCTCTCTCTCTCTGTGTCTCTGTCGACGATATCTGTCTCTGTGTCTCGGTCCCTGTGTCACTCTCTCTGTGTCTCTGTCGCTGTGTCTCTGTCTCTATGTTTCAGTCTCTGTATGTCTGTCTCCGTGCCTCTGTCTCTGTGTCTCTGTCTCTGTGTCTCTGTCCCTGTGTCCCTGTCTCTGCGTCTCTGTCTCTGTGTCTCTGTCTCTGTGTCCCTATCTCTGTGTCCCTGTCTCTGTGTCGGTCTCTATGTCTCTGTCTCTGTGTCCCTGGCACTGTGTATCTGTCTCTGTCTGTGTCTCTGTGTCCCAGTCTCTGAGTCTCTCTCTCTGTGTCTCAGTCTCTGTGTCTCTGTCTCTGTGTCTCTGTCTCTGTGCCTCTGTCTCAGTGTCTCTGTCTCTGTGTCTCTGTCTCTGTGTCCCTGTCTCTGCGTCTCTGTGTCTCTGTCTCTGTCTCTGTGTCCCTGTCTCTGATTCTCTCTCGCTGTGTCCCACTCCCTGTGTCTCTGTCTCTGTGTCTCTGTCTCTATGTCTCTGTCTCTGTGAAACTGTCTCTGTGTTTCTGTCTCTGTGTCTCTGTCTCTGTGTCTCTGTCTCTGTCTCTGTCTCTGTGTCTCTGTCTCTGAGCCTCTGTCTCTATGTCCTGTCTCTGTGTCTCTGTCCCTATGTCTCCTTCTCTGTGTCTCTGTCCCTGTGTCTCTGCCTCTGAATCTCTGTATCTTTGTCCCTGTCTCTGTGTCTCCGTCTCTGTGTCTCTGTCTCTGTCTCTGTGTGTGTGTCTCTGTCTCTGTCCCTGTGTGTGTGTCTCTGTCTCTGAGTCTCTGTCTCTGTGTCTCTGTCTCTGCCTCTGTCTCTGTTTCTCTTTCTCTGTGTCTCTGTCTATGTGTCTCTGTCCCTGTGTCTCCGTCTCTGTGTCTCCCTCTCTCTGTGTCTCTGTCCACGTTATCTTTCTCTGTGTCTCTGTCCCTGTGTCTCTCTCCCTGTGTCACCGTCTCTTTGTTTCCGTCTCTGTGGCTCTGTCTCTGTGTCTCTGTCTCTGTGTCTATGTCTGTGAGTCTCTGTCTCTGTGTCTCTGTCTCTGTCTCTGAATCTCTGTCTCTCAGTCTCTGTCTCTGTGACCCTGTCTCTGTGCCTCTGTCCCTGTGAAACTGTCTCTGTGTTTCTGTCTCTGTGTCTCTGTCGCTGTGTCTCCGTCTCTGTGTCTCTGTCTCTCTCACTGTGTCTCTGTCTATGTGTCTCTGTCTTTGTATCTCTGTCTCTGTGTCTCTGTCTCTGTGTTTCTGTCTCTGTGTCTCTGTCTCTGTGTCACAGTCTCTGTGTCTCTGTCTCTGTGTCTCTGTCTCTGTGTCTCTGTCTCTGTGTCTCTGTCTCTGTGTCTCTGTCTCTGTGTCTCTGTCTCTGTGTCTCTGTCTCTGTGCATCTGTCTCTACGTCTCTGTGTCTCTGTCTCTGTCTCAGTGTCCCTGTCTCTGAGTCTCTCTCGCTGTGTCCCAGTCTCTGTGTCTCTGTCTCTGTGTCTCTGTCTCTGTGTCTCTGTCTCTGTGACCCTGTCTCTGTGCCTCTGTCCCTGTGTCCCCGTCTCTGCGTCTCCGTCTCTGTCTCTGTGTCTCTGTCTCTGTATCTCTGTCTCTGTGTCTCTGTCTCTGCGTCTCTGTCTCTGCGTCTCTGTCTCTGTGTCCCTGTCTCTGTGTCCCTGTCTCTGTGTCGGTCTCTATGTCTCTGTCTCTGTGTCTCTGGCACTGTGTATCTGTCTCTGTCTCTGTCTCTGTGTCCCTGTCTCTGAGTCTCTCCCTCCGTGCCTCAGTCTCTGTGTCTCTGTCTCTGTGTCTCTGTCTCTGTGCCTCTGTCTCAGTGTCTCTGTCTCTGTGTCTCTGTCTCTGTGTCCCTGTCTCTGCGTCTCTGTGTCTCTGTCTCTGTCTCTGTGTCCCTGTCTCTGATTCTCTCTCGCTGTGTCCCAGTGCCTGTGTCTCTGTCTCTGTGTCTCTGTCTCTATGTCTCTGTCTCTGTGAAACTGTCTCTGTGTTTCTGTCTCTGTGTCTCTGTCTCTGTGTCTCTGTCTCTGTCTCTGTCTCTGTCTCTGTGTCTCTGTCTCTGAGCCTCTGTCTCTATGTCCTGTCTCTGTGTCTCTGTCCCTATGTCTCCTTCTCTGTGTCTCTGTCCCTGTGTCTCTGCCTCTGAATCTCTTTATCTTTGTCCCTGTCTCTGTGTCTCCGTCTCTGTGTCTCTGTCTCTGTCTCTGTGTGTGTGTCTCTGTCTCTGTCCCTGTGTGTGTGTCTCTGTCTCTGAGTCTCTGTCTCTGTGTCTCTGTCTCTGCCTCTGTCTCTGTTTCTCTTTCTCTGTGTCTCTGTCTCTGTGTCTCTGACCCTGTGTCTCCGTCTCTGTGTCTCTCTCTCTCTGTGTCTCTGTCCACGTTATTTTTCTCTGTGTCTCTGTCTCTGTGTCCCTGTCTCTGAGTCTCTCTCGTTGTGTCCCAGTCTCTGTGTCTCTGTCTCTGTGTCTGTGTCTCGGCCTCTGTGTGTCTGTCTCTGTGTGTCTGCCTCTGAATCTCTCTCTCTGTGTCTCTGTCCCAGTGTCTCTGTCTCTGTGTCTCTGTCTCTGTGTCTCTGTCTCTGTGTCTCTGTCTCTGTGTCTCTGTCTCTGTGTATCTGTCACTATGTCTCTGTCGCTGTGTCTCTGTCTCTATGTCTCTGTCTCTCTCTCAGTTTCTCGTTCTCTGTGTCTCTGTCTCTGTGTCTCCGTCTCTGTGCCTCTGTCTCTGTCTCTGAGCCTCTGTCTCTGTGTCTCTGTCTATGTGTCTCTGTCTCTATGTCTCTGTCTCTGTCTCTATTTCTCTTTCCCTGTGTCTCTGTTTCTGTGTCTCTGCCTCGGTGTCTCTGTATCTCTGTCTCTGTGTCTCTGTCTCTGTGTCCCTGTCTCTGTGTCTCTGTCCCTGTGTCCCCGTCTCTGCGTGTCTGTCTCTGTCTCTGTGTCCCGGCCTCTGTGTGTCTGTCTCTGTGTCTCTGCCTCTGAATCTCACTCTCTGTGTCTCTGTCCCAGTGTCTCTGTCTCTGTGTCTCTGTCTCTGTGTATCTGTCACTATGTCTCTGTCGCTGTGTCTCTGTCTCTATGTCTCTGTCTCTGTCTCAGTTTCTCTTTCTCTGTGTCTTCGTCTCTGTGTCTCCGTCTCTGTGCCTCTGTCTCTGTCTCTGAGCCTCTGTCTCTGTGTCTCTGTCTCTGTCTCTATTTCTCTTTCCCCGTGTCTCTGTTTCTGTGTCTCTGCCTCGGTGTCTCTGCATCTCTGTGTCTCTGTCTCTGTGTCCCCGTCTCCGCGTCTCTGTGTCTCTGTCCCTGTCTCTGTGTCTCTGTCTCTGTGTCTCTGTCTCTGTGTCTCTGTCTCTGTGTCTCTGTCTCGGTGTCTCTGTCTCTGTGTCTCTGTCTCTGTGTCTCTGCCGACGTTATCTGTCTCTGTGTCTCGGTCCCTGTGTCACTCTCCCTGTGTCTCAGTCGCTGTGTCTCTGTCTCTATGTTTCAGTCTCTGTATCTCTGTCTCTGTGCCTCTGTCTCTGTCTCTGAGTCTCTGTCTCTGTGTCTCTGTCTCTGTGTCCCTGTCTCTGTGTCTCTGTCTCTGTGTCCCCGTCTCTGCGTCTCTGTCTCTGTCTCTGTGTCTCGGCCTCTGTGTGTCTGTCTCTGTGTCTCTTCCTCTGAATCTCTCTCTCTGTGTCTCTGTCCCAGTGTCTCTGTCTCTGTGTCTCTGTCTCTGTGTATCTGTCAGTATGTCTCTGTCGGTGTGTCTCTGTCTCTTTGTCTCTGTCTCTGTCTCAGTTTCTCTTTCTCTGTGTCTCTGTCTCTGTGTCTCTGTCCCTGTGTCTCCTTCTCTGTGTCCCTGTCTCCGTGTCTCTGCCTCCGTGTCTCTGTCTCTGTGTCTCTGTCTCCGTCGCTGTGTCTCTGTCTCTGTGTCTGCGTCTCTGTGTCTCCGTCTCTGTGCCTCTGTCTCTGTCTCTGAGCCTCTGTCTCTGTGTCTCTGTCTATGTGTCTCTGTCTCTGTGTCTCTGTCTCTGTGTCTCAGTCTCTGTGTCTCTGTCTCTGTGTCTCTGTTTCTGTGTCTCTGTCTCTGTGTCTCTTTCCCTGTGTCCCTGTCTCTGTGTCTCTGTCCCTGTGTCCCCGTCTCTGCGTCTCTGTCTCTGTCTCTGTGTCTCTGCCTCTGTGTCCCTATCTCTGCGTCTCTGTGTCTCTGTCTCTGAGTCTCTGTCTCTGTGTCTATGTCTCTGAGTCTCTGTCTCTGTGTCTCTGTCGCTGTGTGTGTGTCTCTGTCTCTGTCCCTGTATGTGTGTCTCTGTCTCTGAGTCTCTGTCTCTGTGTCTCTGTCTCTGCCTCTGTCTCTGTTTCTCTTTCTCTGTGTCTCTGTCTCTGTGTCTCTGTCCCTGTGTCTCCGTCTCTGTATCTCTCTCTCTCTCGGTGTCTCTGTCCACGTTATCTGTCTCTGTGTCTCTGTCCCTGTGTCTCTCTCCCTATGTCACGGCCTCTTTGTCTCCGACTCTGTGTCTCTGTCTCTGTGTCTCTGTCTCTGTGTCTATGTCTCTGAGTCTCTGTCTCTGTGTCTCTGTCTCTGTCTCTGAATCTCTGTCTCTCAGTCTCTGTCTCTGTGACCCTGTCTCTGTGCCTCTGTCCCTGTGTCCCCGTCTCTGCGTCTCCTCTCTGTCTCTGTGTCTCTGCCTCTGTGTCTCCGCCTCTGTGTTCCTGTCTCTGCGTCACTGTGTCTCTCTCTGGCTGTGTCCCAGTCTCTGTGTCTCTGTCTCTATGTCTCTGTCTCTGTGAAACTGTCTCTGTGTCCCTGTCTCTGTGTCTCTGTCTCTGTGTCTCTGTCTCTGTGTGTCTGTCTCTGTGTCTCTGTCTCTGTGTCTCTGTCTCTGTGTCTTAGTCTCTGTGTCTCTGTCTCTGTGTCTCTTGTTCTGTGTCTCTGTCTCTGTGTCTCGGTCTCTGAGTCTCTGTCCCTATGTCCCTGTCTCTGCGCCTCTGTCCCTCTGTCTCCGTCTCTGTGCCCCTGTCTCTGTCTCTGTCTCTGAGTCTCTGTCTCTGTGTTCCTGTCCCTGTGTCTCTGTCCCTGTGTCCCCGTCTCTGCGTCTCTGTCTCTGTCTCTGTGTCTCTGCCTCTGTGTCCCTGTCTCTGCGTCTCTGTGTCTCTGTCTCTTTGTCTCTGTCTCTGTGTCTATGTCTCTGAGTCTCTGTCTCTGTGTCTCTGTCTCTGTGTCTCTGTCTCTGTGTCTCTGTCTCTGTGTCTCTGTCTCTGTGTCTCTGTCTCTGTGTCTCTGTCTCTGTGTCTCTCTCTCTGTGTCTCTGTCTATGTGTCTCTGTCTCTGTGTCTCTGTCCCTTTGTCTCTGTCTCTGTGTCTCTGTGTCTCTGTCCCTGTGTATCTGTCTCTATCTCTGTCTCTGTGTCTCTGTCTCTGAGCCTCTGTCTCTATGTCCTGTCTCTGTGTCTCTGTCCCTATGTCTCCTTCTCTGTGTCTCTGTCCCTGTGTCTCTGCCTCTGAATCTCTGTATCTTTGTCCCTGTCTCTGTGTCCCTGTCCCTGTGCCTCCGTCTCTGTGTCTCTGTCTCTGTCTCTGTGTGTGTGTCTCTGTCTCTGTCCCTGTGTGTGTGTCTCTGTCTCTGTGTCTCTGTCTCTGCCTCTGTCTCTGTTTCTCGTTCTCTGTGTCTCTGTCTCTGTGTCTCTGTCGCTGTGTCTCCGTCTCTGTCTCTCTGTCTCTGTCTCTGTGTCTCTGTGTCTGTGTCTCTGTCACCGTCTCTGCGCCTCTGTTTCTATGTCTCTGTCTCTGTGTCTCGGTTTCTGTGTCTCGGTCTCTGTGTCTCTGCCTCTGAATCTCTGTCTCTGTGTCTCTGTCCCAGAGTCTCCGTCCCTGTGTCTCTGTCTCTGTGTATCTGTCTCTGTGTCTCTGTCTCTGTCTCTGTCTCTGCTTCTCATTCTCTGTGTCTCTGCCTCCGTGTCTCCGTCTCTGTGGTTCTGTCTCTGTGTCCCTGTCTCTGTGTCTCTGTCCCAGAGTCTCGGTCTCTGTGTCTCGGTGTCTGTGGCTCTGTCTCCGTGTCTCTGTCTCTCTGTCTCTGTCTCTGTGTATCGGTCTCTGTGTCTCTGTCTCCGTCTCTGTGTCTCTGTCTCTGTGTCTCTGCCTCTGAATCTCTCTCTCTGTGTCTCTGTCCCAGTGTCTCTGTCTCTGTGTCTCTGTCTCTGTGTCTCTGTCTCTGTGTCTCTGTCTCTGTGTCTCTGTCTCTGTGTCTCTGTCTCTGTGTATCTGTCACTATGTCTCTGTCGCTGTGTCTCTGTCTCTATGTCTCTGTCTCTGTCTCAGTTTCTCTTTCTCTGTGTCTCCGTCTCTGTGCCTCTGTCTCTGTCTCTGAGCCTCTGTCTCTGTGTCTCTGTCTATGTGTCTCTGTCTCTATGTCTCTGTCTCTGTCTCTATTTCTCTTTCCCTGTGTCTCTGTTTCTGTGTCTCTGCCTCGGTGTCTCTGTGTCTCTGTCTCTGTGTCTCTGTCCTTGTGTCCCTGTTCCTGTGTCTCCGTCTCTGTGTTTCTGTCATTATGTCTCTGTCTCTGTGTCTCTGTCTGTGTGTCTCTGCCTCTGTGTCTCTGTATCTGTGTCCCTGTCTCTGTGTCTCTGCCCCTGTGTCTCCGTCTCTGTGTCTCTCTCTCTCTGTGTCTCTGCCGACGTTATATGTCTCTGTGTCTCGGTCCCTGTGTCACTCTCTCTGTGTCTCTGTCGCTGTGTCTCTGTCTCTATGTTTCAGTCTCTGTATCTCTGTCTCTGTGCCTCTGTCTCTGTTTCTGAGTCTCTGTCTCTGTGTCTCTGTCTCTGTGTCCCTGTCTCTGTGTCTCTGTCTCTGTGTCCCCGTCTCTGCGTCTCTGTCTCTGTCTCTGTGTCTCGGCCTCTGTGTGTCTGTCTCTGTGTCTCTTCCTCTGAATCTCTCTCTCTGTGTCTCTGTCCCAGTGTCTCTGTCTCTGTGTCTCTGTCTCTGTGTATCTGTCAGTATGTCTCTGTCGCTGTGTCTCTGTCTCTTTGTCTCTGTCTCTGTCTCAGTTTCTCTTTCTCTGTGTCTCTGTCTCTGTGTCTCTGTCTCTGTGTATCTGTCACTATGTCTCTGTCGCTGTGTCTCTGTCTCTATGTCTCTGTCTCTGTCTCAGTTTCTCTTTCTCTGTGTCTCTGTCTCTGTGTCTCCGTCTCTGTGCCTCTGTCTCTGTCTCTGAGCCTCTGTCTCTGTGTCTCTGTCTATGTGTCTCTGTCTCTATGTCTCTGTCTCTGTCTCTATTTCTCTTTCCCTGTGTCTCTGTTTCTGTGTCTCTGCCTCGGTGTCTCTGCATCTCTGTGTCTCTGTCTCTGTGTCCCCGTCTCCGCGTCCCTGTGTCTCTGTCCCTGTCTCTGTGTCTCTGTCTCTGTGTCTCTGTCTCTGTGTCTCTGTCTCTGTGTCTCTGTCTCGGTGTCTCTGTCTCTGTGTCTCTGTCTCTGTGTCTCTGCCGACGTTATCTGTCTCTGTGTCTCGGTCCCTGTGTCTCCGTCTCTGTCTCTCTGTCTCTGTCTCTGTGTCTCTGTGTCTGTGTCTCTGTCACCGTCTCTGCGCCTCTGTTTCTATGTCTCTGTCTCTGTGTCTCGGTTTCTGTGTCTCGGTCTCTGTGTCTCTGCCTCTGAATCTCTGTCTCTGTGTCTCTGTCCCAGAGTCTCCGTCTCTGTGTCTCTGTCTCTGTGTATCTGTCTCTGTGTCTCTGTCTCTGTCTCTGTCTCTGCTTCTCATTCTCTGTGTCTCTGCCTCCGTGTCTCCGTCTCTGTGGTTCTGTCTCTGTGTCCCTGTCTCTGTGTCTCTGTCCCAGAGTCTCGGTCTCTGTGTCTCGGTGTCTGTGGCTCTGTCTCCGTGTCTCTGTCTCTCTGTCTCTGTCTCTGTGTATCGGTCTCTGTGTCTCTGTCTCCGTCTCTGTGTCTCTGTCTCTGTGTCTCTGCCTCTGAATCTCTCTCTCTGTGTCTCTGTCCCAGTGTCTCTGTCTCTGTGTCTCTGTCTCTGTGTCTCTGTCTCTGTGTCTCTGTCTCTGTGTCTCTGTCTCTGTGTCTCTGTCTCTGTGTCTCTGTCTCTGTGTATCTGTCACTATGTCTCTGTCGCTGTGTCTCTGTCTCTATGTCTCTGTCTCTGTCTCAGTTTCTCTTTCTCTGTGTCTCCGTCTCTGTGCCTCTGTCTCTGTCTCTGAGCCTCTGTCTCTGTGTCTCTGTCTATGTGTCTCTGTCTCTATGTCTCTGTCTCTGTCTCTATTTCTCTTTCCCTGTGTCTCTGTTTCTGTGTCTCTGCCTCGGTGTCTCTGTGTCTCTGTCTCTGTGTCTCTGTCCTTGTGTCCCTGTTCCTGTGTCTCCGTCTCTGTGTTTCTGTCATTATGTCTCTGTCTCTGTGTCTCTGTCTGTGTGTCTCTGCCTCTGTGTCTCTGTATCTGTGTCCCTGTCTCTGTGTCTCTGCCCCTGTGTCTCCGTCTCTGTGTCTCTCTCTCTCTGTGTCTCTGCCGACGTTATATGTCTCTGTGTCTCGGTCCCTGTGTCACTCTCTCTGTGTCTCTGTCGCTGTGTCTCTGTCTCTATGTTTCAGTCTCTGTATCTCTGTCTCTGTGCCTCTGTCTCTGTTTCTGAGTCTCTGTCTCTGTGTCTCTGTCTCTGTGTCCCTGTCTCTGTGTCTCTGTCTCTGTGTCCCCGTCTCTGCGTCTCTGTCTCTGTCTCTGTGTCTCGGCCTCTGTGTGTCTGTCTCTGTGTCTCTTCCTCTGAATCTCTCTCTCTGTGTCTCTGTCCCAGTGTCTCTGTCTCTGTGTCTCTGTCTCTGTGTATCTGTCAGTATGTCTCTGTCGCTGTGTCTCTGTCTCTTTGTCTCTGTCTCTGTCTCAGTTTCTCTTTCTCTGTGTCTCCGTCTCAGTGTCTCTGTATCTGTGTCTCTGTCTCTGTATCTTCGCCTCTGTGTCTCGGTCTCTGCGTCTCTGTCTATGTGTCTCTGCCTCTGTGTCTCTGTCTCTGTGTCTCTGTCTCTGTCTCTGTTTCTCTTTCTCTGTGTCTCTGTCTCTGTGTCCCTGTCCCTGTGTCTCCGTCTCTGTGTCTCACTCAATATGTCTCTGTCTCTGGGTCTCTGTCTCTTTGTCTCTGTCTCTGTGTATCGGTCTCTGTGTCTCCGTCTCTGTGTCTCTGTCTCTGTGTCTCTGTCTCTGTGTCTCTGTCTCTATGTCTCTGTGTCTCTGTCTCTGTCTCTGTGTCTCTGTCTCTGAGTCTGTCTCGCTGCGTCCCAGTCTCTGTGTCTCTGTCTCTGTGTCTCTGTCTCTATGTCTCTGTCTCTGTGAACCTGCGTCTGAATCTCTGTATCTGTGTCCCTGTCTCTGTGTCTCTGTCCCTGTGTCTCCGTCTCTGTGTATCTGTCTCTGTCTCTGTGTGTGTGTCTCTGTGTCTGTCCCTGTGTGTATGACTCAGTCTCTGAGTCTCTGTCTCTGTGTCTCTGTCTCTGTCTCTGTCTCTGTCTCTGTGTCTCTGTCTCTGTGTCTCTGTCTATGTGTCTATGTCTCTGTGTCTCTGTCTCTGTTTCTCGGTCTCTGAGTCTCTGTCTCTATGTCCCTGTCTCTGCGCCTCTGTCCCTCTGTCTCCGTCTCTGTGCCTCTGTCTCTGTCTCTGTCTCTGAGCCTCTGTCTCTGTGTCTCTGTCTCTGTTTCTCTTTCTCTGTGTCTCTGTCTCTGTGTCCCTGTCCCTGTGTCTCCGTCTCTGTGTCTCACTCAATGTGTCTCTGTCTCTGTGTCCCTGTCTTTGTGTCTCTGTCTCTGTGTCGCTGTCTCTGTGTCTCCGTCTCTGTGTCTCCGTCTCTGGGTCTCCGTCTCTGTGTCTCTGTCTCTCTCACTGTGTCCCTGTCTCTGTGTCTCTGTTTCTATGCCACTGTCTCTGTGTCTCGGTGTCTGTGGCTCTGTCTCCGTGTCTCTGTCTCTTTGTCTCTGTCCCTGTGTATCGGTCTCTGTGTCTCCGTCTCTGTATCTCTGTCTCTGTGTCTCTGTCTCTGTGTCTCTGTCTCTGTGTCTCTGTCTCTGTGTCCCTGTCCCTTTGTCTCCGTCTCTGTGTCTCACTCAATGTGTCTCTGTCTCTGTGTCCCTGTCTTTGTGTCTCTGTCTCTGTGTCTCTGCCTCTGTTTCTCTGTCTCTGTGTCTCTGTCTCTGTCTCTGTCTCTGTTTGTGTTTCTCTGTGTCTCTGTCCCTGTGTCCCTGTCCCTGTGTCTCCGTCTCTGTGTTTCTGTCATTATGTCTCTGTCTCTGTGTCTCTGTCTCTGTGAATCTGTCTCTGTATCTCTGTCTCTCTGACCCTGTCTCTGTGTCACTGCCTCTGAATCTCTGTCTCTGTGTCTCTGTCCCAGTGTCTCTGTCTCTGTGTCTCTGTCTCTGTGTCTCTGTCTCTGTGTCTCTGTCTCTGTGTCTCTGTCTCTGTGTCTCTGTCTCTGTGTATCTGTCTCTGCGTCTCTGTCTCTATGTCTCTGTGTCTCTGTCTCTGTGTCTCTGTCTCTGTGTCTCTGTCTCTGTGTCTTTGAGTCTGTGTCTCTGTCTCTGTGTCTCTGTCTCTGTGTCTCTGTCTCTGTGTCTCTGTCTCTGTGTCTCTGTCTCTGTGTCTCTGTCTCTGTGTCTCTGTCTCTGTGTCTCTGTCTCTGTGTATCTGTCTCTGCGTCTCTGTGTCTCTGTCTCTGTCTCTGTGTCCCTGTCTCTGAGTCTCTCTCGCTGTGTCTCTGTCTCTGTGTCCCTGTCTCTGTGTCTCTGTCCCAGAGTCTCGGTCTCTGTGTCTCGGTGTCTGTGGCTATGTCTCCGTGTCTCTGTCTCTTTGTCTCTGTCTCTGTGTATCGGTCTCTGTGTCTCCGTCTCTGTGTCTCTGTCTCTGTGTCTCTGTCTCTGTGTCTCTGTCTCTATGTCTCTGTGTCTCTGTCTCTGTCTCTGTGTCTCTGACTCTGAGTCTCCGTCTCTGTGTCTCTGTCTCTCTCACTGTGTCCCTGTCTCTGTGTCTCTGTGTCGCTGTCTCGGTGTCTCCGTCTCTGTGTCTCTGTCTCTCTCACTGTGTCCCGGTCTCTGTGTCTCTGTCTCTATGTCACTGTCTCTGTGTCTCCGTCTCTGTGTCTCAGTCTCTGTGTCTCTGTCTGTGTGCCTCTGCCCCTGTGCCTCTGTCTCCGTCTCAGTGTCTCTGTATCTGTGTCTCTGTCTCTGTATCTCCGCCTCTGTGTCTCGGTCTCTGCGTCTCTGTCTATGTGTCTCTGCCTCTGTGTCTCTGTCTCTGTGTCTCTGTCTCTGTCTCTGTTTCTCTTTCTCTGTGTCTCTGTCTCTGTGTCCCTGTCCCTGTGTCTCCGTCTCTGTGTCTCACTCAATATGTCTCTGTCTCTGGGTCTCTGTCTCTGTGTCCCTGCCTTTGTGTCTCTGTCTCTGTGTCGCTGTCTCTGTGTCTCCGTCTCTGTGTCTCCGTCTCTGTGTCTCCGTCTCTGTGTCTCTGTCTCTCTCACTGTGTCCCTGTCTCTGTGTCTCTGTTTCTATGCCACTGTCTCTGTGTTTCCGTCTCTGTGTCTCTGTCTGTGTGTCTCTGTCTCTGTGTCTCTGTCTCTGTCTCTGTGTCTCTGTCTCTGAGTCTCCGTCTCTGTGTCTCTGTCTCTCTCACTGTGTCCCTGTCTCTGTGTCTCTGTCTCTGTGTCTCTGTCTCTGTGTCTCTGTCTCTGTGTCTCTGTCTCAGTGTCTCTGTCTCTGTGTCTCTGTCTCTTTGTCTCTGTCTCTGTGTATCGGTCTCTGTGTCTCCGTCTCTGTGTCTCTGTCTCTGTGTCTCTGTCTCTGTGTCTCTGTCTCTATGTCTCTGTGTCTCTGTCTCTGTCTCTGTGTCTCTGTCTCTGAGGCGTCTCGCTGCGTCCCAGTCTCTGTGTCTCTGTCTCTGTGTCTCTGTCTCTATGTCTCTGTCTCTGTGAACCTGCGTCTGAATCTCTGTATCTGTGTCCCTGTCTCTGTGTCTCTGTCCCTGTGTCTCCGTCTCTGTGTATCTGTCTCTGTCTCTGTGTGTGTGTCTCTGTGTCTGTCCCTGTGTGTATGACTCAGTCTCTGAGTCTCTGTCTCTGTGTCTCTGTCTCTGTCTCTGTCTCTGTCTCTGTGTCTCTGTCTCTGTGTCTCTGTCTATGTGTCTATGTCTCTGTGTCTCTGTCTCTGTTTCTCGGTCTCTGTGTCTCTGTCTCTGTGTCTCTGTCTCTGTGTATCTGTCTCTGCGTCTCTGTGTCTCTGTCTCTGTCTCTGTGTCCCTGTCTCTGAGTCTCTCTCGCTGTGTCTCTGTCTCTGTGTCCCTGTCTCTGTGTCTCTGTCCCAGAGTATCGGTCTCTGTGTCTCGGTGTCTGTGGCTCTGTCTCCGTGTCTCTGTCTCTTTGTCTCTGTCTCTGTGCATCGGTCTCTGTGTCTCCGTCTCTGTGCCTCTGTCTCTGTCTCTGTCTCTGAGCCTCTGTCTCTGTGTCCCTGTCTCTGTGTCTGTGTCCCTGTATCCCCGTCTTTGCGTCTCTGTCTCTGTCTCTGTGTCTCTGCCTCTGTGTCCCTGTCTCTGCGTCTCTGTGTCTCTGTCTCTGTCTCTGTGTCGCTGTCTCGGTGTCTCCGTCTCTGTGTCTCTGTCTCTCTCACTGTGTCCCGGTCTCTGTGTCTCTGTCTCTATGTCACTGTCTCTGTGTCTCCGTCTCTGTGTCTCAGTCTCTGTGTCTCTGTCTGTGTGCCTCTGCCCCTGTGCCTCTGTCTCCGTCTCAGTGTCTCTGTATCTGTGTCTCTGTCTCTGTATCTCCGCCTCTGTGTCTCGGTCTCTGCGTCTCTGTCTATGTGTCTCTGCCTCTGTGTCTCTGTCTCTGTGTCTCTGTCTCTGTCTCTGTTTCTCTTTCTCTGTGTCTCTGTCTCTGTGTCCCTGTCCCTGTGTCTCCGTCTCTGTGTCTCACTCAATATGTCTCTGTCTCTGGGTCTCTGTCTCTTTGTCTCTGTCTCTGTGTATCGGTCTCTGTGTCTCTGTGTCTGTGTCTCTGTCACCGTCTCTGCGCCTCTGTTTCTATGTCTCTGTCTCTGTGTCTCGGTTTCTGTGTCTCGGTCTCTGTGTCTCTGCCTCTGAATCTCTGTCTCTGTGTCTCTGTCCCAAAGTCTCCGTCTCTGTGTCTCTGTCTCTGTGTATCTGTCTCTGTGTCTCTGTCTCTGTCTCTGTCTCTGCTTCTCATTCTCTGTGTCTCTGCCTCCGTGTCTCCGTCTCTGTGGTTCTGTCTCTGTGTCCCTGTCTCTGTGTCTCTGTCCCAGAGTCTCGGTCTCTGTGTCTCGGTGTCTGTGGCTCTGTCTCCGTGTCTCTGTCTCTCTGTCTCTGTCTCTGTGTATCGGTCTCTGTGTCTCTGTCTCCGTCTCTGTGTCTCTGTCTCTGTGTCTCTGCCTCTGAATCTCTCTCTCTGTGTCTCTGTCCCAGTGTCTCTGTCTCTGTGTCTCTGTCTCTGTGTCTCTGTCTCTGTGTCTCTGTCTCTGTGTCTCTGTCTCTGTGTCTCTGTCTCTGTGTATCTGTCACTATGTCTCTGTCGCTGTGTCTCTGTCTCTATGTCTCTGTCTCTGTCTCAGTTTCTCTTTCTCTGTGTCTCCGTCTCTGTGCCTCTGTCTCTGTCTCTGAGCCTCTGTCTCTGTGTCTCTGTCTATGTGTCTCTGTCTCTATGTCTCTGTCTCTGTCTCTATTTCTCTTTCCCTGTGTCTCTGTTTCTGTGTCTCTGCCTCGGTGTCTCTGTGTCTCTGTCTCTGTGTCTCTGTCCTTGTGTCCCTGTTCCTGTGTCTCCGTCTCTGTGTTTCTGTCATTATGTCTCTGTCTCTGTGTCTCTGTCTGTGTGTCTCTGCCTCTGTGTCTCTGTATCTGTGTCCCTGTCTCTGTGTCTCTGCCCCTGTGTCTCCGTCTCTGTGTCTCTCTCTCTCTGTGTCTCTGCCGACGTTATATGTCTCTGTGTCTCGGTCCCTGTGTCACTCTCTCTGTGTCTCTGTCGCTGTGTCTCTGTCTCTATGTTTCAGTCTCTGTATCTCTGTCTCTGTGCCTCTGTCTCTGTTTCTGAGTCTCTGTCTCTGTGTCTCTGTCTCTGTGTCCCTGTCTCTGTGTCTCTGTCTCTGTGTCCCCGTCTCTGCGTCTCTGTCTCTGTCTCTGTGTCTCGGCCTCTGTGTGTCTGTCTCTGTGTCTCTTCCTCTGAATCTCTCTCTCTGTGTCTCTGTCCCAGTGTCTCTGTCTCTGTGTCTCTGTCTCTGTGTATCTGTCAGTATGTCTCTGTCGCTGTGTCTCTGTCTCTTTGTCTCTGTCTCTGTCTCAGTTTCTCTTTCTCTGTGTCTCCGTCTCAGTGTCTCTGTATCTGTGTCTCTGTCTCTGTATCTTCGCCTCTGTGTCTCGGTCTCTGCGTCTCTGTCTATGTGTCTCTGCCTCTGTGTCTCTGTCTCTGTGTCTCTGTCTCTGTCTCTGTTTCTCTTTCTCTGTGTCTCTGTCTCTGTGTCCCTGTCCCTGTGTCTCCGTCTCTGTGTCTCACTCAATATGTCTCTGTCTCTGGGTCTCTGTCTCTTTGTCTCTGTCTCTGTGTATCGGTCTCTGTGTCTCCGTCTCTGTGTCTCTGTCTCTGTGTCTCTGTCTCTGTGTCTCTGTCTCTATGTCTCTGTGTCTCTGTCTCTGTCTCTGTGTCTCTGTCTCTGAGTCTGTCTCGCTGCGTCCCAGTCTCTGTGTCTCTGTCTCTGTGTCTCTGTCTCTATGTCTCTGTCTCTGTGAACCTGCGTCTGAATCTCTGTATCTGTGTCCCTGTCTCTGTGTCTCTGTCCCTGTGTCTCCGTCTCTGTGTATCTGTCTCTGTCTCTGTGTGTGTGTCTCTGTGTCTGTCCCTGTGTGTATGACTCAGTCTCTGAGTCTCTGTCTCTGTGTCTCTGTCTCTGTCTCTGTCTCTGTCTCTGTGTCTCTGTCTCTGTGTCTCTGTCTATGTGTCTATGTCTCTGTGTCTCTGTCTCTGTTTCTCGGTCTCTGAGTCTCTGTCTCTATGTCCCTGTCTCTGCGCCTCTGTCCCTCTGTCTCCGTCTCTGTGCCTCTGTCTCTGTCTCTGTCTCTGAGCCTCTGTCTCTGTGTCTCTGTCTCTGTTTCTCTTTCTCTGTGTCTCTGTCTCTGTGTCCCTGTCCCTGTGTCTCCGTCTCTGTGTCTCACTCAATGTGTCTCTGTCTCTGTGTCCCTGTCTTTGTGTCTCTGTCTCTGTGTCGCTGTCTCTGTGTCTCCGTCTCTGTGTCTCCGTCTCTGGGTCTCCGTCTCTGTGTCTCTGTCTCTCTCACTGTGTCCCTGTCTCTGTGTCTCTGTTTCTATGCCACTGTCTCTGTGTCTCGGTGTCTGTGGCTCTGTCTCCGTGTCTCTGTCTCTTTGTCTCTGTCCCTGTGTATCGGTCTCTGTGTCTCCGTCTCTGTATCTCTGTCTCTGTGTCTCTGTCTCTGTGTCTCTGTCTCTGTGTCTCTGTCTCTGTGTCCCTGTCCCTTTGTCTCCGTCTCTGTGTCTCACTCAATGTGTCTCTGTCTCTGTGTCCCTGTCTTTGTGTCTCTGTCTCTGTGTCTCTGCCTCTGTTTCTCTGTCTCTGTGTCTCTGTCTCTGTCTCTGTCTCTGTTTCTGTTTCTCTGTGTCTCTGTCCCTGTGTCCCTGTCCCTGTGTCTCCGTCTCTGTGTTTCTGTCATTATGTCTCTGTCTCTGTGTCTCTGTCTCTGTGAATCTGTCTCTGTATCTCTGTCTCTCTGACCCTGTCTCTGTGTCACTGCCTCTGAATCTCTGTCTCTGTGTCTCTGTCCCAGTGTCTCTGTCTCTGTGTCTCTGTCTCTGTGTCTCTGTCTCTGTGTCTCTGTCTCTGTGTCTCTGTCCCTGTGTATCTGTCTCTGCGTCTCTGTCTCTATGTCTCTGTGTCTCTGTCTCTGTGTCTCTGTCTCTGTGTCTCTGTCTCTGTGTCTTTGAGTCTGTGTCTCTGTCTCTGTGTCTCTGTCTCTGTGTCTCTGTCTCTGTGTCTCTGTCTCTGTGTCTCTGTCTCTGTGTCTCTGTCTCTATGTCTCTGTCTCTGTGAAACTGTCTCTGTGTCTCTGTCTCTGTGTATCTGTCTCTGTGTCTCTGTCTCTGTGTCTCTGTCTCTGTGTCTCTGTCTCTGTGTCTCTGTCTCTGTGTCTCTGTCTCTGTGTATCTGTCTCTGCGTCTCTGTGTCTCTGTCTCTGTCTCTGTGTCCCTGTCTCTGAGTCTCTCTCGCTGTGTCTCTGTCTCTGTGTCCCTGTCTCTGTGTCTCTGTCCCAGAGTCTCGGTCTCTGTGTCTCGGTGTCTGTGGCTATGTCTCCGTGTCTCTGTCTCTTTGTCTCTGTCTCTGTGTATCGGTCTCTGTGTCTCCGTCTCTGTGTCTCTGTCTCTGTGTCTCTGTCTCTGTGTCTCTGTCTCTATGTCTCTGTGTCTCTGTCTCTGTCTCTGTGTCTCTGACTCTGAGTCTCCGTCTCTGTGTCTCTGTCTCTCTCACTGTGTCCCTGTCTCTGTGTCTCTGTGTCGCTGTCTCGGTGTCTCCGTCTCTGTGTCTCTGTCTCTCTCACTGTGTCCCGGTCTCTGTGTCTCTGTCTCTATGTCACTGTCTCTGTGTCTCCGTCTCTGTGTCTCAGTCTCTGTGTCTCTGTCTGTGTGCCTCTGCCCCTGTGCCTCTGTCTCCGTCTCAGTGTCTCTGTATCTGTGTCTCTGTCTCTGTATCTCCGCCTCTGTGTCTCGGTCTCTGCGTCTCTGTCTATGTGTCTCTGCCTCTGTGTCTCTGTCTCTGTGTCTCTGTCTCTGTCTCTGTTTCTCTTTCTCTGTGTCTCTGTCTCTGTGTCCCTGTCCCTGTGTCTCCGTCTCTGTGTCTCACTCAATATGTCTCTGTCTCTGGGTCTCTGTCTCTGTGTCCCTGCCTTTGTGTCTCTGTCTCTGTGTCGCTGTCTCTGTGTCTCCGTCTCTGTGTCTCCGTCTCTGTGTCTCCGTCTCTGTGTCTCTGTCTCTCTCACTGTGTCCCTGTCTCTGTGTCTCTGTTTCTATGCCACTGTCTCTGTGTTTCCGTCTCTGTGTCTCTGTCTGTGTGTCTCTGCCTCTGTGAATCTGTCTCTGTATCTCTGTCTCTCTGACCCTGTCTCTGTGTCACTGTCTCTGAATCTCTGTCTCTGTGTCTCTGTCTCTGTGTCTCTCTCCCTGTGTCACGGTCTCTGTGTCTCGGTCTCTGTGTCTCCGTCTCTGCGTCTCTTTCTCTGTGTCTGTGTCTCCGTCTCTGTGTCTCTGTCTCTCTGTCTCAGTGTCCCTGTCTCTGTGTCTCTGTCTCTGTGTCTCTGTCTCTGTGTCTCTGCCTCTGTGTCTCTGTCTCTGTGTCTCTGTCTCTGTGTCTCTGTCTCTGTGTCTTTGAGTCTGTGTCTCTGTCTCTGTGAAACTGTCTCTGTGTCTCTGTCTCTGTGTATCTGTCTCTGTGTCGCTGTCTCTGTGTCTCTGTCTCTGTGTCTCTGTCTCTGTGTCTCTGTCTCTGTGTCTCTGTCTCTGTGTATCTGTCTCTGCGTCTCTGTGTCTCTGTCTCTGTCTCTGTGTCCCTGTCTCTGAGTCTCTCTCGCTGTGTCTCTGTCTCTGTGTCCCTGTCTCTGTGTCTCTGTCCCAGAGTCTCGGTCTCTGTGTCTCGGTGTCTGTGGCTATGTCTCCGTGTCTCTGTCTCTTTGTCTCTGTCTCTGTGTATCGGTCTCTGTGTCTCCGTCTCTGTGTCTCTGTCTCTGTGTCTCTGTCTCTGTGTCTCTGTCTCCATGTCTCTGTGTCTCTGTCTCTGTCTCTGTGTCTCTGTCTCTGAGTCTCCGTCTCTGTGTCTCTGTCTCTCTCACTGTGTCCCTGTCTCTGTGTCTCTGTCTCTGTGTCTCTGTCTCTGTGTCTCTGTCTCTGTGTCTCTGTCTCAGTGTCTCTGTCTCTGTGTCTCTGTCTCTTTGTCTCTGTCTCTGTGTATCGGTCTCTGTGTCTCCGTCTCTGTGTCTCTGTCTCTGTGTCTCTGTCTCTGTGTCTCTGTCTCTATGTCTCTGTGTCTCTGTCTCTGTCTCTGTGTCTCTGTCTCTGAGGCGTCTCGCTGCGTCCCAGTCTCTGTGTCTCTGTCTCTGTGTCTCTGTCTCTATGTCTCTGTCTCTGTGAACCTGCGTCTGAATCTCTGTATCTGTGTCCCTGTCTCTGTGTCTCTGTCCCTGTGTCTCCGTCTCTGTGTATCTGTCTCTGTCTCTGTGTGTGTGTCTCTGTGTCTGTCCCTGTGTGTATGACTCAGTCTCTGAGTCTCTGTCTCTGTGTCTCTGTCTCTGTCTCTGTCTCTGTCTCTGTGTCTCTGTCTCTGTGTCTCTGTCTATGTGTCTATGTCTCTGTGTCTCTGTCTCTGTTTCTCGGTCTCTGTGTCTCTGTCTCTGTGTCTCTGTCTCTGTGTATCTGTCTCTGCGTCTCTGTGTCTCTGTCTCTGTCTCTGTGTCCCTGTCTCTGAGTCTCTCTCGCTGTGTCTCTGTCTCTGTGTCCCTGTCTCTGTGTCTCTGTCCCAGAGTATCGGTCTCTGTGTCTCGGTGTCTGTGGCTCTGTCTCCGTGTCTCTGTCTCTTTGTCTCTGTCTCTGTGCATCGGTCTCTGTGTCTCCGTCTCTGTGCCTCTGTCTCTGTCTCTGTCTCTGAGCCTCTGTCTCTGTGTCCCTGTCTCTGTGTCTGTGTCCCTGTATCCCCGTCTTTGCGTCTCTGTCTCTGTCTCTGTGTCTCTGCCTCTGTGTCCCTGTCTCTGCGTCTCTGTGTCTCTGTCTCTGTCTCTGTGTCGCTGTCTCGGTGTCTCCGTCTCTGTGTCTCTGTCTCTCTCACTGTGTCCCGGTCTCTGTGTCTCTGTCTCTATGTCACTGTCTCTGTGTCTCCGTCTCTGTGTCTCAGTCTCTGTGTCTCTGTCTGTGTGCCTCTGCCCCTGTGCCTCTGTCTCCGTCTCAGTGTCTCTGTATCTGTGTCTCTGTCTCTGTATCTCCGCCTCTGTGTCTCGGTCTCTGCGTCTCTGTCTATGTGTCTCTGCCTCTGTGTCTCTGTCTCTGTGTCTCTGTCTCTGTCTCTGTTTCTCTTTCTCTGTGTCTCTGTCTCTGTGTCCCTGTCCCTGTGTCTCCGTCTCTGTGTCTCACTCAATATGTCTCTGTCTCTGGGTCTCTGTCTCTTTGTCTCTGTCTCTGTGTATCGGTCTCTGTGTCTCCGTCTCTGTGTCTCTGTCTCTGTGTCTCTGTCTCTGTGTCTCTGTCTCTATGTCTCTGTGTCTCTGTCTCTGTCTCTGTGTCTCTGTCTCTGAGTCTGTCTCGCTGCGTCCCAGTCTCTGTGTCTCTGTCTCTCTGTCTCTGTCTCTATGTCTCTGTCTCTGTGAACCTGCGTCTGAATCTCTGTATCTGTGTCCCTGTCTCTGTGTCTCTGTCCCTGTGTCTCCGTCTCTGTGTATCTGTCTCTGTCTCTGTGTGTGTGTCTCTGTGTCTGTCCCTGTGTGTATGACTCAGTCTCTGAGTCTCTGTCTCTGTGTCTCTGTCTCTGTCTCTGTCTCTGTCTCTGTCTCTGTGTCTCTGTCTCTGTGTCTCTGTCTATGTGTCTATGTCTCTGTGTCTCTGTCTCTGTTTCTCGGTCTCTGAGTCTCTGTCTCTATGTCCCTGTCTCTGCGCCTCTGTCCCTCTGTCTCCGTCTCTGTGCCTCTGTCTCTGTCTCTGTCTCTGTGTCCCTGTCTTTGTGTCTCTGTCTCTGTGTCGCTGTCTCTGTGTCTCCGTCTCTGTGTCTCCGTCTCTGTGTCTCCGTCTCTGTGTCTCTGTCTCTCTCACTGTGTCCCTGTCTCTGTGTCTCTGTTTCTATGCCACTGTCTCTGTGTCTCGGTGTCTGTGGCTCTGTCTCCGTGTCTCTGTCTCTTTGTCTCTGTCCCTGTGTATCGGTCTCTGTGTCTCCGTCTCTGCGTCTCTGTCTCTGTGTCTCTGTCTCTGTGTCTCTGTCTCTGTGTCCCTGTCCCTTTGTCTCCGTCTCTGTGTCTCACTCAATGTGTCTCTGTCTCTGTGTCCCTGTCTTTGTGTCTCTGTCTCTGTGTCTCTGCCTCTGTTTCTCTGTCTCTGTGTCTCTGTCTCTGTCTCTGTCTCTGTTTCTGTTTCTCTGTGTCTCTGTCCCTGTGTCCCTGTCCCTGTGTCTCCGTCTCTGTGTTTCTGTCATTATGTCTCTGTCTCTGTGTCTCTGTCTCTGTGAATCTGTCTCTGTATCTCTGTCTCTCTGACCCTGTCTCTGTGTCACTGCCTCTGAATCTCTGTCTCTGTGTCTCTGTCCCAGGGTCTCTGTCTCTGTGTCTCTGTCTCTGTGTCTCTGTCTCTGTGTCTCTGTCTCTGTGTCTCTGTCTCTGTGTCTCTGTCTCTGTGTCTCTGTCTCTGTGTATCTGTCTCTGCGTCTCTGTCTCTATGTCTCTGTGTCTCTGTCTCTGTGTCTCTGTCTCTGTGTCTCTGTCTCTGTGTCTCTGTCTCTGTGTCTCTGTCTCTATGTCTCTGTCTCTGTGAAACTGTCTCTGTGTCTCTGTCTCTGTGTATCTGTCTCTGTGTCTCTGTCTCTGTGTCTCTGTCTCTGTGTCTCTGTCTCTGTGTCTCTGTCTCTGTGTCTCTGTCTCTGTGTATCTGTCTCTGCGTCTCTGTGTCTCTGTCTCTGTCTCTGTGTCCCTGTCTCTGAGTCTCTCTCGCTGTGTCTCTGTCTCTGTGTCCCTGTCTCTGTGTCTCTGTCCCAGAGTCTCGGTCTCTGTGTCTCGATGTCTGTGGCTCTGTCTCCGTGTCTCTGTCTCTTTGTCTCTGTCCCTGTGTATCGGTCTCTGTGTCTCCGTCTCTGTGTCTCTGTCTCTGTGTCTCTGTCTCTGTGTCTCTGTCTCTGTGTCCCTGTCCCTTTGTCTCCGTCTCTGTGTCTCACTCAATGTGTCTCTGTCTCTGTGTCCCTGTCTTTGTGTCTCTGTCTCTGTGTCTCTGCCTCTGTTTCTCTGTCTCTGTGTCTCTGTCTCTGTCTCTGTCTCTGTTTCTGTTTCTCTGTGTCTCTGTCCCTGTGTCCCTGTCCCTGTGTCTCCGTCTCTGTGTTTCTGTCATTATGTCTCTGCCTCTGTGTCTCTGTCTCTGTGAATCTGTCTCTGTATCCCTGTCTCTCTGACCCTGTCTCTGTGTCACTGCCTCTGAATCTCTGTCTCTGTGTCTCTGTCCCAGTGTCTCTGTCTCTGTGTCTCTGTCTCTGTGTCTCTGTCTCTGTGTCTCTGTCTCTGTGTCTCTGTCTCTGTGTCTCTGTCTCTGTGTATCTGTCTCTGCGTCTCTGTGTCTCTGTCTCTGTCTCTGTGTCCCTGTCTCTGAGTCTCTCTCGCTGTGTCTCTGTCTCTGTGTCCCTGTCTCTGTGTCTCTGTCCCAGAGTCTCGGTCTCTGTGTCACGGTGTCTGTGGCTCTGTCTCCGTGTCTCTGTCTCTTTGTCTCTGTCTCTGTGTATCGGTCTCTGTGTCTCCGTCTCTGTGCCTCTGTCTCTGTCTCTGTCTCTGAGCCTCTGTCTCTGTGTCCCTGTCTCTGTGTCTGTGTCCCTGTGTCCCCGTCTTTGCGTCTCTGTCTCTGTCTCTGTGTCTCGGCCTCTGTGTCCCTGTCTCTGCGTCTCTGTGTCTCTGTCTCTGTCTCTGTGTCGCTGTCTCGGTGTCTCCGTCTCTGTGTCTCTGTCTCTCTCACTGTGTCCCGGTCTCTGTGTCTCTGTCTCTATGTCACTGTCTCTGTGTCTCCGTCTCTGTGTCTCAGTCTCTGTGTCTCTGTCTGTGTGCCTCTGCCCCTGTGCCTCTGTCTCCGTCTCAGTGTCTCTGTATCTGTGTCTCTGTCTCTGTGTCTCTGTCTCTGTCTCTGTGTCTCTGTCTCTGTGTCTCTGTCTCTGTGTCTCTGTCTCTGTTTCTCTGTCTCTGTGTCTCTGTCTCTGTGTCTCTGTCTCTGTGTCTCTGTCTCTGTGTATCTGTCTCTGCGTCTCTGTGTCTCTGTCTCTGTCTCTGTGTCCCTGTCTCTGAGTCTCTCTCGCTGTGTCTCTGTCTCTGTGTCCCTGTCTCTGTGTCTCTGTCCCAGAGTCTCGGTCTCTGTGTCTCGGTGTCTGTGGCTCTGTCTCCGTGTCTCTGTCTCTTTGTCTCTGTCTCTGTGTATCGGTCTCTGTGTCTCCGTCTCTGTGTCTCTGTCTCTGTGTCTCTGTCTCTGTGTCTCTGTCTCTATGTCTCTGTGTCTCTGTCTCTGTCTCTGTGTCTCTGTCTCTGAGTCTCTCTCGCTGCGTCCCAGTCTCTGTGTCTCTGTCTCTGTGTCTCTGTCTCTATGTCTCTGTCTCTGTGAAACTGCGTCTGAATCTCTGTATCTGTGTCCCTGTCTCTGTGTCTCTGTCCCTGTGTCTCCGTCTCTGTGTATCTGTCTCTGTCTCTGTGTGTGTGTCTCTGTGTCTGTCCCTGTGTGTATGACTCAGTCTCTGAGTCTCTGTCTCTGTGTCTCTGTCTCTGTCTCTGTCTCTGTCTCTGTCTCTGTGTCTCTGTCTCTGTGTCTCTGTCTATGTGTCTATGTCTCTGTGTCTCTGTCTCTGTTTCTCGGTCTCTGAGTCTCTGTCTCTATGTCCCTGTCTCTGCGCCTCTGTCCCTCTGTCTACGTCTTTGTGCCTCTGTCTCTGTCTCTGTCTCTGAGCCTCTGTCTCTGTGTCTCTGTCTCTGTTTCTCTTTCTCTGTGTCTCTGTCTCTGTGTCCCTGTCCCTGTGTCTCCGTCTCTGTGTCTCACTCAATGTGTCTCTGTCTCTGTGTCCCTGTCTTTGTGTCTCTGTCTCTGTGTCGCTGTCTCTGTGTCTCCGTCTCTGTGTCTCCGTCTCTGTGTCTCCGTCTCTGTGTCTCCGTCTCTGTGTCTCCGTCTCTGTGTCTCTGTCTCTCTCACTGTGTCCCTGTCTCTGTGTCTCTGTTTCTATGCCACTGTCTCTGTGTTTCCGTCTCTGTGTCTCTGTCTGTGTGTCTCTGCCTCTGTTTCTCTGTCTCTGTGTCTCTGTCTCTGTCTCTGTCTCTGTTTCTGTTTCTCTGTGTCTCTGTCCCTGTGTCCCTGTCCCTGTGTCTCCGTCTCTGTGTTTCTGTCATTATGTCTCTGTCTCTGTGTCTCTGTCTCTGTGAATCTGTCTCTGTATCTCTGTCTCTCTGACCCTGTCTCTGTGTCACTGTCTCTGAATCTCTGTCTCTGTGTCTCTGTCTCGGTGTCTCTGTCTCGGTGTCTCAGTCTCTGTGTCTCTGTCTCTGTGTCTCTGTCTCTGTGTCTCTGTTTCTCTGTCTCTGTGAATCTGTCTCTGTATCTCTGTCTCTCTGACCCTGTCTCTGTGTCACTGTCTCTGAATCTCTGTCCCTGTGTCCCTGTCCCTGTGTCTCCGTCTCTGTGTTTCTGTCATTATGTCTCTGTCTCTGTGTCTCTGTCTCTGTGAATCTGTCTCTGTATCTCTGTCTCTCTGACCCTGTCTCTGTGTCACTGTCTCTGAATCTCTGTCTCTGTGTCTCTGTCTCGGTGTCTCTGTCTCGGTGTCTCAGTCTCTGTGTCTCTGTCTCTGTGTCTCTGTCTCTGTGTCTCTGTTTCTCTGTCTCTGTGAATCTGTCTCTGTATCTCTGTCTCTCTGACCCTGTCTCTGTGTCACTGTCTCTGAATCTCTGTCTCTGTGTCTCTGTCTCTGTGTCTCTCTCCCTGTGTCTCTGTCTCTATGTCTCTGTGTCTCTGTCTCTGTCTCTGTGTCTCTGTCTCTGAGTCTCTCTCGCTGCGTCCCAGTCTCTGTGTCTCTGTCTCTGTGTCTCTGTCTCTGTGAAACTGCGTCTGAATCTCTGTATCTGTGTCCCTGTCTCTGTGTCTCTGTCCCTGTGTCTCCGTCTCTGTGTATCTGTCTCTGTCTCTGTGTGTGTGTCTCTGTGTCTGTCCCTGTGTGTATGACTCAGTCTCTGAGTCTCTGTCTCTGTGTCTCTGTCTCTGTCTCTGTCTCTGTCTCTGTGTCTCTGTCTCTGTGTCTCTGTCTATGTGTCTATGTCTCTGTGTCTCTGTCTCTGTTTCTCGGTCTCTGAGTCTCTGTCTCTATGTCCCTGTCTCTGCGCCTCTGTCCCTCTGTCTCCGTCTCTGTGCCTCTGTCTCTGTCTCTGTCTCTGAGCCTCTGTCTCTGTGTCTCTGTCTCTGTTTCTCTTTCTCTGTGTCTCTGTCTCTGTGTCCCTGTCCCTGTGTCTCCGTCTCTGTGTCTCACTCAATGTGTCTCTGTCTCTGTGTCCCTGTCTTTGTGTCTCTGTCTCTGTGTCGCTGTCTCTGTGTCTCCGTCTCTGTGTCTCCGTCTCTGTGTCTCCGTCTCTGTGTCTCCGTCTCTGTGTCTCTGTCTCTCTCACTGTGTCCCTGTCTCTGTGTCTCTGTCTCTGTGTCTCTGTCTCTGTGTCTCTGTCTCTGTGTCTCTGTCTCAGTGTCTCTGTCTCTGTGTCTCTGTCTCTTTGTCTCTGTCTCTGTGTCTCTGTCTCTGTGTCTCTGTCTCGGTGTCTCTGTCTCGGTGTCTCTGTCCCTGTGTCTCTGTCTCTGTGTCTCTGTCTCCGTGTCTCTCTCTCCGTGTCTCTGTCTCCGTGTCTCTGTCTCCGTGTCTCTGTCTCCGTGTCTCTGTCTCCGTGTCTGTCTCTGCGCCTCTGTCTCTGTGTCTCTGTCTCTGCGTCTCTATCTCTGCGTCTCTGTCTCTGCGTCTCTGTCTCTGTGTCCCTGTCTCTGTGTCGGTCTCTATGTCTCTGTGTCTGTGTCTCTGGCTCTGTGTATCTGTCTCTGTCTCTGTGTCCTTGTCTTTGAGTCTCTCTCTCTGTGTCTCGGCCTCTCTGTCTCTGTCTCTGTGTCTCTGCCTCTGAATCTCTGTCTCTGTGTCTCTGTCCCAGTGTCTCTGTCTCTGTGTCCCTGTCTTTGTGTCTCTGTCTCTGTGTCGCTGTCTCTGTGTCTCCGTCTCTGTGTCTCCGTCTCTGTGTCTCCGTCTCTGTGTCTCTGTCTCTGTGTATCTGTCTCTGCGTCTCTGTGTCTCTGTCTCTGTCTCTGTGTCCCTGTCTCTGAGTCTCTCTCGCTGTGTCTCTGTCTCTGTGTCCCTGTCTCTGTGTCTCTGTCCCAGAGTCTCGGTCTCTGTGTCACGGTGTCTGTGGCTCTGTCTCCGTGTCTCTGTCTCTTTGTCTCTGTCTCTGTGTATCGGTCTCTGTGTCTCCGTCTCTGTGCCTCTGTCTCTGTCTCTGTCTCTGAGCCTCTGTCTCTGTGTCCCTGTCTCTGTGTCTGTGTCCCTGTGTCCCCGTCTTTGCGTCTCTGTGTCCCTGTCTTTGTGTCTCTGTCTCTGTGTCCCTGTCTCTGCGTCTCTGTGTCTCTGTCTCTGTCTCTGTGTCGCTGTCTCTCTCACTGTGTCCTTGTCTCTGTGTCTCTGTTTCTATGCCACTGTCTCTGTGTTTCCGTCTCTGTGTCTCTGTCTGTGTGTCTCTGCCTCTGTTTCTCTGTCTCTGTGTCTCTGTCTCTGTCTCTGTCTCTGTTTCTGTTTCTCTGTGTCTCTGTCCCTGTGTCCCTGTCCCTGTGTCTCCGTCTCTGTGTTTCTGTCATTATGTCTCTGTCTCTGTGTCTCTGCCTCTGTGACTCTGTCTCTGTATCTCTGTCTCTCTGACCCTGTCTCTGTGTCACTGTCTCTGAATCTCTGTCTCTGTGTCTCTGTCTCTGTGTCTCTCTCCCTGTGTCACGGTCTCTGTGTCTCGGTCTCTGTGTCTCCGTCTCTGCGTCTCTTTCTCTGTGTCTGTGTCTCCGTCTCTGTGTCTCTGTCTCTCTGTCTCAGTGTCCCTGTCTCTGTGTCTCTGTCTCTGTGTCCCTGTCTCTGTGTCTCTGCCTACGTGTCTCTGCCTCTGTGTCTCTGTCTCTGTGTCTCTGTCTCTGTGTCTCTGTCTCTGTGTCTCTGTCTCTGTGTCTCTGTCTCTGTGTCTCTGTCTCTGTGTCTCTGTATCTGTGTCTCTGTCTCTGTGTCTCTGTCTCTGTGTCTCTGTCTCTGTGTCTCTGTCTCTGTGTCGCTGTCTCTGTGTCTCTGTCTCTGTGTCTCTGTCTCTGTGTCTCTGTCTCTGTGTCGCTGTCTCTGTGTCTTTGAGTCTGTGTCTCTGTCTCTGTGTCTCTGTCTCTGTGTCTCTGTCTCTGTGTATCTGTCTCTGTGTCTCTGTCTCTATGTCTCTGTCTCTGTGAAACTGTCTCTGTGTCTCTGTCTCTGTGTCTCTGTCTCTGTGTCTCTGTCTCCGTGTCTCTGTCTCTTTGTCTCTGTCTCTGTGTATCGGTCTCTGTGTCTCCGTCTCTGTGTCTCTGTCTCTGTGTCTCTGTCTCTGTGTCTCTGTCTCTATGTCTCTGTGTCTCTGTCTCTGTGTCTCTGTCTCTGTCTCTGTCTCTGTCTTTGTGTCTCTGTCTCTGTGTCTCTGTCTATGTGCCTATGTCTCTGTGTCTCTGTCTCTGTTTCTCGGTCTCTGAGTCTCTGTCTCTATGTCCCTGTCTCTGCGCCTCTGTCCCTCTGTCTCCGTCTCTGTGCCTCTGTCTCTGTCTCTGTCTCTGAGCCTCTGTCTCTGTGTCTCTGTCTCTGTTTCTCTTTCTCTGTGTCTCTGTCTCTGTGTCCCTGTCCCTGTGTCTCCGTCTCTGTGTCTCACTCAATGTGTCTCTGTCTCTGTGTCCCTGTCTTTGTGTCTCTGTCTCTGTGTCGCTGTCTCTGTGTCTCCGTCTCTGTGTCTCCGTCTCTGTGTCTCCGTCTCTGTGTCTCTGTCTCTCTCACTGTGTCCCTGTCTCTGTGTCTCTGTTTCTATGCCACTGTCTCTGTGTTTCCGTCTCTGTGTCTCTGTCTGTGTGTCTCTGCCTCTGTTTCTCTGTCCCTGTGTCTCTGTCTCTGTCTCTGTCTCTGTTTCTGTTTCTCTGTGTCTCTGTCCCTGTGTCCCTGTCCCTGTGTCTCCGTCTCTGTGTTTCTGTCATTATGTCTCTGTCTCTGTGTCTCTGTCTCTGTGAATCTGTCTCTGTATCTCTGTCTCTCTGACCCTGTCTCTGTGTCACTGTCTCTGAATCTCTGTCTCTGTGTCTCTGTCTCGGTGTCTCTGTCTCGGTGTCTCAGTCTCTGTGTCTCTGTCTCTGTGTCTCTGTCTCTGTGTCTCTGTTTCTCTGTCTCTGTGAATCTGTCTCTGTATCTCTGTCTCTCTGACCCTGTCTCTGTGTCACTGTCTCTGAATCTCTGTCTCTGTGTCTCTGTCTCTGTGTCTCTCTCCCTGTGTCTCTGTCTCTATGTCTCTGTGTCTCTGTCTCTGTCTCTGTGTCTCTGTCTCTGAGTCTCTCTCGCTGCGTCCCAGTCTCTGTGTCTCTGTCTCTGTGTCTCTGTCTCTGTGAAACTGCGTCTGAATCTCTGTATCTGTGTCCCTGTCTCTGTGTCTCTGTCCCTGTGTCTCCGTCTCTGTGTATCTGTCTCTGTCTCTGTGTGTGTGTCTCTGTGTCTGTCCCTGTGTGTATGACTCAGTCTCTGAGTCTCTGTCTCTGTGTCTCTGTCTCTGTCTCTGTCTCTGTCTCTGTGTCTCTGTCTCTGTGTCTCTGTCTATGTGTCTATGTCTCTGTGTCTCTGTCTCTGTTTCTCGGTCTCTGAGTCTCTGTCTCTATGTCCCTGTCTCTGCGCCTCTGTCCCTCTGTCTCCGTCTCTGTGCCTCTGTCTCTGTCTCTGTCTCTGAGCCTCTGTCTCTGTGTCTCTGTCTCTGTTTCTCTTTCTCTGTGTCTCTGTCTCTGTGTCCCTGTCCCTGTGTCTCCGTCTCTGTGTCTCACTCAATGTGTCTCTGTCTCTGTGTCCCTGTCTTTGTGTCTCTGTCTCTGTGTCGCTGTCTCTGTGTCTCCGTCTCTGTGTCTCCGTCTCTGTGTCTCCGTCTCTGTGTCTCTGTCTCTCTCACTGTGTCCCTGTCTCTGTGTCTCTGTCTCTGTGTCTCTGTCTCTGTGTCTCTGTCTCTGTGTCTCTGTCTCAGTGTCTCTGTCTCTGTGTCTCTGTCTCTTTGTCTCTGTCTCTGTGTCTCTGTCTCTGTGTCTCTGTCTCGGTGTCTCTGTCTCGGTGTCTCTGTCCCTGTGTCTCTGTCTCTGTGTCTCTGTCTCCGTGTCTCTCTCTCCGTGTCTCTGTCTCCGTGTCTCTGTCTCCGTGTCTCTGTCTCCGTGTCTCTGTCTCCGTGTCTGTCTCTGCGCCTCTGTCTCTGTGTCTCTGTCTCTGCGTCTCTATCTCTGCGTCTCTGTCTCTGCGTCTCTGTCTCTGTGTCCCTGTCTCTGTGTCGGTCTCTATGTCTCTGTGTCTGTGTCTCTGGCTCTGTGTATCTGTCTCTGTCTCTGTGTCCTTGTCTTTGAGTCTCTCTCTCTGTGTCTCGGCCTCTCTGTCTCTGTCTCTGTGTCTCTGCCTCTGAATCTCTGTCTCTGTGTCTCTGTCCCAGTGTCTCTGTCTCTGTGTCCCTGTCTTTGTGTCTCTGTCTCTGTGTCGCTGTCTCTGTGTCTCCGTCTCTGTGTCTCCGTCTCTGTGTCTCCGTCTCTGTGTCTCTGTCTCTGTGTATCTGTCTCTGCGTCTCTGTGTCTCTGTCTCTGTCTCTGTGTCCCTGTCTCTGAGTCTCTCTCGCTGTGTCTCTGTCTCTGTGTCCCTGTCTCTGTGTCTCTGTCCCAGAGTCTCGGTCTCTGTGTCACGGTGTCTGTGGCTCTGTCTCCGTGTCTCTGTCTCTTTGTCTCTGTCTCTGTGTATCGGTCTCTGTGTCTCCGTCTCTGTGCCTCTGTCTCTGTCTCTGTCTCTGAGCCTCTGTCTCTGTGTCCCTGTCTCTGTGTCTGTGTCCCTGTGTCCCCGTCTTTGCGTCTCTGTGTCCCTGTCTTTGTGTCTCTGTCTCTGTGTCCCTGTCTCTGCGTCTCTGTGTCTCTGTCTCTGTCTCTGTGTCGCTGTCTCTCTCACTGTGTCCTTGTCTCTGTGTCTCTGTTTCTATGCCACTGTCTCTGTGTTTCCGTCTCTGTGTCTCTGTCTGTGTGTCTCTGCCTCTGTTTCTCTGTCTCTGTGTCTCTGTCTCTGTCTCTGTCTCTGTTTCTGTTTCTCTGTGTCTCTGTCCCTGTGTCCCTGTCCCTGTGTCTCCGTCTCTGTGTTTCTGTCATTATGTCTCTGTCTCTGTGTCTCTGCCTCTGTGACTCTGTCTCTGTATCTCTGTCTCTCTGACCCTGTCTCTGTGTCACTGTCTCTGAATCTCTGTCTCTGTGTCTCTGTCTCTGTGTCTCTCTCCCTGTGTCACGGTCTCTGTGTCTCGGTCTCTGTGTCTCCGTCTCTGCGTCTCTTTCTCTGTGTCTGTGTCTCCGTCTCTGTGTCTCTGTCTCTCTGTCTCAGTGTCCCTGTCTCTGTGTCTCTGTCTCTGTGTCCCTGTCTCTGTGTCTCTGCCTACGTGTCTCTGCCTCTGTGTCTCTGTCTCTGTGTCTCTGTCTCTGTGTCTCTGTCTCTGTGTCTCTGTCTCTGTGTCTCTGTCTCTGTGTCTCTGTCTCTGTGTCTCTGTCTCTGTGTCTCTGTCTCTGTGTCTCTGTCTCTGTGTCTCTGTCTCTGTGTCTCTGTCTCTGTGTCTCTGTCTATGTGCCTATGTCTCTGTGTCTCTGTCTCTGTTTCTCGGTCTCTGAGTCTCTGTCTCTATGTCCCTGTCTCTGCGCCTCTGTCCCTCTGTCTCCGTCTCTGTGCCTCTGTCTCTGTCTCTGTCTCTGAGCCTCTGTCTCTGTGTCTCTGTCTCTGTTTCTCTTTCTCTGTGTCTCTGTCTCTGTGTCCCTGTCCCTGTGTCTCCGTCTCTGTGTCTCACTCAATGTGTCTCTGTCTCTGTGTCCCTGTCTTTGTGTCTCTGTCTCTGTGTCGCTGTCTCTGTGTCTCCGTCTCTGTGTCTCCGTCTCTGTGTCTCCGTCTCTGTGTCTCTGTCTCTCTCACTGTGTCCCTGTCTCTGTGTCTCTGTTTCTATGCCACTGTCTCTGTGTTTCCGTCTCTGTGTCTCTGTCTGTGTGTCTCTGCCTCTGTTTCTCTGTCCCTGTGTCTCTGTCTCTGTCTCTGTCTCTGTTTCTGTTTCTCTGTGTCTCTGTCCCTGTGTCCCTGTCCCTGTGTCTCCGTCTCTGTGTTTCTGTCATTATGTCTCTGTCTCTGTGTCTCTGTCTCTGTGAATCTGTCTCTGTATCTCTGTCTCTCTGACCCTGTCTCTGTGTCACTGTCTCTGAATCTCTGTCTCTGTGTCTCTGTCTCGGTGTCTCTGTCTCGGTGTCTCAGTCTCTGTGTCTCTGTCTCTGTGTCTCTGTCTCTGTGTCTCTGTTTCTCTGTCTCTGTGAATCTGTCTCTGTATCTCTGTCTCTCTGACCCTGTCTCTGTGTCACTGTCTCTGAATCTCTGTCTCTGTGTCTCTGTCTCTGTGTCTCTCTCCCTGTGTCTCTGTCTCTATGTCTCTGTGTCTCTGTCTCTGTCTCTGTGTCTCTGTCTCTGAGTCTCTCTCGCTGCGTCCCAGTCTCTGTGTCTCTGTCTCTGTGTCTCTGTCTCTGTGAAACTGCGTCTGAATCTCTGTATCTGTGTCCCTGTCTCTGTGTCTCTGTCCCTGTGTCTCCGTCTCTGTGTATCTGTCTCTGTCTCTGTGTGTGTGTCTCTGTGTCTGTCCCTGTGTGTATGACTCAGTCTCTGAGTCTCTGTCTCTGTGTCTCTGTCTCTGTCTCTGTCTCTGTCTCTGTGTCTCTGTCTCTGTGTCTCTGTCTATGTGTCTATGTCCCTGTGTCTCTGTCTCTGTTTCTCGGTCTCTGAGTCTCTGTCTCTATGTCCCTGTCTCTGCGCCTCTGTCCCTCTGTCTCCGTCTCTGTGCCTCTGTCTCTGTCTCTGTCTCTGAGCCTCTGTCTCTGTGTCTCTGTCTCTGTTTCTCTTTCTCTGTGTCTCTGTCTCTGTGTCCCTGTCCCTGTGTCTCCGTCTCTGTGTCTCACTCAATGTGTCTCTGTCTCTGTGTCCCTGTCTTTGTGTCTCTGTCTCTGTGTCGCTGTCTCTGTGTCTCCGTCTCTGTGTCTCCGTCTCTGTGTCTCCGTCTCTGTGTCTCTGTCTCTCTCACTGTGTCCCTGTCTCTGTGTCTCTGTCTCTGTGTCTCTGTCTCTGTGTCTCTGTCTCTGTGTCTCTGTCTCAGTGTCTCTGTCTCTGTGTCTCTGTCTCTTTGTCTCTGTCTCTGTGTCTCTGTCTCTGTGTCTCTGTCTCGGTGTCTCTGTCTCGGTGTCTCTGTCCCTGTGTCTCTGTCTCTGTGTCTCTGTCTCCGTGTCTCTCTCTCCGTGTCTCTGTCTCCGTGTCTCTGTCTCCGTGTCTCTGTCTCCGTGTCTCTGTCTCCGTGTCTGTCTCTGCGCCTCTGTCTCTGTGTCTCTGTCTCTGCGTCTCTATCTCTGCGTCTCTGTCTCTGCGTCTCTGTCTCTGTGTCCCTGTCTCTGTGTCGGTCTCTATGTCTCTGTGTCTGTGTCTCTGGCTCTGTGTATCTGTCTCTGTCTCTGTGTCCTTGTCTTTGAGTCTCTCTCTCTGTGTCTCGGCCTCTCTGTCTCTGTCTCTGTGTCTCTGCCTCTGAATCTCTGTCTCTGTGTCTCTGTCCCAGTGTCTCTGTCTCTGTGTCCCTGTCTTTGTGTCTCTGTCTCTGTGTCGCTGTCTCTGTGTCTCCGTCTCTGTGTCTCCGTCTCTGTGTCTCCGTCTCTGTGTCTCTGTCTCTGTGTATCTGTCTCTGCGTCTCTGTGTCTCTGTCTCTGTCTCTGTGTCCCTGTCTCTGAGTCTCTCTCGCTGTGTCTCTGTCTCTGTGTCCCTGTCTCTGTGTCTCTGTCCCAGAGTCTCGGTCTCTGTGTCACGGTGTCTGTGGCTCTGTCTCCGTGTCTCTGTCTCTTTGTCTCTGTCTCTGTGTATCGGTCTCTGTGTCTCCGTCTCTGTGCCTCTGTCTCTGTCTCTGTCTCTGAGCCTCTGTCTCTGTGTCCCTGTCTCTGTGTCTGTGTCCCTGTGTCCCCGTCTTTGCGTCTCTGTGTCCCTGTCTTTGTGTCTCTGTCTCTGTGTCCCTGTCTCTGCGTCTCTGTGTCTCTGTCTCTGTCTCTGTGTCGCTGTCTCTCTCACTGTGTCCTTGTCTCTGTGTCTCTGTTTCTATGCCACTGTCTCTGTGTTTCCGTCTCTGTGTCTCTGTCTGTGTGTCTCTGCCTCTGTTTCTCTGTCTCTGTGTCTCTGTCTCTGTCTCTGTCTCTGTTTCTGTTTCTCTGTGTCTCTGTCCCTGTGTCCCTGTCCCTGTGTCTCCGTCTCTGTGTTTCTGTCATTATGTCTCTGTCTCTGTGTCTCTGCCTCTGTGACTCTGTCTCTGTATCTCTGTCTCTCTGACCCTGTCTCTGTGTCACTGTCTCTGAATCTCTGTCTCTGTGTCTCTGTCTCTGTGTCTCTCTCCCTGTGTCACGGTCTCTGTATCTCGGTCTCTGTGTCTCCGTCTCTGCGTCTCTTTCTCTGTGTCTGTGTCTCCGTCTCTGTGTCTCTGTCTCTCTGTCTCAGTGTCCCTGTCTCTGTGTCTCTGTCTCTGTGTCCCTGTCTCTGTGTCTCTGCCTACGTGTCTCTGCCTCTGTGTCTCTGTCTCTGTGTCTCTGTCTCTGTGTCTCTGTCTCTGTGTCTCTGTCTCTGTGTCTCTGTCTCTGTGTCTCTGTCTCTGTGTCTCTGTCTCTGTGTCTCTGTCTCTGTGTCTCTGTCTCTGTGTCTCTGTCTCTGTGTCTCTGTCTCTGTGTCTCTGTCTCTGTGTCTCTGTCTCTGTGTCTCTGTCTCTGTGTCTCTGTCTCTGTGTCGCTGTCTCTGTGTCTTTGAGTCTGTGTCTCTGTCTCTGTGTCTCTGTCTCTGTGTCTCTGTCTCTGTGTATCTGTCTCTGTGTCTCTGTCCCTGTGTCTCTGTCTCTATGTCTCTGTCTCTGTGAAACTGTCTCTGTGTCTCTGTCTCTGTGTCTCTGTCTCTGTGTCTCTGTCTCCGTGTCTCTGTCTCTTTGTCTCTGTCTCTGTGTATCGGTCTCTGTGTCTCCGTCTCTGTGTCTCTGTCTCTGTGTCTCTGTCTCTGTGTCTCTGTCTCTATGTCTCTGTGTCTCTGTCTCTGTGTCTCTGTCTCTGTCTCTGTCTCTGTCTTTGTGTCTCTGTCTCTGTGTCTCTGTCTATGTGCCTATGTCTCTGTGTCTCTGTCTCTGTTTCTCGGTCTCTGAGTCTCTGTCTCTATGTCCCTGTCTCTGCGCCTCTGTCCCTCTGTCTCCGTCTCTGTGCCTCTGTCTCTGTCTCTGTCTCTGAGCCTCTGTCTCTGTGTCTCTGTCTCTGTTTCTCTTTCTCTGTGTCTCTGTCTCTGTGTCCCTGTCCCTGTGTCTCCGTCTCTGTGTCTCACTCAATGTGTCTCTGTCTCTGTGTCCCTGTCTTTGTGTCTCTGTCTCTGTGTCGCTGTCTCTGTGTCTCCGTCTCTGTGTCTCCGTCTCTGTGTCTCCGTCTCTGTGTCTCTGTCTCTCTCACTGTGTCCCTGTCTCTGTGTCTCTGTTTCTATGCCACTGTCTCTGTGTTTCCGTCTCTGTGTCTCTGTCTGTGTGTCTCTGCCTCTGTTTCTCTGTCCCTGTGTCTCTGTCTCTGTCTCTGTCTCTGTTTCTGTTTCTCTGTGTCTCTGTCCCTGTGTCCCTGTCCCTGTGTCTCCGTCTCTGTGTTTCTGTCATTATGTCTCTGTCTCTGTGTCTCTGTCTCTGTGAATCTGTCTCTGTATCTCTGTCTCTCTGACCCTGTCTCTGTGTCACTGTCTCTGAATCTCTGTCTCTGTGTCTCTGTCTCGGTGTCTCTGTCTCGGTGTCTCAGTCTCTGTGTCTCTGTCTCTGTGTCTCTGTCTCTGTGTCTCTGTTTCTCTGTCTCTGTGAATCTGTCTCTGTATCTCTGTCTCTCTGACCCTGTCTCTGTGTCACTGTCTCTGAATCTCTGTCTCTGTGTCTCTGTCTCTGTGTCTCTCTCCCTGTGTCTCTGTCTCTATGTCTCTGTGTCTCTGTCTCTGTCTCTGTGTCTCTGTCTCTGAGTCTCTCTCGCTGCGTCCCAGTCTCTGTGTCTCTGTCTCTGTGTCTCTGTCTCTATGTCTCTGTCTCTGTGAAACTGCGTCTGAATCTCTGTATCTGTGTCCCTGTCTCTGTGTCTCTGTCCCTGTGTCTCCGTCTCTGTGTATCTGTCTCTGTCTCTGTGTGTGTGTCTCTGTGTCTGTCCCTGTGTGTATGACTCAGTCTCTGAGTCTCTGTCTCTGTGTCTCTGTCTCTGTCTCTGTCTCTGTGTCTCTGTCTCTGTGTCTCTGTCTATGTGTCTATGTCTCTGTGTCTCTGTCTCTGTTTCTCGGTCTCTGAGTCTCTGTCTCTATGTCCCTGTCTCTGCGCCTCTGTCCCTCTGTCTCCGTCTCTGTGCGTCTGTCTCTGTCTCTGTCTCTGAGCCTCTGTCTCTGTGTCTCTGTCTCTGTTTCTCTTTCTCTGTGTCTCTGTCTCTGTGTCCCTGTCCCTGTGTCTCCGTCTCTGTGTCTCACTCAATGTGTCTCTGTCTCTGTGTCCCTGTCTTTGTGTCTCTGTCTCTGTGTCGCTGTCTCTGTGTCTCCGTCTCTGTGTCTCCGTCTCTGTGTCTCCGTCTCTGTGTCTCTGTCTCTCTCACTGTGTCCCTGTCTCTGTGTCTCTGTCTCTGTGTCTCTGTCTCTGTGTCTCTGTCTCTGTGTCTCTGTCTCAGTGTCTCTGTCTCTGTGTCTCTGTCTCTTTGTCTCTGTCTCTGTGTCTCTGTCTCTGTGTCTCTGTCTCGGTGTCTCTGTCTCGGTGTCTCTGTCCCTGTGTCTCTGTCTCTGTGTCTCTGTCTCCGTGTCTCTCTCTCCGTGTCTCTGTCTCCGTGTCTCTGTCTCCGTGTCTCTGTCTCCGTGTCTCTGTCTCCGTGTCTCTGTCTCCGTGTCTCTGTCTCCGTGTCTCTGTCTCCGTGTCTGTCTCTGCGCCTCTGTCTCTGTGTCTCTGTCTCTGCGTCTCTATCTCTGCGTCTCTGTCTCTGCGTCTCTGTCTCTGTGTCCCTGTCTCTGTGTCGGTCTCTATGTCTCTGTGTCTGTGTCTCTGGCTCTGTGTATCTGTCTCTGTCTCTGTGTCCTTGTCTTTGAGTCTCTCTCTCTGTGTCTCGGCCTCTCTGTCTCTGTCTCTGTGTCTCTGCCTCTGAATCTCTGTCTCTGTGTCTCTGTCCCAGTGTCTCTGTCTCTGTGTCCCTGTCTTTGTGTCTCTGTCTCTGTGTCGCTGTCTCTGTGTCTCCGTCTCTGTGTCTCCGTCTCTGTGTCTCCGTCTCTGTGTCTCTGTCTCTGTGTATCTGTCTCTGCGTCTCTGTGTCTCTGTCTCTGTCTCTGTGTCCCTGTCTCTGAGTCTCTCTCGCTGTGTCTCTGTCTCTGTGTCCCTGTCTCTGTGTCTCTGTCCCAGAGTCTCGGTCTCTGTGTCACGGTGTCTGTGGCTCTGTCTCCGTGTCTCTGTCTCTTTGTCTCTGTCTCTGTGTATCGGTCTCTGTGTCTCCGTCTCTGTGCCTCTGTCTCTGTCTCTGTCTCTGAGCCTCTGTCTCTGTGTCCCTGTCTCTGTGTCTGTGTCCCTGTGTCCCCGTCTTTGCGTCTCTGTGTCCCTGTCTTTGTGTCTCTGTCTCTGTGTCCCTGTCTCTGCGTCTCTGTGTCTCTGTCTCTGTCTCTGTGTCGCTGTCTCTCTCACTGTGTCCTTGTCTCTGTGTCTCTGTTTCTATGCCACTGTCTCTGTGTTTCCGTCTCTGTGTCTCTGTCTGTGTGTCTCTGCCTCTGTTTCTCTGTCTCTGTGTCTCTGTCTCTGTCTCTGTCTCTGTTTCTGTTTCTCTGTGTCTCTGTCCCTGTGTCCCTGTCCCTGTGTCTCCGTCTCTGTGTTTCTGTCATTATGTCTCTGTCTCTGTGTCTCTGTCTCTGTGACTCTGTCTCTGTATCTCTGTCTCTCTGACCCTGTCTCTGTGTCACTGTCTCTGAATCTCTGTCTCTGTGTCTCTGTCTCTGTGTCTCTCTCCCTGTGTCACGGTCTCTGTGTCTCGGTCTCTGTGTCTCCGTCTCTGCGTCTCTTTCTCTGTGTCTGTGTCTCCGTCTCTGTGTCTCTGTCTCTCTGTCTCAGTGTCCCTGTCTCTGTGTCTCTGTCTCTGTGTCTCTGTCTCTGTGTCTCTGCCTACGTGTCTCTGTCTCTGTGTCTCTGTCTCTGTGTCTCTGTCTCTGTGTCTCTGTCTCTGTGTCTCTGTCTCTGTGTCTCTGTCTCTGTGTCTCTGTCTCTGTGTCTCTGTCTCTGTGTCTCTGTCTCTGTGTCTCTGTCTCTGTGTCTCTGTCTCTGTGTCTCTGTCTCTGTGTCTCTGTCTCTGTGTCTCTGTCTCTGTGTCTCTGTCTCTGTGTCTCTGTCTCTGTGTCTCTGTCTCTGTGTCGCTGTCTCTGTGTCTTTGAGTCTGTGTCTCTGTCTCTGTGTCTCTGTCTCTGTGTCTCTGTCTCTGTGTCTCTGTCTCTGTGTATCTGTCTCTGTGTCTCTGTCCCTGTGTCTCTGTCTCTATGTCTCTGTCTCTGTGAAACTGTCTGTGTGTCTCTGTCTCTGTGTCTCTGTCTCTGTGTCTCGGCCTCCCTGTCTCTGTCTCTGTGTCTCTGCCTCTGAATCTCTGTCTCTGTGTCTCTGTCCCAGTGTCTCTGTCTCTGTGTCCCTGTCTTTGTGTCTCTGTCTCTGTGTCGCTGTCTCTGTGTCTCTGTCTCTGTGTCTCTGTCTCTGTGTATCTGTCTCTGTGTCTCTGTCCCTGTGTCTCTGTCTCTATGTCTCTGTCTCTGTGAAACTGTCTCTGTGTCTCTGTCTCTGTGTCTCTGTCTCTGTGTCTCTGTCTCCGTGTCTCTGTCTCTTTGTCTCTGTCTCTGTGTATCGGTCTCTGTGTCTCCGTCTCTGTGTCTCTGTCTCTGTGTCTCTGTCTCTGTGTCTCTGTCTCTGTGTCTCTGTCTCTATGTCTCTGTGTCTCTGTCTCTGTCTCTGTGTCTCTGTCTCTGAGTCTGTCTCGCTGCGTCCCAGTCTCTGTGTCTCTGTCTCTGTGTCTCTGTCTCTATGTCTCTGTCTCTGTGAAACTGCGTCTGAATCTCTGTATCTGTGTCCCTGTCTCTGTGTCTCTGTCCCTGTGTCTCCGTCTCTGTGTATCTGTCTCTGTCTCTGTGTGTGTGTCTCTGTGTCTGTCCCTGTGTGTATGACTCAGTCTCTGAGTCTCTGTCTCTGTGTCTCTGTCTCTGTCTCTGTCTCTGTCTCTGTGTCTCTGTCTCTGTGTCTCTGTCTATGTGCCTATGTCTCTGTGTCTCTGTCTCTGTTTCTCGGTCTCTGAGTCTCTGTCTCTATGTCCCTGTCTCTGCGCCTCTGTCCCTCTGTCTCCGTCTCTGTGCCTCTGTCTCTGTCTCTGTCTCTGAGCCTCTGTCTCTGTGTCTCTGTCTCTGTTTCTCTTTCTCTGTGCCTCTGTCTCTGTGTCCCTGTCCCTGTGTCTCCGTCTCTGTGTCTCGCTCAATGTGTCTCTGTCTCTGTGTCCCTGTCTTTGTGTCTCTGTCTCTGTGTCGCTGTCTCTGTGTCTCCGTCTCTGTGTCTCCGTCTCTGTGTCTCCGTCTCTGTGTCTCTGTCTCTCTCACTGTGTCCCTGTCTCTGTGTCTCTGTTTCTATGCCACTGTCTCTGTGTTTCCGTCTCTGTGTCTCTGTCTGTGTGTCTCTGCCTCTGTTTCTCTGTCCCTGTGTCTCTGTCTCTGTCTCTGTCTCTGTTTCTGTTTCTCTGTGTCTCTGTCCCTGTGTCCCTGTCCCTGTGTCTCCGTCTCTGTGTTTCTGTCATTATGTCTCTGTCTCTGTGTCTCTGTCTCTGTGAATCTGTCTCTGTATCTCTGTCTCTCTGACCCTGTCTCTGTGTCACTGTCTCTGAATCTCTGTCTCTGTGTCTCTGTCTCGGTGTCTCTGTCTCGGTGTCTCAGTCTCTGTGTCTCTGTCTCTGTGTCTCTGTCTCTGTGTCTCTGTTTCTCTGTCTCTGTGAATCTGTCTCTGTATCTCTGTCTCTCTGACCCTGTCTCTGTGTCACTGTCTCTGAATCTCTGTCCCTGTGTCCCTGTCCCTGTGTCTCCGTCTCTGTGTTTCTGTCATTATGTCTCTGTCTCTGTGTCTCTGTCTCTGTGAATCTGTCTCTGTATCTCTGTCTCTCTGACCCTGTCTCTGTGTCACTGTCTCTGAATCTCTGTCTCTGTGTCTCTGTCTCGGTGTCTCTGTCTCGGTGTCTCAGTCTCTGTGTCTCTGTCTCTGTGTCTCTGTCTCTGTGTCTCTGTTTCTCTGTCTCTGTGAATCTGTCTCTGTATCTCTGTCTCTCTGACCCTGTCTCTGTGTCACTGTCTCTGAATCTCTGTCTCTGTGTCTCTGTCTCTGTGTCTCTCTCCCTGTGTCTCTGTCTCTATGTCTCTGTGTCTCTGTCTCTGTCTCTGTGTCTCTGTCTCTGAGTCTCTCTCGCTGCGTCCCAGTCTCTGTGTCTCTGTCTCTGTGTCTCTGTCTCTGTGAAACTGCGTCTGAATCTCTGTATCTGTGTCCCTGTCTCTGTGTCTCTGTCCCTGTGTCTCCGTCTCTGTGTATCTGTCTCTGTCTCTGTGTGTGTGTCTCTGTGTCTGTCCCTGTGTGTATGACTCAGTCTCTGAGTCTCTGTCTCTGTGTCTCTGTCTCTGTCTCTGTCTCTGTCTCTGTGTCTCTGTCTCTGTGTCTCTGTCTATGTGTCTATGTCTCTGTGTCTCTGTCTCTGTTTCTCGGTCTCTGAGTCTCTGTCTCTATGTCCCTGTCTCTGCGCCTCTGTCCCTCTGTCTCCGTCTCTGTGCCTCTGTCTCTGTCTCTGTCTCTGAGCCTCTGTCTCTGTGTCTCTGTCTCTGTTTCTCTTTCTCTGTGTCTCTGTCTCTGTGTCCCTGTCCCTGTGTCTCCGTCTCTGTGTCTCACTCAATGTGTCTCTGTCTCTGTGTCCCTGTCTTTGTGTCTCTGTCTCTGTGTCGCTGTCTCTGTGTCTCCGTCTCTGTGTCTCCGTCTCTGTGTCTCCGTCTCTGTGTCTCTGTCTCTCTCACTTTGTCCCTGTCCCTGTGTCTCTGTCTCTGTGTCTCTGTCTCTGTGTCTCTGTCTCTGTGTCTCTGTCTCAGTGTCTCTGTCTCTGTGTCTCTGTCTCTTTGTCTCTGTCTCTGTGTCTCTGTCTCTGTGTCTCTGTCTCGGTGTCTCTGTCTCGGTGTCTCTGTCCCTGTGTCTCTGTCTCTGTGTCTCTGTCTCCGTGTCTCTCTCTCCGTGTCTCTGCCTCCGTGTCTCTGTCTCCGTGTCTCTGTCTCCGTGTCTCTGTCTCCGTGTCTGTCTCTGCGCCTCTGTCTCTGTGTCTCTGTCTCTGCGTCTCTATCTCTGCGTCTCTGTCTCTGCGTCTCTGTCTCTGTGTCCCTGTCTCTGTGTCGGTCTCTATGTCTCTGTGTCTGTGTCTCTGGCTCTGTGTATCTGTCTCTGTCTCTGTGTCCTTGTCTTTGAGTCTCTCTCTCTGTGTCTCGGCCTCTCTGTCTCTGTCTCTGTGTCTCTGCCTCTGAATCTCTGTCTCTGTGTCTCTGTCCCAGTGTCTCTGTCTCTGTGTCCCTGTCTTTGTGTCTCTGTCTCTGTGTCGCTGTCTCTGTGTCTCCGTCTCTGTGTCTCCGTCTCTGTGTCTCCGTCTCTGTGTCTCTGTCTCTGTGTATCTGTCTCTGCGTCTCTGTGTCTCTGTCTCTGTCTCTGTGTCCCTGTCTCTGAGTCTCTCTCGCTGTGTCTCTGTCTCTGTGTCCCTGTCTCTGTGTCTCTGTCCCAGAGTCTCGGTCTCTGTGTCACGGTGTCTGTGGCTCTGTCTCCGTGTCTCTGTCTCTTTGTCTCTGTCTCTGTGTATCGGTCTCTGTGTCTCCGTCTCTGTGCCTCTGTCTCTGTCTCTGTCTCTGAGCCTCTGTCTCTGTGTCCCTGTCTCTGTGTCTGTGTCCCTGTGTCCCCGTCTTTGCGTCTCTGTGTCCCTGTCTTTGTGTCTCTGTCTCTGTGTCCCTGTCTCTGCGTCTCTGTGTCTCTGTCTCTGTCTCTGTGTCGCTGTCTCTCTCACTGTGTCCTTGTCTCTGTGTCTCTGTTTCTATGCCACTGTCTCTGTGTTTCCGTCTCTGTGTCTCTGTCTGTGTGTCTCTGCCTCTGTTTCTCTGTCTCTGTGTCTCTGTCTCTGTCTCTGTCTCTGTCTCTGTTTCTGTTTCTCTGTGTCTCTGTCCCTGTGTCCCTGTCCCTGTGTCTCCGTCTCTGTGTTTCTGTCATTATGTCTCTGTCTCTGTGTCTCTGTCTCTGTGACTCTGTCTCTGTATCTCTGTCTCTCTGACCCTGTCTCTGTGTCACTGTCTCTGAATCTCTGTCTCTGTGTCTCTGTCTCTGTGTCTCTCTCCCTGTGTCACGGTCTCTGTGTCTCGGTCTCTGTGTCTCCGTCTCTGCGTCTCTTTCTCTGTGTCTGTGTCTCCGTCTCTGTGTCTCTGTCTCTCTGTCTCAGTGTCCCTGTCTCTGTGTCTCTGTCTCTGTGTCTCTGTCTCTGTGTCTCTGCCTACGTGTCTCTGCCTCTGTGTCTCTGTCTCTGTGTCTCTGTCTCTGTGTCTCTGTCTCTGTGTCTCTGTCTCTGTGTCTCTGTCTCTGTGTCTCTGTCTCTGTGTCTCTGTCTCTGTGTCTCTGTCTCTGTGTCTCTGTCTCTGTGTCTCTGTCTCTGTGTCTCTGTCTCTGTGTCTCTGTCTCTGTGTCTCTCTCCCTGTGTCTCTGTCTCTATGTCTCTGTGTCTCTGTCTCTGTCTCTGTGTCTCTGTCTCTGAGTCTCTCTCGCTGCGTCCCAGTCTCTGTGTCTCTGTCTCTGTGTCTCTGTCTCTGTGAAACTGCGTCTGAATCTCTGTATCTGTGTCCCTGTCTCTGTGTCTCTGTCCCTGTGTCTCCGTCTCTGTGTATCTGTCTCTGTCTCTGTGTGTGTGTCTCTGTGTCTGTCCCTGTGTGTATGGCTCAGTCTCTGAGTCTCTGTCTCTGTGTCTCTGCCTCTGTCTCTGTCTCTGTCTCTGTGTCTCTGTCTCTGTGTCTCTGTCTATGTGTCTATGTCTCTGTGTCTCTGTCTCTGTTTCTCGGTCTCTGAGTCTCTGTCTCTATGTCCCTGTCTCTGCGCCTCTGTCCCTCTGTCTCCGTCTCTGTGCCTCTGTCTCTGTCTCTGTCTCTGAGCCTCTGTCTCTGTGTCTCTGTCTCTGTTTCTCTTTCTCTGTGTCTCTGTCTCTGTGTCCCTGTCCCTGTGTCTCCGTCTCTGTGTCTCACTCAATGTGTCTCTGTCTCTGTGTCCCTGTCTTTGTGTCTCTGTCTCTGTGTCGCTGTCTCTGTGTCTCCGTCTCTGTGTCTCCGTCTCTGTGTCTCCGTCTCTGTGTCTCTGTCTCTCTCACTTTGTCCCTGTCTCTGTGTCTCTGTCTCTGTGTCTCTGTCTCTGTGTCTCTGTCTCTGTGTCTCTGTCTCAGTGTCTCTGTCTCTGTGTCTCTGTCTCTTTGTCTCTGTCTCTGTGTCTCTGTCTCTGTGTCTCTGTCTCGGTGTCTCTGTCTCGGTGTCTCTGTCCCTGTGTCTCTGTCTCTGTGTCTCTGTCTCCGTGTCTCTCTCTCCGTGTCTCTGTCTCCGTGTCTCTGTCTCCGTGTCTCTGTCTCCGTGTCTCTGTCTCCGTGTCTGTCTCTGCGCCTCTGTCTCTGTGTCTCTGTCTCTGCGTCTCTATCTCTGCGTCTCTGTCTCTGCGTCTCTGTCTCTGTGTCCCTGTCTCTGTGTCGGTCTCTATGTCTCTGTGTCTGTGTCTCTGGCTCTGTGTATCTGTCTCTGTCTCTGTGTCCTTGTCTTTGAGTCTCTCTCTCTGTGTCTCGGCCTCTCTGTCTCTGTCTCTGTGTCTCTGCCTCTGAATCTCTGTCTCTGTGTCTCTGTCCCAGTGTCTCTGTCTCTGTGTCCCTGTCTTTGTGTCTCTGTCTCTGTGTCGCTGTCTCTGTGTCTCCGTCTCTGTGTCTCCGTCTCTGTGTCTCCGTCTCTGTGTCTCTGTCTCTGTGTATCTGTCTCTGCGTCTCTGTGTCTCTGTCTCTGTCTCTGTGTCCCTGTCTCTGAGTCTCTCTCGCTGTGTCTCTGTCTCTGTGTCCCTGTCTCTGTGTCTCTGTCCCAGAGTCTCGGTCTCTGTGTCACGGTGTCTGTGGCTCTGTCTCCGTGTCTCTGTCTCTTTGTCTCTGTCTCTGTGTATCGGTCTCTGTGTCTCCGTCTCTGTGCCTCTGTCTCTGTCTCTGTCTCTGAGCCTCTGTCTCTGTGTCCCTGTCTCTGTGTCTGTGTCCCTGTGTCCCCGTCTTTGCGTCTCTGTGTCCCTGTCTTTGTGTCTCTGTCTCTGTGTCCCTGTCTCTGCGTCTCTGTGTCTCTGTCTCTGTCTCTGTGTCGCTGTCTCTCTCACTGTGTCCTTGTCTCTGTGTCTCTGTTTCTATGCCACTGTCTCTGTGTTTCCGTCTCTGTGTCTCTGTCTGTGTGTCTCTGCCTCTGTTTCTCTGTCTCTGTGTCTCTGTCTCTGTCTCTGTCTCTGTCTCTGTTTCTGTTTCTCTGTGTCTCTGTCCCTGTGTCCCTGTCCCTGTGTCTCCGTCTCTGTGTTTCTGTCATTATGTCTCTGTCTCTGTGTCTCTGTCTCTGTGACTCTGTCTCTGTATCTCTGTCTCTCTGACCCTGTCTCTGTGTCACTGTCTCTGAATCTCTGTCTCTGTCTCTGTCTCTGTGTCTCTCTCCCTGTGTCACGGTCTCTGTGTCTCGGTCTCTGTGTCTCCGTCTCTGCGTCTCTTTCTCTGTGTCTGTGTCTCCGTCTCTGTGTCTCTGTCTCTCTGTCTCAGTGTCCCTGTCTCTGTGTCTCTGTCTCTGTGTCTCTGTCTCTGTGTCTCTGCCTACGTGTCTCTGCCTCTGTGTCTCTGTCTCTGTGTCTCTGTCTCTGTGTCTCTGTCTCTGTGTCTCTGTCTCTGTGTCTCTGTCTCTGTGTCTCTGTCTCTGTGTCTCTGTCTCTGTGTCTCTGTCTCTGTGTCTCTGTCTCTGTGTCTCTGTCTCTGTGTCGCTGTCTCTGTGTCTTTGAGTCTGTGTCTCTGTCTCTGTGTCTCTGTCTCTGTGTCTCTGTCTCTGTGTCTCTGTCTCTGTGTATCTGTCTCTGTGTCTCTGTCCCTGTGTCTCTGTCTCTATGTCTCTGTCTCTGTGAAACTGTCTCTGTGTCTCTGTCTCTGTGTCTCTGTCTCTGTGTCTCTGTCTCCGTGTCTCTGTCTCTTTGTCTCTGTCTCTGTGTATCGGTCTCTGTGTCTCCGTCTCTGTGTCTCTGTCTCTGTGTCTCTGTCTCTGTGTCTCTGTCTCTATGTCTCTGTGTCTCTGTCTCTGTCTCTCTGTCTCTGTCTCTGAGTCTGTCTCGCTGCGTCCCAGTCTCTGTGTCTCTGTCTCTGTGTCTCTGTCTCTATGTCTCTGTCTCTGTGAAACTGCGTCTGAATCTCTGTATCTGTGTCCCTGTCTCTGTGTCTCTGTCCCTGTGTCTCCGTCTCTGTGTATCTGTCTCTGTCTCTGTGTGTGTGTCTCTGTGTCTGTCCCTGTGTGTATGACTCAGTCTCTGAGTCTCTGTCTCTGTGTCTCTGTCTCTGTCTCTGTCTCTGTCTCTGTGTCTCTGTCTCTGTGTCTCTGTCTATGTGCCTATGTCTCTGTGTCTCTGTCTCTGTTTCTCGGTCTCTGAGTCTCTGTCTCTATGTCCCTGTCTCTGCGCCTCTGTCCCTCTGTCTCCGTCTCTGTGCCTCTGTCTCTGTCTCTGTCTCTGAGCCTCTGTCTCTGTGTCTCTGTCTCTGTTTCTCTTTCTCTGTGTCTCTGTCTCTGTGTCCCTGTCCCTGTGTCTCCGTCTCTGTGTCTCACTCAATGTGTCTCTGTCTCTGTGTCCCTGTCTTTGTGTCTCTGTCTCTGTGTCGCTGTCTCTGTGTCTCCGTCTCTGTGTCTCCGTCTCTGTGTCTCCGTCTCTGTGTCTCTGTCTCTCTCACTGTGTCCCTGTCTCTGTGTCTCTGTTTCTATGCCACTGTCTCTGTGTTTCCGTCTCTGTGTCTCTGTCTGTGTGTCTCTGCCTCTGTTTCTCTGTCCCTGTGTCTCTGTCTCTGTCTCTGTCTCTGTTTCTGTTTCTCTGTGTCTCTGTCCCTGTGTCCCTGTCCCTGTGTCTCCGTCTCTGTGTTTCTGTCATTATGTCTCTGTCTCTGTGTCTCTGTCTCTGTGAATCTGTCTCTGTATCTCTGTCTCTCTGACCCTGTCTCTGTGTCACTGTCTCTGAATCTCTGTCTCTGTGTCTCTGTCTCGGTGTCTCTGTCTCGGTGTCTCAGTCTCTGTGTCTCTGTCTCTGTGTCTCTGTCTCTGTGTCTCTGTTTCTCTGTCTCTGTGAATCTGTCTCTGTATCTCTGTCTCTCTGACCCTGTCTCTGTGTCACTGTCTCTGAATCTCTGTCTCTGTGTCTCTGTCTCTGTGTCTCTCTCCCTGTGTCTCTGTCTCTATGTCTCTGTGTCTCTGTCTCTGTCTCTGTGTCTCTGTCTCTGAGTCTCTCTCGCTGCGTCCCAGTCTCTGTGTCTCTGTCTCTGTGTCTCTGTCTCTATGTCTCTGTCTCTGTGAAACTGCGTCTGAATCTCTGTATCTGTGTCCCTGTCTCTGTGTCTCTGTCCCTGTGTCTCCGTCTCTGTGTATCTGTCTCTGTCTCTGTGTGTGTGTCTCTGTGTCTGTCCCTGTGTGTATGACTCAGTCTCAGAGTCTCTGTCTCTGTGTCTCTGTCTCTGTCTCTGTCTCTGTGTCTCTGTCTCTGTGTCTCTGTCTATGTGTCTATGTCTCTGTGTCTCTGTCTCTGTTTCTCGGTCTCTGAGTCTCTGTCTCTATGTCCCTGTCTCTGCGCCTCTGTCCCTCTGTCTCCGTCTCTGTGCCTCTGTCTCTGTCTCTGTCTCTGAGCCTCTGTCTCTGTGTCTCTGTCTCTGTTTCTCTTTCTCTGTGTCTCTGTCTCTGTGTCCCTGTCCCTGTGTCTCCGTCTCTGTGTCTCACTCAATGTGTCTCTGTCTCTGTGTCCCTGTCTTTGTGTCTCTGTCTCTGTGTCGCTGTCTCTGTGTCTCCGTCTCTGTGTCTCCGTCTCTGTGTCTCCGTCTCTGTGTCTATGTCTCTCTCACTGTGTCCCTGTCTCTGTGTCTCTGTCTCTGTGTCTCTGTCTCTGTGTCTCTGTCTCTGTGTCTCTGTCTCAGTGTCTCTGTCTCTGTGTCTCTGTCTCTTTGTCTCTGTCTCTGTGTCTCTGTCTCTGTGTCTCTGTCTCGGTGTCTCTGTCTCGGTGTCTCTGTCCCTGTGTCTCTATCTCTGTGTCTCTGTCTCCGTGTCTCTCTCTCCGTGTCTCTGTCTCCGTGTCTCTGTCTCCGTGTCTCTGTCTCCGTGTCTCTGTCTCCGTGTCTGTCTCTGCGCCTCTGTCTCTGTGTCTCTGTCTCTGCGTCTCTATCTCTGCGTCTCTGTCTCTGCGTCTCTGTCTCTGTGTCCCTGTCTCTGTGTCGGTCTCTATGTCTCTGTGTCTGTGTCTCTGGCTCTGTGTATCTGTCTCTGTCTCTGTGTCCTTGTCTTTGAGTCTCTCTCTCTGTGTCTCGGCCTCTCTGTCTCTGTCTCTGTGTCTCTGCCTCTGAATCTCTGTCTCTGTGTCTCTGTCCCAGTGTCTCTGTCTCTGTGTCCCTGTCTTTGTGTCTCTGTCTCTGTGTCGCTGTCTCTGTGTCTCCGTCTCTGTGTCTCCGTCTCTGTGTCTCCGTCTCTGTGTCTCTGTCTCTGTGTATCTGTCTCTGCGTCTCTGTGTCTCTGTCTCTGTCTCTGTGTCCCTGTCTCTGAGTCTCTCTCGCTGTGTCTCTGTCTCTGTGTCCCTGTCTCTGTGTCTCTGTCCCAGAGTCTCGGTCTCTGTGTCACGGTGTCTGTGGCTCTGTCTCCGTGTCTCTGTCTCTTTGTCTCTGTCTCTGTGTATCGGTCTCTGTGTCTCCGTCTCTGTGCCTCTGTCTCTGTCTCTGTCTCTGAGCCTCTGTCTCTGTGTCCCTGTCTCTGTGTCTGTGTCCCTGTGTCCCCGTCTTTGCGTCTCTGTGTCCCTGTCTTTGTGTCTCTGTCTCTGTGTCCCTGTCTCTGCGTCTCTGTGTCTCTGTCTCTGTCTCTGTGTCGCTGTCTCTCTCACTGTGTCCTTGTCTCTGTGTCTCTGTTTCTATGCCACTGTCTCTGTGTTTCCGTCTCTGTGTCTCTGTCTGTGTGTCTCTGCCTCTGTTTCTCTGTCTCTGTGTCTCTGTCTCTGTCTCTGTCTCTGTTTCTGTTTCTCTGTGTCTCTGTCCCTGTGTCCCTGTCCCTGTGTCTCCGTCTCTGTGTTTCTGTCATTATGTCTCTGTCTCTGTGTCTCTGTCTCTGTGACTCTGTCTCTGTATCTCTGTCTCTCTGACCCTGTCTCTGTGTCACTGTCTCTGAATCTCTGTCTCTGTGTCTCTGTCTCTGTGTCTCTCTCCCTGTGTCACGGTCTCTGTGTCTCGGTCTCTGTGTCTCCGTCTCTGCGTCTCTTTCTCTGTGTCTGTGTCTCCGTCTCTGTGTCTCTGTCTCTCTGTCTCAGTGTCCCTGTCTCTGTGTCTCTGTCTCTGTGTCTCTGTCTCTGTGTCTCTGCCTACGTGTCTCTGTCTCTGTGTCTCTGTCTCTGTGTCTCTGTCTCTGTGTCTCTGTCTCTGTGTCTCTGTCTCTGTGTCTCTGTCTCTGTGTCTCTGTCTCTGTGTCTCTGTCTCTGTGTCTCTGTCTCTGTGTCTCTGTCTCTGTGTCTCTGTCTCTGTGTCTCTGTCTCTGTGTCTCTGTCTCTGTGTCTCTGTCTCTGCGTCTCTGTCTCTGTGTCTCTGTCTCTGTGTCTCTGTCTCTGTGTCGCTGTCTCTGTGTCTTTGAGTCTGTGTCTCTGTGTCTCTGTCTCTGTGTCTCTGCCTCTGAATCTCTGTCTCTGTGTCTCTGTCCCAGTGTCTCTGTCTCTGTGTCCCTGTCTTTGTGTCTCTGTCTCTGTGTCGCTGTCTCTGTGTCTCCGTCTCTGTGTCTCCGTCTCTGTGTCTCCGTCTCTGTGTCTCTGTCTCTGTGTATCTGTCTCTGCGTCTCTGTGTCTCTGTCTCTGTCTCTGTGTCCCTGTCTCTGAGTCTCTCTCGCTGTGTCTCTGTCTCTGTGTCCCTGTCTCTGTGTCTCTGTCCCAGAGTCTCGGTCTCTGTGTCACGGTGTCTGTGGCTCTGTCTCCGTGTCTCTGTCTCTTTGTCTCTGTCTCTGTGTATCGGTCTCTGTGTCTCCGTCTCTGTGCCTCTGTCTCTGTCTCTGTCTCTGAGCCTCTGTCTCTGTGTCCCTGTCTCTGTGTCTGTGTCCCTGTGTCCCCGTCTTTGCGTCTCTGTGTCCCTGTCTTTGTGTCTCTGTCTCTGTGTCCCTGTCTCTGCGTCTCTGTGTCTCTGTCTCTGTCTCTGTGTCGCTGTCTCTCTCACTGTGTCCTTGTCTCTGTGTCTCTGTTTCTATGCCACTGTCTCTGTGTTTCCGTCTCTGTGTCTCTGTCTGTGTGTCTCTGCCTCTGTTTCTCTGTCTCTGTGTCTCTGTCTCTGTCTCTGTCTCTGTCTCTGTTTCTGTTTCTCTGTGTCTCTGTCCCTGTGTCCCTGTCCCTGTGTCTCCGTCTCTGTGTTTCTGTCATTATGTCTCTGTCTCTGTGTCTCTGTCTCTGTGACTCTGTCTCTGTATCTCTGTCTCTCTGACCCTGTCTCTGTGTCACTGTCTCTGAATCTCTGTCTCTGTGTCTCTGTCTCTGTGTCTCTCTCCCTGTGTCACGGTCTCTGTGTCTCGGTCTCTGTGTCTCCGTCTCTGCGTCTCTTTCTCTGTGTCTGTGTCTCCGTCTCTGTGTCTCTGTCTCTCTGTCTCAGTGTCCCTGTCTCTGTGTCTCTGTCTCTGTGTCTCTGTCTCTGTGTCTCTGCCTACGTGTCTCTGCCTCTGTGTCTCTGTCTCTGTGTCTCTGTCTCTGTGTCTCTGTCTCTGTGTCTCTGTCTCTGTGTCTCTGTCTCTGTGTCTCTGTCTCTGTGTCTCTGTCTCTGTGTCTCTGTCTCTGTGTCTCTGTCTCTGTGTCTCTGTCTCTGTGTCTCTGTCTCTGTGTCTCTGTCTCTGTGTCTCTCTCCCTGTGTCTCTGTCTCTATGTCTCTGTGTCTCTGTCTCTGTCTCTGTGTCTCTGTCTCTGAGTCTCTCTCGCTGCGTCCCAGTCTCTGTGTCTCTGTCTCTGTGTCTCTGTCTCTGTGAAACTGCGTCTGAATCTCTGTATCTGTGTCCCTGTCTCTGTGTCTCTGTCCCTGTGTCTCCGTCTCTGTGTATCTGTCTCTGTCTCTGTGTGTGTGTCTCTGTGTCTGTCCCTGTGTGTATGGCTCAGTCTCTGAGTCTCTGTCTCTGTGTCTCTGCCTCTGTCTCTGTCTCTGTCTCTGTGTCTCTGTCTCTGTGTCTCTGTCTATGTGTCTATGTCTCTGTGTCTCTGTCTCTGTTTCTCGGTCTCTGAGTCTCTGTCTCTATGTCCCTGTCTCTGCGCCTCTGTCCCTCTGTCTCCGTCTCTGTGCCTCTGTCTCTGTCTCTGTCTCTGAGCCTCTGTCTCTGTGTCTCTGTCTCTGTTTCTCTTTCTCTGTGTCTCTGTCTCTGTGTCCCTGTCCCTGTGTCTCCGTCTCTGTGTCTCACTCAATGTGTCTCTGTCTCTGTGTCCCTGTCTTTGTGTCTCTGTCTCTGTGTCGCTGTCTCTGTGTCTCCGTCTCTGTGTCTCCGTCTCTGTGTCTCCGTCTCTGTGTCTCTGTCTCTCTCACTTTGTCCCTGTCTCTGTGTCTCTGTCTCTGTGTCTCTGTCTCTGTGTCTCTGTCTCTGTGTCTCTGTCTCAGTGTCTCTGTCTCTGTGTCTCTGTCTCTTTGTCTCTGTCTCTGTGTCTCTGTCTCTGTGTCTCTGTCTCGGTGTCTCTGTCTCGGTGTCTCTGTCCCTGTGTCTCTGTCTCTGTGTCTCTGTCTCCGTGTCTCTCTCTCCGTGTCTCTGTCTCCGTGTCTCTGTCTCCGTGTCTCTGTCTCCGTGTCTCTGTCTCCGTGTCTGTCTCTGCGCCTCTGTCTCTGTGTCTCTGTCTCTGCGTCTCTATCTCTGCGTCTCTGTCTCTGCGTCTCTGTCTCTGTGTCCCTGTCTCTGTGTCGGTCTCTATGTCTCTGTGTCTGTGTCTCTGGCTCTGTGTATCTGTCTCTGTCTCTGTGTCCTTGTCTTTGAGTCTCTCTCTCTGTGTCTCGGCCTCTCTGTCTCTGTCTCTGTGTCTCTGCCTCTGAATCTCTGTCTCTGTGTCTCTGTCCCAGTGTCTCTGTCTCTGTGTCCCTGTCTTTGTGTCTCTGTCTCTGTGTCGCTGTCTCTGTGTCTCCGTCTCTGTGTCTCCGTCTCTGTGTCTCCGTCTCTGTGTCTCTGTCTCTGTGTATCTGTCTCTGCGTCTCTGTGTCTCTGTCTCTGTCTCTGTGTCCCTGTCTCTGAGTCTCTCTCGCTGTGTCTCTGTCTCTGTGTCCCTGTCTCTGTGTCTCTGTCCCAGAGTCTCGGTCTCTGTGTCACGGTGTCTGTGGCTCTGTCTCCGTGTCTCTGTCTCTTTGTCTCTGTCTCTGTGTATCGGTCTCTGTGTCTCCGTCTCTGTGCCTCTGTCTCTGTCTCTGTCTCTGAGCCTCTGTCTCTGTGTCCCTGTCTCTGTGTCTGTGTCCCTGTGTCCCCGTCTTTGCGTCTCTGTGTCCCTGTCTTTGTGTCTCTGTCTCTGTGTCCCTGTCTCTGCGTCTCTGTGTCTCTGTCTCTGTCTCTGTGTCGCTGTCTCTCTCACTGTGTCCTTGTCTCTGTGTCTCTGTTTCTATGCCACTGTCTCTGTGTTTCCGTCTCTGTGTCTCTGTCTGTGTGTCTCTGCCTCTGTTTCTCTGTCTCTGTGTCTCTGTCTCTGTCTCTGTCTCTGTCTCTGTTTCTGTTTCTCTGTGTCTCTGTCCCTGTGTCCCTGTCCCTGTGTCTCCGTCTCTGTGTTTCTGTCATTATGTCTCTGTCTCTGTGTCTCTGTCTCTGTGACTCTGTCTCTGTATCTCTGTCTCTCTGACCCTGTCTCTGTGTCACTGTCTCTGAATCTCTGTCTCTGTCTCTGTCTCTGTGTCTCTCTCCCTGTGTCACGGTCTCTGTGTCTCGGTCTCTGTGTCTCCGTCTCTGCGTCTCTTTCTCTGTGTCTGTGTCTCCGTCTCTGTGTCTCTGTCTCTCTGTCTCAGTGTCCCTGTCTCTGTGTCTCTGTCTCTGTGTCTCTGTCTCTGTGTCTCTGCCTACGTGTCTCTGCCTCTGTGTCTCTGTCTCTGTGTCTCTGTCTCTGTGTCTCTGTCTCTGTGTCTCTGTCTCTGTGTCTCTGTCTCTGTGTCTCTGTCTCTGTGTCTCTGTCTCTGTGTCTCTGTCTCTGTGTCTCTGTCTCTGTGTCTCTGTCTCTGTGTCGCTGTCTCTGTGTCTTTGAGTCTGTGTCTCTGTCTCTGTGTCTCTGTCTCTGTGTCTCTGTCTCTGTGTCTCTGTCTCTGTGTATCTGTCTCTGTGTCTCTGTCCCTGTGTCTCTGTCTCTATGTCTCTGTCTCTGTGAAACTGTCTCTGTGTCTCTGTCTCTGTGTCTCTGTCTCTGTGTCTCTGTCTCCGTGTCTCTGTCTCTTTGTCTCTGTCTCTGTGTATCGGTCTCTGTGTCTCCGTCTCTGTGTCTCTGTCTCTGTGTCTCTGTCTCTGTGTCTCTGTCTCTATGTCTCTGTGTCTCTGTCTCTGTCTCTCTGTCTCTGTCTCTGAGTCTGTCTCGCTGCGTCCCAGTCTCTGTGTCTCTGTCTCTGTGTCTCTGTCTCTATGTCTCTGTCTCTGTGAAACTGCGTCTGAATCTCTGTATCTGTGTCCCTGTCTCTGTGTCTCTGTCCCTGTGTCTCCGTCTCTGTGTATCTGTCTCTGTCTCTGTGTGTGTGTCTCTGTGTCTGTCCCTGTGTGTATGACTCAGTCTCTGAGTCTCTGTCTCTGTGTCTCTGTCTCTGTCTCTGTCTCTGTCTCTGTGTCTCTGTCTCTGTGTCTCTGTCTATGTGCCTATGTCTCTGTGTCTCTGTCTCTGTTTCTCGGTCTCTGAGTCTCTGTCTCTATGTCCCTGTCTCTGCGCCTCTGTCCCTCTGTCTCCGTCTCTGTGCCTCTGTCTCTGTCTCTGTCTCTGAGCCTCTGTCTCTGTGTCTCTGTCTCTGTTTCTCTTTCTCTGTGTCTCTGTCTCTGTGTCCCTGTCCCTGTGTCTCCGTCTCTGTGTCTCACTCAATGTGTCTCTGTCTCTGTGTCCCTGTCTTTGTGTCTCTGTCTCTGTGTCGCTGTCTCTGTGTCTCCGTCTCTGTGTCTCCGTCTCTGTGTCTCCGTCTCTGTGTCTCTGTCTCTCTCACTGTGTCCCTGTCTCTGTGTCTCTGTTTCTATGCCACTGTCTCTGTGTTTCCGTCTCTGTGTCTCTGTCTGTGTGTCTCTGCCTCTGTTTCTCTGTCCCTGTGTCTCTGTCTCTGTCTCTGTCTCTGTTTCTGTTTCTCTGTGTCTCTGTCCCTGTGTCCCTGTCCCTGTGTCTCCGTCTCTGTGTTTCTGTCATTATGTCTCTGTCTCTGTGTCTCTGTCTCTGTGAATCTGTCTCTGTATCTCTGTCTCTCTGACCCTGTCTCTGTGTCACTGTCTCTGAATCTCTGTCTCTGTGTCTCTGTCTCGGTGTCTCTGTCTCGGTGTCTCAGTCTCTGTGTCTCTGTCTCTGTGTCTCTGTCTCTGTGTCTCTGTTTCTCTGTCTCTGTGAATCTGTCTCTGTATCTCTGTCTCTCTGACCCTGTCTCTGTGTCACTGTCTCTGAATCTCTGTCTCTGTGTCTCTGTCTCTGTGTCTCTCTCCCTGTGTCTCTGTCTCTATGTCTCTGTGTCTCTGTCTCTGTCTCTGTGTCTCTGTCTCTGAGTCTCTCTCGCTGCGTCCCAGTCTCTGTGTCTCTGTCTCTGTGTCTCTGTCTCTATGTCTCTGTCTCTGTGAAACTGCGTCTGAATCTCTGTATCTGTGTCCCTGTCTCTGTGTCTCTGTCCCTGTGTCTCCGTCTCTGTGTATCTGTCTCTGTCTCTGTGTGTGTGTCTCTGTGTCTGTCCCTGTGTGTATGACTCAGTCTCAGAGTCTCTGTCTCTGTGTCTCTGTCTCTGTCTCTGTCTCTGTGTCTCTGTCTCTGTGTCTCTGTCTATGTGTCTATGTCTCTGTGTCTCTGTCTCTGTTTCTCGGTCTCTGAGTCTCTGTCTCTATGTCCCTGTCTCTGCGCCTCTGTCCCTCTGTCTCCGTCTCTGTGCCTCTGTCTCTGTCTCTGTCTCTGAGCCTCTGTCTCTGTGTCTCTGTCTCTGTTTCTCTTTCTCTGTGTCTCTGTCTCTGTGTCCCTGTCCCTGTGTCTCCGTCTCTGTGTCTCACTCAATGTGTCTCTGTCTCTGTGTCCCTGTCTTTGTGTCTCTGTCTCTGTGTCGCTGTCTCTGTGTCTCCGTCTCTGTGTCTCCGTCTCTGTGTCTCCGTCTCTGTGTCTCTGTCTCTCTCACTGTGTCCCTGTCTCTGTGTCTCTGTCTCTGTGTCTCTGTCTCTGTGTCTCTGTCTCTGTGTCTCTGTCTCAGTGTCTCTGTCTCTGTGTCTCTGTCTCTTTGTCTCTGTCTCTGTGTCTCTGTCTCTGTGTCTCTGTCTCGGTGTCTCTGTCTCGGTGTCTCTGTCCCTGTGTCTCTATCTCTGTGTCTCTGTCTCCGTGTCTCTCTCTCCGTGTCTCTGTCTCCGTGTCTCTGTCTCCGTGTCTCTGTCTCCGTGTCTCTGTCTCCGTGTCTGTCTCTGCGCCTCTGTCTCTGTGTCTCTGTCTCTGCGTCTCTATCTCTGCGTCTCTGTCTCTGCGTCTCTGTCTCTGTGTCCCTGTCTCTGTGTCGGTCTCTATGTCTCTGTGTCTGTGTCTCTGGCTCTGTGTATCTGTCTCTGTCTCTGTGTCCTTGTCTTTGAGTCTCTCTCTCTGTGTCTCGGCCTCTCTGTCTCTGTCTCTGTGTCTCTGCCTCTGAATCTCTGTCTCTGTGTCTCTGTCCCAGTGTCTCTGTCTCTGTGTCCCTGTCTTTGTGTCTCTGTCTCTGTGTCGCTGTCTCTGTGTCTCCGTCTCTGTGTCTCCGTCTCTGTGTCTCCGTCTCTGTGTCTCTGTCTCTGTGTATCTGTCTCTGCGTCTCTGTGTCTCTGTCTCTGTCTCTGTGTCCCTGTCTCTGAGTCTCTCTCGCTGTGTCTCTGTCTCTGTGTCCCTGTCTCTGTGTCTCTGTCCCAGAGTCTCGGTCTCTGTGTCACGGTGTCTGTGGCTCTGTCTCCGTGTCTCTGTCTCTTTGTCTCTGTCTCTGTGTATCGGTCTCTGTGTCTCCGTCTCTGTGCCTCTGTCTCTGTCTCTGTCTCTGAGCCTCTGTCTCTGTGTCCCTGTCTCTGTGTCTGTGTCCCTGTGTCCCCGTCTTTGCGTCTCTGTGTCCCTGTCTTTGTGTCTCTGTCTCTGTGTCCCTGTCTCTGCGTCTCTGTGTCTCTGTCTCTGTCTCTGTGTCGCTGTCTCTCTCACTGTGTCCTTGTCTCTGTGTCTCTGTTTCTATGCCACTGTCTCTGTGTTTCCGTCTCTGTGTCTCTGTCTGTGTGTCTCTGCCTCTGTTTCTCTGTCTCTGTGTCTCTGTCTCTGTCTCTGTCTCTGTTTCTGTTTCTCTGTGTCTCTGTCCCTGTGTCCCTGTCCCTGTGTCTCCGTCTCTGTGTTTCTGTCATTATGTCTCTGTCTCTGTGTCTCTGTCTCTGTGACTCTGTCTCTGTATCTCTGTCTCTCTGACCCTGTCTCTGTGTCACTGTCTCTGAATCTCTGTCTCTGTGTCTCTGTCTCTGTGTCTCTCTCCCTGTGTCACGGTCTCTGTGTCTCGGTCTCTGTGTCTCCGTCTCTGCGTCTCTTTCTCTGTGTCTGTGTCTCCGTCTCTGTGTCTCTGTCTCTCTGTCTCAGTGTCCCTGTCTCTGTGTCTCTGTCTCTGTGTCTCTGTCTCTGTGTCTCTGCCTACGTGTCTCTGTCTCTGTGTCTCTGTCTCTGTGTCTCTGTCTCTGTGTCTCTGTCTCTGTGTCTCTGTCTCTGTGTCTCTGTCTCTGTGTCTCTGTCTCTGTGTCTCTGTCTCTGTGTCTCTGTCTCTGTGTCTCTGTCTCTGTGTCTCTGTCTCTGTGTCTCTGTCTCTGTGTCTCTGTCTCTGTGTCTCTGTCTCTGCGTCTCTGTCTCTGTGTCTCTGTCTCTGTGTCTCTGTCTCTGTGTCGCTGTCTCTGTGTCTTTGAGTCTGTGTCTCTGTGTCTCTGTCTCTGTGTCTCTGTCTCTGTGTATCTGTCTCTGTGTCTCTGTCCCTGTGTCTCTGTCTCTATGTCTCTGTCTCTGTGTCTCTGTCTCTGTGTCTCTGTCTCTGTGTCTCTGTCTCCGTGTCTCTCTCTCCGTGTCTCTGTCTCCGTGTCTCTGTCTCCGTGTCTCTGTCTCCGTGTCTCTGTCTCCGTGTCTCTGTCTCCGTGTCTGTCTCTGCGCCTCTGTCTCTGTGTCTCTGTCTCTGCGTCTCTATCTCTGCGTCTCTGTCTCTGCGTCTCTGTCTCTGTGTCCCTGTCTCTGTGTCGGTCTCTATGTCTCTGTGTCTGTGTCTCTGGCTCTGTGTATCTGTCTCTGTCTCTGTGTCCTTGTCTTTGAGTCTCTCTCTCTGTGTCTCGGCCTCCCTGTCTCTGTCTCTGTGTCTCTGCCTCTGAATCTCTGTCTCTGTGTCTCTGTCCCAGTGTCTCTGTCTCTGTGTCCCTGTCTTTGTGTCTCTGTCTCTGTGTCGCTGTCTCTGTGTCTCCGTCTCTGTGTCTCCGTCTCTGTGTCTCCGTCTCTGTGTCTCTGTCTCTGTGTATCTGTCTCTGCGTCTCTGTGTCTCTGTCTCTGTCTCTGTGTCCCTGTCTCTGAGTCTCTCTCGCTGTGTCTCTGTCTCTGTGTCCCTGTCTCTGTGTCTCTGTCCCAGAGTCTCGGTCTCTGTGTCACGGTGTCTGTGGCTCTGTCTCCGTGTCTCTGTCTCTTTGTCTCTGTCTCTGTGTATCGGTCTCTGTGTCTCCGTCTCTGTGCCTCTGTCTCTGTCTCTGTCTCTGAGCCTCTGTCTCTGTGTCCCTGTCTCTGTGTCTGTGTCCCAGTGTCCCCGTCTATGCGTCTCTGTGTCCCTGTCTTTGTGTCTCTGTCTCTGTGTCCCTGTCTCTGCGTCTCTGTGTCTCTGTCTCTGTCTCTGTGTCGCTGTCTCTCTCACTGTGTCCTTGTCTCTGTGTCTCTGTTTCTATGCCACTGTCTCTGTGTTTCCGTCTCTGTGTCTCTGTCTGTGTGTCTCTGCCTCTGTTTCTCTGTCTCTGTGTCTCTGTCTCTGTCTCTGTCTCTGTCTCTGTTTCTGTTTCTCTGTGTCTCTGTCCCTGTGTCCCTGTCCCTGTGTCTCCGTCTCTGTGTTTCTGTCATTATGTCTCTGTCTCTGTGTCTCTGTCTCTGTGACTCTGTCTCTGTATCTCTGTCTCTCTGACCCTGTCTCTGTGTCACTGTCTCTGAATCTCTGTCTCTGTGTCTCTGTCTCTGTGTCTCTGTCTCTGTGTCTCTGTCTCTGTGTCTCTGTCTCTGTGTCTCTGTCTCTGTGTCGCTGTCTCTGTGTCTTTGAGTCTGTGTCTCTGTCTCTGTGTCTCTGTCTCTGTGTATCTGTCTCTGTGTCTCTGTCCCTGTGTCTCTGTCTCTATGTCTCTGTCTCTGTGAAACTGTCTGTGTGTCTCTGTCTCTGTGTCTCTGTCTCTGTGTCTCTGTCTCTGTGTCTCTGTCTCTGTGTCTCTGTCTCTGTGTCTCTGTCTCTGTGTCTCTGTCTCCGTGTCTCTCTCTCCGTGTCTCTGTCTCCGTGTCTCTGTCTCCGTGTCTCTGTCTCCGTGTCTCTGTCTCCGTGTCTCTGTCTCCGTGTCTGTCTCTGCGCCTCTGTCTCTGTGTCTCTGTCTCTGCGTCTCTATCTCTGCGTCTCTGTCTCTGCGTCTCTGTCTCTGTGTCCCTGTCTCTGTGTCGGTCTCTATGTCTCTGTGTCTGTGTCTCTGGCTCTGTGTATCTGTCTCTGTCTCTGTGTCCTTGTCTTTGAGTCTCTCTCTCTGTGTCTCGGCCTCCCTGTCTCTGTCTCTGTGTCTCTGCCTCTGAATCTCTGTCTCTGTGTCTCTGTCCCAGTGTCTCTGTCTCTGTGTCCCTGTCTTTGTGTCTCTGTCTCTGTGTCGCTGTCTCTGTGTCTCCGTCTCTGTGTCTCCGTCTCTGTGTCTCCGTCTCTGTGTCTCTGTCTCTGTGTATCTGTCTCTGCGTCTCTGTGTCTCTGTCTCTGTCTCTGTGTCCCTGTCTCTGAGTCTCTCTCGCTGTGTCTCTGTCTCTGTGTCCCTGTCTCTGTGTCTCTGTCCCAGAGTCTCGGTCTCTGTGTCACGGTGTCTGTGGCTCTGTCTCCGTGTCTCTGTCTCTTTGTCTCTGTCTCTGTGTATCGGTCTCTGTGTCTCCGTCTCTGTGCCTCTGTCTCTGTCTCTGTCTCTGAGCCTCTGTCTCTGTGTCCCTGTCTCTGTGTCTGTGTCCCTGTGTCCCCGTCTATGCGTCTCTGTGTCCCTGTCTTTGTGTCTCTGTCTCTGTGTCCCTGTCTCTGCGTCTCTGTGTCTCTGTCTCTGTCTCTGTGTCGCTGTCTCTCTCACTGTGTCCTTGTCTCTGTGTCTCTGTTTCTATGCCACTGTCTCTGTGTTTCCGTCTCTGTGTCTCTGTCTGTGTGTCTCTGCCTCTGTTTCTCTGTCTCTGTGTCTCTGTCTCTGTCTCTGTCTCTGTTTCTGTTTCTCTGTGTCTCTGTCCCTGTGTCCCTGTCCCTGTGTCTCCGTCTCTGTGTTTCTGTCATTATGTCTCTGTCTCTGTGTCTCTGTCTCTGTGACTCTGTCTCTGTATCTCTGTCTCTCTGACCCTGTCTCTGTGTCACTGTCTCTGAATCTCTGTCTCTGTGTCTCTGTCTCTGTGTCTCTCTCCCTGTGTCACGGTCTCTGTGTCTCGGTCTCTGTGTCTCCGTCTCTGCGTCTCTTTCTCTGTGTCTGTGTCTCCGTCTCTGTGTCTCTGTCTCTCTGTCTCAGTGTCCCTGTCTCTGTGTCTCTGTCTCTGTGTCTCTGTCTCTGTGTCTCTGCCTACGTGTCTCTGTCTCTGTGTCTCTGTCTCTGTGTCTCTGTCTCTGTGTCTCTGTCTCTGTGTCTCTGTCTCTGTGTCTCTGTCTCTGTGTCTCTGTCTCTGTGTCTCTGTCTCTGTGTCTCTGTCTCTGTGTCTCTGTCTCTGTGTCTCTGTCTCTGTGTCTCTGTCTCTGTGTCGCTGTCTCTGTGTCTTTGAGTCTGTGTCTCTGTCTCTGTGTCTCCGTCTCTGTGTCTCTGTCTCTCTCACTGTGTCCCTGTCTCTGTGTCTCTGTTTCTATGCCACTGTCTCTGTGTCTCTGTCTCTGTGTCTCTGTCTCTGTGTCTCTGTCTCTGTGTATCTGTCTCTGCGTCTCTGTGTCTCTGTCTCTGACTCTGTGTCCCTGTCTCTGAGTCACTCTCGCTGTGTCTCTGTCTCTGTGTCCCTGTCTCTGTGTCTCTGTCCCAGAGTCTCGGTCTCTGTGTCTCGGTGTCTGTGGCTCTGTCTCCGTGTCTCTGTCTCTTTGTCTCTGTCTCTGTGTATCGGTCTCTGTGTCTCCGTCTCTGTGTCTCTGTCTCTGTGTCTCTGTCTCTGTGTCTCTGTCTCTGTGTCCCTGTCCCTTTGTCTCCGTCTCTGTGTCTCACTCAATGTGTCTCTGTCTCTGTGTCCCTGTCATTGTGTCTCTGTCTCTGTGTCTCTGCCTCTGTTTCTCTGTCTCTGTGTCTCTGTCTCTGTCTCTGTCTCTGTTTCTGTTTCTCTGTGTCTCTGTCCCTGTGTCCCTGTCCCTGTGTCTCCGTCTCTGTGTTTCTGTCATTATGTCTCTGTCTCTGTGTCTCTGTCTCTGTGAATCTGTCTCTGTATCTCTGTCTCTCTGGCCCTGTCTCTGTGTCACTGCCTCTGAATCTCTGTCTCTGTGTCTCTGTCCCAGTGTCTCTGTCTCTGTGTCTCTGTCTCTGTGTCTCTGTCTCTGTGTCTCTGTCTCTGTGTCTCTGTCTCTGTGTATCTGTCTCTGCGTCTCTGTGTCTCTGTCTCTGTCTCTGTGTCCCTGTCTCTGAGTCTCTCTCGCTGTGTCTCTGTCTCTGTGTCCCTGTCTCTGTGTCTCTGTCCCAGAGTCTCGGTCTCTGTGTCACGGTGTCTGTGGCTCTGTCTCCGTGTCTCTGTCTCTTTGTCTCTGTCTCTGTGTATCGGTCTCTGTGTCTCCGTCTCTGTGCCTCTGTCTCTGTCTCTGTCTCTGAGCCTCTGTCTCTGTGTCCCTGTCTCTGTGTCTGTGTCCCTGTGTCCCCGTCTTTGCGTCTCTGTCTCTGTCTCTGTGTCTCTGCCTCTGTGTCCCTGTCTCTGCGTCTCTGTGTCTCTGTCTCTGTCTCTGTGTCGCTGTCTCGGTGTCTCCGTCTCTGTGTCTCTGTCTCTCTCACTGTGTCCCGGTCTCTGTGTCTCTGTCTCTATGTCACTGTCTCTGTGTCTCCGTCTCTGTGTCTCAGTCTCTGTGTCTCTGTCTGTGTGCCTCTGCCCCTGTGCCTCTGTCTCCGTCTCAGTGTCTCTGTATCTGTGTCTCTGTCTCTGTGTCTCTGTCTCTGTGTCTCTGTCTCTGTGTCTCTGTCTCTGTCTCTGTCTCTGAGCCTCTGTCTCTGTGTCTCTGTCTCTGTTTCTCTTTCTCTGTGTCTCTGTCTCTGTCTCTGTCTGTGTGTCTCTGTCTCTGAGTCTCTCTCGCTGCGTCCCAGTCTCTGTGTCTCTGTCTCTGTGTCTCTGTCTCTATGTCTCTGTCTCTGTGAAGCTGCGTCTGAATCTCTGTATCTGTGTCCCTGTCTCTGTGTCTCTGTCCCTGTGTCTCCGTCTCTGTGTATCTGTCTCTGTCTCTGTGTGTGTGTCTCTGTGTCTGTCCCTGTGTGTATGACTCAGTCTCTGAGTCTCTGTCTCTGTGTCTCTGTCTCTGTCTCTGTCTCTGTCTCTGTCTCTGTGTCTCTGTCTCTGTGTCTCTGTCTATGTGTCTATGTCTCTGTGTCTCTGTCTCTGTTTCTCGGTCTCTGAGTCTCTGTCTCTATGTCCCTGTCTCTGCTCCTCTGTCCCTCTGTCTACGTCTCTGTGCCTCTGTCTCTGTCTCTGTCTCTGAGCCTCTGTCTCTGTGTCTCTGTCTCTGTTTCTCTTTCTCTGTGTCTCTGTCTCTGTGTCCCTGTCCCTGTGTCTCCGTCTCTGTGTCTCACTCAATGTGTCTCTGTCTCTGTGTCCCTGTCTTTGTGTCTCTGTCTCTGTGTCGCTGTCTCTGTGTCTCCGTCTCTGTGTCTCCGTCTCTGTGTCTCCGTCTCTGTGTCTCTGTCTCTCTCACTGTGTCCCTGTCTCTGTGTCTCTGTTTCTATGCCACTGTCTCTGTGTCTCTGTCTCTGTGTCTCTGTCTCTGTGTCTCTGTCTCTGTGTATCTGTCTCTGCGTCTCTGTGTCTCTGTCTCTGACTCTGTGTCCCTGTCTCTGAGTCACTCTCGCTGTGTCTCTGTCTCTGTGTCCCTGTCTCTGTGTCTCTGTCCCAGAGTCTCGGTCTCTGTGTCTCGGTGTCTGTGGCTCTGTCTCCGTGTCTCTGTCTCTTTGTCTCTGTCTCTGTGTATCGGTCTCTGTGTCTCCGTCTCTGTGTCTCTGTCTCTGTGTCTCTGTCTCTGTGTCTCTGTCTCTGTGTCCCTGTCCCTTTGTCTCCGTCTCTGTGTCTCACTCAATGTGTCTCTGTCTCTGTGTCCCTGTCTTTGTGTCTCTGTCTCTGTGTCTCTGCCTCTGTTTCTCTGTCTCTGTGTCTCTGTCTCTGTCTCTGTCTCTGTTTCTGTTTCTCTGTGTCTCTGTCCCTGTGTCCCTGTCCCTGTGTCTCCGTCTCTGTGTTTCTGTCATTATGTCTCTGTCTCTGTGTCTCTGTCTCTGTGAATCTGTCTCTGTATCTCTGTCTCTCTGGCCCTGTCTCTGTGTCACTGCCTCTGAATCTCTGTCTCTGTGTCTCTGTCCCAGTGTCTCTGTCTCTGTGTCTCTGTCTCTGTGTCTCTGTCTCTGTGTCTCTGTCTCTGTGTCTCTGTCTCTGTGTATCTGTCTCTGCGTCTCTGTGTCTCTGTCTCTGTCTCTGTGTCCCTGTCTCTGAGTCTCTCTCGCTGTGTCTCTGTCTCTGTGTCCCTGTCTCTGTGTCTCTGTCCCAGAGTCTCGGTCTCTGTGTCACGGTGTCTGTGGCTCTGTCTCCGTGTCTCTGTCTCTTTGTCTCTGTCTCTGTGTATCGGTCTCTGTGTCTCCGTCTCTGTGCCTCTGTCCCTGTCTCTGTCTCTGAGCCTCTGTCTCTGTGTCCCTGTCTCTGTGTCTGTGTCCCTGTGTCCCCGTCTTTGCGTCTCTGTCTCTGTCTCTGTGTCTCTGCCTCTGTGTCCCTGTCTCTGCGTCTCTGTGTCTCTGTCTCTGTCTCTGTGTCGCTGTCTCGGTGTCTCCGTCTCTGTGTCTCTGTCTCTCTCACTGTGTCCCGGTCTCTGTGTCTCTGTCTCTATGTCACTGTCTCTGTGTCTCCGTCTCTGTGTCTCAGTCTCTGTGTCTCTGTCTGTGTGCCTCTGCCCCTGTGCCTCTGTCTCCGTCTCAGTGTCTCTGTATCTGTGTCTCTGTCTCTGTGTCTCTGTCTCTGTGTCTCTGTCTCTGTGTCTCTGTCTCTGTCTCTGTCTCTGAGCCTCTGTCTCTGTGTCTCTGTCTCTGTTTCTCTTTCTCTGTGTCTCTGTCTCTGTCTCTGTCTCTGTGTCTCTGTCTCTGAGTCTCTCTCGCTGCGTCCCAGTCTCTGTGTCTCTGTCTCTGTGTCTCTGTCTCTATGTCTCTGTCTCTGTGAAACTGCGTCTGAATCTCTGTATCTGTGTCCCTGTCTCTGTGTCTCTGTCCCTGTGTCTCCGTCTCTGTGTATCTGTCTCTGTCTCTGTGTGTGTGTCTCTGTGTCTGTCCCTGTGTGTATGACTCAGTCTCTGAGTCTCTGTCTCTGTGTCTCTGTCTCTGTCTCTGTCTCTGTCTCTGTCTCTGTGTCTCTGTCTCTGTGTCTCTGCCTATGTGTCTATGTCTCTGTGTCTCTGTCTCTGTTTCTCGGTCTCTGAGTCTCTGTCTCTATGTCCCTGTCTCTGCGCCTCTGTCCCTCTGTCTACGTCTCTGTGCCTCTGTCTCTGTCTCTGTCTCTGAGCCTCTGTCTCTGTGTCTCTGTCTCTGTTTCTCTTTCTCTGTGTCTCTGTCTCTGTGTCCCTGTCCCTGTGTCTCCGTCTCTGTGTCTCACTCAATGTGTCTCTGTCTCTGTGTCCCTGTCTTTGTGTCTCTGTCTCTGTGTCGCTGTCTCTGTGTCTCCGTCTCTGTGTCTCCGTCTCTGTGTCTCCGTCTCTGTGTCTCCGTCTCTGTGTCTCTGTCTCTCTCACTGTGTCCCTGTCTCTGTGTCTCTGTTTCTATGCCACTGTCTCTGTGTCTCTGTCTCTGTGTCTCTGTCTCTGTGTATCTGTCTCTGCGTCTCTGTGTCTCTGTCTCTGACTCTGTGTCCCTGTCTCTGAGTCACTCTCGCTGTGTCTCTGTCTCTGTGTCCCTGTCTCTGTGTCTCTGTCCCAGAGTCTCGGTCTCTGTGTCTCGGTGTCTGTGGCTCTGTCTCCGTGTCTCTGTCTCTTTGTCTCTGTCTCTGTGTATCGGTCTCTGTGTCTCCGTCTCTGTGCCTCTGTCTCTGTGTCTCTGTATCTGTGTCTCTGTCTCTGTGTCCCTGTCCCTTTGTCTCCGTCTCTGTGTCTCACTCAATGTGTCTCTGTCTCTGTGTCCCTGTCTTTGTGTCTCTGTCTCTGTGTCTCTGCCTCTGTTTCTCTGTCTCTGTGTCTCTGTCTCTGTCTCTGTCTCTGTTTCTGTTTCTCTGTGTCTCTGTCCCTGTGTCCCTGTCCCTGTGTCTCCGTCTCTGTGTTTCTGTCATTATGTCTCTGTCTCTGTGTCTCTGTCTCTGTGAATCTGTCTCTGTATCTCTGTCTCTCTGGCCCTGTCTCTGTGTCACTGCCTCTGAATCTCTGTCTCTGTGTCTCTGTCCCAGTGTCTCTGTCTCTGTGTCTCTGTCTCTGTGTCTCTGTCTCTGTGTCTCTGTCTCTGTGTCTCTGTCTCTGTGTATCTGTCTCTGCGTCTCTGTGTCTCTGTCTCTGTCTCTGTGTCCCTGTCTCTGAGTCTCTCTCGCTGTGTCTCTGTCTCTGTGTCCCTGTCTCTGTGTCTCTGTCCCAGAGTCTCGGTCTCTGTGTCACGGTGTCTGTGGCTCTGTCTCCGTGTCTCTGTCTCTTTGTCTCTGTCTCTGTGTATTGGTCTCTGTGTCTCCGTCTCTGTGCCTCTGTCTCTGTCTCTGTGTCGCTGTCTCGGTGTCTCCGTCTCTGTGTCTCTGTCTCTCTCACTGTGTCCCGGTCTCTGTGTCTCTGTCTCTATGTCACTGTCTCTGTGTCTCTGTCTCTGTGTCTCTGTCTCTGTCTCTGTCTCTGAGCCTCTGTCTCTGTGTCTCTGTCTCTGTTTCTCTTTCTCTGTGTCTCTGTCTCTGTCTCTGTCTCTGTGTCTCTGTCTCTGAGTCTCTCTCGCTGCGTCCCAGTCTCTGTGTCTCTGTCTCTGTGTCTCTGTCTCTATGTCTCTGTCTCTGTGAAACTGCGTCTGAATCTCTGTATCTGTGTCCCTGTCTCTGTGTCTCTGTCCCTGTGTCTCCGTCTCTGTGTATCTGTCTCTGTCTCTGTGTGTGTGTCTCTGTGTCTGTCCCTGTGTGTATGACTCAGTCTCTGAGTCTCTGTCTCTGTGTCTCTGTCTCTGTCTCTGTCTCTGTCTCTGTCTCTGTGTCTCTGTCTCTGTGTCTCTGTCTATGTGTCTATGTCTCTGTGTCTCTGTCTCTGTTTCTCGGTCTCTGAGTCTCTGTCTCTATGTCCCTGTCTCTGCGCCTCTGTCCCTCTGTCTACGTCTCTGTGCCTCTGTCTCTGTCTCTGTCTCTGAGCCTCTGTCTCTGTGTCTCTGTCTCTGTTTCTCTTTCTCTGTGTCTCTGTCTCTCTCACTGTGTCCCGGTCTCTGTGTCTCTGTCTCTATGTCACTGTCTCTGTGTCTCTGTCTCTGTGTCTCTGTCTCTGTCTCTGTCTCTGAGCCTCTGTCTCTGTGTCTCTGTCTCTGTTTCTCTTTCTCTGTGTCTCTGTCTCTGTCTCTGTCTCTGTGTCTCTGTCTCTGAGTCTCTCTCGCTGCGTCCCAGTCTCTGTGTCTCTGTCTCTGTGTCTCTGTCTCTATGTCTCTGTCTCTGTGAAACTGCGTCTGAATCTCTGTATCTGTGTCCCTGTCTCTGTGTCTCTGTCCCTGTGTCTCCGTCTCTGTGTATCTGTCTCTGTCTCTGTGTGTGTGTCTCTGTGTCTGTCCCTGTGTGTATGACTCAGTCTCTGAGTCTCTGTCTCTGTGTCTCTGTCTCTGTCTCTGTCTCTGTCTCTGTCTCTGTGTCTCTGTCTCTGTGTCTCTGTCTATGTGTCTATGTCTCTGTGTCTCTGTCTCTGTTTCTCGGTCTCTGAGTCTCTGTCTCTATGTCCCTGTCTCTGCGCCTCTGTCCCTCTGTCTACGTCTCTGTGCCTCTGTCTCTGTCTCTGTCTCTGAGCCTCTGTCTCTGTGTCTCTGTCTCTGTTTCTCTTTCTCTGTGTCTCTGTCTCTGTGTCCCTGTCCCTGTGTCTCCGTCTCTGTGTCTCACTCAATGTGTCTCTGTCTCTGTGTCCCTGTCTTTGTGTCTCTGTCTCTGTGTCGCTGTCTCTGTGTCTCCGTCTCTGTGTCTCCGTCTCTGTGTCTCCGTCTCTGTGTCTCCGTCTCTGTGTCTCTGTCTCTCTCACTGTGTCCCTGTCTCTGTGTCTCTGTTTCTATGCCACTGTCTCTGTGTCTCTGTCTCTGTGTCTCTGTCTCTGTGTCTCTGTCTCTGTGTATCTGTCTCTGCGTCTCTGTGTCTCTGTCTCTGACTCTGTGTCCCTGTCTCTGAGTCACTCTCGCTGTGTCTCTGTCTCTGTGTCCCTGTCTCTGTGTCTCTGTCCCAGAGTCTCGGTCTCTGTGTCTCGGTGTCTGTGGCTCTGTCTCCGTGTCTCTGTCTCTTTGTCTCTGTCTCTGTGTATCGGTCTCTGTGTCTCCGTCTCTGTGTCTCTGTCTCTGTGTCTCTGTCTCTGTGTCTCTGTCTCTGTGTCCCTGTCCCTTTGTCTCCGTCTCTGTGTCTCACTCAATGTGTCTCTGTCTCTGTGTCCCTGTCTTTGTGTCTCTGTCTCTGTGTCTCTGCCTCTGTTTCTCTGTCTCTGTGTCTCTGTCTCTGTCTCTGTCTCTGTTTCTGTTTCTCTGTGTCTCTGTCCCTGTGTCCCTGTCCCTGTGTCTCCGTCTCTGTGTTTCTGTCATTATGTCTCTGTCTCTGTGTCTCTGTCTCTGTGAATCTGTCTCTGTATCTCTGTCTCTCTGGCCCTGTCTCTGTGTCACTGCCTCTGAATCTCTGTCTCTGTGTCTCTGTCCCAGTGTCTCTGTCTCTGTGTCTCTGTCTCTGTGTCTCTGTCTCTGTGTCTCTGTCTCTGTGTCTCTGTCTCTGTGTATCTGTCTCTGCGTCTCTGTGTCTCTGTCTCTGTCTCTGTGTCCCTGTCTCTGAGTCTCTCTCGCTGTGTCTCTGTCTCTGTGTCCCTGTCTCTGTGTCTCTGTCCCAGAGTCTCGGTCTCTGTGTCACGGTGTCTGTGGCTCTGTCTCCGTGTCTCTGTCTCTTTGTCTCTGTCTCTGTGTATCGGTCTCTGTGTCTCCGTCTCTGTGCCTCTGTCTCTGTCTCTGTGTCGCTGTCTCGGTGTCTCCGTCTCTGTGTCTCTGTCTCTCTCACTGTGTCCCGGTCTCTGTGTCTCTGTCTCTATGTCACTGTCTCTGTGTCTCTGTCTCTGTGTCTCTGTCTCTGTCTCTGTCTCTGAGCCTCTGTCTCTGTGTCTCTGTCTCTGTTTCTCTTTCTCTGTCTCTCTGTCTCTGTCTCTGTCTCTGTGTCTCTGTCTCTGAGTCTCTCTCGCTGCGTCCCAGTCTCTGTGTCTCTGTCTCTGTGTCTCTGTCTCTATGTCTCTGTCTCTGTGAAACTGCGTCTGAATCTCTGTATCTGTGTCCCTGTCTCTGTGTCTCTGTCCCTGTGTCTCCGTCTCTGTGTATCTGTCTCTGTCTCTGTGTGTGTGTCTCTGTGTCTGTCCCTGTGTGTATGACTCAGTCTCTGAGTCTCTGTCTCTGTGTCTCTGTCTCTGTCTCTGTCTCTGTCTCTGTCTCTGTGTCTCTGTCTCTGTGTCTCTGTCTATGTGTCTATGTCTCTGTGTCTCTGTCTCTGTTTCTCGGTCTCTGAGTCTCTGTCTCTATGTCCCTGTCTCTGCGCCTCTGTCCCTCTGTCTACGTCTCTGTGCCTCTGTCTCTGTCTCTGTCTCTGAGCCTCTGTCTCTGTGTCTCTGTCTCTGTTTCTCTTTCTCTGTGTCTCTGTCTCTGTGTCCCTGTCCCTGTGTCTCCGTCTCTGTGTCTCACTCAATGTGTCTCTGTCTCTGTGTCCCTGTCTTTGTGTCTCTGTCTCTGTGTCGCTGTCTCTGTGTCTCCGTCTCTGTGTCTCCGTCTCTGTGTCTCCGTCTCTGTGTCTCTGCCTCTCTCACTGTGTCCCTGTCTCTGTGTCTCTGTTTCTATGCCACTGTCTCTGTGTTTCCGTCTCTGTGTCTCTGTCTGTGTGTCTCTGCCTCTGTTTCTCTGTCTCTGTGTCTCTGTCTCTGTCTCTGTCTCTGTTTCTGTTTCTCTGTGTCTCTGTCCCTGTGTCCCTGTCCCTGTGTCTCCGTCTCTGTGTTTCTGTCATTATGTCTCTGTCTCTGTGTCTCTGTATCTGTGAATCTGTCTCTGTATCTCTGTCTCTCTGACCCTGTCTCTGTGTCACTGTCTCTGAATCTCTGTCTCTGTGTCTCTGTCTCGGTGTCTCTGTCTCGGTGTCTCAGTCTCTGTGTCTCTGTCTCTGTGTCTCTGTCTCTGTGTCTCTGTGTCTCTGTCTCTGTGAATCTGTCTCTGTATCTCTGTCTCTCTGACCCTGTCTCTGTGTCACTGTCTCTGAATCTCTGTCTCTGTGTCTCTGTCTCTGTGTCTCTCTCCCTGTGTCACGGTCTCTGTGTCTTGTTCTCTGTGTCTCCGTCTCTGCGTCTCTTTGTCTGCGTCTGTGTCTCCGTCTGTGTGTCTCTGTCTCTCTGTCTCAGTGACCCTGTCTCTGTGTCTCTGTCTCTGCGTCTCTGTCCCTGTGTCTCTGTCTCTGTTTCCCTTTCTCTGTGTCTCTGTCACTGTGTCCCTGTCCCTGTGTCTCCGTCTCTGTGTTTCTGTCATTATGTCTCTGTCTCTGTGTCTCTGTCTCTGTGAATCTGTCTCTCTGTTTCTGTCTCTGTGTCTCTGGCATTGTGTCTCCGTCTCTGTATCTCTGTCTCTCTGACTCTGTCTCTGTGTCACTGTCTCTGAATCTCGTCTCTGTGTCTCTGTCTCTGTGTCTCCCTCCCTGTGTCACGGTCTCTGTGTCTCTGTCTCTGTGTCTCTGTCACTCTGTCTCTGTCTCTGTGTCTCTGTCTCTGTGTCTCTGTCTCTGTGTCTCTGTCTATGTGTCTCTGTCTCTGTGTCTCTGTCTCTGTGTCTCTGTCTCTGTGTCTCTGTCTCTGTGTCTCTGTCTCTGTGTCTCCGTCTCTGTGACTCGGTCTCTGTGTCTCTGTCTGTGTGTCTCTGCCTCTGTGTCTCTGTCTCTGTGTCTCTGTCTCTGTCTCTGTTTCCCTTTCTCTGTGTCTCTGTCTCTGTGTCCCTGTCCCTGTGTCTCCGTCTCTGTGTCTCACTCAATGTGTCTCTGTCTCTGGGTCTCTGTCTCTGCGTCTCTATCTCTGCGTCTCTGTCTCTGCGTCTCTGTCTCTGTGTCCCTGTCTCTGTGTCGGTCTCTATGTCTCTGTCTCTGAGTCTCTGTCTCTATGTCCCTGTCTCTGCGCCTCTGTCCCTCTGTCTCCGTCTCTGTGCCTCTGTCTCTGTCTCTGTCTCTGAGTCTCTGTCTCTGTGTCCCTGTCTCTGTGTCTCTGTGCCTGTGTCCCCGTCTCTGCGTCTCTGTCTCTGTCTCTGTGTCTCTGCCTCTGTGTCCCTGTCTCTGCGTCTCTGTGTCTCTGTCTCTGTGTCTCTGTCTCTGTGTCTCTGTCTCTGTGTCTCTGTCTCTGTGTCTATGTCTCTGATTCTCTGTCTCAGTGTCTCTGTCCCAGAGTCTCCGCGTCTGTGTCTCTGTCTCTGTCTCTGTGTATCTGTCTCTGTGTCTCTGTCTCTGTCTCTGTCTCTGTGTCACAGTCTCTGAATCTCTGTCTCTGTGTCTCTGTCTCTGTGTCTCTGTCTCTGTGTCCCTGTCTCTGTGTCGGTCTCTATGTCTCTGTCTCTGAGTCTCTGTCTCTATGTCCCTGTCTCTGCGCCTCTGTCCCTCTGTCTCCGTCTCTGTGCCTCTGTCTCTGTCTCTGTCTCTGAGTCTCTGTCTCTGTGTCCCTGTCTCTGTGTCTCTGTGCCTGTGTCCCCGTCTCTGCGTCTCTGTCTCTGTCTCTGTGTCTCTGCCTCTGTGTCCCTGTCTCTGCGTCTCTGTGTCTCTGTCTCTGTGTCTCTGTCTCTGTGTCTCTGTCTCTGTCTCTGTCTCTGTTTCCCTTTCTCTGTGTCTCTGTCACTGTGTCCCTGTCCCTGTGTCTCCGTCTCTGTGTTTCTGTCATTATGTCTCTGTCTCTGTGTCTCTGTCTCTGTGAATCTGTCTCTCTGTTTCTGTCTCTGTGTCTCTGGCATTGTGTCTCCGTCTCTGTATCTCTGTCTCTCTGACTCTGTCTCTGTGTCACTGTCTCTGAATCTCGTCTCTGTGTCTCTGACTCTGTGTCTCCCTCCCTGTGCCACGGTCTCTGTGTCTCGGTCTCTGTGTCTCCGTCTCTGCGTCCCTTTCTCTGTGTCTGTGTCTCCGTCCCTCTGTCTCTGTGTCTCTGTCTCTGCGTCTCTGTTTCTGTGTCTCTGTCTCTGTGTCTCCGTCTCTGTGTCTCGGTCTCTGTGTCTCTGTCTGTGCGTCTCTGCCCCTGTGCCTCTGTCTCCGTCTCAGTGTCTCTGTTTCTGTGTCTCTGTCTCTGTGTCTCCGTCTCTGTGTCTCGGTCTCTGTGTCTCTGTCTATGTGTCTCTGCCTCTGTGTCTCTGTCTCTGTGTCTCTGTCTCTGTCTCTGTTTCTCTTTCTCTGTGTCTCTGTCTCTGTGTCCCTGTCCCTGTGTCTCCGTCCCTGTGTCTCACTCAATGTGTCTCTGTCTCTGCGTCTCTATCTCTGCGTCTCTGTCTCTGTGTCTCTGTCTCTGTGTGTCTGTCTCTGTGTCTCTGTCTCTGTGTGTCTGTCTCTGTGTCTCTGTCTCTGTGTCTCTGTCTCTGTGTCTCTGTCTCTCTGACTCTGTCTCTGTGTCACTGTCTCTGAATCTCGTCTCTGTGTCTCTGACTCTGTGTCTCCCTCCCTGTGTCACGGTCTCTGTGTCTCGGTCTCTGTGTCTCCGTCTCTGCGTCCCTTTCTCTGTGTCTGTGTCTCCGTCCCTCTGTCTCTGTGTCTCTGTCTCTGCGTCTCTGTTTCTGTGTCTCTGTCTCTGTGTCTCCGTCTCTGTGTCTCTGTCTCTGTGTCTCTGTCTCTGTGTCTGTGTCTCTGTGTCTCTGTCTCTGTGTCTCTGTCTCTGTGTCTCTGTCTCAGTGTCCCTGTCTCTGTGTCTCTGTCTCTGTGCCACTGTCTCTGTGTCTCTGTCTCTGTGTCTCTGTGTCTGTGTCTCTGTCACCGTCTCTGCGCCTCTGTTTCTATGTCTCTGTCTCTGTGTCTCGGTCTCTGTGTCTCGGTCTCTGTGTCTCTGCCTCTGAACCTCTGTCTCTGTGTCTCTGTCCCAGAGTCCCCGTCTCTGTGTCTCTGTCTCTGTGTATCTGTCCCTGTGTCTCTGTCTCTGTGTCTCTGTCACCGTCTCTGCGCCTCTGTTTCTATGTCTCTGTCTCTGTGTCTCGGTCTCTGTGTCTCGGTCTCTGTGTCTCTGCCTCTGAACCTCTGTCTCTGTGTCTCTGTCCCAGAGTCTCCGTCTCTGTGTCTCTGTCTCTGTGTATCTGTCCCTGTGTCTCTGTCTCTGTCTCTGTGTCTCTCTCTCTGTGTCTCTGTCTCTGTATCTCTGTCTCTGAGTCTCTGTCTCTGTCTCTCTGTCACTGTCTCTGTGTCTCTGTGTCTGTGTCTCTGTCACCGTCTCTGCACCTCTGTTTCTATGTCTCTGTCTCTGTGTCTCGGTCTCTGTGTCTCGGCCTCTGTGTCTCTGCCTCTGAACCTCTGTCTCTGTGTCTCTGTCCCAGAGTCTCCGTCTCTGTGTCTCTGTCTCTGTGTATCTGTCCCTGTGTCTCTGTCTCTGTCTCTGTGTCTCTCTCTCTGTGTCTCTGTCTCTGTATCTCTGTCTCTGAGTCTCTGTCTCTGTCTCTCTGTCACTGTCTCCGTGTCTCTGTCTCCGTGTCTCTGTCTCCGTGTCTCTGTCTCCGTGTCTCTGTCTCCGTGTCTGTCTCTGTGTCTCTGTCTCTGCGTCTCTATCTCTGTGTCTCTGTCTCTGCGTCTCTGTCTCTGTGTCCCTGTCTCTGTGTCGGGCTCTATGACTCTGTGTCTGTGTCTCTGGCTCTGTGTATCTGTCTCTGTCTCTGTCTCTGTGTCCTTGTCTTTGAGTCTCTCTCTCTGTGTCTCAGTCTCTGTGTCTCTGTCTCTGTGTCTCTGCCTCTGTGTCTCTGTCTCTGTGTCTTTGTCTCTGTCTCTGTTCCTCTTTCTCTGTGTCTCTGTCTCTGTGTCCCTGTCCCTGTGTCTCCGTCCCTGTGTCTCACTCAATGTGTCTCTGTCTCTGCGTCTCTATCTCTGCGTCTCTGTCTCTGTGTCTCTGTCTCTGTGTGTCTGTCTCTGTGTCTCTGTCTCTGTGTGTCTGTCTCTGTGTCTCTGTCTCTGTGTCTCTGTCTCTGTGTCTCTGTCTCTGTGTCGCTGTCTCTGTGTCTCCGTCTCTGTGTCTCGGTCTCTGTGTCTCTGTCTCTCTCACTGTGTCCCTGTCTCTGTGTCTCTGTCTCTCTGACCCTGTCTCTGTGTCACTGTCTCTGAATCTCTGTCTCTGTGTCTCTGTCTCTGTGTCTCTCTCCCTGTGTCACGGTCTCTGTGTCTCGGTCTCTGTGTCTTCGTCTCTGCGTCTCTTTCTCTGTGTCCGTGTCGCCGTCTCTGTGTCTCTGTCTCTCTGTCTCAGTGTCCCTGTTTCTGTGTCTCTGTCTCTGTGTCTCTGTCTCTGTGTCTCTGTCTCTGTGTCTCTGTCTCTGTGTCTCTGTCTCTGTGTCTCTGTCTCTGTGTCTCTGTCTCTGTGTCTCTGTCTCTGTGTCTCTGTCTCTGTGTCTCTGTCTCGGTGTCTCTGTCTCGGTGTCTCTGTCTCTGTGTCTCTGTCTCTGTGTCTCTGTCTCCGTGTCTCTGTCTCCGTGTCTCTGTCTCCGTGTCTCTGTCTCCGTGTCTGTCTCTGTGTCTCTGTCTCTGCGTCTCTATCTCTGCGTCTCTGTCTCTGCGTCTCTGTCTCTGTGTCCCTGTCTCTGTGTCGGGCTCTATGACTCTGTGTCTGTGTCTCTGGCTCTGTGTATCTGTCTCTGTCTCTGTCTCTGTGTCCTTGTCTTTGAGTCTCTCTCTCTGTGTCTCAGTCTCTGTGTCTCTGTCTCTGTGTCTCTGCCTCTGTGTCTCTGTCTCTGTGTCTTTGTCTCTGTCTCTGTTCCTCTTTCTCTGTGTCTCTGTCTCTGTGTCCCTGTCCCTGTGTCTCCGTCCCTGTGTCTCACTCAATGTGTCTCTGTCTCTGCGTCTCTATCTCTGCGTCTCTGTCTCTGTGTCTCTGTCTCTGTGTGTCTGTCTCTGTGTCTCTGTCTCTGTGTGTCTGTCTCTGTGTCTCTGTCTCTGTGTCTCTGTCCTTGTGTCTCTGTCTCTGTGTCTCTGTCTCTGTGTCTCTGTCTCTGTGTCTGTGTCTCTGTGTCTCTGTCTCTGTGTCTCTGTCTCTGTGTCTCTGTCTCAGTGTCCCTGTCTCTGTGTCTCTGTCTCTGTGCCACTGTCTCTGTGTCTCTGTCTCTGTGTCTCTGTGTCTGTGTCTCTGTCACCGTCTCTGCGCCTCTGTTTCTATGTCTCTGTCTCTGTGTCTCGGTCTCTGTGTCTCGGTCTCTGTGTCTCTGCCTCTGAACCTCTGTCTCTGTGTCTCTGTCCCAGAGTCCCCGTCTCTGTGTCTCTGTCTCTGTGTATCTGTCCCTGTGTCTCTGTCTCTGTCTCTGTGTCTCTGTCACCGTCTCTGCGCCTCTGTTCCTATGTCTCTGTCTCTGTGTCTCGGTCTCTGTGTCTCGGTCTCTGTGTCTCTGCCTCTGAACCTCTGTCTCTGTGTCTCTGTCCCAGAGTCTCCGTCTCTGTGTCTCTGTCTCTGTGTATCTGTCCCTGTGTCTCTGTCTCTGTCTCTGTGTCTCTCTCTCTTTGTCTCTGTCTCTGTATCTCTGTCTCTGAGTCTCTGTCTCTGTCTCTCTGTCACTGTCTCTGTGTCTCTGTGTCTGTGTCTCTGTCACCGTCTCTGCACCTCTGTTTCTATGTCTCTGTCTCTGTGTCTCTGTCTCTGTGTCTCTGTCTATGTGTCTCTGCCTGTGTGTCTCTGTCTCTGTGTCTCTGTCTCTGTCTCTGTTTCTCTTTCTCTGTGTCTCTGTCTCTGTGTCCCTGTCCCTGTGTCTCCGTCTCTGTGTCTCACTCAATGTGTCTCTGTCTCTGGGTCTCTGTCTCTGCGTCTCTATCTCTGCGTCTCTGTCTCTGCGTCTCTGTCTCTGTGTCCCTGTCTTTGTGTCTCTGTCTCTGTGTCGCTGTCCCTGTGTCTCCGTCTCTGTGTCTCCGTCTCTGTGTCTCTGTCTCTCTCACTGTGTCCCTGTCTCTGTGTCTCTGTTTCTATGTCACTGTCTCTGTGTTTCCGTCTCTGTGTCTCTGTCTGTGTGTCTCTGCCCCTTTGCCTCTGTCTCCGTCTCAGTGTCTCTGTTTCTGTGTCTCTGTCTCTGTGTCTCCGTCTCTGTGTCTCGGTCTCTGTGTCTCTGTCTGTGTGTCTCTGTCTCTGTGTCTCTGTCTCTGTGTCTCCGTCTCTGTGTCTCGGTCTCTGTGTCTCTGTCTGTGTGTCTCTGCCTCTGAATCTCTGTCTCTGTGTCTCTATCTCTGTGTCTCTGTCTCTGTGTCTCTGTCTCTGTGTCTCTGTCTCTGTGTCTCTGTCTCTGTGTCTCTGTCTCTGTTTCTCTTTCTCTGTGTCTCTGTCCCTGTGTCCCTGTCCCTGTGTCTCCGTCTCTGTGTTTCTGTCATTATGTCTCTGTCTCTGTGTCTCTGTCTCTGTGAAACTGTCTCTGTATCTCTGTCTCTCTGACCCTGTCTCTGTGTCACTGTCTCTGAATCTCTGTCTCTGTGTCTCTGTCTCTGTGTCTCTCTCCCTGTGTCACGGTCTCTGTGTCTCTGTCGCTGTGTCTCCGCCTCTGCGTCTCCGTCTCTGTGCCTCTGTCTCTGTCTCTGTGTCTCTGTCTATGTGTCCCTGTCTCTGTGTCTCTGTCTCGGTGTCTCTGTCCCTGTGGCTCCTTCTCTGTGTCACTCTCTCTGCGTCCCTGTCTCTGTGTCTCTGTCTCTGTCTCTGTGTATCTGCCTCTGTGTCTCCCTCCCTGTGTCACTGTCCCTGTGTTACCGTCTCTGTGTCTCGGCCTCTGTGTCTCTGTCTGTGTGTCTCTGCCTCTGAATCTCTGTCTCTGTGTCTCTATTTCTGTGTCTCTGTCTCTGTGTCTCTGTCTCTGTGTCTCTGTCTCTGTGTCTCTGTCTCTGTGTCTCTGTCTCTGTGTCTCTGTCTCTGTGTCTCTGTCTCTATGTCTCTGTCTCTGTGAAACTGCCTCCGTGTCTCTGTCTCTGTGTCTCTGTCTCTGTGTCTCTGTCTCTGTGTCTCTGTCTCTGTGTCTCTGTCTACGTGTCTCTGTCTCTGTGTCTTTGAGTCTGTGTCTCTGTCTCTGTGTCTCTGTCTCTGTGTCTCTGTCCCTGTGTCTCTGTCTCTGTGTCACTGTCTCTGCATCCCTTTCTCTGTGTCTGTGTCTCCGTCTCTCTGTCTCTGTGTCTCTGTCTCTGTGTCTCTGTCTCTGTGTCTCTGTCTCTGTGTCTCTGTCTCTGTGTCTCTGTCTCTGTGTCTCTGTCCCTGTGTCTCTGTCTCTGTGTCTCTGCCTCTGTGTCTCTGTCTCTATGTCTCTGACTCTGTGTCTCTGTCTCTGTGTCTCTGTCTCTGTGTCTCTGTCTCTGTGTCTCTGTCTCTGTGTCTCTGTCTCTGTGTCTCTGTCTCTGTGTCTCTGTCTCTGTGTCTCTGTCTCTGTGTCTGTCTCTCTGTGTCTCTGTCTCTGTGTCTCTGTCTCTGTGTCTATATCTCTGAGTATCTGTCTCTGTGTCTCTGTCTCTGTCTCTGAATCTCTGTTTCTCAGTCTCTGTCTCTGTGTCTCTGTCTCTGTGTCTCTGTCTACGTGTCTCTGTCTCTGTGTCTTTGAGTCTGTGTCTCTGTCTCTCTGTCTCTGTCTCTGTGTCTCTGTCCCTGTGTCTCTGTCTCTGTGTCTCTGTCTCTGTGTCTCTGTCTCTGTGTCTCTGTCTCTGTGTCTCTGTCTCTGTGTCTCTGTCTCTGTGTCTCTGTCTCTGTGTCTCTGTCTCTGTGTCTCTGTCTCTGTGTCTCTGTCTCTGTGTCTCTGTCTCTGTGTCTCTGTCTCTGTGTCTCTGTCTCTGTGTCTCTGTCTCTGTGTCTCTGTCTCTGTGTCTCTGTCTCTGTGTCTCTGTCTCTGTGTCTCTGTCTCTGTGTCTCTGTCTCTGTGTCTCTGTCTCTGTGTCTCTGTCTCTGTGTCTCTGTCTCTGTGTCTCTGTCTCTGTGTCTCTGTCTCTGTGTCTCTGTCTCTGTGTCTCTGTCTCTGTGTCTCTGTCTCTGTGTCTCTGTCTCTGTGTCTCTGTCTCTGTGTCTTTGAGTCTGTGTCTCTGTCTCTGTGTCTCTGTCTCTGTGTCTCTGCCTCTGTGTCTCTGTCTCTGTGTCTCCGTCTCTGTGTTCCTGTCTCTGTGTCTCTGTCTCTGTGCCTCTCTCTCTGTGTCTCTGTCTCTGTGTCTCTGTCTCTGTGTCTCTGTCTCTGTCTCTGTGTCTCTATCTCTGCGTCTCTGTCTCTGTGTCTCTGTCTCTGTGTTTCTGTCTCTGTGTCTCTGTCTCTGTGTCTGTCTCTCTGTGTCTCTGTCTCTGTGTCTCTGTCTCTGTGTCTATGTCTCTCAGTCTCTGTCTCTGTGTCTCCGTCTCTGTGTCTCAGTCTCTGTGTCTCTGTCTGTGTGCCTCTGCCCCTGTGCCTCTGTCTCCGTCTCAGTGTCTCTGTTTCTGTGTCTCTGTCCCTGTGTCTCCGTCTCTGTGTCTCGGTCTCTGTGTCTCTGTCTATGTGTCTCTGCCTCTGTGTCTCTGTCTCTGTGTCTCCGTCTCTGCGTCTCTTTCTCTGTGTCTGTGTCTCCGTCTCTCTGTCTCTGTGTCTCTGTCTCTGTGTCTCTGTCTCTGCGTCTCTGTCCCAGAGTCTCCGCGTCTGTGTCTCTGTCTCTGTCTCTGTGTATCTGTCTCTGTGTCTCTGTCTCTGTCTCTGTCTCTGTTTCCCTTTCTCTGTGTCTCTGTCACTGTGTCCCTGTCCCTGTGTCTCCGTCTCTGTGTTTCCGTCATTATGTCTCTGTCTCTGTGTCTCTGTCTCTGTGAATCTGTCTCTCTGTTTCTGTCTCTGTGTCTCTGTCTCTGTGTCTGTGTTTCTGTGTCTCTGTCTCTGTGTCTCCGTCTCTGTGTCTCGGTCTCTGTGTCTCTGTCTGTGTGTCTCTGCCTCTGTGTCTCTGTCTCTGTGTCTCTGTCTCTGTGTCTCCTTCTCTGTGTCTCGGTCTCTGTGTCTCTGTCTGTGCGTCTCTGCCTCTGTTTCTCTGTCTCTGTGTCTCTGTCTCTGTCTCTGTCTCTGTTTCTCTGTCTCTGTGTCTTTGTCTCTGTGTCTCTGTCTCTGTATCTCTGTCTCTGTCTCTGTCTCTGTGTCCCTGTCTCTGATTCTCTCTCGCCGTGTCCCAGTCCCTGTGTCTCTGTCTCTGTGTCTCTGTCTCTATGTCTCTGTCTCTGTGTCTCTGTTTCTATGTCACTGTCTCTGTGTCTCCGTCTCTGTGTCTCGGTCTCTGTGTCTCTGTCTGTGCGTCTCTGCGCCTGTGCCTCTGTCTCCGTCTCAGTGTCTCTGTTTCTGTGTCTCTGTCTCTGTGTCTCCGTCTCTGTGTCTCGGTCTCTGTGTCTCTGTCTATGTGTCTCTGCCTCTGTGTCTCTGTCTCTGTGTCTCTGTCTCTGTCTCTGTTTCTCTTTCTCTGTGTCTCTGTCTCTGTGTCCCTGTCCCTGTGTCTCCGTCCCTGTGTCTCACTCAATGTGTCTCTGTCTCTGCGTCTCTATCTCTGCGTCTCTGTCTCTCTGTCTCTGTCTCTGTGTGTCTGTCTCTGTGTCTCTGTCTCTGTGTGTCTGTCTCTGTGTCTCTGTCTCTGTGTCTCTGTCTCTGTGTCTCTGACTCTGTGTCTCTGTCTCTGTGTCTCTGTCTCTGTGTCTGTGTCTCTGTGTCTCTGTCTCTGTGTCTCTGTCTCTGTGTCTCTGTCTCAGTGTCCCTGTCTCTGTGTCTCTGTCTCTGTGCCACTGTCTCTGTGTCTCTGTCTCTGTGTCTCTGTGTCGGTGTCTCTGTCACCGTCTCTGCGCCTCTGTTTCTATGTCTCTGTCTCTGTGTCTCGGTCTCTGTGTCTAGGTCTCTGTGTCTCTGCCTCTGAACCTCTGTCTCTGTGTCTCTGTCCCAGAGTCCCCGTCTCTGTGTCTCTGTCTCTGTGTATCTGTCCCTGTGTCTCTGTCTCTGTCTCTGTGTCTCTGTCACCGTCTCTGCGCCTCTGTTTCTATGTCTCTGTCTCTGTGTCTCGGTCTCTGTGTCTCGGTCTCTGTGTCTCTGCCTCTGAACCTCTGTCTCTGTGTCTCTGTCCCAGAGTCTCCGTCTCTGTGTCTCTGTCTCTGTGTATCTGTCCCTGTGTCTCTGTCTCTGTCTCTGTGTCTCTCTCTCTGTGTCTCTGTCTCTGTATCTCTGTCTCTGAGTCTCTGTCTCTGTCTCTCTGTCACTGTCTCTGTGTCTCTGTGTCTGTGTCTCTGTCACCGTCTCTGCACCTCTGTTTCTATGTCTCTGTCTCTGTGTCTCGGTCTCTGTGTCTCGGCCTCTGTGTCTCTGCCTCTGAACCTCTGTCTCTGTGTCTCTGTCCCAGAGTCTCCGTCTCTGTGTCTCTGTCTCTGTGTATCTGTCCCTGTGTCTCTGTCTCTGTCTCTGTGTCTCTCTCTCTGTGTCTCTGTCTCTGTATCTCTGTCTCTGAGTCTCTGTCACTGTCTCTCTGTCACTGTCTCTGTGTCTCTGTGTCTGTGTCTCTGTCACCGTCTCTGCACCTCTGTTTCTATGTCTCTGTCTCTGTGTCTCTGTCTCTGTGTCTCTGTCTCTGTGTCTCTGTCTATGTGTCTCTGCCTGTGTGTCTCTGTCTCTGTGTCTCTGTCTCTGTCTCTGTTCCTCTTTCTCTGTGTCTCTGTCTCTGTGTCCCTGTCCCTGTGTCTCCGTCTCTGTGTCTCACTCAATGTGTCTCTGTCTCTGGGTCTCTGTCTCTGCGTCTCTATCTCTGCGTCTCTGTCTCTGCGTCTCTGTCTCTGTGTCCCTGTCTTTGTGTCTCTGTCTCTGTGTCGCTGTCTGTGTGTCTATGTCTCTGATTCTCTGTCTCAGTGTCTCTGTCCCAGAGTCTCCGCGTCTGTGTCTCTGTATCTGTCTCTGTGTATCTGTCTCTGTGTCTCTGTCTCTGTCTCTGTCTCTGTGTCACAGTCTCTGAATCTCTGTCTCTGTGTCTCTGTCTCTGTGTCTCTCTCCCTGTGTCACGGTCTCTGTGTCTCGGTCTCTGTGTCTCCGTCTCTGCGTCTCTTTCTCTGTGTCTGTGTCTCCGTCTCTCTGTCTCTGTGTCTCTGTCTCTGTGTCTCTGTCTCTGCGTCTCTGTCCCAGAGTATCCGCGTCTGTGTCTCTGTCTCTGTCTCTGTGTATCTGTCTCTGTGTCTCTGTCTCTGTCTCTGTCTCTGTTTCCCTTTCTCTGTGTCTCTGTCACTGTGTCCCTGTCCCTGTGTCTCCGTCTCTGTGTTTCTGTCATTATGTCTCTGTCTCTGTGTCTCTGTCTCTGTGAATCTGTCTCTCTGTTTCTGTCTCTGTGTCTCTGGCATTGTGTCTCCGTCTCTGTATCTCTGTCTCTCTGACTCTGTCTCTGTGTCACTGTCTCTGAATCTCGTCTCTGTGTCTCTGTCTCTGTGTCTCCCTCCCTGTGTCACGGTCTCTGTGTCTCGGTCTCTGTGTCTCCGTCTCTGCGTCCCTTTCTCTGTGTCTGTGTCTCCGTCCCTCTGTCTCTGTGTCTCTGTCTCTGCGTCTCTGTTTCTGTGTCTCTGTCTCTGTGTCTCCGTCTCTGTGTCTCTGTCTATGTGTCTCTGCCTCTGTGTCTCTGTCTCTGTGTCTCTGTCTCTGTCTCTGTTTCTCTTTCTCTGTGTCTCTGTCTCTGTGTCCCTGTCCCTGTGTCTCCGTCCCTGTGTCTCACTCAATGTGTCTCTGTCTCTGCGTCTCTATCTCTGCGTCTCTGTCTCTGTGTCTCTGTCTCTGTGTGTCTGTCTCTGTGTCTCTGTCTCTGTGTGTCTGTCTCTGTGTCTCTGTCTCTGTGTCTCTGTCTCTGTGTCTCTGTCTCCGTGTCTCTGTCTCCGTGTCTCTGTCTCCGTGTCTCTGTCTCCGTGTCTCTGTCTCCGTGTCTCTGTCTCCGTGTCTGTCTCTGTGTCTCTGTCTCTGCGTCTCTATCTCTGCGTCTCTGTCTCTGCGTCTCTGTCTCTGTGTCCCTGTCTCTGTGTCGGGCTCTATGACTCTGTGTCTGTGTCTCTGGCTCTGTGTATCTGTCTCTGTCTCTGCCTCTGTGTCCTTGTCTTTGAGTCTCTCTCTCTGTGTCTCAGTCTCTGTGTCTCTGTCTCTGTGTCTCTGCCTCTGTGTCTCTGTCTCTGTGCCTTTGTCTCTGTCTCTGTTCCTCTTTCTCTGTGTCTCTGTCTCTGTGTCCCTGTCCCTGTGTCTCTGTCTCAGTGTCCCTGTCTCTGTGTCTCTGTCTCTGTGCCACTGTCTCTGTGTCTCTGTCTCTGTGTCTCTGTGTCTGTGTCTCTGTCACCGTCTCTGCGCCTCTGTTTCTATGTCTCTGTCTCTGTGTCTCGGTCTCTGTGTCTCTGCCTCTGAACCTCTGTCTCTGTGTCTCTGTCCCAGAGTCTCCGTCTCTGTGTCTCTGTCTCTGTGTCTCTCTCTCTGTGTCTCTGTCTCTGTATCTCTGTCTCTGTGCCACTGTCTCTGTGTCTCTGTCTCTGTGTCTCTGTGTCTGTGTCTCTGTCACCGTCTCTGCGCCTCTGTTTCTATGTCTCTGTCTCTGTGTCTCGGTCTCTGTGTCTCGGTCTCTGTGTCTCTGCGCCTGAACCTCTGTCTCTGTGTCTCTGTCCCAGAGTCCCCGTCTCTGTGTCTCTGTCTCTGTGTATCTGTCCCTGTGTCTCTGTCTCTGTCTCTGTGTCTCTCTCTCTTTGTCTCTGTCTCTGTATCTCTGTCTCTGAGTCTCTGTCTCTGTCTCTCTGTCACTGTCTCTGTGTCTCTGTGTCTGTGTCTCTGTCACCGTCTCTGCACCTCTGTTTCTATGTCTCTGTCTCTGTGTCTCTGTCTCTGTGTCTCTGTCTATGTGTCTCTGCCTGTGTGTCTCTGTCTCTGTGTCTCTGTCTCTGTCTCTGTTTCTCTTTCTCTGTGTCTCTGTCTCTGTGTCCCTGTCCCTGTGTCTCCGTCTCTGTGTCTCACTCAATGTGTCTCTGTCTCTGGGTCTTTGTCTCTGCGTCTCTATCTCTGCGTCTCTGTCTCTGCGTCTCTGTCTCTGTGTCCCTGTCTTTGTGTCTCTGTCTCTGTGTCGCTGTCCCTGTGTCTCCGTCTCTGTGTCTCCGTCTCTGTGTCTCTGTCTCTCTCACTGTGTCCCTGTCTCTGTGTCTCTGTTTCTATGTCACTGTCTCTGTGTTTCCGTCTCTGTGTCTCTGTCTGTGTGTCTCTGCCCCTTTGCCTCTGTCTCCGTCTCAGTGTCTCTGTTTCTGTGTCTCTGTCTCTGTGTCTCCGTCTCTGTGTCTCGGTCTCTGTGTCTCTGTCTGTGTGTCTCTGTCTCTGTGTCTCTGTCTCTGTGTCTCCGTCTCTGTGTCTCGGTCTCTGTGTCTCTGTCTGTGTGTCTCTGCCTCTGAATCTCTGTCTCTGTGTCTCTATCTCTGTGTCTCTGTCTCTGTGTCTCTGTCTCTGTGTCTCTGTCTCTGTGTCTCTGTCTCTGTGTCTCTGTCTCTGTGTCTCTGTCTCTGTTTCTCTTTCTCTGTGTCTCTGTCCCTGTGTCCCTGTCCCTGTGTCTCCGTCTCTGTGTTTCTGTCATTATGTCTCTGTCTCTGTGTCTCTGTCTCTGTGAAACTGTCTCTGTATCTCTGTCTCTCTGACCCTGTCTCTGTGTCACTGTCTCTGAATCTCTGTCTCTGTGTCTCTGCCTCTGTGTCTCTCTCCCTGTGTCACGGTCTCTGTGTCTCTGTCGCTGTGTCTCCGCCTCTGCGTCTCCGTCTCTGTGCCTCTGTCTCTGTCTCTGAGTCTCTGTCTCTGTGTCTCTGTCTATGTGTCCCTGTCTCTGTGTCTCTGTCTCGGTGTCTCTGTCCCTGTGGCTCCTTCTCTGTGTCACTCTCTCTGCGTCCCTGTCTCTGTGTCTCTGTCTCTGTCTCTGTGTATCTGCCTCTGTGTCTCCCTCCCTGTGTCACTGTCCCTGTGTTACCGTCTCTGTGTCTCGGCCTCTGTGTCTCTGTCTGTGTGTCTCTGCCTCTGAATCTCTGTCTCTGTGTCTCTATCTCTGTGTCTCTGTCTCTGTGTCTCTGTCTCTGTGTCTCTGTCTCTGTGTCTCTGTCTCTGTGTCTCTGTCTCTGTGTCTCTGTCTCTGTGTCTCTGTCTCTATGTCTCTGTCTCTGTGAAACTGCCTCCGTGTCTCTGTCTCTGTGTCTCTGACTCTGTGTCTCTGTCTCTGTGTCTCTGTCTCTGTGTCTCTGTCTCTGTGTCTCTGTCTCTGTGTCTCTGTCTCTGTGCCTCTGTCTCTGTGTCTCTGTCTCTGTGTCTCTGTCTCTGCAACCCTTTCTCTGTGTCTGTGTCTCCGTCTCTCTGTCTCTGTGTCTCTGTCTCTGTGTCTCTGTCTCTGTGTCTCTGTCTCTGTGTCTCTGTCTCTGTGTCTCTGTCTCTGTGTCTCTGTCTCTGTGTCTCTGTCTCTGTCTCTGTTTCTCTTTCTCTGTGTCTCTGTCTCTGTGTCCCTGTCCCTGTGTCTCCGTCCCTGTGTCTCACTCAATGTGTCTCTGTCTCTGCGTCTCTATCTCTGCGTCTCTGTCTCTGTGTCTCTGTCTCTGTGTGTCTGTCTCTGTGTCTCTGTCTCTGTGTGTCTGTCTCTGTGTCTCTGTCTCTGTGTCTCTGTCTCTGTGTCTCTGACTCTGTGTCTCTGTCTCTGTGTCTCTGTCTCTGTGTCTGTGTCTCTGTGTCTCTGTCTCTGTGTCTCTGTCTCTGTGTCTCTGTCTCAGTGTCCCTGTCTCTGTGTCTCTGTCTCTGTGCCACTGTCTCTGTGTCTCTGTCTATGTGTCTCTGTCTCTGTGTATCTGTCCCTGTGTCTCTGTCTCTGTCTCTGTGTCTCTCTCTCTGTGTCTCTGTCTCTGTATCTCTGTCTCTCTGTCACTGTCTCTGTGTCTCTGTGTCTGTGTCTCTGTCACCGTCTCTGCACCTCTGTTTCTATGTCTCTGTCTCTGTGTCTCTGTCTCTGTGTCTCTGTCTATGTGTCTCTGCCTGTGTGTCTCTGTCTCTGTGTCTCTGTCTCTGTTTCTCTTTCTCTGTGTCTCTGTCTCTGTGTCCCTGTCCCTGTGTCTCCGTCTGTGTGTCTCACTCAATGTGTCTCTGTCTCTGGGTCTCTGTCTCTGCGTCTCTATCTCTGCGTCTCTGTCTCTGCGTCTCTGTCTCTGTGTCCCTGTCTTTGTGTCTCTGTCTCTGTGTCGCTGTCTCTGTGTCTCCGTCTCTGTGTCTCCGTCTCTGTGTCTCTGTCTCTCTCACTGTGTCCCTGTCTCTGTGTCTCTGTCTCTCTGACCCTGTCTCTGTGTCACTGTCTCTGAATCTCTGTCTCTGTGTCTCTGTCTCTGTGTCTCTGTCTCTGTGTCTCTGTCTCTGTGTCTCTGTCTCTGTGTCTCTGTCTCTGTGTCTCTGTCTCTGTGTCTCTGTCTCTGTGTCTCTGTCTCCGTGTCTCTGTCTCTGTGTCTCTGTCTCCGTGTCTCTGTCCCTGTGTCTTTGATTCTGTGTCTCTGTCTCTGTGTCTCTGTCTCTGTGTCTCTGTCTCTGTGTCTCTGTCTCTGTGTCTCCGTCTCTGTGTTTCTGTCTCTGTGTCTCTGTCTCTGTGCCTCTCTCTCTGTGTCTCTGTCTCTGTGTCTCTGTCTCTGTGTCTCTGTCTCTGTCTCTGTGTCTCTGTCTCTGCGTCTCTGTCTCTGTGTCTCTGTCTCTGTGTTTCTGTCTCTGTGGCTCTGTCTCTGTGTCTGTCTCCCTGTGTCTCTGTCTCTGTGTCTCTGTCTCTGTGTCTATGTCTCTCAGTCTCTGTCTCTGTGTCTCTGTCTCTGTGTCTCTGTCTCTGTGTCTCTGTCTCTGTGTCTCCGTCTCTGTGTCTCGGTCTCTGTGTCTCTGTCTGTGCGTCTCTGCCCCTGTGCCTCTGTCTCCGTCTCAGTGTCTCTGTTTCTGTGTCTCTGTCTCTGCGTCTCCGTCTCTGTGTCTCGGTCTCTGTGTCTCTGTCTATGTGTCTCTGCCTCTGTGTCTCTGTCTCTGTGTCTCTGTCTCTGTCTCTGTTTCTCTTTCTCTGTGTCTCTGTCTCTGTGTCCCCGTCCCTGTGTCTCCGTCCCTGTGTCTCACTCAATGTGTCTCTGTCTCTGCGTCTCTATCTCTGCGTCTCTGTCTCTGTGTCTCTGTCTTTGTGTGTCTGTCTCCGTGTCTCTGTCTCTGTGTGTCTGTCTCTGTGTCTCTGTCTCTGTGTCTCTGTCTCTGTGTCTCTGACTCTGTGTCTCTGTCTCTGTGTCTCTGTCTCTGTGTCTGTGTCTCTGTGTCTCTGTCTCTGTGTCTCTGTCTCTGTGTCTCTGTCTCAGTGTCCCTGTCTCTGTGTCTCTGTCTCTGTGCCACTGTCTCTGTGTCTCTGTCTCTGTGTCTCTGTGTCTGTGTCTCTGCCACCGTCTCTGCGCCTCTGTTTCTATGTCTCTGTCTCTGTGTCTCGGTCTCTGTGTCTCGGTCTCTGTGTCTCTGCCTCTGAACCTCTGTCTCTGTGTCTCTGTCCCAGAGTCCCCGTCTCTGTGTCTCTGTCTCTGTGTATCTGTCCCTGTGTCTCCGTCTCTGTCTCTGTGTCTCTGTCACCGTCTCTGCGCCTCTGTTTCTATGTCTCTGTCTCTGTGTCTCGGTCTCTGTGTCTCGGTCTCTGTGTCTCTGCCTCTGAACCTCTGTCTCTGTGTCTCTGTCCCAGAGTCTCCGTCTCTGTGTCTCTGTCTCTGTGTATCTGTCCCTGTGTCTCTGTCTCTGTCTCTGTGTCTCTCTCTCTGTGTCTCTGTCTCTGTATCTCTGTCTCTGAGTATCAGTCTCTGTCTCTCTGTCACTGTCTCTGTGTCTCTGTGTCTGTGTCTCTGTCACCGTCTCTGCACCTCTGTTTCTATGTCTCTGTCTCTGTGTCTCGGTCTCTGTGTCTCGGTCTCTGTGTCTCTGCCTCTGAACCTCTGTCTCTGTGTCTCTGTCCCAGAGTCTCCGTCTCTGTGTCTCTGCCTCTGTGTATCTGTCCCTGTGTCTCTGTCTCTGTCTCTGTGTCTCTCTCTCTGTGTCTCTGACTCTGTGTCTCTGTCTCTGTGTCTCTCTCTCTGTGTCTCTGTCTCTGTATCTCTGTCTCTGAGTCTCTGTCTCTGTCTCTCTGTCACTGTCTCTGTGTCTCTGTGTCTGTGTCTCTGTCACCGTCTCTGCACCTCTGTTTCTATGTCTCTGTCTCTGTGTCTCGGTCTCTGTGTCTCGGTCTCTGTGTCTCTGCCTCTGAACCTCTGTCTCTGTGTCTCTGTCCCAGAGTCTCCGTCTCTGTGTCTCTGTCTCTGTGTATCTGTCCCTGTGTCTCTGTCTCTGTCTCTGTGTCTCTCTCTCTGTGTCTCTGTCTCTGTATCTCTGTCTCTGTGTCTCTGTCTCTGTGCCTCTCTCTCTGTGTCTCTGTCTCTGTGTCTCTGTCTCTGTGTCTCTGTCTCTGTCTCTGTGTCTCTGTCTCTGCGTCTCTGTCTCTGTGTCTCTGTCTCTGTGTTTCTGTCTCTGTGTCTCTGTCTCTGTGTCTCTGTCTCTGTGTCTCTGTCCCTGTGTCTCTGTCTCTGTGTCTCTGTCTCTGTGTCTCTGTCTCTGTGTCTCTGTCTCTGTGTCTCTGTCTCTGTGTCTCCGTCTCTGTGTCTCTGTCTCTGTGTCTCTGTCTCTGTGTCTCTGTCTCTGTGTCTCTGTCTCTGTGTCTCTGTCGCTGTGTCTTTGAGTCTGTGTCTCTGTATCTGTGTCTCTGTCTCTGTGTCTCTGTCTCTGTGTCTCTGTCTCTGTGTCTCTGTCTCTGTGTCTCTGTCTCTGTGTCTCTGTCTCTATGTCTCTGTCTCTATGTCTCTGTCTCTGTGAAACTGTCTCTGAGTCTTTGTATCTGTGTCCCTGTCTCTGTGTCTCTGTCCCTGTGTCTCCGTCTCTGTGTCTCTCTCTCTCTGTGTCTCTGCCGACGTTATCTGTCTCTGTGTCTCGGTCCCTGTGTCACTCTCTCTGTGTCTCTGTAGCTGTGTCTCTGTCTCTATGTTTCAGTCTCTGTATCTCTGTCTCCATGCCTGTGTCTCTGTGTCACTGTCTCTGTGTCTCTGTCTCTGCGTCTCTGTCTCTGCGTCTCTGTCTCTGTGTCTCTGTCTCTGTGTCTCTGTCTCTGTGTCTCTGTCTCTGTGTCTCTGTGTCTGTGTCTCTGTCTCTGTGTCTGTCTCTGTGTCTCTGTCTCTGTGTCTCCCTCTCTGTGTCCCTGTCTCCGAGTCTCTCTCGCTGTGTCCCAGTCTCTGTGTCTCTGTCTCTGTGTCTCTGTCTCTATGTCTCTGTCTCTGTGTCTCTGTCTCTGTGTCTCTGTCTCTGTGTCTCTGTCTCTGTGTCTCTGTCTCTGTGTCTCTGTCTCTGTGTCTCTGTCTCTGTGTCTCTGTCTCTGTGTATCTGTCTCTGTGTCTCTGTCTCTGTGTCTCTGTCTCTGTGCATCTGTCCCTGTGTCTCTGTCTCTGTGTCTCTGTCTCTGTGTCTCTGTCTCTGTGTCTTTGTATCTGTGTCTCCGTCTCTGTGCCTCTGTCTCTGTGTCTCTGTCTCTGTGTCTTTGTATCTGTGTCTCCGTCTCTGTGCCTCTGTCTCTGTGTCTCTCTCCCGGTGTCACGGTCTCTTTGCCTCCGTCTCTGTGTCTCGGTCTCTGTGTCTCTGTCTCCGTGTCTCTGCGTCTGTGCCTCTGTCCCTGTGTCTCCGTCTCTGTGTCTCTGTCCCTGTGTCTCCGTCTCTGCGTCTCTGTCTCTGTGTCTCTGTCTCTGTCTCTGTGTGTGTGTCCCTGTCTCTCTGTCTCTGTCTCTGTGCCTCTGTCTCTGTTGCTCTGTCTCCGTGTGTATCACTCCGTGTCTCTGTGTCTGTGAATCGGTCCATGTGTCTCTGCCTCTGTGTCTCTGTCTCTGTGTCTCTGTCCTTGTATCTCTGTCTCTATTTCTCTGTCTCTGTCTCTGTTTCCCTTTCTCTGTGTCTCTGCCTCTGTGTCTCCGTCTCTGTGTCTCTGTCCCTGTGTCTCCGTCTCTGTGCCACTGTCTCTATGTCTCTGTCTCTGTGTCTGTGTGTCTGTGTCTTTGTCACCGTCTCTGTGCCTCTTTTTCTATGTCTCTGTCTCTGTGTCTCTGTCTCCGTGTCTCTGTCTCCGTGTCTCTGTCTCTCTCACTTTGTCTCTGTCTCTGTGTCTCTGTCTCCGTGTCTCTGCTTCTGTGTATCTGTCTCTGTGACTCTGTCTCTCTATATGTCTCTGTTTCTCTTTCTCTGTGTCTCTGTCTTTGTGTCTCTGGCTCGGTGTCTCTGTCCCTGTGTCTCCGTCTCTGTGTCACTGTCTGTGTGTCTCTGTCTCTGTGTCTGTGTCACCGTGTCCCTGTCTCCGTCCCTATGTCTCTATCTCTGTGTCTCTGTCTCTGTGAATCTGTCTCTGTGTTTCTGTCTCTGTGTCTCTGGCCCTGTGTCTCCGTCTCTGTATCCCTGTCCCTCTGACTCTGTCTCTGTGTCACTGTGTCTGAATATCTGTCTCTGTGTCTCTGTCTCTGTGTCTCTGCCTCTGCCTCTGTCTCTGTCTCTGTCTCTGTGTCTATGTCTCTGTTTCTCTATCCCTGTGTCACGGTCTCAGTGTCTCTGGCTCTGTGTCTCTGTCTCTGTGTCTCTGTCTCTATGTCCATGACTCTGTGTCTCTATCTCTGTTTCTCTGTCTCTGCGCCTCTGTCTCTGTGTCTCTGTCCCTGAGAATCTGTCTATGTGTTTCTGTCTCTGTGTCTCTGTCCCTATGTCTCCGTCTCAGTGTCTCTGTCTCTCTGACTTCGTCTCTGTCTCTGTGTCTCTGTCTCTGTGTCTCTGTCCCTGTGTATCTGTCTCTGTGTCTCTGTCTCCGTGTCTCTGTCTCCGTGTCTCTGTCTTGGTGTCTCTGTCTCTGTGTCTCTGTCTGTGTATCTGTCTCTGTGCCTCTGTCTCTGTCTCTGTCTCTGTGTCTCTGTCTCTGAGTCTCGCTCTCTGTGTCCCTGTACCTCTGTCTCTGTCTCTGTGTCTCTGTTTCTGTGTATCTGTTTCTGTGTATCTGTCTCTGTTACTCTGTCTCAGTGTCTCTGTCTCTGTGTCTCTGTCTCTGTGTCTCTGTCTCTGTGTCTCCGTCTCGGTGTCACTGTCTCTATGTCGCTGTCTCTGTGTCTCTGTCTCTGTGTCCCTGTCTCTGTGTCCCTGTCTCTGTGTCTCTGTCTCTGTGTCTCTGTCTCTGTGTCTCTGTCTCTGTGTCTCTGTCTCTGTGTCTCTGTCTCTGTGTCTCCGTCTCGGTGTCACTGTCTCTATGTCGCTGTCTCTGTGTCTCTGTCTCGGTGTCTCTGTCTCTGTGTCTCTGTCTCTGTGTCTCTGTCTCTGTGTCTCTGTCTCTGTGTCTCTGTCTCTGTGTCTCTGTCTCTGTGTCTCTGTCTCTGTGTCTCTGTCTCTGTGTCCCTGTCTCTGAGTCTCTCTCGCTGTGTCCCGGTCTCTGAGTCTCGCTCGCTGTGTCCCAGTCTCTGTGTCTCTGTCTCTGTGTCTCTGTCTCTATGTCTCTGTCTCTGTGAAACTGTCTCTGTGTCTCTGTCTCTGTGTCTCTGTCTCTGTGCATCTGTCCCTGTGTCTCTGTCTCTGTGTCTCTGTCTCTGTGTCTCTGTCTCTGTGTCTTTGTATCTGTGTCTCCGTCTCTGTGCCTCTGTCTCTGTGTCTCTCTCCCGGTGTCACGGTCTCTTTGCCTCCGTCTCTGTGTCTCGGTCTCTGTGTCTCTGTCTCCGTGTCTCTGCGTCTGTGCCTCTGTCCCTGTGTCTCTGTCCCTGTGTCACTCTCTCTGTGTCTCTGTAGCTGTGTCTCTGTCTCTATGTTTCAGTCTCTGTATCTCTGTCTCCGTGCCTCTGTCTCTGTGTCACTGTCTCTGTGTCTCTGTCTCTGTGTCTCTGTCTCTGCGTCTCTGTCTCTGTGTCTCTGTCTCTGTGTCTCTGTCTCTGTGTCTCTGTCTCTGTGTCTCTGTCTCTGTGTCTCTGTCTCTGTGTCTCTGTCTCTGTGTCTCCCTCTCTGTGTCCCTGTCTCCGAGTCTCTCTCGCTGTGTCCCAGTCTCTGTGTCTCTGTCTCTGTGTCTCTGTCTCTATGTCTCTGTCTCTGTGAAACTGTCTCTGTGTCTCTGTCTCTGTGTCTCTGTCTCTGTGTCTCTGTCTCTGTGTCTCTGTCTCTGTGTCTCTGTCTCTGTGTCTCTGTCTCTGTGTCTCTGTCTCTGTGTCTCTGTCTCTGTGTCTCTGTCTCTGTGTATCTGTCTCTGTGTCTCTGTCTCTGTGTCTCTGTCTCTGTGCATCTGTCCCTGTGTCTCTGTCTCTGTGTCTCTGTCTCTGTGTCTCTGTCTCTGTGTCTTTGTATCTGTGTCTCCGTCTCTGTGCCTCTGTCTCTGTGTCTCTCTCCCGGTGTCACGGTCTCTTTGCCTCCGTCTCTGTGTCTCGGTCTCTGTGTCTCTGTCTCCGTGTCTCTGCGTCTGTGCCTCTGTCCCTGTGTCTCTGTCCCTGTGTCTCCGTCTCTGCGTCTCTGTCTCTGTGTCTCTGTCTCCGTGTGTATCACTCCGTGTCTCTGTGTCTGTGAATCGGTCCATGTGTCTCTGCCTCTGTGTCTCTGTCTCTGTGTCTCTGTCCTTGTATCTCTGTCTCTATTTCTCTGTCTCTGTCTCTGTTTCCCTTTCTCTGTGTCTCTGCCTCTGTGTCTCCGTCTCTGTGTCTCTGTCCCTGTGTCTCCGTCTCTGTGCCACTGTCTCTATGTCTCTGTCTCTGTGTCTGTGTGTCTGTGTCTTTGTCACCGTCTCTGTGCCTCTTTTTCTATGTCTCTGTCTCTGTGTCTCTGTCTCCGTGTCTCTGTCTCCGTGTCTCTGTCTCTCTCACTTTGTCTCTGTCTCTGTGTCTCTGTCTCCGTGTCTCTGTTTCTGTGTATCTGTCTCTGTGACTCTGTTTCTCTATATGTCTCTGTTTCTCTTTCTCTGTGTCTCTGTCTTTGTGTCTCTGGCTCGGTGGCTCTGTCCCTGTGTCTCCGTCTCTGTGTCACTGTCTGTGTGTCTCTGTCTCTGTGTCTGTGTCACCGTGTCCCTGTCTCCGTCCCTATGTCTCTATCTCTGTGTCTCTGTCTCTGTGAATCCGTCTCTGTGTTTCTGTCTCTGTGTCTCTGGCCCTGCGTCTCCGTCTCTGTATCCCTGTCCCTCTGACTCTGTCTCTGTGTCACTGTGTCTGAATATCTGTCTCTGTGTCTCTGTCTCTGTGTCTCTGCCTCTGCCTCTGTCTCTGTCTCTGTCTCTGTGTCTATGTCTCTGTTTCTCTATCCCTGTGTCACGGTCTCAGTGTCTCTGGCTCTGTGTCTCTGTCTCTGTGTCTCTGTCTCTATGTCCATGACTCTGTGTCTCTATCTCTGTGTCTCTGTCTCTGTGCCTCTGTCTCTGTGTCTCTGTCTCTGAGAATCTGTCTATGTGTTTCTGTCTCTGTGTCTCTATCCCTATGTCTCCGTCTCAGTGTCTCTGTCTCTCTCACTTCGTCTCTGTCTCTGTGTCTCTGTCTCTGTGTATCTGTCTCTGTGTCTCTGTCTCCGTGTCTCTGTCTCCGTGTCTCTGTCTTGGTGTCTCTGTCTCTGTGTCTCTGTCTGTGTATCTGTCTCTGTGTCTCTGTCTCTGTCTCTGTCTCTGTGTCTCTGTCTCTGAATCTCGCTCTCTGTGTCCCTGTACCTCTGTCTCTGTCTCTGTGTCTCTGTTTCTGTGTATCTGTTTCTGTGTATCTGTCTCTGTTACTCTGTCTCAGTGTCTCTGTCTCTGTGTCTCTGTCTCTGTGTCTCTCTCTCTGTGTCTCTGTCTCTGTGTCTCTGTCTCTGTGTCTCCGTCTCGGTGTCACTGTCTCTATGTCGCTGTCTCTGTGTCTCTGTCTCTGTGTCCCTGTCTCTGTGTCCCTGTCTCTGTGTCTCTGTCTCTGTGTCTCTGTGTCTCTGTCTCTGTGTCTCTGTCTCTGTGTCTCTGTCTCTGTGTCTCTGTCTCTGTGTCTCTGTCTCTGTGTCTCTGTCTCTGTGTCTCTGTCTCTGTGTCTCTGTCTCTGTGTCTCCGTCTCGGTGTCACTGTCTCTATGTCGCTGTCTCTGTGTCTCTGTCTCGGTGTCTCTGTCTCTGTGTCTCTGTCTCTGTGTCTCTGCCTCTGTGTCTCTGTCTCTGTGTCTCCGGCTCTGCGTCTCTTTCTCTGTGTCTGTGTCTCCGTCTCTGTGTCTCTGTTTCTGTGTCTCTGTGTCTCTGTGTCTGTATCTCTGTCTCTGTGTCTCTGTCTCTGTGTCTCCGTCTCTGCGCCTCTGTCTCTGTGTCGCTCTCCCGGTGTCACGGTCTCTTTGCCTCCGTCTCTGTGTCTCGGTCTCTGTGTCTCTGTCTCCGGGTCTCTGCCTCTGAATCTCTGTCTCTGTGTCTCTGTCCCAGAGTCTCCGCGTCTGTGTCTCTGTCTCTGTCTCTGTGTCTCTGTCTCTGTGTATCTGTCTCTGTGTCTCTCTCCCTGTGTCTCCGTCTTTGTGTTTCTATCTCTGTGTCTCTGTCTCTGTGTATCTGTCTCTGTCTCTGTCTCTGTTTCTCTTTCTCTGTGCCGCTGTCTCTGCGTCTCTATACCTGTGTCTCCTTCTCCGTGTTTCTGCCTCTGTACCTCTGTTTCTATGTGTCTGTCTCCGTGTCTCTGTCTCGGTGTCTCTGTCTCTGTGTCTCTGTCTCTTTCTCTGCCTCTGTCTCTGTGTCTCTGTCTCTGAGTCTCTCTCTCTGCGTCCCTGTCCCTCTGTCTCTGCCTCTGTGTCTCTGTTTCTGTGTATCTGTCTCTGTCACTCTGTCTCTCTATCTGTCTCTGTTTCTCTTTCTCTGTGTCTCTGTCTTTGTGTCTCGCGCTCGGTGTCTCTGTCCCTGTGTCTCCGTCTCTGTGTCACTGTCTCTGTGTCTCTGTCTCTGTGTCTCTGTCTCTGTGTCTCTGTCTCTGTCTCTGTCTCTGTGTCTCTGTCTCTGATTCTCGATCTCTGTGTCCCTGTACCTCTGTCTCTGTCTCTGTGTCTCTGTTTCTGTGTATCTGTCTCTGTTACTCTGTCTCTGTGTCTCTGTCTCTGTGTCTCTGTCTCTGTGTCTCTGTCTCTGTGTCTCTGTTTCTGTGTCTCTGTTTCTGTGTCTCTGTCTCTGTGTCTCTGTCTCTGTGTCTCTGTCTCTGTGTCTCTGTCTCTGTGTCTCTGTCTCTGTGACTCTGTCTCTGTGTTTCTGTCATTATGTCTCTGTCTCTGTGAATCTGTCTCTGTGTTTCTGTCTCTGTGTCTCTGGCCCTGTGCCTCCGTCTCTGTATCTCTGTCGCTCTGACTCTGTCTCTGTGTCTCTGTGGCCCTGTCTCTTTGTCTCTTTCTCTGTGTCCCTGTCTCTGTGTCTCTGTCTCTGTGTTTCTCTCTTTATGTATCTGTCTCTGTGTATCTGTCTCTGTGAATCTGTCTCTGTGTTTCTGTCTCTGTGTCTCTGGCCCTGTGTCTCCGTCTCTGTATCTCTGTCCCTCTGACTCTGTCTCTGTGTCACTGTGTTTGAATATCTGTCTCTGTCTCTGCGTCTCTGTGTCTCTGTCTCTGTATCTCGGTCTCTGTGTCTCTGTCACTGTGTCTCTATCTCTGTGTCTCTGTCCCTGGGTCTCGGTCTCTGTGTCCCTGTCTCTGTGTCTCTGTCCCTGTGTCTCCGTCTCTGTGTATCTGTCTCTCTCCCTCTGTGTCTCCGTCTCTGTGTATCTGTCTCTCCCTCTCTGTGTCACTGTGTCTGAATATCTGTCTCTGTGTCTCTGTCTCTGTGTCTCTGTCTCTGTCTCTGTCTCTGTGTCTATGTCTCTGTTTCTCTCTCCCTGTGTAACGGTCTCTGTGTCTCTGCCTCTGCGTCTCTGTGTCTCTGTCTCTGTATCTCTGTCTCTGTGTCTCTGTCTCTATGTCCATGACTCTGTGTCTCTATCTCTGTGTCTCTGTCTCTGTGCCTCTGTCTCCGTGTCTCTGTCTCTGAGAATCTGTCTATGTGTTTCTGTCTCTGTGTCTCTGTCCGTATGTCTCCGTCTCTGTGTCTCTGTCTCTCTCACTTCGTCTCTCTCACTGTGTCTCTGTCTCTGTGTATCTGTCTCTGTGTCCGTGTCTCCGTGTCTCTGTTTCTGTGTTTCTGTCTCTGTGTCTCTGTCCCTGTGTCTCCGTCTCTGTGTCTCTGTCTCTCTCACTTTGTCTCTGTCTCTGTGTCTCTGTCTCTGTGTATCTGTCTCTGTGTCTCTGTGTCCGTGTCTCCGTCTCCGTGTCTCTGTCTCGGTGTCTCTGTCTCTCTGTCTCTGTCTCTGTCTCTGTCTCTGTCTCTGTCTCTGTCTCTGTGTCTCTGTCTCTGAGTCTCTCTCTCTGCGTCCCTGTCCCTCTGTCTCTGTCTCTGTGTCTCTGTTTCTGTGTATCTGTCTCTGTGACTCTGTCTCTCTATCTGTCTCTGTTTCTCTCTCTCTGTGTATCTGTCTCTGTGTTTCTGTCTCTGTGTCTCTGGCCCTGTGTCTCCGTCTCTGTATCTCTGTCCCTCTGACTCTGTCTCTGTGTCACTGTGTCTCTGTCTCTGTCCCTGTCTCTGTGTCTATGTCTCTGTTTCTCTATCCCTGTGTAACGGTCTCTGTGTCTCTGTCTCTGCGCCTCTGTGTCTCTGTCTCTGTATCTCGGTCTCTGTGTCTCTGTCACTGTGTCTCTATCTCTGTGTCTCTGTCCCAGGGTCTCGGTCTCTGTGTCCCTGTCTCTGTGTCTCTGTCCCTGTGTCTCCGTCTCTGTGTATCTGTCTCCCTCTCTCTGTGTCTCCGTCTCTGTGTATCTGTCTCTATGTCTCTGTCTCTGTCTCTGTTTCTCGTTCTCTGTGTCTCACTCAACGTGTCTCCGTCTCTGTGTCCCTGTCTCTGTGTCTCTGTCTCTGTGTCTCTGTTTCTGTGTATCTGTCTCTGTGACTCTGTCTCTCTATCTGTCTCTGTTTCTCTCTGTCTGTGTATCTGTCTCTGTGTTTCTGTCTCTGTGTTTCTGTCTCTGTGTCTCTGGCCCTGTGTCTCTGTCTCTGTGTCTCTGTCTCTGTGTCTCTGTCTCTGTGTCTCCGTCTCTGCGCCTCTGTCTCTGTGTCTCTCTCCCGGTGTCACGGTCTCTTTGCCTCCGTCTCTGTGTCTCGGTCTCTGTGTCTCTGTCTCCGTGTCTCTGCGTCTGTGCCTCTGTCCCTGTGTCTCTGTCTCTGTGTCTCTGTCTCTGTGTCTCTGTCTCTGTGTCTCTGTCTCTGTGCCTCTGTCTCTGTGTCTCTGTCTCTGTGTCTCTGTCTTTGTGTCTCTGTCTCTGTGTCTCTGTCTCTGTGTCTCTGTCTCTGTGTCTCTGTCTCTGTGTCTCTGTCTCTGTGTCTCTGTCTCTGTGTCTCGGTCTCTGTGGCTCTGTCTCTGTGTCTCTGCCTCTGAATCTCTGTCTCTGTGTCTCTGTCTCTCTGTATCTGCCTCTGTGTCTCTGTCTCTGTGTTTCTCTCTTTATGTATCTGTCTCTGTGTATCTGTCTCTGTGTCTCTGTCTTTGTGTCTCTGTTACTGTGTTTCTGTCTCTGTGTCTCTGTCCCTGTGTCTGCGTCTCTGTGTCTCTGTCTCTATCACTTTGTCTCTGTCTCTGTGTCTCTGTCTCTGTGTATCTGTCTCTGTGTCTCTGTCTCCGTGTCTCTGTCTCCGTGTCTCTGTCTCGGTGTCTCTGTCTCTGTGTCTCTGTCTCTGTCTCTGTCTCTGTCTCTGTCTCTGTCTCTGTGTCTCTGTCTCTGAGTCTCTCTCTCTGCGTCCCTGTCCCTCTGTCTCTGTCTCTGTGTCTCTGTTTCTGTGTATCTGTCTCTGTATCCCTGTCCCTCTGACTCTGTCTCTGTGTCGCTGTGTCTGAATATCTGTCTCTGTGTCTCTGTCTCTGTGTCTCTGTCTCTGTCTCTGTCTCTGTCTCTGTCTCTGTCTCTGCGTCTCTCTCTCTGAGAATCTGTCTATGTGTTTCTGCCTCTTTGTCTCTGTCCCTATGTCTCCGTCTCAGTGTCTCTGTCTCTCTCACTTCGTCTCTGTGTCTGTGTCTCTGTCTCTGTGTATCTGTCTCTGTGTCTCTGTCTCCGTGTCTCTGTCTCCGTGTCTCTGTCTTGGTGTCTCTGTCTCTGTGTCTCTGTCTCTGTGTATCTGTCTCTGTGTCTCTGTCTCTGTCTCAGTCTCTGTGTCTCTGTCTCTGAGTCTCGCTATCTGTGTCCCTGTACCTCTGTCTCTGTCTCTGTGTCTCTGTTTCTGTGTATCTGTCTCTGTTACTCTGTCTCTGTGTCTCTGTCTCTGTGTCTCTGTCTCTGTGTCTCTGTCTCTGTGTCTCTGTCTCTGTGTCTCCGTCTCGGTGTCACTGTCTCTATGTCGCTGTCTCTGTGTCTCTGTCTCTGTGTCCCTGTCTCTGTGTCTCTGTCTCTGTGTCTCTGTCTCTGTGTCTCTGTCTCTGTGTCTCTGTCTCTGTGTCTCTGTCTCTGTGTCTCTGTCTCTGTGTTTCTGTCTCTGTGTCTCTGGCCCTGTGTCTCCGTCTCTGTATCCCTGTCCCTCTGACTCTGCCTCTGTGTCACTGTGTCTGAATATCTGTCTCTGTGTCTCTGTCTCTGTGTCTCTGTGTCTGTGTCTCTGTCTCTGTCTCTGTCTCTGTGTCTATGTCTCTGTTTCTGTCTCCCTGTGTCACGGTCTCTGTGTCTCTGTCTCTGCGTCTCTGTGTCTCTGTCTCTGTATCTCTGTCTCTGTATCTCTGTCTCTGTATCTCTGTCTCTGTATGTCTGTCTCTGTGTCTCTGTGTCTCTGTGTCTCTGTCTCTATGTCCATGACTCTGTGTCTCTATCTCTGTGTCTCTGTCTCTGTGCCTCTGTCTCTGTGTCTCTGTCTCTGAGAATCTGTCTATGTGTTTCTGTCTCTGTGTCTCTGTCCCTATGTCTCCGTCTCTGTGTCTTTGTCTCTCTCACTTCGTCTCTGTCTCTGTGTCTCTGTCTCTGTGTATCTGCCTCTGTGTCTCTGTCTCTGTGTCTCTGTCTCCGTGTCTCTGTCTCGGTGTCTCTGTCTCTGTGTCTCTGTCTCTGTGTCTCCGCCTCTGCGCCTCTGTCTCTGTGTCTCCCTCCCTGTGTCACGGTCTCTTTGTCTCCGTCCCTGTGTCTCCGTCTCTGTGTCTCTGTCTCCGACCCTGTGTGTCTGTCTCTGTGTATATGTCTCCGTGTCGCCGTCCCGGTGTCTCTGTCTCTGTCTCTGTCTCTGTGCCTCTGTCTCTGTCTATCTGTCTCTGTGTCTCTGTCTCCGTGTCTCTGCCTCAGTGTCACTGTCTCTGTCTCTGTCTCTGTGTCTATGTCTCTGTTTCTCTCTCCCTGTGTCACGGTCTCTGTGTCTCTGTCTCTGCGTCTCTGTGTCTCTGTCTCTGTATCTCTGTCTCTGTGTCTCTGTCTCTGTGTCTCTGTCTCTGTGTCTCTGTCTCTGTCTCTGTCTCTGTGTATATGTCTCTGTTTCTCTCTCCCTGTGTCACGGTCTCTGTGATTCTGTCTCTGCGTCTCTGTGTCTCTGTCTCTGCGTCTCTGTCTCTATGTCTCTGTCTCTGTCTCTGTTTCTCTTTCTCTGTGTCTCTGTCTCTGTGTCTCTGTCCCTGTATCTCCGTCTCTGTGTTTCTCTCTCTGTGTCTCTGTCTCTGTGTCTCTGTCTCTGCGTATCTGCCTCTGTGTCTCCCTCCCTGTGTCACGGTCTCTTTGTCTCCGTCTCTGTGTCTCGGTCCCTGTATCTCCGTTTCTGTGTGTCTGTCTCTGTTGTTCTGTCTCTGTGTCTCCGTCCCTGTGTCTCTGTCTCTGTGTCTGTGTCTCTGTCTCTGTGCATCTGTCTCTGTGTCTCTGTCTCTGTGTCTCTGTCTCTGTGTCTCTGTCTCTGTGTCTCTGTCTCTGTGTCTCTGTCTCTGTGTCTGTGTCTCTGTGTCTCTGTCTCTGAGTCTCTGCCTCTGTGTCTCTGTCTCTGTGAATCAGTCTCTGTGTTTCAGTCTCTGTGTCTCTGGCCCTGTGCCTCCGTCTCTGTATCTCTGTCTCTCTGACTCTGTCGCTGTGTCACTGTCTCTGAATCGCTGTCTCTGTGTGTCCGTCTCTGTTTCTCTTTCTCTGCGTCTCTGGCTCCGTGTCTCTGTCTCGGTGCCTCTGTCTCTGTGTCTCTGTCTCGGTGTCCCTGTCCCTGTGTCTCCGTCTCTGTGTCACTGTCTGTGTGTCTCTGTCTCTGTGTCTATGTCACCGTGTCCCTGTCTCCTTCCCTATGTCTCCGTCTCTGTGTCTCTGTCTCTGTGAATCTGTCTCTGTGTTTCTGTCTCCGTGTCTCTGGCCCTGTGTCTCCGTCTCTGTATCTCTGTCCCTCTGACTCTGTCTCTGTGTCACTGTGTCTGAATCTCTGTCTCTGTGTCTCTGTCTCTGTGTATCTGTCTCTGTGTGTCTGTCTCTGTCTCGGTCTCTGTGTCTCTGTCTCTGAGTCTCTCTCTCTGTGTCCTTGTCCCTCTGTCTCTGTCTCTGTGTCTCTGTTTCTGTGTATCTGTCTTTGTGACTCTGTCTCTCTCTGTCTCTGTTTCTCTTTTTCTGTGTCTCTGTCTCTGTGTCTCTATACCTGTGTCTCCTTCTCTGTGTTTCTCTCTCTGTTTCTCTGTCTCTCTTTCTCTTTCTCTGTGTCTCTGTCTCTGTGTCTCTGTCTCTGTGTCTCTGTCTCTGTATCTGTATCTGTGTCTCTGTCTCTGTGTCTCTGTCTCTGTGTCTCTGTCTCTGTGTCTCTGTCTCTGTCTCTGAATCTCTGTCTCTCAGTCTCTGTCTCTGTGTCTCTCTCTCTGTGCCTCTGTCTACGTGTCTCTGTCTCTGTGTCTTTGAGTCTGTGTCTCTGTCTCTGTGTCTCTGTCTCCGTGTCTCTGTTTCTCTGTCTCTGTCTCTGCGTCTCTGTCTCTGCGTCTCTGTCTCTGTGTCCCTGTCTCTGTGTCTCTGTCTCTGTGCCTCTGTCTCTGTGTCTCTGTCCCTGAGAATCTGCCTCTGTGTTTCTGCCCCTGTGTCCCTGTCCCTGTGTCTCCGTCTCTGTGTCTCTGTCTCTCTCACTTTGTCTCTGTCTCTGTGTATCTGTCTCTGTGTCTCTGTCTCCGTGTCTCTGTCTCCGTGTCTCTGCCTCAGTGTCTCTGTCTCTGTGTCTCCGTTTCTGTGTATCTGTCTCTGTGACTACGTCTCTCTCTCTGTCCCTGTTTCTCTTTCTACGTGTCTCTATACCTGTGTCTCCTTCTCTGTGTTTCTCTCTCTGTGTCTCTGTCTCTGTTTCTCTTTCTCAGTGCCTCTGTCTCTGTGTCTCTATACCTGTGTCTCTGTCTCTGTGTATCCGTCTCTGTGTTTCTATCTCTGTGTCTCTGTCTCTGTGTCTCTGTCTCTGTGTCTCTGTCTCTGTGTCTCTGTCTCTGTGTCTCTGTCTCTGTGTCTCTGTCTCTGTGTCTCTGTCTCTGTGTCTCTGCCTCTGTGTCTCTGTCTCTGTGTATCTGTCTCTGCGTCTCTGTGTCTCTGTCTCTGAGTCACTCTCGCTGTGTCCCAGTCTCTGTGTCTCTGTTTCTGTGTCTCTGTCTCTGTGTCTCTGTCTCTGAATCTCTGTCTCTGTGTCCCTGTCTCTGCGTCTCTGTCCCTGTGTCGCCGTATCCGTGAATAGGTGTCTGCGTCTCGGTCTATGTGTCTCTGTCTCTGTGCCTCTGCCTCTGTGTCTATGCCTCTGTCTCTGTCTCTCTGTCTCTGTGTCTCTGCCTCCGTCTCTCTGTCTCTGTGTCTCTGTCTCTCTGTCTCTGTGTATCTGTCTCTGTGTCTCTGTCTCTGTCTCTGTCTCTGTGTCTCTGCCTCTGTGTCTCTGTACCGATGTCTCTGCCTACGTGTCTCTGTCTCTTTGTCTCTGTCTCTGCGTCTCTGTCCCTGCGTCTCTGTCTCTGTGTCCCTGTCTCTGTGTCTCTGTCTCTGTGCCTCTGTCTCTGTGTCTCTGTCCCTGAGAATCCGTCTCTGTGTTTCTCTCTCTGTGTCTCTGTCTCTGTGTCTTTGTCTCTGTGTCTCTGTCTCTGTGTCTCTGTCTCTGTGTCTCTGTCTCTGTGTCTCTGTCTCTGTGTCTCTGTCTCTGTGTCTCTGTCTCTGTGTCTCTGTCTCTGTGTCTCTGTCTCTGTGTCTCTGTCTCTGTGTCTTTGAGTCTGTGTCTCTGTCTCTGTGTCTCTGTCGCTGTGTCTCTGTCTCTGTGTCTCTGTCTCTGTGTCTCTGTCTCTGTGCCTCTCTCTCTGTGTCTCTGTCTCTGTGTCTCTGTCGCTGTGTCTCTGTCTCTGTGTCTTTGTCTCTGTGTCTCTGTCTCTGTGTCTCTGTCTCTGTGTCGCTGTCTCTGTGTCTCTGTCCCTGTGGCTCCGTCTCTGTGTATCTGTCTCTGTGACGCTGTCTCTCTATCTGTCTCTGTTTCTCTTTCTCTGTGTCTCTGTCTTTGTGTCTCTGGCTCGGTGTCTCTGTCCCTGTGTCTCCGTCTCTGTGTCACTGTCTGTGTGTCTCTGTCTCTGTGTCTGTGTCACCGTCTCCCTGTCTCCGTCCCCATGTCTCTATCTCTGTGTCTCTGTCTCTGTGAATCTGTCTCTGTGTTTCTGTCTCTGTGTCTCTGGCCCTGTGTCTCCGTCTCTGTATCCCTGTCCCTCTGACTCTGTCTCTGTGTCACTGTGTCTGAATATCTGTCTCTGTGTCTCTGTCTCTGTGTCTCTGTCTCTGTCTCTGTCTCTGTCTCTGTCTCTGTCTCTGTCTCTGTCTCTGTCTCTGTCTCTGTGTCTATGTCTCTGTTTCTCTATCCCTGTGTCACGGTCTCTGTGATTCTGTCTCTGCGTCTCTGTGTCTCTGTCTCTGCGTCTCTGTCTCTATGTCTCTGTCTCTGTCTCTGTTTCTCTTTCTCTGTGTCTCTGTCTCTGTGTCTCTGTCCCTGTATCTCCGTCTCTGTGTTTCTCTCTCTGTGTCTCTGTCTCTGTGTCTCTGTCTCTGCGTATCTGCCTCTGTGTCTCCCTCCCTGTGTCACGGTCTCTTTGTCTCTGTCTCTGTGTCTCGGTCCCTGTATCTCCGTCTCTGTGTGTCTGTCTCTGTTGTTCTGTCTCTGTGTCTCCGTCCCTGTGTCTCTGTCTCTGTGTCTGTGTCTCTGTCTCTGTGCATCTGTCTCTGTGTCTCTGTCTCTGTGTATCTGTCTCTGTGTCTCTGTCTCTGTGTCTGTGTCTCTGTGTCTCTGTCTCTGAGTCTCTGCCTCTGTGTCTCTGTCTCTGTGAATCAGTCTCTGTGTTTCAGTCTCTGTGTCTCTGGCCCTGTGCCTCCGTCTCTGTATCTCTGTCTCTCTGACTCTGTCGCTGTGTCACTGTCTCTGAATCGCTGTCTCTGTGTGTCTGTCTCTGTTTCTCTTTCTCTGCGTCTCTGGCTCCGTGTCTCTGTCTCGGTGCCTCTGTCTCTGTGTCTCTGTCTCGGTGTCCCTGTCCCTGTGTCTCCGTCTCTGTGTCACTGTCTGTGTGTCTCTGTCTCTGTGTCTATGTCACCGTGTCCCTGTCTCCGTCCCTATGTCTCCGTCTCTGTGTCTCTGTCTCTGTGAATCTGTCTCTGTGTTTCTGTCTCCGTGTCTCTGGCCCTGTGTCTCCGTCTCTGTATCTCTGTCCCTCTGACTCTGTCTCTGTGTCACTGTGTCTGAATCTCTGTCTCTGTGTCTCTGTCTCTGTGTATCTGTCTCTGTGTGTCTGTCTCTGTCTCGGTCTCTGTGTCTCTGTCTCTGAGTCTCTCTCTCTGTGTCCTTGTCCCTCTGTCTCTGTCTCTGTGTCTCTGTTTCTGTGTATCTGTCTTTGTGACTCTGTCTCTCTCTGTCTCTGTTTCTCTTTTTCTGTGTCTCTGTCTCTGTGTCTCTATACCTGTGTCTCCTTCTCTGTGTTTCTCTCTCTGTTTCTCTGTCTCTCTTTCTCTTTCTCTGTGTCTCTGTCTCTGTGTCCCTGTCTCTGTGTCTCTGTCTCTGAGTCTCTGTCTCTGTGCCTCTGTCTCTGTATATCTGTCTCTGTGTCTCTGTCTCTGTGTCTCCGTACTGTCTCTGTGTCTCTGTCTCTGGGTCTCTGTCTCTGAATCTCTGTCTCTGTGTCTCTGTCTCTGAGTCTCTGTCTCTGTGCCTCTGTCTCTGTATATCTGTCTGTGTGTCTCTGTCTCTGTGTCTCCGTACTGTCTCTGTGTCTCTGTCTCTGAGTCTCTGTCTCTGTGTCTCTGTCTCTGTGTCTCTGTCTCTGTATCTGTATCTGTGTCTCTGTCTCTGTGTCTCTGTCTCTGTGTCTCTGTCTCTGTCTCTGAATCTCTGTCTCTCAGTCTCTGTCTCTGTGTCTCTCTCTCTGTGTCTCTGTCTACGTGTCTCTGTCTCTGTGTCTTTGAGTCTGTGTCTCTGTCTCTGTGTCTCTGTCTCCGTGTCTCTGTTTCTCTGTCTCTGTCTCTGCGTCTCTGTCTCTGCGTCTCTGTCTCTGTGTCCCTGTCTCTGTGTCTCTGTCTCTGTGCCTCTGTCTCTGTGTCTCTGTCCCTGAGAATCTGCCTCTGTGTTTCTGCCCCTGTGTCTCTGTCCCTGTGTCTCCGTCTCTGTGTCTCTGTCTCTCTCACTTTGTCTCTGTCTCTGTGTATCTGTCTCTGTGTCTCTGTCTCCGTGTCTCTGTCTCCGTGTCTCTGCCTCAGTGTCTCTGTCTCTGAGTCCTTCTCGCTGTGTCCCAGTCTCTGTGTCTCTGTTTCTGTGTCTCTGTCTCTGTGTCTCTGTCTCTGAATCTCTGTCTCTGTGTCCCTGTCTCTGCGTCTCTGTCCCTGAGAATCCGTCTCTGTGTTTCTCTCTCTGTGTCTCTGTCTCTGAATCTCTGTCTCTGTGTCCCTGTGTCTGCGTCTCTGTGCCTGTGTCGCCGTATCCGTGAATAGGTGTCTGCGTCTCGGTCTATGTGTCTCTGTCTCTGTGCCTCTGCCTCTGTGTCTATGCCTCTGTCTCTGTCTCTCTGTCTCTGTGTCTCTGCCTCCGTCTCTCTGTCTCTGTGTCTCTGTCTCTCTGTCTCTGTGTATCTGTCTCTGTGTCTCTGTCTCTGTCTCTGTCTCTGTGTCTCTGCCTCTGTGTCTCTGTACCGATGTCTCTGCCTCCGTGTCTCTGTCTCTTTGTCTCTGTCTCTGCGTCTCTGTCTCTGCGTTTATTTCTCTGTGTCCCTGTCTCTGTGTCTCTGTCTCTGTACCTCTGTCTCTGTGTCTCTGTCCCTGAGAATCTGTCTCTGTGTTTCTGCCTCTGTGTCTCTGTCTCTGCTTCTCTTTCTCTGTGTCTCTACCTCTGTGTCTCTGTCTCGGTGTCTCTGTCCCTGTGTCTCCTCCTCTGTGCCTCTGTCTCCGTGTCTCCGTCTCTGTGCCTCTGTCTCGGTCTCTGTGTCTCTGTCTCTGTGTCTCTGTCTCTGTCTCTTTGTCTCTGTGTCTCTGTCTCTGTGTCTCTGTCTCTGTGTCTCTGTCTCTGTGTCTCTGTCTCTGTGTCTCTGTCTCTGTGTCTCTGTCTCTGTGTCTCCGTCTTTGTGTCTCTGTCTCTGTGTCTCTGTCTCTGTGTCTCTGTCTCGGTGTCTCTGTCCCTGTGGCTCCTTCTCTGTGTCACTCTCTCTGCGTCCCTGTCTCTGTGTCTCTGTCTCTGTCTCTGTGTATCTGCCTCTGTGTCTCCCTCCCTGTGACACGGTCCCTGTGTTACCGTCTCTGTGTCTCGGCCTCTGTGTCTCTGTCTCTGTGTCTCTGTCTCTGTGTCTCTGTCTCTGTGTCTATGTCTCTGTGTCTCTGCCTCTGTGTCTCTGTCTCTGTGTCTCTGTCTCTGTGTCTCTGTCTCTGTGTCTCTGTCTCTGTGTCTCTGTCTCTGTGTCTCTGTCTCTGTGTCTCTGTCTCTGTGTCTCTGTCTCTGTGTCTCTGTCTCTGTGTCTCTGTCTCTGTGTCTCTGTCTCTGTGTCTCTGTCTCTGTGTCTCTGTCTCTGTGTCTCTGTCACTGTGTCTCTGTCTCTGTGTCTCTGTCTCTGTGTCTCTGTCTTTGTGTCTCTGTCTTTGTGTCTCTGTCTCTGTGTCTATGTCTCTGAGTATCTGTCTCTGTCTCTGAATCTCTGTCTCTGAATCTCTGTCTCTCAGTCTCTGTCTCTGTGTCTCTGTCTCTGTGTCTCTCTCTCTGTGTCTCTGTCTACGTGTCTCTGTCTCTGTGTCTTTGAGTCTGTGTCTCTGTCTCTGTGTCTCTGTCTCCGTGTCTCTGTCTCTTTGTCTCTGTCTCTGCGTCTCTGTCTCTGCGTCTCTGTCTCTGTGTCCCTGTCTCTGTGTCTCTGTCTCTGTGCCTCTGTCTCTGTGTCTCTGTCCCTGAGAATCTGCCTCTGTGTTTCTGCCTCTGTGTCTCTGTCCCTGTGTCTCCGTCTCTGTGTCTCTGTCTCTCTCACTTTGTCTCTGTCTCTGTGTATCTGTCTCTGTGTCTCTGTCTCCGTGTCTCTGTCTCCGTGTCTCTGCCTCAGTGTCTCTGTCTCTGTGTCTCCGTTTCTGTGTATCTGTCTCTGTGACTCCGTCTCTCTCTCTGTCCCTGTTTCTCTTTCTCTGTGTCTCTATACCTGTGTCTCCTTCTCTGTGTTTCTCTCTCTGTGTCTCTGTCTCTGTTTCTCTTTCTCAGTGCCTCTGTCTCTGTGTCTCTATACCTGTGTCTCTGTCTCTGTGTATCCGTCTCTGTGTTTCTCTGTCTGTGTCTCTGTCTCTGTGTCTCTGTCTCTGTGTCTCTGTCTCTGTGTCTCTGTCTCTGTGCCTCTGTCTCTGTGTCTCTGTCTCTGTGTCTCTGTCTCTGTGTTTCTGTCTCTGTGTCTCTGTCTCTGTGTCTCTGTCTCCGTGTCTCTGTCTCTGTGTCTCTGTCTCTGTGGCTCTGTCTCTGTGTCTCTGTCTCTGTGTCTCTGTCTCTGTGTCTCTGTCACTGTGTCTCTGTCTCTGTGTCTCTGCCTCTGTGTCTCTGTCTCTGTGTCTCTGTCTCTGTGTCTCTGTCTCTGTGTCTCTGTCTCTGTGTCTCTGTCTCTGTGTCTCTGTCTCCGTGTCTCCGTCTCCGTGTCTCTGCCTCAGTGTCTCTGTCTCTGTGTCTCCGTTTCTGTGTATCTGTCTCTGTGACTCCGTCTCTCTCTCTGTCCCTGTTTCTCTTTCTCTGTGTCTCTATACCTGTGTCTCCTTCTCTGTGTTCCTCTCTCTGTGTCTCTGTCTCTGTTTCTCTTTCTCAGTGCCTCTGTCTCTGTGTCTCTATACCTGTGTCTCTGTCTCTGTGTATCCGTCTCTGTGTTTCTCTCTCTGCGTCTCTGTCTCTGTGTCTCTGTCTCTGTGTCTCTGTCTCTGTGTCTCTGTCTCTGTGTCTCTGTCTCTGTGTCTCTGCCTCTGTGTCTCTGTCTCTGTGTTTCTGTCTCTGTGTCTCTGTCTCTGTGTCTCTGTCTCTGTGTCTCTGTCTCTGTGTCTCTGTCTCTGTGTCTCTGCCTCTGTGTCTCTGTCTCTGTGTCTCTGTCTCTGTCTCTTTGTCTCTGTGTCTCTGTCTCTGTGTCTCCTTCTCTGTCTCACTGTCTCTGCGTCTCTGTCTCTGTGTCTCCGTCTCTGTGCCTCTGTCCTGCCTCTGAATCTCTGTCTCTGTGTCTCTGTCCCAGAGCCTCCGTCTCTGTGTCTCTGTCTCTGTGTATCTATCTCTGTGTCTCTGTCTCTGTCTCTGTCTCTGCTTCTCTTTCTCTGCGTCTCTACCTCTGTGTCTCTGTCTCGTTGTCTCTGTCCCTGTGTCCCCTCCTCTGTGCCTCTGTCTCCGTGTCTCCGTCTCTGTGCCTCTGTCTCGGTCTCGGTGTCTCTGTCTCTGTGTCTCTGTCTCTGTGTCTCTGTCTCTGTGTCTCTGTCTCTGTGTCTCTGTCTCTGTGTCTCTGTCTCTGTGTCTCTGTCTCTGTGTCTCTGTCTCTGTGTCTCTGTCTCTGTGTCTCTGTCTCTGTGTCTCCGTCTTTGTGTCTCTGTCTCTGTATCTCTGTCTCTGTGTCTCTGTCTCGGTGTCTCTGTCCCTGTGGCTCCTTCTCTGTGTCACTCTCTCTGCGTCCCTGTCTCTGTGTCTCTGTCTCTGTCTCTGTGCATCTGCCTCTGTGTCTCCCTCCCTGTGACACGGTCCCTGTGTTACCGTCTCTGTGTCTCGGCCTCTGTGTCTCTGTCTCTGTGTCTCTGTCTCTGTGTCTATGTCTCTGTGTCTCTGCCTCTGTGTCTCTGTCTCTGTGTCTCTGTCTCTGTGTCTCTGTCTCTGTGTCTCTGTCTCTGTGTCTCTGTCTCTGTGTCTCTGTCTCTGTGTCTCTGTCTCTGTGTCTCTGTCTCTGTGTCTCTGTCTCTGTGTCTCTGTCTCTGTGTCTCTGTCTCTGTGTCTCTGTCTCTGTGTCTCTGTCTCTGTGTCTCTGTCTCTGTGTCTCTGTCTCTGTGTCTCTGTCACTGTGTCTCTGTCACTGTGTCTCTGTCTCTGTGTCTCTGTCTCTGTGTCTCTGTCTTTGTGTCTCTGTCTTTGTGTCTCTGTCTCTGTGTCTATGTCTCTGAGTATCTGTCTCTGTCTCTGAATCTCTGTCTCTGAATCTCTGTCTCTCAGTCTCTGTCTCTGTGTCTCTGTCTCTGTGTCTCTCTCTCTGTGTCTCTGTCTACGTGTCTCTGTCTCTGTGTCTTTGAGTCTGTGTCTCTGTCTCTGTGTCTCTGTCTCCGTGTCTCTGTCTCTTTGTCTCTGTCTCTGCGTCTCTGTCTCTGCGTCTCTGTCTCTGTGTCCCTGTCTCTGTGTCTCTGTCTCTGTGCCTCTGTCTCTGTGTCTCTGTCCCTGAGAATCTGCCTCTGTGTTTCTGCCTCTGTGTCTCTGTCCCTGTGTCTCCGTCTCTGTGTCTCTGTCTCTCTCACTTTGTCTCTGTCTCTGTGTATCTGTCTCTGTGTCTCTGTCTCCGTGTCTCTGTCTCCGTGTCTCTGCCTCAGTGTCTCTGTCTCTGTGTCTCCGTTTCTGTGTATCTGTCTCTGTGACTCCGTCTCTCTCTCTGTCCCTGTTTCTCTTTCTCTGTGTCTCTATACCTGTGTCTCCTTCTCTGTGTTTCTCTCTCTGTGTCTCTGTCTCTGTTTCTCTTTCTCAGTGCCTCTGTCTCTGTGTCTCTATACCTGTGTCTCTGTCTCTGTGTATCCGTCTCTGTGTTTCTCTGTCTGTGTCTCTGTCTCTGTGTCTCTGTCTCTGTGTCTCTGTCTCTGTGTCTCTGTCTCTGTGTCTCTGTCTCTGTGTCTCTGTCTCTGTGTCTCTGTCTCTGTGTTTCTGTCTCTGTGTCTCTGTCTCTGTGTCTCTGTCTCTGTGTCTCTGTCTCTGTGTCTCTGTCTCTGTGTCTCTGTCTCTGTGTCTCTGCCTCTGTGTCTCTGTCTCTGTGTCTCTGTCTCTGTCTCTCTGTCTCTGTGTCTCTGTCTCTGTGTCTCCTTCTCTGTCTCACTGTCTCTGTGTCTCTGTCTCTGTGTCTCCGTCTCTGTGCCTCTGTCTCTGCCTCTGAATCTCTGTCTCTGTGTCTCTGTCCCAGAGCCTCCGTCTCTGTGTCTCTGTCTCTGTGTATCTATCTCTGTGTCTCTGTCTCTGTCTCTGTCTCTGCTTCTCTTTCTCTGTGTCTCTGCCTCTGTGTCTCTGTCTCGGTGTCTCTGTCCCTGTGTCCCCTCCACTGTGCCTCTGTCTCCGTGTCTCGGTCTCTGTGTCTCTGTCTCTGTGTCTCTGTCACTGTGTCTCTGTCCCTCTGTCTCTGTCTCTGTGTCTATGTCTCTGTGTCTCTGCCTCTGTGTCTCTGTCTCTGTGTCTCTGTCTCTGTGTCTCTGACTCTGTGTCTCTGACTCTGTGTCTCTGTCTCTGTGTCTCTGTCTCTGTGTCTCTGTCTCTGTGTCTCTGTCTCTGTGTCTCTGTCTCTGTGTCTCTGTCTCTGTGTCTCTGTGTCTTTGTCTCTGTCTCTGTGTCTCTGTCTCTGTGTCTCTGTCTCTGTGTCTCTGTCTCTGTGTCTCTGTCTCTGTGTCTCTCTCTCTGTGTCTCTGTCTCTGTGTCTCTGTCTCTGTGTCTCTGTCTCGGTGTCTCTGTCCCTGTGGCTCCTTCTCTGTGTCACTCTCTCTGCGTCCCTGTCTCTGTGTCTCTGTCTCTGTCTCTGTGTATCTGCCTCTGTGTCTCCCTCCCTGTGTCACGGTCCCTGTGTTACCGTCTCTGTGTCTCGGCCTCTGTGTCTCTGTCTCTGTGTCTCTGTCTCTGTGTCTCTGTCTCTGTGTCTATGTCTCTGTGTCTCTGCCTCTGTGTCTCTGTCTCTGTGTCTCTGTCTCTGTGTCTCTGTCTCTGTGTCTCTGTCTCTGTGTCTCTGTCTCTGTGTCTCTGTCTCTGTGTCTCTGTCTCTGTGTCTCTGTCTCTGTGTCTCTGTGTCTCTGTGTCTCTGTCTCTGTGTCTCTGTCTCTGTGTCTCTGTCTCTGTGTCTCTGTCTCTGTGTCTCTGTCTCTGTGTCTCTGTCTCTGTGTCTCTGTCTCTGTGTCTCTGTCTCTGTGTCTCTGTCTCTGTGTCTCTGTGTCTGTGTCTCTGTCTCTGTGTATCTGTCTCTGTGTCTCTGTCTCTGTGTATCTGTCTCTGCGTCTCTGTGTCTCTGTCTCTGAGTCCCTCTCGCTGTGTCCCAGTGTCTGTGTCTCTGTGTCTCTGTCTCTGTGTCTCTGTCTCTGTGTCTCTGTCTCTATGTCTCTGTCTCTGTGTCTCTGTCTCTGTGTCTCTGCCTCCGTCTCTCTGTCTCTGTGTCTCTGTCTCTCTGTCTCTGTGTATCTGTCTCCGTGTCTCTGTCTCTGTCTCTGTCTCTGTGTCTCTGCCTCTGTGTCTCTGTACCGATGTCTCTGCCTCCGTGTCTCTGTCTCTTTGTCTCTGTCTCTGCGTCTCTGTCTCTGCGTCTCTGTCTCTGTGTCCCTGTCTCTGTGTCTCTGTCTCTGTGCCTCTCTCTCTGTGTCTCTGTCCCTGAGAATCTGTCTCTGTGTTTCTGCCTCTGTGTCTCTGTCCCTGTGTCTCCGTCTCTGTGTCTCTGCCTCTCTCACTTTGTCTCTGTCTCTGTGTATCTGTCTCCGTGTCTCTGTCTCCGTGTCTCTGTCTCCGTGTCTCTGCCTCAGTGTCTCTGTCTCTGTGTCTCCGTTTCTGTGTATCTGTCTCTGTGACTCCGTCTCTCTCTCTGTCCCTGTTTCTCTTTCTCTGTGTCTCTATACCTGTGTCTCCTTCTCTGTGTTTCTCTCTCTGTGTCTCTGTCTCTGTTTCTCTTTCTCAGTGCCTCTGTCTCTGTGTCTCTATACCTGTGTCTCTGTCTCTGTGTATCCGTCTCTGTGTTTCTCTGTCTGTGTCTCTGTCTCTGTGTCTCTGTCTCTGTGTCTCTGTCTCTGTGTCTCTGTCTCTGTGCCTCTGTCTCTGTGTCTCTGTCTCTGTGTCTCTGTCTCTGTGTTTCTGTCTCTGTGTCTCTGTCTCTGTGTCTCTGTCTCCGTGTCTCTGTCTCTGTGTCTCTGTCTCTGTGTCTCTGTCTCTGTGTCTCTGTCTCTGTGTCTCTGTCTCTGTGTCTCTGTCTCTGTGTCTCTGTCACTGTGTCTCTGTCTCTGTGTCTCTGTCTCTGTGTCTCTGTCTCTGTGTCTCTGTCTCTGTGTCTCTGTCTCTGTGTCTCTGTCTCTGTGTCTCTGTCTCTGTGTCTCTGTCTCCGTGTCTCCGTCTCCGTGTCTCTGCCTCAGTGTCTCTGTCTCTGTGTCTCCGTTTCTGTGTATCTGTCTCTGTGACTCCGTCTCTCTCTCTGTCCCTGTTTCTCTTTCTCTGTGTCTCTATACCTGTGTCTCCTTCTCTGTGTTCCTCTCTCTGTGTCTCTGTCTCTGTTTCTCTTTCTCAGTGCCTCTGTCTCTGTGTCTCTATACCTGTGTCTCTGTCTCTGTGTATCCGTCTCTGTGTTTCTCTCTCTGTGTCTCTGTCTCTGTGTCTCTGTCTCTGCGTATCTGCCTCTGTGTCTCCCTCCCTGTGTCACGGTCTCTTTGTCTCCGTCTCTGTGTCTCGGTCCCTGTATCTCCGTTTCTGTGTGTCTGTCTCTGTTGTTCTGTCTCTGTGTCTCCGTCCCTGTGTCTCTGTCTCTGTGTCTGTGTCTCTGTCTCTGTGCATCTGTCTCTGTGTCTCTGTCTCTGTGTCTCTGTCTCTGTGTCTCTGTCTCTGTGTCTCTGTCTCTGTGTCTCTGTCTCTGTGTCTGTGTCTCTGTGTCTCTGTCTCTGAGTCTCTGCCTCTGTGTCTCTGTCTCTGTGAATCAGTCTCTGTGTTTCAGTCTCTGTGTCTCTGGCCCTGTGCCTCCGTCTCTGTATCTCTGTCTCTCTGACTCTGTCGCTGTGTCACTGTCTCTGAATCGCTGTCTCTGTGTGTCCGTCTCTGTTTCTCTTTCTCTGCGTCTCTGGCTCCGTGTCTCTGTCTCGGTGCCTCTGTCTCTGTGTCTCTGTCTCGGTGTCCCTGTCCCTGTGTCTCCGTCTCTGTGTCACTGTCTGTGTGTCTCTGTCTCTGTGTCTATGTCACCGTGTCCCTGTCTCCTTCCCTATGTCTCCGTCTCTGTGTCTCTGTCTCTGTGAATCTGTCTCTGTGTTTCTGTCTCCGTGTCTCTGGCCCTGTGTCTCCGTCTCTGTATCTCTGTCCCTCTGACTCTGTCTCTGTGTCACTGTGTCTGAATCTCTGTCTCTGTGTCTCTGTCTCTGTGTATCTGTCTCTGTGTGTCTGTCTCTGTCTCGGTCTCTGTGTCTCTGTCTCTGAGTCTCTCTCTCTGTGTCCTTGTCCCTCTGTCTCTGTCTCTGTGTCTCTGTTTCTGTGTATCTGTCTTTGTGACTCTGTCTCTCTCTGTCTCTGTTTCTCTTTTTCTGTGTCTCTGTCTCTGTGTCTCTATACCTGTGTCTCCTTCTCTGTGTTTCTCTCTCTGTTTCTCTGTCTCTCTTTCTCTTTCTCTGTGTCTCTGTCTCTGTGTCTCTGTCTCTGTGTCTCTGTCTCTGTATCTGTATCTGTGTCTCTGTCTCTGTGTCTCTGTCTCTGTGTCTCTGTCTCTGTGTCTCTGTCTCTGTCTCTGAATCTCTGTCTCTCAGTCTCTGTCTCTGTGTCTCTCTCTCTGTGCCTCTGTCTACGTGTCTCTGTCTCTGTGTCTTTGAGTCTGTGTCTCTGTCTCTGTGTCTCTGTCTCCGTGTCTCTGTTTCTCTGTCTCTGTCTCTGCGTCTCTGTCTCTGCGTCTCTGTCTCTGTGTCCCTGTCTCTGTGTCTCTGTCTCTGTGCCTCTGTCTCTGTGTCTCTGTCCCTGAGAATCTGCCTCTGTGTTTCTGCCCCTGTGTCCCTGTCCCTGTGTCTCCGTCTCTGTGTCTCTGTCTCTCTCACTTTGTCTCTGTCTCTGTGTATCTGTCTCTGTGTCTCTGTCTCCGTGTCTCTGTCTCCGTGTCTCTGCCTCAGTGTCTCTGTCTCTGTGTCTCCGTTTCTGTGTATCTGTCTCTGTGACTACGTCTCTCTCTCTGTCCCTGTTTCTCTTTCTACGTGTCTCTATACCTGTGTCTCCTTCTCTGTGTTTCTCTCTCTGTGTCTCTGTCTCTGTTTCTCTTTCTCAGTGCCTCTGTCTCTGTGTCTCTATACCTGTGTCTCTGTCTCTGTGTATCCGTCTCTGTGTTTCTATCTCTGTGTCTCTGTCTCTGTGTCTCTGTCTCTGTGTCTCTGTCTCTGTGTCTCTGTCTCTGTGTCTCTGTCTCTGTGTCTCTGTCTCTGTGTCTCTGTCTCTGTGTCTCTGCCTCTGTGTCTCTGTCTCTGTGTATCTGTCTCTGCGTCTCTGTGTCTCTGTCTCTGAGTCACTCTCGCTGTGTCCCAGTCTCTGTGTCTCTGTTTCTGTGTCTCTGTCTCTGTGTCTCTGTCTCTGAATCTCTGTCTCTGTGTCCCTGTCTCTGCGTCTCTGTCCCTGTGTCGCCGTATCCGTGAATAGGTGTCTGCGTCTCGGTCTATGTGTCTCTGTCTCTGTGCCTCTGCCTCTGTGTCTATGCCTCTGTCTCTGTCTCTCTGTCTCTGTGTCTCTGCCTCCGTCTCTCTGTCTCTGTGTCTCTGTCTCTCTGTCTCTGTGTATCTGTCTCTGTGTCTCTGTCTCTGTCTCTGTCTCTGTGTCTCTGCCTCTGTGTCTCTGTACCGATGTCTCTGCCTACGTGTCTCTGTCTCTTTGTCTCTGTCTCTGCGTCTCTGTCCCTGCGTCTCTGTCTCTGTGTCCCTGTCTCTGTGTCTCTGTCTCTGTGCCTCTGTCTCTGTGTCTCTGTCCCTGAGAATCCGTCTCTGTGTTTCTCTCTCTGTGTCTCTGTCTCTGTGTCTTTGTCTCTGTGTCTCTGTCTCTGTGTCTCTGTCTCTGTGTCTCTGTCTCTGTGTCTCTGTCTCTGTGTCTCTGTCTCTGTGTCTCTGTCTCTGTGTCTCTGTCTCTGTGTCTCTGTCTCTGTGTCTCTGTCTCTGTGTCTTTGAGTCTGTGTCTCTGTCTCTGTGTCTCTGTCGCTGTGTCTCTGTCTCTGTGTCTCTGTCTCTGTGTCTCTGTCTCTGTGCCTCTCTCTCTGTGTCTCTGTCTCTGTGTCTCTGTCGCTGTGTCTCTGTCTCTGTGTCTTTGTCTCTGTGTCTCTGTCTCTGTGTCTCTGTCTCTGTGTCGCTGTCTCTGTGTCTCTGTCCCTGTGGCTCCGTCTCTGTGTATCTGTCTCTGTGACGCTGTCTCTCTATCTGTCTCTGTTTCTCTTTCTCTGTGTCTCTGTCTTTGTGTCTCTGGCTCGGTGTCTCTGTCCCTGTGTCTCCGTCTCTGTGTCACTGTCTGTGTGTCTCTGTCTCTGTGTCTGTGTCACCGTCTCCCTGTCTCCGTCCCCATGTCTCTATCTCTGTGTCTCTGTCTCTGTGAATCTGTCTCTGTGTTTCTGTCTCTGTGTCTCTGGCCCTGTGTCTCCGTCTCTGTATCCCTGTCCCTCTGACTCTGTCTCTGTGTCACTGTGTCTGAATATCTGTCTCTGTGTCTCTGTCTCTGTGTCTCTGTCTCTGTCTCTGTCTCTGTCTCTGTCTCTGTCTCTGTCTCTGTCTCTGTCTCTGTCTCTGTCTCTGTGTCTATGTCTCTGTTTCTCTATCCCTGTGTCACGGTCTCTGTGATTCTGTCTCTGCGTCTCTGTGTCTCTGTCTCTGCGTCTCTGTCTCTATGTCTCTGTCTCTGTCTCTGTTTCTCTTTCTCTGTGTCTCTGTCTCTGTGTCTCTGTCCCTGTATCTCCGTCTCTGTGTTTCTCTCTCTGTGTCTCTGTCTCTGTGTCTCTGTCTCTGCGTATCTGCCTCTGTGTCTCCCTCCCTGTGTCACGGTCTCTTTGTCTCTGTCTCTGTGTCTCGGTCCCTGTATCTCCGTCTCTGTGTGTCTGTCTCTGTTGTTCTGTCTCTGTGTCTCCGTCCCTGTGTCTCTGTCTCTGTGTCTGTGTCTCTGTCTCTGTGCATCTGTCTCTGTGTCTCTGTCTCTGTGTATCTGTCTCTGTGTCTCTGTCTCTGTGTCTGTGTCTCTGTGTCTCTGTCTCTGAGTCTCTGCCTCTGTGTCTCTGTCTCTGTGAATCAGTCTCTGTGTTTCAGTCTCTGTGTCTCTGGCCCTGTGCCTCCGTCTCTGTATCTCTGTCTCTCTGACTCTGTCGCTGTGTCACTGTCTCTGAATCGCTGTCTCTGTGTGTCTGTCTCTGTTTCTCTTTCTCTGCGTCTCTGGCTCCGTGTCTCTGTCTCGGTGCCTCTGTCTCTGTGTCTCTGTCTCGGTGTCCCTGTCCCTGTGTCTCCGTCTCTGTGTCACTGTCTGTGTGTCTCTGTCTCTGTGTCTATGTCACCGTGTCCCTGTCTCCGTCCCTATGTCTCCGTCTCTGTGTCTCTGTCTCTGTGAATCTGTCTCTGTGTTTCTGTCTCCGTGTCTCTGGCCCTGTGTCTCCGTCTCTGTATCTCTGTCCCTCTGACTCTGTCTCTGTGTCACTGTGTCTGAATCTCTGTCTCTGTGTCTCTGTCTCTGTGTATCTGTCTCTGTGTGTCTGTCTCTGTCTCGGTCTCTGTGTCTCTGTCTCTGAGTCTCTCTCTCTGTGTCCTTGTCCCTCTGTCTCTGTCTCTGTGTCTCTGTTTCTGTGTATCTGTCTTTGTGACTCTGTCTCTCTCTGTCTCTGTTTCTCTTTTTCTGTGTCTCTGTCTCTGTGTCTCTATACCTGTGTCTCCTTCTCTGTGTTTCTCTCTCTGTTTCTCTGTCTCTCTTTCTCTTTCTCTGTGTCTCTGTCTCTGTGTCCCTGTCTCTGTGTCTCTGTCTCTGAGTCTCTGTCTCTGTGCCTCTGTCTCTGTATATCTGTCTCTGTGTCTCTGTCTCTGTGTCTCCGTACTGTCTCTGTGTCTCTGTCTCTGGGTCTCTGTCTCTGAATCTCTGTCTCTGTGTCTCTGTCTCTGAGTCTCTGTCTCTGTGCCTCTGTCTCTGTATATCTGTCTGTGTGTCTCTGTCTCTGTGTCTCCGTACTGTCTCTGTGTCTCTGTCTCTGAGTCTCTGTCTCTGTGTCTCTGTCTCTGTGTCTCTGTCTCTGTATCTGTATCTGTGTCTCTGTCTCTGTGTCTCTGTCTCTGTGTCTCTGTCTCTGTCTCTGAATCTCTGTCTCTCAGTCTCTGTCTCTGTGTCTCTCTCTCTGTGTCTCTGTCTACGTGTCTCTGTCTCTGTGTCTTTGAGTCTGTGTCTCTGTCTCTGTGTCTCTGTCTCCGTGTCTCTGTTTCTCTGTCTCTGTCTCTGCGTCTCTGTCTCTGCGTCTCTGTCTCTGTGTCCCTGTCTCTGTGTCTCTGTCTCTGTGCCTCTGTCTCTGTGTCTCTGTCCCTGAGAATCTGCCTCTGTGTTTCTGCCCCTGTGTCTCTGTCCCTGTGTCTCCGTCTCTGTGTCTCTGTCTCTCTCACTTTGTCTCTGTCTCTGTGTATCTGTCTCTGTGTCTCTGTCTCCGTGTCTCTGTCTCCGTGTCTCTGCCTCAGTGTCTCTGTCTCTGAGTCCTTCTCGCTGTGTCCCAGTCTCTGTGTCTCTGTTTCTGTGTCTCTGTCTCTGTGTCTCTGTCTCTGAATCTCTGTCTCTGTGTCCCTGTCTCTGCGTCTCTGTCCCTGAGAATCCGTCTCTGTGTTTCTCTCTCTGTGTCTCTGTCTCTGAATCTCTGTCTCTGTGTCCCTGTGTCTGCGTCTCTGTGCCTGTGTCGCCGTATCCGTGAATAGGTGTCTGCGTCTCGGTCTATGTGTCTCTGTCTCTGTGCCTCTGCCTCTGTGTCTATGCCTCTGTCTCTGTCTCTCTGTCTCTGTGTCTCTGCCTCCGTCTCTCTGTCTCTGTGTCTCTGTCTCTCTGTCTCTGTGTATCTGTCTCTGTGTCTCTGTCTCTGTCTCTGTCTCTGTGTCTCTGCCTCTGTGTCTCTGTACCGATGTCTCTGCCTCCGTGTCTCTGTCTCTTTGTCTCTGTCTCTGCGTCTCTGTCTCTGCGTTTATTTCTCTGTGTCCCTGTCTCTGTGTCTCTGTCTCTGTACCTCTGTCTCTGTGTCTCTGTCCCTGAGAATCTGTCTCTGTGTTTCTGCCTCTGTGTCTCTGTCTCTGCTTCTCTTTCTCTGTGTCTCTACCTCTGTGTCTCTGTCTCGGTGTCTCTGTCCCTGTGTCTCCTCCTCTGTGCCTCTGTCTCCGTGTCTCCGTCTCTGTGCCTCTGTCTCGGTCTCTGTGTCTCTGTCTCTGTGTCTCTGTCTCTGTCTCTTTGTCTCTGTGTCTCTGTCTCTGTGTCTCTGTCTCTGTGTCTCTGTCTCTGTGTCTCTGTCTCTGTGTCTCTGTCTCTGTGTCTCTGTCTCTGTGTCTCCGTCTTTGTGTCTCTGTCTCTGTGTCTCTGTCCCTGTGGCTCCTTCTCTGTGTCACTCTCTCTGCGTCCCTGTCTCTGTGTCTCTGTCTCTGTCTCTGTGTATCTGCCTCTGTGTCTCCCTCCCTGTGACACGGTCCCTGTGTTACCGTCTCTGTGTCTCGGCCTCTGTGTCTCTGTCTCTGTGTCTCTGTCTCTGTGTCTCTGTCTCTGTGTCTATGTCTCTGTGTCTCTGCCTCTGTGTCTCTGTCTCTGTGTCTCTGTCTCTGTGTCTCTGTCTCTGTGTCTCTGTCTCTGTGTCTCTGTCTCTGTGTCTCTGTCTCTGTGTCTCTGTCTCTGTGTCTCTGTCTCTGTGTCTCTGTCTCTGTGTCTCTGTCTCTGTGTCTCTGTCTCTGTGTCTCTGTCTCTGTGTCTCTGTCTCTGTGTCTCTGTCACTGTGTCTCTGTCTCTGTGTCTCTGTCTCTGTGTCTCTGTCTTTGTGTCTCTGTCTTTGTGTCTCTGTCTCTGTGTCTATGTCTCTGAGTATCTGTCTCTGTCTCTGAATCTCTGTCTCTGAATCTCTGTCTCTCAGTCTCTGTCTCTGTGTCTCTGTCTCTGTGTCTCTCTCTCTGTGTCTCTGTCTACGTGTCTCTGTCTCTGTGTCTTTGAGTCTGTGTCTCTGTCTCTGTGTCTCTGTCTCCGTGTCTCTGTCTCTTTGTCTCTGTCTCTGCGTCTCTGTCTCTGCGTCTCTGTCTCTGTGTCCCTGTCTCTGTGTCTCTGTCTCTGTGCCTCTGTCTCTGTGTCTCTGTCCCTGAGAATCTGCCTCTGTGTTTCTGCCTCTGTGTCTCTGTCCCTGTGTCTCCGTCTCTGTGTCTCTGTCTCTCTCACTTTGTCTCTGTCTCTGTGTATCTGTCTCTGTGTCTCTGTCTCCGTGTCTCTGTCTCCGTGTCTCTGCCTCAGTGTCTCTGTCTCTGTGTCTCCGTTTCTGTGTATCTGTCTCTGTGACTCCGTCTCTCTCTCTGTCCCTGTTTCTCTTTCTCTGTGTCTCTATACCTGTGTCTCCTTCTCTGTGTTTCTCTCTCTGTGTCTCTGTCTCTGTTTCTCTTTCTCAGTGCCTCTGTCTCTGTGTCTCTATACCTGTGTCTCTGTCTCTGTGTATCCGTCTCTGTGTTTCTCTGTCTGTGTCTCTGTCTCTGTGTCTCTGTCTCTGTGTCTCTGTCTCTGTGTCTCTGTCTCTGTGCCTCTGTCTCTGTGTCTCTGTCTCTGTGTCTCTGTCTCTGTGTTTCTGTCTCTGTGTCTCTGTCTCTGTGTCTCTGTCTCCGTGTCTCTGTCTCTGTGTCTCTGTCTCTGTGGCTCTGTCTCTGTGTCTCTGTCTCTGTGTCTCTGTCTCTGTGTCTCTGTCACTGTGTCTCTGTCTCTGTGTCTCTGCCTCTGTGTCTCTGTCTCTGTGTCTCTGTCTCTGTGTCTCTGTCTCTGTGTCTCTGTCTCTGTGTCTCTGTCTCTGTGTCTCTGTCTCCGTGTCTCCGTCTCCGTGTCTCTGCCTCAGTGTCTCTGTCTCTGTGTCTCCGTTTCTGTGTATCTGTCTCTGTGACTCCGTCTCTCTCTCTGTCCCTGTTTCTCTTTCTCTGTGTCTCTATACCTGTGTCTCCTTCTCTGTGTTCCTCTCTCTGTGTCTCTGTCTCTGTTTCTCTTTCTCAGTGCCTCTGTCTCTGTGTCTCTATACCTGTGTCTCTGTCTCTGTGTATCCGTCTCTGTGTTTCTCTCTCTGCGTCTCTGTCTCTGTGTCTCTGTCTCTGTGTCTCTGTCTCTGTGTCTCTGTCTCTGTGTCTCTGTCTCTGTGTCTCTGCCTCTGTGTCTCTGTCTCTGTGTTTCTGTCTCTGTGTCTCTGTCTCTGTGTCTCTGTCTCTGTGTCTCTGTCTCTGTGTCTCTGTCTCTGTGTCTCTGCCTCTGTGTCTCTGTCTCTGTGTCTCTGTCTCTGTCTCTTTGTCTCTGTGTCTCTGTCTCTGTGTCTCCTTCTCTGTCTCACTGTCTCTGCGTCTCTGTCTCTGTGTCTCCGTCTCTGTGCCTCTGTCCTGCCTCTGAATCTCTGTCTCTGTGTCTCTGTCCCAGAGCCTCCGTCTCTGTGTCTCTGTCTCTGTGTATCTATCTCTGTGTCTCTGTCTCTGTCTCTGTCTCTGCTTCTCTTTCTCTGCGTCTCTACCTCTGTGTCTCTGTCTCGTTGTCTCTGTCCCTGTGTCCCCTCCTCTGTGCCTCTGTCTCCGTGTCTCCGTCTCTGTGCCTCTGTCTCGGTCTCGGTGTCTCTGTCTCTGTGTCTCTGTCTCTGTGTCTCTGTCTCTGTGTCTCTGTCTCTGTGTCTCTGTCTCTGTGTCTCTGTCTCTGTGTCTCTGTCTCTGTGTCTCTGTCTCTGTGTCTCTGTCTCTGTGTCTCTGTCTCTGTGTCTCCGTCTTTGTGTCTCTGTCTCTGTATCTCTGTCTCTGTGTCTCTGTCTCGGTGTCTCTGTCCCTGTGGCTCCTTCTCTGTGTCACTCTCTCTGCGTCCCTGTCTCTGTGTCTCTGTCTCTGTCTCTGTGCATCTGCCTCTGTGTCTCCCTCCCTGTGACACGGTCCCTGTGTTACCGTCTCTGTGTCTCGGCCTCTGTGTCTCTGTCTCTGTGTCTCTGTCTCTGTGTCTATGTCTCTGTGTCTCTGCCTCTGTGTCTCTGTCTCTGTGTCTCTGTCTCTGTGTCTCTGTCTCTGTGTCTCTGTCTCTGTGTCTCTGTCTCTGTGTCTCTGTCTCTGTGTCTCTGTCTCTGTGTCTCTGTCTCTGTGTCTCTGTCTCTGTGTCTCTGTCTCTGTGTCTCTGTCTCTGTGTCTCTGTCTCTGTGTCTCTGTCTCTGTGTCTCTGTCTCTGTGTCTCTGTCTCTGTGTCTCTGTCACTGTGTCTCTGTCACTGTGTCTCTGTCTCTGTGTCTCTGTCTCTGTGTCTCTGTCTTTGTGTCTCTGTCTTTGTGTCTCTGTCTCTGTGTCTATGTCTCTGAGTATCTGTCTCTGTCTCTGAATCTCTGTCTCTGAATCTCTGTCTCTCAGTCTCTGTCTCTGTGTCTCTGTCTCTGTGTCTCTCTCTCTGTGTCTCTGTCTACGTGTCTCTGTCTCTGTGTCTTTGAGTCTGTGTCTCTGTCTCTGTGTCTCTGTCTCCGTGTCTCTGTCTCTTTGTCTCTGTCTCTGCGTCTCTGTCTCTGCGTCTCTGTCTCTGTGTCCCTGTCTCTGTGTCTCTGTCTCTGTGCCTCTGTCTCTGTGTCTCTGTCCCTGAGAATCTGCCTCTGTGTTTCTGCCTCTGTGTCTCTGTCCCTGTGTCTCCGTCTCTGTGTCTCTGTCTCTCTCACTTTGTCTCTGTCTCTGTGTATCTGTCTCTGTGTCTCTGTCTCCGTGTCTCTGTCTCCGTGTCTCTGCCTCAGTGTCTCTGTCTCTGTGTCTCCGTTTCTGTGTATCTGTCTCTGTGACTCCGTCTCTCTCTCTGTCCCTGTTTCTCTTTCTCTGTGTCTCTATACCTGTGTCTCCTTCTCTGTGTTTCTCTCTCTGTGTCTCTGTCTCTGTTTCTCTTTCTCAGTGCCTCTGTCTCTGTGTCTCTATACCTGTGTCTCTGTCTCTGTGTATCCGTCTCTGTGTTTCTCTGTCTGTGTCTCTGTCTCTGTGTCTCTGTCTCTGTGTCTCTGTCTCTGTGTCTCTGTCTCTGTGTCTCTGTCTCTGTGTCTCTGTCTCTGTGTCTCTGTCTCTGTGTTTCTGTCTCTGTGTCTCTGTCTCTGTGTCTCTGTCTCTGTGTCTCTGTCTCTGTGTCTCTGTCTCTGTGTCTCTGTCTCTGTGTCTCTGCCTCTGTGTCTCTGTCTCTGTGTCTCTGTCTCTGTCTCTCTGTCTCTGTGTCTCTGTCTCTGTGTCTCCTTCTCTGTCTCACTGTCTCTGTGTCTCTGTCTCTGTGTCTCCGTCTCTGTGCCTCTGTCTCTGCCTCTGAATCTCTGTCTCTGTGTCTCTGTCCCAGAGCCTCCGTCTCTGTGTCTCTGTCTCTGTGTATCTATCTCTGTGTCTCTGTCTCTGTCTCTGTCTCTGCTTCTCTTTCTCTGTGTCTCTGCCTCTGTGTCTCTGTCTCGGTGTCTCTGTCCCTGTGTCCCCTCCACTGTGCCTCTGTCTCCGTGTCTCGGTCTCTGTGTCTCTGTCTCTGTGTCTCTGTCACTGTGTCTCTGTCCCTCTGTCTCTGTCTCTGTGTCTATGTCTCTGTGTCTCTGCCTCTGTGTCTCTGTCTCTGTGTCTCTGTCTCTGTGTCTCTGACTCTGTGTCTCTGACTCTGTGTCTCTGTCTCTGTGTCTCTGTCTCTGTGTCTCTGTCTCTGTGTCTCTGTCTCTGTGTCTCTGTCTCTGTGTCTCTGTCTCTGTGTCTCTGTGTCTTTGTCTCTGTCTCTGTGTCTCTGTCTCTGTGTCTCTGTCTCTGTGTCTCTGTCTCTGTGTCTCTGTCTCTGTGTCTCTCTCTCTGTGTCTCTGTCTCTGTGTCTCTGTCTCTGTGTCTCTGTCTCGGTGTCTCTGTCCCTGTGGCTCCTTCTCTGTGTCACTCTCTCTGCGTCCCTGTCTCTGTGTCTCTGTCTCTGTCTCTGTGTATCTGCCTCTGTGTCTCCCTCCCTGTGTCACGGTCCCTGTGTTACCGTCTCTGTGTCTCGGCCTCTGTGTCTCTGTCTCTGTGTCTCTGTCTCTGTGTCTCTGTCTCTGTGTCTATGTCTCTGTGTCTCTGCCTCTGTGTCTCTGTCTCTGTGTCTCTGTCTCTGTGTCTCTGTCTCTGTGTCTCTGTCTCTGTGTCTCTGTCTCTGTGTCTCTGTCTCTGTGTCTCTGTCTCTGTGTCTCTGTCTCTGTGTCTCTGTGTCTCTGTGTCTCTGTCTCTGTGTCTCTGTCTCTGTGTCTCTGTCTCTGTGTCTCTGTCTCTGTGTCTCTGTCTCTGTGTCTCTGTCTCTGTGTCTCTGTCTCTGTGTCTCTGTCTCTGTGTCTCTGTCTCTGTGTCTCTGTGTCTGTGTCTCTGTCTCTGTGTATCTGTCTCTGTGTCTCTGTCTCTGTGTATCTGTCTCTGCGTCTCTGTGTCTCTGTCTCTGAGTCCCTCTCGCTGTGTCCCAGTGTCTGTGTCTCTGTGTCTCTGTCTCTGTGTCTCTGTCTCTGTGTCTCTGTCTCTATGTCTCTGTCTCTGTGTCTCTGTCTCTGTGTCTCTGCCTCCGTCTCTCTGTCTCTGTGTCTCTGTCTCTCTGTCTCTGTGTATCTGTCTCCGTGTCTCTGTCTCTGTCTCTGTCTCTGTGTCTCTGCCTCTGTGTCTCTGTACCGATGTCTCTGCCTCCGTGTCTCTGTCTCTTTGTCTCTGTCTCTGCGTCTCTGTCTCTGCGTCTCTGTCTCTGTGTCCCTGTCTCTGTGTCTCTGTCTCTGTGCCTCTCTCTCTGTGTCTCTGTCCCTGAGAATCTGTCTCTGTGTTTCTGCCTCTGTGTCTCTGTCCCTGTGTCTCCGTCTCTGTGTCTCTGCCTCTCTCACTTTGTCTCTGTCTCTGTGTATCTGTCTCCGTGTCTCTGTCTCCGTGTCTCTGTCTCCGTGTCTCTGCCTCAGTGTCTCTGTCTCTGTGTCTCCGTTTCTGTGTATCTGTCTCTGTGACTCCGTCTCTCTCTCTGTCCCTGTTTCTCTTTCTCTGTGTCTCTATACCTGTGTCTCCTTCTCTGTGTTTCTCTCTCTGTGTCTCTGTCTCTGTTTCTCTTTCTCAGTGCCTCTGTCTCTGTGTCTCTATACCTGTGTCTCTGTCTCTGTGTATCCGTCTCTGTGTTTCTCTGTCTGTGTCTCTGTCTCTGTGTCTCTGTCTCTGTGTCTCTGTCTCTGTGTCTCTGTCTCTGTGCCTCTGTCTCTGTGTCTCTGTCTCTGTGTCTCTGTCTCTGTGTTTCTGTCTCTGTGTCTCTGTCTCTGTGTCTCTGTCTCCGTGTCTCTGTCTCTGTGTCTCTGTCTCTGTGTCTCTGTCTCTGTGTCTCTGTCTCTGTGTCTCTGTCTCTGTGTCTCTGTCTCTGTGTCTCTGTCACTGTGTCTCTGTCTCTGTGTCTCTGTCTCTGTGTCTCTGTCTCTGTGTCTCTGTCTCTGTGTCTCTGTCTCTGTGTCTCTGTCTCTGTGTCTCTGTCTCTGTGTCTCTGTCTCCGTGTCTCCGTCTCCGTGTCTCTGCCTCAGTGTCTCTGTCTCTGTGTCTCCGTTTCTGTGTATCTGTCTCTGTGACTCCGTCTCTCTCTCTGTCCCTGTTTCTCTTTCTCTGTGTCTCTATACCTGTGTCTCCTTCTCTGTGTTCCTCTCTCTGTGTCTCTGTCTCTGTTTCTCTTTCTCAGTGCCTCTGTCTCTGTGTCTCTATACCTGTGTCTCTGTCTCTGTGTATCCGTCTCTGTGTTTCTCTCTCTGCGTCTCTGTCTCTGTGTCTCTGTCTCTGTGTCTCTGTCTCTGTGTCTCTGTCTCTGTGTCTCTGTCTCTGTGTCTCTGCCTCTGTGTCTCTGTCTCTGTGTTTCTGTCACTGTGTCTCTGTCTCTGTGTCTCTGTCTCTGTGTCTCTGTCTCTGTGTCTCTGTCTCTGTGTCTCTGCCTCTGTGTCTCTGTCTCTGTGTCTCTGTCTCTGTCTCTTTGTCTCTGTGTCTCTGTCTCTGTGTCTCCTTCTCTGTCTCACTGTCTCTGTGTCTCTGTCTCTGTGTCTCCGTCTCTGTGCCTCTGTCCTGCCTCTGAATCTCTGTCTCTGTGTCTCTGTCCCAGAGCCTCCGTCTCTGTGTCTCTGTCTCTGTGTATCTATCTCTGTGTCTCTGTCTCTGTCTCTGTCTCTGCTTCTCTTTCTCTGCGTCTCTACCTCTGTGTCTCTGTCTCGTTGTCTCTGTCCCTGTGTCCCCTCCTCTGTGCCTCTGTCTCCGTGTCTCCGTCTCTGTGCCTCTGTCTCGGTCTCGGTGTCTCTGTCTCTGTGTCTCTGTCTCTGTGTCTCTGTCTCTGTGTCTCTGTCTCTGTGTCTCTGTCTCTGTGTCTCTGTCTCTGTGTCTCTGTCTCTGTGTCTCCGTCTTTGTGTCTCTGTCTCTGTATCTCTGTCTCTGTGTCTCTGTCTCGGTGTCTCTGTCCCTGTGGCTCCTTCTCTGTGTCACTCTCTCTGCGTCCCTGTCTCTGTGTCTCTGTCTCTGTCTCTGTGCATCTGCCTCTGTGTCTCCCTCCCTGTGACACGGTCCCTGTGTTACCGTCTCTGTGTCTCGGCCTCTGTGTCTCTGTCTCTGTGTCTCTGTCTCTGTGTCTCTGTCTCTGTGTCTATGTCTCTGTGTCTCTGCCTCTGTGTCTCTGTCTCTGTGTCTCTGTCTCTGTGTCTCTGTCTCTGTGTCTCTGTCTCTGTGTCTCTGTCTCTGTGTCTCTGTCTCTGTGTCTCTGTCTCTGTGTCTCTGTCTCTGTGTCTCTGTCTCTGTGTCTCTGTCTCTGTGTCTCTGTCTCTGTGTCTCTGTCTCTGTGTCTCTGTCTCTGTGTCTCTGTCTCTGTGTCTCTGTCTCTGTGTCTCTGTCACTGTGTCTCTGTCTCTGTGTCTCTGTCTCTGTGTCTCTGTCTTTGTGTCTCTGTCTTTGTGTCTCTGTCTCTGTGTCTATGTCTCTGAGTATCTGTCTCTGTCTCTGAATCTCTGTCTCTGAATCTCTGTCTCTCAGTCTCTGTCTCTGTGTCTCTGTCTCTGTGTCTCTCTCTCTGTGTCTCTGTCTACGTGTCTCTGTCTCTGTGTCTTTGAGTCTGTGTCTCTGTCTCTGTGTCTCTGTCTCCGTGTCTCTGTCTCTTTGTCTCTGTCTCTGCGTCTCTGTCTCTGCGTCTCTGTCTCTGTGTCCCTGTCTCTGTGTCTCTGTCTCTGTGCCTCTGTCTCTGTGTCTCTGTCCCTGAGAATCTGCCTCTGTGTTTCTGCCTCTGTGTCTCTGTCCCTGTGTCTCCGTCTCTGTGTCTCTGTCTCTCTCACTTTGTCTCTGTCTCTGTGTATCTGTCTCTGTGTCTCTGTCTCCGTGTCTCTGTCTCCGTGTCTCTGCCTCAGTGTCTCTGTCTCTGTGTCTCCGTTTCTGTGTATCTGTCTCTGTGACTCCGTCTCTCTCTCTGTCCCTGTTTCTCTTTCTCTGTGTCTCTATACCTGTGTCTCCTTCTCTGTGTTTCTCTCTCTGTGTCTCTGTCTCTGTTTCTCTTTCTCAGTGCCTCTGTCTCTGTGTCTCTATACCTGTGTCTCTGTCTCTGTGTATCCGTCTCTGTGTTTCTCTGTCTGTGTCTCTGTCTCTGTGTCTCTGTCTCTGTGTCTCTGTCTCTGTGTCTCTGTCTCTGTGTCTCTGTCTCTGTGTCTCTGTCTCTGTGTCTCTGTCTCTGTGTTTCTGTCTCTGTGTCTCTGTCTCTGTGTCTCTGTCTCTGTGTCTCTGTCTCTGTGTCTCTGTCTCTGTGTCCCTGTCTCTGTGTGTCTGCCTCTGTGTCTCTGTCTCTGTGTCTCTGTCTCTGTCTCTCTGTCTCTGTGTCTCTGTCTCTGTGTCTCCTTCTCTGTCTCACTGTCTCTGTGTCTCTGTCTCTGTGTCTCCGTCTCTGTGCCTCTGTCTCTGCCTCTGAATCTCTGTCTCTGTGTCTCTGTCCCAGAGCCTCCGTCTCTGTGTCTCTGTCTCTGTGTATCTATCTCTGTGTCTCTGTCTCTGTCTCTGTCTCTGCTTCTCTTTCTCTGTGTCTCTGCCTCTGTGTCTCTGTCTCGGTGTCTCTGTCCCTGTGTCCCCTCCACTGTGCCTCTGTCTCCGTGTCTCGGTCTCTGTGTCTCTGTCTCTGTGTCTCTGTCACTGTGTCTCTGTCCCTCTGTCTCTGTCTCTGTGTCTATGTCTCTGTGTCTCTGCCTCTGTGTCTCTGTCTCTGTGTCTCTGTCTCTGTGTCTCTGACTCTGTGTCTCTGACTCTGTGTCTCTGTCTCTGTGTCTCTGTCTCTGTGTCTCTGTCTCTGTGTCTCTGTCTCTGTGTCTCTGTCTCTGTGTCTCTGTCTCTGTGTCTCTGTCTCTTTGTCTCTGTCTCTGTGTCTCTGTCTCTGTGTCTCTGTCTCTGTGTCTCTGTCTCTGTGTCTCTGTCTCTGTGTCTCTCTCTCTGTGTCTCTGTCTCTGTGTCTCTGTCTCTGTGTCTCTGTCTCGGTGTCTCTGTCCCTGTGGCTCCTTCTCTGTGTCACTCTCTCTGCGTCCCTGTCTCTGTGTCTCTGTCTCTGTCTCTGTGTATCTGCCTCTGTGTCTCCCTCCCTGTGTCACGGTCCCTGTGTTACCGTCTCTGTGTCTCGGCCTCTGTGTCTCTGTCTCTGTGTCTCTGTCTCTGTGTCTCTGTCTCTGTGTCTATGTCTCTGTGTCTCTGCCTCTGTGTCTCTGTCTCTGTGTCTCTGTCTCTGTGTCTCTGTCTCTGTGTCTCTGTCTCTGTGTCTCTGTCTCTGTGTCTCTGTCTCTGTGTCTCTGTCTCTGTGTCTCTGTCTCTGTGTCTCTGTGTCTCTGTCTCTGTGTCTCTGTCTCTGTGTCTCTGTCTCTGTGTCTCTGTCTCTGTGTCTCTGTCTCTGTGTCTCTGTCTCTGTGTCTCTGTCTCTGTGTCTCTGTCTCTGTGTCTCTGTGTCTGTGTCTCTGTCTCTGTGTATCTGTCTCTGTGTCTCTGTCTCTGTGTATCTGTCTCTGCGTCTCTGTGTCTCTGTCTCTGAGTCCCTCTCGCTGTGTCCCAGTGTCTGTGTCTCTGTGTCTCTGTCTCTGTGTCTCTGTCTCTGTGTCTCTGTCTCTATGTCTCTGTCTCTGTGTCTCTGTCTCTGTGTCTCTGCCTCCGTCTCTCTGTCTCTGTGTCTCTGTCTCTCTGTCTCTGTGTATCTGTCTCCGTGTCTCTGTCTCTGTCTCTGTCTCTGTGTCTCTGCCTCTGTGTCTCTGTACCGATGTCTCTGCCTCCGTGTCTCTGTCTCTTTGTCTCTGTCTCTGCGTCTCTGTCTCTGCGTCTCTGTCTCTGTGTCCCTGTCTCTGTGTCTCTGTCTCTGTGCCTCTCTCTCTGTGTCCCTGTCCCTGAGAATCTGTCTCTGTGTTTCTGCCTCTGTGTCTCTGTCCCTGTGTCTCCGTCTCTGTGTCTCTGCCTCTCTCACTTTGTCTCTGTCTCTGTGTATCTGTCTCCGTGTCTCTGTCTCCGTGTCTCTGTCTCCGTGTCTCTGCCTCAGAGTCTCTGTCTCTGTGTCTCCGTTTCTGTGTATCTGTCTCTGTGACTCCGTCTCTCTCTCTGTCCCTGTTTCTCTTTCTCTGTGTCTCTATACCTGTGTCTCCTTCTCTGTGTTTCTCTCTCTGTGTCTCTGTCTCTGTTTCCCTTTCTCAGTGCCTCTGTCTCTGTGTCTCTATACCTGTGTCTCCGCCTCTGCGTCTCCGTCTCTGTGCCTCTGTCTCTGTCTCTGAGTCTCTGTCTCTGTGTCTCTGTCTATGTGTCCCTGTCTCTGTGTCTCTGTCTCGGTGTCTCTGTCCCTGTGGCTCCTTCTCTGTGTCACTCTCTCTGCGTCCCTGTCTCTGTGTCTCCGTCTCTCTCTCTGTGTATCTGCCTCTGTGTCTCCCTCCCTGTGTCACGGTCCCTGTGTTACCGTCTCTATGTCTCGGCATCTGTGTCTCTGTCTCTGTGTCTCTGCCTCTGAATCTCTGTCTCTGTGTCTCTGTCCCAGTGTCTCTGTCTCTGTGTCTCTGTCTCTGTGTCTCTGTCTCTGTGTCTCTGTCTCTGTGTCTCTGTCTCTGTGTCTCTGTCTCTGTGTCTCTGTCTCTGAATCTCTGTCTCTCAGTCTCTGTCTCTGTGTCTCTGTCTCTGTGTTTCTCTCTCTGTGTCTCTATCTCTGTGTCTCTGTCTCTGTGTTTCTGTCTCTGTGTCTCTGTCTCTGTGTCTCTGTCTCTGTGTCTCTGTCTCTGTGTCTCTGTCTCTGTGTCTCTGTCTCTGTGTCTCTGTCTCTGTGTCTCTGTCTCTGTGTCTCTGTCTCTGTGTCTCTGTCTCTGTGTCTCTGTCTCTGTGTCTCTGTCTCTGTGTCTCTGTCTCTGTGTCTCCGTCTTTGTGTCTCTGTCTCTGTGTCTCTGTCTCTGTGTCTCTGTCTCGGTGTCTCTGTCCCTGTGGCTCCTTCTCTGTGTCACTCTCTCTGCGTCCCTGTCTCTGTGTCTCTGTCTCTGTCTCTGTGCATCTGCCTCTGTGTCTCCCTCCCTGTGACACGGTCCCTGTGTTACCGTCTCTGTGTCTCGGCCTCTGTGTCTCTGTCTCTGTGTCTCTGTCTCTGTGTCTCTGTCTCTGTGTCTCTGCCTCTGTGTCTCTGTCTCTGTGTCTCTGTCTCTGTGTCTCTGTCTCTGTGTCTCTGTCTCTGTGTCTCTGTCTCTGTGTCTCTGTCTCTGTGTCTCTGTCTCTGTGTCTCTGTCTCTGTGTCTCTGTCTCTGCGTCTCTGTCTCTGTGTCTCTGTCTCTGTGTCTCTGTCTCTGTGTCTCTGTCTCTGTGTCTCTGTCTCTGTGTCTCTGTCTCTGTGTCTCTGTCTCTGTGTCTCTGTCTCTGTGTCTCTGTCACTGTGTCTCTGTCTCTGTGTCTCTGTCTCTGTGTCTCTGTCTTTGTGTCTCTGTCTTTGTGTCTCTGTCTCTGTGTCTATGTCTCTGAGTATCTGTCTCTGTCTCTGAATCTCTGTCTCTGAATCTCTGTCTCTCAGTCTCTGTCTCTGTGTCTCTGTCTCTGTGTCTCTCTCTCTGTGTCTCTGTCTACGTGTCTCTGTCTCTGTGTCTTTGAGTCTGTGTTTCTGTCTCTGTGTCTCTGTCTCCGTGTCTCTGTCTCTTTGTCTCTGTCTCTGCGTCTCTGTCTCTGCGTCTCTGTCTCTGTGTCCCTGTCTCTGTGTCTCTGTCTCTGTGCCTCTGTCTCTGTGTCTCTGTCCCTGAGAATCTGCCTCTGTGTTTCTGCCTCTGTGTCTCTGTCCCTGTGTCTCCGTCTCTGTGTCTCTGTCTCTCTCACTTTGTCTCTGTCTCTGTGTATCTGTCTCTGTGTCTCTGTCTCCGTGTCTCTGTCTCCGTGTCTCTGCCTCTGTGTCTCTGTCTCTGTGTCTCTGTCTCTGTGTCTCTGTCTCTGTGTCTCTGTCTCTGTGTCTCTGTCTCTGTGTCTCTGTCTCTGTGTCTCTGTCTCTGTGTCTCTGTCTCTGTGTCTCTGTCTCGGTGTCTCTGTCCCTGTGGCTCCTTCTCTGTGTCACTCTCTCTGCGTCCCTGTCTCTGTGTCTCTGTCTCTGTCTCTGTGTATCTGCCTCTGTGTCTCCCTCCCTGTGTCACGGTCCCTGTGTTACCGTCTCTGTGTCTCGGCCTCTGTGTCTCTGTCTCTGTGTCTCTGTCTCTGTGTCTCTGTCTCTGTGTCTATGTCTCTGTGTCTCTGCCTCTGTGTCTCTGTCTCTGTGTCTCTGTCTCTGTGTCCCTGTCTCTGTGTCTCCGTCTCTGTCTCTGTGTATCTGCCTCTGTGTCTCCCTCCCTGTGTCACGGTCCCTGTGTTACCGTCTCTGTGTCTCGGCATCTGTGTCTCTGTCTCTGTGTCTCTGCCTCTGAATCTCTGTCTCTGTGTCTCTGTCCCAGTGTCTCTGTCTCTGTGTCTCTGTCTCTGTGTCTCTGTCTCTGTGTCTATGTCTTTGTGTCTCTGCCTCTGTGTCTCTGTCTCTGTGTCGCTGTCTCTGTGTCTCTGTCTCTGTGTCTCTGTCTCTGTGTCTCTGTCTCTGTGTCTCTGTCTCTGTGTCTCTGTCTACGTGTCTCTGTCTCTGTGTCTTTGAGTCTGTGTCTCTGTCTCTGTGTCTCTGTCTCTGTGTCTCTGTCTCTGTGTCTCTGTCTCTGTGTCTCTGTATCTGTGTCTCTGTCTCTGTGTCTCTGTCTCTGTGTCTCTGTCTCTGTGTCTCTGTCTCTGTGTCTCTGTCTCTGTGTCTCTGTCTCTGTGTCTCTGTCTCTGTGTCTCTGTCTCTGTGTCTCTGTCTCTGTGTATCTGTCTCTGCGTCTCTGTGTCCCTGTCTCTGGGTCCCTCTCGCTGTGTCCCAGTCTCTGTGTCTCTGTCTCTGTGTCTCTGTCTCTGTGTCTCTGTCTCTGTGTCTCTGTCTCTATGTCTCTGTCTCTGTGTCTCTGTCTCTGTGTCTCTGTCTCTGTGTCTCTGTCTCTGTGTCTCTGTCTCTGTGTCTCTGTCTTTGTGTCTCTGTCTCTGTGTCTATGTCTCTGAGTATCTGTCTCTGTGTCTCTGTCTCTGTCTCTGTCTCTGAATCTCTGTCTCTCAGTCTCTGTCTCTGTGTCTCTGTCTCTGTGTCTCTCTCTCTGTGTCTCTGTCTACGTGTCTCTGTCTCTGTGTCTTTGAGTCTGTGTCTCTGCCTCTGTGTTTCTGCCTCTGTGTCTCTGTCCCTGTGTCTCCGTCTCTGTGTCTCTGTCTCTCTCACTTTGTCTCTGTCTCTGTGTATCTGTCTCTGTGTCTCTGTCTCCGTGTCTCTGTCTCCGTGTCTCTGCCTCAGTGTCTCTGTCTCTGTGTCTCCGTTTCTGTGTATCTGTCTCTGTGATTCCGTCTCTCTCTCTGTCCCTGTTTCTCTTTCTCTGTGTCTCTATACCTGTGTCTCCTTCTCTGTGTTTCTCTCTCTGTGTCTCTGTCTCTGTTTCTCTTTCTCAGTGCCTCTGTCTCTGTGTCTCTATACCTGTGTCTCTGTCTCTGTGTATCCGTCTCTGTGTTTCTCTCTCTGTGTCTCTGTCTCTGTGTCTCTGTCTCTGTGTCTCTGTCTCTGTGTCTCTGTCTCTGTGTCTCTGTCTCTGTGTCTCTGTCTCTGTGTCTCTGTCTCTGTGTCTCTGTCTCTGTGTCTCTGCCTCTGTGTCTCTGTCTCTGTGTATGTGTCTCTGCGTCTCTGTGTCTCTGTCTCTGAGTCCCTCTCGCTGTGTCCCAGTCTCTGTGTCTCTGTCTCTGTGTCTCTGTCTCTGTGTCTCTGTCTCTGAATCTCTGTCTCTGTGTCCCTGTCTCTGCGTCTCTGTCCCTGTGTCGCCGTATCCGTGAATAGGTGTCTGCGTCTCGGTCTATGTGTCTCTGTCTCTGTGCCTCTGCCTCTGTGTCTATGCCTCTGTCTCTGTCTCTCTGTCTCTGTGTCTCTGCCTCCGTCTCTCTGTCTCTGTGTCTCTGTCTCTCTGTCTCTGTGTATCTGTCTCTGTGTCTCTGTCTCTGTCTCTGTCTCTGTGTCTCTGCCTCTGTGTCTCTGTACCGATGTCTCTGCCTCCGTGTCTCTGTCTCTTTGTCTCTGTCTCTGCGTCTCTGTCTCTGCGTTTCTGTCTCTGTGTCCCTGTCTCTGTGTCTCTGTCTCTGTGCCTCTGTCTCTGTGTCTCTGTCCCTGAGAATCTGTCTCTGTGTTTCTGCCTCTGTGTCTCTGTCCCTGTGTCTCCGTCTCTGTGTCTCTGTCTCTCTCACTTTGTCTCTGTCTCTGTGTATCTGTCTCTGTGTCTCTGTCTCCGTGTCTCTGTCTCCGTGTCTCTGCCTCAGTGTCTCTGTCTCTGTGTCTCCGTTTCCGTGTATCTGTCTCTGTGACTCCGTCTCTCTCTCTGTCCCTGTTTCTCTTTCTCTGTGTCTCTATACCTGTGTCTCCTTCTCTGTGTTTCTCTCTCTGTGTCTCTGTCTCTGTTTCTCTTTCTCAATGCCTCTGTCTCTGTGTCTCTATACCTGTGTCTCTATCTCTGTGTATCCGTCTCTGTGTTTCTCTCGCTGTGTCTCTGTCTCTGTGTCTCTGTCTCTGTGTCTCTGTCTCTGTGTCTCTGTCTCTGTGTCTCTGCCTCTGTGTCTCTGTCTCTGTGTTTCTGTCTCTGTGTCTCTGTCTCTGTGTCTCTGTCTCTGTGTCTCTGTCTCTGTGTCTCTGTCTCTGTGTCTCTGTCTCTGTCTCTCTGTCTCTGTGTCTCTGTCTCTGTGTCTCCTTCTCTGTCTCACTGTCTCTGTGTCTCTGTCTCTGTGTCTCCGTCTCTGTGCCTCTGTCTCTGCCTCTGAATCTCTGTCTCTGTGTCTCTGTCCCAGAGCCTCCGTCTCTGTGTCTCTGTCTCTGTGTATCTATCCCTGTGTCTCTGTCTCTGTCTCTGTCTGTGCTTCTCTTTCTCTGTGTCTCTGCCTCTGTGTCTCTGTCTCGGTGTCTCTGTCCCTGTGTCCCCTCCTCTGTGTCTCTGTCTCCGTGTCTCCGTCTCTGTGCCTCTGTCTCGGTCTCTGTGTCTCTGTCTCTGTGTCTCTGTCGCTGTGTCTCCGCCTCTGCGTCTCCGTCTCTGTGCCTCTGTCTCTGTCTCTGAGTCTCTGTCTCTGTGTCTCTGTCTATGTGTCCCTGTCTCTGTGTCTCTGTCTCGGTGTCTCTGTCCCTGTGGCTCCTTCTCTGTGTCACTCTCTCTGCGTCCCTGTCTCTGTGTCTCCGTCTCTGTCTCTGTGTATCTGCCTCTGTGTCTCCCTCCCTGTGTCACGGTCCCTGTGTTACCGTCTCTGTGTCTCGGCATCTGTGTCTCTGTCTCTGTGTCTCTGCCTCTGAATCTCTGTCTCTGTGTCTCTGTCCCAGTGTCTCTGTCTCTGTGTCTCTGTCTCTGTGTCTCTGTCTCTGTGTCTCTGTCTCTGTGTCTCTGTCTCTGTGTCTCTGTCTCTGTGTTTCTGTCTCTGTGTCTCTGTCTCTGTGTCTCTGTCTCTGTGTCTCTGTCTCTGTGTCTCTGTCTCTGTGTCTCTGTCTCTGTGTCTCTGTCTCTGTGTCTCTGTCTCTGTGTCTCTGTCTCTGTGTCTCTGTCTCTGTGTCTCTGTCTCTGTGTCTCTGGCTCTGTGTCTCTGTCTCTGTGTCTCTGTCTCTGTGTCTCTGTCTCTGTGTCTCTGTCTCTGTGTCTCTGTCTCTGTGTCTCTGTCTCTGTGTCTCTGTCTCTGTGTCTCTGTCTCTGTGTCTCTGTCTCTGTGTCTCTGTCTCTGTGTCTCTGTCTCTGTGTCTCTGTCTCTGTGTCTCTGTCTCTGTGTCTCTGTCTCTGTGTCTCTGTCTCTGTGTCTCTGTCTCTGTGTCTCTGTCTCTGTGTCTCTGTCTCTGTGTCTCTGTCTCTGTGTCTCTGTCTCTGTGTCTCTGTCTCTGTGTCTCTGTCTCTGTGTCTCTGTCTCTGTGTCTCTGTCTCTGTGTCTCTGTCTCTGTGTCTCTGTCTCTGTGTCTCTGTCTCTGTGTCTCTGTCTCTGTGTCTCCGTCTCTGTGCCTCTGTCCTGCCTCTGAATCTCTGTCTCTGTGTCTCTGTCCCAGAGCCTCCGTCTCTGTGTCTCTGTCTCTGTGTATCTATCTCTGTGTCTCTGTCTCTGTCTCTGTCTCTGCTTCTCTTTCTCTGTGTCTCTACCTCTGTGTCTCTGTCTCGGTGTCTCTGTCCCTGTGTCCCCTCCTCTGTGCCTCTGTCTCCGTGTCTCCGTCTCTGTGCCTCTGTCTCTGTCTCAGTGTCTCTGTCTCTGTGTCTCTGTCTCTGTGTCTCCGTCTTTGTGTCTCTGTCTCTGTGTCTCTGTCTCTGTGTCTCTGTCTCGGTGTCTCTGTCCCTGTGGCTCCTTCTCTGTGTCACTCTCTCTGCGTCCCTGTCTCTGTGTCTCTGTCTCTGTCTCTGTGCATCTGCCTCTGTGTCTCCCTCCCTGTGACACGGTCCCTGTGTTACCGTCTCTGTGTCTCGGCCTCTGTGTCTCTGTCTCTGTGTCTCTGTCTCTGTGTCTCTGTCTCTGTGTCTATGTCTCTGTGTCTCTGCCTCTGTGTCTCTGTCTCTGTGTCTCTGCCTCTGTGTCTCTGTCCCTGTGTCTCCGTCTCTGTGTCTCTGTCTCTCTCACTTTGTCTCTGTCTCTGTGTATCTGTCTCTGTGTCTCTGTCTCCGTGTCTCTGTCTCCGTGTCTCTGCCTCAGTGTCTCTGTCTCTGTGTCTCCGTTTCTGTGTATCTGTCTCTGTGACTCCGTCTCTCTCTCTGTCCCTGTTTCTCTTTCTCTGTGTCTCTATACCTGTGTCTCCTTCTCTGTGTTTCTCTCTCTGTGTCTCTGTCTCTGTTTCTCTTTCTCAGTGCCTCTGTCTCTGTGTCTCTATACCTGTGTCTCTGTCTCTGTGTATCCGTCTCTGTGTTTCTCTGTCTGTGTCTCTGTCTCTGTGTCTCTGTCTCTGTGTCTCTGTCTCTGTGTCTCTGTCTCTGTGTCTCTGTCTCTGTGTCTCTGTCTCTGTGTCTCTGTCTCTGTGTTTCTGTCTCTGTGTCTCTGACTCTGTATCTCTGTCTCTGTGTCTCTGTCTCTGTGTCTCTGTCTCTGTGTCTCTGTCTCTGTGTCTCTGTCTCTGTGTCTCTGTCTCTGTGTCTCTGTCTCTTTGTCTCTGTCTCTGTGTCTCTGTCTCTGTGTCTCTGTCTCTGTGTCTCTGTCTCTGTGTCTCTGTCTCTGTGTCTCTGTCTCTGTGTCTCTGTCTCTGTGTCTCTGTCTCTGTGTCTCTGTCTCTGTGTCTCTGTCTCTGTGTCTCTGTCTCTGTGTCTCTGTCTCGGTGTCTCTGTCCCTGTGGCTCCTTCTCTGTGTCACTCTCTCTGCGTCACTGTCTCTGTGTCTCTGTCTCTGTGTCTCCGTCTCTGTGCCTCTGTCCTGCCTCTGAATCTCTGTCTCTGTGTCTCTGTCCCAGAGCCTCCGTCTCTGTGTCTCTGTCTCTGTGTATCTATCTCTGTGTCTCTGTCTCTGTCTCTGTCTCTGCTTCTCTTTCTCTGTGTCTCTACCTCTGTGTCTCTGTCTCGGTGTCTCTGTCCCTGTGTCCCCTCCTCTGTGCCTCTGTCTCCGTGTCTCCGTCTCTGTGCCTCTGTCTCTGTCTCTGTGTCTCTGTCTCTGTGTCTCTGTCTCTGTGTCTCTGTCTCTGTGTCTCCGTCTTTGTGTCTCTGTCTCTGTGTCTCTGTCTCTGTGTCTCTGTCTCGGTGTCTCTGTCCCTGTGGCTCCTTCTCTGTGTCACTCTCTCTGCGTCCCTGTCTCTGTGTCTCTGTCTCTGTCTCTGTGCATCTGCCTCTGTGTCTCCCTCCCTGTGACACGGTCCCTGTGTTACCGTCTCTGTGTCTCGGCCTCTGTGTCTCTGTCTCTGTGTCTCTGTCTCTGTGTCTCTGTCTCTGTGTCTATGTCTCTGTGTCTCTGCCTCTGTGTCTCTGTCTCTGTGTCTCTGCCTCTGTGTCTCTGTCCCTGTGTCTCCGTCTCTGTGTCTCTGTCTCTCTCACTTTGTCTCTGTCTCTGTGTATCTGTCTCTGTGTCTCTGTCTCCGTGTCTCTGTCTCCGTGTCTCTGCCTCAGTGTCTCTGTCTCTGTGTCTCCGTTTCTGTGTATCTGTCTCTGTGACTCCGTCTCTCTCTCTGTCCCTGTTTCTCTTTCTCTGTGTCTCTATACCTGTGTCTCCTTCTCTGTGTTTCTCTCTCTGTGTCTCTGTCTCTGTTTCTCTTTCTCAGTGCCTCTGTCTCTGTGTCTCTATACCTGTGTCTCTGTCTCTGTGTATCCGTCTCTGTGTTTCTCTGTCTGTGTCTCTGTCTCTGTGTCTCTGTCTCTGTGTCTCTGTCTCTGTGTCTCTGTCTCTGTGTCTCTGTCTCTGTGTCTCTGTCTCTGTGTTTCTGTCTCTGTGTCTCTGACTCTGTATCTCTGTCTCTGTGTCTCTGTCTCTGTGTCTCTGTCTCTGTGTCTCTGTCTCTGTGTCTCTGTCTCTGTGTCTCTGTCTCTGTGTCTCTGTCTCTTTGTCTCTGTCTCTGTGTCTCTGTCTCTGTGTCTCTGTCTCTGTGTCTCTGTCTCTGTGTCTCTGTCTCTGTGTCTCTGTCTCTGTGTCTCTGTCTCTGTGTCTCTGTCTCTGTGTCTCTGTCTCTGTGTCTCTGTCTCTGTGTCTCTGTCTCTGTGTCTCTGTCTCTGTGTCTCTGTCTCTGTGTCTCTGTCTCTGTGTCTCTGTCTCGGTGTCTCTGTCCCTGTGGCTCCTTCTCTGTGTCACTCTCTCTGCGTCACTGTCTCTGTGTCTCTGTCTCTGTCTCTGTGTATCTGCCTCTGTGTCTCCCTCCCTGTGTCACGGTCCCTGTGTTACCGTCTCTGTGTCTCGGCCTCTGTGTCTCTGGTTCTGTGTCTCTGTCTCTGTGTCTCTGTCTCTGTGTCTATGTCTCTGTGTCTCTGCCTCTGTGTCTCTGTCTCTGTGTCTCTGTCTCTGTGTCTCTGTCTCTGTGTCTCTGTCTCTGTGTCTCTGTCTCTATGTCTCTGTCTCTGTGTCTCTGTGTCTCTGTCTCTGTGTCTCTGTCTCTGTGTCTCTGTCTCTGTGTCTCTGTCTCTGTGTCTCTGTCTCTGTGTCTCTGTCTCTGTGTCTCTGTCTCTGTGTCTCTGTCTCTGTGTCTCTGTGTCTGTGTCTCTGTCTCTGTGTATCTGTCTCTGTGTCTCTGTCTCTGTGTATCTGTCTCTGCGTCTCTGTGTCTCTGTCTCTGAGTCCCTCTCGCTGTGTCCCAGTGTCTGTGTCTCTGTGTCTCTGTCTCTGTGTCTCTGTCTCTGTGTCTCTGTCTCTATGTCTCTGTCTCTGTGTCTCTGTCTCTGTGTCTCTGCCTCCGTCTCTCTGTCTCTGTGTCTCTGTCTCTCTGTCTCTGTGTATCTGTCTCTGTGTCTCTGTCTCTGTCTCTGTCTCTGTGTCTCTGCCTCTGTGTCTCTGTACCGATGTGTCTGCCTCCGTGTCTCTGTCTCTTTGTCTCTGTCTCTGCGTCTCTGTCTCTGTGTCCCTGTCTCTGTGTCTCTGTCTCTGTGCCTCTCTCTCTGTGTCTCTGTCCCTGAAAATCTGTCTCTGTGTTTCTGCCTCTGTGTCTCTGTCCCTGTGTCTCCGTCTCTGAGTCTCTGTCTCTCTCACTTTGTCTCTGTCTCTGTGTATCTGTCTCTGTGTCTCTGTCTCCGTGTCTCTGTCTCCGTGTCTCTGCCTCAGAGTCTCTGTCTCTGTGTCTCCGTTTCTGTGTATCTGTCTCTGTGACTCCGTCTCGCTCTCTGTCCCTGTTTCTCTTTCTCTGTGTCTCTATACCTGTGTCTCCTTCTCTGTGTTTCTCTCTCTGTGTCTCTGTCTCTGTTTCCCTTTCTCAGTGCCTCTGTCTCTGTGTCTCTATACCTGTGTCTCTATCTCTGTGTATCCGTCTCTGTGTTTCTCTCTCTGTGTCTCTATCTCTGTGTCTCTGTCTCTGTGTCTCTGTCTCTGTGTCTCTGTCTCTGCGTCTCTGTCTCCGTGTCTCTGCCTCAGTGTCTCTGTCTCTGTGTCTCCGTTTCTGTGTATCTGTCTCTGTGACTCCGTCTCTCTCTCTGTCCCTGTTTCTCTTTCTCTGTGTCTCTATACCTGTGTCTCCTTCTCTGTGTTTCTCTCTCTGTGTCTCTGTCTCTGTTTCTCTTTCTCAGTGCCTCTGTCTCTGTGTCTCTATACCTGTGTCTCTATCTCTGTGTATCCGTCTCTGTGTTTCTCTCGCTGTGTCTCTGTCTCTGTGTCTCTGTCTCTGTGTCTCTGCCTCTGTGTCTCTGTCTCTGTGTTTCTGTCTCTGTGTCTCTGTCTCTGTGTCTCTGTCTCTGTGTCTCTGTCTCTGTGTCTCTGTCTCTGTGTCTCTGTCTCTGTCTCTCTGTCTCTGTGTCTCTGTCTCTGTGTCTCCTTCTCTGTCTCACTGTCTCTGTGTCTCTGTCTCTGTGTCTCCGTCTCTGTGCCTCTGTCTCTGCCTCTGAATCTCTGTCTCTGTGTCTCTGTCCCAGAGCCTCCGTCTCTGTGTCTCTGTCTCTGTGTATCTATCTCTGTGTCTCTGTCTCTGTCTCTGTCTCTGCTTCTCTTTCTCTGTGTCTCTGCCTCTGTGTCTCTGTCTCGGTGTCTCTGTCTCTGTGTCCCCTCCTCTGTGTCTCTGTCTCCGTGTCTCCGTCTCTGTGCCTCTGTCTCGGTCTCTGTGTCTCTGTCTCTGTGTCTCTGTCGCTGTGTCTCCGCCTCTGCGTCTCCGTCTCTGTGCCTCTGTCTCTGTCTCTGAGTCTCTGTCTCTGTGTCTCTGTCTATGTGTCCCTGTCTCTGTGTCTCTGTCTCGGTGTCTCTGTCCCTGTGGCTCCTTCTCTGTGTCACTCTCTCTGCGTCCCTGTCTCTGTGTCTCCGTCTCTGTCTCTGTGTATCTGCCTCTGTGTCTCCCTCCCTGTGTCACGGTCCCTGTGTTACCGTCTCTGTGTCTCGGCATCTGTGTCTCTGTCTCTGTATCTCTGCCTCTGAATCTCTGTCTCTGTGTCTCTGTCCCAGTGTCTCTGTCTCTGTGTCTCTGTCTCTGTGTCTCTGTCTCTGTGTCTCTGTCTCTGTGCCTCTCTCTCGTTATCTCTGTCTCTGTGTCTCTGTCTCTGTGTCTCTGTCTCTGTGTCTCTGTCTCTGTGTCTCTGACTCTGTGTCTCTGTCTCTGTGTCTCTGTCTCTGTGTCTCTGTCTCTGTGTCTCTGTCTCTGTGTCTCTGTCTCTGTGTCTCTGTCTCTGTGTCTCTGTCTCTGTGTCTCTGTGTCTGTGTCTCTGTCTCTGTGTCTCTGTCTCTGTGTATCCGTCTCTGTGTTTCTCTCTCTGTGTCTCTGTCTCTGTGTCTCTGTCTCTGTGTCTCTGTCTCTGTGTCTCTGTCTCTGTGTCTCTGCCTCTGTGTCTCTGTCTCTGTGTTTCTGTCTCTGTGTCTCTGTCTCTATGTCTCTGTCTCTGTGTCTCTGTCTCTGTGTCTCTGTCTCTGTGTCTCTGTCTCTGTTTCTCTGTCTCTGTCTCTCTGTCTCTGTGTCTCTGTCTCTGTGTCTCCTTCTCTGTCTCACTGTCTCTGTGTCTCTGTCTCTGTGTCTCCGTCTCTGTGCCTCTGTCTCTGCCTCTGAATCTCTGTCTCTGTGTCTCTGTCCCAGTGTCTCTGTCTCTGTGTTTCTGTCTCTGTGTCTCTGTCTCTGTGTCTCTGTCTCTGTGTCTCTGTCTCTGTGTCTCTGTCTCTGTGTCTCTGTCTCTGTGTCTCTGTCTCTGTGTCTCTGCCTCTGTGTCTCTGTCTCTGTGTCTCTGTCTCTGTCTCTTTGTCTCTGTGTCTCTGTCTCTGTGTCTCCTTCTCTGTCTCACTGTCTCTGTGTCTCTGTCTCTGTGTCTCCGTCTCTGTGCCTCTGTCCTGCCTCTGAATCTCTGTCTCTGTGTCTCTGTCCCAGAGCCTCCGTCTCTGTGTCTCTGTCTCTGTGTATCTATCTCTGTGTCTCTGTCTCTGTCTCTGTCTCTGCTTCTCTTTCTCTGTGTCTCTACCTCTGTGTCTCTGTCTCGGTGTCTCTGTCCCTGTGTCCCCTCCTCTGTGCCTCCGTCTCCGTGTCTCCGTCTCTGTGCCTCTGTCTCGGTCTCTGGGTCTCTGACTTTGTGTCTCTGTCTCTGTGTCTCTGTCTCTGTGTCTCTGTCTCTGTGTCTCCGTCTTTGTGTCTCTGTCTCTGTGTCTCTGTCCCTGTGGCTCCTTCTCTGTGTCACTCTCTCTGCGTCCCTGTCTCTGTGTCTCTGTCTCTGTCTCTGTGTATCTGCCTCTGTGTCTCCCTCCCTGTGACACGGTCCCTGTGTTACCGTCTCTGTGTCTCGGCCTCTGTGTCTCTGTCTCTGTGTCTCTGTCTCTGTGTCTCTGTCTCTGTGTCTATGTCTCTGTGTCTCTGCCTCTGTGTCTCTGTCTCTGTGTCTCTGTCTCTGTGTCTCTGTCTCTGTGTCTCTGTCTCTGTGTCTCTGTCTCTGTGTCTCTGTCTCTGTGTCTCTGTCTCTGTGTCTCTGTCTCTGTGTCTCTGTCCCAGTGTCTCTGTCTCTGTGTCTCTGTCTCTGTGTCTCTGTCTCTGTGTCTCTGTCTCTGTGTCTCTGTCTCTGTGTCTCTGTCTCTGTGTCTCTGTCTCTGTGTCTCTGTCTCTGAGTCTCTGTCTCTGTGTCTCTGTCTCTGTGTCTCTGTCTCTGAATCTCTGTCTCTGTGTCCCTGTCTCTGCGTCTCTGTTCCTGTGTCGCCGTATCCGTGAATAGGTGTCTGCGTCTCGGTCTATGTGTCTCTGTCTCTGTGCCTCTGCCTCTGTGTCTATGCCTCTGTCTCTGTCTCTCTGTCTCTGTGTGTCTGCCTCGCTCTCTCTCTCTCTGTGTCTCTGTCTCTCTGTCTCTGTGTATCTGTCTCTGTGTCTCTGTCTCTGTCTCTGTCTCTGTGTCTCTGCCTCTGTGTCTCTGTACCGATGTCTCTGCCTACGTGTCTCTGTCTCTTTGTCTCTGTCTCTGCGTCTCTGTCTCTGCGTCTCTGTCTCTGTGTCCCTGTCTCTGTGTCTCTGTCTCTGAGTCTCTGTCTCTGTGCCTCTCTCTCGTTATCTCTGTCTCTGTGTCTCTGTCTCTGTGTCTCTGTCTCTGTGTCTCTGTCTCTGTGTCTCTGACTCTGTGTCTCTGTCTTTGTGTCTCTGTCTCTGTGTCTCTGTCTCTGTGTCTCTGTCTCTGTGTCTCTGTCTCTGTGTCTCTGTCTCTGTGTCTCTGTCTCTGTGTCTCTGTCTCTGTGTCTCTGTCTCTGTGTCTCTGTCTCTGTGTATCCGTCTCTGTGTTTCTCTCTCTGTGTCTCTGTCTCTGTGTCTCTGTCTCTGTGTCTCTGTCTCTGTGTCTCTGTCTCTGTGTCTCTGCCTCTGTGTCTCTGTCTCTGTGTCTCTGTCTCTATGTCTCTGTCTCTGTGTCTCTGTCTCTGTGTCTCTGTCTCTGTGTCTCTGTCTCTGTGTCTCTGTCTCTGTTTCTCTGTCTCTGTCTCTCTGTCTCTGTGTCTCTGTCTCTGTGTCTCCTTCTCTGTCTCACTGTCTCTGTGTCTCTGTCTCTGTGTCTCCGTCTCTGTGCCTCTGTCTCTGCCTCTGAATCTCTGTCTCTGTGTCTCTGTCCCAGTGTCTCTGTCTCTGTGTTTCTGTCTCTGTGTCTCTGTCTCTGTGTCTCTGTCTCTGTGTCTCTGTCTCTGTGTCTCTGTCTCTGTGTCTCTGCCTCTGTGTCTCTGTCTCTGTGTCTCTGTCTCTGTCTCTTTGTCTCTGTGTCTCTGTCTCTGTGTCTCCTTCTCTGTCTCACTGTCTCTGTGTCTCTGTCTCTGTGTCTCCGTCTCTGTGCCTCTGTCCTGCCTCTGAATCTCTGTCTCTGTGTCTCTGTCCCAGAGCCTCCGTCTCTGTGTCTCTGTCTCTGTGTATCTATCTCTGTGTCTCTGTCTCTGTCTCTGTCTCTGCTTCTCTTTCTCTGTGTCTCTACCTCTGTGTCTCTGTCTCGGTGTCTCTGTCCCTGTGTCCCCTCCTCTGTGCCTCCGTCTCCGTGTGTCCGTCTCTGTGCCTCTGTCTCGGTCTCTGGGTCTCTGACTTTGTGTCTCTGTCTCTGTGTCTCTGTCTCTGTGTCTCTGTCTCTGTGTCTCTGTCTCTGTGTCTCTGTCTCTGTGTCTCCGTCTTTGTGTCTCTGTCTCTGTGTCTCTGTCCCTGTGGCTCCTTCTCTGTGTCACTCTCTCTGCGTCCCTGTCTCTGTGTCTCTGCCTCTGTCTCTGTGTATCTGCCTCTGTGTCTCCCTCCCTGTGACACGGTCCCTGTGTTACCGTCTCTGTGTCTCGGCCTCTGTGTCTCTGTCTCTGTGTCTCTGTCTCTGTGTCTCTGTCTCTGTGTCTCTGTCTCTGTGTCTATGTCTCTGTGTCTCTGCCTCTGTGTCTCTGTCTCTGTGTCTCTGTCTCTGTGTCTCTGTCTCTGTGTCTCTGTCTCTGTGTCTCTGTCTCTGTGTCTCTGTCTCTGTGTCTCTGTCTCTGTGTCTCTGTCTCTGTGTCTCTGTCTCTGTGTCTCTGTCCCAGTGTCTCTGTCTCTGTGTCTCTGTCTCTGTGTCTCTGTCTCTGTGTCTCTGTCTCTGTGTCTCTGTCTCTGTGTCTCTGTCTCTGTGTCTCTGTCTCTGTGTCTCTGTCTCTGAGTCTCTGTCTCTGTGTCTCTGTCTCTGTGTCTCTGTCTCTGAATCTCTGTCTCTGTGTCCCTGTCTCTGCGTCTCTGTTCCTGTGTCGCCGTATCCGTGAATAGGTGTCTGCGTCTCGGTCTATGTGTCTCTGTCTCTGTGCCTCTGCCTCTGTGTCTATGCCTCTGTCTCTGTCTCTCTGTCTCTGTGTGTCTGCCTCGCTCTCTCTCTCTCTGTGTCTCTGTCTCTCTGTCTCTGTGTATCTGTCTCTGTGTCTCTGTCTCTGTCTCTGTCTCTGTGTCTCTGCCTCTGTGTCTCTGTACCGATGTCTCTGCCTCCGTGTCTCTGTCTCTTTGTCTCTGTCTCTGCGTCTCTGTCTCTGCGTCTCTGTCTCTGTGTCCCTGTCTCTGTGTCTCTGTCTCCGTGTCTCTGTCTCCGTGTCTCTGCCTCAGTGTCTCTGTCTCTGTGTCTCCGTTTCTGTGTATCTGTCTCTGTGACTCCGTCTCTCTCTCTGTCCCTGTTTCTCTTTCTCTGTGTCTCTATACCTGTGTCTCCTTCTCTGTGTTTCTCTCTCTGTGTCTCTGTCTCTGTTTCTCTTTCTCAGTGCCTCTGTCTCTGTGTCTCTATACCTGTGTCTCTATCTCTGTGTATCCGTCTCTGTGTTTCTCTCTCTGTGTCTCTGTCTCTGTGTCTCTGTCTCTGTGTCTCTGTCTCTGTGTCTCTGTCTCTGTGTCTCTGTCTCTGTGTCTCTGTATCTGTGTCTCTGTCTCTGTGTCTCTGCCCCTGTGTCTCTGTCTCTGTGTTTCTGTCTCTGTGTCTCTGTCTCTGTGTCTCTGTCTCTGTGTCTCTGTCTCTGTGTCTCTGTCTCTGTGTCTCTGTCTCTGTGTCTCTGTCTCTGCCTCTCTGTCTCTGTGTCTCTGTCTCGGTGTCTCCTTCTCTGTCTCACTGTCTCTGTGTCTCTGTCTCTGTGTCTCCGTCTCTGTGCCTCTGTCTCTGCCTCTGAATCTCTGTCTCTGTGTCTCTGTCCCAGAGCCTCCGTCTCTGTGTCTCTGTCTCTGTGTATCTATTTCTGTGTCTCTGTCTCTGTCTCTGTCTCTGCTTCTCTTTCTCTGTGTCTCTGCCTCTGTGTCTCTGTCTCGGTGTCTCTGTCCCTGTGTCCCCTCCTCTGTGTCTCTGTCTCCGTGTCTCCGTCTCTGTGCCTCTGTCTCGGTCTCTGTGTCTCTGTCTCTGTGTCTCTGTCGCTGTGTCTCCGCCTCTGCGTCTCCGTCTCTGTGCCTCTGTCTCTGTCTCTGAGTCTCTGTCTCTGTGTCTCTGTCTATGTGTCCCTGTCTCTGTGTCTCTGTCTCTGTGTCTCTGTCTCTGTGTCTCTGTCTCTGCGTCTCTGTCTCTGTGTCTCTGTCTCTGTGTCTCTGTCTCTGTGTCTATGTCTCTGTGTCTCTGCCTCTGTGTCTCTGTCTCTGTGTCTCTGTCTCTGTGTCTCTGTCTCTGTGTCTCTGTCTCTGTGTCTCTGTCTTTGTGTCTCTGTCTCTGTGTCTATGTCTCTGTGTATCTGTCTCTGTGTCTCTGTCTCTGTCTCTGAATCTCTGTCTCTCAGTCTCTGTCTCTGTGTCTCTGTCTCTGTGTCTCTGTCTCTGTGTCTCTGTCTCTGTGTCTCTGTCTACGTGTCTCTGTCTCTGTGTCTTTGAGTCTGTGTCTCTGTCTCTGTGTCTCTATCTCTGTGTCTCTGTCTCTGTGTCGCTGTCTCTGTGTCTCTGTCCCTGTGGCTCCGTCTCTGTGTATCTGTCTCTGTCTCTGTGTGTGTGTCTCTGTGTCTGTCCCTGTGTGTATGACTCAGTCTCTGAGTCTCTGTCTCTGTGTCTCTGTCTCTGTCTCTGTCTCTGTGTCTCTGTCTCTGTGTCTCTGTCTATGTGTCTATGTCTCTGTGTCTCTGTCTCTGTTTCTCGGTCTCTGTGTCTCTCTCCCTGTGTCACGGTCTCTGTGTCTCGGTCTCTGTGACTCCGCCTCTGCGTCTCTTTCTCTGTGTCTGTGTCTCCGTCTCTGTGTCTCTGTCTCTCTGTCTCAGTGTCCCTGTCTCTGTGTCTCCGTCTCTGTGTCTCTGTCTCTGTGTCTCTGTCTCTGTGTCTCTGTCTCTGTGTCTCTGTCTCTGTGTCTCTGTCTCTGTGTCTATGTCTCTGTGTCTCTGCCTCTGTGTCTCTGTCTCTGTGTCTCTGTCTCTGTGTCTCTGTCTCTGTGTCTCTTTCTCAGTGCCTCTGTCTCTGTGTCTCTATACCTGTGTCTCTATCTCTGTGTATCCGTCTCTGTGTTTCTGTCTCTGTGTCTCTGTCCCTGAGAATCTGTCTCTGTGTTTCTGCCTCTGTGTCTCTGTCCCTGTGTCTCCGTCTCTGTGTCTCTGTCTCTCTCACTTTGTCTCTGTCTCTGTGTATCTGTCTCTGTGTCTCTGTCTCCGTGTCTCTGTCTCCGTGTCTCTGCCTCAGTGTCTCTGTCTCTGTGTCTCCGTTTCTGTGTATCTGTCTCTGTGACTCCGTCTCTCTCTCTGTCCCTGTGTCTCTGTCTCTGTGTCTCTGTCTCTGTGTCTCTGTCTCTGTCTCTGTCTCTGTGTCTCTGTCTCTGTGTCTCTGTCTATGTGTCTATGTCTCTGTGTCTCTGTCTCTGTTTCTCGGTCTCTGTGTCTCTCTTCCTGTGTCACGGTCTCTGTGTCTCGGTCTCTGTGACTCCGCCTCTGCGTCTCTTTCTCTGTGTCTGTGTCTCCGTCTCTGTGTCTCTGTCTCTCTGTCTCAGTGTCCCTGTCTCTGTGTCTCCGTCTCTGTGTCTCTGTCTCTGTGTCTCTGTCTCTGTGTCTCTGTCTCTGTGTCTCTGTCTCTGTGTCTCTGTCTCTGTGTCTCTGTCTCTGCGTCTCTGTCTCTGTGTCTCTGTCTCTGTGTCTCTGTCTCTGTGTCTCTGTCTCTGTGTCTCTGTCTCTGTGCCTCTGTCTCTGTGTCCCTGTCTCGGTGTCTCTGTCCCTGTGGCTCCCTCTATGTGTCACTCTCTCTGCGTCCCTGTCTCTGTGTCTCTGTCTCTGTCTCTGTGTATCTGCCTCTGTGTCTCCCTCCCTGTGTCACGGTCCCTGTGTTACCGTCTCTGTGTCTCGGCCTCTGTGTCTCTGTCTCTGTGTCTCTGTCTCTGTGTCTCTGTCTCTGTGTCTATGTCTCTGTGTCTCTGCCTCTGTGTCTCTGTCTCTGTGTCTCTGTCTCTGTGTCTCTGTCTCTGTGTCTCTGTCTCTGTGTCTCTGTCTCTGTGTCTCTGTCTCTGTGTCTCTGTCTCTGTGTCTCTGTCTCTGTGCCTCTGTCTCTGTGTCTCTGTCCCTGAGAATCTGTCTCTGTGTTTCTGCCTCTGTGTCTCTGTCCCTGTGTCTCCGTCTCTGTGTCTCTGTCTCTCTCACTTTGTCTCTGTCTCTGTGTATCTGTCTCTGTGTCTCTGTCTCCGTGTCTCTGTCTCCGTGTCTCTGCCTCAGTGTCTCTGTCTCTGTGTCTCCGTTTCTGTGTATCTGTCTCTGTGACTCCGTCTCTCTCTCTGTCCCTGTTTCTCTTTCTCTGTGTCTCTATACCTGTGTCTCCTTCTCTGTGTTTCTCTCTCTGTGTCTCTGTCTCTGTTTCTCTTTCTCAGTGCCTCTGTCTCTGTGTCTCTATACCTGTGTCTCTATCTCTGTGTATCCGTCTCTGTGTTTCTCTCTCTGTGTCTCTGTCTCTGTGTCTCTGTCTCTGTGTCTCCGTCTCTGTGTCTCTGTCTCTGTGTCTCTGTCTCTGTGTCTCTGTCTCTGTGTCTATGTCTCTGTGTCTCTGCCTCTGTGTCTCTGTCTCTGTGTCTCTGTCTCTGTGTCTCTGTCTCTGTGTCTCTGTCTCTGTGTCTCTGTCTCTGTGTCTCTGTCTCTGTGTCTCTGTCTCTGTGTCTCTGTCTCTGTGCCTCTGTCTCTGTGTCTCTGTCCCTGAGAATCTGTCTCTGTGTTTCTGCCTCTGTGTCTCTGTCCCTGTGTCTCCGTCTCTGTGTCTCTGTCTCTCTCACTTTGTCTCTGTCTCTGTGTATCTGTCTCTGTGTCTCTGTCTCCGTGTCTCTGTCTCCGTGTCTCTGCCTCAGTGTCTCTGTCTCTGTGTCTCCGTTTCTGTGTATCTGTCTCTGTGACTCCGTCTCTCTCTCTGTCCCTGTTTCTCTTTCTCTGTGTCTCTATACCTGTGTCTCCTTTTCTGTGTTTCTCTCTCTGTGTCTCCGTCTCTGTTTCTCTTTCTCAGTGCCTCTGTCTCTGTGTCTCTATACCTGTGTCTCTATCTCTGTGTATCCGTCTCTGTGTTTCTCTCTCTGTGTCTCTGTCTCTGTGTCTCTGTCTCTGTGTCTCCGTCTCTGTGTCTCTGTCTCTGTGTCTCTGTCTCTGTGTCTCTGTCTCTGTGTCTCTGTCTCTGTGTCTCTGTCTCTGTGTCTCTGTCTCTGTGTCTATGTCTCTGTGTCTCTGCCTCTGTGTCTCTGTCTCTGTGTCTCTGTCTCTGTGTCTCTGTCTCTGTGTTTCTGTCTCTGTGTCTCTGTCTCTGTGTCTCTGTCTCTGTGTCTCTGTCTCTGTGTCTCTGTCTCTGTGTCTCTGTCTCTGTGTCTCTGTCTCTGTGTCTCTGTCTCTGCCTCTCTGTCTCTGTGTCTCTGTCTCGGTGTCTCCTTCTCTGTCTCACTGTCTCTGTGTCTCTGTCTCTGTGTCTCCGTCTCTGTGCCTCTATCTCTGCCTCTGAATCTCTGTCTCTGTGTCTCTGTCCCAGAGCCTCCGTCTCTGTGTCTCTGTCTCTGTGTATCTATCTCTGTGTCTCTGTCTCTGTCTCTGTCTCTGCTTCTCTTTCTCTGTGTCTCTGCCTCTGTGTCTCTGTCTCGGTGTCTCTGTCCCTGTGTCCCCTCCTCTGTGTCTCTGTCTCCGTGTCTCCGTCTCTGTGCCTCTGTCTCGGTCTCTGTGTCTCTGTCTCTGTGTCTCTGTCGCTGTGTCTCCGCCTCTGCGTCTCCGTCTCTGTGCCTCTGTCTCTGTCTCTGAGTCTCTGTCTCTGTGTCTCTGTCTATGTGTCCCTGTCTCTGTGTCTCTGTCTCTGTGTCTCTGTCTCTGTGTCTCTGTCTCTGCGTCTCCGTCTCTGTGTCTCTGTCTTTGTGTCTCTGTCTCTGTGTCTATGTCTCTGTGTATCTGTCTCTGTGTCTCTGTCTCTGTCTCTGTGTCTCTGTCTCTGTGTCTCTGTCTCTGTGTCTCTGTCTCTGTGTCTCTGTCTCAGTGTCTCTGTCTCTGTGTCTCTGTCTCTGTGTCTCTGTCTCTGTGTCTCTGTCTCTGTGTCTCTGTCTCTGTGTCTCTGTCTCTGTGTCTTTGTCTCTGTGTCTCTGTCGTTGTGTCTCTGTCTCTGTGTCTCTGTCTCTGTGTCTCTGTCTCTGTGTCTCTGTCTCTGTGTCTCTGTCTCTGTGTCTCTGTCTCTGTGTCTCTGTCCCTGTGTCTCTGTCTCTGTGTCTCTGTCTCTGTGTCTCTGTCTCTGTGTCTCTGTCTCTGTGTCTCTGTCTCTGTGTCTCTGTCTCTGTGTCTCTGTCTCTGTGTCTCTGTCTCTGTGTCTCTGTCTCTGTGTCTCTGTCTCTGTGTCTCTGTCTCTGTGTCTCTGTCTCTGTGTCTCTGTCTCTGTGTCTCTGTCTCTGTGTCTCTGTCTCTGTGTCTCTGTCTCTGTGTCTCTGTCTCTGTGTCTCTGTCTCTGTGTCTCTGTCTCTGTGTCTCTGTCTCTGTGTCTCTGTCTCTGTGTCTCTGTCTCTGTGTCTCTGTCTCTGTGTCTCTGTCTCTGTGTCTCTGTCTCTGTGTCTTTGAGTCTGTGTCTCTGTCTCTGTGTCTCTGTCTCTGTGTCTCTGTCTCTGTGCCTCTGTCTCTGTGTCTCTGTCTCTGTGTCTCTGTCGCTGTGTCTCTGTCTCTGTGTCTCTGTCTCTGTGTCTCTGTCTCTGTGTCGCTGTCTCTGTGTCTCTGTCCCTGTGGCTCCGTCTCTGTGTATCTGTCTCTGTCTCTGTGTGTGTGTCTCTGTGTCTGTCCCTGTGTGTATGACTCAGTCTCTGAGTCTCTGTCTCTGTGTCTCTGTCTCTGTCTCTGTCTCTGTGTCTCTGTCTCTGTGTCTCTGTCTATGTGTCTATGTCTCTGTGTCTCTGTCTCTGTTTCTCGGTCTCTGTGTCTCTCTCCCTGTGTCACGGTCTCTGTGTCTCGGTCTCTGTGACTCCGCCTCTGCGTCTCTTTCTCTGTGTCTGTGTCTCCGTCTCTGTGTCTCTGTCTCTCTGTCTCAGTGTCCCTGTCTCTGTGTCTCCGTCTCTGTGTCTCTGTCTCTGTGTCTCTGTCTCTGTGCCTCTGTCTCTGTGTCTCTGTCTCTGTGTCTCTGTCTCTGTGTCTCTGCGTCTCTGTCTCTGTGTCTCTGTCTCTGTGTCTCTGTCTCTGTGTCTCTGTCTCTGTGTCTCTGTCTCTGTGTCTCTGTCTCTGTGTCCCTGTCTCGGTGTCTCTGTCCCTGTGGCTCCCTCTCTGTGTCACTCTCTCTGCGTCCCTGTCTCTGTGTCTCTGTCTCTGTCTCTGTGTATCTGCCTCTGTGTCTCCCTCCCTGTGTCACGGTCCCTGTGTCTCTGTCTCTGTGTCTCTGTCTCTGTGTCTCTGTCTCTGTGTCTATGTCTCTGTGTCTCTGCCTCTGTGTCTCTGTCTCTGTGTCTCTGTCTCTATGTCTATGTCTCTGTGTCTCTGCCTCTGTGTCTCTGTCTCTGTGTCTCTGTCTCTGTGTCTCTGTCTCTGTGTCTCTGTCTCTGTGTCTCTGTCTCTGTGTCTCTGTCTCTGTGCCTCTGTCTCTGTGTCTCTGTCCCTGAGAATCTGTCTCTGTGTTTCTGCCTCTGTGTCTCTGTCCCTGTGTCTCCGTCTCTGTGTCTCTGTCTCTCTCACTTTGTCTCTGTCTCTGTGTATCTGTCTCTGTGTCTCTGTCTCCGTGTCTCTGTCTCCGTGTCTCTGCCTCAGTGTCTCTGTCTCTGTGTCTCCGTTTCTGTGTATCTGTCTCTGTGACTCCGTCTCTCTCTCTGTCCCTGTTTCTCTTTCTCTGTGTCTCTATACCTGTGTCTCCTTCTCTGTGTTTCTCTCTCTGTGTCTCTGTCTCTGTTTCTCTTTCTCAGTGCCTCTGTCTCTGTGTCTCTATACCTGTGTCTCTATCTCTGTGTATCCGTCTCTGTGTTTCTCTCTCTGTGTCTCTGTCTCTGTGTCTCTGTCTCTGTGTCTCCGTCTCTGTGTCTCTGTCTCTGTGTCTCTGTCTCTGTGTCTCTGTCTCTGTGTCTCTGTCTCTGTGTCTCTGTCTCTGTGTCTCTGTCTCTGTGTCTCTGTCTCTGTGTCTCTGTCTCTGTGTCTCTGTCTCTGTGTCTCTGTCTCTGTGTCTCTGTCTCTCTGTCTTTGAGTCTGTGTCTCTGTCTCTGTGTCTCTGTCTCTGTGCCTCTGTCTCTGTGTCTCTGGCTCTGTGTCTCTGTCGCTGTGTCTCTGTCTCTGTGTCTCTGTCTCTGTGTCTCTGTCTCTGTGTCGCTGTCTCTGTGTCTCTGTCCCTGTGGCTCCGTCTCTGTGTATCTGTCTCTGTCTCTGTGTGTGTGTCTCTGTGTCTGTCCCTGTGTGTATGACTCAGTCTCTGAGTCTCTGTCTCTGTGTCTCTGTCTCTGTGTCTCTGTCTCTGTGTCTCTGTCTCTGCGTCTCTGTCTCTGTGTCTCTGTCTCTGTGTCTCTGTCTCTGTGTCTCTGTCTCTGTGTCTCTGTCTCGGTGTCTCTGTCTCGGTGTCTCTGTCCCTGTGACTCCCTCTCTGTGTCACTCTCTCTGCGTCCCTGTCTCTGTGTCTCTGTCCCTGTCTCTGTGTATCTGCCTCTGTGTCTCCCTCCCTGTGTCACGGTCCCTGTGTTACCGTCTCTGTGTCTCGGCCTCTGTGTCTCTGTCTCTGTGTCTCTGTCTCTGTGTCTCTGTCTCTGTGTCTATGTCTCTGTGTCTCTGCCTCTGTGTCTCTGTCTCTGTGTCTCTGTCTCTGTGTCTCTGTCTCTGTGTCTCTGTCTCTGTGTCTCTGTCTCTGTGTCTCTGTCTCTGTGTCTCTGTCTCTGTGTCTCTGTCTCTGCGTCTCTGTCTCTGTGTCTCTGTCTCTGTGTCTCTGTCTCTGTGTCTCTGTCTCTGTGCCTCTGTCTCTGTGTCTCTGTCTCTGTGTCTCTGTCTCTGTGTCTCTGTCTCTGTGTCTCTGTCTCTGTGTCTCTGTCTCTGTGTCTCTGTCTCTGTGTCTCTGTCTCTGTGTCTCTGTCTCTGTGTCTCTGTCTCTGTGTCTCTGTCTCTGTGTCTCTGTCTCTGTGTCTCTGTCTCTGTGTCTCTGTCTCTGTGTCTCTGTCTCTGTGTCTCTGTCTCTGGGTCTCTGTCTCTGCGTCTCTGTGTCTCTGTCTCTGTCTCTGTGTCCCTGTCTCTGAGTCCCTCTCGCTGTGTCCCAGTCTCTGTGTCTCTGTCTCTGTGTCTCTTTCTCTGTGTCTCTGTCTCTGTGTCTCTGTCTCTGTGTCTCTGTCTCTGTGTCTCTGTCTCTGTGTCTCTGTCTCTGTGTCTCTGTCTCTGTGTCTCTGTCTCTGTGTCTCTGCCTCCGTCTCTCTGTCTCTGTGTCTCTGTCTCTCTGTCTCTGTGTATCTGTCTCTGTGTCTCTGTCTCTGTCTCTGTCTCTGTGTCTCTGCCTCTGTGTCTCTGTACCGATGTCTCTGCCTCCGTGTCTCTGTCTCTTTGTCTCTGTCTCTGCGTCTCTGTCTCTGCGTCTCTGTCTCTGTGTCCCTGTCTCTGTGTCTATGTCTCTGTGCCTCTCTCTCTGTGTCTCTGTCCCTGAGAATCTGTCTCTGTGTTTCTGCCTCTGTGTCTCTGTCCCTGTGTCTCCGTCTCTGTGTCTCTGTCTCTCTCACTTTGTCTCTGTCTCTGTGTCTCTGTCTCCGTGTCTCTGTCTCCGTGTCTCTGCCTCAGTGTCTCTGTCTCTGTGTCTCCGTTTCTGTGTATCTGTCTCTGTGACTCCGTCTCTCTCTCTGTCCCTGTTTCTCTTTCTCTGTGTCTCTATACCTGTGTCTCCTTCTCTGTGTTTCTCTCTCTGTGTCTCTGTCTCTGTTTCTCTTTCTCAGTGCCTCTGTCTCTGTGTCTCTATACCTGTGTCTCTATCTCTGTGTATCCGTCTCTGTGTTTCTCTCTCTGTGTCTCTGTCTCTGTGTCTCTGTCTCTGTGTCTCTGTCTCTGTGTCTCTGTCTCTGTGCCTCTGCCTCTGTGTCTCTGTCTCTGTGTCTCTGTCTCTGTGTCTCTGTCTCTGTGTCTCTGTCTCTGTGTCTCTGTCTTTGTGTCTCTGTCTCTGTGTCTATGTCTCTGTGTATCTGTCTCTGTGTCTCTGTCTCTGTCTCTGAATCTCTGTCTCTCAGTCTCTGTCTCTGTGTCTCTGTCTCTGTGTCTCTGTCTCTGTGTCTCTGTCTACGTGTCTCTGTCTCTGTGTCTTTGAGTCTGTGTCTCTGTCTCTGTGTCTCTGTCTCTGTGTCTCTGTCTCTGTGTCTCTGTCTCTGTGTCTCTGTCTCTGTGTCTCTGTCTCTGTGTCTCTGTCTCTGTGTCTCTGTCTCTGTGTCTCTGTCTCTGTGTCTCTGTCTCTGTGTCTCTGTCTCTGTGTCTCTGTCTCTGTGTCTTTGTCTCTGTGTCTCTGTCGTTGTGTCTCTGTCTCTGTGTCTCTGTCTCTGTGTCTCTGTCTCTGTGTCTCTGTCTCTGTGTCTCTGTCTCTGTGTCTCTGTCTCTGTGTCTCTGTCTCTGTGTCTCTGTCTCTGTGTCTCTGTCTCTGTGTCTCTGTCTCTGTGTCTCTGTCTCTGTGTCTCTGTCTCTGTGTCTCTGTCTCTGTGTCTCTGTCTCTGTGTCTCTGTCTCTGTGTCTCTGTCTCTGTGTCTCTGTCTCTGTGTCTCTGTCTCTGTGTCTCTGTCTCTGTGTCTCTGTCTCTGTGTCTCTGTCTCTGTGTCTCTGTCTCTGTGTCTCTGTCTCTGTGTCTCTGTCTCTGTGTCTCTGTCTCTGTGTCTCTGTCTCTGTGTCTCTGTCTCTGTGTCTCTGTCTCTGTGTCTCTGTCTCTGTGTCTCTGTCTCTGTGTCTCTGTCTCTGTGTCTCTGTCTCTGTGTCTCTGTCTCTGTGTCTTTGAGTCTGTGTCTCTGTCTCTGTGTCTCTGTCTCTGTGTCTCTGTCTCTGTGTCTCTGTCTCTGTGCCTCTGTCTCTGTGTCTCTGTCTCTGTGTCTCTGTCGCTGTGTCTCTGTCTCTGTGTCTCTGTCTCTGTGTCTCTGTCTCTGTGTCGCTGTCTCTGTGTCTCTGTCCCTGTGGCTCCGTCTCTGTGTATCTGTCTCTGTCTCTGTGTGTGTGTCTCTGTGTCTGTCCCTGTGTGTATGACTCAGTCTCTGAGTCTCTGTCTCTGTGTCTCTGTCTCTGTCTCTGTCTCTGTGTCTCTGTCTCTGTGTCTCTGTCTATGTGTCTATGTCTCTGTGTCTCTGTCTCTGTTTCTCGGTCTCTGTGTCTCTCTCCCTGTGTCACGGTCTCTGTGTCTCGGTCTCTGTGACTCCGCCTCTGCGTCTCTTTCTCTGTGTCTGTGTCTCCGTCTCTGTGTCTCTGTCTCTCTGTCTCAGTGTCCCTGTCTCTGTGTCTCCGTCTCTGTGTCTCTGTCTCTGTGTCTCTGTCTCTGTGTCTCTGTCTCTGTGTCTCTGTCTCTGTGTCTCTGTCTCTGTGTCTCTGTCTCTGCGTCTCTGTCTCTGTGTCTCTGTCTCTGTGTCTCTGTCTCTGTGTCTCTGTCTCTGTGTCTCTGTCTCTGTGTCTCTGTCTCTGTGTCTCCCTCCCTGTGTCACGGTCCCTGTGTTACCGTCTCTGTGTCTCGGCCTCTGTGTCTCTGTCTCGGTGTCTCTGTCCCTGTGGCTCCCTCTCTGTGTCACTCTCTCTGCGTCCCTGTCTCTGTGTCTCTGTCTCTGTCTCTGTGTATCTGCCTCTGTGTCTCCCTCCCTGTGTCACGGTCCCTGTGTTACCGTCTCTGTGTCTCGGCCTCTGTGTCTCTGTCTCTGTGTCTCTGTCTCTGTGTCTCTGTCTCTGTGTCTATGTCTCTGTGTCTCTGCCTCTGTGTCTCTGTCTCTGTGTCTCTGTCTCTGTGTCTCTGTCTCTGTGTCTCTGTCTCTGTGTCTCTGTCTCTGTGTCTCTGTCTCTGTGTCTCTGTCTCTGTGTCTCTGTCTCTGTGTCTCTGTCTCTGTGTCTCTGTCTCTGTGCCTCTGTCTCTGTGTCTCTGTCCCTGAGAATCTGTCTCTGTGTTTCTGCCTCTGTGTCTCTGTCCCTGTGTCTCCGTCTCTGTGTCTCTGTCTCTCTCACTTTGTCTCTGTCTCTGTGTATCTGTCTCTGTGTCTCTGTCTCCGTGTCTCTGTCTCCGTGTCTCTGCCTCAGTGTCTCTGTCTCTGTGTCTCCGTTTCTGTGTATCTGTCTCTGTGACTCCGTCTCTCTCTCTGTCCCTGTTTCTCTTTCTCTGTGTCTCTATACCTGTGTCTCCTTCTCTGTGTTTCTCTCTCTGTGTCTCTGTCTCTGTTTCTCTTTCTCAGTGCCTCTGTCTCTGTGTCTCTGTACCTGTGTCTCTATCTCTGTGTATCCGTCTCTGTGTTTCTCTCTCTGTGTCTCTGTCTCTGTGTCTCTGTCTCTGTGTCTCTGTCTCTCTGTCTTTGAGTCTGTGTCTCTGTCTCTGTGTCTCTGTCTCTGTGCCTCTGTCTCTGTGTCTCTGGCTCTGTGTCTCTGTCGCTGTGTCTCTGTCTCTGTGTCTCTGTCTCTGTGTCTCTGTCTCTGTGTCGCTGTCTCTGTGTCTCTGTCCCTGTGGCTCCGTCTCTGTGTATCTGTCTCTGTCTCTGTGTGTGTGTCTCTGTGTCTGTCCCTGTGTGTATGACTCAGTCTCTGAGTCTCTGTCTCTGTGTCTCTGTCTCTGTGTCTCTGTCTCTGTGTCTCTGTCTCTGTGTCTCTGTCTCTGTGTCTCTGTCTCTGTGTCTCTGTCTCTGTGTCTCTGTCTCTGTGTCTCTGTCTCTGTGTCTCTGTCTCTGTGTCTCTGTCTGTGTGTCTCTGTCTCTGGGTCTCTGTCTCTGCGTCTCTGTGTCTCTGTCTCTGTCTCTGTGTCCCTGTCTCTGAGTCCCTCTCGCTGTGTCCCAGTCTCTGTGTCTCTGTCTCTGTGTCTCTTTCTCTGTGTCTCTGTCTCTGTGTCTCTGTCTCTGTGTCTCTGTCTCTGTGTCTCTGTCTCTGTGTCTCTGTCTCTGTGTCTCTGTCTCTGTGTCTCTGTCTCTGTGTCTCTGCCTCCGTCTCTCTGTCTCTGTGTCTCTGTCTCTCTGTCTCTGTGTATCTGTCTCTGTGTCTCTGCCTCTGTGTCTCTGTACCGATGTCTCTGCCTCCGTGTCTCTGTCTCTTTGTCTCTGTCTCTGCGTCTCTGTCTCTGCGTCTCTGTCTCTGTGTCCCTGTCTCTGTGTCTATGTCTCTGTGCCTCTCTCTCTGTGTCTCTGTCCCTGAGAATCTGTCTCTGTGTTTCTGCCTCTGTGTCTCTGTCCCTGTGTCTCCGTCTCTGTGTCTCTGTCTCTCTCACTTTGTCTCTGTCTCTGTGTCTCTGTCTCCGTGTCTCTGTCTCCGTGTCACTGCCTCAGTGTCTCTGTCTCTGTGTCTCCGTTTCTGTGTATCTGTCTCTGTGACTCCGTCTCTCTCTCTGTCCCTGTTTCTCTTTCTCTGTGTCTCTATACCTGTGTCTCCTACTCTGTGTTTCTCTCGTTGTGTCTCTGTCTCTGTTTCTCTTTCTCAGTGCCTCTGTCTCTGTGTCTCTATACCTGTGTCTCTATCTCTGTGTATCCGTCTCTGTGTTTCTCTCTCTGTGTCTCTGTCTCTGTGTCTCTGTCTCTGTGTCTCTGTCTCTGTGTCTCTGTCTCTGTGTCTCTGTCTCTGTGTCTCTGTCTCTGTGTCTCTGTCTCTGTGTCTCTGTCTCCGTGTCTCTGCCTCAGTGTCTCTGTCTCTGTCTCTCTGTCTCTGTGTCTCTGTCTCTGTGTCTCCTTCTCTGTCTCACTGTCTCTGTGTCTCTGTCTCTGTGTCTCCGTCTCTGTGCCTCTGTCTCTGCCTCTGAATCTCTGTCTCTGTGTCTCTGTCCCAGAGCCTCCGTCTCTGTGTCTCTGTCTCTGTGTATCTATCTCTGTGTCTCTGTCTCTGTCTCCGTGTCTCTGTCTCCGTGTATCTGTCTCTGTCTCTGTGTCTCTGTCTCTGTGTCTCTGTCTACGTGTCTCTGTCTCTGTGTCTTTGAGTCTGTGTCTCTGTCTCTGTGTCTCTGTCTCTGTGTCTGTGTCTCTGTGTCTCTGTCTCTGTGTCTCTGTCTCTGTGTCTCTGTCTCTGTGTCTCTCTCTCTGTGTCTCTGTCTCTGTGTCTCTGTCTCTGTGTCTCTGTCTCTGTGTCTCTGTCTCTGTGTCTCTGTCTCTGTGTCTCTGTCTCTGTGTCTCTGTCTCTGTGTCTCTGTCTCTGTGTCTCTGTCTCTGTGTCTCTGTCTCTGTGTCTCTGTCTCTGTTTCTCGGTCTCTGTGTCTCTCTCCCTGTGTCACGGTCTCTGTGTCTCGGTCTCTGTGTCTCCGCCTCTGCGTCTCTTTCTCTGTGTCTGTGTCTCCGTCTCTGTGTCTCTGTCTCTCTGTCTCAGTGTCACTGTCTCTGTGTCTCTGTCTCTGTGTCTCTGTCTCTGTGTCTCTGTCTCTGTGTCTCTGTCTCTGTGTCTCTGTCTCTGTGTCTCTGTCTCTGTGTCTCTGTCTCTGTCTCTGTGTCTCTGTCTCTGTGTCTCTGTCTCTGTGTCTCTGTCTCGGTGTCTCTGTCCCTGTGGCTCCCTCTCTGTGTCACTCTCTCTGCGTCCCTGTCTCTGTGTCTCTGTCTCTGTCTCTGTGTATCTGCCTCTGTGTCTCCCTCCCTGTGTCACGGTCCCTGTGTTACCGTCTCTGTGTCTCGGCCTCTGTGTCTCTGTCTCTGTGTCTCTGTCTCTGTGTCTCTGCCTCCGTCTCTCTGTCTCTGTGTCTCTGTCTCTCTGTCTCTGTGTATCTGTCTCTGTGTCTCTGTCTCTGTCTCTGTCTCTGTGTCTCTGCCTCTGTGTCTCTGTACCGATGTCTCTGCCTCCGTGTCTGTGTCTCTTTGTCTCTGTCTCTGCGTCTCTGTCTCTGCGTCTCTGTCTCTGTGTCCCTGTCTCTGTGTCTCTGTCTCTGTGCCTCTGTCTCTGTGTCTCTGTCCCTGAGAATCTGTCTCTGTGTTTCTGCCTCTGTGTCTCTGTCCCTGTGTCTCCGTCTCTGTGTCTCTGTCTCTCTCACTTTGTCTCTGTCTCTGTGTATCTGTCTCTGTGTCTCTGTCTCCGTGTCTCTGTCTCCGTGTCTCTGCCTCAGTGTCTCTGTCTCTGTGTCTCCGTTTCTGTGTATCTGTCTCTGTGACTCCGTCTCTCTCTCTGTCCCTGTTTCTCTTTCTCTGTGTCTCTATACCTGTGTCTCCTTCTCTGTGTTTCTCTCTCTGTGTCTCTGTCTCTGTTTCTCTTTCTCAGTGCCTCTGTCTCTGTGTCTCTATACCTGTGTCTCTATCTCTGTGTATCCGTCTCTGTGTTTCTCTCTCTGTGTCTCTGTCTCTGTGTCTCTGACTCTGTGTCTCTGTCTCTGTGTCTCTGTCTCTGTGTCTCTGTCTCCGTGTCTCTGCCTCAGTGTCTCTGTCTCTGTGTCTCCGTTTCTGTGTATCTGTCTCTGTGACTCCGTCTCTCTCTCCGTCCCTGTTTCTCTTTCTCTGTGTCTCTATACCTGTATCTCCTTCTCTGTGTTTCTCTCTCTGTGTCTCTGTCTCTGTTTCTCTTTCTCAGTGCCTCTGTCTCTGTGTCTCTGCCTCTGTGTCTCTGTCTCTGTGTTTCTGTCTCTGTGTCTCTGTCTCTGTGTCTCTGTCTCTGTGTCTCTGTCTCTGTGTCTCTGTCTCTGTGTCTCTGTCTCTGTGTCTCTGTCTCTGTGTCTCTGTCTCTGTGTCTCTGTCTCTGTCTCTCTGTCTCTGTGTCTCTGTCTCTGTGTCTCCTTCTCTGTCTCACTGTCTCTGTGTCTCTGTCTCTGTGTCTCCGTCTCTGTGCCTCTGTCTCTGCCTCTGACTCTCTGTCTCTGTGTCTCTGTCCCAGAGCCTCCGTCTCTGTGTCTCTGTCTCTGTGTATCTATCTCTGTGTCTCTGTCTCTGTCTCTGTCTCTGCTTCTCTTTCTCTGTGTCTCTGCCTCTGTGTCTCTGTCTCGGTGTCTCTGTCCCTGTGTCCCCTCCTCTGTGTCTCTGTCTCCGTGTCTCCGTCTCTGTGCCTCTGTCTCGGTCTCTGTGTCTCTGTCTCTGTCTCTCTGTCGCTGTGTCTCCGCCTCTGCGTCTCCGTCTCTGTGCCTCTGTCTCTGACTCTGAGTCTCTGTCTCTGTGTCTCTGTCTATGTGTCCCTGTCTCTGTGTCTCTGTCTCGGTGTCTCCGTCCCTGTGGCTCCTTCTCTGTGTCACTCTCTCTGCGTCCCTGTCTCTGTGTCTCTGTCTCTGTCTCTGTGTATCTGCCTGTGTGTCTCCCTCCCTGTGTCACGGTCCCTGTGTTACCGTCTCTGTGTCTCGGCATCTGTGTCTCTGTCTCTGTGTCTCTGTCTCTGTGTCTCTGTCTCTGTGTCTCTGTCTCTGTGTCTCTGTCTCTGTGTCTCTGTCTCTGTGTCTCTGTCTCTGTGTCTCTGTCTCTGTGTCTCTGTCTCTGTGTCTCTGTCTCTGTGTCTCTGTCTCTGTGTCTATGTCTTTGTGTCTCTGCCTCTGTGTCTCTGTCTCTGTGTCTCTGTCTCTGTGTCTCTGTCTCTGTGTCTCTGTCTCTGTGTCTCTGTCTCTGTGTCTCTGTCCCTGTGTCTCTGTCTCTGTGTCTCTGTCTCTGTGTCTCTGTCTCCGTGTCTCTGTCTCCGTGTCTCTGTCTCCGTGTATCTGTCTCTGCGTCTCTGTGTCTCTGTCTCTGTGTCTCTGTCTACGTGTCTCTGTCTCTGTGTCTTTGAGTCTGTGTCTCTGTCTCTGTGTCTCTGTCTCTGTGTCTCTGTCTCTGTGTCTCTGTCTCTGTGTCTCTGTCTCTGTGTCTCTGTCTCTGTGTCTCTGTCTCTGTGTCTCTGTCTCTGTGTCTCTGTCTCTGTGTCTCTGTCTCTGTGTCTCTCTCTCTGTGTCTCTGTCTCTGTGTCTCTGTCTCTGTGTCTCTGTCTCTGTGTCTCTGTCTCCGTGTCTCTGTCTCTGTGTCTCTGTCTCTGTGTCTCTGTCTCTGTGTCTCTGTCTCTGTGTCTCTGTCTCCGTGTCTCTGTCTCTGTGTCTCTGCCTCTGTGTCTCTGTCTCTGTGCCTCTGTCTCTGTGTCTCTGTCTCTGTGTTTCTGTCTCTGTGTCTTTTAGTCTGTGTCTCTGTCTCTGTGTCTCTGTCTCTGTGTCTCTGTCTCTGTGTCTCTGTCTCTGTGTCTCTGTCTCTGTGCCTCTGTCTCTGTGTCTCGGTCTCTGTGTCTCTGTCGCTGTGTCTCTGTCTCTGTGTCTCTGTCTCTGTGTCTCTGTCTCTGTGTCGCTGTCTCTGTGTCTCTGTCCCTGTGGATCCGTCTCTGTGTATCTGTCTCTGTCTCTGTGTGTGTGTCTCTGTGTCTGTCCCTGTGTGTATGACTCAGTCTCTGAGTCTCTGTCTCTGCGTCTCTGTCTCTGTGTGTGTGTCTCTGTGTCTGCCCCTGTGTGTATGACTCAGTCTCTGAGTCTCTGTCTCTGTGTCTCTGTCTCTGTCTCTGTCTCTGTGTCTCTGTCTCTGTGTCTCTGTCTCTGTGTCTCTGTCTATGTGTCTATGTCTCTGTGTCTCTGTCTCTGTTTCTCGGTCTCTGTGTCTCTCTCCCTGTGTCACGGTCTCTGTGTCTCGGTCTCTGTGTCTCCGCCTCTGCGTCTCTTTCTCTGTGTCTGTGTCTCCGTCTCTGTGTCTCTGTCTCTCTGTCTCAGTGTCACTGTCTCTGTGTCTCTGTCTCTGTGTCTCTGTCTCTGTGTCTCTGTCTCTGTGTCTCTGTCTCTGTGTCTCTGTCTCTGTGTCTCTGTCTCTGTCTCTGTCTCTGTGTCTCTGTCTCTGTGTCTCTGTCTCTGTGTCTCTGTCTCGGTGTCTCTGTCCCTGTGGCTCCCTCTCTGTGTCACTCTCTCTGCGTCCCTGTCTCTGTGTCTCTGTCTCTGTCTCTGTGTATCTGCCTCTGTGTCTCCCTCCCTGTGTCACGGTCCCTGTGTTACCGTCTCTGTGTCTCGGCCTCTGTGTCTCTGTCTCTGTGTCTCTGTCTCTGTGTCTCTGCCTCCGTCTCTCTGTCTCTGTGTCTCTGTCTCTCTGTCTCTGTGTATCTGTCTCTGTGTCTCTGTCTCTGTCTCTGTCTCTGTGTCTCTGCCTCTGTGTCTCTGTACCGATGTCTCTGCCTCCGTGTCTGTGTCTCTTTGTCTCTGTCTCTGCGTCTCTGTCTCTGCGTCTCTGTCTCTGTGTCCCTGTCTCTGTGTCTCTGTCTCTGTGCCTCTGTCTCTGTGTCTCTGTCCCTGAGAATCTGTCTCTGTGTTTCTGCCTCTGTGTCTCTGTCCATGTGTCTCCGTCTCTGTGTCTCTGTCTCTCTCACTTTGTCTCTGTCTCTGTGTATCTGTCTCTGTGTCTCTGTCTCCGTGTCTCTGTCTCCGTGCCTCTGCCTCAGTGTCTCTGTCTCTGTGTCTCCGTTTCTGTGTATCTGTCTCTGTGACTCCGTCTCTCTCTCTGTCCCTGTTTCTCTTTCTCTGTGTCTCTATACCTGTGTCTCCTTCTCTGTGTTTCTCTCTCTGTGTCTCTGTCTCTGTTTCTCTTTCTCAGTGCCTCTGTCTCTGTGTCTCTATACCTGTGTCTCTATCTCTGTGTATCCGTCTCTGTGTTTCTCTCTCTGTGCCTCTGTCTCTGTGTCTCTGTCTCTGTGTCTCTGTCTCTGTGTCTCTGTCTCCGTGTCTCTGCCTCAGTGTCTCTGTCTCTGTGTCTCCGTTTCAGTGTATCTGTCTCTGTGACTCCGTCTCTCTCTCTGTCCCTGTTTCTCTTTCTCTGTGTCTCTATACCTGTATCTCCTTCTCTGTGTTTCTCTCTCTGTGTCTCTGTCTCTGTTTCTCTTTCTCAGTGCCTCTGTCTCTGTGTCTATGCCTCTGTGTCTCTGTCTCTGTGTTTCTGTCTCTGTGTCTCTGTCTCTGTGTCTCTGTCTCTGTGTCTCTGTCTCTGTGTCTCTGTCTCTGTGTCTCTGTCTCTGTGTCACTGTCTCTGTGTCTCTGTCTCTGTCTCTCTGTCTCTGTGTCTCTGTCTCTGTGTCTCCTTCTCTGTCTCACTGTCTCTGTGTCTCTGTCTCTGTGTCTCCGTCTCTGTGCCTCTGTCTCTGCCTCTGACTCTCTGTCTCTGTGTCTCTGTCCCAGAGCCTCCGTCTCTGTGTCTCTGTCTCTGTGTATCTATCTCTGTGTCTCTGTCTCTGTCTCTGTCTCTGCTTCTCTTTCTCAGTGTCTCTGCCTCTGTGTCTCTGTCTCGGTGTCTCTGTCCCTGTGTCCCCTCCTCTGTGTCTCTGTCTCCGTGTCTCCGTCTCTGTGCCTCTGTCTCGGTCTCTGTGTCTCTGTCTCTGTCTCTCTGTCGCTGTGTCTCCGCCTCTGCGTCTCCGTCTCTGTTCCTCTGTCTCTGTCTCTGTGTCTCTGTCTCTGTGTCTCTGTCTATGTGTCCCTGTCTCTGTGTCTCTGTCTCGGTGTCTCTGTCCCTGTGGCTCCTTCTCTGTGTCACTCTCTCTGCGTCACTGTCTCTGTGTCTCTGTCTCTGTCTCTGTGTATCTGCCTCTGAGTCTCCCTCCCTGTGTCACGGTCCCTGTGTTACCGTCTCTGTGTCTCGGCATCTGTGTTTCTGTCTCTGTGTCTCTGCCTCTGAATCTCTGTCTCTGTGTCTCTGTCCCAGTGTCTCTGTCTCTGTGTCTCTGTCTCTGTGTCTCTGTCTCTGTGTCTCTGTCTCTGTGTCTCTGTCTCTGTGTCTCTGTCTCTGTGTCTCTGTCTCTGTGTCTCTGTCTCTGTGTCTCTGTCTCTGTGTCTCTGTCTCTGTGTCTCTGTCTCTGTGTCTCTGTCTCTGTGTCTCTGTCTCTGTGTCTCTGTCTCTGTGTCTCTGTCTCTGTGTCTTTGAGTCTGTGTCTCTGTCTCTGTGTCTCTGTCTCTGTGTCTCTGTCTCTGTGTCTCTGTCTCTGTGCCTCTGTCTCTGTGTCTCGGTCTCTGTGTCTCTGTCGCTGTGTCTCTGTCTCTGTGTCTCTGTCTCTGTGTCTCTGTCTCTGTGTCGCTGTCTCTGTGTCTCTGTCCCTGTGGATCCGTCTCTGTGTATCTGTCTCTGTCTCTGTGTGTGTGTCTCTGTGTCTGTCCCTGTGTGTATGACTCAGTCTCTGAGTCTCTGTCTCTGCGTCTCTGTCTCTGTGTGTGTGTCTCTGTGTCTGTCCCTGTGTGTATGACTCAGTCTCTGAGTCTCTGTCTCTGTGTCTCTGTCTCTGTGTCTCTGTCTCTGTGTCTCTGTCTACGTGTCTCTGTCTCTGTGTCTTTGAGTCTGTGTCTCTGTCTCTGTGTCTCTGTCTCTGTGTCTCTGTCTCTGTGTCTCTGTCTCTGTGTCTCTGTCTCTGTGTCTCTGTCTCTGTGTCTCTGTCACTGTGTCTCTGTCTCTGTGTCTCTGTCTCTGTGTCTCTGTCTCTGTGTCTCTGTCTCTGTGTCTCTGTCTCTGTGTCTCTGTCTCTGTGTCTCTGTCTCTGTGTCTCTGTCTCTGTATCTCTGTCTCTGCGTCTCTGTCTCTGTGTCTCTGTCTCTGTGTCTCTGTCTCTGTGTCTCTGTCTCTGTGTCTCTGTCTCTGTGTCTCTGTCTCTGTGTCTTTGAGTCTGTGTCTCTGTCTCTGTGTCTCTGTCTCTGTGTCTCTGTCTCTGTGTCTCTGTCTCTGTGCCTCTGTCTCTGTGTCTCGGTCTCTGTGTCTCTGTCGCTGTGTCTCTGTCTCTGTGTCTCTGTCTCTGTGTCTCTGTCTCTGTGTCGCTGTCTCTGTGTCTCTGTCCCTGTGGATCCGTCTCTGTGTATCTGTCTCTGTCTCTGTGTGTGTGTCTTTGTGTCTGTCCCTGTGTGTATGACTCAGTCTCTGAGTCTCTGTCTCTGCGTCTCTGTCTCTGTGTGTGTGTCTCTGTGTCTGTCCCTGTGTGTATGACTCAGTCTCTGAGTCTCTGTCTCTGTGTCTCTGTCTCTGTCTCTGTCTCTGTGTCTCTGTCTCTGTGTCTCTGTCTCTGTGTCTCTGTCTATGTGTCTATGTCTCTGTGTCTCTGTCTCTGTTTCTCGGTCTCTGTGTCTCTCTCCCTGTGTCACGGTCTCTGTGTCTCGGTCTCTGTGTCTCCGCCTCTGCGTCTCTTTCTCTGTGTCTGTGTCTCCGTCTCTGTGTCTCTGTCTCTCTGTCTCAGTGTCACTGTCTCTGTGTCTCTGTCTCTGTGTCTCTGTCTCTGTGTCTCTGTCTCTGTGTCTCTGTCTCTGTGTCTCTGTCTCTGTCTCTGTCTCTGTGTCTCTGTCTCTGTGTCTCTGTCTCTGTGTCTCTGTCTCGGTGTCTCTGTCCCTGTGGCTCCCTCTCTGTGTCACTCTCTCTGCGTCCCTGTCTCTGTGTCTCTGTCTCTGTCTCTGTGTATCTGCCTCTGTGTCTCCCTCCCTGTGTCACGGTCCCTGTGTTACCGTCTCTGTGTCTCGGCCTCTGTGTCTCTGTCTCTGTGTCTCTGTCTCTGTGTCTCTGCCTCCGTCTCTCTGTCTCTGTGTCTCTGTCTCTCTGTCTCTGTGTATCTGTCTCTGTGTCTCTGTCTCTGTCTCTGTCTCTGTGTCTCTGCCTCTGTGTCTCTGTACCGATGTCTCTGCCTCCGTGTCTGTGTCTCTTTGTCTCTGTCTCTGCGTCTCTGTCTCTGCGTCTCTGTCTCTGTGTCCCTGTCTCTGTGTCTCTGTCTCTGTGCCTCTGTCTCTGTGTCTCTGTCCCTGAGAATCTGTCCCTGTGTTTCTGCCTCTGTGTCTCTGTCCCTGTGTCTCCGTCTCTGTGTCTCTGTCTCTCTCACTTTGTCTCTGTCTCTGTGTATCTGTCTCTGTGTCTCTGTCTCCGTGTCTCTGTCTCCGTGCCTCTGCCTCAGTGTCTCTGTCTCTGTGTCTCCGTTTCTGTGTATCTGTCTCTGTGACTCCGTCTCTCTCTCTGTCCCTGTTTCTCTTTCTCTGTGTCTCTATACCTGTGTCTCCTTCTCTGTGTTTCTCTCTCTGTGTCTCTGTCTCTGTTTCTCTTTCTCAGTGCCTCTGTCTCTGTGTCTCTATACCTGTGTCTCTATCTCTGTGTATCCGTCTCTGTGTTTCTCTCTCTGTGCCTCTGTCTCTGTGTCTCTGTCTCTGTGTCTCTGTCTCTGTGTCTCTGTCTCTGTGTCTCTGTCTCCGTGTCTCTGCCTCAGTGTCTCTGTCTCTGTGTCTCCGTTTCAGTGTATCTGTCTCTGTGACTCCGTCTCTCTCTCTGTCCCTGTTTCTCTTTCTCTGTGTCTCTATACCTGTATCTCCTTCTCTGTGTTTCTCTCTCTGTGTCTCTGTCTCTGTTTCTCTTTCTCAGTGCCTCTGTCTCTGTGTCTCTGCCTCTGTGTCTCTGTCTCTGTGTTTCTGTCTCTGTGTCTCTGTCTCTGTGTCTCTGTCTCTGTGTCTCTGTCTCTGTGTCTCTGTCTCTGTGTCTCTGTCTCTGTGTCTCTGTCTCTGTGTCTCTGTCTCTGTGTCTCTGTCTCTGTCTCTCTGTCTCTGTGTCTCTGTCTCTGTGTCTCCTTCTCTGTCTCACTGTCTCTGTGTCTCTGTCTCTGTGTCTCCGTCTCTGTGCCTCTGTCTCTGCCTCTGACTCTCTGTCTCTGTGTCTCTGTCCCAGAGCCTCCGTCTCTGTGTCTCTGTCTCTGTGTATCTATCTCTGTGTCTCTGTCTCTGTCTCTGTCTCTGCTTCTCTTTCTCTGTGTCTCTGCCTCTGTGTCTCTGTCTCGGTGTCTCTGTCCCTGTGTCCCCTCCTCTGTGTCTCTGTCTCCGTGTCTCCGTCTCTGTGCCTCTGTCTCGGTCTCTGTGTCTCTGTCTCTGTCTCTCTGTCGCTGTGTCTCCGCCTCTGCGTCTCCGTCTCTGTGCCTCTGTCTCTGTCTCTGTGTCTCTGTCTCTGTGTCTCTGTCTATGTGTCCCTGTCTCTGTGTCTCTGTCTCGGTGTCTCTGTCCCTGTGGCTCCTTCTCTGTGTCACTCTCTCTGCGTCACTGTCTCTGTGTCTCTGTCTCTGTCTCTGTGTATCTGCCTCTGAGTCTCCCTCCCTGTGTCACGGTCCCTGTGTTACCGTCTCTGTGTCTCGGCATCTGTGTCTCTGTCTCTGTGTCTCTGCCTCTGAATCTCTGTCTCTGTGTCTCTGTCCCAGTGTCTCTGTCTCTGTGTCTATGTCTTTGTGTCTCTGCCTCTGTGTCTCTGTCTCTGTGTCTCTGTCTCTGTGTCTCTGTCTCTGTGTCTCTGACTCTGTGTCTCTGTCTCTGTGTCTCTGTCTCTGTGTCTCTGTCTCTGTGTCTCTGTCTCTGTGTCTCCGTCTCTGTGTCTCTGTCTCTGTGTCTCCGTCTCTGTGTCTCTGTCTCTGTGTCTCTGTCTCTGTGTCTCTGTCTCCGTGTCTCTGTCTCCGTGTCTCTGTCTCCGTGTATCTGTCTCTGCGTCTCTGTGTCTCTGTCTCTGTCTCTGTGTCCCTGTCTCTGAGTCCCTCTCGCTGTGTCCCAGTCTCTGTGTCTCTGTCTCTGTGTCTCTGTCTCTGTGTCTCTGTCGCTATGTCTCTGTCTCTGTGTCTCTGTCTGTGTGTCTCTGTCTCTGTGTCTCTGTCTCTGTGTCTCTGTCTCTGTGTCTCTGTCTCTGTGTCTCTGTCCCTGTGTCTCTGTCTCTGTGTCTCTGCCTCTGTGTCTCTGTCTCTGTGTTTCTGTCTCTGTGTCTCTGTCTCTGTGTCTCTGTCTCTGTGTCTCTGTCTCTGTGTCTCTGTCTCTGTGTCTCTGTCTCTGTGTCTCTGTCTCTGTCTCTGAATCTCTGTCTCTCAGTCTCTGTCTCTGTGTCTCTGTCTCTGTGTCTCTGTCTCTGTGTCTCTGTCTCTGTGTCTCTGTCTACGTGTCTCTGTCTCTGTGTCTTTGAGTCTGTGTCTCTGTCTCTGTGTCTCTGTCTCTGTGTCTCTGTCTCTGTGTCTCTGTCTCTGTGTCTCTGTCTCTGTGTCTCTGTCACTGTGTCTCTGTCTCTGTGTCTCTGTCTCTGTGTCTCTGTCTCTGTGTCTCTGTCTCTGTGTCTCTGTCTCTGTGTCTCTGTCTCTGTGTCTCTGTCTCTGTGTCTCTGTCTCTGTGTCTCTGTCTCTGTGTCTCTGTCTCTGTATCTCTGTCTCTGCGTCTCTGTCTCTGTGTCTCTGTCTCTGTGTCTCTGTCTCTGTGTCTCTGTCTCTTGGTCTCTGTCTCTGTGTCTCTGTCTCTGTGTCTCTGTCTCTGTGTCTTTGAGTCTGTGTCTCTGTCTCTGTGTCTCTGTCTCTGTGTCTCTGTCTCTGTGTCTCTGTCTCTGTGTCTCTGTCTCTGTGCCTCTGTCTCTGTGTCTCTGTCTCTGTGTCTCTGTCGCTGTGTCTCTGTCTCTGTGTCTCTGTCTCTGTGTCTCTGTCTCTGTGTCGCTGTCTCTGTGTCTCTGTCCCTGTGGCTCCGTCTCTGTGTATCTGTCTCTGTCTCTGTGTGTGTGTCTCTGTGTCTAGCCCTGTGTGTATGACTCAGTCTCTGAGTCTCTGTCTCTGTGTCTCTGTCTCTGTGTGTGTGTCTCTGTGTCTGTCCCTGTGTGTATGACTCAGTCTCTGAGTCTCTGTCTCTGTGTCTCTGTCTCTGTCTATGTCTCTGTGTCTCTGTCTCTGTTTCTCGGTCTCTGTGTCTCTCTCCCAGTGTCACGGTCTCTGTGTCTCGGTCTCTGTGTCTCCGCCTCTGCGTCTCTTTCTCTGTGTCTGTGTCTCCGTCTCTGTGTCTCTGTCTCTCTGTCTCAGTGTCCCTGTCTCTGTGTCTCTGTCCCTGTGTCTCTGTCTCTGTGTCTCTGTCTCTGTTTCTCGGTCTCTGAGTCTCTGTCTCTATGTCCCTGTCTGTGGGCCTCTGTCCCTCTGTCTCCGTTTCTGTGCCTCTGTCTCTGTCTCTGCCTCTGAGCCTCTGTCTCTGTGTCCCTGTCTCTGTGTCTGTGTCCCTGTGTCCCCGTCTCTGTGTCTATGTCTCCGTGTCTCTGTCTCCGTGTCTCTGCCTCAGTGTCTCTGTCTCTGTGTCTCCGTTTCTATGTATCTGTCTCTGTGACTCCGTCTCTCTCTCTGTCCCTGTTTCTCTTTCTCTGTGTCTCTATACCTGTGTCTCCTTCTCTGTGTTTCTCTCTCTGTGTCTCTGTCTCTGTGTCTCTATACCTGTGTCTCTGTCTCTGTGTATCCGTCTCTGTGTTTCTCTCTCTGTGTCTCTGTCTCTGTGTCTCTGTCTCTGTGTCTCTGTCTCTGTGTCTCTGTCTCTGTGTCTCTGTCTCTGTGTCTCTGCCTCTGTGTCTCTGTCTCTGTGTTTCTGTCGCTGTGTCTCTGTCTCTGTGTCTCTGTCTCTGTGTCTCTGTCTCTGTGTCTCTGTCTCTGTGTCTCTGTCTCTGTGTCTCTGCCTCTGTGTCTCTGTCTCTGTGTCTCTGTCTCTGTCTCTCTGTCTCTGTGTCTCTGTCTCTGTGTCTCCTTCTCTGTCTCACTGTCTCTGTGTCTCTGTCTCTGTGTCTCCGTCTCTGTGCCTCTGTCTCTGCCTCTGAATCTCTGTCTCTGTGTCTCTGTCCCAGAGCCTCCGTCTCTGTGTCTCTGTCTCTGTGTATCTATCTCTGTGTCTCTGTCTCTGTCTCTGTCTCTGCTTCTCTTTCTCTGTGTCTCTGCCTCGGTGTCTCTGTGTCGGTGTCTCTGTCCCTGTGTCCCCTCCTCTGTGTCTCTGTCTCCGTGTCTCCGTCTCTGTGCCTCTGTCTCGGTCTCTGTGTCTCTGTCTCTGTGTCTCTGTCTCTGTGTCTCTTTCTCTGTGTCTATGTCTCTGTGTCTCTGCCTCTGTGTCTCTGTCTCTGTGTCTCTGTCTCTGGGTCTCTGTCTCTGTGTCTCTGACTCTGTGTCTCTGTCTCTATGTCTCCGTCTCTGTGTCTCTGTCTCTGTGTCTCTGTCTCTGTGTCTCTGTCTCTGTGTCTCTGTCTCTGTGTCTCTGTCTCTGTGTCTCTGTCTCTGTGTCTCTGTCTCTGTGTCTCTGTCTCTGTGTCTCTGTCTCTGTGTCTCTGTCTCTGTGTATCTGTCTCTGCGTCTCTGTGTCTCTGTCTCTGTCTCTGTGTCCCTGTCTCTGAGTCCCTCTCGCTGTGTCCCTGTCTCTGTGTCTCTGTCTCTGTGTCTCTGTCTACGTGTCTCTGTCTCTGTGTCTTTGAGTCTGTGTCTCTGTCTCTGTGTCTCTGTCTCCGTGTCTCTGTCTCTTTGTCTCTGTGTCTCTGTCTCTGTGTATCTGTCTCTGCGTCTCTGTGTCTCTGTCTCTGTCTCTGTGTCCCTGTCTCTGAGTCCCTCTCGCTGTGTCCCTGTCTCCGTGTCTCTGCCTCAGTGTCTCTGTCTCTGTGTCTCCGTTTCTGTGTATCTGTCTCTGTGACTCCGTCTCTCTCTCTGTCCTTGTTTCTCTTTCTCTGTGTCTCTATACCTGTGTCTCCTTCTCTGTGTTTCTCTCTCTGTGTCTCTGTCTCTGTTTCTCTTTCTCAGTGCCTCTGTCTCTGTGTCTCTATACCTGTGTCTCTGTCTCTGTGTATCCGTCTCTGTGTTTCTCTCTCTGTGTCTCTGTCTCTGTGTCTCTGTCTCTGTGTCTCTGTCTCTGTGTCTCTGTCTCGGTGTCTCTGTCTCTGTGTCTCTGTCTCTGTGTCTCTGTCTCTGTGTCTCTGTCTCTGTGTCTCTGTCTCTGTGTCTCTGTCTCTGTGTCTCTGTCTCTGTGTCTCTGTCTCTGTGTCTCTGTCTCTGTGTCTCTGTCTCTGTGTCTCTGTCTCTGTGTCTCTGTCTCTGTGTCTCTGTCTCTGTGTCTCTGTCTCTGTGTCTCTGCCTCTGTGTCACTGTCTCTGTGTTTCTGTCTCTGTGTCTCTGTCTCTGTGTCTCTGTCTCTGTGTCTCTGCCTCTGTGTCTCTGTCTCTGTGTCTCTGTCTCTGTCTCTCTGTCTCTGCGTCTCTGTCTCTGTGTCTCCTTCTCTGTCTCACTGTCTCTGTGTCTCTGTCTCTGTGTCTCCGTCTCTGTGCCTCTGTCTCTGCCTCTGAATCTCTGTCTCTGTGTCTCTGTCCCAGAGCCTCCGTCTCTGTGTCTCTGTCTCTGTGTATCTATCTCTGTGTCTCTGTCTCTGTCTCTGTCTCTGCTTCTCTTTCTCTGTGTCTCTGCCTCTGTGTCTCTGTCTCGGTGTCTCTGTCCCTGTGTCCCCTCCTCTGTGTCTCTGTCTCCGTGTCTCCGTCTCTGTGCCTCTGTCTCGGTCTCTGTGCCTCTGTCTCTGTGTCTCTGTCTCTGTGTCTCTGTCTCTGTGTCTCTGTCACTGTGTCTCTGTCTCTGTGTCTCTGTCTCTGTGTCTATGTCTCTGTGTCTCTGCCTCTGTGTCTCTGTCTCTGTGTCTCTGTCTCTGTGTCTCTGTCTCTGTGTCTCTGACTCTGTGTCTCTGTCTCTGTGTCTCTGTCTCTGTGTCTCTGTCTCTGTGTCTCTGTCTCTGTGTCTCTGTCTCTGTGTCTCTGTCTCTGTGTCTCTGTCTCTGTGTCTCTGTCTCTGTGTCTCTGTCTCTGTGTCTCTGTCTCTGTCTCTGTCTCTGTGTCTCTGTCTCTGTGTCTCTGTCTCTGCGTCTCTGTGTCTCTGTCTCTGTCTCTGTGTCCCTGTCTCTGAGTCCCTCTCGCTGTGTCCCTGTCTCCGTGTCTCTGCCTCAGTGTCTCTGTCTCTGTGTCTCCGTTTCTGTGTATCTGTCTCTGTGACTCCGTCTCTCTCTCTGTCCCTGTTTCTCTTTCTCTGTGTCTCTATACCTGTGTCTCCTTCTCTGTGTTTCTCTCTCTGTGTCTCTGTCTCTGTTTCTCTTTCTCAGTGCCTCTGTCTCTGTGTCTCTATACCTGTGTCTCTGTCTCTGTGTATCCGTCTCTGTGTTTCTCTCTCTGTGTCTCTGTCTCTGTGTCTCTGTCTCTGTGTCTCTGTCTCTGTGTCTCTGTCTCGGTGTCTCTGTCTCTGTGTCTCTGTCTCTGTGTCTCTGTCTCTGTGTCTCTGTCTCTGTGTCTCTGTCTCTGTGTCTCTGTCTCTGTGTCTCTGTCTCTGTGTCTCTGTCTCTGTGTCTCTGTCTCTGTGTCTCTGTCTCTGTGTCTCTGTCTCTGTGTCTCTGTCTCTGTGTCTCTGTCTCTGCGTCTCTGTCTCTGTGTCTCTGTCTCTGTGTCTCTGCCTCTGTGTCACTGTCTCTGTGTTTCTGTCTCTGTGTCTCTGTCTCTGTGTCTCTGTCTCTGTGTCTCTGCCTCTGTGTCTCTGTCTCTGTGTCTCTGTCTCTGTCTCTCTGTCTCTGCGTCTCTGTCTCTGTGTCTCCTTCTCTGTCTCACTGTCTCTGTGTCTCTGTCTCTGTGTCTCCGTCTCTGTGCCTCTGTCTCTGCCTCTGAATCTCTGTCTCTGTGTCTCTGTCCCAGAGCCTCCGTCTCTGTGTCTCTGTCTCTGTGTATCTATCTCTGTGTCTCTGTCTCTGTCTCTGTCTCTGCTTCTCTTTCTCTGTGTCTCTGCCTCTGTGTCTCTGTCTCGGTGTCTCTGTCCCTGTGTCCCCTCCTCTGTGTCTCTGTCTCCGTGTCTCCGTCTCTGTGCCTCTGTCTCTGTCTCTGTGTCTCTGTCACTGTGTCTCTGTCTCTGTGTCTCTGTCTCTGTGTCTATGTCTCTGTGTCTCTGCCTCTGTGTCTCTGTCTCTGTGTCTCTGTCTCTGTGTCTCTGTCTCTGTGTCTCTGACTCTGTGTCTCTGTCTCTGTGTCTCTGTCTCTGTGTCTCTGTCTCTGTGTCTCTGTCTCTGTGTCTCTGTCTCTGTGTCTCTGTCTCTGTGTCTCTGTCTCTGTGTCTCTGTCTCTGTGTCTCTGTCTCTGTCTCTGTCTCTGTGTCTCTGTCTCTGTGTCTCTGTCTCTGCGTCTCTGTGTCTCTGTCTCTGTCTCTGTGTCCCTGTCTCTGAGTCCCTCTCGCTGTGTCCCAGTCTCTGTGTCTCTGTCTCTGTGTCTCCGTCTCTGTGTCTCTGTCTCTACGTCTCTGTCTCTGTGTCTCTGTCTCTGTGTCTCGGTCTCTGTGTCTCTGTCTCTGTCTCTGTGTCTCTGTCTCTGTGTCTCTGTCTCTGTGTCTCTGTCTCTGTGTCTCTGTCTCTGTGTCTCTGTCTTTGTGTCTCTGTCTCTGTGTCTCTGTCTCTGTGTCTCTGTCTCGGTGTCTCTGTCCCTGTGGCTCCTTCTCTGTGTCACTCTCTCTGCGTGCCTGTCTCTGTGTCTCTGTCTCTGTCTCTGTGTATCTGCCTCTGTGTCTCCCTCCCTGTGTCACGGTCCCTGTGTTACCGTCTCTGTGTCTCGGCCTCTGTGTCTCTGTCCCTGTGTCTCTGTCTCTGTGTCTATGTCTCTGTGTCTATGTCTCTGTGTCTCTGCCTCTGTGTCTCTGTCTCTGTGTCTCTGTCTCTGTTTCTCTTTCTCAGTGCCTCTGTCTCTGTGTCTCTATACCTGTGTCTCCTTCTCTGTGTTTCTCTCTCTGTGTCTCTGTCTCTGTTTCTCTTTCTCAGTGCCTCTGTCTCTGTGTCTCTATACCTGTGTCTCTATCTCTGTGTATCCGTCTCTGTGTTTCTCTCGCTGTGTCTCTGTCTCTGTGTCTCTGTCTCTGTGTCTCTGTCTCTGTGTCTCTGTCTCTGTGTCTCTGCCTCTGTGTCTCTGTCTCTGTGTCTCTGTCTCTGTCTCTCTGTCTCTGTGTCTCTGTCTCTGTGTCTCCTTCTCTGTCTCACTGTCTCTGTGTCTCTGTCTCTGTGTCTCCGTCTCTGTGCCTCTGTCTCTGCCTCTGAATCTCTGTCTCTGTGTCCCTGTCCCAGAGCCTCCGTCTCTGTGTCTCTGTCTCTGTGTATCTATCTCTGTGTCTCTGTCTCTGTCTCTGTCTCTGCTTCTCTTTCTCTGTGTCTCTGCCTCTGTGTCTCTCTCTCGGTGTCTCTGTCCCTGTGTCCCCTCCTCTGTGTCTCTGTCTCCGTGTCTCCGTCTCTGTGCCTCTGTCTCCGTCTCTGTGTCTCTGTCTCTGTGTCTCTGTCGCTGTGTCTCTGTCTCTGTGTCTCTGTCTTTGTGTCTATGTCTCTGAGTATCTGTCTCTGTGTCTCTGTCTCTGTCTCTGAATCTCTGTCTCTCAGTCTCTGTCTCTGTGTCTCTGTCCCTGTGTCTCTGTCTCTGTGTCTCTGTCTCTGTGTCTCTGTCTACGTGTCTCTGTCTCTGTGTCTTTGAGTCTGTGTCTCTGTCTCTGTGTCTCTGTCTCTGTGTCTCTGTCTCTGTGTCTCTGTCTCTGTGTCTCTGTCTCTGTGCCTCTGTCTCTGTGTCTCTGTCCCTGTGTCTCTGTCTCTGTGTCTCTGTGTCTCTGTCCCTGTGTCTGTGTCTCTGTCTCTGTGTATCTGTCTCTGTGTCTCTGTCTCTGTCTCTGAATCTCTGTCTCTCAGTCTCTGTCTCTGTGTCTCTGTCTCTGTGTCTCTCTCTCTGTGTCTCTGTCTACGTGTCTCTGTCTCTGTGTCTTTGAGTGTGTGTCTCTGTCTCTGTGTCTCTGTCTCTGTGTCTCTGTCTCTGTGTCTCTGTCTCTGTGTCTCTGTCTCTGTGTCTCTGTCTCTGTGTCTCTGTCTCTGTGTCTCTGTCTCTGTGTCTCTGTCTCTGTGTCTCTGTCTCTGTGTCTCTGTCTCTGTGTCTCTGTCTCTGTGTCTCTGTCTCTGTGTCTCTGTCTCTGTGTCTCTGTCTCTGTGTCTCTGTCTCTGTGTCTCTGTCTCTGTGTCTCTGTCTCTGTGTCTCTGTCTCTGTGTCTCTGTCTCTGTGTCTCTGTCTCTGTGTCTCTGTCTCTGTGTCTCTGTCTCTGTGTCTCTGTCTCTGTGTCTCTGTCTCTGTGTCTCTGTCTCTGTGTCTCTGTCTCTGTGTCTCTGTCTCTGTGTCTCTGTCTCTGTGTCTCTGTCTCTGTGTCTCTGTCTCTGTGTCTCTGTCTCTGTGTCTCTGTCTCTGTCTCTGTGTCTCTGTGTCTCTGTCTCTGTGTCTCTGTCTCTGTGTCTGTGTCTCTGTGTCTCTGTCTCTGTGTCTCTGTCTCTGTGTCTCTGTCTCTGTGTCTCTGTCTCTGTGTCTCTGTCTCTGTGTCTCTGTCTCTGTGTCTCTGTCTCTGTGTCTCTGTCTCTGTGTCTCTGTCTCTGTGTCTCTGTCTCTGTGTCTCTGTCTCTGTGTCTCTGTCTCTGTGTCTCTGTCTCTGTGTCTCTATCTCTGTGTCTCTGTCTCTGTGTCTCTGTCTCTGTGTCTTTGAGTCTGTGTCTCTGTCTCTGTGCCTCTGTCTCTGTGTCTCTGTCTCTGTGCCTCTGTCTCTGTGTCTCTGTCTCTGTGTCTCTGTCGCTGTGTCTCTGTCTCTGTGTCTCTGTCTCTGTGTCACTGTCTCTATGTCGCTGTCCCTGTGTCTCTGTCCCTGTGGCTCCGTCTCTGTGTATCTGTCTCTGTCTCTGTGTGTGTGTCTCTGTGTCTGTCCCTGTGTGTATGACTCAGTCTCTGAGTCTCTGTCCTTGTGTCTCTGTCTCTGTGTGTGTGTCTCTGTGTCTGTCCCTGCGTCTATGACTCAGTCTCTGAGTCTCTGTCTCTGTGTCTCTGTCTCTGTCTCTGTCTCTGTGTCTCTGTCTCTGTGTCTCTATCTATGTGTCTATGTCTCTGTGTCTCTGTCTCTGTTTCTCGGTCTCTGTGCCTCTCTCCCTGTGTCACGGTCTCTGTGTCTCGGTCTCTGTGTCTCCGCCTCTGCGTCTCTTTCTCTGTGTCTGTGTCTCCGTCTCTGTGTCTCTGTCTCTGTGTCTCTGTCTCTGTGTCTCTGTCTCTGTGTCTCTGTCTCTGTGTCTCTGTCTCTGTGTCTCTGTCTCTGTGTCTCTGTCTCTGTGTCTCTATCTCTGTGTCTCTGTCTCTGTGTCTCTGTCTCTGTGTCTTTGAGTCTGTGTCTCTGTCTCTGTGCCTCTGTCTCTGTGTCTCTGTCTCTGTGCCTCTGTCTCTGTGTCTCTGTCTCTGTGTCTCTGTCGCTGTGTCTCTGTCTCTGTGTCTCTGTCTCTGTGTCTCTGTCTCTGTGTCGCTGTCCCTGTGTCTCTGTCCCTGTGGCTCCGTCTCTGTGTATCTGTCTCTGTCTCTGTGTGTGTGTCTCTGTGTCTGTCCCTGTGTGTATGACTCAGTCTCTGAGTCTCTGTCTCTGTGTCTCTGTCTCTGTGTGTGTGTCTCTGTGTCTGTCCCTGCGTCTATGACTCAGTCTCTGAGTCTCTGTCTATGTGTCTCTGTCTCTGTCTCTGTCTCTGTGTCTCTGTCTCTGTGTCTCTATCTATGTGTCTATGTCTCTGTGTCTCTGTCTCTGTTTCTCGGTCTCTGTGCCTCTCTCCCTGTGTCACGGTCTCTGTGTCTCGGTCTCTGTGTCTCCGCCTCTGCGTCTCTTTCTCTGTGTCTGTGTCTCCGTCTCTGTGTCTCTGTCTCTCTGCCTCAGTGTCCCTGTCTCTGTGTCCCTGTCTCTGTGTCTCTGTCTCTGTGTCTCTGTCTCTGAGACTCTGTCTCTGTGTCTCTGTCTCTGTCTCTGTCTCTGTGTCTCTGTCTCTGTGTCTCTGTCTATGTGTCTATGTCTCTGTGTCTCTGTCTCTGTATCTCGGTCTCTGTGTCTCTCTCCCTGTGTCACGGTCTCTGTGTCTCGGTCTCTGTGTCTCCGCCTCTGCGTCTCTTTCTCTGTGTCTGTGTCTCCGTCTCTGTGTCTCTGTCTCTCTGTCTCAGTGTCCCTGTCTCTGTGTCTCTGTCTCTGTGTCTCTGTCTCTGTGTCGCTGTCTCTGTGTCTCTGTCTCTGTGTCTCTGTCTCTGTGTCTCTGTCTCTGTGTCTCTGTCTCTGTGTCTCTGTCTCTGTGTCTCTGTCTCTGTGTCTCTGACTCTGTGTCTCTGTCTCGGTGTCTCTGTCCCTGTGGCTCCCTCTCTGTGTCACTCTCTCTGCGTCCCTGTCTCTGTGTCTCTGTCTCTGTCTCTGTGTATCTGCCTCTGTGTCTCCCTCCCTGTGTCACGGTCCCTGTGTTACCGTCTCTGTGTCTCGGCCTCTGTGTCTCTGTCTCTGTGTCTCTGTCTCTGTGTCTCTGTCTCTGTGTCTCTGTCTCTGTGTCTCTGTCTCTGTGTCTATGTCTCTGTGTCTCTGCCCCTGTGTCTCTGTCTCTGTGTCTCTGTCTCTGTGTCTCTGTCTCTGTGTCTCTGTCTCTGTGTCTCTGTCTCTGTGTCCCTGTCCCTGTGTCTCTGTCTCTGTGTCTCTGTCTCTGTGTCTCTGTCTCTGTGTCTCTGTCTCTGTGTCTCTGTCTCTGTGTCTCTGTCTCTGTGTATCTGTCTCTCCGTCTCTGTGTCTCTGTCTCTGAGTCCCTCTCGCTGTGTCCCAGTCTCTGTGTCTCTGTCTCTGTGTCTCTGTCTCTGTGTCTCTGTCTCTGTGTCTCTGTCTCTGTGTCTCTGTCTCTGTGTCTCTGTCTCTGTGTCTCTGTCTCTGTGCCTCTGTCTCTGTGTCTCTGTCTCTGTGTCTCTGTCTCTGTGTCTCTGTGTCTCTGTCTCTGTGTCTGTGTCTCTGTCTCTGTGTATCTGTCTCTGTGTCTCTGTCTCTGTCTCTGAATCTCTGTCTCTCAGTCTCTGTCTCTGTGTCTCTGTCTCTGTGTCTCTCTCTCTGTGTCTCTGTCTACGTGTCTCTGTCTCTGTGTCTTTGAGTCTGTGTCTCTGTCTCTGTGTCTCTGTCTCTGTGTCTCTGTCTCTGTGTCTCTGTCTCTGTGTCTCTGTCTCTGTGTCTCTGTCTCTGTGCCTCTGTCTCTGTGTCTCTGTCTCTGTGTCTCTGTCTCTATGTCTCTGTGTCTCTGTCTCTGTCTCTGTGTCCTTGTCTCTGAGTCTCTCTCGCTGTGTCCCAGTCTCTGTGTCTCTGTCTCTGTGTCTCTGTCTCTATGTCTCTGTCTCTGTGAAACTGCGTCTGAATCTCTGAATCTGTGTCCCTGTCTCTGTGTCTCTGTCCCTGTGTCTCCGTCTCTGTGTATCTGTCTCTGTCTCTGTGTGTGTGTCTCTGTGTCTGTCCCTGTGTGTATGACTCAGTCTCTGAGTCTCTGTCTCTGTGTCTCTGTCTCTGTCTCTGTTTCTCGGTCTCTGAGCCTCTGTCTCTATGTCCCTGTCTCTGCGCCTCTGTCCCTCTGTCTCCGTTTCTGTGCCTCTGTCTCTGTCACTGTCTCTGTCTCTGAGCCTCTGTCTCTGTGTCCCTGTCTCTGTGTCTGTGTCCCTGTGTCCCCGTCTCTGTGTCTCTGTCTCCGTGTCTCTGTCTCCGTGTCTCTGCCTCAGTGTCTCTGTCTCTGTGTCTCCGTTTCTATGTATCTGTCTCTGTGACTCCGTCTCTCTCTCTGTCCCTGTTTCTCTTTCTCTGTGTCTCTATACCTGCGTCTCCTTCTCTGTGTTTCTCTCTCTGTGTCTCTGTCTCTGTTTCTCTTTCTCAGTGCCTCTGTCTCTGTGTCTCTATACCTGTGTCTCTGTCTCTGTGTATCCGTCTCTGTGTTTCTCTCTCTGTGTCTCTGTCTCTGTGTCTCTGTCTCTGTGTCTCTGTCTCTGTGTCTCTGTCTCTGTGTCTCTGTCTCTGTGTCTCTGTCTCTGTGTCTCTGTCTCTGTGCCTCTGTCTCTGTGTCTCTGTCTCTGTGTCTCTGTCTCTGTCTCTGTGTCTCTGTGTCTCTGTCTCTGTGTCTGTGTCTCTGTCTCTGTGTATCTGTCTCTGTGTCTCTGTCTCTGTCTCTGAATCTCTGTCTCTCAGTCTCTGTCTCTGTGTCTCTCTCTCTGTGTCTCTTTCTCTGTGCCTCTGTCTCTGTGTCTCTGTCTCTGTGTCTCTGTCTCTATGTCTCTGTGTCTCTGTCTCTGTCTCTGTGTCCCTGTCTCTGAGTCTCTCTCGCTGTGTCCCAGTCTCTGTGTCTCTGTCTCTGTGTCTCTGTCTCTATGTCTCTGTCTCTGTGAAACTGCGTCTGAATCTCTGAATCTGTGTCCCTGTCTCTGTGTCTCTGTCCCTGTGTCTCCGTCTCTGTGTATCTGTCTCTGTCTCTGTGTGTGTGTCTCTGTGTCTGTCCCTGTGTGTATGACTCAGTCTCTGAATCTCTGAATCTGTGTCCCTGTCTCTGTGTCTCTGTCCCTGTGTCTCCGTCTCTGTGTATCTGTCTCTGTCTCTGTGTGTGTGTCTCTGTGTCTGTCCCTGTGTGTATGACTCAGTCTCTGAGTCTCTGTCTCTGTGTCTCTGTCTCTGTCTCTGTCTCTGTTTCTCGGTCTCTGAGCCTCTGTCTCTATGTCCCTGTCTCTGCGCCTCTGTCCCTCTGTCTCCGTTTCTGTGCCTCTGTCTCTGTCTCTGTCTCTGTCTCTGAGCCTCTGTCTCTGTGTCCCTGTCTCTGTGTCTGTGTCCCTGTGTCTCCGTCTCTGTGTCTCTGTCTCCGTGTCTCTGTCTCCGTGTCTCTGCCTCAGTGTCTGTGTCTCTGTGTCTCCGTTTCTATGTATCTGTCTCTGTGACTCCGTCTCTCTCTCTGTCCCTGTTTCTCTTTCTCTGTGTCTCTATACCTGTGTCTCCTTCTCTGTGTTTCTCTCTCTGTGTCTCTGTCTCTGTTTCTCTTTCTCAGTGCCTCTGTCTCTGTGTCTCTATACCTGTGTCTCTGTCTCTGTGTATCCGTCTCTGTGTTTCTCTCTCCGTGTCTCTGTCTCTGTGTCTCTGTCTCTGTGTCTTTGAGTCTGTGTCTCTGTCTCTGTGTCTCTGTCTCTGTGTCTCTGTCTCTGTTTCTCTGTCTCTGTGTCTCTGTCTCTGTGCCTCTGTCTCTGTGTCTCTGTCTCTGTGTCTCTGTCGCTGTGTCTCTGTCTCTGTGTCTCTGTCTCTGTGTCTCTGTCTCTGTGTCGCTGTCTCTGTGTCTCTGTCCCTGTGGCTCCGTCTCTGTGTATCTGTCTCTGTCTCTGTGTGTGTGTCTCTGTGTCTGTCCCTGTGTGTATGACTCAGTCTCTGAGTCTCTGTCTCTGTGTCTCTGTCTCTGTGTGTGTGTCTCTGTGTCTGTCCCTGTGTGTATGACTCAGTCTCTAAGTCTCTGTCTCTGTGTCTCTGTCTCTGTCTCTGTCTCTGTGTCTCTGTCTCTGTGTCTCTGTCTATGTGTCTATGTCTCTGTGTCTCTGTCTCTGTTTCTCGGTCTCTGTGTCTCTCTCCCTGTGTCACGGTCTCTGTGTCTCGGTCTCTGTGTCTCCGCCTCTGCGTCTCTTTCTCTGTGTCTGTGACTCCGTCTCTGTGTCTCTGTCTCTCTGTCTCAGTGTCCCTGTCTCTGTGTCTCTGTCTCTGTGTCTCTGTCTCTGTGTCTCTGTCTCTGTGTCTCTGTCTCTGTGTCTCTGTCTCTGTGTCTCTGTCTCTGTGTCTCTGTCTCTGTGTCTCTGTCTCTGTGTCTCTGTCTCTGTGTCTCTGTCTCTGTGTCTCTGTCTCTGTGTCTCTGTCTCTGTGTCTCTGTCTCTGTGTCTCTGTCTCTGTGTCTCTGTCTCTGTGTCTCTGTCTCTGTGTCTCTGTCTCTGTGTCTCTGTCTCTGTGTCTCTGTCTCTGTGTCTCTGTCTCTGTGTCTCTGTCTCTGTGTCTCTGTCTCTGTGTCTCTGTCTCTGTGTCTCTGTCTCTGTCTCTGTCTCTGCTTCTCTTTCTCTGTGTCTCTGCCTCTGTGTCTCTGTCTCGGTGTCTCTGTCCCTGTGTCCCCTCCTCTGTGTCTCTGTCTCCGTGTCTCCGTCTCTGTGCCTCTGTCTCGGTCTCTGTGTCTCTGTCTCTGTCTCTCTGTCGCTGTGTCTCCGCCTCTGCGTCTCCGTCTCTGTGCCTCTGTCTCTGTCTCTGTGTCTCTGTCTCTGTGTCTCTGTCTATGTGTCCCTGTCTCTGTGTCTCTGTCTCGGTGTCTCTGTCCCTGTGGCTCCTTCTCTGTGTCACTCTCTCTGCGTCACTGTCTCTGTGTCTCTGTCTCTGTCTCTGTGTATCTGCCTCTGAGTCTCCCTCCCTGTGTCACGGTCCCTGTGTTACCGTCTCTGTGTCTCGGCATCTGTGTCTCTGTCTCTGTGTCTCTGCCTCTGAATCTCTGTCTCTGTGTCTCTGTCCCAGTGTCTCTGTCTCTGTGTCTATGTCTTTGTGTCTCTGCCTCTGTGTCTCTGTCTCTGTGTCTCTGTCTCTGTGTCTCTGTCTCTGTGTCTCTGACTCTGTGTCTCTGTCTCTGTGTCTCTGTCTCTGTGTCTCTGTCTCTGTGTCTCTGTCTCTGTGTCTCCGTCTCTGTGTCTCTGTCTCTGTGTCTCCGTCTCTGTGTCTCTGTCTCTGTGTCTCTGTCTCTGTGTCTCTGTCTCCGTGTCTCTGTCTCCGTGTCTCTGTCTCCGTGTATCTGTCTCTGCGTCTCTGTGTCTCTGTCTCTGTCTCTGTGTCCCTGTCTCTGAGTCCCTCTCGCTGTGTCCCAGTCTCTGTGTCTCTGTCTCTGTGTCTCTGTCTCTGTGTCTCTGTCGCTATGTCTCTGTCTCTGTGTCTCTGTCTGTGTGTCTCTGTCTCTGTGTCTCTGTCTCTGTGTCTCTGTCTCTGTGTCTCTGTCTCTGTGTCTCTGTCCCTGTGTCTCTGTCTCTGTGTCTCTGCCTCTGTGTCTCTGTCTCTGTGTTTCTGTCTCTGTGTCTCTGTCTCTGTGTCTCTGTCTCTGTGTCTCTGTCTCTGTGTCTCTGTCTCTGTGTCTCTGTCTCTGTGTCTCTGTCTCTGTGTCTCTGTCTCTGTCTCTGAATCTCTGTCTCTCAGTCTCTGTCTCTGTGTCTCTGTCTCTGTGTCTCTGTCTCTGTGTCTCTGTCTCTGTGTCTCTGTCTACGTGTCTCTGTCTCTGTGTCTTTGAGTCTGTGTCTCTGTCTCTGTGTCTCTGTCTCTGTGTCTCTGTCTCTGTGTCTCTGTCTCTGTGTCTCTGTCTCTGTGTCTCTGTCTCTGTGTCTCTGTCACTGTGTCTCTGTCTCTGTGTCTCTGTCTCTGTGTCTCTGTCTCTGTGTCTCTGTCTCTGTGTCTCTGTCTCTGTGTCTCTGTCTCTGTGTCTCTGTCTCTGTGTCTCTGTCTCTGTGTCTCTGTCTCTGTGTCTCTGTCTCTGTATCTCTGTCTCTGCGTCTCTGTCTCTGTGTCACTGTCTCTGTGTCTCTGTCTCTGTGTCTCTGTCTCTGTGTCTCTGTCTCTGTGTCTCTGTCTCTGTGTCTCTGTCTCTGTGTCTCTGTCTCTGTGTCTTTGAGTCTGTGTCTCTGTCTCTGTGTCTCTGTCTCTGTGTCTCTGTCTCTGTGTCTCTGTCTCTGTGTCTCTGTCTCTGTGCCTCTGTCTCTGTGTCTCTGTCTCTGTGTCTCTGTCGCTGTGTCTCTGTCTCTGTGTCTCTGTCTCTGTGTCTCTGTCTCTGTGTCGCTGTCTCTGTGTCTCTGTCCCTGTGGCTCCGTCTCTGTGTATCTGTCTCTGTCTCTGTGTGTGTGTCTCTGTGTCTAGCCCTGTGTGTATGACTCAGTCTCTGAGTCTCTGTCTCTGTGTCTCTGTCTCTGTGTGTGTGTCTCTGTGTCTGTCCCTGTGTGTATGACTCAGTCTCTGAGTCTCTGTCTCTGTGTCTCTGTCTCTGTCTATGTCTCTGTGTCTCTGTCTCTGTTTCTCGGTCTCTGTGTCTCTCTCCCAGTGTCACGGTCTCTGTGTCTCGGTCTCTGTGTCTCCGCCTCTGCGTCTCTTTCTCTGTGTCTGTGTCTCCGTCTCTGTGTCTCTGTCTCTCTGTCTCAGTGTCCCTGTCTCTGTGTCTCTGTCCCTGTGTCTCTGTCTCTGTGTCTCTGTCTCTGTTTCTCGGTCTCTGAGTCTCTGTCTCTATGTCCCTGTCTGTGGGCCTCTGTCCCTCTGTCTCCGTTTCTGTGCCTCTGTCTCTGTCTCTGCCTCTGAGCCTCTGTCTCTGTGTCCCTGTCTCTGTGTCTCTGACTCTGTGTCTCTGTCTCTATGTCTCCGTCTCTGTGTCTCTGTCTCTGTGTCTCTGTCTCTGTGTCTCTGTCTCTGTGTCTCTGTCTCTGTGTCTCTGTCTCTGTGTCTCTGTCTCTGTGTCTCTGTCTCTGTGTCTCTGTCTCTGTGTCTCTGTCTCTGTGTCTCTGTCTCTGTGTATCTGTCTCTGCGTCTCTGTGTCTCTGTCTCTGTCTCTGTGTCCCTGTCTCTGAGTCCCTCTCGCTGTGTCCCTGTCTCTGTGTCTCTGTCTCTGTGTCTCTGTCTACGTGTCTCTGTCTCTGTGTCTTTGAGTCTGTGTCTCTGTCTCTGTGTCTCTGTCTCCGTGTCTCTGTCTCTTTGTCTCTGTGTCTCTGTCTCTGTGTATCTGTCTCTGCGTCTCTGTGTCTCTGTCTCTGTCTCTGTGTCCCTGTCTCTGAGTCCCTCTCGCTGTGTCCCTGTCTCCGTGTCTCTGCCTCAGTGTCTCTGTCTCTGTGTCTCCGTTTCTGTGTATCTGTCTCTGTGACTCCGTCTCTCTCTCTGTCCTTGTTTCTCTTTCTCTGTGTCTCTATACCTGTGTCTCCTTCTCTGTGTTTCTCTCTCTGTGTCTCTGTCTCTGTTTCTCTTTCTCAGTGCCTCTGTCTCTGTGTCTCTATACCTGTGTCTCTGTCTCTGTGTATCCGTCTCTGTGTTTCTCTCTCTGTGTCTCTGTCTCTGTGTCTCTGTCTCTGTGTCTCTGTCTCTGTGTCTCTGTCTCGGTGTCTCTGTCTCTGTGTCTCTGTCTCTGTGTCTCTGTCTCTGTGTCTCTGTCTCTGTGTCTCTGTCTCTGTGTCTCTGTCTCTGTGTCTCTGTCTCTGTGTCTCTGTCTCTGTGTCTCTGTCTCTGTGTCTCTGTCTCTGTGTCTCTGTCTCTGTGTCTCTGTCTCTGTGTCTCTGTCTCTGTGTCTCTGCCTCTGTGTCACTGTCTCTGTGTTTCTGTCTCTGTGTCTCTGTCTCTGTGTCTCTGTCTCTGTGTCTCTGCCTCTGTGTCTCTGTCTCTGTGTCTCTGTCTCTGTCTCTCTGTCTCTGCGTCTCTGTCTCTGTGTCTCCTTCTCTGTCTCACTGTCTCTGTGTCTCTGTCTCTGTGTCTCCGTCTCTGTGCCTCTGTCTCTGCCTCTGAATCTCTGTCTCTGTGTCTCTGTCCCAGAGCCTCCGTCTCTGTGTCTCTGTCTCTGTGTATCTATCTCTGTGTCTCTGTCTCTGTCTCTGTCTCTGCTTCTCTTTCTCTGTGTCTCTGCCTCTGTGTCTCTGTCTCGGTGTCTCTGTCCCTGTGTCCCCTCCTCTGTGTCTCTGTCTCCGTGTCTCCGTCTCTGTGCCTCTGTCTCGGTCTCTGTGCCTCTGTCTCTGTGTCTCTGTCTCTGTGTCTCTGTCTCTGTGTCTCTGTCACTGTGTCTCTGTCTCTGTGTCTCTGTCTCTGTGTCTATGTCTCTGTGTCTCTGCCTCTGTGTCTCTGTCTCTGTGTCTCTGTCTCTGTGTCTCTGTCTCTGTGTCTCTGACTCTGTGTCTCTGTCTCTGTGTCTCTGTCTCTGTGTCTCTGTCTCTGTGTCTCTGTCTCTGTGTCTCTGTCTCTGTGTCTCTGTCTCTGTGTCTCTGTCTCTGTGTCTCTGTCTCTGTGTCTCTGTCTCTGTGTCTCTGTCTCTGTCTCTGTCTCTGTGTCTCTGTCTCTGTGTCTCTGTCTCTGCGTCTCTGTGTCTCTGTCTCTGTCTCTGTGTCCCTGTCTCTGAGTCCCTCTCGCTGTGTCCCTGTCTCCGTGTCTCTGCCTCAGTGTCTCTGTCTCTGTGTCTCCGTTTCTGTGTATCTGTCTCTGTGACTCCGTCTCTCTCTCTGTCCCTGTTTCTCTTTCTCTGTGTCTCTATACCTGTGTCTCCTTCTCTGTGTTTCTCTCTCTGTGTCTCTGTCTCTGTTTCTCTTTCTCAGTGCCTCTGTCTCTGTGTCTCTATACCTGTGTCTCTGTCTCTGTGTATCCGTCTCTGTGTTTCTCTCTCTGTGTCTCTGTCTCTGTGTCTCTGTCTCTGTGTCTCTGTCTCTGTGTCTCTGTCTCGGTGTCTCTGTCTCTGTGTCTCTGTCTCTGTGTCTCTGTCTCTGTGTCTCTGTCTCTGTGTCTCTGTCTCTGTGTCTCTGTCTCTGTGTCTCTGTCTCTGTGTCTCTGTCTCTGTGTCTCTGTCTCTGTGTCTCTGTCTCTGTGTCTCTGTCTCTGTGTCTCTGTCTCTGTGTCTCTGTCTCTGTGTCTCTGTCTCTGCGTCTCTGTCTCTGTGTCTCTGTCTCTGTGTCTCTGCCTCTGTGTCACTGTCTCTGTGTTTCTGTCTCTGTGTCTCTGTCTCTGTGTCTCTGCCTCTGTGTCTCTGCCTCTGTGTCTCTGTCTCTGTGTCTCTGTCTCTGTCTCTCTGTCTCTGCGTCTCTGTCTCTGTGTCTCCTTCTCTGTCTCACTGTCTCTGTGTCTCTGTCTCTGTGTCTCCGTCTCTGTGCCTCTGTCTCTGCCTCTGAATCTCTGTCTCTGTGTCTCTGTCCCAGAGCCTCCGTCTCTGTGTCTCTGTCTCTGTGTATCTATCTCTGTGTCTCTGTCTCTGTCTCTGTCTCTGCTTCTCTTTCTCTGTGTCTCTGCCTCTGTGTCTCTGTCTCGGTGTCTCTGTCCCTGTGTCCCCTCCTCTGTGTCTCTGTCTCCGTGTCTCCGTCTCTGTGCCTCTGTCTCTGTCTCTGTGTCTCTGTCACTGTGTCTCTGTCTCTGTGTCTCTGTCTCTGTGTCTATGTCTCTGTGTCTCTGCCTCTGTGTCTCTGTCTCTGTGTCTCTGTCTCTGTGTCTCTGTCTCTGTGTCTCTGACTCTGTGTCTCTGTCTCTGTGTCTCTGTCTCTGTGTCTCTGTCTCTGTGTCTCTGTCTCTGTGTCTCTGTCTCTGTGTCTCTGTCTCTGTGTCTCTGTCTCTGTGTCTCTGTCTCTGTGTCTCTGTCTCTGTCTCTGTCTCTGTGTCTCTGTCTCTGTGTCTCTGTCTCTGCGTCTCTGTGTCTCTGTCTCTGTCTCTGTGTCCCTGTCTCTGAGTCCCTCTCGCTGTGTCCCAGTCTCTGTGTCTCTGTCTCTGTGTCTCCGTCTCTGTGTCTCTGTCTCTACGTCTCTGTCTCTGTGTCTCTGTCTCTGTGTCTCGGTCTCTGTGTCTCTGTCTCTGTCTCTGTGTCTCTGTCTCTGTGTCTCTGTCTCTGTGTCTCTGTCTCTGTGTCTCTGTCTCTGTGTCTCTGTCTTTGTGTCTCTGTCTCTGTGTCTCTGTCTCTGTGTCTCTGTCTCGGTGTCTCTGTCCCTGTGGCTCCTTCTCTGTGTCACTCTCTCTGCGTGCCTGTCTCTGTGTCTCTGTCTCTGTCTCTGTGTATCTGCCTCTGTGTCTCCCTCCCTGTGTCACGGTCCCTGTGTTACCGTCTCTGTGTCTCGGCCTCTGTGTCTCTGTCCCTGTGTCCCCTCCTCTGTGTCTCTGTCTCCGTGTCTCCGTCTCTGTGCCTCTGTCTCTGTCTCTGTGTCTCTGTCACTGTGTCTCTGTCTCTGTGTCTCTGTCTCTGTGTCTCTGTCTCTGTGTATCTATCTCTGTGTCTCTGTCTCTGTCTCTGTCTCTGCTTCTCTTTCTCTGTGTCTCTGCCTCTGTGTCTCTCTCTCGGTGTCTCTGTCCCTGTGTCCCCTCCTCTGTGTCTCTGTCTCCGTGTCTCCGTCTCTGTGCCTCTGTCTCCGTCTCTGTGTCTCTGTCTCTGTGTCTCTGTCGCTGTGTCTCTGTCTCTGTGTCTCTGTCTTTGTGTCTATGTCTCTGAGTATCTGTCTCTGTGTCTCTGTCTCTGTCTCTGAATCTCTGTCTCTCAGTCTCTGTCTCTGTGTCTCTGTCCCTGTGTCTCTGTCTCTGTGTCTCTGTCTCTGTGTCTCTGTCTACGTGTCTCTGTCTCTGTGTCTTTGAGTCTGTGTCTCTGTCTCTGTGTCTCTGTCTCTGTGTCTCTGTCTCTGTGTCTCTGTCTCTGTGTCTCTGTCTCTGTGCCTCTGTCTCTGTGTCTCTGTCCCTGTGTCTCTGTCTCTGTGTCTCTGTGTCTCTGTCCCTGTGTCTGTGTCTCTGTCTCTGTGTATCTGTCTCTGTGTCTCTGTCTCTGTCTCTGAATCTCTGTCTCTCAGTCTCTGTCTCTGTGTCTCTGTCTCTGTGTCTCTCTCTCTGTGTCTCTGTCTACGTGTCTCTGTCTCTGTGTCTTTGAGTGTGTGTCTCTGTCTCTGTGTCTCTGTCTCTGTGTCTCTGTCTCTGTGTCTCTGTCTCTGTGTCTCTGTCTCTGTGTCTCTGTCTCTGTGTCTCTGTCTCTGTGTCTCTGTCTCTGTGTCTCTGTCTCTGTGTCTCTGTCTCTGTGTCTCTGTCTCTGTGTCTCTGTCTCTGTGTCTCTGTCTCTGTGTCTCTGTCTCTGTGTCTCTGTCTCTGTGTCTCTGTCTCTGTGTCTCTGTCTCTGTGTCTCTGTCTCTGTGTCTCTGTCTCTGTGTCTCTGTCTCTGTGTCTCTGTCTCTGTGTCTCTGTCTCTGTGTCTCTGTCTCTGTGTCTCTGTCTCTGTGTCTCTGTCTCTGTGTCTCTGTCTCTGTGTCTCTGTCTCTGTGTCTCTGTCTCTGTGTCTCTGTCTCTGTGTCTCTGTCTCTGTGTCTCTGTCTCTGTGTCTCTGTCTCTGTGTCTCTGTCTCTGTGTCTCTGTCTCTGTGTCTCTGTCTCTGTGTCTCTGTCTCTGTGTCTCTGTCTCTGTGTCTCTGTCTCTGTGTCTCTGTCTCTGTGTCTGTGTCTCTGTGTCTCTGTCTCTGTGTCTCTGTCTCTGTGTCTCTGTCTCTGTGTCTCTGTCTCTGTGTCTCTGTCTCTGTGTCTCTGTCTCTGTGTCTCTGTCTCTGTGTCTCTGTCTCTGTGTCTCTGTCTCTGTGTCTCTGTCTCTGTGTCTCTGTCTCTGTGTCTCTGTCTCTGTGTCTCTATCTCTGTGTCTCTGTCTCTGTGTCTCTGTCTCTGTGTCTTTGAGTCTGTGTCTCTGTCTCTGTGCCTCTGTCTCTGTGTCTCTGTCTCTGTGCCTCTGTCTCTGTGTCTCTGTCTCTGTGTCTCTGTCGCTGTGTCTCTGTCTCTGTGTCTCTGTCTCTGTGTCACTGTCTCTGTGTCGCTGTCCCTGTGTCTCTGTCCCTGTGGCTCCGTCTCTGTGTATCTGTCTCTGTCTCTGTGTGTGTGTCTCTGTGTCTGTCCCTGTGTGTATGACTCAGTCTCTGAGTCTCTGTCTCTGTGTCTCTGTCTCTGTGTGTGTGTCTCTGTGTCTGTCCCTGCGTCTATGACTCAGTCTCTGAGTCTCTGTCTCTGTGTCTCTGTCTCTGTCTCTGTCTCTGTGTCTCTGTCTCTGTGTCTCTATCTATGTGTCTATGTCTCTGTGTCTCTGTCTCTGTTTCTCGGTCTCTGTGCCTCTCTCCCTGTGTCACGGTCTCTGTGTCTCGGTCTCTGTGTCTCCGCCTCTGCGTCTCTTTCTCTGTGTCTGTGTCTCCGTCCCTGTGTCTCTGTCTCTGTGTCTCTGTCTCTGTGTCTCTGTCTCTGTGTCTCTGTCTCTGTGTCTCTGTCTCTGTGTCTCTGTCTCTGTGTCTCTGTCTCTGTGTCTCTATCTCTGTGTCTCTGTCTCTGTGTCTCTGTCTCTGTGTCTTTGAGTCTGTGTCTCTGTCTCTGTGCCTCTGTCTCTGTGTCTCTGTCTCTGTGCCTCTGTCTCTGTGTCTCTGTCTCTGTGTCTCTGTCGCTGTGTCTCTGTCTCTGTGTCTCTGTCTCTGTGTCTCTGTCTCTGTGTCGCTGTCCCTGTGTCTCTGTCCCTGTGGCTCCGTCTCTGTGTATCTGTCTCTGTCTCTGTGTGTGTGTCTCTGTGTCTGTCCCTGTGTGTATGACTCAGTCTCTGAGTCTCTGTCTCTGTGTCTCTGTCTCTGTGTGTGTGTCTCTGTGTCTGTCCCTGCGTCTATGACTCAGTCTCTGAGTCTCTGTCTCTGTGTCTCTGTCTCTGTCTCTGTCTCTGTGTCTCTGTCTCTGTGTCTCTATCTATGTGTCTATGTCTCTGTGTCTCTGTCTCTGTTTCTCGGTCTCTGTGCCTCTCTCCCTGTGTCACGGTCTCTGTGTCTCGGTCTCTGTGTCTCCGCCTCTGCGTCTCTTTCTCTGTGTCTGTGTCTCCGTCTCTGTGTCTCTGTCTCTCTGTCTCAGTGTCCCTGTCTCTGTGTCCCTGTCTCTGTGTCTCTGTCTCTGTGTCTCTGTCTCTGAGACTCTGTCTCTGTGTCTCTGTCTCTGTCTCTGTCTCTGTGTCTCTGTCTCTGTGTCTCTGTCTATGTGTCTATGTCTCTGTGTCTCTGTCTCTGTATCTCGGTCTCTGTGTCTCTCTCCCTGTGTCACGGTCTCTGTGTCTCGGTCTCTGTGTCTCCGCCTCTGCGTCTCTTTCTCTGTGTCTGTGTCTCCGTCTCTGTGTCTCTGTCTCTCTGTCTCAGTGTCCCTGTCTCTGTGTCTCTGTCTCTGTGTCTCTGTCTCTGTGTCGCTGTCTCTGTGTCTCTGTCTCTGTGTCTCTGTCTCTGTGTCTCTGTCTCTGTGTCTCTGTCTCTGTGTCTCTGTCTCTGTGTCTCTGTCTCTGTGTCTCTGACTCTGTGTCTCTGTCTCGGTGTCTCAGTCCCTGTGGCTCCCTCTCTGTGTCACTCTCTCTGCGTCCCTGTCTCTGTGTCTCTGTCTCTGTCTCTGTGTATCTGCCTCTGTGTCTCCCTCCCTGTGTCACGGTCCCTGTGTTACCGTCTCTGTGTCTCGGCCTCTGTGTCTCTGTCTCTGTGTCTCTGTCTCTGTGTCTCTGTCTCTGTGTCTCTGTCTCTGTGTCTCTGTCTCTGTGTCTATGTCTCTGTGTCTCTGCCCCTGTGTCTCTGTCTCTGTGTCTCTGTCTCTGTGTCTCTGTCTCTGTGTCTCTGTCTCTGTGTCTCTGTCTCTGTGTCCCTGTCCCTGTGTCTCTGTCTCTGTGTCTCTGTCTCTGTGTCTCTGTCTCTGTGTCTCTGTCTCTGTGTCTCTGTCTCTGTGTCTCTGTCTCTGTGTATCTGTCTCTCCGTCTCTGTGTCTCTGTCTCTGAGTCCCTCTCGCTGTGTCCCAGTCTCTGTGTCTCTGTCTCTGTGTCTCTGTCTCTGTGTCTCTGTCTCTGTGTCTCTGTCTCTGTGTCTCTGTCTCTGTGTCTCTGTCTCTGTGTCTCTGTCTCTGTGCCTCTGTCTCTGTGTCTCTGTCTCTGTGTCTCTGTCTCTGTGTCTCTGTGTCTCTGTCTCTGTGTCTGTGTCTCTGTCTCTGTGTATCTGTCTCTGTGTCTCTGTCTCTGTCTCTGAATCTCTGTCTCTCAGTCTCTGTCTCTGTGTCTCTGTCTCTGTGTCTCTCTCTCTGTGTCTCTGTCTACGTGTCTCTGTCTCTGTGTCTTTGAGTCTGTGTCTCTGTCTCTGTGTCTCTGTCTCTGTGTCTCTGTCTCTGTGTCTCTGTCTCTGTGTCTCTGTCTCTGTGTCTCTGTCTCTGTGTCTCTGTCTCTGTGTCTCTGTCTCTGTGTCTCTGTCTCTGTGTCTCTCTCCCTGTGTCTCTGTCTCTGTGTCTTTGAGTCTGTGTCTCTGTCTTTGTGTCTCTGTCTCTGTGTCTCTGTCTCTGTGTCTCTGTCTCTGTGCCTCTGTCTCTGTGTCTCTGTCTCTGTGTCTCTGTCGCTGTGTCTCTGTCTCTGTGTCTCTGTCTCTGTGTCGCTGTCTCTGTGTCTCTGTCCCTGTGGCTCCGTCTCTGTGTATCTGTCTCTGTCTCTGTGTGTGTGTCTCTGTGTCTGTCCCTGTGTGTATGACTCAGTCTCTGAGTCTCTGTCTCTGTGTCTCTGTCTCTGTGTCTCTGTCTCTGTGTCTCTGTCTCTGTGTCTCTATCTCTGTGTCTCTGTCTCTGTGTCTCTGTCTCTGTGTCTTTGAGTCTGTGTCTCTGTCTCTGTGCCTCTGTCTCTGAGTCTCTGTCTCTGTGTCTCTGTCTCTGTGTGTGTGCCTCTGTGTCTGTCCCTGTGTGTATGACTCAGTCTCTGAGTCTCTGTCTCTGTGTCTCTGTCTCTGTCTCTGTCTCTGTCTCTGTGTCTCTGTCTCTGTGTCTCTGTCTATGTGTCTATGTCTCTGTGTCTCTGTCTCTGTTTCTCGGTCTCTGTGTCTCTCTCCCTGTGTCACGGTCTCTGTGTCTCGGTCTCTGTGCCTCCGCCTCTGCGTCTCTTTCTCTGTGTCTGTGTCTCCGTCTCTGTGTCTCTGTCTCTCTGTCTCAGTGTCCCTGTCTCTGTGTCTCTGTCTCTGCGTCTCTGTCTCTGTGTCTCTGTCACTGTGTCTCTGTCTCTGTGTCTCTGTCTCTGTGTCTCTGTCTCTGTGTCTCTGTCTCGGTGTCTCTGTCCCTGTGGCTCCCTCTCTGTGTCACTCTCTCTGCGTCCCTGTCTCTGTGTCTCTGTCTCTGTCTCTGTGTATCTGCCTCTGTGTCTCCCTCCCTGTGTCACGGTCCCTGTGTTACCGTCTCTGTGTCTCGGCCTCTGTGTCCCTGTCTCTGTGTCTCTGTCTCTGTGTCTCTGTCTCTGTGTCTATGTCCCTGTGTCTCTGCCTCTGTGTCTCTGTCTCTGTGTCTCTGTCTCTGTGTCTCTGTCTCTGTGTCTCTGTCTCTGTGTCTCTGTCTCTGTGTCTCTGCCTCTGTGTCTCTGTCTCTGTGTATCTGTCTCTGCGTCTCTGTGTCTCTGACTCTGTCTCTGTGTCCCTGTCTCTGAGTCTCTTTTGCTGTGTCCCAGTCTCTGTGTCTCTGTCTCTGTGTCTCTGTCTCTGTCTCTGTGTCCCTGTCTCTGAGTCTCTCTCGCTGTGTCCCAGTCTCTGTGTCTCTGTCTCTGTGTCTCTGTCTCTATGTCTCTGTCTCTGTGAAACTGCGTCTGAATCTATGAAGCTGTGTCCCTGTCTCTGTGTCTCTGTCCCTGTGTCTCCGTCTCTGTGTATCTGTCTCTGTCTCTGTGTGTGTGTCTCTGCGTCTGTCCCTGTGTGTATGACTCAGTCTCTGAGTCTCTGTCTCTGTGTCTCTGTCTCTGTCTCTGTCTCTGTCTCTGTGTCTCTGTCCCTGTGTCTCTGTCTATGTGTCTCTGTCTCTGTGTCTCTGTCTCTGTGTCTCTGTCTCTGTGTCTCTGTCTCTGTGTCTCTGTCTCTGTGTCTCTGTCTCTGTGTCTCTGTCTCTGTGTCTCTGCCTCTGTGTCTCTGTCTCTGTGTCTCTGCCTCTGTGTCTCTGTACCGATGTCTCTGCCTCCGTGTCTCTGTCTCTTTGTCTCTGTCTCTGCGTCTCTGTCTCTGCGTCTCTGTCTCTGTGTCCCTGTCTCTGTGTCTCTGTCTCTGTGCCTCTGCCTCTGTGTCTCTGTCCCTGAGAATCTGTCTCTGTGTTTCTGCCTCTGTGTCTCTGTCCCTGTGTCTCCGTCTCTGTGTCTCTGTCTCTCTCACTTTGTCTCTGTCTCTGTGTATCTGTCTCTGTGTCTCTGTCTCCGTGTCTCTGTCTCTCTCACTTTGTCTCTGTCTCTGTGTATCTGTCTCTGTGTCTCTGTCTCCGTGTCTCTGTCTCCGTGTCTCTGCCTCAGTGTCTCTGTCTCTGTGTCTCCGTTTCTGTGTATCTGTCTCTGTGACTCCGTCTCTCTCTCCGTCCCTGTTTCTCTTTCTCTGTGTCTCTATACCTGTGTCTCCTTCTCTGTGTTTCTCTCTCTGTGTCTCTGTCTCTGTTTCTCTTTCTCAGTGCCTCTGTCTCTGTGTCTCTATACCTGTGTCTCTATCTCTGTGTATCCGTCTCTGTGTCTCTGTCTCTGTGTCTCTGTCTCTGTGTCTCTGTCTCTGTGTCTCTGTCTCTGTGTCTCTGTCCCTGTTTCTCTTTCTCTGTGTCTCTATACCTGTGTCTCCTTCTCTGTGTTTCTCTCGCTGTGTCTCTGTCTCTGTTTCTCTTTCTCAGTGCCTCTGTCTCTGTGTCTCTATACCTGTGTCTCTATCTCTGTGTATCCGTCTCTGTGTTTCTCTCGCTGTGTCTCTGTCTCTGTGTCTCTGTCTCTGTGTCTCTGTCTCTGTGTCTCTGTCTCTGTGTCTCTGTCTCTGTGTCTCTGTCTCTGTCTCTGTGTCTCTGTCTCTGTGTCTCTGCCTCTGTGTCTCTGTCTCTGTGTTTCTGTCTCTGTGTCTCTGTCTCTGTGTCTCTGTCTCTGTGTCTCTGCCTCTGTGTCTCTGTCTCTGTGTCTCTGTCTCTGTGTCTCTGTCTCTGTGTCTCTGTCTCTGTCTCTCTGTCTCTGTGTCTCTGTCTCTGTGTCTCCTTCTCTGTCTCACTGTCTCTGTGTCTCTGTCTCTGTGTCTCCGTCTCTGTGCCTCTGTCTCTGCCTCTGAATCTCTGTCTCTGTGTCTCTGTCCCAGAGCCTCCGTCTCTGTGTCTCTGTCTCTGTGTACCTATCTCTGTGTCTCTGTCTCTGTCTCTGTCTCTGCTTCTCTTTCTCTGTGTCTCTGTCTCTGTGTCTCTGTCTCTGTGTCTCTGTCTCTGTGTCTCTGTCTCTGTGTCTCTGTCTCTGTGTCTCTGTCTCTGTGTCTCTGTCTCTGTGTCCCTGTCTCTGTGTCTCTGTCTCTGTGTCTCTGTCTCCGTGTCTCTGTCTCCGTGTATCTGTCTCTGCGTCTCTGTGTCTCTGTCTCTGTCTCTGTGTCCCTGTCTCTGAGTCCCTCTCGCTGTGTCCCAGTCTCTGTGTCTCTGTCTCTGTGTCTCTGTCTCTATGTCTCTGTCTCTGTGTCTCTGTCTGTGTGTCTCTGTCTCTGTGTCTCTGTCTCTGTGTCTCTGTCTCTGTGTCTCTGTCTCTGTGTCTCTGTCTCTGTGTCTCTGTCTCTGTGTCTATGTCTTTGTGTCTCTGCCTCTGTGTCTCTGTCTCTGTGTCTCTGTCTCTGTGTCTCTGTCTCTGTGTCTCTGTCTCTGTGTCTCTGTATCTGTGTCTCTGTCTCTGTGTCTCTGTCTCTGTGTCTCTGTCTCTGTGTCTCTGTCTCTGTGTCTCTGTCTCTGTGTCTCTGTCTCTGTGTCTTTGAGTCTGTGTCTCTGTCTCTGTGTCTCTGTCCCTGTGGCTCCGTCTCTGTGTATCTGTCTCTGTCTCTGTGTGTGTGTCTCTGTGTCTGTCCCTGTGTGTATGACTCAGTCTCTGTGTCTCTGTCTCTGTGTCTCTGTCTCTGTGTCTCTGCCTCTGTGTCTCTGTCTCTGTGTATCTGTCTCTGCGTCTCTGTGTCTCTGACTCTGTCTCTGTGTCCCTGTCTCTGAGTCTCTTTTGCTGTGTCCCAGTCTCTGTGTCTCTGTCTCTGTGTCTCTGTCTCTGTCTCTGTGTCCCTGTCTCTGAGTCTCTCTCGCTGTGTCCCAGTCTCTGTGTCTCTGTCTCTGTGTCTCTGTCTCTATGTCTCTGTCTCTGTGAAACTGCGTCTGAATCTATGAATCTGTGTCCCTGTCTCTGTGTCTCTGTCCCTGTGTCTCCGTCTCTGTGTATCTGTCTCTGTCTCTGTGTGTGTGTCTCTGCGTCTGTCCCTGTGTGTATGACTCAGTCTCTGAGTCTCTGTCTCTGTGTCTCTGTCTCTGTCTCTGTCTCTGTGTCTCTGTCCCTGTGTCTCTGTCTATGTGTCTCTGTCTCTGTGTCTCTGTCTCTGTCTCTCTGTCTCTGTGTCTCTGTCTCTGTGTCTCTGTCTCTGTGTCTCTGTCTCTGTGTCTCTGCCTCTGTGTCTCTGTCTCTGTGTCTCTGCCTCTGTGTCTCTGTACCGATGTCTCTGCCTCCGTGTCTCTGTCTCTTTGTCTCTGTCTCTGCGTCTCTGTCTCTGCGTCTCTGTCTCTGTGTCCCTGTCTCTGTGTCTCTGTCTCTGTGCCTCTGCCTCTGTGTCTCTGTCCCTGAGAATCTGTCTCTGTGTTTCTGCCTCTGTGTCTCTGTCCCTGTGTCTCCGTCTCTGTGTCTCTGTCTCTCTCACTTTGTCTCTGTCTCTGTGTATCTGTCTCTGTGTCTCTGTCTCCGTGTCTCTGTCTCTCTCACTTTGTCTCTGTCTCTGTGTATCTGTCTCTGTGTCTCTGTCTCCGTGTCTCTGTCTCCGTGTCTCTGCCTCAGTGTCTCTGTCTCTGTGTCTCCGTTTCTGTGTATCTGTCTCTGTGACTCCGTCTCTCTCTCCGTCCCTGTTTCTCTTTCTCTGTGTCTCTATACCTGTGTCTCCTTCTCTGTGTTTCTCTCTCTGTGTCTCTGTCTCTGTTTCTCTTTCTCAGTGCCTCTGTCTCTGTGTCTCTATACCTGTGTCTCTATCTCTGTGTATCCGTCTCTGTGTCTCTGTCTCTGCCTCTGAATCTCTGTCTCTGCGTCTCTGTCCCAGAGCCTCCGTCTCTGTGTCTCTGTCTCTGTGTACCTATCTCTGTGTCTCTGTCTCTGTCTCTGTCTCTGCTTCTCTTTCTCTGTGTCTCTGTCTCTGTGTCTCTGTCTCTGTGTCTCTGTCTCTGTGTCTCTGTCTCTGTGTCTCTGTCTCTGTGTCTCTGTCTCTGTGTCTCTGTCTCTGTGTCCCTGTCTCTGTGTCTCTGTCTCTGTGTCTCTGTCTCCGTGTCTCTGTCTCCGTGTATCTGTCTCTGCGTCTCTGTGTCTCTGTCTCTGTCTCTGTGTCCCTGTCTCTGAGTCCCTCTCGCTGTGTCCCAGTCTCTGTGTCTCTGTCTCTGTGTCTCTGTCTCTATGTCTCTGTCTCTGTGTCTCTGTCTGTGTGTCTCTGTCTCTGTGTCTCTGTCTCTGTGTCTCTGTCTCTGTGTCTCTGCCTCTGTGTCTCTGTCTCTGTGTCTCTGTCTCTGTGTCTATGTCTCTGTGTCTCTGTCTCTGTGTCTCTGTCTCTGTGTCTCTGTCTCTGTGTCTCTGTCTCTGTGTCTCTGTCTCTGTGTCTCTGTCTCTGTGTCTCTGTCTCTGTGTCTCTGTCTCTGTGTCTCTGTCTCTGTGTCTCTGTCTCTGTGTCTCTGTCTCTGTGTCTCTGTCTCTGTGTCTCTGTCTCTGTGTCTCTGTCTCTGTGTCTCTGTCTCTGTGTCTCTGTCTCTGTGTCTCTGTCTCTGTGTCTCTGTCTCTGTGTCTCTGTCTCTGTTTCTTTGAGTCTGTGTCTCTGTCTCTGTGTCTCTGTCTCTGTGTCTCTGTCTCTGTTTCTCTGTCTCTGTGTCTCTGTCTCTGTGCCTCTGTCTCTGTGTCTCTGTCTCTGTGTCTCTGTCGCTGTGTCTCTGTCTCTGTGTCTCTGTCTCTGTGTCTCTGTCTCTGTGTCGCTGTCTCTGTGTCTCTGTCCCTGTGGCTCCGTCTCTGTGTATCTGTCTCTGTCTCTGTGTGTGTGTCTCTGTGTCTGTCCCTGTGTGTATGACTCAGTCTCTGAGTCTCTGTCTCTGTGTCTCTGTCTCTGTGTGTGTGTCTCTGTGTCTGTCCCTGTGTGTATGACTCAGTCTCTGAGTCTCTGTCTCTGTGTCTCTGTCTCTGTCTCTGTCTCTGTGTCTCTGTCTCTGTGTCTCTGTCTATGTGTCTATGTCTCTGTGTCTCTGTCTCTGTTTCTCGGTCTCTGTGTCTCTCTCCCTGTGTCACGGTCTCTGTGTCTCGGTCTCTGTGTCTCCGCCTCTGCGTCTCTTTCTCTGTGTCTGTGACTCCGTCTCTGTGTCTCTGTCTCTCTGTCTCAGTGTCCCTGTCTCTGTGTCTCTGTCTCTGTGTCTCTGTCTCTGTGTCTCTGTCTCTGTGTCTCTGTCTCTGTGTCTCTGTCTCTGTGTCTCTGTCTCTGTGTCTCTGTCTCTGTGTCTCTGTCTCTGTGTCTCTGTCTCTGTGTCTCTGTCTCTGTGTCTCTGTCTCTGTGTCTCTGTCTCTGTGTCTCTGTCTCTGTGTCTCTATCTCTGTGTCTCTGTCTCTGTGTCTCTGTCTCTGTGTCTCTGTCTCTGTGTCTCTGTCTCTGAGTCTCTGTCTCTGTGTCTCTGTCTCTGTCTCTGTCACTGTTTCTCGGTCTCTGAGCCGCTGTCTCTATGTCCCTGTCTCTGCGCCTCTGTCCCTCTGTCTCCGTTTCTGTGCCTCTGTCTCTGTCTCTGTCTCTGTCTCTGAGCCTCTGTCTCTGTGTCCCTGTCTCTGTGTCTGTGTCCCTGTGTCCCCGTCTCTGTGTCTCTGTCTCCATGTCTCTGTCTCCGTGTCTCTGCCTCAGTGTCTCTGTCTCTGTGTCTCCGTTTCTATGTATCTGTCTCTGTGACTCCGTCTCTCTCTCTGTCCCTGTTTCTCTTTCTCTGTGTCTCTATACCTGTGTCTCCTTCTCTGTGTTTCTCTCTCTGTGTCTCTGTCTCTGTTTCTCTTTCTCAGTGCCTCTGTCTCTGTGTCTCTATACCTGTGTCTCTGTCTCTGTGTATCCGTCTCTGTGTTTCTCTCTCTGTGTCTCTGTCTCTGTGTCTCTGTCTCTGTGTCTCTGTCTCTGTGTCTCTGTCTCTGTGTCTCTGTCTCTGTGTCTCTGTCTCTGTGCCTCTGTCTCTGTGTCTCTGTCTCTGTGTCTCTGTCTCTGTCTCTGTGTCTCTGTGTCTCTGTCTCTGTGTCTGTGTCTCTGTCTCTGTGTATCTGTCTCTGTGTCTCTGTCTCTGTCTCTGAATCTCTGTCTCTCAGTCTCTGTCTCTGTATCTCTGTCTCTGTGTCTCTTTCTCTGTGCCTCTGTCTCTGTGTCTCTGTCTCTGTGTCTCTGTCTCTATGTCTCTGTGTCTCTGTCTCTGTCTCTGTGTCCCTGTCTCTGAGTCTCTCTCGCTGTGTCCCAGTCTCTGTGTCTCTGTCTCTGTGTCTCTGTCTCTATGTCTCTGTCTCTGTGAAACTGCGTCTGAATCTCTGAATCTGTGTCCCTGTCTCTGTGTCTCTGTCCCTGTGTCTCCGTCTCTGTGTATCTGTCTCTGTCTCTGTGTGTGTGTCTCTGTGTCTGTCCCTGTGTGTATGACTCAGTCTCTGAGTCTCTGTCTCTGTCTCTGTCTCTGTTTCTCGGTCTCTGAGCCTCTGTCTCTATGTCCCTGTCTCTGCGCCTCTGTCCCTCTGTCTCCGTTTCTGTGCCTCTGTCTCTGTCTCTGTCTCTGTCTCTGAGCCTCTGTCTCTGTGTCCCTGTCTCTGTGTCTGTGTCCCTGTGTCTCCGTCTCTGTGTCTCTGTCTCCGTGTCTCTGTCTCCGTGTCTCTGCCTCAGTGTCTGTGTCTCTGTGTCTCCGTTTCTATGTATCTGTCTCTGTGACTCCGTCTCTCTCTCTGTCCCTGTTTCTCTTTCTCTGTGTCTCTATACCTGTGTCTCCTTCTCTGTGTTTCTCTCTCTGTGTCTCTGTCTCTGTTTCTCTTTCTCAGTGCCTCTGTCTCTGTGTCTCTATACCTGTGTCTCTGTCTCTGTGTATCCGTCTCTGTGTTTCTCTCCCCGTGTCTCTGTCTCTGTGTCTCTGTCTCTGTGTCTTTGAGTCTGTGTCTCTGTCTCTGTGTCTCTGTCTCTGTGTCTCTGTCTCTGTTTCTCTGTCTCTGTGTCTCTGTCTCTGTGCCTCTGTCTCTGTGTCTCTGTCTCTGTGTCTCTGTCGCTGTGTCTCTGTCTCTGTGTCTCTGTCTCTGTGTCTCTGTCTCTGTGTCGCTGTCTCTGTGTCTCTGTCCCTGTGGCTCCGTCTCTGTGTATCTGTCTCTGTCTCTGTGTGTGTGTCTCTGTGTCTGTCCCTGTGTGTATGACTCAGTCTCTGAGTCTCTGTCTCTGTGTCTCTGTCTCTGTGTGTGTGTCTCTGTGTCTGTCCCTGTGTGTATGACTCAGTCTCTGAGTCTCTGTCTCTGTGTCTCTGTCTCTGTCTCTGTCTCTGTGTCTCTGTCTCTGTGTCTCTGTCTATGTGTCTATGTCTCTGTGTCTCTGTCTCTGTTTCTCGGTCTCTGTGTCTCTCTCCCTGTGTCACGGTCTCTGTGTCTCGGTCTCTGTGTCTCCGCCTCTGCGTCTCTTTCTCTGTGTCTGTGACTCCGTCTCTGTGTCTCTGTCTCTCTGTCTCAGTGTCCCTGTCTCTGTGTCTCTGTCTCTGTGTCTCTGTCTCTGTGTCTCTGTCTCTGTGTCTCTGTCTCTGTGTCTCTGTCTCTGTGTCTCTGTCTCTGTGTCTCTGTCTCTGTGTCTCTGTCTCTGTGTCTCTGTCTCTGTGTCTCTGTCTCTGTGTCTCTGTCTCTGTGTCTCTGTCTCTGTGTCTCTGTCTCTGTGTCTCTGTCTCTGTGTCTCTGTCTCTGTGTCTCTGTCTCTGTGTCTCTGTCTCTGTGTCTCTGTCTCTGTGTCTCTGTCTCTGTGTCTCTGTCTCTGTCTCTGTGTCTCTGTCTCTGTGTCTCTGCCTCTGTGTCTCTGTCTCTGTGTCTCTGTCTCTGTGTCTCTGCCTCTGTGTCTCTGTCTCTGTGTCTCTGTCTCTGTGTCTCTGTCTCTGTGTCTCTGTCTCTGTGTCTCTGTCTCTGTGTCTCTGTCTCTGTGTCTCTGTCTCTGTGTCTCTGTCTCTGTGTCTCTGTCTCTGTGTCTCTGTCTCTGTGTCTCTGTCTCTGTGTCTCTGTCTCTGTGTCTCTGTCTCTGTGTCTCTGTCTCTGTGTCTCTGTCTCTGTGTCTCTGTCTCTGTGTCTCTGTCTCTGTGTATCTGTCTCTGCGTCTCTGTGTCTCTGTCTCTATCTCTGTGTCCCTGTCTCTGAGTCCCTCTCGCTGTGTCCCTGTCTCTGTGTCTCTGTCTCTGTCTCTGTGTATCTGCCTCTGTGTCTCCCTCCCTGTGACACGGTCCCTGTGTTACCGTCTCTGTGTCTCGGCCTCTGTGTCTCGGCCTCTGTGTCTCTGTCTCTGTGTCTCTGTCTCTGTGTCTATGTCTCTGAGTATCTGTCTCTGTGTCTCTGTCTCTGTCTCTGTATCTCTGTCTCTCAGTCTCTGTCTCTGTGTCTCTGTCTCAGTGTCTCTCTCTCTGTGTCTCTGTCTACGTGTCTCTGTCTCTGTGTCTTTGAGTCTGTGTCTCTGTCTCTGTGTCTCTGTCTCCGTGTCTCTGTCTCTTTGTCTCTGTCTCTGCGTCTCTGTCTCTGCGTCTCTGTCTCTGTGTCCCTGTCTCTGTGTCTCTGTCTCTGTGCCTCTGTCTCTGTGTCTCTGTACCTGAGAATCTGTCTCTGTGTTTCTGCCTCTGTGTCTCTGTCCCTGTGTCTCCGTCTCTGTGTCTCTGTCTCTCTCACTTTGTCTCTGTCTCTGTGTATTTGTTCTGTGTCTCCGTCTCCGTGTCTCTGCCTCAGTGTCTCTGTCTCTGTGTCTCCGTTTCTGTGTATCTGTCTCTGTGACTCCGTCTCTCTCTCTGTCCCTGTTTCTCTTTCTCTGTGTCTCTATACCTGTGTCTCCTTCTCTGTGTTTCTCTCTCTGTGTCTCTGTCTCTGTTTCTCTTTCTCAGTGCCTCTGTCTCTGTGTCTCTATACCTGTGTCTCTATCTCTGTGTATCCGTCTCTGTGTTTCTCTCTCTGTGTCTCTGTCTCTGTGTCTCTGTCTCTGTGTCTCTGTCTCTGTGTCTCCGTCTCCGTGTCTCTGCCTCAGTGTCTCTGTCTCTGTGTCTCTGTCTCTGTGTCTCTGCCTCTGTGTCTCTGTCTCTGTGTCTCTGTCTCTGTGTCTCTGTCTCTGTGTCTCTGTCTCTGTGTCTCTGTCTCTGTGTCTCTGTCTCTGTGTCTCTGTCTCTGTGTCTCTGTCTCTGTGTCTCTGTCTCTGTGTCTCTGTCTCTGTGTCTCTGTCTCTGTGTCTCTGTCTCTGTGTATCTGTCTCTGCGTCTCTGTGTCTCTGTCTCTATCTCTGTGTCCCTGTCTCTGAGTCCCTCTCGCTGTGTCCCTGTCTCTGTGTCTCTGTCTCTGTCTCTGTGTATCTGCCTCTGTGTCTCCCTCCCTGTGACAGGGTCCCTGTGTTACCGTCTCTGTGTCTCGGCCTCTGTGTCTCTGTCTCTGTGTCTCTGTCTCTGTGTCTATGTCTCTGAGTATCTGTCTCTGTGTCTCTGTCTCTGTCTCTGAATCTCTGTCTCTCAGTCTCTGTCTCTGTGTCTCTGTCTCAGTGTCTCTCTCTCTGTGTCTCTGTCTACGTGTCTCTGTCTCTGTGTCTTTGAGTCTGTGTCTCTGTCTCTGTGTCTCTGTCTCCGTGTCTCTGTCTCTTTGTCTCTGTCTCTGCGTCTCTGTCTCTGCGTCTCTGTCTCTGTGTCCCTGTCTCTGTGTCTCTGTCTCTGTGCCTCTGTCTCTGTGTCTCTGTCCCTGAGAATCTGTCTCTGTGTTTCTGCCTCTGTGTCTCTGTCCCTGTGTCTCCGTCTCTGTGTCTCTGTCTCTCTCACTTTGTCTCTGTCTCTGTGTATTTGTTCTGTGTCTCCGTCTCCGTGTCTCTGCCTCAGTGTCTCTGTCTCTGTGACTCCGTTTCTGTGTATCTGTCTCTGTGACTCCGTCTCTCTCTCTGTCCCTGTTTCTCTTTCTCTGTGTCTCTATACCTGTGTCTCCTTCTCTGTGTTTCTCTCTCTGTGTCTCTGTCTCTGTTTCTGTTTCTCAGTGCCTCTGTCTCTGTGTCTCTATACCTGTGTCTCTATCTCTGTGTATCCGTCTCTGTGTTTCTCTCGCTGTGTCTCTGTCTCTGTGTCTCTGTCTCTGTGTCTCTGTCTCTGTGTCTCTGTCTCTGTGTCTCTGTCTCTGTGTCTCTGTCTCTGTGTCTCTGTCTCTGTGTCTCTGTCTCGGTGTCTCTGTCCCTGTGGCTCCCTCTCTGTGTCACTCTCTCTGCGTCCCTGTCTCTGTGTCTCTGTCTCTGTCTCTGTGTATCTGCCTCTGTGTCTCCCTCCCTGTGTCACGGTCCCTGTGTTACCGTCTCTGTGTCTCGGCCTCTGTGTCCCTGTCTCTGTGTCTCTGTCTCTGTGTCTCTGTCTCTGTGTTATGTCTCTGTGTCTCTGCCTCTGTGTCTCTGTCTCTGTGTCTCTGTCTCTCAGTCTCTGTCTCTGTGTCTCTGTCTCTGTGTCTCTCTCTCTGTGTCTCTGTCTACGTGTCTCTGTCCCTGTGTCTTTGAGTCTGTGTCTCTGTCTCTGTGTCTCTGTCTCTGTGTCTCTGTCTCTGTGTCTCTGTCTCTGTGTCTCTGTCTCTGTGTCTCTGTCTCTGTGTCTCTGTCTCTGTGTCTCTGTCTCTGTGTCTCTGTCTCTGTGTCTCTGTCTCTGTGCCTCTGTCTCTGTGTCTCTGTCTCTGTGTCTCTGTCGCTGTGTCTCTGTCTCTGTGTCTCTGTGTCTCTGCGTCTGTGTCTCTGTCTCTGTGTATCTGTCTCTGCGTCTCTGTGTCTCTGACTCTGTCTCTGTGTCCCTGTCTCTGAGTCTCTTTTGCTGTGTCCCAGTCTCTGTGTCTCTGTCTCTGTGTCTCTGTCTCTGTCCCTGTGTCCCTGTCTCTGAGTCTCTCTCGCTGTGTCCCAGTCTCTGTGTCTCTGTCTCTGTGTCTCTGTCTCTATGTCTCTGTCTCTGTGAAACTGCGTCTGAATCTATGAATCTGTGTCCCTGTCTCTGTGTCTCTGTCCCTGTGTCTCCGTCTCTGTGTGTGTGTCTCTGTGTCTGTCCCTGTGTGTATGACTCAGTCTCTGAGTCTCTGTCTCTGTGTCTCTGTCTCTGTCTCTGTCTCTGTGTCTCTGTCCCTGTGTCTCTGTCTATGTGTCTATGTCTCTGTGTCTCTGTCTCTGTTTCTCGGTCTCTGAGTCTCTGTCTCTATGTCCCTGTCTCTGCGCCTCTGTCCCTCTGTCTCCGTTTCTGTGCCTCTGTCTCTGTCTCTGTCTCTGAGCCTCTGTCTCTGTGTCCCTGTCTCTGTGTCTGTGTCCCTGTGTCCCCGTCTCTGTGTCTCTGTCTCCGTGTCTCTGTCTCCGTGTCTCTGCCTCTGTGTCTCTGTCTCTGTGTCTCTGTCCCTGTGTCTCTGTCTCTGTGTCTCTGTCTCTGTTTCTCTGTCTCTGTGTCTCTGTCTCTGTGTCTCTGTCTCTGTGCCTCTGTCTCTGTGTCTCTGTCTCTGTGTCTCTGTCTCTGTGTCTCTGTCTCTGTGTCTCTGTCTCTGTGTCGCTGTCTCTGTGTCTCTGTCCCTGTGGCTCCGTCTCTGTGTATCTGTCTCTGTGTCTCTGTCTCTGTGTCTCTGTCTCTGTGTCTCTGTCTCTGTGTCTCTGTCTCTGTGTCTCTGTCTCTGTGTCTCTGTCTCTGTGTCTCTGTCTCTGTGTCTCTGTCTCTGTGTCTCTGTCTCTGTGTCTCTATCTCTGTGTCTCTGTCTCTGTGTCTCTGTCTCTGTGTCTCTGTCTCTGTGTCTCTGTCTCTGTGTCTCTGTCTCTGTGTCTCTGTCTCTGTGTCTCTGTCTCTGTGTCTCTGTCTCTGTGTCTCTGTCTCTGTGTCTCTCTCCCTGTGTCTCTGTCTCTGTGTCTTTGAGTCTGTGTCTCTGTCTCTGTGTCTCTGTCTCTGTGTCTCTGTCTCTGTGTCTCTGTCTCTGTGTGTGTGTCTCTGTGTCTGTCCCTGTGTGTATGACTCAGTCTCTGAGTCTCTGTCTCTGTGTCTCTGTCTCTGTGTGTGTGTCTCTGTGTCTGTCCCTGTGTGTATGACTCAGTCTCTGAGTCTCTGTCTCTGTGTCTCTGTCTCTGTCTCTGTCTCTGTCTCTGTGTCTCTGTCTCTGTGTCTCTGTCTATGTGTCTATGTCTCTGTGTCTCTGTCTCTGTTTCTCGGTCTCTGTGTCTCTCTCCCTGTGTCACGGTCTCTGTGTCTCGGTCTCTGTGCCTCCGCCTCTGCGTCTCTTTCTCTGTGTCTGTGTCTCCGTCTCTGTGTCTCTGTCTCTCTGTCTCAGTGTCCCTATCTCTGTGTCTCTGTCTCTGTGTCTCTGTCTCTGTGTCTCTGTCTCTGTGTCTCTGTCTCTGTGTCTCTGTCTCTGTGTCTCTGTCCCTGTGGCTCCGTCTCTGTGTATCTGTCTCTGTCTCTGTGTGTGTGTCTCTGTGTCTGTCCCTGTGTGTATGACTCAGTCTCTGAGTCTCTGTCTCTGTGTCTCTGTCTCTGTGTGTGTGTCTCTGTGTCTGTCCCTGTGTGTATGACTCAGTCTCTGAGTCTCTGTCTCTGTGTCTCTGTCTCTGTCTCTGTCTCTGTGTCTCTGTCTCTGTGTCTCTGTCTATGTGTCTATGTCTCTGTGTCTCTGTCTCTGTTTCTCGGTCTCTGTGTCTCTCTCCCTGTGTCACGGTCTCTGTGTCTCGGTCTCTGTGTCTCCGCCTCTGCGTCTCTTTCTCTGTGTCTGTGTCTCCGTCTCTGTGTCTCTGTCTCTCTGTCTCAGTGTCCCTGTCTCAGTGTCCCTGTCTCTGTGTCTCTGTCTCTGTGTCTCTGTCTCTGTGTCTCTGTCTCTGTGTCTCTGTCTCTGCGTCTCTGTCTCTGTGTCTCTGTCACTGTGTCTCTGTCTCTGTGTCTCTGTCTCTGTGTCTCTGTCTCTGTGTCTCTGTCTCTGTGTCTCTGTCTCTGTGTCTCTGTCTCGGTGTCTCTGTCCCTGTGGCTCCCTCTCTGTGTCACTCTCTCTGCGTCCCTGTCTCTGTGTCTCTGTCTCTGTCTCTGTGTATCTGCCTCTGTGTCTCCCTCCCTGTGTCACGGTCCCTGTGTTACCGTCTCTGTGTCTCGGCCTCTGTGTCCCTGTCTCTGTGTCTCTGTCTCTGTGTCTCTGTCTCTGTGTCTATGTCTCTGTGTCTCTGCCTCTGTGTCTCTGTCTCTGTGTCTCTGTCTCTGTGTCTCTGTCTCTGTGTCTCTGTCTCTGTGTCTCTGTCTCTGTGTCTCTGTCTCTGTGTCTCTGTCTCTGTGTCTCTGTCTCTGTGTCTCTGTCTCTGTGTCTCTGTCTCTGTGTCTCTGTCTCTGTGTATCTGTCTCTGCGTCTCTGTGTCTCTGTCTCTGAGTCCCTCTCGCTGTGTCCCTGTCTCTGTGTCTCTGTCTCTGTGTCTCTGTCTCTGTGTCTCTGTCTCTGTGTCTCTGTCTCTGTGTCTCTGTCTCTGTGTCTCTGTCTCTGTGTCTCTGTCTCTGTGCCTCTGTCTCTGTGTCTCTGTCTCTGTGTCTCTGTCTCTGTGTCTCTGTGTCTCTGTCTCTGTCTCTGTGTCTCTGTCGCTGTGTATCTGTCTCTGTGTCTCTGTCTCTGTCTCTGAATCTCTGTCTCTCAGTCTCTGTCTCTGTGTCTCTGTCTCTGTGTCTCTCTCTCTGTGTCTCTGTCTACGTGTCTCTGTCCCTGTGTCTTTGAGTCTGTGTCTCTGTCTCTGTGTCTCTGTCTCTGTGTCTCTGTCTCTGTGTCTCTGTCTCTGTGTCTCTGTCTCTGTGTCTCTGTCTCTGTGTCTCTGTCTCTGTGTCTCTGTCTCTGTGTCTCTGTCTCTGTGCCTCTGTCTCTGTGTCTCTGTCTCTGTGTCTCTGTCGCTGTGTCTCTGTCTCTGTGTCTCTGTGTCTCTGCCTCTGTGTCTCTGTCTCTGTGTATCTGTCTCTGCGTCTCTGTGTCTCTGACTCTGTCTCTGTGTCCCTGTCTCTGAGTCTCTTTTGCTGTGTCCCAGTCTCTGTGTCTCTGTCTCTGTGTCTCTGTCTCTGTCTCTGTGTCCCTGTCTCTGAGTCTCTCTCGCTGTGTCCCAGTCTCTGTGTCTCTGTCTCTGTGTCTCTGTCTCTATGTCTCTGTCTCTGTGAAACTGCGTCTGAATCTATGAATCTGTGTCCCTGTCTCTGTGTCTCTGTCCCTGTGTCTCCGTCTCTGTGTATCTGTCTCTGTCTCTGTGTGTGTGTCTCTGTGTCTGTCCCTGTGTGTATGACTCAGTCTCTGAGTCTCTGTCTCTGTGTGTCTGTCTCTGTCTCTGTCTCTGTGTCTCTGTCCCTGTCTCTGTCTATGTGTCTATGTCTCTGTGTCTCTGTCTCTGTTTCTCGGTCTCTGAGTCTCTGTCTCTATGTCCCTGTCTCTGCGCCTCTGTCCCTCTGTCTCCGTTTCTGTGCCTCTGTCTCTGTCTCTGTCTCTGAGCCTCTGTCTCTGTGTCCCTGTCTCTGTGTCTGTGTCCCTGTGTCCCCGTCTCTGTGTCTCTGTCTCCGTGTCTCTGTCTCCGTGTCTCTGCCTCAGTGTCTCTGTCTCTGTGTCTCCGTTTCTATGTATCTGTCTCTGTGACTCCGTCTCTCTCTCTGTCCCTGTTTCTCTTTCTCTGTGTCTCTATACCTGTGTCTCCTTCTCTGTGTTTCTCTCTCTGTGTCTCTGTCTCTGTTTCTCTTTCTCAGTGCCTCTGTCTCTGTGTCTCTATACCTGTGTCTCTGTCTCTGTGTATCCGTCTCTGTGTTTCTCTCTCTGTGTCTCTGTCTCTGTGTCTCTGTCTCTGTGTCTCTGTCCCTGTGTCTCTGTCTCTGTGTCTCTGTCTCTGTGTCTCTGTCTCTGTGTCTCTGCCTCTGTGTCTCTGCCTCTGTGTCTCTGTCTCTGTGTCTCTGTCTCTGTGTCTCTGCCTCTGTGTCTCTGTCTCTGTGTCTCTGTCTCTGTGTCTCTGTCTCTGTGTCTCTGTCTCTGTGTCTCTGTCTCTGTGTCTCTGTCTCTGTGTCTCTGTCTCAGTGTCTCTGTCTCTGTGTCTCTGTCTCTGTGTCTCTGCCTCTGTGTCTCTGTCTCTGTGTCTCTGTCTCTGTGTCTCTGTCTCTGTGTCTCTGTCTCTGTGTCTCTGTCTCTGTGTCTCTGTCTCTGTGTCTCTGTCTCTGTGTCTCTGTCTCTGTGTCTCTGTCTCTGTGTCTCTGTCTCTGTGTCTCTGTCTCTGTGTCTCTGTCTCTGTGTCTCTGTCTCTGTGTATCTGTCTCTGCGTCTCTGTGTCTCTGTCTCTATCTCTGTGTCCCTGTCTCTGAGTCCCTCTCGCTGTGTCCCTGTCTCTGTGTCTCTGTCTCTGTCTCTGTGTATCTGCCTCTGTGTCTCCCTCCCTGTGACAGGGTCCCTGTGTTACCGTCTCTGTGTCTCTGTCCCTGTGGCTCCCTCTCTGTGTCACTCTCTCTGCGTCCCTGTCTCTGTGTCTCTGTCTCTGTCTCTGTGTATCTGCCTCTGTGTCTCCCTCCCTGTGTCACGGTCCCTGTGTTACCGTCTCTGTGTCTCGGCCTCTGTGTCCCTGTCTCTGTGTCTCTGTCTCTGTGTCTCTGTCTCTGTGTTATGTCTCTGTGTCTCTGCCTCTGTGTCTCTGTCTCTGTGTCTCTGTCTCTCAGTCTCTGTCTCTGTGTCTCTGTCTCTGTGTCTCTCTCTCTGTGTCTCTGTCTACGTGTCTCTGTCCCTGTGTCTTTGAGTCTGTGTCTCTGTCTCTGTGTCTCTGTCTCTGTGTCTCTGTCTCTGTGTCTCTGTCTCTGTGTCTCTGTCTCTGTGTCTCTGTCTCTGTGTCTCTGTCTCTGTGTCTCTGTCTCTGTGTCTCTGTCTCTGTGTCTCTGTCTCTGTGCCTCTGTCTCTGTGTCTCTGTCTCTGTGTCTCTGTCGCTGTGTCTCTGTCTCTGTGTCTCTGTGTCTCTGCGTCTGTGTCTCTGTCTCTGTGTATCTGTCTCTGCGTCTCTGTGTCTCTGACTCTGTCTCTGTGTCCCTGTCTCTGAGTCTCTTTTGCTGTGTCCCAGTCTCTGTGTCTCTGTCTCTGTGTCTCTGTCTCTGTCTCTGTGTCCCTGTCTCTGAGTCTCTCTCGCTGTGTCCCAGTCTCTGTGTCTCTGTCTCTGTGTCTCTGTCTCTATGTCTCTGTCTCTGTGAAACTGCGTCTGAATCTATGAATCTGTGTCCCTGTCTCTGTGTCTCTGTCCCTGTGTCTCCGTCTCTGTGTGTGTGTCTCTGTGTCTGTCCCTGTGTGTATGACTCAGTCTCTGAGTCTCTGTCTCTGTGTCTCTGTCTCTGTCTCTGTCTCTGTGTCTCTGTCCCTGTGTCTCTGTCTATGTGTCTATGTCTCTGTGTCTCTGTCTCTGTTTCTCGGTCTCTGAGTCTCTGTCTCTATGTCCCTGTCTCTGCGCCTCTGTCCCTCTGTCTCCGTTTCTGTGCCTCTGTCTCTGTCTCTGTCTCTGAGCCTCTGTCTCTGTGTCCCTGTCTCTGTGTCTGTGTCCCTGTGTCCCCGTCTCTGTGTCTCTGTCTCCGTGTCTCTGTCTCCGTGTCTCTGCCTCAGTGTCTCTGTCTCTGTGTCTCCGTTTCTATGTATCTGTCTCTGTGACTCCGTCTCTCTCTCTGTCCCTGTTTCTCTTTCTCTGTGTCTCTATACCTGTGTCTCCTTCTCTGTGTTTCTCTCTCTGTGTCTCTGTCTCTGTTTCTCTTTCTCAGTGCCTCTGTCTCTGTGTCTCTATACCTGTGTCTCTGTCTCTGTGTATCCGTCTCTGTGTTTCTCTCTCTGTGTCTCTGTCTCTGTGTCTCTGTCTCTGTGTCTCTGTCCCTGTGTCTCTGTCTCTGTGTCTCTGTCTCTGTGTCTCTGTCTCTGTGTCTCTGCCTCTGTGTCTCTGTCTCTGTGTCTCTGTCTCTGTGTCTCTGCCTCTGTGTCTCTGTCTCTGTGTCTCTGTCTCTGTGTCTCTGTCTCTGTGTCTCTGTCTCTGTGTCTCTGTCTCTGTGTCTCTGTCTCTGTGTCTCTGTCTCTGTGTCTCTGTCTCTGTGTCTCTGTCTCTGTGTCTCTGTCTCTGTGTCTCTGTCTCTGTGTCTCTGTCTCTGTGTCTCTGTCTCTGTGTCTCTGTCTCTGTGTCTCTGTCTCTGTGTCTCTGTCTCTGTGTCTCTGTCTCTGTGTATCTGTCTCTGCGTCTCTGTGTCTCTGTCTCTATCTCTGTGTCCCTGTCTCTGAGTCCCTCTCGCTGTGTCCCTGTCTCTGTGTCTCTGTCTCTGTCTCTGTGTATCTGCCTCTGTGTCTCCCTCCCTGTGACACGGTCCCTGTGTTACCGTCTCTGTGTCTCGGCCTCTGTGTCTCGGCCTCTGTGTCTCTGTCTCTGTGTCTCTGTCTCTGTGTCTATGTCTCTGAGTATCTGTCTCTGTGTCTCTGTCTCTGTCTCTGTATCTCTGTCTCTCAGTCTCTGTCTCTGTGTCTCTGTCTCAGTGTCTCTCTCTCTGTGTCTCTGTCTACGTGTCTCTGTCTCTGTGTCTTTGAGTCTGTGTCTCTGTCTCTGTGTCTCTGTCTCCGTGTCTCTGTCTCTTTGTCTCTGTCTCTGCGTCTCTGTCTCTGCGTCTCTGTCTCTGTGTCCCTGTCTCTGTGTCTCTGTCTCTGTGCCTCTGTCTCTGTGTCTCTGTACCTGAGAATCTGTCTCTGTGTTTCTGCCTCTGTGTCTCTGTCCCTGTGTCTCCGTCTCTGTGTCTCTGTCTCTCTCACTTTGTCTCTGTCTCTGTGTATTTGTTCTGTGTCTCCGTCTCCGTGTCTCTGCCTCAGTGTCTCTGTCTCTGTGTCTCCGTTTCTGTGTATCTGTCTCTGTGACTCCGTCTCTCTCTCTGTCCCTGTTTCTCTTTCTCTGTGTCTCTATACCTGTGTCTCCTTCTCTGTGTTTCTCTCTCTGTGTCTCTGTCTCTGTTTCTCTTTCTCAGTGCCTCTGTCTCTGTGTCTCTATACCTGTGTCTCTATCTCTGTGTATCCGTCTCTGTGTTTCTCTCTCTGTGTCTCTGTCTCTGTGTCTCTGTCTCTGTGTCTCTGTCTCTGTGTCTCCGTCTCCGTGTCTCTGCCTCAGTGTCTCTGTCTCTGTGTCTCTGTCTCTGTGTCTCTGCCTCTGTGTCTCTGTCTCTGTGTCTCTGTCTCTGTGTCTCTGTCTCTGTGTCTCTGTCTCTGTGTCTCTGTCTCTGTGTCTCTGTCTCTGTGTCTCTGTCTCTGTGTCTCTGTCTCTGTGTCTCTGTCTCTGTGTCTCTGTCTCTGTGTCTCTGTCTCTGTGTCTCTGTCTCTGTGTATCTGTCTCTGCGTCTCTGTGTCTCTGTCTCTATCTCTGTGTCCCTGTCTCTGAGTCCCTCTCGCTGTGTCCCTGTCTCTGTGTCTCTGTCTCTGTCTCTGTGTATCTGCCTCTGTGTCTCCCTCCCTGTGACAGGGTCCCTGTGTTACCGTCTCTGTGTCTCGGCCTCTGTGTCTCTGTCTCTGTGTCTCTGTCTCTGTGTCTATGTCTCTGAGTATCTGTCTCTGTGTCTCTGTCTCTGTCTCTGAATCTCTGTCTCTCAGTCTCTGTCTCTGTGTCTCTGTCTCAGTGTCTCTCTCTCTGTGTCTCTGTCTACGTGTCTCTGTCTCTGTGTCTTTGAGTCTGTGTCTCTGTCTCTGTGTCTCTGTCTCCGTGTCTCTGTCTCTTTGTCTCTGTCTCTGCGTCTCTGTCTCTGCGTCTCTGTCTCTGTGTCCCTGTCTCTGTGTCTCTGTCTCTGTGCCTCTGTCTCTGTGTCTCTGTCCCTGAGAATCTGTCTCTGTGTTTCTGCCTCTGTGTCTCTGTCCCTGTGTCTCCGTCTCTGTGTCTCTGTCTCTCTCACTTTGTCTCTGTCTCTGTGTATTTGTTCTGTGTCTCCGTCTCCGTGTCTCTGCCTCAGTGTCTCTGTCTCTGTGACTCCGTTTCTGTGTATCTGTCTCTGTGACTCCGTCTCTCTCTCTGTCCCTGTTTCTCTTTCTCTGTGTCTCTATACCTGTGTCTCCTTCTCTGTGTTTCTCTCTCTGTGTCTCTGTCTCTGTTTCTGTTTCTCAGTGCCTCTGTCTCTGTGTCTCTATACCTGTGTCTCTATCTCTGTGTATCCGTCTCTGTGTTTCTCTCGCTGTGTCTCTGTCTCTGTGTCTCTGTCTCTGTGTCTCTGTCTCTGTGTCTCTGTCTCTGTGTCTCTGTCTCTGTGTCTCTGTCTCTGTGTCTCTGTCTCTGTGTCTCTGTCTCGGTGTCTCTGTCCCTGTGGCTCCCTCTCTGTGTCACTCTCTCTGCGTCCCTGTCTCTGTGTCTCTGTCTCTGTCTCTGTGTATCTGCCTCTGTGTCTCCCTCCCTGTGTCACGGTCCCTGTGTTACCGTCTCTGTGTCTCGGCCTCTGTGTCCCTGTCTCTGTGTCTCTGTCTCTGTGTCTCTGTCTCTGTGTTATGTCTCTGTGTCTCTGCCTCTGTGTCTCTGTCTCTGTGTCTCTGTCTCTCAGTCTCTGTCTCTGGGTCCCTGTCTCTGTGTCTCTCTCTCTGTGTCTCTGTCTACGTGTCTCTGTCCCTGTGTCTTTGAGTCTGTGTCTCTGTCTCTGTGTCTCTGTCTCTGTGTCTCTGTCTCTGTGTCTCTGTCTCTGTGTCTCTGTCTCTGTGTCTCTGTCTCTGTGTCTCTGTCTCTGTGTCTCTGTCTCTGTGTCTCTGTCTCTGTGTCTCTGTCTCTGTGCCTCTGTCTCTGTGTCTCTGTCTCTGTGTCTCTGTCGCTGTGTCTCTGTCTCTGTGTCTCTGTGTCTCTGCGTCTGTGTCTCTGTCTCTGTGTATCTGTCTCTGCGTCTCTGTGTCTCTGACTCTGTCTCTGTGTCCCTGTCTCTGAGTCTCTTTTGCTGTGTCCCAGTCTCTGTGTCTCTGTCTCTGTGTCTCTGTCTCTGTCCCTGTGTCCCTGTCTCTGAGTCTCTCTCGCTGTGTCCCAGTCTCTGTGTCTCTGTCTCTGTGTCTCTGTCTCTATGTCTCTGTCTCTGTGAAACTGCGTCTGAATCTATGAATCTGTGTCCCTGTCTCTGTGTCTCTGTCCCTGTGTCTCCGTCTCTGTGTGTGTGTCTCTGTGTCTGTCCCTGTGTGTATGACTCAGTCTCTGAGTCTCTGTCTCTGTGTCTCTGTCTCTGTCTCTGTCTCTGTGTCTCTGTCCCTGTGTCTCTGTCTATGTGTCTATGTCTCTGTGTCTCTGTCTCTGTTTCTCGGTCTCTGAGTCTCTGTCTCTATGTCCCTGTCTCTGCGCCTCTGTCCCTCTGTCTCCGTTTCTGTGCCTCTGTCTCTGTCTCTGTCTCTGAGCCTCTGTCTCTGTGTCCCTGTCTCTGTGTCTGTGTCCCTGTGTCCCCGTCTCTGTGTCTCTGTCTCCGTGTCTCTGTCTCCGTGTCTCTGCCTCAGTGTCTCTGTCTCTGTGTCTCCGTTTCTATGTATCTGTCTCTGTGACTCCGTCTCTCTCTCTGTCCCTGTTTCTCTTTCTCTGTGTCTCTATACCTGTGTCTCCTTCTCTGTGTTTCTCTCTCTGTGTCTCTGTCTCTGTTTCTCTTTCTCAGTGCCTCTGTCTCTGTGTCTCTATACCTGTGTCTCTGTCTCTGTGTATCCGTCTCTGTGTTTCTCTCTCTGTGTCTCTGTCTCTGTGTCTCTGTCTCTGTGTCTCTGTCCCTGTGTCTCTGTCTCTGTGTCTCTGTCTCTGTGTCTCTGTCTCTGTGTCTCTGCCTCTGTGTCTCTGTCTCTGTGTCTCTGTCTCTGTGTCTCTGCCTCTGTGTCTCTGTCTCTGTGTCTCTGTCTCTGTGTCTCTGTCTCTGTGTCTCTGTCTCTGTGTCTCTGTCTCTGTGTCTCTGTCTCTGTGTCTCTGTCTCTGTGTCTCTGTCTCTGTGTCTCTGTCTCTGTGTCTCTGTCTCTGTGTCTCTGTCTCTGTGTCTCTGTCTCTGTGTATCTGTCTCTGCGTCTCTGTGTCTCTGTCCCTATCTCTGTGTCCCTGTCTCTGAGTCCCTCTCGCTGTGTCCCTGTCTCTGTGTCTCTGTCTCTGTCTCTGTGTATCTGCCTCTGTGTCTCCCTCCCTGTGACACGGTCCCTGTGTTACCGTCTCTGTGTCTCGGCCTCTGTGTCTCGGCCTCTGTGTCTCTGTCTCTGTGTCTCTGTCTCTGTGTCTATGTCTCTGAGTATCTGTCTCTGTGTCTCTGTCTCTGTCTCTGTATCTCTGTCTCTCAGTCTCTGTCTCTGTGTCTCTGTCTCAGTGTCTCTCTCTCTGTGTCTCTGTCTACGTGTCTCTGTCTCTGTGTCTTTGAGTCTGTGTCTCTGTCTCTGTGTCTCTGTCTCCGTGTCTCTGTCTCTTTGTCTCTGTCTCTGCGTCTCTGTCTCTGCGTCTCTGTCTCTGTGTCCCTGTCTCTGTGTCTCTGTCTCTGTGCCTCTGTCTCTGTGTCTCTGTACCTGAGAATCTGTCTCTGTGTTTCTGCCTCTGTGTCTCTGTCCCTGTGTCTCCGTCTCTGTGTCTCTGTCTCTCTCACTTTGTCTCTGTCTCTGTGTATTTGTTCTGTGTCTCCGTCTCCGTGTCTCTGCCTCAGTGTCTCTGTCTCTGTGTCTCCGTTTCTGTGTATCTGTCTCTGTGACTCCGTCTCTCTCTCTGTCCCTGTTTCTCTTTCTCTGTGTCTCTATACCTGTGTCTCCTTCTCTGTGTTTCTCTCTCTGTGTCTCTGTCTCTGTTTCTCTTTCTCAGTGCCTCTGTCTCTGTGTCTCTATACCTGTGTCTCTATCTCTGTGTATCCGTCTCTGTGTTTCTCTCTCTGTGTCTCTGTCTCTGTGTCTCTGTCTCTGTGTCTCTGTCTCTGTGTCTCCGTCTCCGTGTCTCTGCCTCAGTGTCTCTGTCTCTGTGTCTCTGTCTCTGTGTCTCTGCCTCTGTGTCTCTGTCTCTGTGTCTCTGTCTCTGTGTCTCTGTCTCTGTGTCTCTGTCTCTGTGTCTCTGTCTCTGTGTCTCTGTCTCTGTGTCTCTGTCTCTGTGTCTCTGTCTCTGTGTCTCTGTCTCTGTGTCTCTGTCTCTGTGTCTCTGTCTCTGTGTCTCTGTCTCTGTGTATCTGTCTCTGCGTCTCTGTGTCTCTGTCTCTATCTCTGTGTCCCTGTCTCTGAGTCCCTCTCGCTGTGTCCCTGTCTCTGTGTCTCTGTCTCTGTCTCTGTGTATCTGCCTCTGTGTCTCCCTCCCTGTGACAGGGTCCCTGTGTTACCGTCTCTGTGTCTCGGCCTCTGTGTCTCTGTCTCTGTGTCTCTGTCTCTGTGTCTATGTCTCTGAGTATCTGTCTCTGTGTCTCTGTCTCTGTCTCTGAATCTCTGTCTCTCAGTCTCTGTCTCTGTGTCTCTGTCTCAGTGTCTCTCTCTTTGTGTCTCTGTCTACGTGTCTCTGTCTCTGTGTCTTTGAGTCTGTGTCTCTGTCTCTGTGTCTCTGTCTCCGTGTCTCTGTCTCTTTGTCTCTGTCTCTGCGTCTCTGTCTCTGCGTCTCTGTCTCTGTGTCCCTGTCTCTGTGTCTCTGTCTCTGTGCCTCTGTCTCTGTGTCTCTGTCCCTGAGAATCTGTCTCTGTGTTTCTGCCTCTGTGTCTCTGTCCCTGTGTCTCCGTCTCTGTGTCTCTGTCTCTCTCACTTTGTCTCTGTCTCTGTGTATTTGTTCTGTGTCTCCGTCTCCGTGTCTCTGCCTCAGTGTCTCTGTCTCTGTGACTCCGTTTCTGTGTATCTGTCTCTGTGACTCCGTCTCTCTCTCTGTCCCTGTTTCTCTTTCTCTGTGTCTCTATACCTGTGTCTCCTTCTCTGTGTTTCTCTCTCTGTGTCTCTGTCTCTGTTTCTCTTTCTCAGTGCCTCTGTCTCTGTGTCTCCATACCTGTGTCTCTATCTCTGTGTATCCGTCTCTGTGTTTCTCTCTCTGTGTCTCTGTCTCTGTGTCTCTGTCTCTGTGTCTCTGTCTCTGTGTCTCTGTCTCTGTGTCTCCGTCTCCGTGTCTCTGCCTCAGTGTCTCTGTCTCTGTGTCTCCGTTTCTGTGTACCTGTCTCTGTGACTCCGTCTCTCTCTCTGTCCCTGTTTCTCTTGCTCTGTGTCTCTATACCTGTGTCTCCTTCTCTGTGTTTCTCTCTCTGTGTCTCTGTCTCTGTTTCTCTTTCTCAGTGCCTCTGTCTCTGTGTCTCTATACCTGTGTCTCTATCTCTGTGTATCCGTCTCTGTGTTTCTCTCGCTGTGTCTCTGTCTCTGTGTCTCTGCCTCTGTGTCTCTGTCTCTGTGTCTCTGTCTCTGTGTCTCTGTCTCTGTGTCTCTGTCTCTGTGTCTCTGCCTCTGTGTCTCTGTCTCTGTGTTTCTGTCTCTGTGTCTCTGTCTCTGTGTCTCTGTCTCTGTGTCTCTGTCTCTGTGTCTCTGTCTCTGTGTCTCTGTCTCTGTGTCTCTGTCTCTGTGTCTCTGTCTCTGTCTCTCTGTCTCTGTGTCTCTGTCTCTGTGTCTCCTTCTCCGTCTCACTGTCTCTGTGTCTCTGTCTCTGTGTCTCCGTCTCTGTGCCTCTGTCTCTGCCTCTGAATCTCTGTCTCTGTGTCTCTGTCCCAGAGCCTCCGTCTCTGTGTCTCTGTCTCTGTGCCTCTGTCTCGGTCTCTGTGTCTCTGTCTCTGTCTCTCTGTCGCTGTGTCTCCGCCTCTGCGCCTCCGTCTCTGTGCCTCTGTCTCTGTCTCTGTGTCTCTGTCTCTGTGTCTCTGTCTATGTGTCCCTGTCTCTGTGTCTCTGTCTCGGTGTCTCTGTCCCTGTGGCTCCTTCTCTGTGTCACTCTCTCTGCGTCCCTGTCTCTTTGTCTCTGTCTCTGTCTCTGTGTATCTGCCTCTGTGTCTCCCTCCCTGTGTCACGGTCCCTGTGTTACCGTCTCTGTGTCTCGGCATCTGTGTCTCTGTCTCTGTGTCTCTGCCTCTGAATCTCTGTCTCTGTGTCTCTGTCCCAGTGTCTCTGTCTCTGTGTCTCTGCCTCTGATTCTCTGTCTCTGTGTCTCAGTCCCAGTGTCTCTGTCTCTGTGTCTCTGTCTCTGTGTCTCTGTCTCTGTGTCTCTGTCTCTGTGTCTCTGTCTCTGTGTCTCAGTCTCTGTGTCTCTGTCTCTGTGTCTCTGTCTCTGTGTCTCTGTCTCTGTGTCTCTGTCTCTGTGTCTCTGTCTCTGTGTCTCTGTCTCTGTGTCTCTGTCTCTGTGTCTCTGTGTCTCTGTCTCTGTGTCTCTGTCTCTGTGTCTCTGTCTCTGTGTCTCTGTCTCTGTGTCTATGTCTTTGTGTCTCTGCCTCTGTGTCTCTGTCTCTGTGTCTCTGTCTCTGTGTCTCTGTCTCTGTGTATCTATCTCTGTGTCTCTGTCTCTGTCTCTGTCTCTGCTTCTCTTTCTCTGTGTCTCTGCCTCTGTGTCTCTGTCTCGGTGTCTCTGTCCCTGTGTCCCCTCCTCTGTGTCTCTGTCTCTGTGTCTCTGTCTCTGTGTCTCTGTCTCTGTGTCTCTGTCTCTGTGTCTCTGTCTCCGTGTCTCTGTCTCTATGTCTCTGTCTCTGTGTCTCTGTGTCTCTGTCTCTGTCTCTGTGTCCCTGTCTCTGTGTCTCTGTCTCTGTGTCTCTGTCTCTGTGTCTCTGTCCCTGTGTCTCTGTCTCTGTGTCTCTGTCTCTGTGTCTCTGTCTCTGTGTCTCTGTCTCTGTGTCTCTGTCTCTGTGTCTCTGTCTCTGTGTCTCTGTCTCTGTGTCTCTGTCTCTGTGTCTCTGTCTCTATGTCTCTGTCTCTGTGTCTCTGTCTGTGTGTCTCTGTCTCTGTGTCTCTGTCTCTGTGTCTCTGTCTCTGTGTCTCTGTCCCTGTGTCTCTGTCTCTGTGTCTCTGTCTCTGTGTCTCTGTCTCTGTGTGTCTGTCTCTGTGTCTCTGTCTCTGTGTCTCTGTCTCCGTGTCTCTGCCTCAGTGTCTCTGTCTCTGTGTCTCCGTTTCTGTGTATCTGTCTCTGTGACTCCGTCTCTCTCTCTGTCCCTGCTTCTCTTTCACTGTGTCTCTATACCTGTGTCTCCTTCTCTGTGTTTCTCTCTCTGTGTCTCTGTCTCTGTTTCTCTTTCTCAGTGCCTCTGTCTCTGTGTCTCTATACCTGTGCCTCTATCTCTGTGTATCCGTCTCTGTGTTTCTCTCGCTGTGTCTCTGTCTCTGTGTCTCTGTCTCTGTGTCTCTGTCTCTGTGTCTCTGTCTCTGTGTCTCTGTCTCTGTGTCTCTGTCTCTGTGTCTCTGCCTCTGTGTCTCTGTCTCTGTGTTTCTGTCTCTGTGTCCCTGTCTCTGTGTCTCTGTCTCTGTGTCTCTGTCTCTGTGTCTCTGCCTCTGTGTCTCTGTCTCTGTGTTTCTGTCTCTGTGTCCCTGTCTCTGTGTCTCTGTCTCTGTGTCTCTGTCTCTGTGTCTCTGTCTCTGTGTCTCTGTCTCTGTGTCTCTGTCTCTGTGTCTCTGTCTCTGTGTCTCTGTCTCTGTCTCTCTGTCTCTGTGTCTCTGTCTCTGTGTCTCCTTCTCTGTCTCACTGTCTCTGTGTCTCTGTCTCTGTGTCTCCGTCTCTGTGCCTCTGTCTCTGCCTCTGAATCTCTGTCTCTGTGTCTCTGTCCCAGAGCCTCCGTCTCTGTGTCTCTGTCTCTGTGTATCTATCTCTGTGTCTCTGTCTCTGTCTCTGTCTCTGCTTCTCTTTCTCTGTGTCTCTGCCTCTGTGTCTCTGTCTCGGTGTCTCTGTCCCTGTGTCCCCTCCTCTGTGTCTCTGTCTCCGTGTCTCCGTCTCTGTGCCTCTGTCTCGGTCTCTGTGTCTCTGTCTCTGTGTCTCTGTCGCTGTGTCTCCGCCTCTGCGTCTCCGTCTCTGTGCCTCTGTCTCTGTCTCTGTGTCTCTGTCTCTGTGTCTCTGTCTATGTGTCCCTGTCTCTGTGTCTCTGTCTCGGTGTCTCTGTCCCTGTGGCTCCTTCTCTGTGTCACTCTCTCTGCGTCCCTGTCTCTGTGTCTCTGTCTCTGTCTCTGTGTATCTGCCTCTGTGTCTCCCTCCCTGTGTCACGGTCCCTGTGTTACCGTCTCTGTGTCTCGGCATCTGTGTCTCTGTCTCTGTGTCTCTGTCTCTGTGTCTCTGTCTCGGTGTCTCTGTCCCTGTGGCTCCTTCTCTGTGTCACTCTCTCTGCGTCCCAGTCTCTGTGTCTCTGTCTCTGTCTCTGTGTATCTGCCTCTGTGTCTCCCTCCCTGTGTCACGGTCCCTGTGTTACCGTCTCTGTGTCTCGGCATCTGTGTCTCTGTCTCTGTGTCTCTGCCTCTGAATCTCTGTCTCTGTGTCTCTGTCTCTGTGTCTCTGTCTCTGTGTCTCTGTCTCTGTGTCTCTGTCTCTGTGTCTCTGTCTCTGTGTCTCTGTCTCTGTGTCTCTGTCTCTGTGTCTCTGTCTCTGTGTCTCTGTCTCTGTGTCTCTGTCTCTGTGTCTCTGTCTCTGTGTCTCTGTCTCTGTGTCTCTGTCTCTGTGTCTCTGTCTCTGTGTCTCTGTCTCTGTGTCTCTGTCTCTGTGTCTCTGTCTCTGTGTCTCGGTCTCTGTGTCTCTGTCTCTGTGTCTCTGTCTCTGTGTCTCTGTCTCTGTGTCTCTGTCTCTGTGTCTCTGTCTCTGTGTCTCTGTCTCTGTGTCTCTGTCTCTGTGTCTCTGTCTCTGTGTCTCTGTCTCTGTGTCTCTGTCTCTGTGTCTCTGTCTCTGTGTCTATGTCTTTGTGTCTCTGCCTCTGTGTCTCTGTCTCTGTGTCTCTGTCTCTGTGTCTCTGTCTCTGTGTCTCTGTCTCTGTGTCTCTGTCTCTGTGTCTCTGACTATGTGTCTATGTCTCTGAGTATCTGTCTCTGTGTCTCTGTCTCTGTCTCTGAATCTGTGTCTCTCAGTCTCTGTCACTGTGTCTCTGTCTCAGTGTCTCTCTCTCTGTGTCTCTGTCTACGTGTCTCTGTCTCTGTGTCTTTGAGTCTGTGTCTCTCTCTCTGTGTCTCTGTCTCCGTGTCACTGTCTCTTTGTCTCTGCCTCTGCGTCTCTGTCTCTGCGTCTCTGTCTCTGTGTCCCTGTCTCTGTGTCTGTGTCTCTGTGCCTCCGTCTCTGTGTCTCTGTCCCTGAGAATCTGTCTCTGTGTTTCTGCCTCTGTGTCTCTGTCCCTGTGTCTCCGTCTCTGTGTCTCTGTCTCTCTCACTTTGTCTCTGTCTCTGTGTATCTGTCTCTGTGTCTCTGTCTCCGTGTCTCTGCCTCAGTGTCTCTGTCTCTGTGTCTCCGTTTCTGTGTATCTGTCTCTGTGACTCCGTCTCTCTCTCTGTCCCTGTTTCTCTTTCTCTGTGTCTCTATACCTGTGTCTCCTTCTCTGTGTTTCTCTCTCTGTGTCTCTGTCTCTGTTTCTCTTTCTCAGTGCCTCTGTCTCTGTGTCTCTATACCTGTGTCTCTGTCTCTGTGTATCCGTCTCTGTGTTTCTCTCTCTGTGTCTCTGTCTCTGTGTCTCTGTCTCTGTGTCTCTGTCTCTGTGTCTCTGTCTCTGTGTCTCTGTCTCTGTGTCTCTGTCTCTGTGTCTCTGTCTCTGTGTCTATGTCTTTGTGTCTCTGCCTCTGTGTCTCTGTCTCTGTGTCTCTGTCTCTGTGTCTCTGTCTCTGTGTCTCTGACTCTGTGTCTATGTCTCTGAGTATCTGTCTCTGTGTCTCTGTCTCTGTCTCTGAATCTCTGTCTCTTAGTCTCTGTCTCTGTGTCTCTGTCTCAGTGTCTCTCTCTCTGTGTCTCTGTCTACGTGTCTCTGTCTCTATGTCTTTGAGTCTGTGACTCTCTCTCTGTGTCTCTGTCTCCGTGTCACTGTCTCTTTGTCTCTGTCTCTGCGTCTCTGTCTCTGCGTCTCTGTCTCTGTGTCCCTGTCTCTGTGTCTGTGTCTCTGTGCCTCTGTCTCTGTTTCTCTGTCCCTGAGAATCTGTCTCTGTGTTTCTGCCTCTGTGTCTCTGTCCCTGTGTCTCCGTCTCTGTGTCTCTGTCTCTCTCACTTTGTCTCTGTCTCTGTGTATCTGTCTCTGTGTCTCTGTCTCCGTGTCTCTGCCTCAGTGTCTCTGTCTCTGTGTCTCTGTCTCTGTGTCTCTGTCTCTGTGTCTCTGTCTCTGTGTCTCTGTCTCTGTGTCTCTGTCTCTGTGTCTCTGTCTCTGTGTCTCTGTCTCTGTGTCTCTGTCTCTGTGTCTCTGTCTCTGTGTCTCTGTCTCTGTGTCTCTGTCTCTGTGTCTCTGTCCCTGTGTCTCTGTCTCTGTGTCTCTGTCTCTGTGTCTCTGTCTCTGTGTCTCTGTCTCTGTGTCTCTGTCTCTGTGTCTCTGTCTCTGTGTCTCTGTCTCTGTGTCTCTGTCTCTGTGTCTCTGTCTCTGTGTCTCTGTCTCTGTGTCTCTGTCTCTGTGTCTCTGTCTCTGTGTCTCTGTCTCTGTGTCTCTGTCTCTGTGTCTCTGTCTCTGTGTCTCTGTCTCTGTGTCTATGTCGTTGTGTCTCTGCCTCTGTGTCTCTGTCTCTGTGTCTCTGTCTCTGTGTCTCTGTCTCTGTGTCTCTGACTCTGTGTCTCTGTCTCTGTGTCTCTGTCTCTGTGTCTCTGTCTCTGTGTCTCTGTCTCTGTGTATCTGTCTCTGTGTCTCCGTCTCTGTGTCTCTGTCTCTGTGTCTCTGTCTCTGTGTCTATGTCTTTGTGTCTCTGCCTCTGTGTCTCTGTCTCTGTGTCTCTGTCTCTGTGTCTCTGTCTCTGTGTCTCTGACTCTGTGTCTATGTCTCTGAGTATCTGTCTCTGTGTCTCTGTCTCTGTCACTGAATCTCTGTCTCTTAGTCTCTGTCTCTGTGTCTCTGTCTCAGTGTCTCTCTCTCTGTGTCTCTGTCTACGTGTCTCTGCCTCAGTGTCTCTGTCTCTGTGTCTCCGTTTCTGTGTATCTGTCTCTGTGACTCCGTCTCTCTCTCTGTCCCTGTTTCTCTTTCTCTGTGTCTCTATACCTGTGTCTCCTTCTCTGTGTTTCTCTCTCTGTGTCTCTGTCTCTGTTTCTCTTTCTCAGTGCCTCTGTCTCTGTGTCTCTATACCTGTGTCTCTGTCTCTGTGTATCCGTCTCTGTGTTTCTCTCTCTGTGTCTCTGTCTCTGTGTCTCTGTCTCTGTGTCTCTGTCTCTGTGTCTCTGTCTCTGTGTCTCTGTCTCTGTGTCTCTGTCTCTGTGTCTCTGTCTCTGTGTCTCTGTCTCTGTGTCTCTGTCTCTGTGTCTCTGTCTCTGTGTCTCTGTCTCTGTGTCTATGTCTCTGTGTCTCTGCCTCTGTGTCTCTGTCTCTGTGTCTCTGTCTCTGTGTCTCTGTCTCTGTGTCTCTGACTCTGTGTCTCTGTCCCTGTGTCTCTGTCTCTGTGTCTCTGTCTCTGTGTCTCTGTCTCTGTGTCTCTGTCTCTGTGTCTCTGTCTCTGTGTCTCTGTCTCTGTGTCTCTGTCTCTGTGTCTCTGTCTCTGTGTCTCTGTCTCTGTGTCTCTGTCTCTGTGTCTCTGTCTCTGTGTCTCTGTCTCTGTGTCTCTGTCTCTGTGTCTCTGTCTCTGTGTCTCTGTCTCTGTGTCTCTGTCTCTGTGTCTCTGTCTCTGTGTCTCTGTCTCTGTGTCTCTGTCTCTGTGTCTCTGTCTCTGTGTCTCTGTCTCTGTGTCTCTGTCTCTGTGTCTCTGTCTCTGTGTCTCTGTCTCTGTGTCTCTGTCTCTGTGTCTCTGTCTCTGTGTCTCTGTCTCTGTGTCTCTGTCTCTGTGTCTCTGTCTCTGTGTCTCTGTCTCTGTGTCTCTGTCTCTGTGTCTCTGTCTCTGTGTCTCTGTCTCTGTGTCTCTGTCTCTGTGTCTTTGAGTCTGTGTCTCTGTCTCTGTGTCTCTGTCTCTGTTTCTCTTTCTCAGTGCCTCTGTCTCTGTGTCTCTATACCTGTGTCTCTGTCCCAGAGCCTCCGTCTCTGTGTCTCTGTCTCTGTGTCTCTGTCTCTGTGTCTCTGTCTCTGTGTCTCTGCCTCTGTGTCTCTCTCTCTGTGGTTCTGTCTCTGTGTCTCTGTCTCTGTGTCTCTGTCTCTGTGTCTCTGTCTCTGTGTCTCTGCCTCTGTGTCTCTGCCTCTGTGTCTCTGTCTCTGCGTCTCTGTCTCTGTCTCTCTGTCTCTGTGTCTCTGTCTCTGTGTCTCCTTCTCTGTCTCACTGTCTCTGTGTCTCTGTCTCTGTGTCTCCGTCTCTGTGCCTCTGTCTCTGCCTCTGAATCTCTGTCTCTGTGTCTCTGTCCCAGAGCCTCCGTCTCTGTGTCTCTGTCTCTGTGTATCTATCTCTGTGTCTCTGTCTCTGTCTCTGTCTCTGCTTCTCTTTCTCTGTGTCTCTGCCTCTGTGTCTCTGTCGCGGTGTCTCTGTCCCTGTGTCCCCTCCTCTGTGTCTCTGTCTCCGTGTCTCCGTCTCTGTGCCTCTGTCTCGGTCTCTGTGTCTCTGTCTCTGTGTCTCTGTCACTGTGTCTCTCTCTCTGTGTCTCTGTCTCTGCGTCTCTGTCTCTGTGTCTCTGTCTCTGTGTCCCAGTCTCTGTGTCTCTGTCTCTGTGTCTCTGTCTCTGTGTCTCTGTCTCTGTGTCTCTTTCTCTGTGTCTCTGTCTCTGTGTCTCTGTCTCTGTGTCTCTGTCTCTGTGTCCCTGTCTCTGTGTCTCTGTCTTTGTGTCTCTGTCTCTGTGTCTATGTCTCTGAGTATCTGTCTCTGTGTCTCTGTCTCTGTCTCTGAATCTCTGTCTCTCAGTCTCTGTCTCTGTGTCTCTGTCTCTGTGTCTCTCTCTCTGTGTCTCTGTCTGCGTGTCTCTGTCACTGTGTCTTTGAGTCTGTGTCTCTGTCTCTGTGTCTCTGTCTCCGTGTCTCTGTCTCTTTGTCTCTGTCTCTGCGTCTCTGTCTCTGCGTCTCTGTCTCTGTGTCCCTGTCTCTGTGTCTCTGTCTCTGTGCCTCTGTCTCTGTGTCTCTGTCCCTGAGAATCTGTCTCTGTGTTTCTGCCTCTGTGTCTCTGTCCCTGTGTCTCCGTCTCTGTGTCTCTGTCTCTCTCACTTTGTCTCTGTCTCTGTGTATCTGTCTCTGTGTCTCTGTCTCCGTGTCTCTGTCTCCGTGTCTCTGCCTCAGTGTCTCTGTCTCTGTGTCTCCGTTTCTGTGTATCTGTCTCTGTGACTCCGTCTCTCTCTCTGTCCCTGTTTCTCTTTCTCTGTGTCTCTATACCTGTGTCTCCTTCTCTGTGTTTCTCTCTCTGTGTCTCTGTCTCTGTTTCTCTTCCTCAGTGCCTCTGCCTCTGTGTCTCTATACCTGTGTCTCCGTCTCTGTGTTTCTCTCTCTGTGTCTCTGTCTCTGTGTCTCTGTCTCTGTGTCTCTGTCTCTGTGTCTCTGTCTCTGTGTCTCTGCCTCTGTGTCTCTGTCTCTGTGTCTCTGTCTCTGTGTCTCTGTCTCTGTGTCTCTGTCTCTGTGTCTCTGCCTCTGTGTCTCTGTCTCTGTGGTTCTGTCTCTGTGTCTCTGTCTCTGTGTCTCTGTCTCTGTGTCTCTGTCTCTGTGTCTCTGCCTCTGTGTCTCTGCCTCTGTGTCTCTGTCTCTGCGTCTCTGTCTCTGTCTCTCTGTCTCTGTGTCTCTGTCTCTGTGTCTCCTTCTCTGTCTCACTGTCTCTGTGTCTCTGTCTCTGTGTCTCCGTCTCTGTGCCTCTGTCTCTGCCTCTGAATCTCTGTCTCTGTGTCTCTGTCCCAGAGCTTCCGTCTCTGCGTCTCTGTCTCTGTGTATCTATCTCTGTGTCTCTGTCTCTGTCTCTGTCTCTGCTTCTCTTTCTCTGTGTCTCTGCCTCTGTGTCTCTGTCTCGGTGTCTCTGTCCCTGTGTCCCCTCCTCTGTGTCTCTGTCTCCGTGTCTCCGTCTCTGTGCCTCTGTCTCGGTCTCTGTGTCTCTGTCTCTGTGTCTCTGTCACTGTGTCTCTGTCTCTGTGTCTCTGTCTCTGTGTCTCTGTCTCTGTGTCTCTGTCTCTGTGTCTCTGTCTCTGTGTCTCTGTCTCTGCGTCTCTGTCTCTGTGTCCCTGTCTCTGTGTCTCTGTCTCTGTGCCTCTGCCTCTGTGTCTATGCCTCTGTCTCTGTCTCTCTGTCTCTGTGTCTCTGCCTCCGTCTCTCTGTCTCTGTGTCTCTGTCTCTCTGTCTCTGTGTATCTGTCTCTGTGTCTCTGTCTCTGTCTCTGTCTCTGTGTCTCTGCCTCTGTGTCTCTGTACCGATGTCTCTGCCGCCGTGTCTCTGTCTCTTTGTCTCTGTCTCTGTGTCTCTGTCTCTGTGTCTCTGTCTCTGTGTCTCTGTCTCTGTGTCTCTGTCTCTGTGTCTCTGTCTCTGTGTCTCTGTCTCTGTGTCTCTGTCTCTGTGTCTATGTCTCTGTGTCTCTGTCTCTGTGTCTCTGTCTCTGTGCCTCTGTCTCTGAGCCTCTGTTTCTGTGTCCCTGTCTCTGTGTCTGTGTCCCTGTGTCCCCGTCTTTGCGTCTCTGTCTCTGTCTCTGTGTCTCTGCCTCTGTGTCCCTGTCTCTGCGTCTCTGTGTCTCTATGTCTCTGTCTCTGTGAAACTGTCTCTGTGTCTCTGTCTCTCTGTCTCTGTCTCTGTGTCTCTGTCTCTGTGTCTCTGTCTCTGTGTCTCTGTCTCTGTCTCTGGGTCTCTGTCTCTGTGTCTCTGTCTCTGTGTCTCTGTCTCTGTGTCTCTGTCTCTGTGTATCTGTCTCTGCGTCTCTGTGTCTCTGTCTCTGTCTCTGTCTCTGTGTCCCTGTCTCTGAGTCTCTCTCGCTGTGTCTCTGTCTCTGTGTGTCTGTCTCTGTGTCTCTGTCTCTGTGTATCTGTCTCTGCGTCTCTGTCTCTGTGTCTCTGTCTCTGTGTCTCTGTCTCTGTCTCTTTGTCTCTGTCTCTGTGTCTCTGTCTCTGTGTCTCTGTCTCTGTGTCTCTGTGTCTCTGTCTCTGTGTCTCTGTCTCTGTGTCTCTGTCTCTGTGTCTCTGTCTCTGTGTCTCTGTCTCTGTGTCGCTGCCTCTGTGTCTCTGTCTCTGTGTCTCTGTCTCTGTGTCTCTGTCTCTGTGTCTCTGTCTCTGTGTCTCTGTCTCTGTGTCTCTGTCTCTGTGTCTCTGTCTCTGTGTCTCTGTCTCTGTGTGTCTGTCTCTGTGTCTCTGTCTCTGTGTCTGTGTCTCTGTGTCTCTGTCTCTGTGTCTCTGTCTCTGTGTCTCTGTCTCTGTGTCTCTGTCTCTGTGTCTCTGTCTCTGTGTCTCTGTCTCTGTGTCTCTGTCTCTGTGTCTCTGTCTCTGTGTCTCTGTCTCTGTGTCTCTGTCTCTGTGTCTCTGTCTCTGTGTCTCTGTCTCTGTGTCCCTGTCTCTGTGTCTCTGTCTCTGTGTCTCTGTCTCTGTGTCTCTGTCTCTGTGTCTCTGTCTGTGTGTCTCTGTGTCTCTGTCTCTGTGTCACTGTCTCTGTGTACCTGTCTCTGCGTCTCTGTGTCTCTGTCTCTGTCCCTGTGTCTCTGTCTCTGTGTCTCTGTCTCTGTCTCTGTGTCTCTGTCTCTGTGTCTCTGTCTCTGTGTCTCTGTCTCTGTGTCTCTGTCTCTGTGTATCTGTCTCTGCGTCTCTGTGTCTCTGTCTCTGTCTCTGTGAAACTGTCTCTGTGTCTCTGTCTCTGTGTCTCTGTCTCTGTGTCTCTGTCTCTGTGTCTCTGTCTCTGTGTCTCTGTCTCTGTGTCTCTGTCTCTGTCTCTGTCTCTGTGTCTCTGTCTCTGTGTCTCTGTCTCTGTGTATCTGTCTCTGCGTCTCTGTGTCTCTGTCTCTGTCTCTGTGTCCCTGTCTCTGAGTCTCTCTCGCTGTGTCTCTGTCTCTGTCTCACTGTCTCTGTGTCTCTGTCTCTGTGTCTCCGTCTCTGTGCCTCTGTCTCTGCCTCTGAATCTCTGTCTCTGTGTCTCTGTCTCTGTGTCTCTGTCTCTGTGTCTCTGTCTCTGAGTCTCTGTCTCTGTGTCTCTGTCTCTGTGTCTCTGTCTCTGAATCTCTGTCTCTGTGTCCCTGTCTCTGCGTCTCTGTCCCTGTGTCGCCGTATCCGTGAATAGGTGTCTGCGTCTCGGTCTATGTGTCTCTGTCTCTGTGCCTCTGCCTCTGTGTCTATGCCTCTGTCTCTGTCTCTCTGTCTCTGTGTCTCTGCCTCCGTCTCTCTGTCTCTGTGTCTCTGTCTCTCTGTCTCTGTGTATCTGTCTCTGTGTCTCTGTCTCTGTCTCTGTCTCTGTGTCTCTGCCTCCGTGTCTCTGTACCGATGTCTCTGCCTCCGTGTCTCTGTCTCTTTGTCTCTGTCTCTGCGTCTCTGTCTCTGCGTCTCTGTCTCTGTGTCCCTGTCTCTGTGTCTCTGTCTCTGTGTCTCTGTCTCTGTGTCTCTGTCTCTGTGTCTCTGTCTCTATGTCTCTGTCTCTGTGTCTCTGTCTCTGTGTCTCTGTCTCTGTGTCTCTGTCTCTGTGTCTCTGTCTCTGTGTCTCTGTCTCTGTGTCTCTGTCTCTGTGTCTCTGTCTCTGTGTCTCTGTCTCTGTGTCTCTGTCTCTGTGTCTCTGTCTTTGTGTCTCTGTCTCTGTGTCTCTGTCTCTGTGTCTCTGTCTCGGTGTCTCTGTCCCTGTGGCTCCTTCTCTGTGTCACTCTCTCTGCGTCCCTGTGTCTGTGTCTCTGTCTCTGTCTCTGTGTATCTGCCTCTGTGTCTCCCTCCCTGTGACACGGTCCCTGTGTTGCCGTCTCTGTGTCTCGGCCTCTGTGTCTCTGTCTCTGTGTCTCTGTCTCTGTGTCTCTGTCTCTGTGTCTATGTCTCTGTGTCTCTGCCTCTGTGTCTCTGTCTCTGTGTCGCTGTCTCTGTGTCTCTGTCTCTGTTTCTCTGTCTCTGTGTCTCTGTCTCTGTGTCTCTGTCTCTGTGTCTCTGTCTCTGTGTCTCTGTCTCTGTGTCTCTGTCTCTGTGTCGCTGTCTCTGTGTCTCCGTCTCTGTGTCTCTGTATCTCTCACTGTGTCCCGGTCTCTGTGTCTCTGTCTCTATGTCACTGTCTCTGTGTCTCCGTCTCTATGTCTCAGCCTCTGTGTCTCTGTCTGTGTGCCTCTGCCCCTGTGCCTCTGTCTCCGTCTCAGTGTCTCTGTTTCTGTGTCTCTGTCTCTGTGTCTCCGTCTCTGTGTCTCGGTCTCTGTGTCTCTGTCTATGTGTCTCTGCCTCTGTGTCTCTGTCTCTGTGTCTCTGTCTCTGTCTCTGTCTCTGTTTCTCTTTCTCTGTGTCTCTGTCTCTGTGTCCCTGTCCCTGTGTCTCCGTCTCTGTGTCTCACTCAATGTGTCTCAGTCTCTGGGTCTCTGTCTCTGCGTCTCTATCTCTGCGTCTCTGTCTCTGCGTCTCTGTCTCTGTGTCCCTGTCTTTGTGTCTCTGTCTCTGTGTCGCTGTCTCTGTGTCTCCGTCTCTGTGTCTCCGTCTCTGTGTCTCTGTCTCTATCACTGTGTCCCTGTCTCTGCGCCTCTGTCCCTCTGCCTCCGTCTCTGTGCCTCTGTCTCTGTCTCTGTCTCTGAGCCTCTGTCTCTGTGTCCCTGTCTCTGTGTCTGTGTCCCTGTGTCCCCGTCTTTGCGTCTCTGTCTCTGTCTCTGTGTCTCTGCCTCTGTGTCCCTGTCTCTGCGTCTCTGTGTCTCTGTCTCTGTCTCTGTGTCTCTGTCTCTGTGTATCTGTCTCTGCGTCTCTGTCTCTGTGTCTCTGTCTCTGTGTCTCTGTCTCTGTATCTCTGTCTCTGTGTCTCTGTCTCTGTGTCTCTGTCTCTGTGTCTCTCTCTCTGTGTATCTGTCTCTGCGTCTCTGTCTCTGTGTCTCTGTCTCTGTGTCTCTGTCTCTGTGTCTCTGTCTCTGTGTCTCTGTCTCTGTGTCTCTGTCTCTGTGTCTCTGTCTCTGTGTCTCTGTCTCTGTGTCTCTGTCTCTGTGTCTCTGTCTCTGTGTCTCTGTCTCTGTGTCTCTGTCTCTGTGTCTCTGTCTCTGTGTCTCTGTCTCTGTGTCTCTGTCTCTGTGTCTCCGTCTCTGTGTCTCCGTCTCTGTGTCTCTGTCTCTGTGTCTCTGTCTCTGTGTCTCTGTCTCTGTGTCTCTGTCTCTGTGTCTCTGTCTCTGTGTCTCTGTCTCTGTGTCTCTGTCTCTGTGTCTCTGTCTCTGTGTCTCTGTCTCTGTGTCTCTGTCTCTGTGTCTCTGTCTCTGTGTCTCTGTCTCTGTGTCTCTGTCTCTGTGTCTCTGTCTCTGTGTCTCTGTCTCTGTGTCTCTGTCTCTGTGTCTATGGCTCTGTGTCTCTGTCTCTGTGTCTCTGTCTCTGTGTCTCTGTCTCTGTGTCTCTGTCTCTGTGTCTCTGTCTCTGTGCCTCTGTCTCTGAGCCTCTGTCTCTGTGTCCCTGTCTCCGTGTCTGTGTCCCTGTGTCCCCGTCTTTGCGTCTCTGTCTCTGTCTCTGTGTCTCTGCCTCTGTGTCCCTGTCTCTGCGTCTCTGTGTCTCTATGTCTCTGTCTCTGTGAAACTGTCTCTGTGTCTCTGTCTCTGTGTCTATGGCTCTGTGTCTCTGTCTCTGTGTCTCTGTCTCTGTGTCTCTGTCTCTGTGTCTCTGTCTCTGTGTCTCTGTCTCTGTGTCTCTGTCTCTGTGCCTCTGTCTCTGAGCCTCTGTCTCTGTGTCCCTGTCTCCGTGTCTGTGTCCCTGTGTCCCCGTCTTTGCGTCTCTGTCTCTGTCTCTGTGTCTCTGCCTCTGTGTCCCTGTCTCTGCGTCTCTGTGTCTCTATGTCTCTGTCTCTGTGAAACTGTCTCTGTGTCTCTGTCTCTGTGTCTCTGTCTCTGTGTCTCTGTCTCTGTGTCTCTGTCTCTGTGTCTCTGTCTCTATGTCTCTGTCTCTGTGAAACTGTCTCTGTGTTTCTGTCTCTGTGTCTCTGTCTCTGTGTCTCTCTCTCCGTCTCTGTGTCTCTGTCTCTGTGTCTCTGTCTCTGTGTCTCTGTCTATGTGTCTATGTCTCTGTGTCTCTGTCTCTGTTTCTCGGTCTCTGAGTCTCTGTCTCTATGTCCCTGTCTCTGCGCCTCTGTCCCTCTGTCTCCGTCTCTGTGCCTCTGTCTCTGTCTCTGTCTCTGAGCCTCTGTCTCTGTGTCCCTGTCTCTGTGTCTGTGTCCCTGTGTCCCCGTCTTTGCGTCTCTGTCTCTGTCTCTGTGTCTCTGCCTCTGTGTCCCTGTCTCTGCGTCTCTGTGTCTCTGTCTCTGTCTCTGTGTCTCTGTCTCTGTGTCTCTGTCTCTGTGTCTCTGTCTCCGTGTCTCTGCCTCCGTGTCTCTCTCTCCGTGTCTGTCTCTGTGTCTCTGTCTCTGTGTCTCTGTCTCTGCGTCTCTATCTCTGCGTCTCTGTCTCTGCGTCTCTGTCTCTGTGTCCCTGTCTCTGTGTCGGTCTCTATGTCTCTGTGTCTGTGTCTCTGGCTCTGTGTATCTGTCTCTGTCTCTGTCTCTGTGTCCTTGTCTTTGAGTCTCTGTCTCTGTGTCTCTGTCTCTGTGTCTCTGTCTCTGTGTCTCTGTCACTGTGTCTCTGTCTCTGTGTCTCTGTCTCCGTGTCTCTGTCTCCGTGTCTCTGTCTCCGTGTCTGTCTCTGTGTCTCTGTCTCTGTGTCTCTGTCTCTGCGTCTCTATCTCTGCGTCTCTGTCTCTGCGTCTCTGCCTCTGTGTCCCTGTCTCTGTGTCGGTCTCTATGTCTCTGTGTCTGTGTCTCTGGCTCTGTGGATCTGTCTCTGTCGCTGTCTCTGTGTCCTTGTCTTTGAGTCTCTCTCTCTGTGTCTCGGCCTCTCTGTCTCTGTCTCTGTGTCTCTGTCTATGTGTCTCTGTCTCTGTGTCTCTGTCTCTGTGTCTCTGTCTCTGTGTCTCTGTCTCTGTCTCTGTCTCTGTTTCTGTTTCTCTGTGTCTCTGTCCCTGTGTCCCTGTCCCTGTGTCTCCGTCTCTGTGTTTCTGTCATTATGTCTCTGTCTCTGTGTCTCTGTCTCTGTGAATCTGTCTCTGTATCTCTGTCTCTGTGACCCTGTCTCTGTGTCACTGTCTCTGAATCTCTGTCTCTGTGTCTCTGTCTCTGTGTCTCTCTCCCTGTGTCTCCGTCTCTGTGTTTCTGTCATTATGTCTCGGTCTCTGTGTCTCCGTCTCTGCGTCTCTTTCTCTGTGTCTGTGTCTCCGTCTCTGTGTCTCTGTCTCTCCGTCTCAGTGTCCCTGTCTCCGTGTCTCTGTCTCTGTGTCTCTCTCTCTGTGTCCCTGTCACTGTGTCTCTGTCTCTGTGTCTCTGTCTCGGTGTCTCTGTCTGGGTGTCTCTGTCCCTGTGTCTCTGTTTCTGTGTCGCTGTCTCTGTGTCTCCGTCTCTGTGTCTCCGTCTCTGTGTCTCTGTCTCTCTCACTGTGTCTCTGTTTCTATGCCACTGTCTCTGTGTTTCCGTCTCTGTGTCTCTGTCTGTGTGTCTCTGCCTCTGTTTCTCTGTCTCTGTGTCTCTGTCTCTGTCTCTGTCTCTGTCTCTGTTTCTGTTTCTCTGTGTCTCTGTCCCTGTGTCCCTGTCCCTGTGTCTCCGTCTCTGTGTTTCTGTCATTATGTCTCTGTCTCTGTGTCTCTGTCTCTGCGAATCTGTCTCTGTATCTCTGTCTCTCTGACCCTGTCTCTGTGTCACTGTCTCTGAATCTCTGTCTCTGTGTCTCTGCCTCTGTGTCTCTCTCCCTGTGTCTCCGTCTCTGTGTTTCTGTCATTATGTCTCGGTCTCTGTGTCTCCGTCTCTGCGTCTCTTTCTCTGTGTCCCTGTCTCTGTGCCTCTGTCTCTGTGTACCTGTCTCTGCGTCTCTGTCTCTGTGTCTCTATCTCTGTGTCTCTGTCTCTGTGTCTCTGTCTCCGTGTCTCTGTCTCCGTGTCTCCGTCTCCGTGTCTGTCTCTGTGTCTCTGTCTCTGTGTCTCTGTCTCTGCGTCTCTATCTCTGCGTCTCTGTCTCTGCGTCTCTGTCTCTGTGTGCCTGTCTCTGTGTCGGTCTCTATGTCTCTGTGTCTGTGTCTCTGGCTCTGTGTATCTGTCTCTGTCTCTGTCTCTGTGTCTCTGTCTCTGTGTCTCTGTCTCTGTTTCTCTGTCTCTGTGTCTCTGTCTTTTGTGTCTCTGTCTCTGTGTCTCTGTCTCTGTGTCTCTGTATCTGTGTCTCTGTCTATGTGTCTCTGTCTCTGTGTCTCTGTCTCTGTGTCTCTGTCTCTGTGTCTCTGTCTCTGTGTCTCTGTCTCTGTGTCTCTGTCTCCGTGTCTCTGTCTCCGTGTCTCTGTCTCTGTGTCTCTGTCTCTGTGTCTCTGTCTCTGTGTCTCTGTCTCTGTGTCTCTGTCTCTGTGTCTCTGTCTCTGTGTCTCTGTCTCTGTGTCTCTGTCTCTGTGTCTCTGTCTCTGTGTCTCTGTCTCTGTGTCTCTGTCCCTGTGTCTCCGTCTCTGTGTATCTGTCTCTGTCTCTGTGTGTGTGTCTCTGTGTCTGTCCCTGTGTGTATGACTCAGTCTCCGAGTCTCTGTCTCTGTGTCTCTGTCTCTGTCTCTGTCTCTGTGTCTCTGTCTCTGTGTCTCTGTCTCTGTGTCTCTGTCTCTGTGTCTCTGTCTATGTGTCTATGTCTCTGTGTCTCTGTCTCTGTTTCTCGGTCTCTGAGTCTCTGTCTCTATGTCCCTGTCTCTTCGCCTCTGTCCCTCTGTCTCCGTCTCTGTGCCTCTGTCTCTGTCTCTGTCTCTGAGCCTCTGTCTCTGTGTCCCTGTCTCTGTGTCTGTGTCCCTGTGTCCCCGTCTTTGCGTCTCTGTCTCTGTCTCTGTGTCTCTGCCTCTGTGTCCCTGTCTCTGCGTCTCTGTGTCTCTGTCTCTGTCTCTGTGTCTCTGTCTCTGTGTCTCTGTCTCTGTGTCTCTGTCTCCGTGTCTCTGCCTCCGTGTCTCTCTCTCCGTGTCTGTCTCTGTGTCTCTGTCTCTGTGTCTCTGTCTCTGCGTCTCTATCTCTGCGTCTCTGTCTCTGCGTCTCTGTCTCTGTGTCCCTGTCTCTGTGTCGGTCTCTATGTCTCTGTGTCTGTGTCTCTGGCTCTGTGTATCTGTCTCTGTCTCTGTCTCTGTGTCCTTGTCTTTGAGTCTCTGTCTCTGTGTCTCTGTCTCTGTGTCTCTGTCTCTGTGTCTCTGTCACTGTGTCTCTGTCTCTGTGTCTCTGTCTCCGTGTCTCTGTCTCCGTGTCTCTGTCTCCGTGTCTGTCTCTGTGTCTCTGTCTCTGTGTCTCTGTCTCTGCGTCTCTATCTCTGCGTCTCTGTCTCTGCGTCTCTGTCTCTGTGTCCCTGTCTCTGTGTCGGTCTCTATGTCTCTGTGTCTGTGTCTCTGGCTCTGTGGATCTGTCTCTGTCGCTGTCACTGTGTCCTTGTCTTTGAGTCTCTCTCTCTGTGTCTCGGCCTCTCTGTCTCTGTCTCTGTGTCTCTGTCTATGTGTCTCTGTCTCTGTGTCTCTGTCTCTGTGTCTCTGTCTCTGTGTCTCTGTCTCTGTCTCTGTCTCTGTTTCTGTTTCTCTGTGTCTCTGTCCCTGTGTCCCTGTCCCTGTGTCTCCGTCTCTGTGTTTCTGTCATTATGTCTCTGTCTCTGTGTCTCTGTCTCTGCGAATCTGTCTCTGTATCTCTGTCTCTCTGACCCTGTCTCTGTGTCACTGTCTCTGAATCTCTGTCTCTGTGTCTCTGCCTCTGTGTCTCTCTCCCTGTGTCTCCGTCTCTGTGTTTCTGTCATTATGTCTCGGTCTCTGTGTCTCCGTCTCTGCGTCTCTTTCTCTGTGTCTCTGTCTCTGTGCCTCTGTCTCTGTGTACCTGTCTCTGCGTCTCTGTCTCTGTGTCTCTATCTCTGTGTCTCTGTCTCTGTGTCTCTGTCTCCGTGTCTCTGTCTCCGTGTCTCTGTCTCCGTGTCTGTCTCTGTGTCTCTGTCTCTGTGTCTCTGTCTCTGCGTCTCTATCTCTGCGTCTCTGTCTCTGCGTCTCTGTCTCTGTGTGCCTGTCTCTGTGTCGGTCTCTATGTCTCTGTGTCTGTGTCTCTGGCTCTGTGTATCTGTCTCTGTCTCTGTCTCTGTGTCTCTGTCTCTGTGTCTCTGTCTCTGTGTCTCTGTCTCTGTGTCTCTGTCTCTGTGTCTCTGTCTCTGTGTCTCTGTCTCTGTGTCTCTGTCTCTGTGTCTCTGTCTCTGTGTCTCTGTCTCTGTGTCTCTGTCTCTGTGTCTCTGTCTCTGTGTCTCTGTCTCTGTGTCTCTGTCTCTGTGTCTCTGTCTCTGTGTCTCTGTCTCTGTGTCTCTGTCTCTGTGTCTCTGTCTCTGTGTCTCTGTCTCTGTGTCTCTGTCTCTGTGTCTCTGTCTCTGTGTCTCTGTCTCTGTGTCTCTGTCTCTGTGTCTCTGTCTCTGTGTCTCTGTCTCTGTGTCTCTGTCTCTGTGTCTCTGTCTCTGTGTCTCTGTCTCTGTGTCTCTGTCTCTGTGTCTCTGTCTCTGTGTCTCTGTCTCTGTGTCTCTGTCTCTGTGTCTCTGTCTCTGTGTCTCTGTCTCTGTGTCTCTGTCTCTGTGTCTCTGTCTCTGTGTCTCTGTCTCTGTGTCTCTGTCTCTGTGTCTCTGTCTCTGTGTCTCTGTCTCTGTGTCTCTGTCTCTGTGTCTCTGTCTCTGTGTCTCTGTCTCTGTGCCTCTGTCTCTGTGTACCTGTCTCTGCGTCTCTGTGTCTCTGTCTCTGTCTCTGTGACCATGTCTCTGAGTCCCTCTCGCTGTGTCCCAGTCTCTGTGTCTCTGTCTCTGTGTCTCTGTCTCTATGTCTCTGTCTCTGTGAAACTGTCTCTGTGTCTCTGTCTCTGTGTCTCTGTCTCTGTGTCTCTGTCTCAGTGTCCCTGTCTCTGTGTCTCTGTCTCTGTCTCTGTGTCTCTGTCTCTGTGTCTCTGTCTCTGTGTGTCTGTCTCTGTGTCTCTGTCTCGGTGTCTCTGTCTCGGTGTCTCTGTCTCTGTGTCTCTGTCTCTGTGTCTCTGTCTCTGTGTCTCTGCCTCCGTGTCTCTGTCTCCGTGTCTCTGTCTCCGTGTCTCTGTCTCCGTGTCTGTCTCTATGTCTCTGTCTCTGTGTCTCTGTCTCTGCGTCCCTATCTCTGCGTCTCTGTCTCTGCGTCTCTGTCTCTGTGTCCCTGTCTCTGTGTCGGTCTCTATGTCTCTGTGTCTGTGTCTCTGGCTCTGTGTATCTGTATCTGTCTCTGTCTCTGTGTCCTTGTCCTTGAGTCTCTCTCTCTGTGTCTCGGCCTCTCTGTCTCTGTCTCTGTGTCTCTGCCTCTGTGTCTCTGTCTCTGTGTCTCTGTCTCTGTGTCTCTGTCTCTGTGTATCTGTCTCTGCGTCTCTGTCTCTGCGTCTCTGTCTCTGTGTCTCTGTCTCTGTGTCTCTGTCTCTGTGTCTCTGTCTCTGTGTCTCCGTCTCTGTGTCTCTGTCTCTGTGTCTCTGTCTCTGTGTCTCTGTCTCTGTGTCTCTGTCTCTGTGTCTCTGTCTCTGTGTCTCTGTCTCTGTGTCTCTGTCTCTGTGTCTCTGTGTCTCTGTCTCTGTGTCTCTGTCTCTGTGTCTCTGTCTCTGTGTCTCTGTCTCCGTGTGTCTGTCTCTGTGTCTCTGTCTCGGTGTCTCTGTCTCGGTGTCTCTGTCTCTGTGTCTGTCTCTGTGTCTCTGTCTCTGTGTCTCTGTCTCTGCGTCTCTATCTCTGCGTCTCTGTCTCTGCGTCTCTGTCTCTGTGTGCCTGTCTCTGTGTCGGTCTCTATGTCTCTGTGTCTGTGTCTCTGGCTCTGTGTATCTGTCTCTGTCTCTGTCTCTGTGTCTCTGTCTCTGTGTCTCTGTCTCTGTGTCTCTGTCTCTGTGTCTCTGTCTCTGTGTCTCTGTCTCTGTGTCTCTGTCTCTGTGTCTCTGTCTCTGTGTCTCTGTCTCTGTGTCTCTGTCTCTGTGTCTCTGTCTCTGTGTCTCTGTCTCTGTGTCTCTGTCTCTGTGTCTCTGTCTCTGTGTCTCTGTCTCTGTGTCTCTGTCTCTGTGTCTCTGTCTCTGTGTCTCTGTCTCTGTGTCTCTGTCTCTGTGTCTCTGTCTCTGTGTCTCTGTCTCTGTGTCTCTGTCTCTGTGTCGATGTCTCTGTGTCTCTGTCTCTGTGTCTCTGTCTCTGTGTCTCTGTCTCTGTGTCTCTGTCTCTGTGTCTCTGTCTCTGTGTCTCTGTCTCTGTGTCTCTGTCTCTGTGTCTCTGTCTCTGTGTCTCTGTCTCTGTGTCTCTGTCTCTGTGTCTCTGTCTCTGTGTCTCTGTCTCTGTGTCTCTGTCTCTGTGTCTCTGTCTCTGTGTCTCTGTCTCTGTGCCTCTGTCTCTGTGTACCTGTCTCTGCGTCTCTGTGTCTCTGTCTCTGTCTCTGTGACCCTGTCTCTGAGTCCCTCTCGCTGTGTCCCAGTCTCTGTGTCTCCGTCTCTGTGTCTCTGTCTCTATGTCTCTGTCTCTGTGAAACTGTCTCTGTGTCTCTGTCTCTGTGTCTCTGTCTCTGTGTCTCTGTCTCAGTGTCCCTGTCTCTGTGTCTCTGTCTCTGTCTCTGTGTCTCTGTCTCTGTGTCTCTGTCTCTGTGTGTCTGTCTCTGTGTCTCTGTCTCGGTGTCTCTGTCTCGGTGTCTCTGTCTCTGTGTCTCTGTCTCTGTGTCTCTGTCTCTGTGTCTCTGCCTCCGTGTCTCTGTCTCCGTGTCTCTGTCTCCGTGTCTCTGTCTCCGTGTCTGTCTCTGTGTCTCTGTCTCTGTGTCTCTGTCTCTGCGTCCCTATCTCTGCGTCTCTGTCTCTGCGTCTCTGTCTCTGTGTCCCTGTCTCTGTGTCGGTCTCTATGTCTCTGTGTCTGTGTCTCTGGCTCTGTGTATCTGTATCTGTCTCTGTCTCTGTGTCCTTGTCCTTGAGTCTCTCTCTCTGTGTCTCGGCCTCTCTGTCTCTGTCTCTGTGTCTCTGCCTCTGTGTCTCTGTCTCTGTGTCTCTGTCTCTGTGTCTCTGTCTCTGTGTATCTGTCTCTGCGTCTCTGTCTCTGCGTCTCTGTCTCTGTGTCTCTGTCTCTGTGTCTCTGTCTCTGTGTCTCTGTCTCTGTGTCTCCGTCTCTGTGTCTCTGTCTCTGTGTCTCTGTCTCTGTGTCTCTGTCTCTGTGTCTCTGTCTCTGTGTCTCTGTCTCTGTGTCTCTGTCTCTGTGTCTCTGTGTCTCTGTCTCTGTGTCTCTGTCTCTGTGTCTCTGTCTCTGTGTCTCTGTCTCCGTGTGTCTGTCTCTGTGTCTCTGTCTCGGTGTCTCTGTCTCTGTGTCTCTGTCTCTGTGTCTCTGTCTCTGTGTCTCTGCCTCCGTGTCTCTGTCTCCGTGCCTCTGTCTCCGTGTCTCTGTCTCCGTGTCTGTCTCTGTGTCTCTGTCTCTGTGTCTCTGTCTCTGCGTCTCTATCTCTGCGTCTCTGTCTCTGCGTCTCTGTCTCTGTGTCCCTGTCTCTGTGTCGGTCTCTATGTCTCTGTGTCTGTGTCTCTGGCTCTGTGTATCTGTATCTGTCTCTGTCTCTGTGTCCTTGTCCTTGAGTCTCTCTCTCTGTGACTCGGCCTCTCTGTCTCTGTCTCTGTGTCTCTGCCTCTGTGTCTCTGTCTCTGTGTCTCTGTCTCTGTGTCTCTGTCTCTGTGTATCTGTCTCTGCGTCTCTGTCTCTGCGTCTCTGTCTCTGCGTCTCTGTCTCTGTGTCTCTGTCTCTGTGTCTCTGTCTCTGTGTCTCTGTCTCTGTGTCTCTGTCTCTGTGTCTCTGTCTCTGTGTCTCTGTCTCTGTGTCTCTGTCTCTGTGTCTCTGTCTCTGTGTCTCTGTCTCTGTGTCTCTATCTCTGTGTCTCTGTCTCTGTGTCTCTGTCTCTGTGTCTCTGTCTCTGTGTCTCTGTCTCTGTGTCTCTGTCTCTGTGTCTCTGTCTCTGTGTCTCTGTCTCTGTGTCTCTGTCTCTGTGTCTCTGTCTCTGTGTCTCTGTCTCTGTGTCTCTGTCTCTGTGTCTCTGTCTCTGTGTCTCTGTCTCTGTGTCTCTGTCTCTGTGTCTCTGTCTCTGTGTCTCTGTCTCTGTGTCTCTGTCTCTGTGTCTCTGTCTCTGTGTCTCTGTCTCTGTTTCTGTTTCTCTGTGTCTCTGTCCCTGTGTCCCTGTCCCTGTGTCTCCGTCTCTGTGTTTCTGTCATTATGTCTCTGTCTCTGTGTCTCTGTCTCTGTGAATCTGTCTCTGTATCTCTGTCTCTCTGACCCTGTCTCTGTGTCACTGTCTCTGAATCTCTGTCTCTGTGTCTCTGTCTCTGTGTCTCTCTCCCTGTGTCACGGTCTCTGTGTCTCTGTCTCTGTGTCTCTGTCTCTGCGTCTCTTTCTCTGTGTCTGTGTCTCCGTCTCTGTGTCTCTGTCTCTCTGTCTCAGTGTCCCTGTCTCTGTGTCTCTGTCTCTGTGTCTCTGTCTCTGTGTCTCTGTCTCTGTGTCTCTGTCTCTGTGTCTCTGTCTCTGTGTCTCTGTCTCTGTGTCTCTGTCTCTGTGTCTCTGTCTCTGTGTCTCTGTCTCTGTGTCTCTGTCGCGGTGTCTCTGTCTCGGTGTCTCTGTCTCTGTGTCTCTATCTCTGTGTCTCTGTCTCTGTGTCTCTGTCTCCGTGTCTCCGTCTCCGTGTCTCTGTCTCCGTGACTGTCTCTGTGTCTCTGTCTCTGTGTCTCTGTCATGCGTCTCTGTCTCTGCGTCTCTATCTCTGCGTCTCTGTCTCTGTGTCTCTGTCTCTGTGTCTCTGTCTCTGTCTCTGTGTCTCTGTCTCTGTGTCTCTGTCTCTGTGTCTCTGTCTCTGTGTCTCTGTCTTTGTGTCTCTGTCTTTGTGTCTCTGTCTCTGTGTCTATGTCTCTGAGTATCTGTCTCTGTGTCTCTGTCTCTCTGTCTCTGAATCTCTGTCTCTCAGTCCCTGTCTCTGTGTCTCTGTCTCTGTGTCTCTGTCTCTGTGTCTCTGTCTCTGTGTCTCTGTCTCTGTGTATCTGTCTCTGCGTCTCTGTGTCTCTGTCTCTGTCTCTGTGTCCCTGTCTCTGAGTCCCTCTCGCTGTGTCCCAGTCTCTGTGTCTCTGTCTCTGTGTCTCTGTCTCTATGTCTCTGTCTGTGTGAAACTGCGTCTGAATCTCTGTATCTGTGTCCCTGTCTCTGTGTCTCTGTCCCTGTGTCTCCGTCTCTGTGTATCTGTCTCTGTCTCTGTGTGTGTGTCTCTGTGTCTGTCCCTGTGTGTATGACTCAGTCTCTGAGTCTCTGTCTCTGTGTCTCTGTCTCTGTCTCTGTCTCTGTGTCTCTGTCTCTGTGTCTCTGTCTCTGTGTCTCTGTCTCTGTGTCTCTGTCAGTGTCTATGTCTCTGTGTCTCTGGCTCTGTTTCTCGGTCTCTGAGTCTCTGTCTCTATGTCCCTGTCTATGCGCCTCTGTCCCTCTGTCTCCGTCTCTGTGCCTCTGTCTCTGTCTCTGTCTCTGAGCCTCTGTCTCTGTGTCCCTGTCTCTGTGTCTGTGTCCCTGTGTCCCCGTCTTTGCGTCTCTGTCTCTGTCTCTGTGTCTCTGCCTCTGTGTCCCTGTCTCTGCGTCTCTGTCTCTGTGTCTCTGTCTCTGTGTCTCTGTCTCTGTGTCTCTGTCTCTGTGTCTCTGTCTCCGTGTCTCTGTCTCCGTGTCTCTGTCTCCGTGTCTGTCTCTGTGTCTCTGTCTCTGTGTCTCTGTCTCTGCATCCCTATCTCTGCGTCTCTGTCTCTGCGTCTCTGTCTCTGTGTCCCTGTCTCTGTGTCGGTCTCTATGTCTCTGTGTCTGTGTCTCTGGCTCTGTGTATCTGTATCTGTCTCTGTCTCTGTGTCCTTGTCCTTGAGTCTCTCTCTCTGTGTCTCGGCCTCTCTGTCTCTGTCTCTGTGTCTCTGCCTCTGTGTCTCTGTCTCTGTGTCTCTGTCTCTGTGTCTCTGTCTCTGTGTATCTGTCTCTGCGTCTCTGTCTCTGCGTCTCTGTCTCTGTGTCTCTGTCTCTGTGTCTCTGTCTCTGTGTCTCTGTCTCTGTGTCTCCGTCTCTGTGTCTCTGTCTCTGTGTCTCTGTCTCTGTGTCTCTGTCTCTGTGTCTCTGTCTCTGTGTCTCTGTCTCTGTGTCTCTGTCTCTGTGTCTCTGTGTCTCTGTCTCTGTGTCTCTGTCTCTGTGTCTCTGTCTCTGTGTCTCTGTCTCCGTGTGTCTGTCTCTGTGTCTCTGTCTCGGTGTCTCTGTCTCGGTGTCTCTGTCCCTGTGTCTCTGTTTCTGTGTCGCTGTCTCTGTGTCTCCGTCTCTGTGTCTCCGTCTCTGTGTCTCTGTCTCTCTCACTGTGTCTCTGTTTCTATGCCACTGTCTCTGTGTTTCCGTCTCTGTGTCTCTGTCTGTGTGTCTCTGCCTCTGTTTCTCTGTCTCTGTGTCTCTGTCTCTGTCTCTGTCTCTGTCTCTGTTTCTGTTTCTCTGTGTCTCTGTCCCTGTGTCCCTGTCCCTGTGTCTCCGTCTCTGTGTTTCTGTCATTATGTCTCTGTCTCTGTGTCTCTGTCTCTGCGAATCTGTCTCTGTATCTCTGTCTCTCTGACCCTGTCTCAGTGTCACTGTCTCTGAATCTCTGTCTCTGTGTCTCTGCCTCTGTGTCTCTCTCCCTGTGTCTCCGTCTCTGTGTTTCTGTCATTATGTCTCGGTCTCTGTGTCTCCGTCTCTGCGTCTCTTTCTCTGTGTCCCTGTCTCTGTGCCTCTGTCTCTGTGTACCTGTCTCTGCGTCTCTGTCTCTGTGTCTCTATCTCTGTGTCTCTGTCTCTGTGTCTCTGTCTCCGTGTCTCTGTCTCCGTGTCTCCGTCTCCGTGTCTGTCTCTGTGTCTCTGTCTCTGTGTCTCTGTCTCTGCGTCTCTATCTCTGCGTCTCTGTCTCTGCGTCTCTGTCTCTGTGTGCCTGTCTCTGTGTCGGTCTCTATGTCTCTGTGTCTGTGTCTCTGGCTCTGTGTATCTGTCTCTGTCTCTGTCTCTGTGTCTCTGTCTCTGTGTCTCTGTCTCTGTTTCTCTGTCTCTGTGTCTCTGTCTTTTGTGTCTCTGTCTCTGTGTCTCTGTCTCTGTGTCTCTGTATCTGTGTCTCTGTCTATGTGTCTCTGTCTCTGTGTCTCTGTCTCTGTGTCTCTGTCTCTGTGTCTCTGTCTCTGTGTCTCTGTCTCTGTGTCTCTGTCTCCGTGTCTCTGTCTCCGTGTCTCTGTCTCTGTGTCTCTGTCTCTGTGTCTCTGTCTCTGTGTCTCTGTCTCTGTGTCTCTGTCTCTGTGTCTCTGTCTCTGTGTCTCTGTCTCTGTGTCTCTGTCTCTGTGTCTCTGTCTCTGTGTCTCTGTCTCTGTGTCTCTGTCCCTGTGTCTCCGTCTCTGTGTATCTGTCTCTGTCTCTGTGTGTGTGTCTCTGTGTCTGTCCCTGTGTGTATGACTCAGTCTCTGAGTCTCTGTCTCTGTGTCTCTGTCTCTGTCTCTGTCTCTGTGTCTCTGTCTCTGTGTCTCTGTCTCTGTGTCTCTGTCTCTGTGTCTCTGTCTATGTGTCTATGTCTCTGTGTCTCTGTCTCTGTTTCTCGGTCTCTGAGTCTCTGTCTCTATGTCCCTGTCTCTTCGCCTCTGTCCCTCTGTCTCCGTCTCTGTGCCTCTGTCTCTGTCTCTGTCTCTGAGCCTCTGTCTCTGTGTCCCTGTCTCTGTGTCTGTGTCCCTGTGTCCCCGTCTTTGCGTCTCTGTCTCTGTCTCTGTGTCTCTGCCTCTGTGTCCCTGTCTCTGCGTCTCTGTGTCTCTGTCTCTGTCTCTGTGTCTCTGTCTCTGTGTCTCTGTCTCTGTGTCTCTGTCTCCGTGTCTCTGCCTCCGTGTCTCTCTCTCCGTGTCTGTCTCTGTGTCTCTGTCTCTGTGTCTCTGTCTCTGCGTCTCTATCTCTGCGTCTCTGTCTCTGCGTCTCTGTCTCTGTGTCCCTGTCTCTGTGTCGGTCTCTATGTCTCTGTGTCTGTGTCTCTGGCTCTGTGTATCTGTCTCTGTCTCTGTCTCTGTGTCCTTGTCTTTGAGTCTCTGTCTCTGTGTCTCTGTCTCTGTGTCTCTGTCTCTGTGTCTCTGTCACTGTGTCTCTGTCTCTGTGTCTCTGTCTCCGTGTCTCTGTCTCCGTGTCTCTGTCTCCGTGTCTGTCTCTGTGTCTCTGTCTCTGTGTCTCTGTCTCTGCGTCTCTATCTCTGCGTCTCTGTCTCTGCGTCTCTGTCTCTGTGTCCCTGTCTCTGTGTCGGTCTCTATGTCTCTGTGTCTGTGTCTCTGGCTCTGTGGATCTGTCTCTGTCGCTGTCACTGTGTCCTTGTCTTTGAGTCTCTCTCTCTGTGTCTCGGCCTCTCTGTCTCTGTCTCTGTGTCTCTGTCTATGTGTCTCTGTCTCTGTGTCTCTGTCTCTGTGTCTCTGTCTCTGTGTCTCTGTCTCTGTCTCTGTCTCTGTTTCTGTTTCTCTGTGTCTCTGTCCCTGTGTCCCTGTCCCTGTGTCTCCGTCTCTGTGTTTCTGTCATTATGTCTCTGTCTCTGTGTCTCTGTCTCTGCGAATCTGTCTCTGTATCTCTGTCTCTCTGACCCTGTCTCTGTGTCACTGTCTCTGAATCTCTGTCTCTGTGTCTCTGCCTCTGTGTCTCTCTCCCTGTGTCTCCGTCTCTGTGTTTCTGTCATTATGTCTCGGTCTCTGTGTCTCCGTCTCTGCGTCTCTTTCTCTGTGTCTCTGTCTCTGTGCCTCTGTCTCTGTGTACCTGTCTCTGCGTCTCTGTCTCTGTGTCTCTATCTCTGTGTCTCTGTCTCTGTGTCTCTGTCTCCGTGTCTCTGTCTCCGTGTCTCTGTCTCCGTGTCTGTCTCTGTGTCTCTGTCTCTGTGTCTCTGTCTCTGCGTCTCTATCTCTGCGTCTCTGTCTCTGCGTCTCTGTCTCTGTGTGCCTGTCTCTGTGTCGGTCTCTATGTCTCTGTGTCTGTGTCTCTGGCTCTGTGTATCTGTCTCTGTCTCTGTCTCTGTGTCTCTGTCTCTGTGTCTCTGTCTCTGTGTCTCTGTCTCTGTGTCTCTGTCTCTGTGTCTCTGTCTCTGTGTCTCTGTCTCTGTGTCTCTGTCTCTGTGTCTCTGTCTCTGTGTCTCTGTCTCTGTGTCTCTGTCTCTGTGTCTCTGTCTCTGTGTCTCTGTCTCTGTGTCTCTGTCTCTGTGTCTCTGTCTCTGTGTCTCTGTCTCTGTGTCTCTGTCTCTGTGTCTCTGTCTCTGTGTCTCTGTCTCTGTGTCTCTGTCTCTGTGTCTCTGTCTCTGTGTCTCTGTCTCTGTGTCTCTGTCTCTGTGTCTCTGTCTCTGTGCCTCTGTCTCTGTGTACCTGTCTCTGCGTCTCTGTGTCTCTGTCTCTGTCTCTGTGACCCTGTCTCTGAGTCCCTCTCGCTGTGTCCCAGTCTCTGTGTCTCCGTCTCTGTGTCTCTGTCTCTATGTCTCTGTCTCTGTGAAACTGTCTCTGTGTCTCTGTCTCTGTGTCTCTGTCTCTGTGTCTCTGTCTCAGTGTCCCTGTCTCTGTGTCTCTGTCTCTGTCTCTGTGTCTCTGTCTCTGTGTCTCTGTCTCTGTGTGTCTGTCTCTGTGTCTCTGTCTCGGTGTCTCTGTCTCGGTGTCTCTGTCTCTGTGTCTCTGTCTCTGTGTCTCTGTCTCTGTGTCTCTGCCTCCGTGTCTCTGTCTCCGTGTCTCTGTCTCCGTGTCTCTGTCTCCGTGTCTGTCTCTGTGTCTCTGTCTCTGTGTCTCTGTCTCTGCGTCCCTATCTCTGCGTCTCTGTCTCTGCGTCTCTGTCTCTGTGTCCCTGTCTCTGTGTCGGTCTCTATGTCTCTGTGTCTGTGTCTCTGGCTCTGTGTATCTGTATCTGTCTCTGTCTCTGTGTCCTTGTCCTTGAGTCTCTCTCTCTGTGTCTCGGCCTCTCTGTCTCTGTCTCTGTGTCTCTGCCTCTGTGTCTCTGTCTCTGTGTCTCTGTCTCTGTGTCTCTGTCTCTGTGTATCTGTCTCTGCGTCTCTGTCTCTGCGTCTCTGTCTCTGTGTCTCTGTCTCTGTGTCTCTGTCTCTGTGTCTCTGTCTCTGTGTCTCCGTCTCTGTGTCTCTGTCTCTGTGTCTCTGTCTCTGTGTCTCTGTCTCTGTGTCTCTGTCTCTGTGTCTCTGTCTCTGTGTCTCTGTCTCTGTGTCTCTGTGTCTCTGTCTCTGTGTCTCTGTCTCTGTGTCTCTGTCTCTGTGTCTCTGTCTCCGTGTGTCTGTCTCTGTGTCTCTGTCTCGGTGTCTCTGTCTCTGTGTCTCTGTCTCTGTGTCTCTGTCTCTGTGTCTCTGCCTCCGTGTCTCTGTCTCCGTGCCTCTGTCTCCGTGTCTCTGTCTCCGTGTCTGTCTCTGTGTCTCTGTCTCTGTGTCTCTGTCTCTGCGTCTCTATCTCTGCGTCTCTGTCTCTGCGTCTCTGTCTCTGTGTCCCTGTCTCTGTGTCGGTCTCTATGTCTCTGTGTCTGTGTCTCTGGCTCTGTGTATCTGTATCTGTCTCTGTCTCTGTGTCCTTGTCCTTGAGTCTCTCTCTCTGTGACTCGGCCTCTCTGTCTCTGTCTCTGTGTCTCTGCCTCTGTGTCTCTGTCTCTGTGTCTCTGTCTCTGTGTCTCTGTCTCTGTGTATCTGTCTCTGCGTCTCTGTCTCTGCGTCTCTGTCTCTGCGTCTCTGTCTCTGTGTCTCTGTCTCTGTGTCTCTGTCTCTGTGTCTCTGTCTCTGTGTCTCTGTCTCTGTGTCTCTGTCTCTGTGTCTCTGTCTCTGTGTCTCTGTCTCTGTGTCTCTGTCTCTGTGTCTCTATCTCTGTGTCTCTGTCTCTGTGTCTCTGTCTCTGTGTCTCTGTCTCTGTGTCTCTGTCTCTGTGTCTCTGTCTCTGTGTCTCTGTCTCTGTGTCTCTGTCTCTGTGTCTCTGTCTCTGTGTCTCTGTCTCTGTGTCTCTGTCTCTGTGTCTCTGTCTCTGTGTCTCTGTCTCTGTGTCTCTGTCTCTGTGTCTCTGTCTCTGTGTCTCTGTCTCTGTGTCTCTGTCTCTGTGTCTCTGTCTCTGTGTCTCTGTCTCTGTGTCTCTGTCTCTGTTTCTGTTTCTCTGTGTCTCTGTCCCTGTGTCCCTGTCCCTGTGTCTCCGTCTCTGTGTTTCTGTCATTATGTCTCTGTCTCTGTGTCTCTGTCTCTGTGAATCTGTCTCTGTATCTCTGTCTCTCTGACCCTGTCTCTGTGTCACTGTCTCTGAATCTCTGTCTCTGTGTCTCTGTCTCTGTGTCTCTCTCCCTGTGTCACGGTCTCTGTGTCTCTGTCTCTGTGTCTCTGTCTCTGCGTCTCTTTCTCTGTGTCTGTGTCTCCGTCTCTGTGTCTCTGTCTCTCTGTCTCAGTGTCCCTGTCTCTGTGTCTCTGTCTCTGTGTCTCTGTCTCTGTGTCTCTGTCTCTGTGTCTCTGTCTCTGTGTCTCTGTCTCTGTGTCTCTGTCTCTGTGTCTCTGTCTCTGTGTCTCTGTCGCGGTGTCTCTGTCTCGGTGTCTCTGTCTCTGTGTCTCTATCTCTGTGTCTCTGTCTCTGTGTCTCTGTCTCCGTGTCTCCGTCTCCGTGTCTCTGTCTCCGTGACTGTCTCTGTGTCTCTGTCTCTGTGTCTCTGTCATGCGTCTCTGTCTCTGCGTCTCTATCTCTGCGTCTCTGTCTCTGTGTCTCTGTCTCTGTGTCTCTGTCTCTGTCTCTGTGTCTCTGTCTCTGTGTCTCTGTCTCTGTGTCTCTGTCTCTGTGTCTCTGTCTTTGTGTCTCTGTCTTTGTGTCTCTGTCTCTGTGTCTATGTCTCTGAGTATCTGTCTCTGTGTCTCTGTCTCTCTGTCTCTGAATCTCTGTCTCTCAGTCCCTGTCTCTGTGTCTCTGTCTCTGTGTCTCTGTCTCTGTGTCTCTGTCTCTGTGTATCTGTCTCTGCGTCTCTGTGTCTCTGTCTCTGTCTCTGTGTCCCTGTCTCTGAGTCCCTCTCGCTGTGTCCCAGTCTCTGTGTCTCTGTCTCTGTGTCTCTGTCTCTATGTCTCTGTCTGTGTGAAACTGCGTCTGAATCTCTGTATCTGTGTCCCTGTCTCTGTGTCTCTGTCCCTGTGTCTCCGTCTCTGTGTATCTGTCTCTGTCTCTGTGTGTGTGTCTCTGTGTCTGTCCCTGTGTGTATGACTCAGTCTCTGAGTCTCTGTCTCTGTGTCTCTGTCTCTGTCTCTGTCTCTGTGTCTCTGTCTCTGTGTCTCTGTCTCTGTGTCTCTGTCTCTGTGTCTCTGTCAGTGTCTATGTCTCTGTGTCTCTGGCTCTGTTTCTCGGTCTCTGAGTCTCTGTCTCTATGTCCCTGTCTATGCGCCTCTGTCCCTCTGTCTCCGTCTCTGTGCCTCTGTCTCTGTCTCTGTCTCTGAGCCTCTGTCTCTGTGTCCCTGTCTCTGTGTCTGTGTCCCTGTGTCCCCGTCTTTGCGTCTCTGTCTCTGTCTCTGTGTCTCTGCCTCTGTGTCCCTGTCTCTGCGTCTCTGTCTCTGTGTCTCTGTCTCTGTGTCTCTGTCTCTGTGTCTCTGTCTCTGTGTCTCTGTCTCCGTGTCTCTGTCTCCGTGTCTCTGTCTCCGTGTCTCTGTCTCCGTGTCTGTCTCTGTGTCTCTGTCTCTGTGTCTCTGTCTCTGCGTCCCGATCTCTGCGTCTCTGTCTCTGCGTCTCTGTCTCTGTGTCCCTGTCTCTGTGTCGGTCTCTATGTCTCTGTGTCTGTGTCTCTGGCTCTGTGTATCTGTATCTGTCTCTGTCTCTGTGTCCTTGTCCTTGAGTCTCTCTCTCTGTGTCTCGGCCTCTCTGTCTCTGTCTCTGTCTCTGTGTCTCTGCCTCTGTGTCTCTGTCTCTGTGTCTCTGTCTCTGTGTCTCTGTCTCTGTGTATCTGTCTCTGCGTCTCTGTCTCTGTGTCTCTGTCTCTGTGTCTCTGTCTCTGTGTCTCTGTCTCTGTGTCTCCGTCTCTGTGTCTCCGTCTCTGTGTCTCCGTCTCTGTGTCTCTGTCTCTGTGTCTCTGTCTCTGTGTCTCTGTCTCTGTGTCTCTGTCTCTGTGTCTCTGTCTCTGTGTCTCTGTGTCTCTGTCTCTGTGTCTCTGTCTCTGTGTCTCTGTCTCCGTGTGTCTGTCTCGGTGTCTCTGTCTCGGTGTCTCTGTCTCTGTGTCTCTGTCTCTGTGTCTCTGTCTCTGTGTCTCTGCCTCCGTGTCTCTGTCTCTGTGTCTCTGTCTCCGTGTCTCTGTCTCTGTGTCTCTGTCTCTGTGTCTCTGTCTCTGTGTCTCTGTCTCTGTGTCTCTGTCTCTGTGTCTCTGTCTCTGTGTCTCTGTCTCTGTGTCTCTGTCTCTGTGTCTCTGTCTCTGTGTCTCTGCCTCTGTGTCTCTGTCTCTGTGTCTCTGTCTCTGTGTCTCTGTCTCTGTGTCTCTGTCTCTGTGTCTCTGTCTCTGTGTCTCTGTCTCTGTGTCTCTGTCTCTGTGTCTCTGTCTCTGTGTCTCTGTCTCTGTGTCTCTGTCTCTGTGTCTCTGTCTCTGTGTCTCTGTCTCTGTGTCTCTGTCTCTGTGTCTCTGTCTCTGTGTCTCTGTCTCTGTGTCTCTGTCTCTGTGTCTCTGTCTCTGTGTCTCTGTCTCCGTGTCTCTGTCTCCGTGTCTCTGTCTCCGTGTCTCTGTCTCCGTGTCTGTCTCTGTGTCTCTGTCTCTGTATCTCTGTCTCTGCGTCCCTATCTCTGCGTCTCTGTCTCTGCGTCTCTGTCTCTGTGTCCCTGTCTCTGTGTCGGTCTCTATGTCTCTGTGTCTGTGTCTCTGGCTCTGTGTATCTGTATCTGTCTCTGTCTCTGTGTCCTTGTCCTTGAGTCTCTCTCTCTGTGTCTCGGCCTCTCTGTCTCTGTCTCTGTGTCTCTGCCTCTGTGTCTCTGTCTCTGTGTCTCTGTCTCTGTGTCTCTGTCTCTGTGTATCTGTCTCTGCGTCTCTGTCTCTGCGTCTCTGTCTCTGTGTCTCTGTCTCTGTGTCTCTGTCTCTGTGTCTCTGTCTCTGTGTCTCCGTCTCTGTGTCTCTGTCTCTGTGTCTCTGTCTCTGTGTCTCTGTCTCTGTGTCTCTGTCTCTGTGTCTCTGTCTCTGTGTCTCTGTCTCTGTGTCTCTGTGTCTCTGTCTCTGTGTCTCTGTCTCTGTGTCTCTGTCTCTGTGTCTCTGTCTCCGTGTGTCTGTCTCTGTGTCTCTGTCTCGGTGTCTCTGTCTCGGTGTCTCTGTCTCTGTGTCTCTGTCTCTGTGTCTCTGTCTCTGTGTCTCTGCCTCCGTGTCTCTGTCTCCGTGCCTCTGTCTCCGTGTCTCTGTCTCCGTGTCTGTCTCTGTGTCTCTGTCTCTGTGTCTCTGTCTCTGCGTCTCTATCTCTGCGTCTCTGTCTCTGCGTCTCTGTCTCTGTGTCCCTGTCTCTGTGTCGGTCTCTATGTCTCTGTGTCTGTGTCTCTGGCTCCGTGTATCTGTATCTGTCTCTGTCTCTGTGTCCTTGTCCTTGAGTCTCTCTCTCTGTGACTCGGCCTCTCTGTCTCTGTCTCTGTGTCTCTGCCTCTGTGTCTCTGTCTCTGTGTCTCTGTCTCTGTGTCTCTGTCTCTGTGTATCTGTCTCTGCGTCTCTGTCTCTGCGTCTCTGTCTCTGCGTCTCTGTCTCTGTGTCTCTGTCTCTGTGTCTCTGTCTCTGTGTCTCTGTCTCTGTGTCTCTGTCTCTGTGTCTCTGTCTCTGTGTCTCTGTCTCTGTGTCTCTGTCTCTGTGTCTCTGTCTCTGTGTCTCTGTCTCTGTGTCTCTGTCTCTGTGTCTCTGTCTCTGTGTCTCTGTCTCTGTGTCTCTGTCTCTGTGTCTCTGTCTCTGTGTCTCTGTCTCTTTGTCTCTGTCTCTGTGTCTCTGTCTCTGTGTCTCTGTCTCTGTGTCTCTGTCTCTGTGTCTCTGTCTCTGTGTCTCTGTCTCTGTGTCTCTGTCTCTGTGTCTCTGTCTCTGTGTCTCTGTCTCTGTGTCTCTGTCTCTGTGTCTCTGTCTCTGTGTCTCTGTCTCTGTGTCTCTGTCTCTGTGTCTCTGTCTCTGTGTCTCTGTCTCTGTTTCTGTTTCTCTGTGTCTCTGTCCCTGTGTCCCTGTCCCTGTGTCTCCGTCTCTGTGTTTCTGTCATTATGTCTCTGTCTCTGTGTCTCTGTCTCTGTGAATCTGTCTCTGTATCTCTGTCTCTCTGACCCTGTCTCTGTGTCACTGTCTCTGAATCTCTGTCTCTGTGTCTCTGTCTCTGTGTCTCTCTCCCTGTGTCACGGTCTCTGTGTCTCGGTCTCTGTGTCTCTGTCTCTGCGTCTCTTTCTCTGTGTCTGTGTCTCCGTCTCTGTGTCTCTGTCTCTCTGTCTCAGTGTCCCTGTCTCTGTGTCTCTGTCTCTGTGTCTCTGTCTCTGTGTCTCTGTCTCTGTGTCTCTGTCTCTGTGTCTCTGTCTCTGTGTCTCTGTCTCTGTGTCTCTGTCGCGGTGTCTCTGTCTCGGTGTCTCTGTCTCTGTGTCTCTGTCTCTGTGTCTCTGTCTCTGTGTCTCTGTCTCCGTGTCTCCGTCTCCGTGTCTCTGTCTCCGTGACTGTCTCTGTGTCTCTGTCTCTGTGTCTCTGTCATGCGTCTCTGTCTCTGCGTCTCTATCTCTGCGTCTCTGTCTCTGTGTCTCTGTCTCTGTGTCTCTGTCTCTGTCTCTGTGTCTCTGTCTCTGTGTCTCTGTCTCTGTGTCTCTGTCTCTGTGTCTCTGTCTTTGTGTCTCTGTCTTTGTGTCTCTGTCTCTGTGTCTATGTCTCTGAGTATCTGTCTCTGTGTCTCTGTCTCTCTGTCTCTGAATCTCTGTCTCTCAGTCCCTGTCTCTGTGTCTCTGTCTCTGTGTCTCTGTCTCTGTGTCTCTGTCTCTGTGTCTCTGTCTCTGTGTATCTGTCTCTGCGTCTCTGTGTCTCTGTCTCTGTCTCTGTGTCCCTGTCTCTGAGTCCCTCTCGCTGTGTCCCAGTCTCTGTCTCTCTGTCTCTGTGTCTCTGTCTCTATGTCTCTGTCTGTGTGAAACTGCGTCTGAATCTCTGTATCTGTGTCCCTGTCTCTGTGTCTCTGTCCCTGTGTCTCCGTCTCTGTGTATCTGTCTCTGTCTCTGTGTGTGTGTCTCTGTGTCTGTCCCTGTGTGTATGACTCAGTCTCTGAGTCTCTGTCTCTGTGTCTCTGTCTCTGTCTCTGTCTCTGTGTCTCTGTCTCTGTGTCTCTGTCTCTGTGTCTCTGTCAGTGTCTATGTCTCTGTGTCTCTGTCTCTGTTTCTCGGTCTCTGAGTCTCTGTCTCTATGTCCCTGTCTATGCGCATCTGTCCCTCTGTCTCCGTCTCTGTGCCTCTGTCTCTGTCTCTGTCTCTGAGCCTCTGTCTCTGTGTCCCTGTCTCTGTGTCTGTGTCCCTGTGTCCCCGTCTTTGCGTCTCTGTCTCTGTCTCTGTGTCTCTGCCTCTGTGTCCCTGTCTCTGCGTCTCTGTCTCTGTGTCTCTGTCTCTGTGTCTCTGTCTCTGTGTCTCTGTCTCTGTGTCTCTGTCTCCGTGTCTCTGTCTCCGTGTCTCTGTCTCCGTGTCTGTCTCTGTGTCTCTGTCTCTGTGTCTCTGTCTCTGCGTCCCTATCTCTGCGTCTCTGTCTCTGCGTCTCTGTCTCTGTGTCCCTGTCTCTGTGTCGGTCTCTATGTCTCTGTGTCTGTGTCTCTGGCTCTGTGTATCTGTATCTGTCTCTGTCTCTGTGTCCTTGTCCTTGAGTCTCTCTCTCTGTGTCTCGGCCTCTCTGTCTCTGTCTCTGTCTCTGTGTCTCTGCCTCTGTGTCTCTGTCTCTGTGTCTCTGTCTCTGTGTCTCTGTCTCTGTGTATCTGTCTCTGCGTCTCTGTCTCTGTGTCTCTGTCTCTGTGTCTCTGTCTCTGTGTCTCTGTCTCTGTGTCTCCGTCTCTGTGTCTCCGTCTCTGTGTCTCTGTCTCTGTGTCTCTGTCTCTGTGTCTCTGTCTCTGTGTCTCTGTCTCTGTGTCTCTGTCTCTGTGTCTCTGTCTCTGTGTCTCTGTGTCTCTGTCTCTGTGTCTCTGTCTCTGTGTCTCTGTCTCCGTGTGTCTGTCTCTGTGTCTCTGTCTCGGTGTCTCTGTCTCGGTGTCTCTGTCTCTGTGTCTCTGTCTCTGTGTCTCTGTCTCTGTGTCTCTGCCTCCGTGTCTCTGTCTCTGTGTCTCTGTCTCCGTGTCTCTGTCTCTGTGTCTCTGTCTCTGTGTCTCTGTCTCTGTGTCTCTGTCTCTGTGTCTCTGTCTCTGTGTCTCTGTCTCTGTGTCTCTGTCTCTGTGTCTCTGTCTCTGTGTCTCTGTCTCTGTGTCTCTGTCTCTGTGTCTCTGTCTCTGTGTCTCTGTCTCTGTGTCTCTGTCTCTGTGTCTCTGTCTCTGTGTCTCTGTCTCTGTGTCTCTGTCTCTGTGTCTCTGTCTCTGTGTCTCTGTCTCTGTGTCTCTGTCTCTGTGTCTCTGTCTCTGTGTCTCTGTCTCTGTGTCTCTGTCTCTGTGTCTCTGTCTCTGTGTCTCTGTCTCTGTGTCTCTGTCTCTGTGTCTCTGTCTCTGTGTCTCTGTCTCTGTGTCTCTGTCTCTGTGTCTCTGTCTCTGTGTCTCTGTCTCTGTGTCTCTGTCTCTGTGTCTCTGTCTCTGTGTCTCTGTCTCTGTGTCTCTGTCTCTGTGTCTCTGCCTCTGTGTCCCTGTCTCTGCGTCTCTGTCTCTGTGTCTCTGTCTCTGTGTCTCTGTCTCTGTGTCTCTGTCTCTGTGTCTCTGTCTCCGTGTCTCTGTCTCCGTGTCTCTGTCTCCGTGTCTGTCTCTGTGTCTCTGTCTCTGTGTCTCTGTCTCTGCGTCCCTATCTCTGCGTCTCTGTCTCTGCGTCTCTGTCTCTGTGTCCCTGTCTCTGTGTCGGTCTCTATGTCTCTGTGTCTGTGTCTCTGGCTCTGTGTATCTGTATCTGTCTCTGTCTCTGTGTCCTTGTCCTTGAGTCTCTCTCTCTGTGTCTCGGCCTCTCTGTCTCTGTCTCTGTCTCTGTGTCTCTGCCTCTGTGTCTCTGTCTCTGTGTCTCTGTCTCTGTGTCTCTGTCTCTGTGTATCTGTCTCTGCGTCTCTGTCTCTGTGTCTCTGTCTCTGTGTCTCTGTCTCTGTGTCTCTGTCTCTGTGTCTCCGTCTCTGTGTCTCCGTCTCTGTGTCTCTGTCTCTGTGTCTCTGTCTCTGTGTCTCTGTCTCTGTGTCTCTGTCTCTGTGTCTCTGTCTCTGTGTCTCTGTGTCTCTGTCTCTGTGTCTCAGTCTCTGTGTCTCTGTCTCCGTGTGTCTGTCTCGGTGTCTCTGTCTCGGTGTCTCTGTCTCTGTGTCTCTGTCTCTGTGTCTCTGTCTCTGTGTCTCTGCCTCCGTGTCTCTGTCTCTGTGTCTCTGTCTCCGTGTCTCTGTCTCTGTGTCTCAGTCTCTGTGTCTCTGTCTCTGTGTCTCTGTCTCTGTGTCTCTGTCTCTGTGTCTCTGTCTCTGTGTCTCTGTCTCTGTGTCTCTGTCTCTGTGTCTCTGTCTCTGTGTCTCTGTCTCTGTGTCTCTGCCTCTGTGTCTCTGTCTCTGTGTCTCTGTCTCTGTGTCTCTGTCTCTGTGTCTCTGTCTCTGTGTCTCTGTCTCTGTGTCTCTGTCTCTGTGTCTCTGTCTCTGTGTCTCTGTCTCTGTGTCTCTGTCTCTGTGTCTCTGTCTCTGTGTCTCTGTCTCTGTGTCTCTGTCTCTGTGTCTCTGTCTCTGTGTCTCTGTCTCTGTGTCTCTGTCTCTGTGTCTCTGTCTCTGTGTCTCTGTCTCCGTGTCTCTGTCTCCGTGTCTCTGTCTCCGTGTCTGTCTCTGTGTCTCTGTCTCTGTATCTCTGTCTCTGCGTCCCTATCTCTGCGTCTCTGTCTCTGCGTCTCTGTCTCTGTGTCCCTGTCTCTGTGTCGGTCTCTATGTCTCTGTGTCTGTGTCTCTGGCTCTGTGTATCTGTATCTGTCTCTGTCTCTGTGTCCTTGTCCTTGAGTCTCTCTCTCTGTGTCTCGGCCTCTCTGTCTCTGTCTCTGTGTCTCTGCCTCTGTGTCTCTGTCTCTGTGTCTCTGTCTCTGTGTCTCTGTCTCTGTGTATCTGTCTCTGCGTCTCTGTCTCTGCGTCTCTGTCTCTGTGTCTCTGTCTCTGTGTCTCTGTCTCTGTGTCTCTGTCTCTGTGTCTCCGTCTCTGTGTCTCTGTCTCTGTGTCTCTGTCTCTGTGTCTCTGTCTCTGTGTCTCTGTCTCTGTGTCTCTGTCTCTGTGTCTCTGTCTCTGTGTCTCTGTGTCTCTGTCTCTGTGTCTCTGTCTCTGTGTCTCTGTCTCTGTGTCTCTGTCTCCGTGTGTCTGTCTCTGTGTCTCTGTCTCGGTGTCTCTGTCTCGGTGTCTCTGTCTCTGTGTCTCTGTCTCTGTGTCTCTGTCTCTGTGTCTCTGCCTCCGTGTCTCTGTCTCCGTGCCTCTGTCTCCGTGTCTCTGTCTCCGTGTCTGTCTCTGTGTCTCTGTCTCTGTGTCTCTGTCTCTGCGTCTCTATCTCTGCGTCTCTGTCTCTGCGTCTCTGTCTCTGTGTCCCTGTCTCTGTGTCGGTCTCTATGTCTCTGTGTCTGTGTCTCTGGCTCTGTGTATCTGTATCTGTCTCTGTCTCTGTGTCCTTGTCCTTGAGTCTCTCTCTCTGTGACTCGGCCTCTCTGTCTCTGTCTCTGTGTCTCTGCCTCTGTGTCTCTGTCTCTGTGTCTCTGTCTCTGTGTCTCTGTCTCTGTGTCTCTGTCTCTGTGTATCTGTCTCTGCGTCTCTGTCTCTGCGTCTCTGTCTCTGCGTCTCTGTCTCTGTGTCTCTGTCTCTGTGTCTCTGTCTCTGTGTCTCTGTCTCTGTGTCTCTGTCTCTGTGTCTCTGTCTCTGTGTCTCTGTCTCTGTGTCTCTGTCTCTGTGTCTCTGTCTCTGTGTCTCTGTCTCTGTGTCTCTGTCTCTGTGTCTCTGTCTCTGTGTCTCTGTCTCTGTGTCTCTGTCTCTGTGTCTCTGTCTCTGTGTCTCTGTCTCTGTGTCTCTGTCTCTGTGTCTCTGTCTCTGTGTCTCTGTCTCTGTGTCTCTGTCTCTGTGTCTCTGTCTCTGTGTCTCTGTCTCTGTGTCTCTGTCTCTGTGTCTCTGTCTCTGTGTCTCTGTCTCTGTGTCTCTGTCTCTGTGTCTCTGTCTCTGTGTCTCTGTCTCTGTGTCTCTGTCTCTGTGTCTCTGTCTCTGTGTCTCTGTCTCTGTGTCTCTGTCTCTGTGTCTCTGTCTCTGTGTCTCTGTCTCTGTGTCTCTGTCTCTGTGTCTCTGTCTCTGTTTCTGTTTCTCTGTGTCTCTGTCCCTGTGTCCCTGTCCCTGTGTCTCCGTCTCTGTGTTTCTGTCATTATGTCTCTGTCTCTGTGTCTCTGTCTCTGTGAATCTGTCTCTGTATCTCTGTCTCTCTGACCCTGTCTCTGTGTCACTGTCTCTGAATCTCTGTCTCTGTGTCTCTGTCTCTGTGTCTCTCTCCCTGTGTCACGGTCTCTGTGTCTCGGTCTCTGTGTCTCTGTCTCTGCGTCTCTTTCTCTGTGTCTGTGTCTCCGTCTCTGTGTCTCTGTCTCTCTGTCTCAGTGTCCCTGTCTCTGTGTCTCTGTCTCTGTGTCTCTGTCTCTGTGTCTCTGTCTCTGTGTCTCTGTCTCTGTGTCTCTGTCTCTGTGTCTCTGTCTCTGTGTCTCTGTCGCGGTGTCTCTGTCTCGGTGTCTCTGTCTCTGTGTCTCTGTCTCTGTGTCTCTGTCTCTGTGTCTCTGTCTCCGTGTCTCCGTCTCCGTGTCTCTGTCTCCGTGACTGTCTCTGTGTCTCTGTCTCTGTGTCTCTGTCATGCGTCTCTGTCTCTGCGTCTCTATCTCTGCGTCTCTGTCTCTGTGTCTCTGTCTCTGTGTCTCTGTCTCTGTCTCTGTGTCTCTGTCTCTGTGTCTCTGTCTCTGTGTCTCTGTCTCTGTGTCTCTGTCTTTGTGTCTCTGTCTTTGTGTCTCTGTCTCTGTGTCTATGTCTCTGAGTATCTGTCTCTGTGTCTCTGTCTCTCTGTCTCTGAATCTCTGTCTCTCAGTCCCTGTCTCTGTGTCTCTGTCTCTGTGTCTCTGTCTCTGTGTCTCTGTCTCTGTGTCTCTGTCTCTGTGTATCTGTCTCTGCGTCTCTGTGTCTCTGTCTCTGTCTCTGTGTCCCTGTCTCTGAGTCCCTCTCGCTGTGTCCCAGTCTCTGTGTCTCTGTCTCTGTGTCTCTGTCTCTATGTCTCTGTCTGTGTGAAACTGCGTCTGAATCTCTGTATCTGTGTCCCTGTCTCTGTGTCTCTGTCCCTGTGTCTCCGTCTCTGTGTATCTGTCTCTGTCTCTGTGTGTGTGTCTCTGTGTCTGTCCCTGTGTGTATGACTCAGTCTCTGAGTCTCTGTCTCTGTGTCTCTGTCTCTGTCTCTGTCTCTGTGTCTCTGTCTCTGTGTCTCTGTCTCTGTGTCTCTGTCAGTGTCTATGTCTCTGTGTCTCTGTCTCTGTTTCTCGGTCTCTGAGTCTCTGTCTCTATGTCCCTGTCTATGCGCCTCTGTCCCTCTGTCTCCGTCTCTGTGCCTCTGTCTCTGTCTCTGTCTCTGAGCCTCTGTCTCTGTGTCCCTGTCTCTGTGTCTGTGTCCCTGTGTCCCCGTCTTTGCGTCTCTGTCTCTGTCTCTGTGTCTCTGCCTCTGTGTCCCTGTCTCTGCGTCTCTGTCTCTGTGTCTCTGTCTCTGTGTCTCTGTCTCTGTGTCTCTGTCTCTGTGTCTCTGTCTCCGTGTCTCTGTCTCCGTGTCTCTGTCTCCGTGTCTGTCTCTGTGTCTCTGTCTCTGTGTCTCTGTCTCTGCGTCCCTATCTCTGCGTCTCTGTCTCTGCGTCTCTGTCTCTGTGTCCCTGTCTCTGTGTCGGTCTCTATGTCTCTGTGTCTGTGTCTCTGGCTCTGTGTATCTGTATCTGTCTCTGTCTCTGTGTCCTTGTCCTTGAGTCTCTCTCTCTGTGTCTCGGCCTCTCTGTCTCTGTCTCTGTCTCTGTGTCTCTGCCTCTGTGTCTCTGTCTCTGTGTCTCCGTCTCTGTGTCTCCGTCTCTGTGTCTCTGTCTCTGTGTCTCTGTCTCTGTGTCTCTGTCTCTGTGTCTCTGTCTCTGTGTCTCTGTCTCTGTGTCTCTGTGTCTCTGTCTCTGTGTCTCTGTCTCTGTGTCTCTGTCTCCGTGTGTCTGTCTCTGTGTCTCTGTCTCGGTGTCTCTGTCTCGGTGTCTCTGTCTCTGTGTCTCTGTCTCTGTGTCTCTGTCTCTGTGTCTCTGCCTCCGTGTCTCTGTCTCTGTGTCTCTGTCTCCGTGTCTCTGTCTCTGTGTCTCTGTCTCTGTGTCTCTGTCTCTGTGTCTCTGTCTCTGTGTCTCTGTCTCTGTGTCTCTGTCTCTGTGTCTCTGTCTCTGTGTCTCTGTCTCCGTGACTGTCTCTGTGTCTCTGTCTCTGTGTCTCTGTCATGCGTCTCTGTCTCTGCGTCTCTATCTCTGCGTCTCTGTCTCTGTGTCTCTGTCTCTGTGTCTCTGTCTCTGTCTCTGTGTCTCTGTCTCTGTGTCTCTGTCTCTGTGTCTCTGTCTCTGTGTCTCTGTCTTTGTGTCTCTGTCTTTGTGTCTCTGTCTCTGTGTCTATGTCTCTGAGTATCTGTCTCTGTGTCTCTGTCTCTCTGTCTCTGAATCTCTGTCTCTCAGTCCCTGTCTCTGTGTCTCTGTCTCTGTGTCTCTGTCTCTGTGTCTCTGTCTCTGTGTCTCTGTCTCTGTGTATCTGTCTCTGCGTCTCTGTGTCTCTGTCTCTGTCTCTGTGTCCCTGTCTCTGAGTCCCTCTCGCTGTGTCCCAGTCTCTGTGTCTCTGTCTCTGTGTCTCTGTCTCTATGTCTCTGTCTGTGTGAAACTGCGTCTGAATCTCTGTATCTGTGTCCCTGTCTCTGTGTCTCTGTCCCTGTGTCTCCGTCTCTGTGTATCTGTCTCTGTCTCTGTGTGTGTGTCTCTGTGTCTGTCCCTGTGTGTATGACTCAGTCTCTGAGTCTCTGTCTCTGTGTCTCTGTCTCTGTCTCTGTCTCTGTGTCTCTGTCTCTGTGTCTCTGTCTCTGTGTCTCTGTCAGTGTCTATGTCTCTGTGTCTCTGGCTCTGTTTCTCGGTCTCTGAGTCTCTGTCTCTATGTCCCTGTCTATGCGCCTCTGTCCCTCTGTCTCCGTCTCTGTGCCTCTGTCTCTGTCTCTGTCTCTGAGCCTCTGTCTCTGTGTCCCTGTCTCTGTGTCTGTGTCCCTGTGTCCCCGTCTTTGCGTCTCTGTCTCTGTCTCTGTGTCTCTGCCTCTGTGTCCCTGTCTCTGCGTCTCTGTCTCTGTGTCTCTGTCTCTGTGTCTCTGTCTCTGTGTCTCTGTCTCTGTGTCTCTGTCTCCGTGTCTCTGTCTCCGTGTCTCTGTCTCCGTGTCTCTGTCTCCGTGTCTGTCTCTGTGTCTCTGTCTCTGTGTCTCTGTCTCTGCGTCCCTATCTCTGCGTCTCTGTCTCTGCGTCTCTGTCTCTGTGTCCCTGTCTCTGTGTCGGTCTCTATGTCTCTGTGTCTGTGTCTCTGGCTCTGTGTATCTGTATCTGTCTCTGTCTCTGTGTCCTTGTCCTTGAGTCTCTCTCTCTGTGTCTCGGCCTCTCTGTCTCTGTCTCTGTCTCTGTGTCTCTGCCTCTGTGTCTCTGTCTCTGTGTCTCTGTCTCTGTGTCTCTGTCTCTGTGTATCTGTCTCTGCGTCTCTGTCTCTGTGTCTCTGTCTCTGTGTCTCTGTCTCTGTGTCTCTGTCTCTGTGTCTCCGTCTCTGTGTCTCCGTCTCTGTGTCTCCGTCTCTGTGTCTCTGTCTCTGTGTCTCTGTCTCTGTGTCTCTGTCTCTGTGTCTCTGTCTCTGTGTCTCTGTCTCTGTGTCTCTGTGTCTCTGTCTCTGTGTCTCTGTCTCTGTGTCTCTGTCTCCGTGTGTCTGTCTCGGTGTCTCTGTCTCGGTGTCTCTGTCTCTGTGTCTCTGTCTCTGTGTCTCTGTCTCTGTGTCTCTGCCTCCGTGTCTCTGTCTCTGTGTCTCTGTCTCCGTGTCTCTGTCTCCGTGTCTCTGTCTCTGTGTCTCTGTCTCTGTGTCTCTGTCTCTGTGTCTCTGTCTCTGTGTCTCTGTCTCTGTGTCTCTGTCTCTGTGTCTCTGTCTCTGTGTCTCTGTCTCTGTGTCTCTGTCTCTGTGTCTCTGCCTCTGTGTCTCTGTCTCTGTGTCTCTGTCTCTGTGTCTCTGTCTCTGTGTCTCTGTCTCTGTGTCTCTGTCTCTGTGTCTCTGTCTCTGTGTCTCTGTCTCTGTGTCTCTGTCTCTGTGTCTCTGTCTCTGTGTCTCTGTCTCTGTGTCTCTGTCTCTGTGTCTCTGTCTCTGTGTCTCTGTCTCTGTGTCTCTGTCTCTGTGTCTCTGTCTCTGTGTCTCTGTCTCTGTGTCTCTGTCTCTGTGTCTCTGTCTCCGTGTCTCTGTCTCCGTGTCTCTGTCTCCGTGTCTGTCTCTGTGTCTCTGTCTCTGTATCTCTGTCTCTGCGTCCCTATCTCTGCGTCTCTGTCTCTGCGTCTCTGTCTCTGTGTCCCTGTCTCTGTGTCGGTCTCTATGTCTCTGTGTCTGTGTCTCTGGCTCTGTGTATCTGTATCTGTCTCTGTCTCTGTGTCCTTGTCCTTGAGTCTCTCTCTCTGTGTCTCGGCCTCTCTGTCTCTGTCTCTGTGTCTCTGCCTCTGTGTCTCTGTCTCTGTGTCTCTGTCTCTGTGTCTCTGTCTCTGTGTATCTGTCTCTGCGTCTCTGTCTCTGCGTCTCTGTCTCTGTGTCTCTGTCTCTGTGTCTCTGTCTCTGTGTCTCTGTCTCTGTGTCTCCGTCTCTGTGTCTCTGTCTCTGTGTCTCTGTCTCTGTGTCTCTGTCTCTGTGTCTCTGTCTCTGTGTCTCTGTCTCTGTGTCTCTGTCTCTGTGTCTCTGTGTCTCTGTCTCTGTGTCTCTGTCTCTGTGTCTCTGTCTCTGTGTCTCTGTCTCCGTGTGTCTGTCTCTGTGTCTCTGTCTCGGTGTCTCTGTCTCGGTGTCTCTGTCTCTGTGTCTCTGTCTCTGTGTCTCTGTCTCTGTGTCTCTGCCTCCGTGTCTCTGTCTCCGTGCCTCTGTCTCCGTGTCTCTGTCTCCGTGTCTGTCTCTGTGTCTCTGTCTCTGTGTCTCTGTCTCTGCGTCTCTATCTCTGCGTCTCTGTCTCTGCGTCTCTGTCTCTGTGTCCCTGTCTCTGTGTCGGTCTCTATGTCTCTGTGTCTGTGTCTCTGGCTCTGTGTATCTGTATCTGTCTCTGTCTCTGTGTCCTTGTCCTTGAGTCTCTCTCTCTGTGACTCGGCCTCTCTGTCTCTGTCTCTGTGTCTCTGCCTCTGTGTCTCTGTCTCTGTGTCTCTGTCTCTGTGTCTCTGTCTCTGTGTATCTGTCTCTGCGTCTCTGTCTCTGCGTCTCTGTCTCTGCGTCTCTGTCTCTGTGTCTCTGTCTCTGTGTCTCTGTCTCTGTGTCTCTGTCTCTGTGTCTCTGTCTCTGTGTCTCTGTCTCTGTGTCTCTGTCTCTGTGTCTCTGTCTCTGTGTCTCTGTCTCTGTGTCTCTGTCTCTGTGTCTCTGTCTCTGTGTCTCTGTCTCTGTGTCTCTGTCTCTGTGTCTCTGTCTCTGTGTCTCTGTCTCTGTGTCTCTGTCTCTGTGTCTCTGTCTCTTTGTCTCTGTCTCTGTGTCTCTGTCTCTGTGTCTCTGTCTCTGTGTCTCTGTCTCTGTGTCTCTGTCTCTGTGTCTCTGTCTCTGTGTCTCTGTCTCTGTGTCTCTGTCTCTGTGTCTCTGTCTCTGTGTCTCTGTCTCTGTGTCTCTGTCTCTGTGTCTCTGTCTCTGTGTCTCTGTCTCTGTTTCTGTTTCTCTGTGTCTCTGTCCCTGTGTCCCTGTCCCTGTGTCTCCGTCTCTGTGTTTCTGTCATTATGTCTCTGTCTCTGTGTCTCTGTCTCTGTGAATCTGTCTCTGTATCTCTGTCTCTCTGACCCTGTCTCTGTGTCACTGTCTCTGAATCTCTGTCTCTGTGTCTCTGTCTCTGTGTCTCTCTCCCTGTGTCACGGTCTCTGTGTCTCGGTCTCTGTGTCTCTGTCTCTGCGTCTCTTTCTCTGTGTCTGTGTCTCCGTCTCTGTGTCTCTGTCTCTCTGTCTCAGTGTCCCTGTCTCTGTGTCTCTGTCTCTGTGTCTCTGTCTCTGTGTCTCTGTCTCTGTGTCTCTGTCTCTGTGTCTCTGTCTCTGTGTCTCTGTCTCTGTGTCTCTGTCGCGGTGTCTCTGTCTCGGTGTCTCTGTCTCTGTGTCTCTGTCTCTGTGTCTCTGTCTCTGTGTCTCTGTCTCCGTGTCTCCGTCTCCGTGTCTCTGTCTCCGTGACTGTCTCTGTGTCTCTGTCTCTGTGTCTCTGTCATGCGTCTCTGTCTCTGCGTCTCTATCTCTGCGTCTCTGTCTCTGTGTCTCTGTCTCTGTGTCTCTGTCTCTGTCTCTGTGTCTCTGTCTCTGTGTCTCTGTCTCTGTGTCTCTGTCTCTGTGTCTCTGTCTTTGTGTCTCTGTCTTTGTGTCTCTGTCTCTGTGTCTATGTCTCTGAGTATCTGTCTCTGTGTCTCTGTCTCTCTGTCTCTGAATCTCTGTCTCTCAGTCCCTGTCTCTGTGTCTCTGTCTCTGTGTCTCTGTCTCTGTGTCTCTGTCTCTGTGTCTCTGTCTCTGTGTATCTGTCTCTGCGTCTCTGTGTCTCTGTCTCTGTCTCTGTGTCCCTGTCTCTGAGTCCCTCTCGCTGTGTCCCAGTCTCTGTCTCTCTGTCTCTGTGTCTCTGTCTCTATGTCTCTGTCTGTGTGAAACTGCGTCTGAATCTCTGTATCTGTGTCCCTGTCTCTGTGTCTCTGTCCCTGTGTCTCCGTCTCTGTGTATCTGTCTCTGTCTCTGTGTGTGTGTCTCTGTGTCTGTCCCTGTGTGTATGACTCAGTCTCTGAGTCTCTGTCTCTGTGTCTCTGTCTCTGTGTCTCTGTCTCTGTCTCTGTCTCTGTGTCTCTGTCTCTGTGTCTCTGTCTCTGTGTCTCTGTCAGTGTCTATGTCTCTGTGTCTCTGTCTCTGTTTCTCGGTCTCTGAGTCTCTGTCTCTATGTCCCTGTCTATGCGCATCTGTCCCTCTGTCTCCGTCTCTGTGCCTCTGTCTCTGTCTCTGTCTCTGAGCCTCTGTCTCTGTGTCCCTGTCTCTGTGTCTGTGTCCCTGTGTCCCCGTCTTTGCGTCTCTGTCTCTGTCTCTGTGTCTCTGCCTCTGTGTCCCTGTCTCTGCGTCTCTGTCTCTGTGTCTCTGTCTCTGTGTCTCTGTCTCTGTGTCTCTGTCTCCGTGTCTCTGTCTCCGTGTCTCTGTCTCCGTGTCTGTCTCTGTGTCTCTGTCTCTGTGTCTCTGTCTCTGCGTCCCTATCTCTGCGTCTCTGTCTCTGCGTCTCTGTCTCTGTGTCCCTGTCTCTGTGTCGGTCTCTATGTCTCTGTGTCTGTGTCTCTGGCTCTGTGTATCTGTATCTGTCTCTGTCTCTGTGTCCTTGTCCTTGAGTCTCTCTCTCTGTGTCTCGGCCTCTCTGTCTCTGTCTCTGTCTCTGTGTCTCTGCCTCTGTGTCTCTGTCTCTGTGTCTCTGTCTCTGTGTCTCTGTCTCTGTGTCTCTGTCTCTCTGTCTCTGAATCTCTGTCTCTCAGTCCCTGTCTCTGTGTCTCTGTCTCTGTGTCTCTCACCCTGTGTCTCTGTCTCTGTGTCTCTGTCTCTGTGTACCTGTCTCTGCGTCTCTGTGTCTCTGTGTCTCTGTCTCTGTCTCTGTGTCCCTGTCTCTGAGTCCCTCTCGCTGTGTCCCAGTCTCTGTGTCTCTGTCTGTGTGTCTCTGCCTCTGTTTCTCTGTCTCTGTGTCTCTGTCTCTGTCTCTGTCTCTGTTTCTGTTTCTCTGTGTCTCTGTCCCTGTGTCCCTGTCCCTGTGTCTCCGTCTCTGTGTTTCTGTCATTATGTCTCTGTCTCCGTGTCTCTGTCTCTGTGAATCTGTCTCTGTATCTCTGTCTCTCTGACCCTGTCTCTGTGTCACTGTCTCTGAATCTCTGTCTCTGTGTCTCTGTCTCTGTGTCTCTCTCCCTGTGTCACGGTCTCTGTGTCTCGGTCTCTGTGTCTCTGTCTCTGCGTCTCTTTCTCTGTGTCTGTGTCTCCGTCTCTGTGTCTCTGTCTCTCTGTCTCAGTGTCCCTGTCTCTGTGTCTCTGTCTCTGTGTCTCTGTCTCTGTGTCTGTGTCTCTGTGTCTCTGTCTCTGTGTCTCTGTCTCTGTGTCTCTGTCTCTGTGTCTCTGTCGCGGTGTCTCTGTCTCGGTGTCTCTGTCTCTGTGTCTCTGTCTCTGTGTCTCTGTCTCTGTGTCTCTGTCTCCGTGTCTCCGTCTCCGTGTCTCTGTCTCCGTGTCTGTCTCTGTGTCTCTGTCTCTGTGTCTCTGTCTCTGCGTCTCTGTCTCTGCGTCTCTATCTCTGCGTCTCTGTCTCTGCGTCTCTGTCTCTGTGTCCCTGTCTCTGTGTCGGTCTCTGTGTCTCTGTCTCTGTGTCTCTGGCGCTGTGTATCTGTCTCTGTCTCTGTCTCTGTGTCCTTGTCTTTGAGTCTCTCTCTCTGTGTCTCGGCCTCTCTGTCTCTGTCTCTGTGTCTCTGTCTCTGTGTCCCTGTCTCTGTGTCTCTGTCTCTGTGTCTCTGTCTCTGTGTCTCTGTTTCTGTGTATCTGTCTCTGCGTCTCTGCCTCTGTGTCTCTGTCTCTGTGTCTCTGTCTCTGTGTCTCTGTCTCTGTGTCTCTGTCTCTGTGTCTCTGTCTCTGTTTCTCTGTCTCTGTGTCTCTGTCTCTGTGTCTCTGTCTCTGTGTCTCTGTCTCTGTGTCTCTGTCTCTGTGTCTCTGTCTCTGTGTCTCTGTCTCTGTGTCTCTGTCTCTGTGTCTCTGTCTCTGTGTCTCTGTCTCTGTGTCTCTGTCTCTGTGTCTCTGTCTCTGTGTCTCTGTCTCTGTGTCTCTGTCTCTGTGTCTCTGTCTCTGTGTCTCTGTCTCTGTGTCTCTGTCTCTGTGTCTCTGTCTCTGTGTCTCTGTCTCTGTGTCTCTGTCTCTGTGTCTCTGTCTCTGTGTCTCTGTCTCTGTGTCTCTGTCTCCGTGTCTCTGTCTCTGTGTCTCTGTCTCTGTGTCTCTGTCTCTGTGTCTCTGTCTCTGTGTCTCTGTCTCTGTGTCTCTGTCTCTGTGTCTCTGTCTCTGTGTCTCTGTCTCTGTGTCTCTGTCTCTGTGTCTCTGTCTCTGTGTCTCTGTCTCTGTGTCTCTGTCTCTGTGTCTCTGTCTCTGTGTCTCTGTCTCTGTGTCTCTGTCTCTGTGTCTCTGTCTCTGTGTCTCTGTCTCTGTGTCTCTGTCTCTGTGTCTCTGTCTCTGTGTCTCTGTCTCTGTGTCTCTGTCTCTGTGTCTCTGTCTCTGTGTCTCTGTCTCTGTGTCTCTGTCTCTGTGTCTCTGTCTCTGTGCCTCTGTCTCTGTGCCTCTGTCTCTGTGCCTCTGTCTCTGTGTCTCTGTCTCTGTGTCTCTGTCTCTGTGTCTCTGTCTCTGTGTCTCTGTCTCTGTGCCTCTGTCTCTGTGAATCTGTCTCTGTATCTCTGTCTCTCTGACCCTGTCTCTGTGTCACTGTCTCTGAATCTCTGTCTCTGTGTCTCTGTCTCTGTGTCTCTCTCCCTGTGTCACGGTCTCTGTGTCTCGGTCTCTGTGTCTCCGTCTCTGCGTCTCTTTCTCTGTGTCTGTGTCTCCGTCTCTGTGTCTCTGTCTCTCTGTCTCAGTGTCCCTGTCTCTGTGTCTCTGTCTCTGTCTCTGTGTCTCTGTCTCTGTGTCTCTGTCTCCGTGTCTCTGTCTCCGTGTCTGTCTCTGTGTCTCTGTCTCTGTGTCTCTGTCTCTGTGTCTCTGTCTCCGTGTCTCTGTCTCCGTGTCTCTGTCTCTGTGTCTCTGTCTCTGTGTCTCTGTCTCTGTGTCTCTGTCCCTGTGTCTCTGTCTCTGTGTCTCTGTCTCTGTGTCTCTGTCTCTGTGTCTCTCTCTCTGTGTCTCTGTCTCTGTGTCTCTGTCTCTGTGTCTCTGTCTCTGTGCCTCTGTCTCTGTGCCTCTGTCTCTGTGCCTCTGTCTCTGTGTCTCTGTCTCAGTGTCCCTGTCTCTGTGTCTCTGTCTCTGTCTCTGTGTCTCTGTCTCCGTGTCTCTGTCTCCGTGTCTGTCTCTGTGTCTCTGTCTCTGTGTCTCTGTCTCTGCGTCCCTATCTCTGCGTCTCTGTCTCTGCGTCTCTGTCTCTGTGTCCCTGTCTCTGTGTCGGTCTCTATGTCTCTGTGTCTGTGTCTCTGGCTCTGTGTATCTGTATCTGTCTCTGTCTCTGTGTCCTTGTCCTTGAGTCTCTCTCTCTGTGTCTCGGCCTCTCTGTCTCTGTCTCTGTGTCTCTGCCTCTGTGTCTCTGTCTCTGTGTCTCTGTCTCTGTGTCTCTGTCTCTGTGTATCTGTCTCTGCGTCTCTGTCTCTGCGTCTCTGTCTCTGTGTCTCTGTCTCTGTGTCTCTGTCTCTGTGTCTCTGTCTCTGTGTCTCCGTCTCTGTGTCTCTGTCTCTGTGTCTCTGTCTCTGTGTCTCTGTCTCTGTGTCTCTGTCTCTGTGTCTCTGTCTCTGTGTCTCTGTGTCTCTGTCTCTGTGTCTCTGTCTCTGTGTCTCTGTCTCTGTGTCTCTGTCTCCGTGTGTCTGTCTCTGTGTCTCTGTCTCGGTGTCTCTGTCTCGGTGTCTCTGTCTCTGTGTCTCTGTCTCTGTGTCTCTGTCTCTGTGTCTCTGCCTCCGTGTCTCTGTCTCCGTGCCTCTGTCTCCGTGTCTCTGTCTCCGTGTCTGTCTCTGTGTCTCTGTCTCTGTGTCTCTGTCTCTGCGTCTCTATCTCTGCGTCTCTGTCTCTGCGTCTCTGTCTCTGTGTCCCTGTCTCTGTGTCGGTCTCTATGTCTCTGTGTCTGTGTCTCTGGCTCTGTGTATCTGTATCTGTCTCTGTCTCTGTGTCCTTGTCCTTGAGTCTCTCTCTCTGTGACTCGGCCTCTCTGTCTCTGTCTCTGTGTCTCTGCCTCTGTGTCTCTGTCTCTGTGTCTCTGTCTCTGTGTCTCTGTCTCTGTGTATCTGTCTCTGCGTCTCTGTCTCTGCGTCTCTGTCTCTGCGTCTCTGTCTCTGTGTCTCTGTCTCTGTGTCTCTGTCTCTGTGTCTCTGTCTCTGTGTCTCTGTCTCTGTGTCTCTGTCTCTGTGTCTCTGTCTCTGTGTCTCTGTCTCTGTGTCTCTATCTCTGTGTCTCTGTCTCTGTGTCTCTGTCTCTGTGTCTCTGTCTCTGTGTCTCTGTCTCTGTGTCTCTGTCGCGGTGTCTCTGTCTCGGTGTCTCTGTCTCTGTGTCTCTATCTCTGTGTCTCTGTCTCTGTGTCTCTGTCTCCGTGTCTCCGTCTCCGTGTCTCTGTCTCCGTGACTGTCTCTGTGTCTCTGTCTCTGTGTCTCTGTCATGCGTCTCTGTCTCTGCGTCTCTATCTCTGCGTCTCTGTCTCTGTGTCTCTGTCTCTGTGTCTCTGTCTCTGTCTCTGTGTCTCTGTCTCTGTGTCTCTGTCTCTGTGTCTCTGTCTCTGTGTCTCTGTCTTTGTGTCTCTGTCTTTGTGTCTCTGTCTCTGTGTCTATGTCTCTGAGTATCTGTCTCTGTGTCTCTGTCTCTCTGTCTCTGAATCTCTGTCTCTCAGTCCCTGTCTCTGTGTCTCTGTCTCTGTGTCTCTGTCTCTGTGTCTCTGTCTCTGTGTCTCTGTCTCTGTGTATCTGTCTCTGCGTCTCTGTGTCTCTGTCTCTGTCTCTGTGTCCCTGTCTCTGAGTCCCTCTCGCTGTGTCCCAGTCTCTGTGTCCCTGTCTCTGTGTCTCTGTCTCTATGTCTCTGTCTGTGTGAAACTGCGTCTGAATCTCTGTATCTGTGTCCCTGTCTCTGTGTCTCTGTCCCTGTGTCTCCGTCTCTGTGTATCTGTCTCTGTCTCTGTGTGTGTGTCTCTGTGTCTGTCCCTGTGTGTATGACTCAGTCTCTGAGTCTCTGTCTCTGTGTCTCTGTCTCTGTCTCTGTCTCTGTGTCTCTGTCTCTGTGTCTCTGTCTCTGTGTCTCTGTCAGTGTCTATGTCTCTGTGTCTCTGGCTCTGTTTCTCGGTCTCTGAGTCTCTGTGTCTATGTCCCTGTCTATGCGCCTCTGTCCCTCTGTCTCCGTCTCTGTGCCTCTGTCTCTGTCTCTGTCTCTGAGCCTCTGTCTCTGTGTCCCTGTCTCTGTGTCTGTGTCCCTGTGTCCCCGTCTTTGCGTCTCTGTCTCTGTCTCTGTGTCTCTGCCTCTGTGTCCCTGTCTCTGCGTCTCTGTCTCTGTGTCTCTGTCTCTGTGTCTCTGTCTCTGTGTCTCTGTCTCTGTGTCTCTGTCTCCGTGTCTCTGTCTCCGTGTCTCTGTCTCCGTGTCTGTCTCTGTGTCTCTGTCTCTGTGTCTCTGTCTCTGCGTCCCTATCTCTGCGTCTCTGTCTCTGCGTCTCTGTCTCTGTGTCCCTGTCTCTGTGTCGGTCTCTATGTCTCTGTGTCTGTGTCTCTGGCTCTGTGTATCTGTATCTGTCTCTGTCTCTGTGTCCTTGTCCTTGAGTCTCTCTCTCTGTGTCTCGGCCTCTCTGTCTCTGTCTCTGTCTCTGTGTCTCTGCCTCTGTGTCTCTGTCTCTGTGTCTCTGTCTCTGTGTCTCTGTCTCTGTGTATCTGTCTCTGCGTCCCTGTCTCTGTGTCTCTGTCTCTGTGTCTCTGTCTCTGTGTCTCTGTCTCTGTGTCTCCGTCTCTGTGTCTCCGTCTCTGTGTCTCTGTCTCTGTGTCTCTGTCTCTGTGTCTCTGTCTCTGTGTCTCTGTCTCTGTGTCTCTGTCTCTGTGTCTCTGTGTCTCTGTCTCTGTGTCTCAGTCTCTGTGTCTCTGTCTCCGTGTGTCTGTCTCGGTGTCTCTGTCTCGGTGTCTCTGTCTCTGTGTCTCTGTCTCTGTGTCTCTGTCTCTGTGTCTCTGCCTCCGTGTCTCTGTCTCTGTGTCTCTGTCTCCGTGTCTCTGTCTCTGTGTCTCAGTCTCTGTGTCTCTGTCTCTGTGTCTCTGTCTCTGTGTCTCTGTCTCTGTGTCTCTGTCTCTGTGTCTCTGTCTCTGTGTCTCTGTCTCTGTGTCTCTGTCTCTGTGTCTCTGTCTCTGTGTCTCTGCCTCTGTGTCTCTGTCTCTGTGTCTCTGTCTCTGTGTCTCTGTCTCTGTGTCTCTGTCTCTGTGTCTCTGTCTCTGTGTCTCTGTCTCTGTGTCTCTGTCTCTGTGTCTCTGTCTCTGTGTCTCTGTCTCTGTGTCTCTGTCTCTGTGTCTCTGTCTCTGTGTCTCTGTCTCTGTGTCTCTGTCTCTGTGTCTCTGTCTCTGTGTCTCTGTCTCTGTGTCTCTGTCTCTGTGTCTCTGTCTCCGTGTCTCTGTCTCCGTGTCTCTGTCTCCGTGTCTGTCTCTGTGTCTCTGTCTCTGTATCTCTGTCTCTGCGTCCCTATCTCTGCGTCTCTGTCTCTGCGTCTCTGTCTCTGTGTCCCTGTCTCTGTGTCGGTCTCTATGTCTCTGTGTCTGTGTCTCTGGCTCTGTGTATCTGTATCTGTCTCTGTCTCTGTGTCCTTGTCCTTGAGTCTCTCTCTCTGTGTCTCGGCCTCTCTGTCTCTGTCTCTGTGTCTCTGCCTCTGTGTCTCTGTCTCTGTGTCTCTGTCTCTGTGTCTCTGTCTCTGTGTATCTGTCTCTGCGTCTCTGTCTCTGCGTCTCTGTCTCTGTGTCTCTGTCTCTGTGTCTCTGTCTCTGTGTCTCTGTCTCTGTGTCTCCGTCTCTGTGTCTCTGTCTCTGTGTCTCTGTCTCTGTGTCTCTGTCTCTGTGTCTCTGTCTCTGTGTCTCTGTCTCTGTGTCTCTGTCTCTGTGTCTCTGTGTCTCTGTCTCTGTGTCTCTGTCTCTGTGTCTCTGTCTCTGTGTCTCTGTCTCCGTGTGTCTGTCTCTGTGTCTCTGTCTCGGTGTCTCTGTCTCGGTGTCTCTGTCTCTGTGTCTCTGTCTCTGTGTCTCTGTCTCTGTGTCTCTGCCTCCGTGTCTCTGTCTCCGTGCCTCTGTCTCCGTGTCTCTGTCTCCGTGTCTGTCTCTGTGTCTCTGTCTCTGTGTCTCTGTCTCTGCGTCTCTATCTCTGCGTCTCTGTCTCTGCGTCTCTGTCTCTGTGTCCCTGTCTCTGTGTCGGTCTCTATGTCTCTGTGTCTGTGTCTCTGGCTCTGTGTATCTGTATCTGTCTCTGTCTCTGTGTCCTTGTCCTTGAGTCTCTCTCTCTGTGACTCGGCCTCTCTGTCTCTGTCTCTGTGTCTCTGCCTCTGTGTCTCTGTCTCTGTGTCTCTGTCTCTGTGTCTCTGTCTCTGTGTATCTGTCTCTGCGTCTCTGTCTCTGCGTCTCTGTCTCTGCGTCTCTGTCTCTGTGTCTCTGTCTCTGTGTCTCTGTCTCTGTGTCTCTGTCTCTGTGTCTCTGTCTCTGTGTCTCTGTCTCTGTGTCTCTGTCTCTGTGTCTCTGTCTCTGTGTCTCTGTCTCTGTGTCTCTGTCTCTGTGTCTCTGTCTCTGTGTCTCTGTCTCTGTGTCTCTGTCTCTGTGTCTCTGTCTCTGTGTCTCTGTCTCTGTGTCTCTGTCTCTGTGTCTCTGTCTCTGTGTCTCTGTCTCTGTGTCTCTGTCTCTGTGTCTCTGTCTCTGTGTCTCTGTCTCTGTGTCTCTGTCTCTGTGTCTCTGTCTCTGTGTCTCTGTCTCTGTGTCTCTGTCTCTGTGTCTCTGTCTCTGTGTCTCTGTCTCTGTGTCTCTGTCTCTGTGTCTCTGTCTCTGTGTCTCTGTCTCTGTGTCTCTGTCTCTGTGTCTCTGTCTCTGTGTCTCTGTCTCTGTGTCTCTGTCTCTGTGTCTCTGTCTCTGTGTCTCTGTCTCTGTGTCTCTGTCTCTGTTTCTGTTTCTCTGTGTCTCTGTCCCTGTGTCCCTGTCCCTGTGTCTCCGTCTCTGTGTTTCTGTCATTATGTCTCTGTCTCTGTGTCTCTGTCTCTGTGAATCTGTCTCTGTATCTCTGTCTCTCTGACCCTGTCTCTGTGTCACTGTCTCTGAATCTCTGTCTCTGTGTCTCTGTCTCTGTGTCTCTCTCCCTGTGTCACGGTCTCTGTGTCTCGGTCTCTGTGTCTCTGTCTCTGCGTCTCTTTCTCTGTGTCTGTGTCTCCGTCTCTGTGTCTCTGTCTCTCTGTCTCAGTGTCCCTGTCTCTGTGTCTCTGTCTCTGTGTCTCTGTCTCTGTGTCTCTGTCTCTGTGTCTCTGTCTCTGTGTCTCTGTCTCTGTGTCTCTGTCTCTGTGTCTCTGTCGCGGTGTCTCTGTCTCGGTGTCTCTGTCTCTGTGTCTCTGTCTCTGTGTCTCTGTCTCTGTGTCTCTGTCTCCGTGTCTCCGTCTCCGTGTCTCTGTCTCCGTGACTGTCTCTGTGTCTCTGTCTCTGTGTCTCTGTCATGCGTCTCTGTCTCTGCGTCTCTATCTCTGCGTCTCTGTCTCTGTGTCTCTGTCTCTGTGTCTCTGTCTCTGTCTCTGTGTCTCTGTCTCTGTGTCTCTGTCTCTGTGTCTCTGTCTCTGTGTCTCTGTCTTTGTGTCTCTGTCTTTGTGTCTCTGTCTCTGTGTCTATGTCTCTGAGTATCTGTCTCTGTGTCTCTGTCTCTCTGTCTCTGAATCTCTGTCTCTCAGTCCCTGTCTCTGTGTCTCTGTCTCTGTGTCTCTGTCTCTGTGTCTCTGTCTCTGTGTCTCTGTCTCTGTGTATCTGTCTCTGCGTCTCTGTGTCTCTGTCTCTGTCTCTGTGTCCCTGTCTCTGAGTCCCTCTCGCTGTGTCCCAGTCTCTGTGTCTCTGTCTCTGTGTCTCTGTCTCTATGTCTCTGTCTGTGTGAAACTGCGTCTGAATCTCTGTATCTGTGTCCCTGTCTCTGTGTCTCTGTCCCTGTGTCTCCGTCTCTGTGTATCTGTCTCTGTCTCTGTGTGTGTGTCTCTGTGTCTGTCCCTGTGTGTATGACTCAGTCTCTGAGTCTCTGTCTCTGTGTCTCTGTCTCTGTCTCTGTCTCTGTGTCTCTGTCTCTGTGTCTCTGTCTCTGTGTCTCTGTCAGTGTCTATGTCTCTGTGTCTCTGTCTCTGTTTCTCGGTCTCTGAGTCTCTGTCTCTATGTCCCTGTCTATGCGCCTCTGTCCCTCTGTCTCCGTCTCTGTGCCTCTGTCTCTGTCTCTGTCTCTGAGCCTCTGTCTCTGTGTCCCTGTCTCTGTGTCTGTGTCCCTGTGTCCCCGTCTTTGCGTCTCTGTCTCTGTCTCTGTGTCTCTGCCTCTGTGTCCCTGTCTCTGCGTCTCTGTCTCTGTGTCTCTGTCTCTGTGTCTCTGTCTCTGTGTCTCTGTCTCTGTGTCTCTGTCTCCGTGTCTCTGTCTCCGTGTCTCTGTCTCCGTGTCTGTCTCTGTGTCTCTGTCTCTGTGTCTCTGTCTCTGCGTCCCTATCTCTGCGTCTCTGTCTCTGCGTCTCTGTCTCTGTGTCCCTGTCTCTGTGTCGGTCTCTATGTCTCTGTGTCTGTGTCTCTGGCTCTGTGTATCTGTATCTGTCTCTGTCTCTGTGTCCTTGTCCTTGAGTCTCTCTCTCTGTGTCTCGGCCTCTCTGTCTCTGTCTCTGTCTCTGTGTCTCTGCCTCTGTGTCTCTGTCTCTGTGTCTCCGTCTCTGTGTCTCCGTCTCTGTGTCTCTGTCTCTGTGTCTCTGTCTCTGTGTCTCTGTCTCTGTGTCTCTGTCTCTGTGTCTCTGTCTCTGTGTCTCTGTGTCTCTGTCTCTGTGTCTCTGTCTCTGTGTCTCTGTCTCCGTGTGTCTGTCTCTGTGTCTCTGTCTCGGTGTCTCTGTCTCGGTGTCTCTGTCTCTGTGTCTCTGTCTCTGTGTCTCTGTCTCTGTGTCTCTGCCTCCGTGTCTCTGTCTCTGTGTCTCTGTCTCCGTGTCTCTGTCTCTGTGTCTCTGTCTCTGTGTCTCTGTCTCTGTGTCTCTGTCTCTGTGTCTCTGTCTCTGTGTCTCTGTCTCTGTGTCTCTGTCTCTGTGTCTCTGTCTCTGTGTCTCTGTCTCTGTGTCTCTGTCTCTGTGTCTCTGTCTCTGTGTCTCTGTCTCTGTGTCTCTGTCTCTGTGTCTCTGTCTCTGTGTCTCTGTCTCTGTGTCTCTGTCTCTGTGTCTCTGTCTCTGTGTCTCTGTCTCTGTGTCTCTGTCTCTGTGTCTCTGTCTCTGTGTCTCTGTCTCTGTGTCTCTGTCTCTGTGTCTCTGTCTCTGTGTCTCTGTCTCTGTGTCTCTGTCTCTGTGTCTCTGTCTCTGTGTCTCTGTCTCTGTGTCTCTGTCTCTGTGTCTCTGTCTCTGTGTCTCTGTCTCTGTGTCTCTGTCTCTGTGTCTCTGTCTCTGTGTCTCTGTCTCTGTGTCTCTGTCTCTGTGTCTCTGTCTCTGTGTCTCTGTCTCTGTGTCTCTGTCTCTGTGTCTCTGTCTCTGTGTCTCCGACCCTGTGTCTCTGTCTCTGTGTCTCTGTCTCTGTGTACCTGTCTCTGCGTCTCTGTGTCTCTGTGTCTCTGTCTCTGTCTCTGTGTCCCTGTCTCTGAGTCCCTCTCGCTGTGTCCCAGTCTCTGTGTCTCTGTCTGTGTGTCTCTGTCTCTGTGTCTCTGCCTCTGTGTCTCTGTCTCTGTGTCTCTGTCTCTGTGTCTCTGTCTCTGTGTATCTGTCTCTGCGTCTCTGTCTCTGTGTCTCTGTCTCTGTGTCTCTGTCTCTGTGTCTCTGTCTCTGTGTCTCCGTCTCTGTGTCTCCGTCTCTGTGTCTCTGTCTCTGTGTCTCTGTCTCTGTGTCTCTGTCTCTGTGTCTCTGTCTCTGTGTCTCTGTCTCTGTGTCTCTGTGTCTCTGTCTCTGTGTCTCTGTCTCTGTGTCTCTGTCTCCGTGTGTCTGTCTCTGTGTCTCTGTCTCGGTGTCTCTGTCTCGGTGTCTCTGTCTCTGTGTCTCTGTCTCTGTGTCTCTGTCTCTGTGTCTCTGCCTCCGTGTCTCTGTCTCTGTGTCTCTGTCTCCGTGTCTCTGTCTCTGTGTCTCTGTCTCTGTGTCTCTGTCTCTGTGTCTCTGTCTCTGTGTCTCTGTCTCTGTGTCTCTGTCTCTGTGTCTCTGTCTCTGTGTCTCTGTCTCTGTGTCTCTGTCTCTGTGTCTCTGTCTCTGTGTCTCTGTCTCTGTGTCTCTGTCTCTGTGTCTCTGTCTCTGTGTCTCTGTCTCTGTGTCTCTGTCTCTGTGTCTCTGTCTCTGTGTCTCTGTCTCTGTGTCTCTGTCTCTGTGTCTCTGTCTCTGTGTCTCTGTCTCTGTGTCTCTGTCTCTGTGTCTCTGTCTCTGTGTCTCTGTCTCTGTGTCTCTGTCTCTGTGTCTCTGTCTCTGTGTCTCTGTCTCTGTGTCTCTGTCTCTGTGTCTCTGTCTCTGTGTCTCTGTCTCTGTGTCTCTGTCTCTGTGTCTCTGTCTCTGTGTCTCTGTCTCTGTGTCTCTGTCTCTGTGTCTCTGTCTCTGTGTCTCTGTCTCTGTGTCTCTGTCTCTGTGTCTCTGTCTCTGTGTCTCTGTCTCTGTGTCTCTGTCTCTGTGTCTCTGTCTCTGTGTCTCTGTCTCTGTGTCTCTGTCTCTGTGTCTCTGTCTCTGTGTCTCTGTCTCTGTGTATCTGTCTCTGCGTCTCTGTGTCTCTGTCTCTGTCTCTGAGTCCCTCTCGCTGTGTCCCAGTCTCTGTGTCTCTGTCTCTGCGTCTCTGTCTCTGTGTCTCTGTCTCTGTGTCTCTGTCTCTGTGTCTCTGTCTCTGTGTCTCTGTCTCTGTGTCTCTGTCTCTGTGTCTCTGTCTCTGTGTCTCTGTCTCTGTGTCTCTGTCTCTGTGTCTCTGTCTCTGTGTCTCTGTCTCTGTGTCTCTGTCTCTGTGTCTCTGTCTCTGTGTCTCTGTCTCTGTGTCTCTGTCTCTGTGTCTCTGTCTCTGAGTATCTGTCTCTGTGTCTCTGTCTCTGTGTCTCTGTCTCTGTGTCTCTGTCTCTGTGTCTCTGTCTCTGTGTCTCTGTCTCTGTGTCTCTGTCTCTGTGTCTCTGTCTCTGTGTCTCTGTCTCTGTGTCTCTGTCTCTGTGTCTCTGTCTCTGTGTCTCTGTCTCTGTGTCTCTGTCTCTGTGTCTCTGTCTCTGTGTCTCTGTCTCTGTGTATCTGTGTCTCTGACCCTGTGTCTCTGTCTCTGTGTCTCTGTCTCTGTGTACCTGTCTCTGCGTCTCTGTGTCTCTGTGTCTCTGTCTCTGTCTCTGTGTCCCTGTCTCTGAGTCCCTCTCGCTGTGTCCCAGTCTCTGTGTCTCTGTCTGTGTGTCTCTGCCTCTGTTTCTCTGTCTCTGTGTCTCTGTCTCTGTCTCTGTCTCTGTTTCTGTTTCTCTGTGTCTCTGTCCCTGTGTCCCTGTCCCTGTGTCTCCGTCTCTGTGTTTCTGTCATTATGTCTCTGTCTCTGTGTCTCTGTCTCTGTGAATCTGTCTCTGTATCTCTGTCTCTCTGACCCTGTCTCTGTGTCACTGTCTCTGAATCTCTGTCTCTGTGTCTCTGTCTCTGTGTCTCTCTCCCTGTGTCACGGTCTCTGTGTCTCGGTCTCTGTGTCTCTGTCTCTGCGTCTCTTTCTCTGTGTCTGTGTCTCCGTCTCTGTGTCTCTGTCTCTCTGTCTCAGTGTCCCTGTCTCTGTGTCTCTGTCTCTGTGTCTCTGTCTCTGTGTCTCTGTCTCTGTGTCTCTGTCTCTGTGTCTCTGTCTCTGTGTCTCTGTCTCTGTGTCTCTGTCTCTGTGTCTCTGTCGCGGTGTCTCTGTCTCGGTGTCTCTGTCTCTGTGTCTCTGTCTCTGTGTCTCTGTCTCTGTGTCTCTGTCTCCGTGTCTCCGTCTCCGTGTCTCTGTCTCCGTGTCTGTCTCTGTGTCTCTGTCTCTGTGTCTCTGTCTCTGCGTCTCTGTCTCTGCGTCTCTATCTCTGCGTCTCTGTCTCTGCGTCTCTGTCTCTGTGTCCCTGTCTCTGTGTCTATGTCTCTGAGTATCTGTCTCTGTGTCTCTGTCTCTCTGTCTCTGAATCTCTGTCTCTCAGTCCCTGTCTCTGTGTCTCTGTCTCTGTGTCTCTGTCTCTGTGTCTCTGTCTCTGTGTCTCTGTCTCTGTGTATCTGTCTCTGCGTCTCTGTGTCTCTGTCTCTGTCTCTGTGTCCCTGTCTCTGAGTCCCTCTCGCTGTGTCCCAGTCTCTGTGTCTCTGTCTCTGTGTCTCTGTCTCTATGTCTCTGTCTGTGTGAAACTGCGTCTGAATCTCTGTATCTGTGTCCCTGTCTCTGTGTCTCTGTCCCTGTGTCTCCGTCTCTGTGTATCTGTCTCTGTCTCTGTGTGTGTGTCTCTGTGTCTGTCCCTGTGTGTATGACTCAGTCTCTGAGTCTCTGTCTCTGTGTCTCTGTCTCTGTCTCTGTCTCTGTGTCTCTGTCTCTGTGTCTCTGTCTCTGTGTCTCTGTCAGTGTCTATGTCTCTGTGTCTCTGTCTCTGTTTCTCGGTCTCTGAGTCTCTGTCTCTATGTCCCTGTCTATGCGCCTCTGTCCCTCTGTCTCCGTCTCTGTGCCTCAGTCTCTGTCTCTGTCTCTGAGCCTCTGTCTCTGTGTCCCTGTCTCTGTGTCTGTGTCCCTGTGTCCCCGTCTTTGCGTCTCTGTCTCTGTCTCTGTGTCTCTGCCTCTGTGTCCCTGTCTCTGCGTCTCTGTCTCTGTGTCTCTGTCTCTGTGTCTCTGTCTCTGTGTCTCTGTCTCTGTGTCTCTGTCTCCGTGTCTCTGTCTCCGTGTCTCTGTCTCCGTGTCTGTCTCTGTGTCTCTGTCTCTGTGTCTCTGTCTCTGCGTCCCTATCTCTGCGTCTCTGTCTCTGCGTCTCTGTCTCTGTGTCCCTGTCTCTGTGTCGGTCTCTATGTCTCTGTGTCTGTGTCTCTGGCTCGGTGTATCTGTATCTGTCTCTGTCTCTGTGTCTTTGTCCTTGAGTCTCTCTCTCTGTGTCTCGGCCTCTCTGTCTCTGTCTCTGTCTCTGTGTCTCTGCCTCTGTGTCTCTGTCTCTGTGTCTCTGTCTCTGTGTCTCTGTCTCTGTGTATCTGTCTCTGCGTCTCTGTCTCTGTGTCTCTGTCTCTGTGTCTCTGTCTCTGTGTCTCTGTCTCTGTGTCTCCGTCTCTGTGTCTCCGTCTCTGTGTCTCTGTCTCTGTGCCTCTGTCTCTGTGTCTCTGTCTCTGTGTCTCTGTCTCTGTGTCTCTGTCTCTGTGTCTCTGTGTCTCTGTCTCTGTGTCTCTGTCTCTGTGTCTCTGTCTCCGTGTGTCTGTCTCTGTGTCTCTGTCTCGGTGTCTCTGTCTCGGTGTCTCTGTCTCTGTGTCTCTGTCTCTGTGTCTCTGTCTCTGTGTCTCTGCCTCCGTGTCTCTGTCTCCGTGCCTCTGTCTCCGTGTCTCTGTCTCCGTGTCTGTCTCTGTGTCTCTGTCTCTGTGTCTCTGTCTCTGCGTCTCTATCTCTGCGTCTCTGTCTCTGCGTCTCTGTCTCTGTGTCCCTATCTCTGTGTCGGTCTCTATGTCTCTGTGTCTGTGTCTCTGGCTCTGTGTATCTGTATCTGTCTCTGTCTCTGTGTCCTTGTCCTTGAGTCTCTCTCTCTGTGTCTCGGCCTCTCTGTCTCTGTCTCTGTGTCTCTGCCTCTGTGTCTCTGTCTCTGTGTCTCTGTCTCTGTGTCTCTGTCTCTGTGTCTCTGTCTCTGTGTCTCTGTCTCTGTGTCTCTGTCTCTGTGTCTCTGTCTCTGTGTCTCTGTCTCTGTGTCTCTGTCTCTGTTTCTGTTTCTCTGTGTCTCTGTCCCTGTGTCCCTGTCCCTGTGTCTCCGTCTCTGTGTTTCTGTCATTATGTCTCTGTCTCTGTGTCTCTGTCTCTGTGAATCTGTCTCTGTGTCTCTGTCTCTGTGTCTCTGTCTCTGTGTCTCTGTCTCTGTGTCTCTGTCTCTGTGTCTCTGTCTCTGTGTCTCTGTCTCTGTGTCTCTGTCGCGGTGTCTCTGTCTCGGTGTCTCTGTCTCTGTGTCTCTGTCTCTGTGTCTCTGTCTCTGTGTCTCTGTCTCCGTGTCTCCGTCTCCGTGTCTCTGTCTCCGTGACTGTCTCTGTGTCTCTGTCTCTGTGTCTCTGTCATGCGTCTCTGTCTCTGCGTCTCTATCTCTGCGTCTCTGTCTCTGTGTCTCTGCCTCTGTGTCTCTGTCTCTGTCTCTGTGTCTCTGTCTCTGTGTCTCTGTCTCTGTGTCTCTGTCTCTGTGTCTCTGTCTTTGTGTCTCTGTCTTTGTGTCTCTGTCTCTGTGTCTATGTCTCTGAGTATCTGTCTCTGTGTCTCTGTCTCTCTGTCTCTGAATCTCTGTCTCTCAGTCCCTGTCTCTGTGTCTCTGTCTCTGTGTCTCTGTCTCTGTGTCTCTGTCTCTGTGTCTCTGTCTCTGTGTCTCTGTCTCTGTGTATCTGTCTCTGCGTCTCTGTGTCTCTGTCTCTGTCTCTGTGTCCCTGTCTCTGAGTCCCTCTCGCTGTGTCCCAGTCTCTGTGTCTCTGTCTCTGTGTCTCTGTCTCTATGTCTCTGTCTGTGTGAAACTGCGTCTGAATCTCTGTATCTGTGTCCCTGTCTCTGTGTCTCTGTCCCTGTGTCTCCGTCTCTGTGTATCTGTCTCTGTCTCTGTGTGTGTGTCTCTGTGTCTGTCCCTGTGTGTATGACTCAGTCTCTGAGTCTCTGTCTCTGTGTCTCTGTCTCTGTCTCTGTCTCTGTGTCTCTGTCTCTGTGTCTCTGTCTCTGTGTCTCTGTCAGTGTCTATGTCTCTGTGTCTCTGTCTCTGTTTCTCGGTCTCTGAGTCTCTGTCTCTATGTCCCTGTCTATGCGCATCTGTCCCTCTGTCTCCGTCTCTGTGCCTCTGTCTCTGTCTCTGTCTCTGAGCCTCTGTCTCTGTGTCCCTGTCTCTGTGTCTGTGTCCCTGTGTCCCCGTCTTTGCGTCTCTGTCTCTGTCTCTGTGTCTCTGCCTCTGTGTCCCTGTCTCTGCGTCTCTGTCTCTGTGTCTCTGTCTCTGTGTCTCTGTCTCTGTGTCTCTGTCTCTGTGTCTCTGTCTCCGTGTCTCTGTCTCCGTGTCTCTGTCTCCGTGTCTGTCTCTGTGTCTCTGTCTCTGTGTCTCTGTCTCTGCGTCCCTATCTCTGCGTCTCTGTCTCTGCGTCTCTGTCTCTGTGTCCCTGTCTCTGTGTCGGTCTCTATGTCTCTGTGTCTGTGTCTCTGGCTCTGTGTATCTGTATCTGTCTCTGTCTCTGTGTCCTTGTCCTTGAGTCTCTCTCTCTGTGTCTCGGCCTCTCTGTCTCTGTCTCTGTCTCTGTGTCTCTGCCTCTGTGTCTCTGTCTCTGTGTCTCTGTCTCTGTGTCTCTGTCTCTGTGTATCTGTCTCTGCGTCTCTGTCTCTGTGTCTCTGTCTCTGTGTCTCTGTCTCTGTGTCTCTGTCTCTGTGTCTCCGTCTCTGTGTCTCCGTCTCTGTGTCTCTGTCTCTGTGTCTCTGTCTCTGTGTCTCTGTCTCTGTGTCTCTGTCTCTGTGTCTCTGTGTCTCTGTCTCTGTGTCTCTGTCTCTGTGTCTCTGTCTCCGTGTGTCTGTCTCTGTGTCTCTGTCTCGGTGTCTCTGTCTCGGTGTCTCTGTCTCTGTGTCTCTGTCTCTGTGTCTCTGTCTCTGTGTCTCTGCCTCCGTGTCTCTGTCTCTGTGTCTCTGTCTCCGTGTCTCTGTCTCTGTGTCTCTGTCTCTGTGTCTCTGTCTCTGTGTCTCTGTCTCTGTGTCTCTGTCTCTGTGTCTCTGTCTCTGTGTCTCTGTCTCTGTGTCTCTGTCTCTGTGTCTCTGTCTCTGTGTCTCTGTCTCTGTGTCTCTGTCTCTGTGTCTCTGTCTCTGTGTCTCTGTCTCTGTGTCTCTGTCTCTGTGTCTCTGTCTCTGTGTCTCTGTCTCTGTGTCTCTGTCTCTGTGTCTCTGTCTCTGTGTCTCTGTCTCTGTGTCTCTGTCTCTGTGTCTCTGTCTCTGTGTCTCTGTCTCTGTGTCTCTGTCTCTGTGTCTCTGTCTCTGTGTCTCTGTCTCTGTGTCTCTGTCTCTGTGTCTCTGTCTCTGTGTCTCTGTCTCTGTGTCTCTGTCTCTGTGTCTCTGTCTCTGTGTCTCTGTCTCTGTGTCTCTGTCTCTGTGTCTCTGTCTCTGTGTCTCTGTCTCTGTGTCTCTGTCTCTGTGTCTCTGTCTCTGTGTCTCTGTCTCTGTGTCTCTGTCTCTGTGTCTCTGTCTCTGTGTCTCTGTCTCTGTGTATCTGTCTCTGCGTCTCTGTGTCTCTGTCTCTGTCTCTGAGTCCCTCTCGCTGTGTCCCAGTCTCTGTGTCTCTGTCTCTGCGTCTCTGTCTCTGTGTCTCTGTCTCTGTGTCTCTGTCTCTGTGTCTCTGTCTCTGTATCTCTGTCTCTGTGTCTCTGTCTCTGTGTCTCTGTCTCTGTGTCTCTGTCTCTGTGTCTCTGTCTCTGTGTCTCTGTCTCTGTGTCTCTGTCTCTGTGTCTCTGTCTTTGTGTCTCTGTCTCTGTGTCTCTGTCTCTGTGTCTATGTCTCTGAGTATCTGTCTCTGTGTCTCTGTCTCTCTGTCTCTGAATCTCTGTCTCTCAGTCCCTGTCTCTGTGTCTCTGTCTCTGTGTCTCTCACCCTGTGTCTCTGTCTCTGTGTCTCTGTCTCTGTGTACCTGTCTCTGCGTCTCTGTGTCTCTGTGTCTCTGTCTCTGTCTCTGTGTCCCTGTCTCTGAGTCCCTCTCGCTGTGTCCCAGTCTCTGTGTCTCTGTCTGTGTGTCTCTGCCTCTGTTTCTCTGTCTCTGTGTCTCTGTCTCTGTCTCTGTCTCTGTTTCTGTTTCTCTGTGTCTCTGTCCCTGTGTCCCTGTCCCTGTGTCTCCGTCTCTGTGTTTCTGTCATTATGTCTCTGTCTCTGTGTCTCTGTCTCTGTGAATCTGTCTCTGTATCTCTGTCTCTCTGACCCTGTCTCTGTGTCACTGTCTCTGAATCTCTGTCTCTGTGTCTCTGTCTCTGTGTCTCTCTCCCTGTGTCACGGTCTCTGTGTCTCGGTCTCTGTGTCTCTGTCTCTGCGTCTCTTTCTCTGTGTCTGTGTCTCCGTCTCTGTGTCTCTGTCTCTCTGTCTCAGTGTCCCTGTCTCTGTGTCTCTGTCTCTGTGTCTCTGTCTCTGTGTCTCTGTCTCTGTGTCTCTGTCTCTGTGTCTCTGTCTCTGTGTCTCTGTCGCGGTGTCTCTGTCTCGGTGTCTCTGTCTCTGTGTCTCTGTCTCTGTGTCTCTGTCTCTGTGTCTCTGTCTCCGTGTCTCCGTCTCCGTGTCTCTGTCTCCGTGTCTGTCTCTGTGTCTCTGTCTCTGTGTCTCTGTCTCTGCGTCTCTGTCTCTGCGTCTCTATCTCTGCGTCTCTGTCTCTGTGTCCCTGTCTCTGTGTCGGTCTCTGTGTCTCTGTCTCTGTGTCTCTGGCGCTGTGTATCTGTCTCTGTCTCTGTCTCTGTGTCCTTGTCTTTGAGTCTCTCTCTCTGTGTCTCGGCCTCTCTGTCTCTGTCTCTGTGTCTCTGTCTCTGTGTCCCTGTCTCTGTGTCTCTGTCTCTGTGTCTCTGTCTCTGTGTCTCTGTTTCTGTGTATCTGTCTCTGCGTCTCTGCCTCTGTGTCTCTGTCTCTGTGTCTCTGTCTCTGTGTCTCTGTCTCTGTGTCTCTGTCTCTGTGTCTCTGTCTCTGTTTCTCTGTCTCTGTGTCTCTGTCTCTGTGTCTCTGTCTCTGTGTCTCTGTCTCTGTGTCTCTGTCTCTGTGTCTCTGTCTCTGTGTCTCTGTCTCTGTGTCTCTGTCTCTGTGTCTCTGTCTCTGTGTCTCTGTCTCTGTGTCTCTGTCTCTGTGTCTCTGTCTCTGTGTCTCTGTCTCTGTGTCTCTGTCTCTGTGTCTCTGTCTCTGTGTCTCTGTCTCTGTGTCTCTGTCTCTGTGTCTCTGTCTCTGTGTCTCTGTCTCTGTGTCTCTGTCTCTGTGTCTCTGTCTCTGTGTCTCTGTCTCTGTGTCTCTGTCTCTGTGTCTCTGTCTCTGTGTCTCTGTCTCTGTGTCTCTGTCTCTGTGTCTCTGTCTCTGTGTCTCTGTCTCTGTGTCTCTGTCTCTGTGTCTCTGTCTCTGTGTCTCTGTCTCTGTGTCTCTGTCTCTGTGTCTCTGTCTCTGTGCCTCTGTCTCTGTGCCTCTGTCTCTGTGCCTCTGTCTCTGTGTCTCTGTCTCTGTGTCTCTGTCTCTGTGTCTCTGTCTCTGTGCCTCTGTCTCTGTGAATCTGTCTCTGTATCTCTGTCTCTCTGACCCTGTCTCTGTGTCACTGTCTCTGAATCTCAGTCTCTGTGTCTCTGTCTCTGTGTCTCTCTCCCTGTGTCACGGTCTCTGTGTCTCGGTCTCTGTGTCTCCGTCTCTGCGTCTCTTTCTCTGTGTCTGTGTCTCCGTCTCTGTGTCTCTGTCTCTCTGTCTCAGTGTCCCTGTCTCTGTGTCTCTGTCTCTGTCTCTGTGTCTCTGTCTCTGTGTCTCTGTCTCCGTGTCTCTGTCTCCGTGTCTGTCTCTGTGTCTCTGTCTCTGTGTCTCTGTCTCTGTGTCTCTGTCTCCGTGTCTCTGTCTCCGTGTCTCTGTCTCTGTGTCTCTGTCTCTGTGTCTCTGTCTCTGTGTCTCTGTCTCTGTGTCTCTGTCTCTGTGTCTCTGTCTCTGTGTCTCTGTCTCTGTGTCTCTGTCTCTGTGTCTCTGTCTCTGTGTCTCTGTCTCTGTGTCTCTGTCTCTGTGTCTCTGTCTCCGTGTCTCTGTCTCCGTGTCTCTGTCTCCGTGTCTCTGTCTCCGTGTCTCTGTCTCTGTGTCTCTGTCTCTGTGTCTCTGTCTCTGTGTCTCTGTCTCTGTGTCTCTGTCTCTGTGTCTCTGTCTCTGTGTCTCTGTCTCTGTGTCTCTGTCTCTGTGTCTCTGTCTCTGTGTCTCTGTCTCTGTGTCTCTGTCTCTGTGTCTCTGTCTCTGTGTCTCTGTCTCTCTGTCTCTGTCTCTGTGTCTCTGTCTCTGTGTCTCTGTCTCTGTGTCTCTGTCTCTGTGTCTCTGTCTCTGTGTCTCTGTCTCTGTGTCTCTGTCTCTGTGTCTCTGTCTCTGTGTCTCTGTCTCTGTGTCTCTGTCTCTGTGTCTCTGTCTCTGTGTCTCTGTCTCTGTGCCTCTGCCTCTGTGTACCTGTCTCTGCGTCTCTGTGTCTCTGTCTCTGTCTCTGTGACCCTGTCTCTGAGTCCCTCTCGCTGTGGCCCAGTCTCTGTGTCTCTGTCTCTGTGTCTCTGTCTCTATGTCTCTGTCTCTGTGAAACTGTCTCTGTGTCTCTGTCTCTGTGTCTCTGTCTCTGTGTCTCTGTCTCTGTGTCTCTGTCTCAGTGTCTCTGTCTCTGTGTCTCTGTCTCTGTCTCTGTGTCTCTGTCTCCGTGTCTCTGTCTCCGTGTCTGTCTCTGTGTCTCTGTCTCTGTGTCTCTGTCTCTGCGTCCCTATCTCTGCGTCTCTGTCTCTGCGTCTCTGTCTCTGTGTCCCTGTCTCTGTGTCGGTCTCTATGTCTCTGTGTCTGTGTCTCTGGCTCTGTGTATCTGTATCTGTCTCTGTCTCTGTGTCCTTGTCCTTGAGTCTCTCTCTCTGTGTCTCGGCCTCTCTGTCTCTGTCTCTGTGTCTCTGCCTCTGTGTCTCTGTCTCTGTGTCTCTGTCTCTGTGTCTCTGTCTCTGTGTATCTGTCTCTGCGTCTCTGTCTCTGCGTCTCTGTCTCTGTGTCTCTGTCTCTGTGTCTCTGTCTCTGTGTCTCTGTCTCTGTGTCTCCGTCTCTGTGTCTCTGTCTCTGTGTCTCTGTCTCTGTGTCTCTGTCTCTGTGTCTCTGTCTCTGTGTCTCTGTCTCTGTGTCTCTGTCTCTGTGTCTCTGTGTCTCTGTCTCTGTGTCTCTGTCTCTGTGTCTCTGTCTCTGTGTCTCTGTCTCCGTGTGTCTGTCTCTGTGTCTCTGTCTCGGTGTCTCTGTCTCGGTGTCTCTGTCTCTGTGTCTCTGTCTCTGTGTCTCTGTCTCTGTGTCTCTGCCTCCGTGTCTCTGTCTCCGTGCCTCTGTCTCCGTGTCTCTGTCTCCGTGTCTGTCTCTGTGTCTCTGTCTCTGTGTCTCTGTCTCTGCGTCTCTATCTCTGCGTCTCTGTCTCTGCGTCTCTGTCTCTGTGTCCCTGTCTCTGTGTCGGTCTCTATGTCTCTGTGTCTGTGTCTCTGGCTCTGTGTATCTGTATCTGTCTCTGTCTCTGTGTCCTTGTCCTTGAGTCTCTCTCTCTGTGACTCGGCCTCTCTGTCTCTGTCTCTGTGTCTCTGCCTCTGTGTCTCTGTCTCTGTGTCTCTGTCTCTGTGTCTCTGTCTCTGTGTATCTGTCTCTGCGTCTCTGTCTCTGCGTCTCTGTCTCTGCGTCTCTGTCTCTGTGTCTCTGTCTCTGTGTCTCTGTCTCTGTGTCTCTGTCTCTGTGTCTCTGTTTCTGTGTCTCTGTCTCTGTGTCTCTGTCTCTGTGTCTCTGTCTCTGTGTCTCTGTCTCTGTGTCTCTATCTCTGTGTCTCTGTCTCTGTGTCTCTGTCTCTGTGTCTCTGTCTCTGTGTCTCTGTCTCTGTGTCTCTGTCTCTGTGTCTCTGTCTCTGTGTCTCTGTCTCTGTGTCTCTGTCTCTGTGTCTCTGTCTCTGTGTCTCTGTCTCTGTGTCTCTGTCTCTGTGTCTCTGTCTCTGTGTCTCTGTCTCTGTGTCTCTGTCTCTGTTTCTGTTTCTCTGTGTCTCTGTCCCTGTGTCCCTGTCCCTGTGTCTCCGTCTCTGTGTTTCTGTCATTATGTCTCTGTCTCTGTGTCTCTGTCTCTGTGAATCTGTCTCTGTATCTCTGTCTCTCTGACCCTGTCTCTGTGTCACTGTCTCTGAATCTCTGTCTCTGTGTCTCTGTCTCTGTGTCTCTCTCCCTGTGTCACGGTCTCTGTGTCTCGGTCTCTGTGTCTCTGTCTCTGCGTCTCTTTCTCTGTGTCTGTGTCTCCGTCTCTGTGTCTCTGTCTCTCTGTCTCAGTGTCCCTGTCTCTGTGTCTCTGTCTCTGTGTCTCTGTCTCTGTGTCTCTGTCTCTGTGTCTCTGTCTCTGTGTCTCTGTCTCTGTGTCTCTGTCTCTGTGTCTCTGTCGCGGTGTCTCTGTCTCGGTGTCTCTGTCTCTGTGTCTCTATCTCTGTGTCTCTGTCTCTGTGTCTCTGTCTCCGTGTCTCCGTCTCCGTGTCTCTGTCTCCGTGACTGTCTCTGTGTCTCTGTCTCTGTGTCTCTGTCATGCGTCTCTGTCTCTGCGTCTCTATCTCTGCGTCTCTGTCTCTGTGTCTCTGTCTCTGTGTCTCTGTCTCTGTCTCTGTGTCTCTGTCTCTGTGTCTCTGTCTCTGTGTCTCTGTCTCTGTGTCTCTGTCTTTGTGTCTCTGTCTTTGTGTCTCTGTCTCTGTGTCTATGTCTCTGAGTATCTGTCTCTGTGTCTCTGTCTCTCTGTCTCTGAATCTCTGTCTCTCAGTCCCTGTCTCTGTGTCTCTGTCTCTGTGTCTCTGTCTCTGTGTCTCTGTCTCTGTGTCTCTGTCTCTGTGTATCTGTCTCTGCGTCTCTGTGTCTCTGTCTCTGTCTCTGTGTCCCTGTCTCTGAGTCCCTCTCGCTGTGTCCCAGTCTCTGTGTCCCTGTCTCTGTGTCTCTGTCTCTATGTCTCTGTCTGTGTGAAACTGCGTCTGAATCTCTGTATCTGTGTCCCTGTCTCTGTGTCTCTGTCCCTGTGTCTCCGTCTCTGTGTATCTGTCTCTGTCTCTGTGTGTGTGTCTCTGTGTCTGTCCCTGTGTGTATGACTCAGTCTCTGAGTCTCTGTCTCTGTGTCTCTGTCTCTGTCTCTGTCTCTGTGTCTCTGTCTCTGTGTCTCTGTCTCTGTGTCTCTGTCAGTGTCTATGTCTCTGTGTCTCTGGCTCTGTTTCTCGGTCTCTGAGTCTCTGTGTCTATGTCCCTGTCTATGCGCCTCTGTCCCTCTGTCTCCGTCTCTGTGCCTCTGTCTCTGTCTCTGTCTCTGAGCCTCTGTCTCTGTGTCCCTGTCTCTGTGTCTGTGTCCCTGTGTCCCCGTCTTTGCGTCTCTGTCTCTGTCTCTGTGTCTCTGCCTCTGTGTCCCTGTCTCTGCGTCTCTGTCTCTGTGTCTCTGTCTCTGTGTCTCTGTCTCTGTGTCTCTGTCTCTGTGTCTCTGTCTCCGTGTCTCTGTCTCCGTGTCTCTGTCTCCGTGTCTGTCTCTGTGTCTCTGTCTCTGTGTCTCTGTCTCTGCGTCCCTATCTCTGCGTCTCTGTCTCTGCGTCTCTGTCTCTGTGTCCCTGTCTCTGTGTCGGTCTCTATGTCTCTGTGTCTGTGTCTCTGGCTCTGTGTATCTGTATCTGTCTCTGTCTCTGTGTCCTTGTCCTTGAGTCTCTCTCTCTGTGTCTCGGCCTCTCTGTCTCTGTCTCTGTCTCTGTGTCTCTGCCTCTGTGTCTCTGTCTCTGTGTCTCTGTCTCTGTGTCTCTGTCTCTGTGTATCTGTCTCTGCGTCTCTGTCTCTGTGTCTCTGTCTCTGTGTCTCTGTCTCTGTGTCTCTGTCTCTGTGTCTCCGTCTCTGTGTCTCCGTCTCTGTGTCTCTGTCTCTGTGTCTCTGTCTCTGTGTCTCTGTCTCTGTGTCTCTGTCTCTGTGTCTCTGTCTCTGTGTCTCTGTGTCTCTGTCTCTGTGTCTCTGTCTCTGTGTCTCTGTCTCCGTGTGTCTGTCTCGGTGTCTCTGTCTCGGTGTCTCTGTCTCTGTGTCTCTGTCTCTGTGTCTCTGTCTCTGTGTCTCTGCCTCCGTGTCTCTGTCTCTGTGTCTCTGTCTCCGTGTCTCTGTCTCTGTGTCTCAGTCTCTGTGTCTCTGTCTCTGTGTCTCTGTCTCTGTGTCTCTGTCTCTGTGTCTCTGTCTCTGTGTCTCTGTCTCTGTGTCTCTGTCTCTGTGTCTCTGTCTCTGTGTCTCTGTCTCTGTGTCTCTGCCTCTGTGTCTCTGTCTCTGTGTCTCTGTCTCTGTGTCTCTGTCTCTGTGTCTCTGTCTCTGTGTCTCTGTCTCTGTGTCTCTGTCTCTGTGTCTCTGTCTCTGTGTCTCTGTCTCTGTGTCTCTGTCTCTGTGTCTCTGTCTCTGTGTCTCTGTCTCTGTGTCTCTGTCTCTGTGTCTCTGTCTCTGTGTCTCTGTCTCTGTGTCTCTGTCTCTGTGTCTCTGTCTCTGTGTCTCTGTCTCTGTGTCTCTGTCTCCGTGTCTCTGTCTCCGTGTCTCTGTCTCCGTGTCTGTCTCTGTGTCTCTGTCTCTGTATCTCTGTCTCTGCGTCCCTATCTCTGCGTCTCTGTCTCTGCGTCTCTGTCTCTGTGTCCCTGTCTCTGTGTCGGTCTCTATGTCTCTGTGTCTGTGTCTCTGGCTCTGTGTATCTGTATCTGTCTCTGTCTCTGTGTCCTTGTCCTTGAGTCTCTCTCTCTGTGTCTCGGCCTCTCTGTCTCTGTCTCTGTGTCTCTGCCTCTGTGTCTCTGTCTCTGTGTCTCTGTCTCTGTGTCTCTGTCTCTGTGTATCTGTCTCTGCGTCTCTGTCTCTGCGTCTCTGTCTCTGTGTCTCTGTCTCTGTGTCTCTGTCTCTGTGTCTCTGTCTCTGTGTCTCCGTCTCTGTGTCTCTGTCTCTGTGTCTCTGTCTCTGTGTCTCTGTCTCTGTGTCTCTGTCTCTGTGTCTCTGTCTCTGTGTCTCTGTCTCTGTGTCTCTGTGTCTCTGTCTCTGTGTCTCTGTCTCTGTGTCTCTGTCTCTGTGTCTCTGTCTCCGTGTGTCTGTCTCTGTGTCTCTGTCTCGGTGTCTCTGTCTCGGTGTCTCTGTCTCTGTGTCTCTGTCTCTGTGTCTCTGTCTCTGTGTCTCTGCCTCCGTGTCTCTGTCTCCGTGCCTCTGTCTCCGTGTCTCTGTCTCCGTGTCTGTCTCTGTGTCTCTGTCTCTGTGTCTCTGTCTCTGCGTCTCTATCTCTGCGTCTCTGTCTCTGCGTCTCTGTCTCTGTGTCCCTGTCTCTGTGTCGGTCTCTATGTCTCTGTGTCTGTGTCTCTGGCTCTGTGTATCTGTATCTGTCTCTGTCTCTGTGTCCTTGTCCTTGAGTCTCTCTCTCTGTGACTCGGCCTCTCTGTCTCTGTCTCTGTGTCTCTGCCTCTGTGTCTCTGTCTCTGTGTCTCTGTCTCTGTGTCTCTGTCTCTGTGTATCTGTCTCTGCGTCTCTGTCTCTGCGTCTCTGTCTCTGCGTCTCTGTCTCTGTGTCTCTGTCTCTGTGTCTCTGTCTCTGTGTCTCTGTCTCTGTGTCTCTGTCTCTGTGTCTCTGTCTCTGTGTCTCTGTCTCTGTGTCTCTGTCTCTGTGTCTCTGTCTCTGTGTCTCTGTCTCTGTGTCTCTGTCTCTGTGTCTCTGTCTCTGTGTCTCTGTCTCTGTGTCTCTGTCTCTGTGTCTCTGTCTCTGTGTCTCTGTCTCTGTGTCTCTGTCTCTGTGTCTCTGTCTCTGTGTCTCTGTCTCTGTGTCTCTGTCTCTGTGTCTCTGTCTCTGTGTCTCTGTCTCTGTGTCTCTGTCTCTGTGTCTCTGTCTCTGTGTCTCTGTCTCTGTGTCTCTGTCTCTGTGTCTCTGTCTCTGTGTCTCTGTCTCTGTGTCTCTGTCTCTGTGTCTCTGTCTCTGTGTCTCTGTCTCTGTGTCTCTGTCTCTGTGTCTCTGTCTCTGTGTCTCTGTCTCTGTGTCTCTGTCTCTGTGTCTCTGTCTCTGTGTCTCTGTCTCTGTTTCTGTTTCTCTGTGTCTCTGTCCCTGTGTCCCTGTCCCTGTGTCTCCGTCTCTGTGTTTCTGTCATTATGTCTCTGTCTCTGTGTCTCTGTCTCTGTGAATCTGTCACTGTATCTCTGTCTCTCTGACCCTGTCTCTGAATCTCTGTCTCTGTGTCTCTGTCTCTGTGTCTCTCTCCCTGTGTCACGGTCTCTGTGTCTCGGTCTCTGTGTCTCTGTCTCTGCGTCTCTTTCTCTGTGTCTGTGTCTCCGTCTCTGTGTCTCTGTCTCTCTGTCTCAGTGTCCCTGTCTCTGTGTCTCTGTCTCTGTGTCTCTGTCTCTGTGTCTCTGTCTCTGTGTCTCTGTCTCTGTGTCTCTGTCTCTGTGTCTCTGTCTCTGTGTCTCTGTCTCTGTGTCTCTGTCGCGGTGTCTCTGTCTCGGTGTCTCTGTCTCTGTGTCTCTGTCTCTGTGTCTCTGTCTCTGTGTCTCTGTCTCCGTGTCTCCGTCTCCGTGTCTCTGTCTCCGTGACTGTCTCTGTGTCTCTGTCTCTGTGTCTCTGTCATGCGTCTCTGTCTCTGCGTCTCTATCTCTGCGTCTCTGTCTCTGTGTCTCTGTCTCTGTGTCTCTGTCTCTGTCTCTGTGTCTCTGTCTCTGTGTCTCTGTCTCTGTGTCTCTGTCTCTGTGTCTCTGTCTTTGTGTCTCTGTCTTTGTGTCTCTGTCTCTGTGTCTATGTCTCTGAGTATCTGTCTCTGTGTCTCTGTCTCTCTGTCTCTGAATCTCTGTCTCTCAGTCCCTGTCTCTGTGTCTCTGTCTCTGTGTCTCTGTCTCTGTGTCTCTGTCTCTGTGTCTCTGTCTCTGTGTATCTGTCTCTGCGTCTCTGTGTCTCTGTCTCTGTCTCTGTGTCCCTGTCTCTGAGTCCCTCTCGCTGTGTCCCAGTCTCTGTGTCTCTGTCTCTGTGTCTCTGTCTCTATGTCTCTGTCTGTGTGAAACTGCGTCTGAATCTCTGTATCTGTGTCCCTGTCTCTGTGTCTCTGTCCCTGTGTCTCCGTCTCTGTGTATCTGTCTCTGTCTCTGTGTGTGTGTCTCTGTGTCTGTCCCTGTGTGTATGACTCAGTCTCTGAGTCTCTGTCTCTGTGTCTCTGTCTCTGTCTCTGTCTCTGTGTCTCTGTCTCTGTGTCTCTGTCTCTGTGTCTCTGTCAGTGTCTATGTCTCTGTGTCTCTGTCTCTGTTTCTCGGTCTCTGAGTCTCTGTCTCTATGTCCCTGTCTATGCGCCTCTGTCCCTCTGTCTCCGTCTCTGTGCCTCTGTCTCTGTCTCTGTCTCTGAGCCTCTGTCTCTGTGTCCCTGTCTCTGTGTCTGTGTCCCTGTGTCCCCGTCTTTGCGTCTCTGTCTCTGTCTCTGTGTCTCTGCCTCTGTGTCCCTGTCTCTGCGTCTCTGTCTCTGTGTCTCTGTCTCTGTGTCTCTGTCTCTGTGTCTCTGTCTCTGTGTCTCTGTCTCCGTGTCTCTGTCTCCGTGTCTCTGTCTCCGTGTCTGTCTCTGTGTCTCTGTCTCTGTGTCTCTGTCTCTGCGTCCCTATCTCTGCGTCTCTGTCTCTGCGTCTCTGTCTCTGTGTCCCTGTCTCTGTGTCGGTCTCTATGTCTCTGTGTCTGTGTCTCTGGCTCTGTGTATCTGTATCTGTCTCTGTCTCTGTGTCCTTGTCCTTGAGTCTCTCTCTCTGTGTCTCGGCCTCTCTGTCTCTGTCTCTGTCTCTGTGTCTCTGCCTCTGTGTCTCTGTCTCTGTGTCTCTGTCTCTGTGTCTCTGTCTCTGTGTATCTGTCTCTGCGTCTCTGTCTCTGTGTCTCTGTCTCTGTGTCTCTGTCTCTGTGTCTCTGTCTCTGTGTCTCCGTCTCTGTGTCTCCGTCTCTGTGTCTCTGTCTCTGTGTCTCTGTCTCTGTGTCTCTGTCTCTGTGTCTCTGTCTCTGTGTCTCTGTCTCTGTGTCTCTGTGTCTCTGTCTCTGTGTCTCTGTCTCTGTGTCTCTGTCTCCGTGTGTCTGTCTCTGTGTCTCTGTCTCGGTGTCTCTGTCTCGGTGTCTCTGTCTCTGTGTCTCTGTCTCTGTGTCTCTGTCTCTGTGTCTCTGCCTCCGTGTCTCTGTCTCTGTGTCTCTGTCTCCGTGTCTCTGTCTCTGTGTCTCTGTCTCTGTGTCTCTGTCTCTGTGTCTCTGTCTCTGTGTCTCTGTCTCTGTGTCTCTGTCTCTGTGTCTCTGTCTCTGTGTCTCTGTCTCTGTGTCTCTGTCTCTGTGTCTCTGTCTCTGTGTCTCTGTCTCTGTGTCTCTGTCTCTGTGTCTCTGTCTCTGTGTCTCTGTCTCTGTGTCTCTGTCTCTGTGTCTCTGTCTCTGTGTCTCTGTCTCTGTGTCTCTGTCTCTGTGTCTCTGTCTCTGTGTCTCTGTCTCTGTGTCTCTGTCTCTGTGTCTCTGTCTCTGTGTCTCTGTCTCTGTGTCTCTGTCTCTGTGTCTCTGTCTCTGTGTCTCTGTCTCTGTGTCTCTGTCTCTGTGTCTCTGTCTCTGTGTCTCTGTCTCTGTGTCTCTGTCTCTGTGTCTCTGTCTCTGTGTCTCTGTCTCTGTGTCTCTGTCTCTGTGTCTCTGTCTCTGTGTCTCTGTCTCTGTGTCTCTGTCTCTGTGTCTCTGTCTCTGTGTCTCTGTCTCTGTGTCTCTGTCTCTGTGTCTCTGTCTCTGTGTCTCTGTCTCTGTGTATCTGTCTCTGCGTCTCTGTGTCTCTGTCTCTGTCTCTGAGTCCCTCTCGCTGTGTCCCAGTCTCTGTGTCTCTGTCTCTGCGTCTCTGTCTCTGTGTCTCTGTCTCTGTGTCTCTGTCTCTGTGTCTCTGTCTCTGTGTCTCTGTCTCTGTGTCTCTGTCTCTGTGTCTCTGTCTCTGTGTCTCTGTCTCTGTGTCTCTGTCTCTGTGTCTCTGTCTCTGTGTCTCTGTCTTTGTGTCTCTGTCTCTGTGTCTCTGTCTCTGTGTCTATGTCTCTGAGTATCTGTCTCTGTGTCTCTGTCTCTCTGTCTCTGAATCTCTGTCTCTCAGTCCCTGTCTCTGTGTCTCTGTCTCTGTGTCTCTGACCCTGTGTCTCTGTCTCTGTGTCTCTGTCTCTGTGTACCTGTCTCTGCGTCTCTGTGTCTCTGTGTCTCTGTCTCTGTCTCTGTGTCCCTGTCTCTGAGTCCCTCTCGCTGTGTCCCAGTCTCTGTGTCTCTGTCTGTGTGTCTCTGCCTCTGTTTCTCTGTCTCTGTGTCTCTGTCTCTGTCTCTGTCTCTGTTTCTGTTTCTCTGTGTCTCTGTCCCTGTGTCCCTGTCCCTGTGTCTCCGTCTCTGTGTTTCTGTCATTATGTCTCTGTCTCTGTGTCTCTGTCTCTGTGAATCTGTCTCTGTATCTCTGTCTCTCTGACCCTGTCTCTGTGTCACTGTCTCTGAATCTCTGTCTCTGTGTCTCTGTCTCTGTGTCTCTCTCCCTGTGTCACGGTCTCTGTGTCTCGGTCTCTGTGTCTCTGTCTCTGCGTCTCTTTCTCTGTGTCTGTGTCTCCGTCTCTGTGTCTCTGTCTCTCTGTCTCAGTGTCCCTGTCTCTGTGTCTCTGTCTCTGTGTCTCTGTCTCTGTGTCTCTGTCTCTGTGTCTCTGTCTCTGTGTCTCTGTCTCTGTGTCTCTGTCTCTGTGTCTCTGTCTCTGTGTCTCTGTCGCGGTGTCTCTGTCTCGGTGTCTCTGTCTCTTTGTCTCTGTCTCTGTGTCTCTGTCTCTGTGTCTCTGTCTCCGTGTCTCCGTCTCCGTGTCTCTGTCTCCGTGTCTGTCTCTGTGTCTCTGTCTCTGTGTCTCTGTCTCTGCGTCTCTGTCTCTGCGTCTCTATCTCTGCGTCTCTGTCTCTGCGTCTCTGTCTCTGTGTCCCTGTCTCTGTGTCGGTCTCTGTGTCTCTGTCTCTGTGTCTCTGGCGCTGTGTATCTGTCTCTGTCTCTGTCTCTGTGTCCTTGTCTTTGAGTCTCTCTCTCTGTGTCTCGGCCTCTCTGTCTCTGTCTCTGTGTCTCTGTCTCTGTGTCCCTGTCTCTGTGTCTCTGTCTCTGTGTCTCTGTCTCTGTGTCTCTGTCTCTGTGTATCTGTCTCTGCGTCTCTGCCTCTGTGTCTCTGTCTCTGTGTCTCTGTCTCTGTGTCTCTGTCTCTGTGTCTCTGTCTCTGTGTCTCTGTCTCTGTGTCTCTGTCTCTGTGTCTCTGTCTCTGTGTCTCTGTCTCTGTGTCTCTGTCTCTGTGTCTCTGTCTCTGTGTCTCTGTCTCTGTGTCTCTGTCTCTGTGTCTCTGTCTCTGTGTCTCTGTCTCTGTGTCTCTGTCTCTGTGTCTCTGTCTCTGTGTCTCTGTCTCTGTGTCTCTGTCTCTGTGTCTCTGTCTCTGTGTCTCTGTCTCTGTGTCTCTGTCTCTGTGTCTCTGTCTCTGTGTCTCTGTCTCTGTGTCTCTGTCTCTGTGTCTCTGTCTCTGTGTCTCTGTCTCTGTGTCTCTGTCTCTGTGTCTCTGTCTCTGTGTCTCTGTCTCTGTGTCTCTGTCTCTGTGTCTCTGTCTCTGTGTCTCTGTCTCTGTGTCTCTGTCTCTGTGTCTCTGTCTCTGTGTCTCTGTCTCTGTGTCTCTGTCTCTGTGTCTCTGTCTCTGTGTCTCTGTCTCTGTGTCTCTGTCTCTGTGTCTCTGTCTCTGTGTCTCTGTCTCTGTGTCTCTGTCTCTGTGTCTCTGTCTCTGTGTCTCTGTCTCTGTGTCTCTGTCTCTGTGTCTCTGTCTCTGTGTCTCTGTCTCTGTGTCTCTGTCTCTGTGTCTCTGTCTCTGTGTCTCTGTCTCTGTGTCTCTGTCTCTGTGCCTCTGTCTCTGTGCCTCTGTCTCTGTGCCTCTGTCTCTGTGTCTCTGTCTCTGTGTCTCTGTCTCTGTGTCTCTGTCTCTGTGTCTCTGTCTCTGTGCCTCTGTCTCTGTGAATCTGTCTCTGTATCTCTGTCTCTCTGACCCTGTCTCTGTGTCACTGTCTCTGAATCTCTGTCTCTGTGTCTCTGTCTCTGTGTCTCTCTCCCTGTGTCACGGTCTCTGTGTCTCGGTCTCTGTGTCTCCGTCTCTGCGTCTCTTTCTCTGTGTCTGTGTCTCCGTCTCTGTGTCTCTGTCTCTCTGTCTCAGTGTCCCTGTCTCTGTGTCTCTGTCTCTGTCTCTGTGTCTCTGTCTCTGTGTCTCTGTCTCCGTGTCTCTGTCTCCGTGTCTGTCTCTGTGTCTCTGTCTCTGTGTCTCTGTCTCTGTGTCTCTGTCTCCGTGTCTCTGTCTCCGTGTCTCTGTCTCTGTGTCTCTGTCTCTGTGTCTCTGTCTCTGTGTCTCTGTCTCTGTGTCTCTGTCTCTGTGTCTCTGTCTCTGTGTCTCTGTCTCTGTGTCTCTGTCTCTCTGTCTCTGTCTCTGTGTCTCTGTCTCTGTGTCTCTGTCTCTGTGTCTCTGTCTCTGTGTCTCTGTCTCTGTGTCTCTGTCTCTGTGTCTCTGTCTCTGTGTCTCTGTCTCTGTGTCTCTGTCTCTGTGTCTCTGTCTCTGTGTCTCTGTCTCTGTGCCTCTGCCTCTGTGTACCTGTCTCTGCGTCTCTGTGTCTCTGTCTCTGTCTCTGTGACCCTGTCTCTGAGTCCCTCTCGCTGTGTCCCAGTCTCTGTGTCTCTGTCTCTGTGTCTCTGTCTCTATGTCTCTGTCTCTGTGAAACTGTCTCTGTGTCTCTGTCTCTGTGTCTCTGTCTCTGTGTCTCTGTCTCTGTGTCTCTGTCTCAGTGTCCCTGTCTCTGTGTCTCTGTCTCTGTCTCTGTGTCTCTGTCTCTGTGTCTCTGTCTCTGTGTGTCTGTCTCTGTGTCTCTGTCTCGGTGTCTCGTTCTCGGTGTCTCTGTCTCTGTGTCTCTGTCTCTGTGTCTCTGTCTCTGTGTCTCTGCCTCCGTGTCTCTGTCTCCGTGTCTCTGTCTCCGTGTCTCTGTCTCCGTGTCTGTCTCTGTGTCTCTGTCTCTGTGTCTCTGTCTCTGCGTCCCTATCTCTGCGTCTCTGTCTCTGCGTCTCTGTCTCTGTGTCCCTGTCTCTGTGTCGGTCTCTATGTCTCTGTGTCTGTGTCTCTGGCTCTGTGTATCTGTATCTGTCTCTGTCTCTGTGTCCTTGTCCTTGAGTCTCTCTCTCTGTGTCTCGGCCTCTCTGTCTCTGTCTCTGTGACTCTGCCTCTGTGTCTCTGTCTCTGTGTCTCTGTCTCTGTGTCTCTGTCTCTGTGTATCTGTCTCTGCGTCTCTGTCTCTGCGTCTCTGTCTCTGTGTCTCGGCCTCTCTGTCTCTGTCTCTGTGACTCTGCCTCTGTGTCTCTGTCTCTGTGTCTCTGTCTCTGTGTCTCTGTCTCTGTGTATCTGTCTCTGCGTCTCTGTCTCTGCGTCTCTGTCTCTGTGTCTCTGTCTCTGTGTCTCTGTCTCTGTGTCTCCGTCTCTGTGTCTCTGTCTCTGTGTCTCTGTCTCTGTGTCTCTGTCTCTGTGTCTCTGTCTCTGTGTCTCTGTCTCTGTGCCTCTGTCTCTGTGCCTCTGTCTCTGTGCCTCTGTCTCTGTGTCTCTGTCTCTGTGTCTCTGTCTCTGTGTCTCTGTCTCTGTGTCTCTGTCTCTGTGCCTCTGTCTCTGTGAATCTGTCTCTGTATCTCTGTCTCTCTGACCCTGTCTCTGTGTCACTGTCTCTGAATCTCTGTCTCTGTGTCTCTGTCTCTGTGTCTCTCTCCCTGTGTCACGGTCTCTGTGTCTCGGTCTCTGTGTCTCCGTCTCTGCGTCTCTTTCTCTGTGTCTGTGTCTCCGTCTCTGTGTCTCTGTCTCTCTGTCTCAGTGTCCCTGTCTCTGTGTCTCTGTCTCTGTCTCTGTGTCTCTGTCTCTGTGTCTCTGTCTCCGTGTCTCTGTCTCCGTGTCTGTCTCTGTGTCTCTGTCTCTGTGTCTCTGTCTCTGTGTCTCTGTCTCCGTGTCTCTGTCTCCGTGTCTCTGTCTCTGTGTCTCTGTCTCTGTGTCTCTGTCTCTGTGTCTCTGTCTCTGTGTCTCTGTCTCTGTGTCTCTGTCTCTGTGTCTCTGTCTCTGTGTCTCTGTCTCTGTGTCTCTGTCTCTGTGTCTCTGTCTCTGTGTCTCTGTCTCCGTGTCTCTGTCTCCGTGTCTCTGTCTCCGTGTCTCTGTCTCCGTGTCTCTGTCTCCGTGTCTCTGTCTCTGTGTCTCTGTCTCTGTGTCTCTGTCTCTGTGTCTCTGTCTCTGTGTCTCTGTCTCTGTGTCTCTGTCTCTGTGTCTCTGTCTCTGTGTCTCTGTCTCTGTGTCTCTGTCTCTGTGTCTCTGTCTCTGTGCCTCTGCCTCTGTGTACCTGTCTCTGCGTCTCTGTGTCTCTGTCTCTGTCTCTGTGACCCTGTCTCTGAGTCCCTCTCGCTGTGTCCCAGTCTCTGTGTCTCTGTCTCTGTGTCTCTGTCTCTATGTCTCTGTCTCTGTGAAACTGTCTCTGTGTCTCTGTCTCTGTGTCTCTGTCTCTGTGTCTCTGTCTCTGTGTCTCTGTCTCAGTGTCCCTGTCTCTGTGTCTCTGTCTCTGTCTCTGTGTCTCTGTCTCTGTGTCTCTGTCTCTGTGTGTCTGTCTCTGTGTCTCTGTCTCGGTGTCTCTGTCTCGGTGTCTCTGTCTCTGTGTCTCTGTCTCTGTGTCTCTGTCTCTGTGTCTCTGCCTCCGTGTCTCTGTCTCCGTGTCTCTGTCTCCGTGTCTCTGTCTCCGTGTCTGTCTCTGTGTCTCTGTCTCTGTGTCTCTGTCTCTGCGTCCCTATCTCTGCGTCTCTGTCTCTGCGTCTCTGTCTCTGTGTCCCTGTCTCTGTGTCGGTCTCTATGTCTCTGTGTCTGTGTCTCTGGCTCTGTGTATCTGTATCTGTCTCTGTCTCTGTGTCCTTGTCCTTGAGTCTCTCTCTCTGTGTCTCGGCCTCTCTGTCTCTGTCTCTGTGACTCTGCCTCTGTGTCTCTGTCTCTGTGTCTCTGTCTCTGTGTCTCTGTCTCTGTGTATCTGTCTCTGCGTCTCTGTCTCTGCGTCTCTGTCTCTGTGTCTCGGCCTCTCTGTCTCTGTCTCTGTGACTCTGCCTCTGTGTCTCTGTCTCTGTGTCTCTGTCTCTGTGTCTCTGTCTCTGTGTATCTGTCTCTGCGTCTCTGTCTCTGCGTCTCTGTCTCTGTGTCTCTGTCTCTGTGTCTCTGTCTCTGTGTCTCCGTCTCTGTGTCTCTGTCTCTGTGTCTCTGTCTCTGTGTCTCTGTCTCTGTGTCTCTGTCTCTGTGTCTCTGTCTCTGTGTCTCTGTGTCTCTGTCTCTGTGTCTCTGTCTCTGTGTCTCTGTCTCTGTGTCTCTGTCTCCGTGTGTCTGTCTCTGTGTCTCTGTCTCGGTGTCTCTGTCTCGGTGTCTCTGTCTCTGTGTCTCTGTCTCTGTGTCTCTGTCTCTGTGTCTCTGCCTCCGTGTCTCTGTCTCCGTGCCTCTGTCTCCGTGTCTCTGTCTCCGTGTCTGTCTCTGTGTCTCTGTCTCTGTGTCTCTGTCTCTGCGTCTCTATCTCTGCGTCTCTGTCTCTGCGTCTCTGTCTCTGTGTCCCTGTCTCTGTGTCGGTCTCTATGTCTCTGTGTCTGTGTCTCTGGCTCTGTGTATCTGTATCTGTCTCTGTCTCTGTGTCCTTGTCCTTGAGTCTCTCTCTCTGTGTCTCGGCCTCTCTGTCTCTGTCTCTGTGTATCTGCCTCTGTGTCTCTGTCTCTGTGTCTCTGTCTCTGTGTCTCTGTCTCTGTGTATCTGTCTCTGCGTCTCTGTCTCTGCGTCTCTGTCTCTGCGTCTCTGTCTCTGTGTCTCTGTCTCTGTGTCTCTGTCTCTGTGTCTCTGTCTCTGTGTCTCTGTCTCTGTGTCTCTGTCTCTGTGTCTCTGTCTCTGTGTCTCTGTCTCTGTGTCTCTATCTCTGTGTCTCGGTCTCTGTGTCTCTGTCTCTGTGTCTCTGTCTCTGTGTCTCTGTCTCTGTGTCTCTGTCTCTGTGTCTCTGTCTCTGTGTCTCTGTCTCTGTGTCTCTGTCTCTGTGTCTCTGTCTCTGTGTCTCTGTCTCTGTGTCTCTGTCTCTGTGTCTCTGTCTCTGTGTCTCTGTCTCTGTGTCTCTGTCTCTGTTTCTGTTTCTCTGTGTCTCTGTCCCTGTGTCCCTGTCCCTGTGTCTCCGTCTCTGTGTTTCTGTCATTATGTCTCTGTCTCTGTGTCTCTGTCTCTGTGAATCTGTCTCTGTATCTCTGTCTCTCTGACCCTGTCTCTGTGTCACTGTCTCTGAATCTCTGTCTCTGTGTCTCTGTCTCTGTGTCTCTCTCCCTGTGTCACGGTCTCTGTGTCTCGGTCTCTGTGTCTCTGTCTCTGCGTCTCTTTCTCTGTGTCTGTGTCTCCGTCTCTGTGTCTCTGTCTCTCTGTCTCAGTGTCCCTGTCTCTGTGTCTCTGTCTCTGTGTCTCTGTCTCTGTGTCTCTGTCTCTGTGTCTCTGTCTCTGTGTCTCTGTCTCTGTGTCTCTGTCTCTGTGTCTCTGTCTCTGTGTCTCTGTCTCTGTGTCTCTGTCGCGGTGTCTCTGTCTCGGTGTCTCTGTCTCTGTGTCTCTGTCTCTGTGTCTCTGTCTCTGTGTCTCTGTCTCCGTGTCTCCGTCTCCGTGTCTCTGTCTCCGTGACTGTCTCTGTGTCTCTGTCTCTGTGTCTCTGTCATGCGTCTCTGTCTCTGCGTCTCTATCTCTGCGTCTCTGTCTCTGTGTCTCTGTCTCTGTGTCTCTGTCTCTGTCTCTGTGTCTCTGTCTCTGTGTCTCTGTCTCTGTGTCTCTGTCTCTGTGTCTCTGTCTTTGTGTCTCTGTCTTTGTGTCTCTGTCTCTGTGTCTATGTCTCTGAGTATCTGTCTCTGTGTCTCTGTCTCTCTGTCTCTGAATCTCTGTCTCTCAGTCCCTGTCTCTGTGTCTCTGTCTCTGTGTCTCTGTCTCTGTGTCTCTGTCTCTGTGTCTCTGTCTCTGTGTATCTGTCTCTGCGTCTCTGTGTCTCTGTCTCTGTCTCTGTGTCCCTGTCTCTGAGTCCCTCTCGCTGTGTCCCAGTCTCTGTGTCTCTGTCTCTGTGTCTCTGTCTCTATGTCTCTGTCTGTGTGAAACTGCGTCTGAATCTCTGTATCTGTGTCCCTTTCTCTGTGTCTCTGTCCCTGTGTCTCCGTCTCTGTGTATCTGTCTCTGTCTCTGTGTGTGTGTCTCTGTGTCTGTCCCTGTGTGTATGACTCAGTCTCTGAGTCTCTGTCTCTGTGTCTCTGTCTCTGTCTCTGTCTCTGTGTCTCTGTCTCTGTGTCTCTGTCTCTGTGTCTCTGTCAGTGTCTATGTCTCTGTGTCTCTGTCTCTGTTTCTCGGTCTCTGAGTCTCTGTCTCTATGTCCCTGTCTATGCGCCTCTGTCCCTCTGTCTCCGTCTCTGTGCCTCAGTCTCTGTCTCTGTCTCTGAGCCTCTGTCTCTGTGTCCCTGTCTCTGTGTCTGTGTCCCTGTGTCCCCGTCTTTGCGTCTCTGTCTCTGTCTCTGTGTCTCTGCCTCTGTGTCCCTGTCTCTGCGTCTCTGTCTCTGTGTCTCTGTCTCTGTGTCTCTGTCTCTGTGTCTCTGTCTCTGTGTCTCTGTCTCCGTGTCTCTGTCTCCGTGTCTCTGTCTCCGTGTCTGTCTCTGTGTCTCTGTCTCTGTGTCTCTGTCTCTGCGTCCCTATCTCTGCGTCTCTGTCTCTGCGTCTCTGTCTCTGTGTCCCTGTCTCTGTGTCGGTCTCTATGTCTCTGTGTCTGTGTCTCTGGCTCGGTGTATCTGTATCTGTCTCTGTCTCTGTGTCTTTGTCCTTGAGTCTCTCTCTCTGTGTCTCGGCCTCTCTGTCTCTGTCTCTGTCTCTGTGTCTCTGCCTCTGTGTCTCTGTCTCTGTGTCTCTGTCTCTGTGTCTCTGTCTCTGTGTATCTGTCTCTGCGTCTCTGTCTCTGTGTCTCTGTCTCTGTGTCTCTGTCTCTGTGTCTCTGTCTCTGTGTCTCCGTCTCTGTGTCTCCGTCTCTGTGTCTCTGTCTCTGTGCCTCTGTCTCTGTGTCTCTGTCTCTGTGTCTCTGTCTCTGTGTCTCTGTCTCTGTGTCTCTGTGTCTCTGTCTCTGTGTCTCTGTCTCTGTGTCTCTGTCTCCGTGTGTCTGTCTCTGTGTCTCTGTCTCGGTGTCTCTGTCTCGGTGTCTCTGTCTCTGTGTCTCTGTCTCTGTGTCTCTGTCTCTGTGTCTCTGCCTCCGTGTCTCTGTCTCCGTGCCTCTGTCTCCGTGTCTCTGTCTCCGTGTCTGTCTCTGTGTCTCTGTCTCTGTGTCTCTGTCTCTGCGTCTCTATCTCTGCGTCTCTGTCTCTGCGTCTCTGTCTCTGTGTCCCTGTCTCTGTGTCGGTCTCTATGTCTCTGTGTCTGTGTCTCTGGCTCTGTGTATCTGTATCTGTCTCTGTCTCTGTGTCCTTGTCCTTGAGTCTCTCTCTCTGTGTCTCGGCCTCTCTGTCTCTGTCTCTGTGTCTCTGCCTCTGTGTCTCTGTCTCTGTGTCTCTGTCTCTGTGTCTCTGTCTCTGTGTATCTGTCTCTGCGTCTCTGTCTCTGCGTCTCTGTCTCTGCGTCTCTGTCTCTGTGTCTCTGTCTCTGTGTCTCTGTCTCTGTGTCTCTGTCTCTGTGTCTCTGTCTCTGTGTCTCTGTCTCTGTGTCTCTGTCTCTGTGTCTCTGTCTCTGTGTCTCTGTCTCTGTGTCTCTGTCTCTGTGTCTCTGTCTCTGTGTCTCTGTCTCTGTGTCTCTGTCTCTGTGTCTCTGTCTCTGTGTCTCTGTCTCTGTGTCTCTGTCTCTGTGTCTCTGTCTCTGTGTCTCTGTCTCTGTGTCTCTGTCTCTGTGTCTCTGTCTCTGTGTCTCTGTCTCTGTGTCTCTGTCTCTGTGTCTCTGTCTCTGTGTCTCTGTCTCTGTGTCTCTGTCTCTGTGTCTCTGTCTCTGTGTATCTGTCTCTGCGTCTCTGTGTCTCTGTCTCTGTCTCTGAGTCCCTCTCGCTGTGTCCCAGTCTCTGTGTCTCTGTCTCTGCGTCTCTGTCTCTGTGTCTCTGTCTCTGTGGCTCTGTCTCTGTGTCTCTGTCTCTGTGTCTCTGTCTCTGTGTCTCTGTCTCTGTGTCTCTGTCTCTGTGTCTCTGTCTCTGTGGCTCTGTCTCTGTGTCTCTGTCTCTGTGTCTCTGTCTCTGTGTCTCTGTCTCTGTGTCTCTGTCTTTGTGTCTCTGTCTCTGTGTCTCTGTCTCTGTGTCTATGTCTCTGAGTATCTGTCTCTGTGTCTCTGTCTCTCTGTCTCTGAATCTCTGTCTCTCAGTCCCTGTCTCTGTGTCTCTGTCTCTGTGTCTCTGACTCTGTGTCTCTGTCTCTGTGTCTCTGTCTCTGTGTACCTGTCTCTGCGTCTCTGTGTCTCTGTCTCTGTCTCTGTGTCCCTGTCTATGAGTCCCTCTCGCTGTGTCCCAGTCTCTGTGTCTCTGTCTGTGTGTCTCTGCCTCTGTTTCTCTGTCTCTGTGTCTCTGTCTCTGTCTCTGTCTCTGTTTCTGTTTCTCTGTGTCTCTGTCCCTGTGTCCCTGTCCCTGTGTCTCCGTCTCTGTGTTTCTGTCATTATGTCTCTGTCTCTGTGTCTCTGTCTCTGTGAATCTGTCTCTGTATCTCTGTCTCTCTGACCCTGTCTCTGTGTCACTGTCTCTGAATCTCTGTCTCTGTGTCTCTGTCTCTGTGTCTCTCTCCCTGTGTCACGGTCTCTGTGTCTCGGTCTCTGTGTCTCTGTCTCTGCGTCTCTTTCTCTGTGTCTGTGTCTCCGTCTCTGTGTCTCTGTCTCTCTGTCTCAGTGTCCCTGTCTCTGTGTCTCTGTCTCTGTGTCTCTGTCTCTGTGTCTCTGTCTCTGTGTCTCTGTCTCTGTGTCTCTGTCTCTGTGTCTCTGTCGCGGTGTCTCTGTCTCGGTGTCTCTGTCTCTGTGTCTCTGTCTCTGTGTCTCTGTCTCCGTGTCTCCGTCTCCGTGTCTCTGTCTCCGTGTCTGTCTCTGTGTCTCTGTCTCTGTGTCTCTGTCTCTGCGTCTCTGTCTCTGCGTCTCTATCTCTGCGTCTCTGTCTCTGCGTCTCTGTCTCTGTGTCCCTGTCTCTGTGTCGGTCTCTGTGTCTCTGTCTCTGTGTCTCTGGCGCTGTGTATCTGTCTCTGTCTCTGTCTCTGTGTCCTTGTCTTTGAGTCTCTCTCTCTGTGTCTCGGCCTCTCTGTCTCTGTCTCTGTGTCTCTGTCTCTGTGTCCCTGTCTCTGTGTCTCTGTCTCTGTGTCTCTGTCTCTGTGTCTCTGTCTCTGTGTATCTGTCTCTGCGTCTCTGCCTCTGTGTCTCTGTCTCTGTGTCTCTGTCTCTGTGTCTCTGTCTCTGTGTCTCTGTCTCTGTGTCTCTGTCTCTGTGTCTCTGTCTCTGTGTCTCTGTCTCTGTGTCTCTGTCTCTGTGTCTCTGTCTCTGTGTCTCTGTCTCTGCGTCTCTGTCTCTGCGTCTCTGTCTCTGTGTCTCTGTCTCTGTGTCTCTGTCTCTGTGTCTCTGTCTCTGTGTCTCTGTCTCTGTGTCTCTGTCTCTGTGTCTCTGTCTCTGTGTCTCTGTCTCTGTGTCTCTGTCTCTGTGTCTCTGTCTCTGCGTCTCTGTCTCTGCGTCTCTGTCTCTGCGTCTCTGTCTCTGTGTCTCTGTCTCTGTGTCTCTGTCTCTGTGTCTCTGTCTCTGTGTCTCTGTCTCTGTGTCTCTGTCTCTGTGTCTCTGTCTCTGTGTCTTTGTCTCTGTGTCTCTGTCTCTGTGTCTCTGTCTCTGTGTCTCTGTCTCTGTGTCTCTGTCTCTGTGTCTCTGTCTCTGTGTCTCTGTCTCTGTGTCTCTGTCTCCGTGTGTCTGTCTCTGTGTCTCTGTCTCGGTGTCTCTGTCTCGGTGTCTCTGTCTCTGTGTCTCTGTCTCTGTGTCTCTGTCTCTGTGTCTCTGCCTCCGTGTCTCTGTCTCCGTGCCTCTGTCTCCGTGTCTCTGTCTCCGTGTCTGTCTCTGTGTCTCTGTCTCTGTGTCTCTGTCTCTGCGTCCCTATCTCTGCGTCTCTGTCTCTGCGTCTCTGTCTCTGTGTCCCTGTCTCTGTGTCGGTCTCTATGTCTCTGTGTCTGTGTCTCTGGCTCTGTGTATCTGTATCTGTCTCTGTCTCTGTGTCCTTGTCCTTGAGTCTCTCTCTCTGTGTCTCGGCCTCTCTGTCTCTGTCTCTGTGACTCTGCCTCTGTGTCTCTGTCTCTGTGTCTCTGTCTCTGTGTCTCTGTCTCTGTGTATCTGTCTCTGCGTCTCTGTCTCTGCGTCTCTGTCTCTGTGTCTCGGCCTCTCTGTCTCTGTCTCTGTGACTCTGCCTCTGTGTCTCTGTCTCTGTGTCTCTGTCTCTGTGTCTCTGTCTCTGTGTATCTGTCTCTGCGTCTCTGTCTCTGCGTCTCTGTCTCTGTGTCTCTGTCTCTGTGTCTCTGTCTCTGTGTCTCCGTCTCTGTGTCTCTGTCTCTGTGTCTCTGTCTCTGTGTCTCTGTCTCTGTGTCTCTGTCTCTGTGTCTCTGTCTCTGTGTCTCTGTGTCTCTGTCTCTGTGTCTCTGTCTCTGTGTCTCTGTCTCTGTGTCTCTGTCTCCGTGTGTCTGTCTCTGTGTCTCTGTCTCGGTGTCTCTGTCTCGGTGTCTCTGTCTCTGTGTCTCTGTCTCTGTGTCTCTGTCTCTGTGTCTCTGCCTCCGTGTCTCTGTCTCCGTGCCTCTGTCTCCGTGTCTCTGTCTCCGTGTCTGTCTCTGTGTCTCTGTCTCTGTGTCTCTGTCTCTGCGTCTCTATCTCTGCGTCTCTGTCTCTGCGTCTCTGTCTCTGTGTCCCTGTCTCTGTGTCGGTCTCTATGTCTCTGTGTCTGTGTCTCTGGCTCTGTGTATCTGTATCTGTCTCTGTCTCTGTGTCCTTGTCCTTGAGTCTCTCTCTCTGTGTCTCGGCCTCTCTGTCTCTGTCTCTGTGTCTCTGCCTCTGTGTCTCTGTCTCTGTGTCTCTGTCTCTGTGTCTCTGTCTCTGTGTATCTGTCTCTGCGTCTCTGTCTCTGCGTCTCTGTCTCTGCGTCTCTGTCTCTGTGTCTCTGTCTCTGTGTCTCTGTCTCTGTGTCTCTGTCTCTGTGTCTCTGTCTCTGTGTCTCTGTCTCTGTGTCTCTGTCTCTGTGTCTCTGTCTCTGTGTCTCTGTCTCTGTGTCTCTGTCTCTGTGTCTCTATCTCTGTGTCTCGGTCTCTGTGTCTCTGTCTCTGTGTCTCTGTCTCTGTGTCTCTGTCTCTGTGTCTCTGTCTCTGTGTCTCTGTCTCTGTGTCTCTGTCTCTGTGTCTCTGTCTCTGTGTCTCTGTCTCTGTGTCTCTGTCTCTGTGTCTCTGTCTCTGTGTCTCTGTCTCTGTGTCTCTGTCTCTGTGTCTCTGTCTCTGTTTCTGTTTCTCTGTGTCTCTGTCCCTGTGTCCCTGTCCCTGTGTCTCCGTCTCTGTGTTTCTGTCATTATGTCTCTGTCTCTGTGTCTCTGTCTCTGTGAATCTGTCTCTGTATCTCTGTCTCTCTGACCCTGTCTCTGTGTCACTGTCTCTGAATCTCTGTCTCTGTGTCTCTGTCTCTGTGTCTCTCTCCCTGTGTCACGGTCTCTGTGTCTCGGTCTCTGTGTCTCTGTCTCTGCGTCTCTTTCTCTGTGTCTGTGTCTCCGTCTCTGTGTCTCTGTCTCTCTGTCTCAGTGTCCCTGTCTCTGTGTCTCTGTCTCTGTGTCTCTGTCTCTGTGTCTCTGTCTCTGTGTCTCTGTCTCTGTGTCTCTGTCTCTGTGTCTCTGTCTCTGTGTCTCTGTCTCTGTGTATCTGTCGCGGTGTCTCTGTCTCGGTGTCTCTGTCTCTGTGTCTCTGTCTCTGTGTCTCTGTCTCTGTGTCTCTGTCTCCGTGTCTCCGTCTCCGTGTCTCTGTCTCCGTGACTGTCTCTGTGTCTCTGTCTCTGTGTCTCTGTCATGCGTCTCTGTCTCTGCGTCTCTATCTCTGCGTCTCTGTCTCTGTGTCTCTGTCTCTGTGTCTCTGTCTCTGTCTCTGTGTCTCTGTCTCTGTGTCTCTGTCTCTGTGTCTCTGTCTCTGTGTCTCTGTCTTTGTGTCTCTGTCTTTGTGTCTCTGTCTCTGTGTCTATGTCTCTGAGTATCTGTCTCTGTGTCTCTGTCTCTCTGTCTCTGAATCTCTGTCTCTCAGTCCCTGTCTCTGTGTCTCTGTCTCTGTGTCTCTGTCTCTGTGTCTCTGTCTCTGTGTCTCTGTCTCTGTGTATCTGTCTCTGCGTCTCTGTGTCTCTGTCTCTGTCTCTGTGTCCCTGTCTCTGAGTCCCTCTCGCTGTGTCCCAGTCTCTGTGTCTCTGTCTCTGTGTCTCTGTCTCTATGTCTCTGTCTGTGTGAAACTGCGTCTGAATCTCTGTATCTGTGTCCCTGTCTCTGTGTCTCTGTCCCTGTGTCTCCGTCTCTGTGTATCTGTCTCTGTCTCTGTGTGTGTGTCTCTGTGTCTGTCCCTGTGTGTATGACTCAGTCTCTGAGTCTCTGTCTCTGTGTCTCTGTCTCTGTCTCTGTCTCTGTGTCTCTGTCTCTGTGTCTCTGTCTCTGTGTCTCTGTCAGTGTCTATGTCTCTGTGTCTCTGTCTCTGTTTCTCGGTCTCTGAGTCTCTGTCTCTATGTCCCTGTCTATGCGCCTCTGTCCCTCTGTCTCCGTCTCTGTGCCTCAGTCTCTGTCTCTGTCTCTGAGCCTCTGTCTCTGTGTCCCTGTCTCTGTGTCTGTGTCCCTGTGTCCCCGTCTTTGCGTCTCTGTCTCTGTCTCTGTGTCTCTGCTTCTGTGTCCCTGTCTCTGCGTCTCTGTCTCTGTGTCTCTGTCTCTGTGTCTCTGTCTCTGTGTCTCTGTCTCTGTGTCTCTGTCTCCGTGTCTCTGTCTCCGTGTCTCTGTCTCCGTGTCTGTCTCTGTGTCTCTGTCTCTGTGTCTCTGTCTCTGCGTCCCTATCTCTGCGTCTCTGTCTCTGCGTCTCTGTCTCTGTGTCCCTGTCTCTGTGTCGGTCTCTATGTCTCTGTGTCTGTGTCTCTGGCTCGGTGTATCTGTATCTGTCTCTGTCTCTGTGTCTTTGTCCTTGAGTCTCTCTCTCTGTGTCTCGGCCTCTCTGTCTCTGTCTCTGTCTCTGTGTCTCTGCCTCTGTGTCTCTGTCTCTGTGTCTCTGTCTCTGTGTCTCTGTCTCTGTGTATCTGTCTCTGCGTCTCTGTCTCTGTGTCTCTGTCTCTGTGTCTCTGTCTCTGTGTCTCTGTCTCTGTGTCTCCGTCTCTGTGTCTCCGTCTCTGTGTCTCTGTCTCTGTGCCTCTGTCTCTGTGTCTCTGTCTCTGTGTCTCTGTCTCTGTGTCTCTGTCTCTGTGTCTCTGTGTCTCTGTCTCTGTGTCTCTGTCTCTGTGTCTCTGTCTCCGTGTGTCTGTCTCTGTGTCTCTGTCTCGGTGTCTCTGTCTCGGTGTCTCTGTCTCTGTGTCTCTGTCTCTGTGTCTCTGTCTCTGTGTCTCTGCCTCCGTGTCTCTGTCTCCGTGCCTCTGTCTCCGTGTCTCTGTCTCCGTGTCTGTCTCTGTGTCTCTGTCTCTGTGTCTCTGTCTCTGTGTCTCTGTCTCTGTGTCTCTGTCTCTGTGTCTCTGTCTCTGTGTCTCTGTCTCTGTGTCTCTGTCTCTGTGTCTCTGTCTCTGTGTCTCTGTCTCTGTGTCTCTGTCTCTGTGTCTCTGTCTCTGTGTCTCTGTCTCTGTGTCTCTGTCTCTGTGTCTCTGTCTCTGTGTCTCTGTCTCTGTGTCTCTGTCTCTGTGTCTCTGTCTCTGTGTCTCTGTCTCTGTGTCTCTGTCTCTGTGTCTCTGTCTCTGTGTCTCTGTCTCTGTGTCTCTGTCTCTGTGTCTCTGTCTCTGTGTCTCTGTCTCTGTGTATCTGTCTCTGCGTCTCTGTGTCTCTGTCTCTGTCTCTGAGTCCCTCTCGCTGTGTCCCAGTCTCTGTGTCTCTGTCTCTGCGTCTCTGTCTCTGTGTCTCTGTCTCTGTGTCTCTGTCTCTGTGTCTCTGTCTCTGTGTCTCTGTCTCTGTGTCTCTGTCTCTGTGTCTCTGTCTCTGTGTCTCTGTCTCTGTGTCTCTGTCTCTGTGTCTCTGTCTCTGTGTCTCTGTCTTTGTGTCTCTGTCTCTGTGTCTCTGTCTCTGTGTCTATGTCTCTGAGTATCTGTCTCTGTGTCTCTGTCTCTCTGTCTCTGAATCTCTGTCTCTCAGTCCCTGTCTCTGTGTCTCTGTCTCTGTGTCTCTGACTCTGTGTCTCTGTCTCTGTGTCTCTGTCTCTGTGTACCTGTCTCTGCGTCTGTGTGTCTCTGTCTCTGTCTCTGTGTCCCTGTCTCTGAGTCCCTCTCGCTGTGTCCCAGTCTCTGTGTCTCTGTCTGTGTGTCTCTGCCTCTGTTTCTCTGTCTCTGTGTCTCTGTCTCTGTCTCTGTCTCTGTTTCTGTTTCTCTGTGTCTGTGTCGCTGTGTCCCTGTCCCTGTGTCTCCGTCTCTGTGTTTCTGTCATTATGTCTCTGTCTCTGTGTCTCTGTCTCTGTGAATCTGTCTCTGTATCTCTGTCTCTCTGACCCTGTCTCTGTGTCACTGTCTCTGAATCTCTGTCTCTGTGTCTCTGTCTCTGTGTCTCTCTCCCTGTGTCACGGTCTCTGTGTCTCGGTCTCTGTGTCTCTGTCTCTGCGTCTCTTTCTCTGTGTCTGTGTCTCCGTCTCTGTGTCTCTGTCTCTCTGTCTCAGTGTCCCTGTCTCTGTGTCTCTGTCTCTGTGTCTCTGTCTCTGTGTCTCTGTCTCTGTGTCTCTGTCTCTGTGTCTCTGTCTCTGTGTCTCTGTCTCTGTGTCTCTGTCGCGGTGTCTCTGTCTCGGTGTCTCTGTCTCTGTGTCTCTGTCTCTGTGTCTCTGTCTCCGTGTCTCCGTCTCCGTGTCTCTGTCTCCGTGTCTGTCTCTGTGTCTCTGTCTCTGTGTCTCTGTCTCTGCGTCTCTGTCTCTGCGTCTCTATCTCTGCGTCTCTGTCTCTGCGTCTCTGTCTCTGTGTCCCTGTCTCTGTGTCGGTCTCTGTGTCTCTGTCTCTGTGTCTCTGGCGCTGTGTATCTGTCTCTGTCTCTGTCTCTGTGTCCTTGTCTTTGAGTCTCTCTCTCTGTGTCTCGGCCTCTCTGTCTCTGTCTCTGTGTCTCTGTCTCTGTGTCCCTGTCTCTGTGTCTCTGTCTCTGTGTCTCTGTCTCTGTGTCTCTGTCTCTGTGTATCTGTCTCTGCGTCTCTGCCTCTGTGTCTCTGTCTCTGTGTCTCTGTCTCTGTGTCTCTGTCTCTGTGTCTCTGTCTCTGTGTCTCTGTCTCTGTGTCTCTGTCTCTGTGTCTCTGTCTCTGTGTCTCTGTCTCTGCGTCTCTGTCTCTGCGTCTCTGTCTCTGCGTCTCTGTCTCTGCGTCTCTGTCTCTGTGTCTCTGTCTCTGTGTCTCTGTCTCTGTGTCTCTGTCTCTGTGTCTCTGTCTCTGTGTCTCTGTCTCTGTGTCTCTGTCTCTGTGTCTCTGTCTCTGTGTCTCTGTCTCTGTGTCTCTGTCTCTGTGTCTCTGTCTCTGTGTCTCTGTCTCTGTGTCTCTGTCTCTGTGTCTCTGTCTCTGTGTCTCTGTCTCTGTGTCTCTGTCTCTGTGTCTCTGTCTCTGTGTCTCTGTCTCTGTGTCTCTGTCTCTGTGTCTCTGTCTCTGTGTCTCTGTCTCTGTGTCTCTGTCTCTGTGTCTCTGTCTCTGTGTCTCTGTCTCTGTGTCTCTGTCTCTGTGTCTCTGTCTCTGTGTCTCTGTCTCTGTGTCTCTGTCTCTGTGTCTCTGTCTCTGTGTCTCTGTCTCTGTGTCTCTGTCTCTGTGTCTCTGTCTCTGTGTCTCTGTCTCTGTGTCTCTGTCTCTGTGTCTCTGTCTCTGTGTCTCTGTCTCTGTGTCTCTGTCTCTGTGTCTCTGTCTCTGTGTCTCTGTCTCTGTGTCTCTGTCTCTGTGTCTCTGTCTCTGAGTCCCTCTCGCTGTGTCCCAGTCTCTGTGTCTCTGTCTGTGTGTCTCTGCCTCTGTTTCTCTGTCTCTGTGTCTCTGTCTCTGTCTCTGTCTCTGTTTCTGTTTCTCTGTGTCTCTGTCCCTGTGTCCCTGTCCCTGTGTCTCCGTCTCTGTGTTTCTGTCATTATGTCTCTGTCTCTGTGTCTCTGTCTCTGTGAATCTGTCTCTGTATCTCTGTCTCTCTGACCCTGTCTCTGTGTCACTGTCTCTGAATCTCTGTCTCTGTGTCTCTGTCTCTGTGTCTCTCTCCCTGTGTCACGGTCTCTGTGTCTCGGTCTCTGTGTCTCTGTCTCTGCGTCTCTTTCTCTGTGTCTGTGTCTCCGTCTCTGTGTCTCTGTCTCTCTGTCTCAGTGTCCCTGTCTCTGTGTCTCTGTCTCTGTGTCTCTGTCTCTGTGTCTCTGTCTCTGTGTCTCTGTCTCTGTGTCTCTGTCTCTGTGTCTCTGTCTCTGTGTCTCTGTCTCTGTGTCTCTGTCTCTGTGTCTCTGTCGCGGTGTCTCTGTCTCGGTGTCTCTGTCTCTGTGTCTCTGTCTCTGTGTCTCTGTCTCTGTGTCTCTGTCTCCGTGTCTCCGTCTCCGTGTATCTGTCTCCGTGTCTGTCTCTGTGTCTCTGTCTCTGTGTCTCTGTCTCTGCGTCTCTGTCTCTGCGTCTCTATCTCTGCGTCTCTGTCTCTGCGTCTCTGTCTCTGTGTCCCTGTCTCTGTATCTCTGTCTCTCTGACCCTGTCTCTGTGTCACTGTCTCTGAATCTCTGTCTCTGTGTCTCTGTCTCTGTGTCTCTCTCCCTGTGTCACGGTCTCTGTGTCTCGGTCTCTGTGTCTCTGTCTCTGCGTCTCTTTCTCTGTGTCTGTGTCTCCGTCTCTGTGTCTCTGTCTCTCTGTCTCAGTGTCCCTGTCTCTGTGTCTCTGTCTCTGTGTCTCTGTCTCTGTGTCTCTGTCTCTGTGTCTCTGTCTCTGTGTCTCTGTCTCTGTGTCTCTGTCTCTGTGTCTCTGTCTCTGTGTCTCTGTCTCTGTGTCTCTGTCGCGGTGTCTCTGTCTCGGTGTCTCTGTCTCTGTGTCTCTGTCTCTGTGTCTCTGTCTCTGTGTCTCTGTCTCCGTGTCTCCGTCTCCGTGTATCTGTCTCCGTGTCTGTCTCTGTGTCTCTGTCTCTGTGTCTCTGTCTCTGCGTCTCTGTCTCTGCGTCTCTATCTCTGCGTCTCTGTCTCTGCGTCTCTGTCTCTGTGTCCCTGTCTCTGTGTCGGTCTCTGTGTCTCTGTCTCTGTGTCTCTGGCGCTGTGTATCTGTCTCTGTCTCTGTCTCTGTGTCCTTGTCTTTGAGTCTCTCTCTCTGTGTCTCGGCCTCTCTGTCTCTGTCTCTGTGTCTCTGTCTCTGTGTCCCTGTCTCTGTGTCTCTGTCTCTGTGTCTCTGTCTCTGTGTCTCTGTCTCTGTGTATCTGTCTCTGCGTCTCTGCCTCTGTGTCTCTGTCTCTGTGTCTCTGTCTCTGTGTCTCTGTCTCTGTGTCTCTGTCTCTGTGTCTCTGTCTCTGTGTCTCTGTCTCTGTGTCTCTGTCTCTGTGTCTCTGTCTCTGTGTCTCTGTCTCTGTGTCTCTGTCTCTGTGTCTCTGTCTCTGTGTCTCTGTCTCTGTGTCTCTGTCGCGGTGTCTCTGTCTCGGTGCCTCTGTCTCTGTGTCTCTGTCTCTGTGTCTCTGTCTCTGTGTCTCTGTCTCCGTGTCTCCGTCTCCGTGTCTCTGTCTCCGTGACTGTCTCTGTGTCTCTGTCTCTGTGTCTCTGTCATGCGTCTCTGTCTCTGCGTCTCTATCTCTGCGTCTCTGTCTCTGTGTCTCTGTCTCTGTGTCTCTGTCTCTGTGTCTCTGTCTCTGTGTCTCTGTCTTTGTGTCTCTGTCTCTGTGTCTCTGTCTCTGTGTCTCCGTCTCTGTGTCTCTGTCTCTGTGTCTCTGTCTCTGTGTCTCTGAATCTCTGTCTCTCAGTCCCTGTCTCTGTGTCTCTGTCTCTGTGTCTCTGTCTCTGTGTCTCTGTCTCTGTGTCTCTGTCTCTGTGTATCTGTCTCTGCGTCTCTGTGTCTCTGTCTCTGTCTCTGTGTCCCTGTCTCTGAGTCCCTCTCGCTGTGTCCCAGTCTCTGTGTCTCTGTCTCTGTGTCTCTGTCTCTATGTCTCTGTCTGTGTGAAACTGCGTCTGAATCTCTGTATCTGTGTCTCTGTCCCTGTGTCTCCGTCTCTGTGTATCTGTCTCTGTCTCTGCGTGTGTGTCTCTGTGTCTGTCCCTGTGTGTATGACTCAGTCTCTGAGCCTCTGTCTCTGTGTCTCTGTCTCTGTCTCTGTCTCTGTGTCTCTGTCTCTGTGTCTCTGTCTCTGTGTCTCTGTCTCTGTGTCTCTGTCAGTGTCTATGTCTCTGTGTCTCTGTCTCTGTTTCTCGGTCTCTGGGTCTCTGTCTCTATGTCCCTGTCTATGCGCCTCTGTCCCTCTGTCTCCGTCTCTGTGCCTCTGTCTCTGTCTCTGTCTCTGAGCCTCTGTCTCTGTGTCCCTGTCTCTGTGTCTGTGTCCCTGTGTCCCCGTCTTTGCGTCTCTGTCTCTGTCTCTGTGTCTCTGCCTCTGTGTCCCTGTCTCTGCGTCTCTGTGTCTCTGTCTCCGTCTCTGTGTCTCTGTCTCTGTGTCTCTGTCTCTGTGTCTCTGTCTCCGTGTCTCTGTCTCTGTGTCTCTGTCTCTGTGTCTCTGTCTCTGTGTCTCTGTCTCTGTGTCTCTGTCTCTGTGTACCTGTCTCTGCGTCTCTGTGTCTCTGTCCCTGTCTCTGTGTCCCTGTCTCTGAGTCCCTCTCGCTGTGTCCCAGTCTCTGTGTCTCTGTCTGTGTGTCTCTGCCTCTGTTTCTCTGTCTCTGTGTCTCTGTCTCTGTCTCTGTCTCTGTTTCTGTTTCTCTGTGTCTCTGTCCCTGTGTCCCTGTCCCTGTGTCTCCGTCTCTGTGTTTCTGTCATTATGTCTCTGTCTCTGTGTCTCTGTCTCTGTGAATCTGTCTCTGTATCTCTGTCTCTCTGACCCTGTCTCTGTGTCACTGTCTCTGAATCTCTGTCTCTGTGTCTCTGTCTCTGTGTCTCTCTCCCTGTGTCACGGTGTCTGTGTCTCGGTCTCTGTGTCTCTGTCTCTGCGTCTCTTTCTCTGTGTCTGTGTCTCCGTCTCTGTGTCTCTGTCTCTCCGTCTCAGTGTCCCTGTCTCTGTGTCTCTGTCTCTGTGTCTCTGTCTCTGTGTCTCTGTCTCTGTGTCTCTGTCTCTGTGTCTCTGTCTCTGTGTCTCTGTCTCTGTGTCTCTGTCGCGGTGTCTCTGTCTCGGTGTCTCTGTCTCTGTGTCTCTGTCTCTGTCTCTGTGTCTCTGTCTCTGTGTCTCTGTCTCCGTGTCTCCGTCTCCGTGTCTCTGTCTCCGTGTCTGTCTCTGTGTCTCTGTCTCTGTGTCTCTGTCATGCGTCTCTGTCTCTGCGTCTCTATCTCTGCGTCTCTGTCTCTGCCTCTCTGTCTCTGTGTCCCTGTCTCTGTGTCGGTCTCTATGTCTCTGGCGCTGTGTATCTGTCTCTGTCTCTGTCTCTGTGTCCTTGTCTTTGAGTCTCTCTCTCTGTGTCTCGGCCTCTCTGTCTCTGTCTCTGTGTCTCTGTCTCTGTGTCCCTGTCTCTGTGTCTCTGTCTCTGTGTCTCTGTCTCTGTGTCTCTGTCTCTGTGTATCTGTCTCTGCGTCTCTGTCTCTGTGTCTCTGTCTCTGTGTCTCTGTCTCTGTGTCTCTGTCTCTGTGTCTCTGTCTCTGTGTCTCTGTCTCTGTGTCTCTGTCTCTGTGTCTCTGTCTCTGTGTCTCTGTCTCTGTGTCTCTGTCTCTGTGTCTCTGTCTCTGTGTCTCTGTCTCTGTGTCTCTGTCTCTGTGTCTCTGTCTCTGTGTCTCTGTCTCTGTGTCTCTGTCTCTGTGTCTCTGTCTCTGTGTCTCTGTCTCTGTGTCTCTGTCTCTGTGTCTCTGTCTCTGTGTCTCTGTCTCTGTGTCTCTGTCTCTGTGTCTCTGTCTCTGTGTCTCTGTCTCTGTGTCTCTGTCTCTGTGTCTCTGTCTCTGTGTCTCTGTCTCTGTGTCTCTGTCTCTGTGTCTCTGTCTCTGTGTCTCTGTCTCTGTGTCTCTGTCTCTGTGTCTCTGTCTCTGTGTCTCTGTCTCTGTGTCTCTGTCTCTGTGTCTCTGTCTCTGTGTCTCTGTCTCTGTGTCTCTGTCTCTGTGTCTCTGTCTCTGTGTCTCTGTCTCTGTGTCTCTGTCTCTGTGTCTCTGTCTCTGTGTCTCTGTCTCTGTGTCTCTGTCTCTGTGTCTCTGTCTCTGTGTCTCTGTCTCTGTGTCTCTGTCTCTGTGTCTCTGTCTCTGTGTCTCTGTCTCTGAGTCCCTCTCGCTGTGTCCCAGTCTCTGTGTCTCTGTCTGTGTGTCTCTGCCTCTGTTTCTCTGTCTCTGTGTCTCTGTCTCTGTCTCTGTCTCTGTTTCTGTTTCTCTGTGTCTCTGTCCCTGTGTCCCTGTCCCTGTGTCTCCGTCTCTGTGTTTCTGTCATTATGTCTCTGTCTCTGTGTCTCTGTCTCTGTGAATCTGTCTCTGTATCTCTGTCTCTCTGACCCTGTCTCTGTGTCACTGTCTCTGAATCTCTGTCTCTGTGTCTCTGTCTCTGTGTCTCTCTCCCTGTGTCACGGTCTCTGTGTCTCGGTCTCTGTGTCTCTGTCTCTGCGTCTCTTTCTCTGTGTCTGTGTCTCCGTCTCTGTGTCTCTGTCTCTCTGTCTCAGTGTCCCTGTCTCTGTGTCTCTGTCTCTGTGTCTCTGTCTCTGTGTCTCTGTCTCTGTGTCTCTGTCTCTGTGTCTCTGTCTCTGTGTCTCTGTCTCTGTGTCTCTGTCTCTGTGTCTCTGTCTCTGTGTCTCTGTCGCGGTGTCTCTGTCTCGGTGTCTCTGTCTCTGTGTCTCTGTCTCTGTGTCTCTGTCTCTGTGTCTCTGTCTCCGTGTCTCCGTCTCCGTGTATCTGTCTCCGTGTCTGTCTCTGTGTCTCTGTCTCTGTGTCTCTGTCTCTGCGTCTCTGTCTCTGCGTCTCTATCTCTGCGTCTCTGTCTCTGCGTCTCTGTCTCTGTGTCCCTGTCTCTGTGTCGGTCTCTGTGTCTCTGTCTCTGTGTCTCTGGCGCTGTGTATCTGTCTCTGTCTCTGTCTCTGTGTCCTTGTCTTTGAGTCTCTCTCTCTGTGTCTCGGCCTCTCTGTCTCTGTCTCTGTGTCTCTGTCTCTGTGTCCCTGTCTCTGTGTCTCTGTCTCTGTGTCTCTGTCTCTGTGTCTCTGTCTCTGTGTATCTGTCTCTGCGTCTCTGCCTCTGTGTCTCTGTCTCTGTGTCTCTGTCTCTGTGTCTCTGTCTCTGTGTCTCTGTCTCTGTGTCTCTGTCTCTGTGTCTCTGTCTCTGTGTCTCTGTCTCTGTGTCTCTGTCTCTGTGTCTCTGTCTCTGTGTCTCTGTCTCTGTGTCTCTGTCTCTGTGTCTCTGTCTCTGTGTCTCTGTCGCGGTGTCTCTGTCTCGGTGCCTCTGTCTCTGTGTCTCTGTCTCTGTGTCTCTGTCTCTGTGTCTCTGTCTCCGTGTCTCCGTCTCCGTGTCTCTGTCTCCGTGACTGTCTCTGTGTCTCTGTCTCTGTGTCTCTGTCATGCGTCTCTGTCTCTGCGTCTCTATCTCTGCGTCTCTGTCTCTGTGTCTCTGTCTCTGTGTCTCTGTCTCTGTGTCTCTGTCTCTGTGTCTCTGTCTTTGTGTCTCTGTCTCTGTGTCTCTGTCTCTGTGTCTCCGTCTCTGTGTCTCTGTCTCTGTGTCTCTGTCTCTGTGTATCTGTCTCTGCGTCTCTGTGTCTCTGTCTCTGTCTCTGTGTCCCTGTCTCTGAGTCCCTCTCGCTGTGTCCCAGTCTCTGTGTCTCTGTCTCTGTGTCTCTGTCTCTATGTCTCTGTCTGTGTGAAACTGCGTCTGAATCTCTGTATCTGTGTCTCTGTCCCTGTGTCTCCGTCTCTGTGTATCTGTCTCTGTCTCTGCGTGTGTGTCTCTGTGTCTGTCCCTGTGTGTATGACTCAGTCTCTGAGCCTCTGTCTCTGTGTCTCTGTCTCTGTCTCTGTCTCTGTGTCTCTGTCTCTGTGTCTCTGTCTCTGTGTCTCTGTCTCTGTGTCTCTGTCAGTGTCTATGTCTCTGTGTCTCTGTCTCTGTTTCTCGGTCTCTGGGTCTCTGTCTCTATGTCCCTGTCTATGCGCCTCTGTCCCTCTGTCTCCGTCTCTGTGCCTCTGTCTCTGTCTCTGTCTCTGAGCCTCTGTCTCTGTGTCCCTGTCTCTGTGTCTGTGTCCCTGTGTCCCCGTCTTTGCGTCTCTGTCTCTGTCTCTGTGTCTCTGCCTCTGTGTCCCTGTCTCTGCGTCTCTGTGTCTCTGTCTCCGTCTCTGTGTCTCTGTCTCTGTGTCTCTGTCTCTGTGTCTCTGTCTCCGTGTCTCTGTCTCTGTGTCTCTGTCTCTGTGTCTCTGTCTCTGTGTCTCTGTCTCTGTGTCTCTGTCTCTGTGTACCTGTCTCTGCGTCTCTGTGTCTCTGTCCCTGTCTCTGTGTCCCTGTCTCTGAGTCCCTCTCGCTGTGTCCCAGTCTCTGTGTCTCTGTCTGTGTGTCTCTGCCTCTGTTTCTCTGTCTCTGTGTCTCTGTCTCTGTCTCTGTCTCTGTTTCTGTTTCTCTGTGTCTCTGTCCCTGTGTCCCTGTCCCTGTGTCTCCGTCTCTGTGTTTCTGTCATTATGTCTCTGTCTCTGTGTCTCTGTCTCTGTGAATCTGTCTCTGTATCTCTGTCTCTCTGACCCTGTCTCTGTGTCACTGTCTCTGAATCTCTGTCTCTGTGTCTCTGTCTCTGTGTCTCTCTCCCTGTGTCACGGTGTCTGTGTCTCGGTCTCTGTGTCTCTGTCTCTGCGTCTCTTTCTCTGTGTCTGTGTCTCCGTCTCTGTGTCTCTGTCTCTCCGTCTCAGTGTCCCTGTCTCTGTGTCTCTGTCTCTGTGTCTCTGTCTCTGTGTCTCTGTCTCTGTGTCTCTGTCTCTGTGTCTCTGTCTCTGTGTCTCTGTCTCTGTGTCTCTGTCGCGGTGTCTCTGTCTCGGTGTCTCTGTCTCTGTGTCTCTGTCTCTGTCTCTGTGTCTCTGTCTCTGTGTCTCTGTCTCCGTGTCTCCGTCTCCGTGTCTCTGTCTCCGTGTCTGTCTCTGTGTCTCTGTCTCTGTGTCTCTGTCATGCGTCTCTGTCTCTGCGTCTCTATCTCTGCGTCTCTGTCTCTGCCTCTCTGTCTCTGTGTCCCTGTCTCTGTGTCGGTCTCTATGTCTCTGTGTCTGTGTCTCTGGCGCTGTGTATCTGTCTCTGTCTCTGTCTCTGTGTCCTTGTCTTTGAGTCTCTCTCTCTGTGTCTCGGCCTCTCTGTCTCTGTCTCTGTGTCTCTGTCTCTGTGTCCCTGTCTCTGTGTCTCTGTCTCTGTGTCTCTGTCTCTGTGTCTCTGTCTCTGTGTATCTGTCTCTGCGTCTCTGTCTCTGTGTCTCTGTCTCTGTGTCTCTGTCTCTGTGTCTCTGTCTCTGTGTCTCTGTCTCTGTGTCTCTGTCTCTGTGTCTCTGTCTCTGTGTCTCTGTCTCTGTGTCTCTGTCTCTGTGTCTCTGTCTCTGTGTCTCTGTCTCTGTGTCTCTGTCTCTGTGTCTCTGTCTCTGTGTCTCTGTCTCTGTGTCTCTGTCTCTGTGTCTCTGTCTCTGTGTCTCTGTCTCTGTGTCTCTGTCTCTGTGTCTCTGTCTCTGTGTCTCTGTCTCTGTGTCTCTGTCTCTGTGTCTCTGTCTCTGTGTCTCTGTCTCTGTGTCTCTGTCTCTGTGTCTCTGTCTCTGTGTCTCTGTCTCTGTGTCTCTGTCTCTGTGTCTCTGTCTCTGTGTCTCTGTCTCTGTGTCTCTGTCTCTGTGTCTCTGTCTCTGTGTCTCTGTCTCTGTGTCTCTGTCTCTGTGTCTCTGTCTCTGTGTCTCTGTCTCTGTGTCTCTGTCTCTGTGTCTCTGTCTCTGTGTCTCTGTCTCTGTGTCTCTGTCTCTGTGTCTCTGTCTCTGTGTCTCTGTCTCTGTGTCTCTGTCTCTGTGTCTCTGTCTCTGTGTCTCTGTCTCTGTGTCTCTGTCTCTGTGTCTCTGTCTGTGTGTCTCTGCCTCTGTTTCTCTGTCTCTGTGTCTCTGTCTCTGTCTCTGTCGCTGTTTCTGTTTCTCTGTGTCTCTGTCCCTGTGTCCCTGTCCCTGTGTCTCCGTCTCTGTGTTTCTGTCATTATGTCTCTGTCTCTGTGTCTCTGTCTCTGTGAATCTGTCTCTGTATCTCTGTCTCTCTGACCCTGTCTCTGTGTCACTGTCTCTGAATCTCTGTCTCTGTGTCTCTGTCTCTGTGTCTCTCTCCCTGTGTCACGGTCTCTGTGTCTCGGTCTCTGTGTCTCTGTCTCTGCGTCTCTTTCTCTGTGTCTGTGTCTCCGTCTCTGTGTCTCTGTCTCTCTGTCTCAGTGTCCCTGTCTCTGTGTCTCTGTCTCTGTGTCTCTGTCTCTGTGTCTCTGTCTCTGTGTCTCTGTCTCTGTGTCTCTGTCTCTGTGTCTCTGTCTCTGTGTCTCTGTCGCGGTGTCTCTGTCTCGGTGTCTCTGTCTCTGTGTCTCTGTCTCTGTGTCTCTGTCTCTGTGTCTCTGTCTCCGTGTCTCCGTCTCCGTGTCTCTGTCTCCGTGTCTGTCTCTGTGTCTCTGTCTCTGTGTCTCTGTCTCTGCGTCTCTGTCTCTGCGTCTCTATCTCTGCGTCTCTGTCTCTGCGTCTCTGTCTCTGTGTCCCTGTCTCTGTGTCGGTCTCTGTGTCTCTGTCTCTGTGTCTCTGGCGCTGTGTATCTGTCTCTGTCTCTGTCTCTGTGTCCTTGTCTTTGAGTCTCTCTCTCTGTGTCTCGGCCTCTCTGTCTCAGTCTCTGTGTCTCTGTCTCTGTGTCCCTGTCTCTGTGTCTCTGTCTCTGCGTCTCTGTCTCTGTGTCTCTGTCTCTGTGTATCTGTCTCTGCGTCTCTGCCTCTGTGTCTCTGTCTCTGTGTCTCTGTCTCTGTGTCTCTGTCTCTGTGTCCCTGTCTCTGTGTCTCTGTCTCTGTGTCTCTGTCTCTGTGTCTCTGTCTCTGTGTCTCTGTCTCTGTGTCTCTGTCTCTGTGTCTCTGTCTCTGTGTCTCTGTCTCTGTGTCTCTGTCTCTGTGTCTCTGTCGCGGTGTCTCTGTCTCGGTGCCTCTGTCTCTGTGTCTCTGTCTCTGTGTCTCTGTCTCTGTGTCTCTGTCTCCGTGTCTCCGTCTCCGTGTCTCTGTCTCCGTGACTGTCTCTGTGTCTCTGTCTCTGTGTCTCTGTCATGCGTCTCTGTCTCTGCGTCTCTATCTCTGCGTCTCTGTCTCTGTGTCTCTGTCTCTGTGTCTCTGTCTCTGTGTCTCTGTCTCTGTGTCTCTGTCTTTGTGTCTCTGTCTCTGTGTCTCTGTCCCTGTGTCTCCGTCTCTGTGTCTCTGTCTCTGTGTCTCTGTCTCTGTGTCTCTGAATCTCTGTCTCTCAGTCCCTGTCTCTGTGTCTCTGTCTCTGTGTCTCTGTCTCTGTGTCTCTGTCTCTGTGTCTCTGTCTCTGTGTATCTGTCTCTGCGTCTCTGTGTCTCTGTCTCTGTCTCTGTGTCCCTGTCTCTGAGTCCCTCTCGCTGTGTCCCAGTCTCTGTGTCTCTGTCTCTGTGTCTCTGTCTCTATGTCTCTGTCTGTGTGAAACTGCGTCTGAATCTCTGTATCTGTGTCTCTGTCCCTGTGTCTCCGTCTCTGTGTATCTGTCTCTGTCTCTGCGTGTGTGTCTCTGTGTCTGTCCCTGTGTGTATGACTCAGTCTCTGAGTCTCTGTCTCTGTGTCTCTGTCTCTGTCTCTGTCTCTGTGTCTCTGTCTCTGTGTCTCTGTCTCTGTGTCTCTGTCTCTGTGTCTCTGTCAGTGTCTATGTCTCTGTGTCTCTGTCTCTGTTTCTCGGTCTCTGGGTCTCTGTCTCTATGTCCCTGTCTATGCGCCTCTGTCCCTCTGTCTCCGTCTCTGTGCCTCTGTCTCTGTCTCTGTCTCTGAGCCTCTGTCTCTGTGTCCCTGTCTCTGTGTCTGTGTCCCTGTGTCCCCGTCTTTGCGTCTCTGTCTCTGTCTCTGTGTCTCTGCCTCTGTGTCCCTGTCTCTGCGTCTCTGTGTCTCTGTCTCCGTCTCTGTGTCTCTGTCTCTGTGTCTCTGTCTCTGTGTCTCTGTCTCCGTGTCTCTGTCTCTGTGTCTCTGTCTCTGTGTCTCTGTCTCTGTGTCTCTGTCTCTGTGTCTCTGTCTCTGTGTACCTGTCTCTGCGTCTCTGTGTCTCTGTCTCTGTCTCTGTGTCCCTGTCTCTGAGTCCCTCTCGCTGTGTCCCAGTCTCTGTGTCTCTGTCTGTGTGTCTCTGCCTCTGTTTCTCTGTCTCTGTGTCTCTGTCTCTGTCTCTGTCTCTGTTTCTGTTTCTCTGTGTCTCTGTCCCTGTGTCCCTGTCCCTGTGTCTCCGTCTCTGTGTTTCTGTCATTATGTCTCTGTCTCTGTGTCTCTGTCTCTGTGAATCTGTCTCTGTATCTCTGTCTCTCTGACCCTGTCTCTGTGTCACTGTCTCTGAATCTTTGTCTCTGTGTCTCTGTCTCTGTGTCTCTCTCCCTGTGTCACGGTGTCTGTGTCTCGGTCTCTGTGTCTCTGTCTCTGCGTCTCTTTCTCTGTGTCTGTGTCTCCGTCTCTGTGTCTCTGTCTCTCTGTCTCAGTGTCCCTGTCTCTGTGTCTCTGTCTCTGTGTCTCTGTCTCTGTGTCTCTGTCTCTGTGTCTCTGTCTCTGTGTCTCTGTCTCTGTGTCTCTGTCTCTGTGTCTCTGTCGCGGTGTCTCTGTCTCGGTGTCTCTGTCTCTGTGTCTCTGTCTCTGTGTCTCTGTCTCTGTGTCTCTGTCTCCGTGTCTCCGTCTCCGTGTCTCTGTCTCCGTGTCTGTCTCTGTGTCTCTGTCTCTGTGTCTCTGTCATGCGTCTCTGTCTCTGCGTCTCTATCTCTGCGTCTCTGTCTCTGCCTCTCTGTCTCTGTGTCCCTGTCTCTGTGTCGGTCTCTATGTCTCTGTGTCTGTGTCTCTGGCGCTGTGTATCTGTCTCTGTCTCTGTCTCTGTGTCCTTGTCTTTGAGTCTCTCTCTCTGTGTCTCGGCCTCTCTGTCTCTGTCTCTGTGTCTCTGTCTCTGTGTCCCTGTCTCTGCGTCTCTGTCTCTGTGTCTCTGTCTCTGTGTCTCTGTCTCTGTGTCTCTGTCTCTGCGTCTCTGTCTCTGTGTCTCTGTCTCTGTGTCTCTGTCTCTGTGTCTCTGTCTCTGTGTCTCTGTCTCTGTGTCTCTGTCTCTGTGTCTCTGTCTCTGTGTCTCTGTCTCTGTGTCTCTGTCTCTGTGTCTCTGTCTCTGTGTCTCTGTCTCTGTGTCTCTGTCTCTGTGTCTCTGTCTCTGTGTCTCTGTCTCTGTGTCTCTGTCTCTGTGTCTCTGTCTCTGTGTCTCTGTCTCTGTGTCTCTGTCTCTGTGTCTCTGTCTCTGTGTCTCTGTCTCTGTGTCTCTGTCTCTGTGTCTCTGTCTCTGTGTCTCTGTCTCTGTGTCTCTGTCTCTGTGTCTCTGTCTCTGTGTCTCTGTCTCTGTGTCTCTGTCTCTGTGTCTCTGTCTCTGTGTCTCTGTCTCTGTGTCTCTGTCTCTGTGTCTCTGTCTCTGTGTCTCTGTCTCTGTGTCTCTGTCTCTGTGTCTCTGTCTCTGTGTCTCTGTCTCTGTGTCTCTGTCTCTGTGTCTCTGTCTCTGTGTCTCTGTCTCTGTGTCTCTGTCTCTGTGTCTCTGTCTCTGTGTCTCTGTCTCTGTGTCTCTGTCTCTGTGTCTCTGTCTCTGTGTCTCTGTCTCTGTGTCTCTGTCTCTGTGTCTCTGTCTCTGTGTCTCTGTCTCTGTGTCTCTGTCTCTGTGTCTCTGTCTCTGTGTCTCTGTCTCTGTGTCTCTGTCTCTGTGTCTCTGTCTCTGTGTCTCTGTCTCTGTGTCTCTGTCTCTGTGTCTCTGTCTCTGTGTCTCTGTCTCTGTGTCTCTGTCTCTGTGTCTCTGTCTCTGTGTCTCTGTCTGTGTGTCTCTGCCTCTGTTTCTCTGTCTCTGTGTCTCTGTCTCTGTCTCTGTCGCTGTTTCTGTTTCTCTGTGTCTCTGTCCCTGTGTCCCTGTCCCTGTGTCTCCGTCTCTGTGTTTCTGTCATTATGTCTCTGTCTCTGTGTCTCTGTCTCTGTGAATCTGTCTCTGTATCTCTGTCTCTCTGACCCTGTCTCTGTGTCACTGTCTCTGAATCTCTGTCTCTGTGTCTCTGTCTCTGTGTCTCTCTCCCTGTGTCACGGTCTCTGTGTCTCGGTCTCTGTGTCTCTGTCTCTGCGTCTCTTTCTCTGTGTCTGTGTCTCCGTCTCTGTGTCTCTGTCTCTCTGTCTCAGTGTCCCTGTCTCTGTGTCTCTGTCTCTGTGTCTCTGTCTCTGTGTCTCTGTCTCTGTGTCTCTGTCTCTGTGTCTCTGTCTCTGTGTCTCTGTCTCTGTGTCTCTGTCTCTGTGTCTCTGTCTCTGTGTCTCTGTCGCGGTGTCTCTGTCTCGGTGTCTCTGTCTCTGTGTCTCTGTCTCTGTGTCTCTGTCTCTGTGTCTCTGTCTCCGTGTCTCCGTCTCCGTGTCTCTGTCTCCGTGTCTGTCTCTGTGTCTCTGTCTCTGTGTCTCTGTCTCTGCGTCTCTGTCTCTGCGTCTCTATCTCTGCGTCTCTGTCTCTGCGTCTCTGTCTCTGTGTCCCTGTCTCTGTGTCGGTCTCTGTGTCTCTGTCTCTGTGTCTCTGGCGCTGTGTATCTGTCTCTGTCTCTGTCTCTGTGTCCTTGTCTTTGAGTCTCTCTCTCTGTGTCTCGGCCTCTCTGTCTCAGTCTCTGTGTCTCTGTCTCTGTGTCCCTGTCTCTGTGTCTCTGTCTCTGCGTCTCTGTCTCTGTGTCTCTGTCTCTGTGTATCTGTCTCTGCGTCTCTGCCTCTGTGTCTCTGTCTCTGTGTCTCTGTCTCTGTGTCTCTGTCTCTGTGTCTCTGTCTCTGTGTCTCTGTCTCTGTGTCTCTGTCTCTGTGTCTCTGTCTCTGTGTCTCTGTCTCTGTGTCTCTGTCTCTGTGTCTCTGTCTCTGTGTCTCTGTCTCTGTGTCTCTGTCTCTGTGTCTCTGTCTCTGTGTCTCTGTCTCTGTGTCTCTGTCTCTGTGTCTCTGTCTCTGTGTCTCTGTCTCTGTGTCTCTGTCTCTGTGTCTCTGTCTCTGTGTCTCTGTCTCTGTGTCTCTGTCTCTGTGTCTCTGTCTCTGTGTCTCTGTCTCTGTGTCTCTGTCTCTGTGTCTCTGTCTCTGTGTCTCTGTCTCTGTGTCTCTGTCTCTGTGTCTCTGTCTCTGTGTCTCTGTCTCTGTGTCTCCGTCTCTGCGTCTCTTTCTCTGTGTCTGTGTCTCCGTCTCTGTGTCTCTGTCTCTCTGTCTCAGTGTCCCTGTCTCTGTGTCTCTGTCTCTGTCTCTGTGTCTCTGTCTCTGTGTCTCTGTCTCTGTGTGTCTGTCTCTGTGTCTCTGTCTCTGTGTCTCTGTCTCTGTGTCTCTGTCGCGGTGTCTCTGTCTCGGTGTCTCTGTCTCTGTGTCTCTGTCTCTGTGTCTCTGTCTCTGTGTCTCTGTCTCCGTGTCTCCGTCTCCGTGTATCTGTCTCCGTGTCTGTCTCTGTGTCTCTGTCTCTGTGTCTCTGTCTCTGCGTCTCTGTCTCTGCGTCTCTATCTCTGCGTCTCTGTCTCTGCGTCTCTGTCTCTGTGTCCCTGTCTCTGTGTCGGTCTCTGTGTCTCTGTCTCTGTGTCTCTGGCGCTGTGTATCTGTCTCTGTCTCTGTCTCTGTGTCCTTGTCTTTGAGTCTCTCTCTCTGTGTCTCGGCCTCTCTGTCTCTGTCTCTGTGTCTCTGTCTCTGTGTCCCTGTCTCTGTGTCTCTGTCTCTGTGTCTCTGTCTCTGTGTCTCTGTCTCTGTGTATCTGTCTCTGCGTCTCTGCCTCTGTGTCTCTGTCTCTGTGTCTCTGTCTCTGTGTCTCTGTCTCTGTGTCTCTGTCTCTGTGTCTCTGTCTCTGTGTCTCTGTCTCTGTGTCTCTGTCTCTGTGTCTCTGTCTCTGTGTCTCTGTCTCTGTGTCTCTGTCTCTGTGTCTCTGTCTCTGTGTCTCTGTCTCTGTGTCTCTGTCGCGGTGTCTCTGTCTCGGTGCCTCTGTCTCTGTGTCTCTGTCTCTGTGTCTCTGTCTCTGTGTCTCTGTCTCCGTGTCTCCGTCTCCGTGTCTCTGTCTCCGTGACTGTCTCTGTGTCTCTGTCTCTGTGTCTCTGTCATGCGTCTCTGTCTCTGCGTCTCTATCTCTGCGTCTCTGTCTCTGTGTCTCTGTCTCTGTGTCTCTGTCTCTGTGTCTCTGTCTCTGTGTCTCTGTCTTTGTGTCTCTGTCTCTGTGTCTCTGTCTCTGTGTCTCCGTCTCTGTGTCTCTGTCTCTGTGTCTCTGTCTCTGTGTCTCTGAATCTCTGTCTCTCAGTCCCTGTCTCTGTGTCTCTGTCTCTGTGTCTCTGTCTCTGTGTCTCTGTCTCTGTGTCTCTGTCTCTGTGTATCTGTCTCTGCGTCTCTGTGTCTCTGTCTCTGTCTCTGTGTCCCTGTCTCTGAGTCCCTCTCGCTGTGTCCCAGTCTCTGTGTCTCTGTCTCTGTGTCTCTGTCTCTATGTCTCTGTCTGTGTGAAACTGCGTCTGAATCTCTGTATCTGTGTCTCTGTCCCTGTGTCTCCGTCTCTGTGTATCTGTCTCTGTCTCTGCGTGTGTGTCTCTGTGTCTGTCCCTGTGTGTATGACTCAGTCTCTGAGCCTCTGTCTCTGTGTCTCTGTCTCTGTCTCTGTCTCTGTGTCTCTGTCTCTGTGTCTCTGTCTCTGTGTCTCTGTCTCTGTGTCTCTGTCTCTGTGTCTCTGTCAGTGTCTATGTCTCTGTGTCTCTGTCTCTGTTTCTCGGTCTCTGGGTCTCTGTCTCTATGTCCCTGTCTATGCGCCTCTGTCCCTCTGTCTCCGTCTCTGTGCCTCTGTCTCTGTCTCTGTCTCTGAGCCTCTGTCTCTGTGTCCCTGTCTCTGTGTCTGTGTCCCTGTGTCCCCGTCTTTGCGTCTCTGTCTCTGTCTCTGTGTCTCTGCCTCTGTGTCCCTGTCTCTGCGTCTCTGTGTCTCTGTCTCCGTCTCTGTGTCTCTGTCTCTGTGTCTCTGTCTCTGTGTCTCTGTCTCCGTGTCTCTGTCTCTGTGTCTCTGTCTCTGTGTCTCTGTCTCTGTGTCTCTGTCTCTGTGTCTCTGTCTCTGTGTACCTGTCTCTGCGTCTCTGTGTCTCTGTCCCTGTCTCTGTGTCCCTGTCTCTGAGTCCCTCTCGCTGTGTCCCAGTCTCTGTGTCTCTGTCTGTGTGTCTCTGCCTCTGTTTCTCTGTCTCTGTGTCTCTGTCTCTGTCTCTGTCTCTGTTTCTGTTTCTCTGTGTCTCTGTCCCTGTGTCCCTGTCCCTGTGTCTCCGTCTCTGTGTTTCTGTCATTATGTCTCTGTCTCTGTGTCTCTGTCTCTGTGAATCTGTCTCTGTATCTCTGTCTCTCTGACCCTGTCTCTGTGTCACTGTCTCTGAATCTCTGTCTCTGTGTCTCTGTCTCTGTGTCTCTCTCCCTGTGTCACGGTGTCTGTGTCTCGGTCTCTGTGTCTCTGTCTCTGCGTCTCTTTCTCTGTGTCTGTGTCTCCGTCTCTGTGTCTCTGTCTCTCCGTCTCAGTGTCCCTGTCTCTGTGTCTCTGTCTCTGTGTCTCTGTCTCTGTGTCTCTGTCTCTGTGTCTCTGTCTCTGTGTCTCTGTCTCTGTGTCTCTGTCTCTGTGTCTCTGTCGCGGTGTCTCTGTCTCGGTGTCTCTGTCTCTGTGTCTCTGTCTCTGTCTCTGTGTCTCTGTCTCTGTGTCTCTGTCTCCGTGTCTCCGTCTCCGTGTCTCTGTCTCCGTGTCTGTCTCTGTGTCTCTGTCTCTGTGTCTCTGTCATGCGTCTCTGTCTCTGCGTCTCTATCTCTGCGTCTCTGTCTCTGCCTCTCTGTCTCTGTGTCCCTGTCTCTGTGTCGGTCTCTATGTCTCTGTGTCTGTGTCTCTGGCGCTGTGTATCTGTCTCTGTCTCTGTCTCTGTGTCCTTGTCTTTGAGTCTCTCTCTCTGTGTCTCGGCCTCTCTGTCTCTGTCTCTGTGTCTCTGTCTCTGTGTCCCTGTCTCTGTGTCTCTGTCTCTGTGTCTCTGTCTCTGTGTCTCTGTCTCTGTGTATCTGTCTCTGCGTCTCTGTCTCTGTGTCTCTGTCTCTGTGTCTCTGTCTCTGTGTCTCTGTCTCTGTGTCTCTGTCTCTGTGTCTCTGTCTCTGTGTCTCTGTCTCTGTGTCTCTGTCTCTGTGTCTCTGTCTCTGTGTCTCTGTCTCTGTGTCTCTGTCTCTGTGTCTCTGTCTCTGTGTCTCTGTCTCTGTGTCTCTGTCTCTATGTCTCTGTCTCTGTGTCTCTGTCTCTGTGTCTCTGTCTCTGTGTCTCTGTCTCTGTGTCTCTGTCTCTGTGTCTCTGTCTCTGTGTCTCTGTCTCTGTGTCTCTGTCTCTGTGTCTCTGTCTCTGTGTCTCTGTCTCTGTGTCTCTGTCTCTGTGTCTCTGTCTCTGTGTCTCTGTCTCTGTGTCTCTGTCTCTGTGTCTCTGTCTCTGTGTCTCTGTCTCTGTGTCTCTGTCTCTGTGTCTCTGTCTCTGTGTCTCTGTCTCTGTGTCTCTGTCTCTGTGTCTCTGTCTCTGTGTCTCTGTCTCTGTGTCTCTGTCTCTGTGTCTCTGTCTCTGTGTCTCTGTCTCTGTGTCTCTGTCTCTGTGTCTCTGTCTCTGTGTCTCTGTCTCTGTGTCTCTGTCTCTGTGTCTCTGTCTCTGTGTCTCTGTCTCTGTGTCTCTGTCTCTGTGTCTCTGTCTGTGTGTCTCTGCCTCTGTTTCTCTGTCTCTGTGTCTCTGTCTCTGTCTCTGTCGCTGTTTCTGTTTCTCTGTGTCTCTGTCCCTGTGTCCCTGTCCCTGTGTCTCCGTCTCTGTGTTTCTGTCATTATGTCTCTGTCTCTGTGTCTCTGTCTCTGTGAATCTGTCTCTGTATCTCTGTCTCTCTGACCCTGTCTCTGTGTCACTGTCTCTGAATCTCTGTCTCTGTGTCTCTGTCTCTGTGTCTCTCTCCCTGTGTCACGGTCTCTGTGTCTCGGTCTCTGTGTCTCTGTCTCTGCGTCTCTTTCTCTGTGTCTGTGTCTCCGTCTCTGTGTCTCTGTCTCTCTGTCTCAGTGTCCCTGTCTCTGTGTCTCTGTCTCTGTGTCTCTGTCTCTGTGTCTCTGTCTCTGTGTCTCTGTCTCTGTGTCTCTGTCTCTGTGTCTCTGTCTCTGTGTCTCTGTCTCTGTGTCTCTGTCGCGGTGTCTCTGTCTCGGTGTCTCTGTCTCTGTGTCTCTGTCTCTGTGTCTCTGTCTCTGTGTCTCTGTCTCCGTGTCTCCGTCTCCGTGTCTCTGTCTCCGTGTCTGTCTCTGTGTCTCTGTCTCTGTGTCTCTGTCTCTGCGTCTCTGTCTCTGCGTCTCTATCTCTGCGTCTCTGTCTCTGCGTCTCTGTCTCTGTGTCCCTGTCTCTGTGTCGGTCTCTGTGTCTCTGTCTCTGTGTCTCTGGCGCTGTGTATCTGTCTCTGTCTCTGTCTCTGTGTCCTTGTCTTTGAGTCTCTCTCTCTGTATCTCGGCCTCTCTGTCTCAGTCTCTGTGTCTCTGTCTCTGTGTCCCTGTCTCTGTGTCTCTGTCTCTGCGTCTCTGTCTCTGTGTCTCTGTCTCTGTGTATCTGTCTCTGCGTCTCTGCCTCTGTGTCTCTGTCTCTGTGTCTCTGTCTCTGTGTCTCTGTCTCTGTGTCCCTGTCTCTGTGTCTCTGTCTCTGTGTCTCTGTCTCTGTGTCTCTGTCTCTGTGTCTCTGTCTCTGTGTCTCTGTCTCTGTGTCTCTGTCTCTGTGTCTCTGTCTCTGTGTCTCTGTCTCTGTGTCTCTGTCTCTGTGTCTCTGTCTCTGTGTCTCTGTCTCTGTGTCTCTGTCGCGGTGTCTCTGTCTCGGTGCCTCTGTCTCTGTGTCTCTGTCTCTGTGTCTCTGTCTCTGTGTCTCTGTCTCCGTGTCTCCGTCTCCGTGTCTCTGTCTCCGTGACTGTCTCTGTGTCTCTGTCTCTGTGTCTCTGTCATGCGTCTCTGTCTCTGCGTCTCTATCTCTGCGTCTCTGTCTCTGTGTCTCTGTCTCTGTGTCTCTGTCTCTGTGTCTCTGTCTCTGTGTCTCTGTCTTTGTGTCTCTGTCTCTGTGTCTCTGTCTCTGTGTCTCCGTCTCTGTGTCTCTGTCTCTGTGTCTCTGTCTCTGTGTCTCTGAATCTCTGTCTCTCAGTCCCTGTCTCTGTGTCTCTGTCTCTGTGTCTCTGTCTCTGTGTCTCTGTCTCTGTGTCTCTGTCTCTGTGTATCTGTCTCTGCGTCTCTGTGTCTCTGTCTCTGTCTCTGTGTCCCTGTCTCTGAGTCCCTCTCGCTGTGTCCCAGTCTCTGTGTCTCTGTCTCTGTGTCTCTGTCTCTATGTCTCTGTCTGTGTGAAACTGCGTCTGAATCTCTGTATCTGTGTCTCTGTCCCTGTGTCTCCGTCTCTGTGTATCTGTCTCTGTCTCTGCGTGTGTGTCTCTGTGTCTGTCCCTGTGTGTATGACTCAGTCTCTGAGTCTCTGTCTCTGTGTCTCTGTCTCTGTCTCTGTCTCTGTGTCTCTGTCTCTGTGTCTCTGTCTCTGTGTCTCTGTCTCTGTGTCTCTGTCAGTGTCTATGTCTCTGTGTCTCTGTCTCTGTTTCTCGGTCTCTGGGTCTCTGTCTCTATGTCCCTGTCTATGCGCCTCTGTCCCTCTGTCTCCGTCTCTGTGCCTCTGTCTCTGTCTCTGTCTCTGAGCCTCTGTCTCTGTGTCCCTGTCTCTGTGTCTGTGTCCCTGTGTCCCCGTCTTTGCGTCTCTGTCTCTGTCTCTGTGTCTCTGCCTCTGTGTCCCTGTCTCTGCGTCTCTGTGTCTCTGTCTCCGTCTCTGTGTCTCTGTCTCTGTGTCTCTGTCTCTGTGTCTCTGTCTCCGTGTCTCTGTCTCTGTGTCTCTGTCTCTGTGTCTCTGTCTCTGTGTCTCTGTCTCTGTGTCTCTGTCTCTGTGTACCTGTCTCTGCGTCTCTGTGTCTCTGTCTCTGTCTCTGTGTCCCTGTCTCTGAGTCCCTCTCGCTGTGTCCCAGTCTCTGTGTCTCTGTCTGTGTGTCTCTGCCTCTGTTTCTCTGTCTCTGTGTCTCTGTCTCTGTCTCTGTCTCTGTTTCTGTTTCTCTGTGTCTCTGTCCCTGTGTCCCTGTCCCTGTGTCTCCGTCTCTGTGTTTCTGTCATTATGTCTCTGTCTCTGTGTCTCTGTCTCTGTGAATCTGTCTCTGTATCTCTGTCTCTCTGACCCTGTCTCTGTGTCACTGTCTCTGAATCTTTGTCTCTGTGTCTCTGTCTCTGTGTCTCTCTCCCTGTGTCACGGTGTCTGTGTCTCGGTCTCTGTGTCTCTGTCTCTGCGTCTCTTTCTCTGTGTCTGTGTCTCCGTCTCTGTGTCTCTGTCTCTCTGTCTCAGTGTCCCTGTCTCTGTGTCTCTGTCTCTGTGTCTCTGTCTCTGTGTCTCTGTCTCTGTGTCTCTGTCTCTGTGTCTCTGTCTCTGTGTCTCTGTCTCTGTGTCTCTGTCGCGGTGTCTCTGTCTCGGTGTCTCTGTCTCTGTGTCTCTGTCTCTGTGTCTCTGTCTCTGTGTCTCTGTCTCCGTGTCTCCGTCTCCGTGTCTCTGTCTCCGTGTCTGTCTCTGTGTCTCTGTCTCTGTGTCTCTGTCATGCGTCTCTGTCTCTGCGTCTCTATCTCTGCGTCTCTGTCTCTGCCTCTCTGTCTCTGTGTCCCTGTCTCTGTGTCGGTCTCTATGTCTCTGTGTCTGTGTCTCTGGCGCTGTGTATCTGTCTCTGTCTCTGTCTCTGTGTCCTTGTCTTTGAGTCTCTCTCTCTGTGTCTCGGCCTCTCTGTCTCTGTCTCTGTGTCTCTGTCTCTGTGTCCCTGTCTCTGTGTCTCTGTCTCTGTGTCTCTGTCTCTGTGTCTCTGTCTCTGTGTATCTGTCTCTGCGTCTCTGTCTCTGTGTCTCTGTCTCTGTGTCTCTGTCTCTGTGTCTCTGTCTCTGTGTCTCTGTCTCTGTGTCTCTGTCTCTGTGTCTCTGTCTCTGTGTCTCTGTCTCTGTGTCTCTGTCTCTGTGTCTCTGTCTCTGTGTCTCTGTCTCTGTGTCTCTGTCTCTGTGTCTCTGTCTCTGTGTCTCTGTCTCTGTGTCTCTGTCTCTGTGTCTCTGTCTCTGTGTCTCTGTCTCTGTGTCTCTGTCTCTGTGTCTCTGTCTCTGTGTCTCTGTCTCTGTGTCTCTGTCTCTGTGTCTCTGTCTCTGTGTCTCTGTCTCTGTGTCTCTGTCTCTGTGTCTCTGTCTCTGTGTCTCTGTCTCTGTGTCTCTGTCTCTGTGTCTCTGTCTCTGTGTCTCTGTCTCTGTGTCTCTGTCTCTGTGTCTCTGTCTCTGTGTCTCTGTCTCTGTGTCTCTGTCTCTGTGTCTCTGTCTCTGTGTCTCTGTCTCTGTGTCTCTGTCTCTGTGTCTCTGTCTCTGTGTCTCTGTCTCTGTGTCTCTGTCTCTGTGTCTCTGTCTCTGTGTCTCTGTCTCTGTGTCTCTGTCTCTGTGTCTCTGTCTCTGTGTCTCTGTCTCTGTGTCTCTGTCTCTGTGTCTCTGTCTCTGTGTCTCTGTCTCTGTGTCTCTGTCTCTGTGTCTCTGTCTCTGTGTCTCTGTCTCTGTGTCTCTGTCTCTGTGTCTCTGTCTCTGTGTCTCTGTCTCTGTGTCTCTGTCTCTGTGTCTCTGTCTCTGTGTCTCTGTCTCTGTGTCTCTGTCTCTGTGTCTCTGTCTCTGTGTCTCTGTCTCTGTGTCTCTGTCTCTGTGTCTCTGTCTCTGTGTCTCTGTCTCTGTGTCTCTGTCTCTGTGTCTCTGTCTGTGTGTCTCTGCCTCTGTTTCTCTGTCTCTGTGTCTCTGTCTCTGTCTCTGTCGCTGTTTCTGTTTCTCTGTGTCTCTGTCCCTGTGTCCCTGTCCGTGTGTCTCCGTCTCTGTGTTTCTGTCATTATGTCTCTGTCTCTGTGTCTCTGTCTCTGTGAATCTGTCTCTGTATCTCTGTCTCTCTGACCCTGTCTCTGTGTCACTGTCTCTGAATCTCTGTCTCTGTGTCTCTGTCTCTGTGTCTCTCTCCCTGTGTCACGGTCTCTGTGTCTCGGTCTCTGTGTCTCTGTCTCTGCGTCTCTTTCTCTGTGTCTGTGTCTCCGTCTCTGTGTCTCTGTCTCTCTGTCTCAGTGTCCCTGTCTCTGTGTCTCTGTCTCTGTGTCTCTGTCTCTGTGTCTCTGTCTCTGTGTCTCTGTCTCTGTGTCTCTGTCTCTGTGTCTCTGTCTCTGTGTCTCTGTCTCTGTGTCTCTGTCTCTGTGTCTCTGTCGCGGTGTCTCTGTCTCGGTGTCTCTGTCTCTGTGTCTCTGTCTCTGTGTCTCTGTCTCTGTGTCTCTGTCTCCGTGTCTCCGTCTCCGTGTCTCTGTCTCCGTGTCTGTCTCTGTGTCTCTGTCTCTGTGTCTCTGTCTCTGCGTCTCTGTCTCTGCGTCTCTATCTCTGCGTCTCTGTCTCTGCGTCTCTGTCTCTGTGTCCCTGTCTCTGTGTCGGTCTCTGTGTCTCTGTCTCTGTGTCTCTGGCGCTGTGTATCTGTCTCTGTCTCTGTCTCTGTGTCCTTGTCTTTGAGTCTCTCTCTCTGTGTCTCGGCCTCTCTGTCTCAGTCTCTGTGTCTCTGTCTCTGTGTCCCTGTCTCTGTGTCTCTGTCTCTGCGTCTCTGTCTCTGTGTCTCTGTCTCTGTGTATCTGTCTCTGCGTCTCTGCCTCTGTGTCTCTGTCTCTGTGTCTCTGTCTCTGTGTCTCTGTCTCTGTGTCTCTGTCTCTGTGTCTCTGTCTCTGTGTCTCTGTCTCTGTGTCTCTGTCTCTGTGTCTCTGTCTCTGTGTCTCTGTCTCTGTGTCTCTGTCTCTGTGTCTCTGTCTCTGTGTCTCTGTCTCTGTGTCTCTGTCTCTGTGTCTCTGTCTCTGTGTCTCTGTCTCTGTGTCTCTGTCTCTGTGTCTCTGTCTCTGTGTCTCTGTCTCTGTGTCTCTGTCTCTGTGTCTCTGTCTCTGTGTCTCTGTCTCTGTGTCTCTGTCTCTGTGTCTCTGTCTCTGTGTCTCTGTCTCTGTGTCTCTGTCTCTGTGTCTCCGTCTCTGCGTCTCTTTCTCTGTGTCTGTGTCTCCGTCTCTGTGTCTCTGTCTCTCTGTCTCAGTGTCCCTGTCTCTGTGTCTCTGTCTCTGTCTCTGTGTCTCTGTCTCTGTGTCTCTGTCTCTGTGTGTCTGTCTCTGTGTCTCTGTCTCGGTGTCTCTGTCTCGGTGTCTCTGTCTCTGTGTCTCTGTCTCTGTGTCTCTGTCTCTGTGTGTCTGTCTCTGTGTCTCTGTCTCGGTGTCTCTGTCTCGGTGTCTCTGTCTCTGTGTCTCTGTCTCTGTGTCTCTGTCTCTGTGTCTCTGCCTCCGTGTCTCTGTCTCCGTGTCTCTGTCTCCGTGTCTCTGTCTCCGTGTCTGTCTCTGTGTCTCTGTCTCTGTGTCTCTGTCTCTGCGTCTCTATCTCTGCATCCCTGTCTCTGCGTCTCTGTCTCTGTGTGTCTGTCTCTGTGTCTCTGTCTCTCTGTCTCAGTGTCCCTGTCTCCGTGTCTCTGTCTCTGTCTCTGTGTCTCTGTCTCTGTGTCTCTGTCTCTGTGTCTCTGTCTCTGTGTCTCTGTCTCTGTGTGTCTGTCTCTGTGTCTCTGTCTCGGTGTCTCTGTCTCGGTGTCTCTGTCTCTGTGTCTCTGTCTCTGTGTCTCTGTCTCTGTGTCTCTGCCTCCGTGTCTCTGTCTCCGTGTCTCTGTCTCCGTGTCTCTGTCTCCGTGTCTCTGTCTCCGTGTCTCTGTCTCCGTGTCTGTCTCTGTGTCTCTGTCTCTGTGTCTCTGTCTCTGCGTCTCTATCTCTGCGTCTCTGTCTCTGCGTCTCTGTCTCTGTGTCCCTGTCTCTGTGTCGGTCTCTATGTCTCTGTGTCTGTGTCTCTGGCTCTGTGTATCTGTATCTGTCTCTGTCTCTGTGTCCTTGTCCTTGAGTCTCTCTCTCTGTGTCTCGGCCTCTCTGTCTCTGTCTCTGTGTCTCTGCCTCTGTGTCTCTGTCTCTGTGTCTCTGTCTCTGTGTCTCTGTCTCTGTGTCTCTGTCTCTCTGTCTCTGTCTCTGTGTCTCTGTCTCTGCGTCTCTATCTCTGCGTCTCTGTCTCTGTGTCCCTGTCTCTGTGTCGGTCTCTGTGTCTCTGTCTCTGTGTCTCTGGCGCTGTGTATCTGTCTCTGTCTCTGTCTCTGTGTCCTTGTCTTTGAGGCTCTCTCTCTGTGTCTCGGCCTCTCTGTCTCTGTCTCTGTGTCTCTGTCTCTGTGTCCCTGTCTCTGTGTCTCTGTCTCTGTGTCTCTGTCTCTGTGTATCTGTCTCTGCGTCTCTGTCTCTGTGTCTCTGTCTCTGTGTCTCTGTCTCTGTGTCTCTGTCTCTGTGTCTCTGTCTCTGTGTCTCTGTCTCTGTGTCTCTGTCTCTGTGTCTCTGTCTCTGTGTCTCTGTCTCTGTGTCTCTGTCTCTGTGTCTCTGTCTCTGTGTCTCTGTCTCTGTGTCTCTGTCTCTGTGTCTCTGTCTCTGTGTCTCTGTCTCTGTGTCTCTGTCTCTGTGTCTCTGTCTCTGTGTCTCTGTCGCGGTGTCTCTGTCTCGGTGCCTCTGTCTCTGTGTCTCTGTCTCTGTGTCTCTGTCTCTGTGTCTCTGTCTCCGTGTCTCCGTCTCCGTGTCTCTGTCTCCGTGACTGTCTCTGTGTCTCTGTCTCTGTGTCTCTGTCATGCGTCTCTGTCTCTGCGTCTCTATCTCTGCGTCTCTGTCTCTGTGTCTCTGTCTCTGTGTCTCTGTCTCTGTGTCTCTGTCTCTGTGTCTCTGTCTTTGTGTCTCTGTCTCTGTGTCTCTGTCTCTGTGTCTCCGTCTCTGTGTCTCTGTCTCTGTGTCTCTGTCTCTGTGTCTCTGAATCTCTGTCTCTCAGTCCCTGTCTCTGTGTCTCTGTCTCTGTGTCTCTGTCTCTGTGTCTCTGTCTCTGTGTCTCTGTCTCTGTGCATCTGTCTCTGCGTCTCTGTGTCTCTGTCTCTGTCTCTGTGTCCCTGTCTCTGAGTCCCTCTCGCTGTGTCCCAGTCTCTGTGTCTCTGTCTCTGTGTCTCTGTCTCTATGTCTCTGTCTGTGTGAAACTGCGTCTGAATCTCTGTATCTGTGTCTCTGTCCCTGTGTCTCCGTCTCTGTGTATCTGTCTCTGTCTCTGCGTGTGTGTCTCTGTGTCTGTCCCTGTGTGTATGACTCAGTCTCTGAGTCTCTGTCTCTGTGTCTCTGTCTCTGTCTCTGTCTCCGTGTCTCTGTCTCTGTGTCTCTGTCTCTGTGTCTCTGTCTCTGTGTCTCTGTCAGTGTCTATGTCTCTGTGTCTCTGTCTCTGTTTCTCGGTCTCTGGGTCTCTGTCTCTATGTCCCTGTCTATGCGCCTCTGTCCCTCTGTCTCCGTCTCTGTGCCTCTGTCTCTGTCTCTGTCTCTGAGCCTCTGTCTCTGTGTCCCTGTCTCTGTGTCTGTGTCCCTGTGTCCCCGTCTTTGCGTCTCTGTCTCTGTCTCTGTGTCTCTGCCTCTGTGTCCCTGTCTCTGCGTCTCTGTGTCTCTGTCTCCGTCTCTGTGTCTCTGTCTCTGTGTCTCTGTCTCTGTGTCTCTGTCTCCGTGTCTCTGTCTCTGTGTCTCTGTCTCTGTGTCTCTGTCTCTGTGTCTCTGTCTCTGTGTCTCTGTCTCTGTGTACCTGTCTCTGCGTCTCTGTGTCTCTGTCTCTGTCTCTGTGTCCCTGTCTCTGAGTCCCTCTCGCTGTGTCCCAGTCTCTGTGTCTCTGTCTGTGTGTCTCTGCCTCTGTTTCTCTGTCTCTGTGTCTCTGTCTCTGTCTCTGTCTCTGTTTCTGTTTCTCTGTGTCTCTGTCCCTGTGTCCCTGTCCCTGTGTCTCCGTCTCTGTGTTTCTGTCATTATGTCTCTGTCTCTGTGTCTCTGTCTCTGTGAATCTGTCTCTGTATCTCTGTCTCTCTGACCCTGTCTCTGTGTCACTGTCTCTGAATCTCTGTCTCTGTGTCTCTGTCTCTGTGTCTCTCTCCCTGTGTCACGGTGTCTGTGTCTCGGTCTCTGTGTCTCTGTCTCTGCGTCTCTTTCTCTGTGTCTGTGTCTCCGTCTCTGTGTCTCTGTCTCTCTGTCTCAGTGTCCCTGTCTCTGTGTCTCTGTCTCTGTGTCTCTGTCTCTGTGTCTCTGTCTCTGTGTCTCTGTCTCTGTGTCTCTGTCTCTGTGTCTCTGTCTCTGTGTCTCTGTCGCGGTGTCTCTGTCTCGGTGTCTCTGTCTCTGTGTCTCTGTCTCTGTGTCTCTGTCTCTGTGTCTCTGTCTCCGTGTCTCCGTCTCCGTGTCTCTGTCTCCGTGTCTGTCTCTGTGTCTCTGTCTCTGTGTCTCTGTCATGCGTCTCTGTCTCTGCGTCTCTATCTCTGCGTCTCTGTCTCTGCCTCTCTGTCTCTGTGTCCCTGTCTCTGTGTCGGTCTCTATGTCTCTGTGTCTGTGTCTCTGGCGCTGTGTATCTGTCTCTGTCTCTGTCTCTGTGTCCTTGTCTTTGAGTCTCTCTCTCTGTGTCTCGGCCTCTCTGTCTCTGTCTCTGTGTCTCTGTCTCTGTGTCCCTGTCTCTGTGTCTCTGTCTCTGTGTCTCTGTCTCTGTGTCTCTGTCTCTGTGTATCTGTCTCTGCGTCTCTGTCTCTGTGTCTCTGTCTCTGTGTCTCTGTCTCTGTGTCTCTGTCTCTGTGTCTCTGTCTCTGTGTCTCTGTCTCTGTGTCTCTGTCTCTGTGTCTCTGTCTCTGTGTCTCTGTCTCTGTGTCTCTGTCTCTGTGTCTCTGTCTCTGTGTCTCTGTCTCTGTGTCTCTGTCTCTGTGTCTCTGTCTCTGTGTCTCTGTCTCTGTGTCTCTGTCTCTGTGTCTCTGTCTCTGTGTCTCTGTCTCTGTGTCTCTGTCTCTGTGTCTCTGTCTCTGTGTCTCTGTCTCTGTGTCTCTGTCTCTGTGTCTCTGTCTCTGTGTCTCTGTCTCTGTGTCTCTGTCTCTGTGTCTCTGTCTCTGTGTCTCTGTCTCTGTGTCTCTGTCTCTGTGTCTCTGTCTCTGTGTCTCTGTCTCTGTGTCTCTGTCTCTGTGTCTCTGTCTCTGTGTCTCTGTCTCTGTGTCTCTGTCTCTGTGTCTCTGTCTCTGTGTCTCTGTCTCTGTGTCTCTGTCTCTGTGTCTCTGTCTCTGTGTCTCTGTCTCTGTGTCTCTGTCTCTGTGTCTCTGTCTCTGTGTCTCTGTCTCTGTGTCTCTGTCTCTGTGTCTCTGTCTCTGTGTCTCTGTCTCTGTGTCTCTGTCTCTGTGTCTCTGTCTCTGTGTCTCTGTCTCTGTGTCTCTGTCTCTGTGTCTCTGTCTCTGTGTCTCTGTCTCTGTGTCTCTGTCTCTGTGTCTCTGTCTCTGTGTCTCTGTCTCTGTGTCTCTGTCTCTGTGTCTCTGTCTCTGTGTCTCTGTCTCTGTGTCTCTGTCTCTGTGTCTCTGTCTCTGTGTCTCTGTCTCTGTGTCTCTGTCTCTGTGTCTCTGTCTCTGTGTCTCTGTCTCTGTGTCTCTGTCTGTGTGTCTCTGCCTCTGTTTCTCTGCCTCTGTGTCTCTGTCTCTGTCTCTGTCGCTGTTTCTGTTTCTCTGTGTCTCTGTCCCTGTGTCCCTGTCCCTGTGTCTCCGTCTCTGTGTTTCTGTCATTATGTCTCTGTCTCTGTGTCTCTGTCTCTGTGAATCTGTCTCTGTATCTCTGTCTCTCTGACCCTGTCTCTGTGTCACTGTCTCTGAATCTCTGTCTCTGTGTCTCTGTCTCTGTGTCTCTCTCCCTGTGTCACGGTCTCTGTGTCTCGGTCTCTGTGTCTCTGTCTCTGCGTCTCTTTCTCTGTGTCTGTGTCTCCGTCTCTGTGTCTCTGTCTCTCTGTCTCAGTGTCCCTGTCTCTGTGTCTCTGTCTCTGTGTCTCTGTCTCTGTGTCTCTGTCTCTGTGTCTCTGTCTCTGTGTCTCTGTCTCTGTGTCTCTGTCTCTGTGTCTCTGTCTCTGTGTCTCTGTCTCTGTGTCTCTGTCGCGGTGTCTCTGTCTCGGTGTCTCTGTCTCTGTGTCTCTGTCTCTGTGTCTCTGTCTCTGTGTCTCTGTCTCCGTGTCTCCGTCTCCGTGTCTCTGTCTCCGTGTCTGTCTCTGTGTCTCTGTCTCTGTGTCTCTGTCTCTGCGTCTCTGTCTCTGCGTCTCTATCTCTGCGTCTCTGTCTCTGCGTCTCTGTCTCTGTGTCCCTGTCTCTGTGTCGGTCTCTGTGTCTCTGTCTCTGTGTCTCTGGCGCTGTGTATCTGTCTCTGTCTCTGTCTCTGTGTCCTTGTCTTTGAGTCTCTCTCTCTGTGTCTCGGCCTCTCTGTCTCAGTCTCTGTGTCTCTGTCTCTGTGTCCCTGTCTCTGTGTCTCTGTCTCTGCGTCTCTGTCTCTGTGTCTCTGTCTCTGTGTATCTGTCTCTGCGTCTCTGCCTCTGTGTCTCTGTCTCTGTGTCTCTGTCTCTGTGTCTCTGTCTCTGTGTCTCTGTCTCTGTGTCTCTGTCTCTGTGTCTCTGTCTCTGTGTCTCTGTCTCTGTGTCTCTGTCTCTGTGTCTCTGTCTCTGTGTCTCTGTCTCTGTGTCTCTGTCTCTGTGTCTCTGTCTCTGTGTCTCTGTCTCTGTGTCTCTGTCTCTGTGTCTCTGTCTCTGTGTCTCTGTCTCTGTGTCTCTGTCTCTGTGTCTCTGTCTCTGTGTCTCTGTCTCTGTGTCTCTGTCTCTGTGTCTCTGTCTCTGTGTCTCTGTCTCTGTGTCTCTGTCTCTGTGTCTCTGTCTCTGTGTCTCTGTCTCTGTGTCTCTGTCTCTGTGTCTCTGTCTCTGTGTCTCTGTCTCTGTGTCTCTGTCTCTGTGTCTCCGTCTCTGCGTCTCTTTCTCTGTGTCTGTGTCTCCGTCTCTGTGTCTCTGTCTCTCTGTCTCAGTGTCCCTGTCTCTGTGTCTCTGTCTCTGTCTCTGTGTCTCTGTCTCTGTGTCTCTGTCTCTGTGTGTCTGTCTCTGTGTCTCTGTCTCGGTGTCTCTGTCTCGGTGTCTCTGTCTCTGTGTCTCTGTCTCTGTGTCTCTGTCTCTGTGTGTCTGTCTCTGTGTCTCTGTCTCGGTGTCTCTGTCTCGGTGTCTCTGTCTCTGTGTCTCTGTCTCTGTGTCTCTGTCTCTGTGTCTCTGCCTCCGTGTCTCTGTCTCCGTGTCTCTGTCTCCGTGTCTCTGTCTCCGTGTCTGTCTCTGTGTCTCTGTCTCTGTGTCTCTGTCTCTGCGTCTCTATCTCTGCATCCCTGTCTCTGCGTCTCTGTCTCTGTGTGTCTGTCTCTGTGTCTCTGTCTCTCTGTCTCAGTGTCCCTGTCTCCGTGTCTCTGTCTCTGTCTCTGTGTCTCTGTCTCTGTGTCTCTGTCTCTGTGTCTCTGTCTCTGTGTCTCTGTCTCTGTGTGTCTGTCTCTGTGTCTCTGTCTCTGCGTCTCTATCTCTGCGTCTCTGTCTCTGCGTCTCTGTCTCTGTGTCCCTGTCTCTGTGTCGGTCTCTATGTCTCTGTGTCTGTGTCTCTGGCTCTGTGTATCTGTATCTGTCTCTGTCTCTGTGTCCTTGTCCTTGAGTCTCTCTCTCTGTGTCTCGGCCTCTCTGTCTCTGTCTCTGTGTCTCTGCCTCTGTGTCTCTGTCTCTGTGTCTCTGTCTCTGTGTCTCTGTCTCTGTGTCTCTGTCTCTCTGTCTCTGTCTCTGTGTCTCTGTCTCTGCGTCTCTATCTCTGCGTCTCTGTCTCTGTGTCCCTGTCTCTGTGTCGGTCTCTGTGTCTCTGTCTCTGTGTCTCTGGCGCTGTGTATCTGTCTCTGTCTCTGTCTCTGTGTCCTTGTCTTTGAGGCTCTCTCTCTGTGTCTCGGCCTCTCTGTCTCTGTCTCTGTGTCTCTGTCTCTGTGTCCCTGTCTCTGTGTCTCTGTCTCTGTGTCTCTGTCTCTGTGTATCTGTCTCTGCGTCTCTGTCTCTGTGTCTCTGTCTCTGTGTCTCTGTCTCTGTGTCTCTGTCTCTGTGTCTCTGTCTCTGTGTCTCTGTCTCTGTGTCTCTGTCTCTGTGTCTCTGTCTCTGTGTCTCTGTCTCTGTGTCTCTGTCTCTGTGTCTCTGTCTCTGTGTCTCTGTCTCTGTGTCTCTGTGTCTGTGTCTCTGTCTCTGTGTCTCTGTCTCTGTGTCTCTGTCTCTGTGTCTCTGTCTCTGTGTCTCTGTCTCTGTGTCTCTGTCTCTGTGTCTCTGTCTCTGTGTCTCTGTCTCTGTGTCTCTGTCTCTGTGTCTCTGTCTCTGTGTCTCTGTCTCTGTGTCTCTGTCTCTGTGTCTCTGTCTCTGTGTCTCTGCCTCTGTGTCTCTGCCTCTGTGTCTCTGTCTCTGTGTCTCTGTCTCTGTGTCTCTGTCTCTGTGTCTCTGTCTCTGTGTCTCTGTCTCTGTGTCTCTGTCTCTGTGTCTCTGTCTCTGTGTCTCTGTCTCTGTGTCTCTGTCTCTGTGTCTCTGTCTCTGTGTCTCTGTCTCTGTGTCTCTGTCTCTGTGTCTCTGTCTCTGTGTCTCTGTCTCTGTGTCTCTGTCCCTGTGTCTCTGTCTCTGTGTCTCTGTCTCTGTGTCTCTGTCTCTGAGTCCCTCTCGCTGTGTCCCAGTCTCTGTGTCTCTGTCTGTGTGTCTCTGCCTCTGTTTCTCTGTCTCTGTGTCTCTGTCTCTGTCTCTGTCTCTGTTTCTGTTTCTCTGTGTCTCTGTCCCTGTGTCCCTGTCCCTGTGTCTCCGTCTCTGTGTTTCTGTCATTATGTCTCTGTCTCTGTGTCTCTGTCTCTGTGAATCTGTCTCTGTATCTCTGTCTCTCTGACCCTGTCTCTGTGTCACTGTCTCTGAATCTCTGTCTCTGTGTCTCTGTCTCTGTGTCTCTCTCCCTGTGTCACGGTCTCTGTGTCTCGGTCTCTGTGTCTCTGTCTCTGCGTCTCTTTCTCAGTGTCTGTGTCTCCGTCTCTGTGTCTCTGTCTCTCTGTCTCAGTGTCCCTGTCTCTGTGTCTCTGTCTCTGTGTCTCTGTCTCTGTGTCTCTGTCTCTGTGTCTCTGTCTCTGTGTCTCTGTCTCTGTGTCTCTGTCGCGGTGTCTCTGTCTCGGTGTCTCTGTCTCTGTGTCTCTGTCTCTGTGTCTCTGTCTCTGTGTCTCTGTCTCCGTGTCTCCGTCTCCGTGTCTCTGTCTCCGTGACTGTCTCTGTGTCTGTGTCTCTGTGTCTCTGTCATGCGTCTCTGTCTCTGCGTCTCTATCTCTGCGTCTCTGTCTCTGTGTCTCTGTCTCTGTGTCTCTGTCTCTGTGTCTCTGTCTCTGTGTCTCTGTCTCTGTGTCTCTGTCTCTGTGTCTCTGTCTCTGTGTCTCTGTCTTTGTGTCTCTGTCTCTGTGTCTCTGTCTCTGTGTCTATGTCTCTGAGTATCTGTCTCTGTGTCTCTGTCTCTCTGTCTCTGAATCTCTGTCTCTCAGTCCCTGTCTCTGTGTCTCTGTCTCTGTGTCTCTGTCTCTGTGTCTCTGTCTCTGTGTCTCTGTCTCTGTGTCTCTGTCTCTGTGTCTCTGTCTCTGTGTCTCTGTCTCTGTGTCTCTGTCTCTGTGTATCTGTCTCTGCGTCTCTGTGTCTCTGTCCCTGTCTCTGTGTCCCTGTCTCTGAGTCCCTCTCGCTGTGTCCCAGTCTCTGTGTCTCTGTCTCTGTGTCTCTGTCTCTATGTCTCTGTCTGTGTGAAACTGCGTCTGAATCTCTGTATCTGTGTCCCTGTCTCTGTGTCTCTGTCCCTGTGTCTCCGTCTCTGTGTATCTGTCTCTGTCTCTGTGTGTGTGTCTCTGTGTCTGTCCCTGTGTGTATGACTCAGTGTCTGAGTCTCTGTCTCTGTGTCTCTGTCTCTGTCTCTGTCTCTGTGTCTCTGTCTCTGTGTCTCTGTCTCTGTGTCTCTGTCAGTGTCTATGTCTCTGTGTCTCTGTCTCTGTTTCTCGGTCTCTGAGTCTCTGTCTCTATGTCCCTGTCTATGCGCTTCTGTCCCTCTGTCTCCGTCTCTGTGCCTCTGTCTCTGTCTCTGTCTCTGAGCCTCTGTATCTGTGTCCCTGTCTCTGTGTCTGTGTCCCTGTGTCCCCGTCTTTGCGTCTCTGTCTCTGTCTCTGTGTCTCTGCCTCTGTGTCCCTGTCTCTGCGTCTCTGTGTCTCTGTCTCTGTCTCTGTGTCTCTGTCTCTGTGTCTCTGTCTCCGTGTCTCTGTCTCCGTGTCTCTGTCTCCGTGTCTCTGTCTCCGTGTCTGTCTCTGTGTCTCTGTCTCTGCGTCTCTATCTCTGCGTCTCTGTCTCTGCGTCTCTGTCTCTGTGTCCCTGTCTCTGTGTCGGTCTCTATGTCTCTGTGTCTGTGTCTCTGGCTCTGTGGATCTGTCTCTGTCGCTGTCTCTGTGTCCTTGTCTTTGAGACTCTCTCTCTGTGTCTCGGCCTCTCTGTCTCTGTCTCTGTGTCTCTGTCTCTGTGTCTCTGTCTCTGTGTCTCTGTCTCTGTGTCTCTGTCTCTGTGTCTCTGTCTCTGTGTCTCTGTCTCTGTGTCTCTGTCTCTGTGTCTCTGTCTCTGTGTCTCTGTCTCTGTGTATCTGTCTCTGCGTCTCTGTCTCTGTGTCTCTGTCTCTGTGTCTCTGTCTCTGTGTCTCTGTCCCTGTGTCTCTGTCTCTGTGTCTCTGTCTCTGTGTCTCTGTCTCTGTGTCTCTGTCTCTGTGTCTCTGTCTCTGTGTCTCTGTCTCTGTGTCTCTGTCTCTGTGTCTCTGTCTCTGTGTCTCTGTCTCTGTGTCTCTGTCTCTGTGTCTCTGTCTCTGTGTCTCTGTCTCTGTGTCTCTGTCTCTGTGTCTCTGTCTCTGTGTCTCTGTCTCTGTGTCTCTGTCTCTGTGTCTCTGTCTCTGTGTCTCTGTCTCTGTGTCTCTGTCTCTGTGTCTCTGTCTCTGTGTCTCTGTCTCTGTGTCTCTGTCTCTGTGTCTCTGTCTCTGTGTCTCTGTCTCTGTGTCTCTGTCTCTGTGTCTCTGTCTCTGTGTCTCTGTCTCTGTGTCTCTGTCTCTGTGTCTCTGTCTCTGTGTCTCTGTCTCTGTGTCTCTGTCTCTGTGTCTCTGTCTCTGTGTCTCTGTCTCTGTGTCTCTGTCTCTGTGTCTCTGTCTCTGTGTCTCTGTCTCTGTGTCTCTGTCTCTGTGTCTCTGTCTCTGTGTCTCTGTCTCTGTGTCTCTGTCTCTGTGTCTCTGTCTCTGTGTCTCTGTCTCTGTGTCTCTGTCTCTGTGTCTCTGTCTCTGTGTCTCTGTCTCTGTGTCTCTGTCTCTGTGTCTCTGTCTCTGTGTCTCTGTCTCTGTGTCTCTGTCTCTGTGTCTCTGTCTCTGTGTCTCTGTCTCTGTGTCTCTGTCTCTGTGTCTCTGTCTCTGAGTCCCTCTCGCTGTGTCCCAGTCTCTGTGTCTCTGTCTGTGTGTCTCTGCCTCTGTTTCTCTGTCTCTGTGTCTCTGTCTCTGTCTCTGTCTCTGTTTCTGTTTCTCTGTGTCTCTGTCCCTGTGTCCCTGTCCCTGTGTCTCCGTCTCTGTGTTTCTGTCATTATGTCTCTGTCTCTGTGTCTCTGTCTCTGTGAATCTGTCTCTGTATCTCTGTCTCTCTGACCCTGTCTCTGTGTCACTGTCTCTGAATCTCTGTCTCTGTGTCTCTATCTCTGTGTCTCTCTCCCTGTGTCACGGTGTCTGTGTCTCGGTCTCTGTGTCTCTGTCTCTGCGTCTCTTTCTCTGTGTCTGTGTCTCCGTCTCTGTGTCTCTGTCTCTCTGTCTCAGTGTCCCTGTCTCTGTGTCTCTGTCTCTGTGTCTCTGTCTCTGTGTCTCTGTCTCTGTGTCTCTGTCTCTGTGTCTCTGTCATGCGTCTCTGTCTCTGCGTCTCTATCTCTGCGTCTCTGTCTCTGCGTCTCTGTCTCTGTGTCTCTGTCTCTGTGTCTCTGTCTCCGTGTCTCCGTCTCCGTGTCTCTGTCTCCGTGACTGTCTCTGTGTCTCTGTCTCTGTGTCTCTGTCATGCGTCTCTGCCTCTGCGTCTCTATCTCTGCGTCTCTGTCTCTGCGTCTCTGTCTCTGTGTCCCTGTCTCTGTGTCGGTCTCTATGTCTCTGTGTCTGTGTCTCTGGCGCTGTGTATCTGTCTCTGTCTCTGTCTCTGTGTCCTTGTCTTTGAGTCTCTCTCTCTGTGTCTCGGCCTCTCTGTCTCTGTCTCTGTGTCTCTGTCTCTGTGTCCCTGTCTCTGTGTCTCTGTCTCTGTGTCTCTGTCTCTGTGTCTCTGTCTCTGGGTATCTGTCTCTGCGTCTCTGTCTCTGTGTCTCTGTCTCTGTGTCTCTGTCTCTGTGTCTCTGTCTCTGTGTCTCTGTCTCTGTGTCTCTGTCTCTGTGTCTCTGTCTCTGTGTCTCTGTCTCTGTGTCTCTGTCTCTGTGTCTCTGTCTCTGTGTCTCTGTCTCTGTGTCTCTGTCTCTGTGTCTCTGTCTCTGTGTCTCTGTCTCTGTGTCTCTGTCTCTGTGTCTCTGTCTCTGTGTCTCTGTCTCTGTGTCTCTGTCTCTGTGTCTCTGTCTCTGTGTCTCTGTCTCTGTGTCTCTGTCTCTGTGTCTCTGTCTCTGTGTCTCTGTCTCTGTGTCTCTGTCTCTGTGTCTCTGTCTCTGTGTCTCTGTCTCTGTGTCTCTGTCTCTGTGTCTCTGTCTCTGTGTCTCTGTCTCTGTGTCTCTGTCTCTGTGTCTCTGTCTCTGTGTCTCTGTCTCTGTGTCTCTGTCTCTGTGTCTCTGTCTCTGTGTCTCTGTCTCGGTGTCTCTGTCTCTGTGTCTCTGTCTCTGTGTCTCTGTCTCTGTGTCTCTGTCTCCGTGTCTCCGTCTCCGTGTCTCCGTCTCCGTGTCTCTGTCTCCGTGTCTGTCTCTGTGTCTCTGTCTCTGTGTCTCTGTCTCTGTGTCTCTGTCTCTGTGTCTCTGTCTCTGTGTCTCTGTCTCTGTGTCTCTGTCTCTGTGTCTCTGTCTCTGTGTCTCTGTCTCTGTGTCTCTGTCTCTGTGTCTCTGTCTCTGTGTCTCTGTCTCTGAGTCCCTCTCGCTGTGTCCCAGTCTCTGTGTCTCTGTCTGTGTGTCTCTGCCTCTGTTTCTCTGTCTCTGTGTCTCTGTCTCTGTCTCTGTCTCTGTTTCTGTTTCTCTGTGTCTCTGTCCCTGTGTCTCCGTCTCTGTGTTTCTGTCATTATGTCTCTGTCTCTGTGTCTCTGTCTCTGTGAATCTGTCTCTGTATCTCTGTCTCTCTGACCCTGTCTCTGTGTCACTGTCTCTGAATCTCTGTCTCTGTGTCTCTGTCTCTGTGTCTCTCTCCCTGTGTCACGGTGTCTGTGTCTCGGTCTCTGTGTCTCTGTCTCTGCGTCTCTTTCTCTGTGTCTGTGTCTCCGTCTCTGTGTCTCTGTCTCTCTGTCTCAGTGTCCCTGTCTCTGTGTCTCTGTCTCTGTGTCTCTGTCTCTGTGTCTCTGTCTCTGTGTCTCTGTCTCTGTGTCTCTGTCATGCGTCTCTGTCTCTGCGTCTCTATCTCTGCGTCTCTGTCTCTGCGTCTCTGTCTCTGAGTCCCTCTCGCTGTGTCCCAGTCTCTGTGTCTCTGTCTGTGTGTCTCTGCCTCTGTTTCTCTGTCTCTGTGTCTCTGTCTCTGTCTCTGTCTCTGTTTCTGTTTCTCTGTGTCTCTGTCCCTGTGTCCCTGTCCCTGTGTCTCCGTCTCTGTGTTTCTGTCATTATGTCTCTGTCTCTGTGTCTCTGTCTCTGTGAATCTGTCTCTGTATCTCTGTCTCTCTGACCCTGTCTCTGTGTCACTGTCTCTGAATCTCTGTCTCTGTGTCTCTATCTCTGTGTCTCTCTCCCTGTGTCACGGTGTCTGTGTCTCGGTCTCTGTGTCTCTGTCTCTGCGTCTCTTTCTCTGTGTCTGTGTCTCCGTCTCTGTGTCTCTGTCTCTCTGTCTCAGTGTCCCTGTCTCTGTGTCTCTGTCTCTGTGTCTCTGTCTCTGTGTCTCTGTCTCTGTGTCTCTGTCATGCGTCTCTGTCTCTGCGTCTCTATCTCTGCGTCTCTGTCTCTGCGTCTCTGTCTCTGTGTCTCTGTCTCTGTGTCTCTGTCTCCGTGTCTCCGTCTCCGTGTCTCTGTCTCCGTGACTGTCTCTGTGTCTCTGTCTCTGTGTCTCTGTCATGCGTCTCTGCCTCTGCGTCTCTATCTCTGCGTCTCTGTCTCTGCGTCTCTGTCTCTGTGTCCCTGTCTCTGTGTCGGTCTCTATGTCTCTGTGTCTGTGTCTCTGGCGCTGTGTATCTGTCTCTGTCTCTGTCTCTGTGTCCTTGTCTTTGAGTCTCTCTCTCTGTGTCTCGGCCTCTCTGTCTCTGTCTCTGTGTCTCTGTCTCTGTGTCCCTGTCTCTGTGTCTCTGTCTCTGTGTCTCTGTCTCTGTGTCTCTGTCTCTGGGTATCTGTCTCTGCGTCTCTGTCTCTGTGTCTCTGTCTCTGTGTCTCTGTCTCTGTGTCTCTGTCTCTGTGTCTCTGTCTCTGTGTCTCTGTCTCTGTGTCTCTGTCTCTGTGTCTCTGTCTCTGTGTCTCTGTCTCTGTGTCTCTGTCTCTGTGTCTCTGTCTCTGTGTCTCTGTCTCTGTGTCTCTGTCTCTGTGTCTCTGTCTCTGTGTCTCTGTCTCTGTGTCTCTGTCTCTGTGTCTCTGTCTCTGTGTCTCTGTCTCTGTGTCTCTGTCTCTGTGTCTCTGTCTCTGTGTCTCTGTCTCTGTGTCTCTGTCTCTGTGTCTCTGTCTCTGTGTCTCTGTCTCTGTGTCTCTGTCTCTGTGTCTCTGTCTCTGTGTCTCTGTCTCTGTGTCTCTGTCTCTGTGTCTCTGTCTCTGTGTCTCTGTCTCTGTGTCTCTGTCTCTGTGTCTCTGTCTCTGTGTCTCTGTCTCTGTGTCTCTGTCTCTGTGTCTCTGTCTCTGTGTCTCTGTCTCTGTGTCTCTGTCTCTGTGTCTCTGTCGCGGTGTCTCTGTCTCGGTGTCTCTGTCTCTGTGTCTCTGTCTCTGTGTCTCTGTCTCTGTGTCTCTGTCTCCGTGTCTCCGTCTCCGTGTCTCCGTCTCCGTGTCTCTGTCTCCGTGTCTGTCTCTGTGTCTCTGTCTCTGTGTCTCTGTCTCTGTGTCTCTGTCTCTGTGTCTCTGTCTCTGTGTCTCTGTCTCTGTGTCTCTGTCTCTGTGTCTCTGTCTCTGTGTCTCTGTCTCTGTGTCTCTGTCTCTGTGTCTCTGTCTCTGAGTCCCTCTCGCTGTGTCCCAGTCTCTGTGTCTCTGTCTGTGTGTCTCTGCCTCTGTTTCTCTGTCTCTGTGTCTCTGTCTCTGTCTCTGTCTCTGTTTCTGTTTCTCTGTGTCTCTGTCCCTGTGTCCCTGTCCCTGTGTCTCCGTCTCTGTGTTTCTGTCATTATGTCTCTGTCTCTGTGTCTCTGTCTCTGTGAATCTGTCTCTGTATCTCTGTCTCTCTGACCCTGTCTCTGTGTCACTGTCTCTGAATCTCTGTCTCTGTGTCTCTGTCTCTGTGTCTCTCTCCCTGTGTCACGGTGTCTGTGTCTCGGTCTCTGTGTCTCTGTCTCTGCGTCTCTTTCTCTGTGTCTGTGTCTCCGTCTCTGTGTCTCTGTCTCTCTGTCTCAGTGTCCCTGTCTCTGTGTCTCTGTCTCTGTGTCTCTGTCTCTGTGTCTCTGTCTCTGTGTCTCTGTCTCTGTGTCTCTGTCATGCGTCTCTGTCTCTGCGTCTCTATCTCTGCGTCTCTGTCTCTGCGTCTCTGTCTCTGTGTCTCTGCCTCTGTGTCTCGGTCTCCGTGTCTCCGTCTCCGTGTCTCTGTCTCCGTGACTGTCTCTGTGTCTCTGTCTCTGTGTCTCTGTCATGCGTCTCTGTCTCTGCGTCTCTATCTCTGCGTCTCTGTCTCTGTGTCTCTGTCTCTGTGTCTCTGTCTCTGTGTCTCTGTCTCTGTGTCTCTGTCTCTGTGTCTCTGTCTCTGTGTCTCTGTCTCTGTGTCTCTGTCTTTGTGTCTCTGTCTCTGTGTCTCTGTCTCTGTGTCTATGTCTCTGAGTATCTGTCTCTGTGTCTCTGTCTCTCTGTCTCTGAATCTCTGTCTCTCAGTCCCTGTCTCTGTGTCTCTGTCTCTGTGTCTCTGTCTCTGTGTCTCTGTCTCTGTGTCTCTGTCTCTGTGTCTCTGTCTCTGTGTCTCTGTCTCTGTGTATCTGTCTCTGCGTCTCTGTGTCTCTGTCTCTGTCTCTGTGTCCCTGTCTCTGAGTCCCTCTCGCTGTGTCCCAGTCTCTGTGTCTCTGTCTCTGTGTCTCTGTCTCTATGTCTCTGTCTGTGTGAAACTGCGTCTGAATCTCTGTATCTGTGTCCCTGTCTCTGTGTCTCTGTCCCTGTGTCTCCGTCTCTGTGTATCTGTCTCTGTCTCTGTGTGTGTGTCTCTGTGTCTGTCCCTGTGTGTATGACTCAGTCTCTGAGTCTCTGTCTCTGTGTCTCTGTCTCTGTCTCTGTCTCTGTCTCTGTGTCGCTGTCTCTGTGTCTCTGTCTCTGTGTCTCTGTCTCTGTGTCTCTGTCAGTGTCTATGTCTCTGTGTCTCTGTCTCTGTTTCTCGGTCTCTGAGTCTCTGTCTCTATGTCCCTGTCTATGCGCCTCTGTCCCTCTGTCTCCGTCTCTGTGCCTCTGTCTCTGTCTCTGTCTCTGAGCCTCTGTCTCTGTGTCCCTGTCTCTGTGTCTGTGTCCCTGTGTCCCCGTCTTTGCGTCTCTGTCTCTGTCTCTGTGTCTCTGCCTCTGTGTCCCTGTCTCTGCGTCTCTGTGTCTCTGTCTCTGTCTCTGTGTCTCTGTCTCTGTGTCTCTGTCTCTGTGTCTCTGTCTCCGTGTCTCTGTCTCCGTGTCTCTGTCTCCGTGTCTCTGTCTCCGTGTCTGTCTCTGTGTCTCTGTCTCTGTGTCTCTGTCTCTGCGTCTCTATCTCTGCGTCTCTGTCTCTGCGTCTCTGTCTCTGTGTCCCTGTCTCTGTGTCCGTCTCTATGTCTCTGTGTCTGTGTCTCTGGCTCTGTGTATCTGTCTCTGTCTCTGTCTCTGTGTCCTTGTCTTTGAGTCTCTGTCTCTGTGTCTCTGTCTCTGTGTCTCTGTCTCTGTGTCTCTGTCACTGTGTCTCTGTCTCTGTGTCTCTGTCTCCGTGTCTCTGTCTCCGTGTCTGTCTCTGTGTCTCTGTCTCTGTGTCTCTGTCTCTGCGTCTCTATCTCTGCGTCTCTGTCTCTGCGTCTCTGTCTCTGTGTCCCTATCTCTGTGTCGGTCTCTATGTCTCTGTGTCTGTGTCTCTGGCTCTGTGGATCTGTCTCTGTCGCTGTCTCTGTGTCCTTGTCTTTGAGTCTCTCTCTCTGTGTCTCGGCCTCTCTGTCTCTGTCTCGGTGTCTCTGTCTCTGCGTCTCTATCTCTGTGTCTCTGTCTCCGTGTCTCTGTCTCCGTGTCTCTGTCTCCGTGTCTCTGTCTCCGTGTCTGTCTCTGTGTCTCTGTCTCTGTGTCTCTGTCTCTGCGTCTCTGTCTCTGCATCCCTGTCTCTGCGTCTCTGTCTCTGTGTGTCTGTCTCTGTGTCTCTGTCTCTCTGTCTCAGTGTCCCTGTCTCTGTGTCTCTGTCTCTGTGTCTCTGTCTCTGTGTCTCTGTCTCTGTGTCTCTGTCTCTGTGTCTCTGTCAGTGTCTATGTCTCTGTGTCTCTGTCTCTGTTTCTCGGTCTCTGAGTCTCTGTCTCTATGTCCCTGTCTATGCGTCTCTGTCTCTGTGTCTCTGTCTCTGTGTCTCTGTCTCTGCGTCTCTATCTCTGCGTCTCTGTCTCTGCGTCTCTGTCTCTGTGTCCCTGTCTCTGTGTCGGTCTCTATGTCTCTGTGTCTGTGTCTCTGGCTCTGTGTATCTGTCTCTGTCTCGGTCTCTGTGTCTCTGTCTCTGCGTCTCTTTCTCTGTGTCTGTGTCTCCGTCTCTGTGTCTCTGTCTCTCTGTCTCAGTGTCCCTGTCTCTGTGTCTCTGTCTCTGTGTCTCTGTCTCTGTGTCTCTGTCTCTGTGTCTCTGTCTCTGTGTCTCTGTCTCCGTGTCTCTGTCTCCGTGTCTCTGTCTCCGTGTCTGTCTCTGTGTCTCTGTCTCTGTGTCTCTGTCTCTGCTTCTCTATCTCTGCGTCTCTGTCTCTGCGTCTCTGTCTCTGTGTCCCTGTCTCTGTGTCGGTCTCTATGTCTCTGTGTCTGTGTCTCTGGCTCTGTGTATCTGTATCTGTCTCTGTCTCTGTGTCCTTGTCCTTGAGTCTCTCTCTCTGTGTCTCGGCCTCTCTGTCTCTGTCTCTGTGTCTCTGCCTCTGTGTCTCTGTCTCTGTGTCTCTGTCTCTGTGTCTCTGTCTCTGTGTATCTGTCTCTGCGTCTCTGTCTCTGCGTCTCTGTCTCTGTGTCTCTGTCTCTGTGTCTCTGTCTCTGTGTCTCTGTCTCTGTGTCTCCGTCTCTGTGTCTCTGTCTCTGTGTCTCTGTCTCTGTGTCTCTGTCTCTGTGTCTCTGTCTCTGTGTCTCTGTCTCTGTGTCTCTGTCTCTGTGTCTCTGTCTCTGTGTCTCTGTCTCCGTGTGTCTGTCTCTGTGTCTCTGTCTCGGTGTCTCTGTCTCGGTGTCTCTGTCTCTGTGTCTCTGTCTCTGTGTCTCTGTCTCTGTGTCTCTGTCACTGTGTCTCTGTCTCTGTGTCTCTGTCTCCGTGTCTCTGTCTCCGTGTCTGTCTCTGTGTCTCTGTCTCTGTGTCTCTGTCTCTGCGTCTCTATCTCTGCGTCTCTGTCTCTGCGTCTCTGTCTCTGTGTCCCTGTCTCTGTGTCGGTCTCTATGTCTCTGTGTCTGTGTCTCTGGCTCTGTGGATCTGTCTCTGTCGCTGTCTCTGTGTCCTTGTCTTTGAGTCTCTCTCTCTGTGTCTCGGCCTCTCTGTCTCTGTCTCGGTGTCTCTGTCCCTGCGTCTCTATCTCTGTGTCTCTGTCTCCGTGTCTCTGTCTCCGTGTCTCTGTCTCCGTGTCTCTGTCTCCGTGTCTGTCTCTGTGTCTCTGTCTCTGTGTCTCTGTCTCTGCGTCTCTATCTCTGCGTCTCTGTCTCTGCGTCTCTGTCTCTGTGTCCCTGTCTCTGTGTCGGTCTCTATGTCTCTGTGTCTGTGTCTCTGGCTCTGTGTATCTGTATCTGTCTCTGTCTCTGTGTCCTTGTCCTTGAGTCTCTCTCTCTGTGTCTCGGCCTCTCTGTCTCTGTCTCTGTGTCTCTGCCTCTGTGTCTCTGTCTCTGTGTCTCTGTCTCTGTGTCTCTGTCTCTGTGTCTCTGTCTCTGTGTCTCTGTCGCGGTGTCTCTGTCTCGGTGTCTCTGTCTCTGTGTCTCTGTCTCTGTGTCTCTGTCTCTGTGTCTCTGTCTCCGTGTCTCCGTCTCCGTGTCTCTGTCTCCGTGTCTGTCTCTGTGTCTCTGTCTCTGCGTCTCTGTCTCTGCATCTCTATCTCTGCGTCTCTGTCTCTGCGTCTCTGTCTCTGTGTCCCTGTCTCTGTGTCGGTCTCTGTGTCTCTGTCTCTGTGTCTCTGGCGCTGTGTATCTGTCTCTGTCTCTGTCTCTGTGTCCTTGTCTTTGAGTCTCTCTCTCTGTGTCTCGGCCTCTCTGTCTCTGTCTCTGTGTCTCTGTCTCTGTGTCCCTGTCTCTGTGTCTCTGTCTCTGTGTCTCTGTCTCTGTGTCTCTGTCTCTGTGTCTCTGTCTCTGTGTCTCTGTCTCTGTGTCTCTGTCTCTGTGTCTCTGTCTCTGTGTCTCTGTCTCTGTGTCTCTGTCTCTGTGTCTCTGTCTCTGTGTCTCTGTCTCTGTGTCTCTGTCTCTGTGTTTCTGTCTCTGTGTCTCTGTCTCTGTGTCTCTGTCTCTGTGCCTCTGTCTCTGTGTCTCTGTCTCTGTGTCTCTGTCTCTGTGTCTCTGTCTCTGTGTCTCTGTCTCTGTGTCTCTGTCTCTGTGTCTCTGTCTCTGTGCCTCTGTCTCTGTGAATCTGTCTCTGTATCTCTGTCTCTCTGACCCTGTCTCTGTGTCACTGTCTCTGAATCTCTGTCTCTGTGTCTCTGTCTCTGTGTCTCTCTCGCTGTGTCACGGTCTCTGTGTCTCGGTCTCTGTGTCTCCGTCTCTGCGTCTCTTTCTCTGTGTCTGTGTCTCCGTCTCTGTGTCTCTGTCTCTCTGTCTCAGTGTCCCTGTCTCTGTGTCTCTGTCTCTGTGTCTCTGTCTCTGTCTCTGTGTCTCTGTCTCTGTGTCTCTGTCTCTGTGTCTCTGTCTCTGTGTGTCTGTCTCTGTGTCTCTGTCTCGGTGTCTCTGTCTCGGTGTCTCTGTCTCTGTGTCTCTGTCTCTGTGTCTCTGTCTCTCTGTCTCAGTGTCCCTGTCTCTGTGTCTCTGTCTCTGTCTCTGTGTCTCTGTCTCTGTGTCTCTGTCTCTGTGTCTCTGTCTCTGTGTCTCTGTCTCCGTGTCTCTGTCTCTGCGTCTCTATCTCTGCGTCTCTGTCTCTGCGTCTCTGTCTCTGTGTCCCTGTCTCTGTGTCGGTCTCTATGTCTCTGTGTCTGTGTCTCTGGCTCTGTGTATCTGTATCTGTCTCTGTCTCTGTGTCCTTGTCCTTGAGTCTCTCTCTCTGTGTCTCTGTCTCTGTGTCTCTGTCTCTGTGCCTCTGTCTCTGTGTCTCTGTCTCTGTGTCTCTGTCTCTGTGTCTCTGTCTCTGTGTCTCTGTCTCTGTGTCTCTGTCTCTGTGTCTCTGTCTCTGTGTCTCTGTCTCTGTGTCTCTGTCTCTGTGTCTCTGTCTCTGTGTCTCTGTCTCTGTGTCTCTCTCTCTGTGTCTCTGTCTCTCTGTCTCTGTCTCTGTGTCTCTGTCTCTGTGTCTCTGTCTCTGTGTCTCTGTCTCTGTGTCTCTGTCTCTGTGTCTCTGTCTCTGTGTCTCTGTCTCTGTGTCTCTGTCTCTGTGTCTCTGTCTCTGTGTCTCTGTATCTGTGTCTCTGTCTCTGTGTACCTGTCTCTGCGTCTCTGTGTCTCTGTCTCTGTCTCTGTGTCCCTGTCTCTGAGTCCCTCTCATTGTGTCCCAGTCTCTGTGTCTCTGTCTCTGTGTCTCTGTCTCTGTGTCTCTGTGTCTCTGTCTCGGTGTCTCTGTCTCGGTGTCTCTGTCTCTGTGTCTCTGTCTCTGTGTCTCTGTCTCTGTGTCTCTGCCTCCGTGTCTCTGTCTCCGTGTCTCTGTCTCCGTGTCTCTGTCTCCGTGTCTGTCTCTGTGTCTCTGTCTCTGTGTCTCTGTCTCTGCGTCTCTATCTCTGCGTCTCTGTCTGTGCGTCTCTGTCTCTGTGTGTCTGTCTCTGTGTCTCCGTCTCTGTGTCTCTGTCTCTCTGTCTCAGTGTCCCTGTCTCTGTGTCTCTGTCTCTGTTTCTGTGTCTCTGTCTCTGTATCTCTGTCTCTCTGACCCTGTCTCTGTGTCACTGTCTCTGAATCTCTGTCTCTGTGTCTCTGTCTCTGTGACTCTATCTCTGTCTCTGTGTCTCTGTCTCTGCGTCTCTATCTCTGCGTCTCTGTCTCTGCGTCTCTGTCTCTGTGTCCCTGTCTTTGTGTCTCTGTTTCTGTGTCGCTGTCTCTGTGTCTCCGTCTCTGTGTCTCCGTCTCTGTGTCTCTGTCTCTCTCACTGTATCCCTGTCTCTGTGTCTCTGTTTCTATGCCACTGTCTCTGTGTTTCCGTCTCTGTGTCTCTGTCTGTGTGTCTCTGCCTCTGTTTCTCTGTCTCTGTGTCTCTGTCTCTGTCTCTGTCTCTGTTTCTGTTTCTCTGTGTCTCTGTCCCTGTGTCCCTGTCCCTGTGTCTCCGTCTCTGTGTTTCTGTCATTATGTCTCTGTCTCTGTCTCTGTGTCTCTGTCTCTGTGTCTCTGTCTCTGTGTCTCTGCCTCTGTGTCTCTGTCTCTGTGTCCCTGTCTCTGTGTCTCTGTCTCTGTGTCTCTGTCTCTGTGTCTCTGTCTCTGTGTCTCTGTCTCTGTATCTCTGTCTCTCTGACCCTGTCTCTGTGTCACTGTCTCTGAATCTCTGTCTCTGTGTCTCTGTCTCTGTGTCTCTCTCCCTGTGTCACGGTCTCTGTGTCTCGGTCTCTGTGTCTCCGTCTCTGCGTCTCTTTCTCTGTGTCTGTGTCTCCGTCTCTGTGTCTCTGTCTCTCTGTCTCAGTGTCGCTGTCTCTGTGTCTCTGTCTCTGTGTCTCTGTCTCTGTGTCTCTGTCTCTGTGTCTCTGTCTCTGTGTCTCTGTCTCTGTGTCTCTGGCTCTGTGTCTCTGTCTCTGTGTCTCTGTCTCTGTCTCTGTGTCTCTGTCTCTGTGTCTCTGTCTCTGTGTATCTGTCTCTGCGTCTCTGCGTCTCTGTCTCTGTCTCTGTGTCCCTGTCTCTGAGTCTCTCTCGCTGTGTCTCTGTCTCTGTGTCCCTGTCTCCGTGTCTCTGTCCCAGAGTCTCGGTCTCTGTGTCTCGGTGTCTGTGGCTCTGTCTCCGTGTCTCTGTCCCTTTGTCTCTGTCTCTGTGTATCGGTCTCTGTGTCTCCGTCTCTGTGCCTCTGTCTCTGTCTCTGTCTCTGAGCCTCTGTCTCTGTGTCCCTGTCTCTGTGTCTGTGTTCCTGTGTCCCCGTCTTTGCGTCTCTGTCTCTGTCTCTGTGTCTCTGCCTCTGTGTCCCTGTCTCTGCGTCTCTGTGTCTCTGTCTCAGTCTCTGTGTCGCTGTCTCGGTGTCTCCGTCTCTGTGTCTCTGTCTCTGTGTCTCTGTCTCTGTGTCTCTGTCTACGTGTCTCTGTCTCTGTGTCTCTGTCTCTGTGTCTCTGTCTCTGTGTCTCTGTCTCTGTGTCTCTGTCTCTGTGTCTCTGTCTCTGTGTCTCTGTCTCTGTGTCTCTGTCTCTGTGTCTCTGTCTCTGTTCTCTGTCTCTGTGCCTCTGTCTCTGTGTCTCTGTCTCTGTGTCTCTGTCGCTGTGTCTCTGTCTCTGTGTCTCTGTCTCTGTGTCTCTGTCTCTGTGTCTCCGTCTCTGTGTCTCTGTCTCTGTGTATCTGTCTCTGCGTCTCTGTGTCTCTGTCTCTGTCTCTGTGTCCCTGTCTCTGAGTCTCTCTCGCTGTGTCCCAGTCTCTGTGTCTCTGTCTCTGTGTCTCTGTCTCTATGTCTCTGTCTCTGTGAAACTGTCTCTGTGTCTCTGTCTCTGTGTCTCTGTCTCTGTCTCTGTGTCTCTGTCTCTGTGTCTCTGTCTCTGTGTCTCTGTCTCTGTGTATCTGTCTCTGCGCCTCTGTGTCTCTGTCTCTGTCTCTGTGTCCCTGTCTCTGAGTCTCTCTCGCTGTGTCCCAGTCTCTGTGTCTCTGTCTCTGTGTCTCTGTCTCTATGGCTCTGTCTCTGTGAAACTGCGTCTGAATCTCTGTATCTGTGTCCCTGTCTCTGTGTCTCTGTCCCTGTGTCTCCATCTCTGTGTATCTGTCTCTGTCTCTGTGTGTGTGTCTCTGTGTCTGTCCCTGTGTGTATGACTCAGTCTCTGAGTCTCTGTCTCTGTGTCTCTGTCTCTGTCTCTGTCTCTGTGTCTCTGTCTCTGTGTCTCTGTCTATGTGTCTATGTCTCTGTGTCTCTGTCTCTGTTTCTCGGTCTCTGAGTCTCTGTCTCTATGTCCCTGTCTCTGCGCCTCTGTCCCTCTGTCTCCGTCTCTGTGCCTCTGTCTCTGTCTCTGTCTCTGAGCCTCTGTCTCTGTGTCCCTGTCTCTGTGTCTGTGTCCCTGTGTCCCCGTCTTTGCGTCTCTGTCTCTGTCTCTGTGTCTCTGCCTCTGTGTCCCTGTCTCTGCGTCTCTGTGTCTCTGTCTCTGTCTCTGTATCGCTGTCTCTGTGTCTCTGTCTCTGTGTCTCTGTCTCTGTGTCTCTGTCTCTGTGTCTCTGTCTCTGTGCCTCTGTCTCTGTCTCTCTGTCTCAGTGTCGCTGTCTCTGTGTCTCTGTCTCTGTGTCTCTGTCTCTGTGTCTCTGTCTCTGTGTCTCTGTCTCTGTGTCTCTGTCTCTGTGTCTCTGTCTCTGTGTCTCTGGCTCTGTGTCTCTGTCTCTGTGTCTCTGTCTCTGTCTCTGTGTCTCTGTCTCTGTGTCTCTGTCTCTGTGTATCTGTCTCTGCGTCTCTGCGTCTCTGTCTCTGTCTCTGTGTCCCTGTCTCTGAGTCTCTCTCGCTGTGTCTCTGTCTCTGTATCCCTGTCTCCGTGTCTCTGTCCCAGAGTCTCGGTCTCTGTGTCTCGGTGTCTGTGGCTCTGTCTCCGTGTCTCTGTCCCTTTGTCTCTGTCTCTGTGTATCGGTCTCTGTGTCTCCGTCTCTGTGCCTCTGTCTCTGTCTCTGTCTCTGAGCCTCTGTCTCTGTGTCCCTGTCTCTGTGTCTGTGTTCCTGTGTCCCCGTCTTTGCGTCTCTGTCTCTGTCTCTGTGTCTCTGCCTCTGTGTCCCTGTCTCTGCGTCTCTGTGTCTCTGTCTCAGTCTCTGTGTCGCTGTCTCGGTGTCTCCGTCTCTGTGTCTCTGTCCCTCTCACTGTGTCCCGGTCTCTGTGTCTCTGTCTCTATGTCACTGTCTCTGTGTCTCCGTCTCTGTGTCTCAGTCTCTGTGTCTCTGTCTGTGTGCCTCTGCCCCTGTGCCTCTGTCTCCGTCTCAGTGTCTCTGTTTCTGTGTCTCTGTCTCTGTGTCTCCGCCTCTGTTTTTCCGTCTCTGTGTCTCTGTCTGTGTGTCTCTGCCTCTGTTTCTCTGTCTCTGTCTCAGTGTCCCTGTCTCTGTGTCTCTGTCTCTGTTTCTGTGTCTCTGTCTCTGTATCTCTGTCTCTCTGACCCTGTCTCTGTGTCACTGTCTCTGAATCTCTGTCTCTGTGTCTCTCTCCCTGTGTCACGGTCTCTGTGTCTCGGTCTCTGTGTCTCCGTCTCTGCGTCTCTTTCTCTGTGTCTGTGTCTCCGTCTCTGTGTCTCTGTCTCTCTGTCTCAGTGTCCCTGTCTCTGTGTCTCTATCTCTGTCTCTGTGTCTCTGTCTCTGTGTCTCTGTCTCTGTGTCTCCGCCTCTGTGTTTCCGTCTCTGTGTCTCTGTCTGTGTGTCTCTGCCTCTGTTTCTCTGTCTCTGTGTCTCTGTCTCTGTCTCTGTCTCTGTTTCTGTTTCTCTGTGTCTCTGTCCCTGTGTCCCTGTCCCTGTGTCTCCGTCTCTGTGTTTCTGTCATTATGTCTCTGTCTCTGTGTCTCTGTCTCTGTGAATCTGTCTCTGTATCTCTGTCTCTTTGACCCTGTCTCTGTGTCACTGTCTCTGAATCTCTGTCTCTGTGTCTCTGTCTCTGTGTCTCTCTCCCTGTGTCACGGTCTCTGTGTCTCGGTCTCTGTGTCTCCGTCTCTGCGTCTCTTTCTCTGTGTCTGTGTCTCCGTCTCTGTGTCTCTGTCTCTCTGTCTCAGTGTCCCTGTCTCTGTGTCTCTGTCTCTGTGTCTCTGTCTCTGTGTCTCTGTCTACGTGTCTCTGTCTCTGTGTCTCTGTCTCTGTGTCTCTGTCTCTGTGTCTCTGTCTCAGTGTCTCTGTTTCTGTGTCTCTGTCTCTGTGTCTCCGCCTCTGTTTTTCCGTCTCTGTGTCTCTGTCTGTGTGTCTCTGCCTCTGTTTCTCTGTCTCTGTCTCTGTGTCTCTGTCTCTGTGCCTCTGTCTCTGTGTCTCTGTCTCTGTGTCTCTGTCGCTGTGTCTCTGTCTCTGTGTCTCTGTCTCTGTGTCTCTGTCTCTGTGTCTCCGTCTCTGTGTCTCTGTCTCTGTGTATCTGTCTCTGCGTCTCTGTGTCTCTGTCTCTGTCTCTGTGTCCCTGTCTCTGAGTCTCTCTCGCTGTGTCCCAGTCTCTGTGTCTCTGTCTCTGTGTCTCTGTCTCTATGTCTCTGTCTCTGTGAAACTGTCTCTGTGTCTCTGTCTCTGTGTCTCTGTCTCTGTCTCTGTGTCTCTGTCTCTGTGTCTCTGTCTCTGTGTCTCTGTCTCTGTGTATCTGTCTCTGCGCCTCTGTGTCTCTGTCTCTGTCTCTGTGTCCCTGTCTCTGAGTCTCTCTCGCTGTGTCCCAGTCTCTGTGTCTCTGTCTCTGTGTCTCTGTCTCTATGGCTCTGTCTCTGTGAAACTGCGTCTGAATCTCTGTATCTGTGTCCCTGTCTCTGTGTCTCTGTCCCTGTGTCTCCATCTCTGTGTATCTGTCTCTGTCTCTGTGTGTGTGTCTCTGTGTCTGTCCCTGTGTGTATGACTCAGTCTCTGAGTCTCTGTCTCTGTGTCTCTGTCTCTGTCTCTGTCTCTGTGTCTCTGTCTCTGTGTCTCTGTCTATGTGTCTATGTCTCTGTGTCTCTGTCTCTGTTTCTCGGTCTCTGAGTCTCTGTCTCTATGTCCCTGTCTCTGCGCCTCTGTCCCTCTGTCTCCGTCTCTGTGCCTCTGTCTCTGTCTCTGTCTCTGAGCCTCTGTCTCTGTGTCCCTGTCTCTGTGTCTGTGTCCCTGTGTCCCCGTCTTTGCGTCTCTGTCTCTGTCTCTGTGTCTCTGCCTCTGTGTCCCTGTCTCTGCGTCTCTGTGTCTCTGTCTCTGTCTCTGTATCGCTGTCTCTGTGTCTCTGTCTCTGTGTCTCTGTCTCTGTGTCTCTGTCTCTGTGTCTCTGTCTCTGTGCCTCTGTCTCTGTGTCTCTGTCTCTGTGTCTCTGTGTCTCTGTCTCTGTCTCTGTGTCCCTGTCTCTGAGTCCCTCTCGCTGTGTCCCAGTCTCTGTGTCTCTGTCTCTGTGTCTCTGTCTCTATGTCTCTGTCTCTGTGAAACTGTCTCTGTGTCACGGTCTCTGTGTCTCGGTCTCTGTGTCTCCGTCTCTGCGTCTCTTTCTCTGTGTCTGTGTCTCCGTCTCTGTGTCTCTGTCTCTCTGTCTCAGTGTCCCTGTCTCTGTGTCTCTATCTCTGTCTCTGTGTCTCTGTCTCTGTGTCTCTGTCTCTGTGTCTCCGCCTCTGTGTTTCCGTCTCTGTGTCTCTGTCTGTGTGTCTCTGCCTCTATTTCTCTGTCTCTGTGTCTCTGTCTCTGTCTCTGTCTCTGTTTCTGTTTCTCTGTGTCTCTGTCCCTGTGTCCCTGTCCCTGTGTCTCCGTCTCTGTGTTTCTGTCATTATGTCTCTGTCTCTGTGTCTCAGTCTCTGTGAATCTGTCTCTGTATCTCTGTCTCTTTGACCCTGTCTCTGTGTCACTGTCTCTGAATCTCTGTCTCTGTGTCTCTGTCTCTGTGTCTCTCTCCCTGTGTCACGGTCTCTGTGTCTCGGTCTCTGTGTCTCCGTCTCTGCGTCTCTTTCTCTGTGTCTGTGTCTCCGTCTCTGTGTCTCTGTCTCTGTGTCTCTGTCTCTGTGTCTCTGTCTCTGTGTCTCTGTCTCTGTGTCTCTGTCTCTGTGTCTCTGTCTCTGTGTCTCTGTCTCCGTGTCTCTGTCTCTGTGCCTCTGTCTCTGTGTCTCTGTCTCTGTGTCTCTGTCGCTGTGTCTCTGTCTCTGTGTCTCTGTCTCTGTGTCTCCGTCTCTGTGTCTCCGTCTCTGTGTCTCTGTCTCTGTGTATCTGTCTCTGCGTCTCTGTGTCTCTGTCTCTGTCTCTGTGTCCCTGTCTCTGAGTCTCTCTCGCTGTGTCCCAGTCTCTGTGTCTCTGTCTCTGTGTCTCTGTCTCTATGTCTCTGTCTCTGTGAAACTGTCTCTGTGTCTCTGTCTCTGTGTCTCTGTCTCTGTCTCTGTGTCTCTGTCCCTGTGTCTCTGTCTCTGTGTCTCTGTCTCTGTGTCTCTGTCTCTGTGTCTCTGTCTCTGTGTCTCTGTCTCTGTGCCTCTGTCTCTGTCTCTCTGTCTCAGTGTCGCTGTCTCTGTGTCTCTGTCTCTGTGTCTCTGTCTCTGTGTCTCTGTCTCTGTGTCTCTGTCTCTGTGTCTCTGTCTCTGTGTCTCTGGCTCTGTGTCTCTGTCTCTGTGTCTCTGTCTCTGTCTCTGTGTCTCTGTCTCTGTGTCTCTGTCTCTGTGTATCTGTCTCTGCGTCTCTGCGTCTCTGTCTCTGTCTCTGTGTCCCTGTCTCTGAGTCTCTCTCGCTGTGTCTCTGTCTCTGTATCCCTGTCTCCGTGTCTCTGTCCCAGAGTCTCGGTCTCTGTGTCTCGGTGTCTGTGGCTCTGTCTCCGTGTCTCTGTCCCTTTGTCTCTGTCTCTGTGTATCGGTCTCTGTGTCTCCGTCTCTGTGCCTCTGTCTCTGTCTCTGTCTCTGAGCCTCTGTCTCTGTGTCCCTGTCTCTGTGTCTGTGTTCCTGTGTCCCCGTCTTTGCGTCTCTGTCTCTGTCTCTGTGTCTCTGCCTCTGTGTCCCTGTCTCTGCGTCTCTGTGTCTCTGTCTCAGTCTCTGTGTCGCTGTCTCGGTGTCTCCGTCTCTGTGTCTCTGTCCCTCTCACTGTGTCCCGGTCTCTGTGTCTCTGTCTCTATGTCACTGTCTCTGTGTCTCCGTCTCTGTGTCTCAGTCTCTGTGTCTCTGTCTGTGTGCCTCTGCCCCTGTGCCTCTGTCTCCGTCTCAGTGTCTCTGTTTCTGTGTCTCTGTCTCTGTGTCTCCGCCTCTGTTTTTCCGTCTCTGTGTCTCTGTCTGTGTGTCTCTGCCTCTGTTTCTCTGTCTCTGTCTCAGTGTCCCTGTCTCTGTGTCTCTGTCTCTGTTTCTGTGTCTCTGTCTCTGTATCTCTGTCTCTCTGACCCTGTCTCTGTGTCACTGTCTCTGAATCTCTGTCTCTGTGTCTCTCTCCCTGTGTCACGGTCTCTGTGTCTCGGTCTCTGTGTCTCCGTCTCTGCGTCTCTTTCTCTGTGTCTGTGTCTCCGTCTCTGTGTCTCTGTCTCTCTGTCTCAGTGTCCCTGTCTCTGTGTCTCTATCTCTGTCTCTGTGTCTCTGTCTCTGTGTCTCTGTCTCTGTGTCTCCGCCTCTGTGTTTCCGTCTCTGTGTCTCTGTCTGTGTGTCTCTGCCTCTGTTTCTCTGTCTCTGTGTCTCTGTCTCTGTCTCTGTCTCTGTTTCTGTTTCTCTGTGTCTCTGTCCCTGTGTCCCTGTCCCTGTGTCTCCGTCTCTGTGTTTATGTCATTATGTCTCTGTCTCTGTGTCTCTGTCTCTGTGAATCTGTCTCTGTATCTCTGTCTCTTTGACCCTGTCTCTGTGTCACTGTCTCTGAATCTCTGTCTCTGTGTCTCTGTCTCTGTGTCTCTCTCCCTGTGTCACGGTCTCTGTGTCTCGGTCTCTGTGTCTCCGTCTCTGCGTCTCTTTCTCTGTGTCTGTGTCTCCGTCTCTGTGTCTCTGTCTCTCTGTCTCAGTGTCCCTGTCTCTGTGTCTCTGTCTCTGTGTCTCTGTCTCTGTGTCTCTGTCTACGTGTCTCTGTCTCTGTGTCTCTGTCTCTGTGTCTCTGTCTCTGTGTCTCTGTCTCTGTGTCTCTGTCTCTGTGTCTCTGTCTCTGTGTCTCTGTCTCTGTGTCTCTGTCTCTGTGTCTCTGTCTCTGTGCCTCTGTCTCTGTGTCTCTGTCTCTGTGTCTCTGTCGCTGTGTCTCTGTCTCTGTGTCTCTGTCTCTGTGTCTCTGTCTCTGTGTCTCCGTCTCTGTGTCTCTGTCTCTGTGTATCTGTCTCTGCGTCTCTGTGTCTCTGTCTCTGTCTCTGTGTCCCTGTCTCTGAGTCTCTCTCGCTGTGTCCCAGTCTCTGTGTCTCTGTCTCTGTGTCTCTGTCTCTATGTCTCTGTCTCTGTGAAACTGTCTCTGTGTCTCTGTCTCTGTGTCTCTGTCTCTGTCTCTGTGTCTCTGTCTCTGTGTCTCTGTCTCTGTGTCTCTGTCTCTGTGTATCTGTCTCTGCGCCTCTGTGTCTCTGTCTCTGTCTCTGTGTCCCTGTCTCTGAGTCTCTCTCGCTGTGTCCCAGTCTCTGTGTCTCTGTCTCTGTGTCTCTGTCTCTATGGCTCTGTCTCTGTGAAACTGCGTCTGAATCTCTGTATCTGTGTCCCTGTCTCTGTGTCTCTGTCCCTGTGTCTCCATCTCTGTGTATCTGTCTCTGTCTCTGTGTGTGTGTCTCTGTGTCTGTCCCTGTGTGTATGACTCAGTCTCTGAGTCTCTGTCTCTGTGTCTCTGTCTCTGTCTCTGTCTCTGTGTCTCTGTCTCTGTGTCTCTGTCTATGTGTCTATGTCTCTGTGTCTCTGTCTCTGTTTCTCGGTCTCTGAGTCTCTGTCTCTATGTCCCTGTCTCTGCGCCTCTGTCCCTCTGTCTCCGTCTCTGTGCCTCTGTCTCTGTCTCTGTCTCTGAGCCTCTGTCTCTGTGTCCCTGTCTCTGTGTCTGTGTCCCTGTGTCCCCGTCTTTGCGTCTCTGTCTCTGTCTCTGTGTCTCTGCCTCTGTGTCCCTGTCTCTGCGTCTCTGTGTCTCTGTCTCTGTCTCTGTATCGCTGTCTCTGTGTCTCTGTCTCTGTGTCTCTGTCTCTGTGTCTCTGTCTCTGTGTCTCTGTCTCTGTGCCTCTGTCTCTGTGTCTCTGTCTCTGTGTCTCTGTGTCTCTGTCTCTGTCTCTGTGTCCCTGTCTCTGAGTCCCTCTCGCTGTGTCCCAGTCTCTGTGTCTCTGTCTCTGTGTCTCTGTCTCTATGTCTCTGTCTCTGTGAAACTGTCTCTGTGTCACGGTCTCTGTGTCTCGGTCTCTGTGTCTCCGTCTCTGCGTCTCTTTCTCTGTGTCTGTGTCTCCGTCTCTGTGTCTCTGTCTCTCTGTCTCAGTGTCCCTGTCTCTGTGTCTCTATCTCTGTCTCTGTGTCTCTGTCTCTGTGTCTCTGTCTCTGTGTCTCCGCCTCTGTGTTTCCGTCTCTGTGTCTCTGTCTGTGTGTCTCTGCCTCTATTTCTCTGTCTCTGTGTCTCTGTCTCTGTCTCTGTCTCTGTTTCTGTTTCTCTGTGTCTCTGTCCCTGTGTCCCTGTCCCTGTGTCTCCGTCTCTGTGTTTCTGTCATTATGTCTCTGTCTCTGTGTCTCAGTCTCTGTGAATCTGTCTCTGTATCTCTGTCTCTTTGACCCTGTCTCTGTGTCACTGTCTCTGAATCTCTGTCTCTGTGTCTCTGTCTCTGTGTCTCTCTCCCTGTGTCACGGTCTCTGTGTCTCGGTCTCTGTGTCTCCGTCTCTGCGTCTCTTTCTCTGTGTCTGTGTCTCTGTCTCTGTGTCTCTGTCTCTGTGTCTCTGTCTCTGTGTCTCTGTCTCTGTGTCTCTGTCTCTGTGTCTCTGTCTCTGTGTCTCTGTCTCCGTGTCTCTGTCTCTGTGCCTCTGTCTCTGTGTCTCTGTCTCTGTGTCTCTGTCGCTGTGTCTCTGTCTCTGTGTCTCTGTCTCTGTGTCTCCGTCTCTGTGTCTCCGTCTCTGTGTCTCTGTCTCTGTGTATCTGTCTCTGCGTCTCTGTGTCTCTGTCTCTGTCTCTGTGTCCCTGTCTCTGAGTCTCTCTCGCTGTGTCCCAGTCTCTGTGTCTCTGTCTCTGTGTCTCTGTCTCTATGTCTCTGTCTCTGTGAAACTGTCTCTGTGTCTCTGTCTCTGTGTCTCTGTCTCTGTCTCTGTGTCTCTGTCCCTGTGTCTCTGTCTCTGTGTCTCTGTCTCTGTGTATCTGTCTCTGCGCCTCTGTGTCTCTGTCTCTGTCTCTGTGTCCCTGTCTCTGAGTCTCTCTCGCTGTGTCCCAGTCTCTGTGTCTCTGTCTCTGTGTCTCTGTCTCTATGGCTCTGTCTCTGTGAAACTGCGTCTGAATCTCTGTATCTGTGTCCCTGTCTCTGTGTCTCTGTCCCTGTGTCTCCATCTCTGTGTATCTGTCTCTGTCTCTGTGTGTGTGTCTCTGTGTCTGTCCCTGTGTGTATGACTCAGTCTCTGAGTCTCTGTCTCTGTGTCTCTGTCTCTGTCTCTGTCTCTGTGTCTCTGTCTCTGTGTCTCTGTCTATGTGTCTATGTCTCTGTGTCTCTGTCTCTGTTTCTCGGTCTCTGAGTCTCTGTCTCTATGTCCCTGTCTCTGCGCCTCTGTCCCTCTGTCTCCGTCTCTGTGCCTCTGTCTCTGTCTCTGTCTCTGAGCCTCTGTCTCTGTGTCCCTGTCTCTGTGTCTGTGTCCCTGTGTCCCCGTCTTTGCGTCTCTGTCTCTGTCTCTGTGTCTCTGCCTCTGTGTCCCTGTCTCTGCGTCTCTGTGTCTCTGTCTCTGTCTCTGTATCGCTGTCTCTGTGTCTCTGTCTCTGTGTCTCTGTCTCTGTGTCTCTGTCTCTGTGTCTCTGTCTCTGTGCCTCTGTCTCTGTTTCTCTGTCTCTGTGTCTCTGTGTCTCTGTCTCTGTCTCTGTGTCCCTGTCTCTGAGTCCCTCTCGCTGTGTCCCAGTCTCTGTGTCTCTGTCTCTGTGTCTCTGTCTCTATGTCTCTGTCTCTGTGAAACTGTCTCTGTGTCTCTGTCTATGTGTCTCTGTCTCTGTGTCTCTGTCTCTGTGTCTCTGTCTCTGTGTCTCTGTCTCTGTGTCTCTGTCTCTGTGTCTCTGTCTCTGTGAATCTGTCTCTGTATCTCTGTCTCTCTGACCCTGTCTCTGTGTCACTGTCTCTGAATCTCTGTCTCTGTGTCTCTGTCTCTGTGTCTCTCTCCCTGTGTCACGGTCTCAGTGTCTCGGTCTCTGTGTCTCCGTCTCTGCGTCTCTTTCTCTGTGTCTGTGTCTCCGTCTCTGTGTCTCTGTCTCTGTGTCTCTGTCTCTGTGTCTCTGTCTCTGTGTCTCTGTCTCTGTGTCTCTGTATCTGTGTCTCTGTCTCTGTGTCTCTGTCTCTGTGTCTCTGTCTCTGTGTCTTTGAGTCTGTGTGTCTGTCTCTGTGTCTCTGTCTCTGTGTCTCTGTCTCTGTGTCTCTGTCTCTGTGTCTCTGTCTCTGTGTCTCTGTCTCTGTGTCTCTGTCTCTGTGTCTCTGTCTCTGTGTCTCTGTCTCTGTGTCTCTGTCTCTGTGTCTCTGTCTCTGTGTCTCTGTCTCTGTGTCTCTGTCTCTGTGTCTCTGTCTCTGTGTCTCTGTCTCTGTGTCTCTGTCTCTGTGTCTCTGTCTCTGTGTCTCTGTCTCTGTGTCTCTGTCTCTGTGCCTCTGTCTCTGTGTCTCTGTCTCCGTGTCTCTGTCTCTGTGTCTCTGTCTCTGTGTCTCTGTCTCTGTGTCTCTGTCTCTGTGTCCCTGTCTCTGAGTCCCTCTCGCTGTGTCCCAGTCTCTGTGTCTCTGTCTCTGTGTCTCTGTCTCTGTGAAACTGTCTCTGTGTCTCTGTCTCTGTGTCTCTGTCTCTGTGTCTCTGTCTCTGTGTCTCTGTCTCTGTGTCTCTGTCTCTCTGCCTCTGTCTCTGTGTCTCTGTCTCTGTGTCTCTGTCTCTGTGTCTCTATCTCTGTGTCTCTGTCTCTGTGTCTCTGTCGCTGTGTCTCTGTCTCTGTGTCTCTGTCTCTGTGTCTCTGTCTCTGTGTCTCTGTCTCTGTGTCTCTGTCTCTGTGCCTCTGTCTCTGTGTCTCTGTCTCTGTGTCTCTGTCTCTGTGTCTCTGTCTCTGTGTCTCTGTCTCTGTGTCTCTGTCTCTGTGTCTCTGTCTCTGTGTCTCTGTCTCTGTGTGTCTGTCTCTGTGTCTCTGTCTCGGTGTCTCTGTCTCGGTGTCTCTGTCTCTGTGTCTCTGTCTCTGTGTCTCTGTCTCTGTGTCTCTGCCTCCGTGTCTCTGTCTCCGTGTCTCTGTCTCCGTGTCTCTGTCTCCGTGTCTGTCTCTGTGTCTCTGTCTCTGTGTCTCTGTCTCTGCGTCTCTATCTCTGCGTCTCTGTCTGTGCGTCTCTGTCTCTGTGTGTCTGTCTCTGTGTCTCCGTCTCTGTGTCTCTGTCTCTCTGTCTCAGTGTCCCTGTCTCTGTGTCTCTGTCTCTGTTTCTGTGTCTCTGTCTCTGTATCTCTGTCTCTCTGACCCTGTCTCTGTGTCACTGTCTCTGAATCTCTGTCTCTGTGTCTCTGTCTCTGTGTCTCTCTCCCTGTGTCACGGTCTCTGTGTCTCGGTCTCTGTGTCTCCGTCTCTGCGTCTCTTTCTCTGTGTCTGTGTCTCCGTCTCTGTGTCTCTGTCTCTCTGTCTCAGTGTCCCTGTCTCTGTGTCTCTATCTCTGTCTCTGTGTCTCTGTCTCTGTGTCTCTGTCTCTGTGTCTCTGTCTCTGTGTGTCTGTCTCTGTGTCTCTGTCTCTGTGTCTCTGTCTCTGTGTCTCTGTCTCTGTGTCTCCGTCTCTGTGTCTCTGTCTCTGTGTCTCTGTCTCTGTGTCTCTGTCTCTGTGTCTCTGTCTCTGTGTCTCTGTCTCTGTGTCTCTGTCTCTGTGTCTCTGTCTCTGTGTCTCTGTCTCTGTGTCTCTGTCTCTGTGTCTCTGTCTCTGTGTCTCTGTCTCTGTGTCTCTGTCTCTGTGTCTCTGTCTACGTGTCTCTGTCTGTGTGTCTTTGAGTCTGTGTCTCTGTCTCTGTGTCTCTGCCTCTGTGTCTCTGTCTCTGTGTCTCTGTCTCTGTGTCTCTGTCTCTGTGTCTCTGTCTCTGTGTCTCTGTCTCTGTGTCTCTGTCGCGGTGTCTCTGTCTCGGTGTCTCTGTCTCTGTGTCTCTGTCTCTGTGTCTCTGTCTCTGTGTCTCTGTCTCCGTGTCTCCGTCTCCGTGTCTCTGTCTCCGTGTCTGTCTCTGTGTCTCTGTCTCTGCGTCTCTGTCTCTGCGTCTCTATCTCTGCGTCTCTGTCTCTGCGTCTCTGTCTCTGTGTCCCTGTCTCTGTGTCGGTCTCTGTGTCTCTGTCTCTGTGTCTCTGGCGCTGTGTATCTGTCTCTGTCTCTGTCTCTGTGTCCTTGTCTTTGAGTCTCTCTCTCTGTGTCTCGGCCTCTCTGTCTCTGTCTCTGTGTCTCTGTCTCTGTGTCCCTGTCTCTGTGTCTCTGTCTCTGTGTCTCTGTCTCTGTGTCTCTGTCTCTGTGTCTCTGTCTCTGTGTCTCTGTCTCTGTGTCTCTGTCTCTGTGTCTCTGTCTCTGTGTCTCTGTCTCTGTGTCTCTGTCTCTGTGTCTCTGTCTCTGTGTCTCTGTCTCTGTGTCTCTGTCTCTGTGTCTCTGTCTCTGTGTCTCTGTCTCTGTGTCTCTGTCTCTGTGTCTCTGTCTCTGTGTCTCTGTCTCTGTGTCTCTGTCTCTGTGCCTCTGTCTCTGTGTCTCTGTCTCTGTGTCTCTGTCTCTGTGTCTCTGTCTCTGTGTCTCTGTCTCTGTGTCTCTGTCTCTGTGTCTCTGTCTCTGTGCCTCTGTCTCTGTGAATCTGTCTCTGTATCTCTGTCTCTCTGACCCTGTCTCTGTGTCACTGTCTCTGAATCTCTGTCTCTGTGTCTCTGTCTCTGTGTCTCTCTCGCTGTGTCACGGTCTCTGTGTCTCGGTCTCTGTGTCTCCGTCTCTGCGTCTCTTTCTCTGTGTCTGTGTCTCCGTCTCTGTGTCTCTGTCTCTCTGTCTCAGTGTCCCTGTCTCTGTGTCTCTGTCTCTGTCTCTGTGTCTCTGTCTCTGTGTCTCTGTCTCTGTGTCTCTGTCTCTGTGTGTCTGTCTCTGTGTCTCTGTCTCGGTGTCTCTGTCTCGGTGTCTCTGTCTCTGTGTCTCTGTCTCTGTGTGTCTGTCTCTGTGTCTCTGTCTCTCTGTCTCAGTGTCCCTGTCTCTGTGTCTCTGTCTCTGTCTCTGTGTCTCTGTCTCTGTGTCTCTGTCTCTGTGTCTCTGTCTCTGTGTCTGTCTCTGTGTCTCTGTCTCTGTGTCTCTGTCTCTGCGTCTCTATCTCTGCGTCTCTGTCTCTGCGTCTCTGTCTCTGTGTCCCTGTCTCTGTGTCGGTCTCTATGTCTCTGTGTCTGTGTCTCTGGCTCTGTGTATCTGTATCTGTCTCTGTCTCTGTGTCCTTGTCCTTGAGTCTCTCTCTCTGTGTCTCTGTCTCTGTGTCTCTGTCTCTGTGCCTCTGTCTCTGTGTCTCTGTCTCTGTGTCTCTGTCTCTGTGTCTCTGTCTCTGTGTCTCTGTCTCTGTGTCTCTGTCTCTGTGTCTCTGTCTCTGTGTCTCTGTCTCTGTGTCTCTGTCTCTGTGTCTCTGTCTCTGTGTCTCTGTCTCTGTGTCTCTGTCTCTGTGTCTCTGTCTCTCTGTCTCTGTCTCTGTGTCTCTGTCTCTGTGTCTCTGTCTCTGTGTCTCTGTCTCTGTGTCTCTGTCTCTGTGTCTCTGTCTCTGTGTCTCTGTCTCTGTGTCTCTGTCTCTGTGTCTCTGTCTCTGTGTCTCTGTCTCTGTGTCTCTGTCTCTGTGTCTCTGTATCTGTGTCTCTGTCTCTGTGTACCTGTCTCTGCGTCTCTGTGTCTCTGTCTCTGTCTCTGTGTCCCTGTCTCTGAGTCCCTCTCGCTGTGTCCCAGTCTCTGTGTCTCTGTCTCTGTGTCTCTGTCTCTGTGTCTCTGTGTCTCTGTCTCGGTGTCTCTGTCTCGGTGTCTCTGTCTCTGTGTCTCTGTCTCTGTGTCTCTGTCTCTGTGTCTCTGCCTCCGTGTCTCTGTCTCCGTGTCTCTGTCTCCGTGTCTCTGTCTCCGTGTCTGTCTCTGTGTCTCTGTCTCTGTGTCTCTGTCTCTGCGTCTCTATCTCTGCGTCTCTGTCTGTGCGTCTCTGTCTCTGTGTGTCTGTCTCTGTGTCTCCGTCTCTGTGTCTCTGTCTCTCTGTCTCAGTGTCCCTGTCTCTGTGTCTCTGTCTCTGTTTCTGTGTCTCTGTCTCTGTATCTCTGTCTCTCTGACCCTGTCTCTGTGTCACTGTCTCTGAATCTCTGTCTCTGTGTCTCTGTCTCTGTGTCTCTATCTCTGTCTCTGTGTCTCTGTCTCTGCGTCTCTATCTCTGCGTCTCTGTCTCTGCGTCTCTGTCTCTGTGTCCCTGTCTTTGTGTCTCTGTTTCTGTGTCGCTGTCTCTGTGTCTCCGTCTCTGTGTCTCCGTCTCTGTGTCTCTGTCTCTCTCACTGTATCCCTGTCTCTGTGTCTCTGTTTCTATGCCACTGTCTCTGTGTTTCCATCTCTGTGTCTCTGTCTGTGTGTCTCTGCCTCTGTTTCTCTGTCTCTGTGTCTCTGTCTCTGTCTCTGTCTCTGTTTCTGTTTCTCTGTGTCTCTGTCCCTGTGTCCCTGTCCCTGTGTCTCCGTCTCTGTGTTTCTGTCATTATGTCTCTGTCTCTGTCTCTGTGTCTCTGTCTCTGTGTCTCTGTCTCTGTGTCTCTGCCTCTGTGTCTCTGTCTCTGTGTCCCTGTCTCTGTGTCTCTGTCTCTGTGTCTCTGTCTCTGTGTCTCTGTCTCTGTGTCTCTGTCTCTGTATCTCTGTCTCTCTGACCCTGTCTCTGTGTCACTGTCTCTGAATCTCTGTCTCTGTGTCTCTGTCTCTGTGTCTCTCTCCCTGTGTCACGGTCTCTGTGTCTCGGTCTCTGTGTCTCCGTCTCTGCGTCTCTTTCTCTGTGTCTGTGTCTCCGTCTCTGTGTCTCTGTCTCTCTGTCTCAGTGTCGCTGTCTCTGTGTCTCTGTCTCTGTGTCTCTGTCTCTGTGTCTCTGTCTCTGTGTCTCTGTCTCTGTGTCTCTGTCTCTGTGTCTCTGGCTCTGTGTCTCTGTCTCTGTGTCTCTGTCTCTGTCTCTGTGTCTCTGTCTCTGTGTCTCTGTCTCTGTGTATCTGTCTCTGCGTCTCTGCGTCTCTGTCTCTGTCTCTGTGTCCCTGTCTCTGAGTCTCTCTCGCTGTGTCTCTGTCTCTGTGTCCCTGTCTCCGTGTCTCTGTCCCAGAGTCTCGGTCTCTGTGTCTCGGTGTCTGTGGCTCTGTCTCCGTGTCTCTGTCCCTTTGTCTCTGTCTCTGTGTATCGGTCTCTGTGTCTCCGTCTCTGTGCCTCTGTCTCTGTCTCTGTCTCTGAGCCTCTGTCTCTGTGTCCCTGTCTCTGTGTCTGTGTTCCTGTGTCCCCGTCTTTGCGTCTCTGTCTCTGTCTCTGTGTCTCTGCCTCTGTGTCCCTGTCTCTGCGTCTCTGTGTCTCTGTCTCAGTCTCTGTGTCGCTGTCTCGGTGTCTCCGTCTCTGTGTCTCTGTCTCTGTGTCTCTGTCTCTGTGTCTCTGTCTCTGTGTCTCTGTCTACGTGTCTCTGTCTCTGTGTCTCTGTCTCTGTTTCTCTGTCTCTGTGTCTCTGTCTCTGTGTCTCTGTCTCTGTGTCTCTGTCTCTGTGTCTCTGTCTCTGTGTCTCTGTCTCTGTTCTCTGTCTCTGTGCCTCTGTCTCTGTGTCTCTGTCTCTGTGTCTCTGTCGCTGTGTCTCTGTCTCTGTGTCTCTGTCTCTGTGTCTCTGTCTCTGTGTCTCCGTCTCTGTGTCTCTGTCTCTGTGTATCTGTCTCTGCGTCTCTGTGTCTCTGTCTCTGTCTCTGTGTCCCTGTCTCTGAGTCTCTCTCGCTGTGTCCCAGTCTCTGTGTCTCTGTCTCTGTGTCTCTGTCTCTATGTCTCTGTCTCTGTGAAACTGTCTCTGTGTCTCTGTCTCTGTGTCTCTGTCTCTGTCTCTGTGTCTCTGTCTCTGTGTCTCTGTCTCTGTGTCTCTGTCTCTGTGTATCTGTCTCTGCGCCTCTGTGTCTCTGTCTCTGTCTCTGTGTCCCTGTCTCTGAGTCTCTCTCGCTGTGTCCCAGTCTCTGTGTCTCTGTCTCTGTGTCTCTGTCTCTATGGCTCTGTCTCTGTGAAACTGCGTCTGAATCTCTGTATCTGTGTCCCTGTCTCTGTGTCTCTGTCCCTGTGTCTCCATCTCTGTGTATCTGTCTCTGTCTCTGTGTGTGTGTCTCTGTGTCTGTCCCTGTGTGTATGACTCAGTCTCTGAGTCTCTGTCTCTGTGTCTCTGTCTCTGTCTCTGTCTCTGTGTCTCTGTCTCTGTGTCTCTGTCTATGTGTCTATGTCTCTGTGTCTCTGTCTCTGTTTCTCGGTCTCTGAGTCTCTGTCTCTATGTCCCTGTCTCTGCGCCTCTGTCCCTCTGTCTCCGTCTCTGTGCCTCTGTCTCTGTCTCTGTCTCTGAGCCTCTGTCTCTGTGTCCCTGTCTCTGTGTCTGTGTCCCTGTGTCCCCGTCTTTGCGTCTCTGTCTCTGTCTCTGTGTCTCTGCCTCTGTGTCCCTGTCTCTGCGTCTCTGTGTCTCTGTCTCTGTCTCTGTATCGCTGTCTCTGTGTCTCTGTCTCTGTGTCTCTGTCTCTGTGTCTCTGTCTCTGTGTCTCTGTCTCTGTGCCTCTGTCTCTGTCTCTCTGTCTCAGTGTCGCTGTCTCTGTGTCTCTGTCTCTGTGTCTCTGTCTCTGTGTCTCTGTCTCTGTGTCTCTGTCTCTGTGTCTCTGTCTCTGTGTCTCTGGCTCTGTGTCTCTGTCTCTGTGTCTCTGTCTCTGTCTCTGTGTCTCTGTCTCTGTGTCTCTGTCTCTGTGTATCTGTCTCTGCGTCTCTGCGTCTCTGTCTCTGTCTCTGTGTCCCTGTCTCTGAGTCTCTCTCGCTGTGTCTCTGTCTCTGTGTCCCTGTCTCCGTGTCTCTGTCCCAGAGTCTCGGTCTCTGTGTCTCGGTGTCTGTGGCTCTGTCTCCGTGTCTCTGTCCCTTTGTCTCTGTCTCTGTGTATCGGTCTCTGTGTCTCCGTCTCTGTGCCTCTGTCTCTGTCTCTGTCTCTGAGCCTCTGTCTCTGTGTCCCTGTCTCTGTGTCTGTGTTCCTGTGTCCCCGTCTTTGCGTCTCTGTCTCTGTCTCTGTGTCTCTGCCTCTGTGTCCCTGTCTCTGCGTCTCTGTGTCTCTGTCTCAGTCTCTGTGTCGCTGTCTCGGTGTCTCCGTCTCTGTGTCTCTGTCCCTCTCACTGTGTCCCGGTCTCTGTGTCTCTGTCTCTATGTCACTGTCTCTGTGTCTCCGTCTCTGTGTCTCAGTCTCTGTGTCTCTGTCTGTGTGCCTCTGCCCCTGTGCCTCTGTCTCCGTCTCAGTGTCTCTGTTTCTGTGTCTCTGTCTCTGTGTCTCTGTCTCTGTGTCTCCGCCTCTGTTTTTCCGTCTCTGTGTCTCTGTCTGTGTGTCTCTGCCTCTGTTTCTCTGTCTCTGTCTCAGTGTCCCTGTCTCTGTGTCTCTGTCTCTGTTTCTGTGTCTCTGTCTCTGTATCTCTGTCTCTCTGACCCTGTCTCTGTGTCACTGTCTCTGAATCTCTGTCTCTGTGTCTCTCTCCCTGTGTCACGGTCTCTGTGTCTCGGTCTCTGTGTCTCCGTCTCTGCGTCTCTTTCTCTGTGTCTGTGTCTCCGTCTCTGTGTCTCTGTCTCTCTGTCTCAGTGTCCCTGTCTCTGTGTCTCTATCTCTGTCTCTGTGTCTCTGTCTCTGTGTCTCTGTCTCTGTGTCTCCGCCTCTGTGTTTCCGTCTCTGTGTCTCTGTCTGTGTGTCTCTGCCTCTGTTTCTCTGTCTCTGTGTCTCTGTCTCTGTCTCTGTCTCTGTTTCTGTTTCTCTGTGTCTCTGTCCCTGTGTCCCTGTCCCTGTGTCTCCGTCTCTGTGTTTCTGTCATTATGTCTCTGTCTCTGTGTCTCTGTCTCTGTGAATCTGTCTCTGTATCTCTGTCTCTTTGACCCTGTCTCTGTGTCACTGTCTCTGAATCTCTGTCTCTGTGTCTCTGTCTCTGTGTCTCTCTCCCTGTGTCACGGTCTCTGTGTCTCGGTCTCTGTGTCTCCGTCTCTGCGTCTCTTTCTCTGTGTCTGTGTCTCCGTCTCTGTGTCTCTGTCTCTCTGTCTCAGTGTCCCTGTCTCTGTGTCTCTGTCTCTGTGTCTCTGTCTCTGTGTCTCTGTCTACGTGTCTCTGTCTCTGTGTCTCTGTCTCTGTGTCTCTGTCTCTGTGTCTCTGTCTCTGTGTCTCTGTCTCTGTGTCTCTGTCTCTGTGTCTCTGTCTCTGTGTCTCTGTCTCTGTGTCTCTGTCTCTGTGCCTCTGTCTCTGTGTCTCTGTCTCTGTGTCTCTGTCGCTGTGTCTCTGTCTCTGTGTCTCTGTCTCTGTGTCTCTGTCTCTGTGTCTCCGTCTCTGTGTCTCTGTCTCTGTGTATCTGTCTCTGCGTCTCTGTGTCTCTGTCTCTGTCTCTGTGTCCCTGTCTCTGAGTCTCTCTCGCTGTGTCCCAGTCTCTGTGTCTCTGTCTCTGTGTCTCTGTCTCTATGTCTCTGTCTCTGTGAAACTGTCTCTGTGTCTCTGTCTCTGTGTCTCTGTCTCTGTCTCTGTGTCTCTGTCTCTGTGTCTCTGTCTCTGTGTCTCTGTCTCTGTGTCTCTGTCTCTGTGTATCTGTCTCTGCGCCTCTGTGTCTCTGTCTCTGTCTCTGTGTCCCTGTCTCTGAGTCTCTCTCGCTGTGTCCCAGTCTCTGTGTCTCTGTCTCTGTGTCTCTGTCTCTATGGCTCTGTCTCTGTGAAACTGCGTCTGAATCTCTGTATCTGTGTCCCTGTCTCTGTGTCTCTGTCCCTGTGTCTCCATCTCTGTGTATCTGTCTCTGTCTCTGTGTGTGTGTCTCTGTGTCTGTCCCTGTGTGTATGACTCAGTCTCTGAGTCTCTGTCTCTGTGTCTCTGTCTCTGTCTCTGTCTCTGTGTCTCTGTCTCTGTGTCTCTGTCTATGTGTCTATGTCTCTGTGTCTCTGTCTCTGTTTCTCGGTCTCTGAGTCTCTGTCTCTATGTCCCTGTCTCTGCGCCTCTGTCCCTCTGTCTCCGTCTCTGTGCCTCTGTCTCTGTCTCTGTCTCTGAGCCTCTGTCTCTGTGTCCCTGTCTCTGTGTCTGTGTCCCTGTGTCCCCGTCTTTGCGTCTCTGTCTCTGTCTCTGTGTCTCTGCCTCTGTGTCCCTGTCTCTGCGTCTCTGTGTCTCTGTCTCTGTCTCTGTATCGCTGTCTCTGTGTCTCTGTCTCTGTGTCTCTGTCTCTGTGTCTCTGTCTCTGTGTCTCTGTCTCTGTGCCTCTGTCTCTGTGTCTCTGTCTCTGTGTCTCTGTGTCTCTGTCTCTGTCTCTGTGTCCCTGTCTCTGAGTCCCTCTCGCTGTGTCCCAGTCTCTGTGTCTCTGTCTCTGTGTCTCTGTCTCTATGTCTCTGTCTCTGTGAAACTGTCTCTGTGTCACGGTCTCTGTGTCTCGGTCTCTGTGTCTCCGTCTCTGCGTCTCTTTCTCTGTGTCTGTGTCTCCGTCTCTGTGTCTCTGTCTCTCTGTCTCAGTGTCCCTGTCTCTGTGTCTCTATCTCTGTCTCTGTGTCTCTGTCTCTGTGTCTCTGTCTCTGTGTCTCCGCCTCTGTGTTTCCGTCTCTGTGTCTCTGTCTGTGTGTCTCTGCCTCTGTTTCTCTGTCTCTGTGTCTCTGTCTCTGTCTCTGTCTCTGTTTCTGTTTCTCTGTGTCTCTGTCCCTGTGTCCCTGTCCCTGTGTCTCCGTCTCTGTGTTTCTGTCATTATGTCTCTGTCTCTGTGTCTCTGTCTCTGTGAATCTGTCTCTGTATCTCTGTCTCTTTGACCCTGTCTCTGTGTCACTGTCTCTGAATCTCTGTCTCTGTGTCTCTGTCTCTGTGTCTCTCTCCCTGTGTCACGGTCTCTGTGTCTCGGTCTCTGTGTCTCCGTCTCTGCGTCTCTTTCTCTGTGTCTGTGTCTCCGTCTCTGTGTCCCTGTCTCTGTGTCTCTGTCTCTGTGTCTCTGTCTCTGTGTCTCTGTCTCTGTGTCTCTGTCTCTGTGTCTCTGTCTCTGTGTCTCTGTCTCCGTGTCTCTGTCTCTGTGCCTCTGTCTCTGTGTCTCTGTCTCTGTGTCTCTGTCGCTGTGTCTCTGTCTCTGTGTCTCTGTCTCTGTGTCTCCGTCTCTGTGTCTCCGTCTCTGTGTCTCTGTCTCTGTGTATCTGTCTCTGCGTCTCTGTGTCTCTGACTCTGTCTCTGTGTCCCTGTCTCTGAGTCTCTCTCGCTGTGTCCCAGTCTCTGTGTCTCTGTCTCTGTGTCTCTGTCTCTATGTCTCTGTCTCTGTGAAACTGTCTCTGTGTCTCTGTCTCTGTGTCTCTGTCTCTGTCTCTGTGTCTCTGTCTCTGTGTCTCTGTCTCTGTGTCTCTGTCTCTGTGTATCTGTCTCTGCGCCTCTGTGTCTCTGTCTCTGTCTCTGTGTCCCTGTCTCTGAGTCTCTCTCGCTGTGTCCCAGTCTCTGTGTCTCTGTCTCTGTGTCTCTGTCTCTATGGCTCTGTCTCTGTGAAACTGCGTCTGAATCTCTGTATCTGTGTCCCTGTCTCTGTGTCTCTGTCCCTGTGTCTCCATCTCTGTGTATCTGTCTCTGTCTCTGTGTGTGTGTCTCTGTGTCTGTCCCTGTGTGTATGACTCAGTCTCTGAGTCTCTGTCTCTGTGTCTCTGTCTCTGTCTCTGTCTCTGTGTCTCTGTCTCTGTGTCTCTGTCTATGTGTCTATGTCTCTGTGTCTCTGTCTCTGTTTCTCGGTCTCTGAGTCTCTGTCTCTATGTCCCTGTCTCTGCGCCTCTGTCCCTCTGTCTCCGTCTCTGTGCCTCTGTCTCTGTCTCTGTCTCTGAGCCTCTGTCTCTGTGTCCCTGTCTCTGTGTCTGTGTCCCTGTGTCCCCGTCTTTGCGTCTCTGTCTCTGTCTCTGTGTCTCTGCCTCTGTGTCCCTGTCTCTGCGTCTCTGTGTCTCTGTCTCTGTCTCTGTATCGCTGTCTCTGTGTCTCTGTCTCTGTGTCTCTGTCTCTGTGTCTCTGTCTCTGTGCCTCTGTCTCTGTTTCTCTGTCTCTGTGTCTCTGTGTCTCTGTCTCTGTCTCTGTGTCCCTGTCTCTGAGTCCCTCTCGCTGTGTCCCAGTCTCTGTGTCTCTGTCTCTGTGTCTCTGTCTCTATGTCTCTGTCTCTGTGAAACTGTCTCTGTGTCTCTGTCTATGTGTCTCTGTCTCTGTGTCTCTGTCTCTGTGTCTCTGTCTCTGTGTCTCTGTCTCTTTGTCTCTGTCTCTGTGTCTCTGTCTCTGTGAATCTGTCTCTGTATCTCTGTCTCTCTGACCCTGTCTCTGTGTCACTGTCTCTGAATCTCTGTCTCTGTGTCTCTGTCTCTGTGTCTCTCTCCCTGTGTCACGGTCTCTGTGTCTCGGTCTCTGTGTCTCCGTCTCTGCGTCTCTTTCTCTGTGTCTGTGTCTCCGTCTCTGTGTCTCTGTCTCTGTGTCTCTGTCTCTGTGTCTCTGTCTCTGTGTCTCTGTCTCTGTGTCTCTGTATCTGTGTCTCTGTCTCTGTGTCTCTGTCTCTGTGTCTCTGTCTCTGTGTCTTTGAGTCTGTGTGTCTGTCTCTGTGTCTCTGTCTCTGTGTCTCTGTCTCTGTGTCTCTGTCTCTGTGTCTCTGTCTCTGTATCTCTGTCTCTGTGTCTCTGTCTCTGTGTCTCTGTCTCTGTGTCTCTGTCTCTGTGTCTCTGTCTCTGTGTCTCTGTCTCTGTGTCTCTGTCTCTGTGTCTCTGTCTCTGTGTCTCTGTCTCTGTGTCTCTGTCTCTGTGTCTCTGTCTCTGTGTCTCTGTCTCTGTGTCTCTGTCTCTGTGTCTCTGTCTCTGTGTCTCTGTCTCTGTGTCTCTGTCTCTGTGTCTCTGTCTCTGTGTCTCTGTCTCTGTGTCTCTGTCTCTGTGTCCCTGTCTCTGAGTCCCTCTCGCTGTGTCCCAGTCTCTGTGTCTCTGTCTCTGTGTCTCTGTCTCTGTGTCTCTGTCTCTGTGTCTCTGTCTCTGTGAAACTGTCTCTGTGTCTCTGTCTCTGTGTCTCTGTCTCTGTGTCTCTGTCTCTGTGCCTCTGTCTCTGTGTCTCTGTCTCTGTGTCTCTGTCTCTGTGTCTCTGTCTCTGTGTCTCTGTCTCTGTGTCTCTGTCGCTGTGTCTCTGTCTCTGTGTCTCTGTCTCTGTGTCTCTGTCTCTGTGTCTCTGTCTCTGTGTCTCTGTCTCTGTGCCTCTGTCTCTGTGTCTCTGTCTCTGTGTCTCTGTCTCTGTGTCTCTGTCTCTGTGTCTCTGTCTCTGTGTCTCTGTCTCTGTGTGTCTGTCTCTGTGTCTCTGTCTCGGTGTCTCTGTCTCGGTGTCTCTGTCTCTGTGTCTCTGTCTCTGTGTCTCTGTCTCTGTGTCTCTGCCTCCGTGTCTCTGTCTCCGTGTCTCTGTCTCCGTGTCTCTGTCTCCGTGTCTGTCTCTGTGTCTCTGTCTCTGTGTCTCTGTCTCTGCGTCTCTATCTCTGCGTCTCTGTCTGTGCGTCTCTGTCTCTGTGTGTCTGTCTCTGTGTCTCCGTCTCTGTGTCTCTGTCTCTCTGTCTCAGTGTCCCTGTCTCTGTGTCTCTGTCTCTGTTTCTGTGTCTCTGTCTCTGTATCTCTGTCTCTCTGACCCTGTCTCTGTGTCACTGTCTCTGAATCTCTGTCTCTGTGTCTCTGTCTCTGTGTCTCTCTCCCTGTGTCACGGTCTCTGTGTCTCGGTCTCTGTGTCTCCGTCTCTGCGTCTCTTTCTCTGTGTCTGTGTCTCCGTCTCTGTGTCTCTGTCTCTCTGTCTCAGTGTCCCTGTCTCTGTGTCTCTATCTCTGTCTCTGTGTCTCTGTCTCTGTGTCTCTGTCTCTGTGTCTCTGTCTCTGTGTGTCTGTCTCTGTGTCTCTGTCTCTGTGTCTCTGTCTCTGTGTCTCTGTCTCTGTGTCTCCGTCTCTGTGTCTCTGTCTCTGTGTCTCTGTCTCTGTGTCTCTGTCTCTGTGTCTCTGTCTCTGTGTCTCTGTCTCTGTGTCTCTGTCTCTGTGTCTCTGTCTCTGTGTCTCTGTCTCTGTGTCTCTGTCTCTGTGTCTCTGTCTCTGTGTCTCTGTCTCTGTGTCTCTGTCTCTGTGTCTCTGTCTACGTGTCTCTGTCTGTGTGTCTTTGAGTCTGTGTCTCTGTCTCTGTGTCTCTGCCTCTGTGTCTCTGTCTCTGTGTCTCTGTCTCTGTGTCTCTGTCTCTGTGTCTCTGTCTCTGTGTCTCTGTCTCTGTTTCTCTTTCTCTGTGTCTCTGTCTCTGTGTCCCTGTCCCTGTGTCTCCGTCTCTGTGTCTCACTCAATGTGTCTCTGTTTCTGGGTCTCTGTCTCTGCGTCTCTATCTCTGCGTCTCTGTCTCTGTGTCCCTGTCTTTGTGTCTCTGTTTCTGTGTCGCTGTCTCTGTGTCTCCGTCTCTGTGTCTCCGTCTCTGTGTCTCTGTCTCTCTCACTGTATCCCTGTCTCTGTGTCTCCGTTTCTATGCCACTGTCTCTGTGTTTCCGTCTCTGTGTCTCTGTCTGTGTGTCTCTGCCTCTGTTTCTCTGTCTCTGTGTCTCTGTCTCTGTCTCTGTCTCTGTTTCTGTTTCTCTGTGTCTCTGTCCCTGTGTCCCTGTCCCTGTGTCTCCGTCTCTGTGTTTCTGTCATTATGTCTCTGTCTCTGTCTCTGTGTCTCTGTCTCTGTGTCTCTGTCTACGTGTCTCTGTCTCTGTGTCTTTGAGTCTGTGTCTCAGTCTCTGTGTCTCTGTCTCTGTGTCTCTGTCTCTGTCTCTGTCTCTGTTTCTGTTTCTCTGTGTCTCTGTCCCTGTGTCCCTGTCCCTGTGTCTCCGTCTCTGTGTTTCTGTCATTATGTCTCTGTCTCTGTGTCTCTGTCTCTGTGTCTCTGTCTCTGTATCTCTGTCTCTCTGACCCTGTCTCTGTGTCACTGTCTCTGAATCTCTGTCTCTGTGTCTCTGTCTCTGTGTCTCTCTCCCTGTGTCACGGTCTCTGTGTCTCGGTCTCTGTGTCTCCGTCTCTGCGTCTCTTTCTCTGTGTCTGTGTCTCCGTCTCTGTCTCTCTGTCTCAGTGTCGCTGTCTCTGTGTCTCTGTCTCTGTGTCTCTGTCTCTGTGTCTCTGTCTCTGTGTCTCTGTCTCTGTGTCTCTGTCTCTGTGTCTCTGTCTCTGTCTCTGTGTCTCTGTCTCTGTGTCTCTGTCTCTGTGTATCTGTCTCTGCGTCTCTGCGTCTCTGTATCTGTCTCTGTGTCCCTGTCTCTGAGTCTCTCTCGCTGTGTCTCTGTCTCTGTGTCCCTGTCTCCGTGTCTCTGTCCCAGAGTCTCGGTCTCTGTGTCTCGGTGTCTGTGGCTCTGTCTCCGTGTCTCTGTCCCTTTGTCTCTGTCTCTGTGTATCGGTCTCTGTGTCTCCGTCTCTGTGCCTCTGTCTCTGTCTCTGTCTCTGAGCCTCTGTCTCTGTGTCCCTGTCTCTGTGTCTGTGTTCCTGTGTCCCCGTCTTTGCGTCTCTGTCTCTGTCTCTGTGTCTCTGCCTCTGTGTCCCTGTCTCTGCGTCTCTGTGTCTCTGTCTCAGTCTCTGTGTCGCTGTCTCGGTGTCTCCGTCTCTGTGTCTCTGTCCCTCTCACTGTGTCCCGGTCTCTGTGTCTCTGTCTCTATGTCACTGTCTCTGTGTCTCCGTCTCTGTGTCTCAGTCTCTGTGTCTCTGTCTGTGTGCCTCTGCCCCTGTGCCTCTGTCTCCGTCTCAGTGTCTCTGTTTCTGTGTCTCTGTCTCTGTGTCTCCGCGTCTGTGTTTCCGTCTCTGTGTCTCTGTCTGTGTGTCTCTGCCTCTGTTTCTCTGTCTCTGTGTCTCTGTCTCTGTCTCTGTCTCTGTTTCTGTTTCTCTGTGTCTCTGTCCCTGTGTCCCTGTCCCTGTGTCTCCGTCTCTGTGTTTCTGTCATTATGTCTCTGTCTCTGTGTCTCTGTCTCTGTGAATCTGTCTCTGTATCTCTGTCTCTTTGACCCTGTCTCTGTGTCACTGTCTCTGAATCTCTGTCTCTGTGTCTCTGTCTCTGTGTCTCTCTCCCTGTGTCACGGTCTCTGTGTCTCGGTCTCTGTGTCTCCGTCTCTGCGTCTCTTTCTCTGTGTCTGTGTCTCCGTCTCTGTGTCTCTGTCTCTCTGTCTCAGTGTCCCTGTCTCTGTGTCTCTGTCTCTGTGTCTCTGTCTCTGTGTCTCTGTCTACGTGTCTCTGTCTCTGTGTCTCTGTCTCTGTGTCTCTGTCTCTGTGTCTCTGTCTCTGTGTCTCTGTCTCTGTGTCTCTGTCTCTGTGTCTCTGTCTCTGTGTCTCTGTCTCTGTGCCTCTGTCTCTGTGTCTCTGTCTCTGTGTCTCTGTCGCTGTGTCTCTGTCTCTGTGTCTCTGTCTCTGTGTCTCTGTCTCTGTGTCTCCGTCTCTGTGTCTCTGTCTCTGTGTATCTGTCTCTGCGTCTCTGTGTCTCTGTCTCTGTCTCTGCGTCCCTGTCTCTGAGTCTCTCTCGCTGTGTCCCAGTCTCTGTGTCTCTGTCTCTGTGTCTCTGTCTCTATGTCTCTGTCTCTGTGAAACTGTCTCTGTGTCTCTGTCTCTGTCTCTGTGTCTCTGTCTCTGTGTCTCTGTCTCTGTGTCTCTGTCTCTGTGTATCTGTCTCTGCGCCTCTGTGTCTCTGTCTCTGTCTCTGTGTCCCTGTCTCTGAGTCTCTCTCGCTGTGTCCCAGTCTCTGTGTCTCTGTCTCTGTGTCTCTGTCTCTATGGCTCTGTCTCTGTGAAACTGCGTCTGAATCTCTGTATCTGTGTCCCTGTCTCTGTGTCTCTGTCCCTGTGTCTCCATCTCTGTGTATCTGTCTCTGTCTCTGTGTGTGTGTCTCTGTGTCTGTCCCTGTGTGTATGACTCAGTCTCTGAGTCTCTGTCTCTGTGTCTCTGTCTCTGTCTCTGTCTCTGTCTCTGTGTCTCTGTCTCTGTGTCTCTGTCTATGTGTCTATGTCTCTGTGTCTCTGTCTCTGTTTCTCGGTCTCTGAGTCTCTGTCTCTATGTCCCTGTCTCTGCGCCTCTGTCCCTCTGTCTCCGTCTCTGTGCCTCTGTCTCTGTCTCTGTCTCTGAGCCTCTGTCTCTGTGTCCCTGTCTCTGTGTCTGTGTCCCTGTGTCCCCGTCTTTGCGTCTCTGTCTCTGTCTCTGTGTCTCTGCCTCTGTGTCCCTGTCTCTGCGTCTCTGTGTCTCTGTCTCTGTCTCTGTATCGCTGTCTCTGTGTCTCTGTCTCTGTGTCTCTGTCTCTGTGTCTCTGTCTCTGTGCCTCTGTCTCCGTGTCTCTGTCTCCGTGTCTGTCTCTGTGTCTCTGTCTCTGTGTCTCTGTCTCTGTGTCTCTGTCTCTGTGTCTCCGTCTCTGTGTCTCTGTCTCTGTGTCTCTGTCTCTGTGTCTCTGTCTCTGTGTCTCTGTCTCTGTGTCTCTGTCTCTGTGTCTCTGTCTCTGCGTCTCTGTCTCTGTGTCTCTGTCTCTGTGTCTCTGTCTCTGTGTCTCTGTCTCTGTGTCTCTGTCTCTGTGTCTCTGTCTCTGTGTCTCTGTCTCTGTGTCTCTGTCTCTGTGTCTCTGTCTCTGCGTCTCTGTGTCTCTGTCTCTGTCTCTGTCTCTGTGTCCCTGTCTCTGAGTCCCTCTGGCTGTGTCCCAATCTCTGTGTCTCTGTCTCTGTGTCTCTGTCTCTATGTCTCTGTCTCTGTGAAACTGTCTCTGTGTCTCTGTCTCTGTGTCTCTGTCTTTGTGTCTCTTTCTCTGTGTCTATGTCTCTGAGTATCTGTCTCTGTGTCTCTGTCTGTGTCTCTGAATCTCTGTCTCTGTGTATCTGTCTCTGCGTCTCTGCGTCTCTGTCTCTGTCTCTGTGTCCCTGTCTCTGAGTCTCTCTCGCTGTGTCTCTGTCTCTGTGTCCCTGTCTCCGTGTCTCTGTCCCAGAGTCTCGGTCTCTGTGTCTCGGTGTCTGTGGCTCTGTCTCCGTGTCTCTGTCCCTTTGTCTCTGTATCTGTGTATCGGTCTCTGTGTCTCCGTCTCTGTGCCTCTGTCTCTGTCTCTGTCTCTGAGCCTCTGTCTCTGTGTCCCTGTCTCTGTGTCTGTGTTCCTGTGTCCCCGTCTTTGCGTCTCTGTCTCTGTCTCTGTGTCCCTGTCTCTGTGTCTCTGTCCCTGTGTCTCCATCTCTGTGTATCTGTCTCTGTCTCTGTGTGTGTGTCTCTGTGTCTGTCCCTGTGTGTATGACTCAGTCTCTGTGTCTCTGTCTCTGTGTCTCTGTCTCTGTCTCTGTCTCTGTCTCTGTGTCTCTGTCTCTGTGTCTCTGTCTATGTGTCTATGTCTCTGTGTCTCTGTCTCTGTTTCTCGGTCTCTGAGTCTCTGTCTCTATGTCCCTGTCTCTGCGCCTCTGTCCCTCTGTCTCCGTCTCTGTGCCTCTGTCTCTGTCTCTGTCTCTGAGCCTCTGTCTCTGTGTCCCTGTCTCTGTGTCTGTGTCCCTGTGTCCCCGTCTTTGCGTCTCTGTCTCTGTCTCTGTGTCTCTGCCTCTGTGTCCCTGTCTCTGCGTCTCTGTGTCTCTGTCTCTGTCTCTGTATCGCTGTCTCTGTGTCTCTGTCTCTGTGTCTCTGTCTCTGTGTCTCTGTCTCTGTGTCTCTGTCTCTGTGCCTCTGCCTCTGTGTCTCTGTCTCTGTGTCTCTGTGTCTGTGTCTCTGTCTCTGTGTCTCTGTCTCTGTGTCTCTGTCTCTGTGAATCTGTCTCTGTATCTCTGTCTCTGTGACCCTGTCTCTGTGTCACCGTCTCTGAATCTCTGTCTCTGTGTCTCTGTCTCTGTGTACCTGTCTCTGCGTCTCTGTGTCTCTGTCTCTGTCTCTGTGTCCCTGTCTCTGAGTCCCTCTCGCTGTGTCCCAGTCTCTGTGTCTCTGTCTCTGTGTCTCTGTCTCTATGTCTCTGTCTCTGTGAAACTGTCTCTGTGTCTCTGTCTATGTGTCTCTGTCTCTGTGTCTCTGTCTCTGTGTCTCTGTCTCTGTGTCTCTGTCTCTGTGTCTCTGTCTCTGTGAATCTGTCTCTGTATCTCTGTCTCTCTGACCCTGTCTCTGTGTCACTGTCTCTGAATCTCTGTCTCTGTGTCTCTGTCTCTGTGTCTCTCTCCCTGTGTCACGGTCTCAGTGTCTCGGTCTCTGTGTCTCCGTCTCTGCGTCTCTTTCTCTGTGTCTGTGTCTCCGTCTCTGTGTCTCTGTCTCTCTGTCTCAGTGTCCCTGTCTCTGTGTCTCTGTCTCTGTCTCTGTGTCTCTGTCTCTGTGTCTCTGTCTCTGTGTCTCTGTCTCTGTGTCTCTGTCTCTGTGTGTCTGTCTCTGTGTCTCTGTCTCGGTGTCTCTGTCTCGGTGTCTCTGTCTCGGTGTCTCTGTCTCTGTGTCTCTGTCTCTGTGTCTCTGTCTCCGTGTCTCTGTCTCCGTGTCTCTGTCTCCGTGTCTGTCTCTGTGTCTCTGTCTCTGTGTCTCTGTCTCTGTGTCTCTGTCTCTGTGTCTCCGTCTCTGTGTCTCTGTCTCTGTGTCTCTGCCTCTGTGTCTCTGTCTCTGTGTCTCTGTCTCTGTGTCTCTGTCTCTGTGTCTCTGTCTCTGTGTCTCTGTCTCTGCGTCTCTGTCTCTGTGTCTCTGTCTCTGTGTCTCTGTCTCTGTGTCTCTGTCTCTGTGTCTCTGTCTCTGTGTCTCTGTCTCTGTGTCTCTGTCTCTGTGTCTCTGTCTCTGTGTCTCTGTCTCTGTGTCTCTGTCTCTGTGTCTCTGTCTCTGTGTCTCTGTGTCTGTGTCTCTGTCTCTGTGTCTCTGTCTCTGTGTCTCTGTCTCTGTGTATCTGTCTCTGCGCCTCTGTGTCTCTGTCTCTGTCTCTGTGTCCCTGTCTCTGAGTCTCTCTCGCTGTGTCCCAGTCTCTGTGTCTCTGTCTCTGTGTCTCTGTCTCTATGGCTCTGTCTCTGTGAAACTGCGTCTGAATCTCTGTATCTGTGTCCCTGTCTCTGTGTCTCTGTCCCTGTGTCTCCATCTCTGTGTATCTGTCTCTGTCTCTGTGTGTGTGTCTCTGTGTCTGTCCCTGTGTGTATGACTCAGTCTCTGAGTCTCTGTCTCTGTGTCTCTGTCTCTGTCTCTGTCTCTGTGTCTCTGTCTCTGTGTCTCTGTCTATGTGTCTATGTCTCTGTGTCTCTGTCTCTGTTTCTCGGTCTCTGAGTCTCTGTCTCTATGTCCCTGTCTCTGCGCCTCTGTCCCTCTGTCTCCGTCTCTGTGCCTCTGTCTCTGTCTCTGTCTCTGAGCCTCTGTCTCTGTGTCCCTGTCTCTGTGTCTGTGTCCCTGTGTCCCCGTCTTTGCGTCTCTGTCTCTGTCTCTGTGTCTCTGCCTCTGTGTCCCTGTCTCTGCGTCTCTGTGTCTCTGTCTCTGTCTCTGTATCGCTGTCTCTGTGTCTCTGTCTCTGTGTCTCTGTCTCTGTGTCTCTGTCTCTGTGTCTCTGTCTCTGTGCCTCTGTCTCTGTGTCTCTGTCTCTGTGTCTCTGTGTCTCTGTCTCTGTCTCTGTGTCCCTGTCTCTGAGTCCCTCTCGCTGTGTCCCAGTCTCTGTGTCTCTGTCTCTGTGTCTCTGTCTCTATGTCTCTGTCTCTGTGAAACTGTCTCTGTGTCACGGTCTCTGTGTCTCGGTCTCTGTGTCTCCGTCTCTGCGTCTCTTTCTCTGTGTCTGTGTCTCCGTCTCTGTGTCTCTGTCTCTCTGTCTCAGTGTCCCTGTCTCTGTGTCTCTATCTCTGTCTCTGTGTCTCTGTCTCTGTGTCTCTGTCTCTGTGTCTCCGCCTCTGTGTTTCCGTCTCTGTGTCTCTGTCTGTGTGTCTCTGCCTCTGTTTCTCTGTCTCTCTGTCTCTGTCTCTGTCTCTGTCTCTGTTTCTGTTTCTCTGTGTCTCTGTCCCTGTGTCCCTGTCCCTGTGTCTCCGTCTCTGTGTTTCTGTCATTATGTCTCTGTCTCTGTGTCTCTGTCTCTGTGAATCTGTCTCTGTATCTCTGTCTCTTTGACCCTGTCTCTGTGTCACTGTCTCTGAATCTCTGTCTCTGTGTCTCTGTCTCTGTGTCTCTCTCCCTGTGTCACGGTCTCTGTGTCTCGGTCTCTGTGTCTCCGTCTCTGCGTCTCTTTCTCTGTGTCTGTGTCTCCGTCTCTGTGTCCCTGTCTCTGTGTCTCTGTCTCTGTGTCTCTGTCTCTGTGTCTCTGTCTCTGTGTCTCTGTCTCTGTGTCTCTGTCTCTGTGTCTCTGTCTCCGTGTCTCTGTCTCTGTGCCTCTGTCTCTGTGTCTCTGTCTCTGTGTCTCTGTCGCTGTGTCTCTGTCTCTGTGTCTCTGTCTCTGTGTCTCCGTCTCTGTGTCTCCGTCTCTGTGTCTCTGTCTCTGTGTATCTGTCTCTGCGTCTCTGTGTCTCTGACTCTGTCTCTGTGTCCCTGTCTCTGAGTCTCTCTCGCTGTGTCCCAGTCTCTGTGTCTCTGTCTCTGTGTCTCTGTCTCTATGTCTCTGTCTCTGTGAAACTGTCTCTGTGTCTCTGTCTCTGTGTCTCTGTCTCTGTCTCTGTGTCTCTGTCTCTGTGTCTCTGTCTCTGTGTCTCTGTCTCTGTGTATCTGTCTCTGCGCCTCTGTGTCTCTGTCTCTGTCTCTGTGTCCCTGTCTCTGAGTCTCTCTCGCTGTGTCCCAGTCTCTGTGTCTCTGTCTCTGTGTCTCTGTCTCTATGGCTCTGTCTCTGTGAAACTGCGTCTGAATCTCTGTATCTGTGTCCCTGTCTCTGTGTCTCTGTCCCTGTGTCTCCATCTCTGTGTATCTGTCTCTGTCTCTGTGTGTGTGTCTCTGTGTCTGTCCCTGTGTGTATGACTCAGTCTCTGAGTCTCTGTCTCTGTGTCTCTGTCTCTGTCTCTGTCTCTGTGTCTCTGTCTCTGTGTCTCTGTCTATGTGTCTATGTCTCTGTGTCTCTGTCTCTGTTTCTCGGTCTCTGAGTCTCTGTCTCTATGTCCCTGTCTCTGCGCCTCTGTCCCTCTGTCTCCGTCTCTGTGCCTCTGTCTCTGTCTCTGTCTCTGAGCCTCTGTCTCTGTGTCCCTGTCTCTGTGTCTGTGTCCCTGTGTCCCCGTCTTTGCGTCTCTGTCTCTGTCTCTGTGTCTCTGCCTCTGTGTCCCTGTCTCTGCGTCTCTGTGTCTCTGTCTCTGTCTCTGTATCGCTGTCTCTGTGTCTCTGTCTCTGTGTCTCTGTCTCTGTGTCTCTGTCTCTGTGCCTCTGTCTCTGTTTCTCTGTCTCTGTGTCTCTGTGTCTCTGTCTCTGTCTCTGTGTCCCTGTCTCTGAGTCCCTCTCGCTGTGTCCCAGTCTCTGTGTCTCTGTCTCTGTGTCTCTGTCTCTATGTCTCTGTCTCTGTGAAACTGTCTCTGTGTCTCTGTCTATGTGTCTCTGTCTCTGTGTCTCTGTCTCTGTGTCTCTGTCTCTGTGTCTCTGTCTCTGTGTCTCTGTCTCTGTGTCTCTGTCTCTGTGTCTCTGTCTCTGCGTCTCTGTGTCTCTGTCTCTGTCTCTGTCTCTGTGTCCCTGTCTCTGAGTCCCTCTGGCTGTGTCCCAATCTCTGTGTCTCTGTCTCTGTGTCTCTGTCTCTATGTCTCTGTCTCTGTGAAACTGTCTCTGTGTCTCTGTCTCTGTGTCTCTGTCTTTGTGTCTCTTTCTCTGTGTCTATGTCTCTGAGTATCTGTCTCTGTGTCTCTGTCTGTGTCTCTGAATCTCTGTCTCTGTGTATCTGTCTCTGCGTCTCTGCGTCTCTGTCTCTGTCTCTGTGTCCCTGTCTCTGAGTCTCTCTCGCTGTGTCTCTGTCTCTGTGTCCCTGTCTCCGTGTCTCTGTCCCAGAGTCTCGGTCTCTGTGTCTCGGTGTCTGTGGCTCTGTCTCCGTGTCTCTGTCCCTTTGTCTCTGTATCTGTGTATCGGTCTCTGTGTCTCCGTCTCTGTGCCTCTGTCTCTGTCTCTGTCTCTGAGCCTCTGTCTCTGTGTCCCTGTCTCTGTGTCTGTGTTCCTGTGTCCCCGTCTTTGCGTCTCTGTCTCTGTCTCTGTGTCCCTGTCTCTGTGTCTCTGTCCCTGTGTCTCCATCTCTGTGTATCTGTCTCTGTCTCTGTGTGTGTGTCTCTGTGTCTGTCCCTGTGTGTATGACTCAGTCTCTGTGTCTCTGTCTCTGTGTCTCTGTCTCTGTCTCTGTCTCTGTCTCTGTGTCTCTGTCTCTGTGTCTCTGTCTATGTGTCTATGTCTCTGTGTCTCTGTCTCTGTTTCTCGGTCTCTGAGTCTCTGTCTCTATGTCCCTGTCTCTGCGCCTCTGTCCCTCTGTCTCCGTCTCTGTGCCTCTGTCTCTGTCTCTGTCTCTGAGCCTCTGTCTCTGTGTCCCTGTCTCTGTGTCTGTGTCCCTGTGTCCCCGTCTTTGCGTCTCTGTCTCTGTCTCTGTGTCTCTGCCTCTGTGTCCCTGTCTCTGCGTCTCTGTGTCTCTGTCTCTGTCTCTGTATCGCTGTCTCTGTGTCTCTGTCTCTGTGTCTCTGTCTCTGTGTCTCTGTCTCTGTGTCTCTGTCTCTGTGCCTCTGCCTCTGTGTCTCTGTCTCTGTGTCTCTGTGTCTGTGTCTCTGTCTCTGTGTCTCTGTCTCTGTGTCTCTGTCTCTGTGAATCTGTCTCTGTATCTCTGTCTCTGTGACCCTGTCTCTGTGTCACCGTCTCTGAATCTCTGTCTCTGTGTCTCTGTCTCTGTGTACCTGTCTCTGCGTCTCTGTGTCTCTGTCTCTGTCTCTGTGTCCCTGTCTCTGAGTCCCTCTCGCTGTGTCCCAGTCTCTGTGTCTCTGTCTCTGTGTCTCTGTCTCTATGTCTCTGTCTCTGTGAAACTGTCTCTGTGTCTCTGTCTATGTGTCTCTGTCTCTGTGTCTCTGTCTCTGTGTCTCTGTCTCTGTGTCTCTGTCTCTGTGTCTCTGTCTCTGTGAATCTGTCTCTGTATCTCTGTCTCTCTGACCCTGTCTCTGTGTCACTGTCTCTGAATCTCTGTCTCTGTGTCTCTGTCTCTGTGTCTCTCTCCCTGTGTCACGGTCTCAGTGTCTCGGTCTCTGTGTCTCCGTCTCTGCGTCTCTTTCTCTGTGTCTGTGTCTCCGTCTCTGTGTCTCTGTCTCTCTGTCTCAGTGTCCCTGTCTCTGTGTCTCTGTCTCTGTCTCTGTGTCTCTGTCTCTGTGTCTCTGTCTCTGTGTCTCTGTCTCTGTGTCTCTGTCTCTGTGTGTCTGTCTCTGTGTCTCTGTCTCGGTGTCTCTGTCTCGGTGTCTCTGTCTCGGTGTCTCTGTCTCTGTGTCTCTGTCTCTGTGTCTCTGTCTCCGTGTCTCTGTCTCCGTGTCTCTGTCTCCGTGTCTGTCTCTGTGTCTCTGTCTCTGTGTCTCTGTCTCTGTGTCTCTGTCTCTGTGTCTCCGTCTCTGTGTCTCTGTCTCTGTGTCTCTGCCTCTGTGTCTCTGTCTCTGTGTCTCTGTCTCTGTGTCTCTGTCTCTGTGTCTCTGTCTCTGTGTCTCTGTCTCTGCGTCTCTGTCTCTGTGTCTCTGTCTCTGTGTCTCTGTCTCTGTGTCTCTGTCTCTGTGTCTCTGTCTCTGTGTCTCTGTCTCTGTGTCTCTGTCTCTGTGTCTCTGTCTCTGTGTCTCTGTCTCTGTGTCTCTGTCTCTGTGTCTCTGTCTCTGTGTCTCTGTGTCTGTGTCTCTGTCTCTGTGTCTCTGTCTCTGTGTCTCTGTCTCTGTGTATCTGTCTCTGCGCCTCTGTGTCTCTGTCTCTGTCTCTGTGTCCCTGTCTCTGAGTCTCTCTCGCTGTGTCCCAGTCTCTGTGTCTCTGTCTCTGTGTCTCTGTCTCTATGGCTCTGTCTCTGTGAAACTGCGTCTGAATCTCTGTATCTGTGTCCCTGTCTCTGTGTCTCTGTCCCTGTGTCTCCATCTCTGTGTATCTGTCTCTGTCTCTGTGTGTGTGTCTCTGTGTCTGTCCCTGTGTGTATGACTCAGTCTCTGAGTCTCTGTCTCTGTGTCTCTGTCTCTGTCTCTGTCTCTGTGTCTCTGTCTCTGTGTCTCTGTCTATGTGTCTATGTCTCTGTGTCTCTGTCTCTGTTTCTCGGTCTCTGAGTCTCTGTCTCTATGTCCCTGTCTCTGCGCCTCTGTCCCTCTGTCTCCGTCTCTGTGCCTCTGTCTCTGTCTCTGTCTCTGAGCCTCTGTCTCTGTGTCCCTGTCTCTGTGTCTGTGTCCCTGTGTCCCCGTCTTTGCGTCTCTGTCTCTGTCTCTGTGTCTCTGCCTCTGTGTCCCTGTCTCTGCGTCTCTGTGTCTCTGTCTCTGTCTCTGTATCGCTGTCTCTGTGTCTCTGTCTCTGTGTCTCTGTCTCTGTGTCTCTGTCTCTGTGTCTCTGTCTCTGTGCCTCTGTCTCTGTGTCTCTGTCTCTGTGTCTCTGTGTCTCTGTCTCTGTCTCTGTGTCCCTGTCTCTGAGTCCCTCTCGCTGTGTCCCAGTCTCTGTGTCTCTGTCTCTGTGTCTCTGTCTCTATGTCTCTGTCTCTGTGAAACTGTCTCTGTGTCACGGTCTCTGTGTCTCGGTCTCTGTGTCTCCGTCTCTGCGTCTCTTTCTCTGTGTCTGTGTCTCCGTCTCTGTGTCTCTGTCTCTCTGTCTCAGTGTCCCTGTCTCTGTGTCTCTATCTCTGTCTCTGTGTCTCTGTCTCTGTGTCTCTGTCTCTGTGTCTCCGCCTCTGTGTTTCCGTCTCTGTGTCTCTGTCTGTGTGTCTCTGCCTCTGTTTCTCTGTCTCTCTGTCTCTGTCTCTGTCTCTGTCTCTGTTTCTGTTTCTCTGTGTCTCTGTCCCTGTGTCCCTGTCCCTGTGTCTCCGTCTCTGTGTTTCTGTCATTATGTCTCTGTCTCTGTGTCTCTGTCTCTGTGAATCTGTCTCTGTATCTCTGTCTCTTTGACCCTGTCTCTGTGTCACTGTCTCTGAATCTCTGTCTCTGTGTCTCTGTCTCTGTGTCTCTCTCCCTGTGTCACGGTCTCTGTGTCTCGGTCTCTGTGTCTCCGTCTCTGCGTCTCTTTCTCTGTGTCTGTGTCTCCGTCTCTGTGTCCCTGTCTCTGTGTCTCTGTCTCTGTGTCTCTGTCTCTGTGTCTCTGTCTCTGTGTCTCTGTCTCTGTGTCTCTGTCTCTGTGTCTCTGTCTCCGTGTCTCTGTCTCTGTGCCTCTGTCTCTGTGTCTCTGTCTCTGTGTCTCTGTCGCTGTGTCTCTGTCTCTGTGTCTCTGTCTCTGTGTCTCCGTCTCTGTGTCTCCGTCTCTGTGTCTCTGTCTCTGTGTATCTGTCTCTGCGTCTCTGTGTCTCTGACTCTGTCTCTGTGTCCCTGTCTCTGAGTCTCTCTCGCTGTGTCCCAGTCTCTGTGTCTCTGTCTCTGTGTCTCTGTCTCTATGTCTCTGTCTCTGTGAAACTGTCTCTGTGTCTCTGTCTCTGTGTCTCTGTCTCTGTCTCTGTGTCTCTGTCTCTGTGTCTCTGTCTCTGTGTCTCTGTCTCTGTGTATCTGTCTCTGCGCCTCTGTGTCTCTGTCTCTGTCTCTGTGTCCCTGTCTCTGAGTCTCTCTCGCTGTGTCCCAGTCTCTGTGTCTCTGTCTCTGTGTCTCTGTCTCTATGGCTCTGTCTCTGTGAAACTGCGTCTGAATCTCTGTATCTGTGTCCCTGTCTCTGTGTCTCTGTCCCTGTGTCTCCATCTCTGTGTATCTGTCTCTGTCTCTGTGTGTGTGTCTCTGTGTCTGTCCCTGTGTGTATGACTCAGTCTCTGAGTCTCTGTCTCTGTGTCTCTGTCTCTGTCTCTGTCTCTGTGTCTCTGTCTCTGTGTCTCTGTCTATGTGTCTATGTCTCTGTGTCTCTGTCTCTGTTTCTCGGTCTCTGAGTCTCTGTCTCTATGTCCCTGTCTCTGCGCCTCTGTCCCTCTGTCTCCGTCTCTGTGCCTCTGTCTCTGTCTCTGTCTCTGAGCCTCTGTCTCTGTGTCCCTGTCTCTGTGTCTGTGTCCCTGTGTCCCCGTCTTTGCGTCTCTGTCTCTGTCTCTGTGTCTCTGCCTCTGTGTCCCTGTCTCTGCGTCTCTGTGTCTCTGTCTCTGTCTCTGTATCGCTGTCTCTGTGTCTCTGTCTCTGTGTCTCTGTCTCTGTGTCTCTGTCTCTGTGCCTCTGTCTCTGTTTCTCTGTCTCTGTGTCTCTGTGTCTCTGTCTCTGTCTCTGTGTCCCTGTCTCTGAGTCCCTCTCGCTGTGTCCCAGTCTCTGTGTCTCTGTCTCTGTGTCTCTGTCTCTATGTCTCTGTCTCTGTGAAACTGTCTCTGTGTCTCTGTCTATGTGTCTCTGTCTCTGTGTCTCTGTCTCTGTGTCTCTGTCTCTGTGTCTCTGTCTCTGTGTCTCTGTCTCTGTGTCTCTGTCTCTGTGAATCTGTCTCTGTATCTCTGTCTCTCTGACCCTGTCTCTGTGTCACTGTCTCTGAATCTCTGTCTCTGTGTCTCTGTCTCTGTGTCTCTCTCCCTGTGTCACGGTCTCTGTGTCTCGGTCTCTGTGTCTCCGTCTCTGCGTCTCTTTCTCTGTGTCTGTGTCTCCGTCTCTGTGTCTCTGTCTCTGTGTCTCTGTCTCTGTGTCTCTGTCTCTGTGTCTCTGTCTCTGTGTCTCTGTATCTGTGTCTCTGTCTCTGTGTCTCTGTCTCTGTGTCTCTGTCTCTGTGTCTTTGAGTCTGTGTGTCTGTCTCTGTGTCTCTGTCTCTGTGTCTCTGTCTCTGTGTCTCTGTCTCTGTGTCTCTGTCTCTGTATCTCTGTCTCTGTGTCTCTGTCTCTGTGTCTCTGTCTCTGTGTCTCTGTCTCTGTGTCTCTGTCTCTGTGTCTCTGTCTCTGTGTCTCTGTCTCTGTGTCTCTGTCTCTGTGTCTCTGTCTCTGTGTCTCTGTCTCTGTGTCTCTGTCTCTGTGTCTCTGTCTCTGTGTCTCTGTCTCTGTGTCTCTGTCTCTGTGTCTCTGTCTCTGTGTCTCTGTCTCTGTGTCTCTGTCTCTGTGTCTCTGTCTCTGTGTCTCTGTCTCTGTGTCTCTGTCTCTGTGTCTCTGTCTCTGTGTCTCTGTCTCTGTGTCCCTGTCTCTGAGTCCCTCTCGCTGTGTCCCAGTCTCTGTGTCTCTGTCTCTGTGTCTCTGTCTCTGTGAAACTGTCTCTGTGTCTCTGTCTCTGTGTCTCTGTCTCTGTGTCTCTGTCTCTGTGTCTCTGTCTCTGTGTCTCTGTCTCTGTGCCTCTGTCTCTGTGTCTCTGTCTCTGTGTCTCTGTCTCTGTGTCTCTGTCTCTGTGTCTCTGTCTCTGTGTCTCTGTCGCTGTGTCTCTGTCTCTGTGTCTCTGTCTCTGTGTCTCTGTCTCTGTGTCTCTGTCTCTGTGTCTCTGTCTCTGTGCCTCTGTCTCTGTGTCTCTGTCTCTGTGTCTCTGTCTCTGTGTCTCTGTCTCTGTGTCTCTGTCTCTGTGTCTCTGTCTCTGTGTGTCTGTCTCTGTGTCTCTGTCTCGGTGTCTCTGTCTCTGTGAATCTGTCTCTGTATCTCTGTCTCTCTGACCCTGTCTCTGTGTCACTGTCTCTGAATCTCTGTCTCTGTGTCTCTGTCTCTGTGTCTCTGTCTCTGTGTATCTGTCTCTGCGCCTCTGTGTCTCTGTCTCTGTCTCTGTGTCCCTGTCTCTGAGTCTCTCTCGCTGTGTCCCAGTCTCTGTGTCTCTGTCTCTGTGTCTCTGTCTCTATGGCTCTGTCTCTGTGAAACTGCGTCTGAATCTCTGTATCTGTGTCCCTGTCTCTGTGTCTCTGTCCCTGTGTCTCCATCTCTGTGTATCTGTCTCTGTCTCTGTGTGTGTGTCTCTGTGTCTGTCCCTGTGTGTATGACTCAGTCTCTGAGTCTCTGTCTCTGTGTCTCTGTCTCTGTCTCTGTCTCTGTGTCTCTGTCTCTGTGTCTCTGTCTATGTGTCTATGTCTCTGTGTCTCTGTCTCTGTTTCTCGGTCTCTGAGTCTCTGTCTCTATGTCCCTGTCTCTGCGCCTCTGTCCCTCTGTCTCCGTCTCTGTGCCTCTGTCTCTGTCTCTGTCTCTGAGCCTCTGTCTCTGTGTCCCTGTCTCTGTGTCTGTGTCCCTGTGTCCCCGTCTTTGCGTCTCTGTCTCTGTCTCTGTGTCTCTGCCTCTGTGTCCCTGTCTCTGCGTCTCTGTGTCTCTGTCTCTGTCTCTGTATCGCTGTCTCTGTGTCTCTGTCTCTGTGTCTCTGTCTCTGTGTCTCTGTCTCTGTGCCTCTGTCTCTGTTTCTCTGTCTCTGTGTCTCTGTGTCTCTGTCTCTGTCTCTGTGTCCCTGTCTCTGAGTCCCTCTCGCTGTGTCCCAGTCTCTGTGTCTCTGTCTCTGTGTCTCTGTCTCTATGTCTCTGTCTCTGTGAAACTGTCTCTGTGTCTCTGTCTATGTGTCTCTGTCTCTGTGTCTCTGTCTCTGTGTCTCTGTCTCTGTGTCTCTGTCTCTGTGTCTCTGTCTCTGTGTCTCTGTCTCTGTGAATCTGTCTCTGTATCTCTGTCTCTCTGACCCTGTCTCTGTGTCACTGTCTCTGAATCTCTGTCTCTGTGTCTCTGTCTCTGTGTCTCTCTCCCTGTGTCACGGTCTCTGTGTCTCGGTCTCTGTGTCTCCGTCTCTGCGTCTCTTTCTCTGTGTCTGTGTCTCCGTCTCTGTGTCTCTGTCTCTGTGTCTCTGTCTCTGTGTCTCTGTCTCTGTGTCTCTGTCTCTGTGTCTCTGTATCTGTGTCTCTGTCTCTGTGTCTCTGTCTCTGTGTCTCTGTCTCTGTGTCTTTGAGTCTGTGTGTCTGTCTCTGTGTCTCTGTCTCTGTGTCTCTGTCTCTGTGTCTCTGTCTCTGTGTCTCTGTCTCTGTATCTCTGTCTCTGTGTCTCTGTCTCTGTGTCTCTGTCTCTGTGTCTCTGTCTCTGTGTCTCTGTCTCTGTGTCTCTGTCTCTGTGTCTCTGTCTCTGTGTCTCTGTCTCTGTGTCTCTGTCTCTGTGTCTCTGTCTCTGTGTCTCTGTCTCTGTGTCTCTGTCTCTGTGTCTCTGTCTCTGTGTCTCTGTCTCTGTGTCTCTGTCTCTGTGTCTCTGTCTCTGTGTCTCTGTCTCTGTGTCTCTGTCTCTGTGTCTCTGTCTCTGTGTCTCTGTCTCTGTGTCTCTGTCTCTGTGTCCCTGTCTCTGAGTCCCTCTCGCTGTGTCCCAGTCTCTGTGTCTCTGTCTCTGTGTCTCTGTCTCTGTGAAACTGTCTCTGTGTCTCTGTCTCTGTGTCTCTGTCTCTGTGTCTCTGTCTCTGTGTCTCTGTCTCTGTGTCTCTGTCTCTGTGCCTCTGTCTCTGTGTCTCTGTCTCTGTGTCTCTGTCTCTGTGTCTCTGTCTCTGTGTCTCTGTCTCTGTGTCTCTGTCGCTGTGTCTCTGTCTCTGTGTCTCTGTCTCTGTGTCTCTGTCTCTGTGTCTCTGTCTCTGTGTCTCTGTCTCTGTGCCTCTGTCTCTGTGTCTCTGTCTCTGTGTCTCTGTCTCTGTGTCTCTGTCTCTGTGTCTCTGTCTCTGTGTCTCTGTCTCTGTGTGTCTGTCTCTGTGTCTCTGTCTCGGTGTCTCTGTCTCGGTGTCTCTGTCTCTGTGTCTCTGTCTCTGTGTCTCTGTCTCTGTGTCTCTGCCTCCGTGTCTCTGTCTCCGTGTCTCTGTCTCCGTGTCTCTGTCTCCGTGTCTGTCTCTGTGTCTCTGTCTCTGTGTCTCTGTCTCTGCGTCTCTATCTCTGCGTCTCTGTCTGTGCGTCTCTGTCTCTGTGTGTCTGTCTCTGTGTCTCCGTCTCTGTGTCTCTGTCTCTCTGTCTCAGTGTCCCTGTCTCTGTGTCTCTGTCTCTGTTTCTGTGTCTCTGTCTCTGTATCTCTGTCTCTCTGACCCTGTCTCTGTGTCACTGTCTCTGAATCTCTGTCTCTGTGTCTCTGTCTCTGTGTCTCTCTCCCTGTGTCACGGTCTCTGTGTCTCGGTCTCTGTGTCTCCGTCTCTGCGTCTCTTTCTCTGTGTCTGTGTCTCCGTCTCTGTGTCTCTGTCTCTCTGTCTCAGTGTCCCTGTCTCTGTGTCTCTATCTCTGTCTCTGTGTCTCTGTCTCTGTGTCTCTGTCTCTGTGTCTCTGTCTCTGTGTGTCTGTCTCTGTGTCTCTGTCTCTGTGTCTCTGTCTCTGTGTCTCTGTCTCTGTGTCTCCGTCTCTGTGTCTCTGTCTCTGTGTCTCTGTCTCTGTGTCTCTGTCTCTGTGTCTCTGTCTCTGTGTCTCTGTCTCTGTGTCTCTGTCTCTGTGTCTCTGTCTCTGTGTCTCTGTCTCTGTGTCTCTGTCTCTGTGTCTCTGTCTCTGTGTCTCTGTCTCTGTGTCTCTGTCTCTGTGTCTCTGTCTACGTGTCTCTGTCTGTGTGTCTTTGAGTCTGTGTCTCTGTCTCTGTGTCTCTGCCTCTGTGTCTCTGTCTCTGTGTCTCTGTCTCTGTGTCTCTGTCTCTGTGTCTCTGTCTCTGTGTCTCTGTCTCTGTTTCTCTTTCTCTGTGTCTCTGTCTCTGTGTCCCTGTCCCTGTGTCTCCGTCTCTGTGTCTCACTCAATGTGTCTCTGTTTCTGGGTCTCTGTCTCTGCGTCTCTATCTCTGCGTCTCTGTCTCTGTGTCCCTGTCTTTGTGTCTCTGTTTCTGTGTCGCTGTCTCTGTGTCTCCGTCTCTGTGTCTCCGTCTCTGTGTCTCTGTCTCTCTCACTGTATCCCTGTCTCTGTGTCTCTGTTTCTATGCCACTGTCTCTGTGTTTCCGTCTCTGTGTCTCTGTCTGTGTGTCTCTGCCTCTGTTTCTCTGTCTCTGTGTCTCTGTCTCTGTCTCTGTCTCTGTTTCTGTTTCTCTGTGTCTCTGTCCCTGTGTCCCTGTCCCTGTGTCTCCGTCTCTGTGTTTCTGTCATTATGTCTCTGTCTCTGTCTCTGTGTCTCTGTCTCTGTGTCTCTGTCTACGTGTCTCTGTCTCTGTGTCTTTGAGTCTGTGTCTCAGTCTCTGTGTCTCTGTCTCTGTGTCTCTGTCTCTGTCTCTGTCTCTGTTTCTGTTTCTCTGTGTCTCTGTCCCTGTGTCCCTGTCCCTGTGTCTCCGTCTCTGTGTTTCTGTCATTATGTCTCTGTCTCTGTGTCTCTGTCTCTGTGTCTCTGTCTCTGTATCTCTGTCTCTCTGACCCTGTCTCTGTGTCACTGTCTCTGAATCTCTGTCTCTGTGTCTCTGTCTCTGTGTCTCTCTCCCTGTGTCACGGTCTCTGTGTCTCGGTCTCTGTGTCTCCGTCTCTGCGTCTCTTTCTCTGTGTCTGTGTCTCCGTCTCTGTCTCTCTGTCTCAGTGTCGCTGTCTCTGTGTCTCTGTCTCTGTGTCTCTGTCTCTGTGTCTCTGTCTCTGTGTCTCTGTCTCTGTGTCTCTGTCTCTGTGTCTCTGTCTCTGTCTCTGTGTCTCTGTCTCTGTGTCTCTGTCTCTGTGTATCTGTCTCTGCGTCTCTGCGTCTCTGTATCTGTCTCTGTGTCCCTGTCTCTGAGTCTCTCTCGCTGTGTCTCTGTCTCTGTGTCCCTGTCTCCGTGTCTCTGTCCCAGAGTCTCGGTCTCTGTGTCTCGGTGTCTGTGGCTCTGTCTCCGTGTCTCTGTCCCTTTGTCTCTGTCTCTGTGTATCGGTCTCTGTGTCTCCGTCTCTGTGCCTCTGTCTCTGTCTCTGTCTCTGAGCCTCTGTCTCTGTGTCCCTGTCTCTGTGTCTGTGTTCCTGTGTCCCCGTCTTTGCGTCTCTGTCTCTGTCTCTGTGTCTCTGCCTCTGTGTCCCTGTCTCTGCGTCTCTGTGTCTCTGTCTCAGTCTCTGTGTCGCTGTCTCGGTGTCTCCGTCTCTGTGTCTCTGTCCCTCTCACTGTGTCCCGGTCTCTGTGTCTCTGTCTCTATGTCACTGTCTCTGTGTCTCCGTCTCCGTGTCTCAGTCTCTGTGTCTCTGTCTGTGTGCCTCTGCCCCTGTGCCTCTGTCTCCGTCTCAGTGTCTCTGTTTCTGTGTCTCTGTCTCTGTGTCTCCGCCTCTGTGTTTCCGTCTCTGTGTCTCTGTCTGTGTGTCTCTGCCTCTGTTTCTCTGTCTCTGTGTCTCTGTCTCTGTCTCTGTCTCTGTTTCTGTTTCTCTGTGTCTCTGTCCCTGTGTCCCTGTCCCTGTGTCTCCGTCTCTGTGTTTCTGTCATTATGTCTCTGTCTCTGTGTCTCTGTCTCTGTGAATCTGTCTCTGTATCTCTGTCTCTTTGACCCTGTCTCTGTGTCACTGTCTCTGAATCTCTGTCTCTGTGTCTCTGTCTCTGTGTCTCTCTCCCTGTGTCACGGTCTCTGTGTCTCGGTCTCTGTGTCTCCGTCTCTGCGTCTCTTTCTCTGTGTCTGTGTCTCCGTCTCTGTGTCTCTGTCTCTCTGTCTCAGTGTCCCTGTCTCTGTGTCTCTGTCTCTGTGTCTCTGTCTACGTGTCTCTGTCTCTGTGTCTCTGTCTCTGTGTCTCTGTCTCTGTGTCTCTGTCTCTGTGTCTCTGTCTCTGTGTCTCTGTCTCTGTGTCTCTGTCTCTGTGTCTCTGTCTCTGTGCCTCTGTCTCTGTGTCTCTGTCTCTGTGTCTCTGTCGCTGTGTCTCTGTCTCTGTGTCTCTGTCTCTGTGTCTCTGTCTCTGTGTCTCCGTCTCTGTGTCTCTGTCTCTGTGTATCTGTCTCTGCGTCTCTGTGTCTCTGTCTCTGTCTCTGCGTCCCTGTCTCTGAGTCTCTCTCGCTGTGTCCCAGTCTCTGTGTCTCTGTCTCTGTGTCTCTGTCTCTATGTCTCTGTCTCTGTGAAACTGTCTCTGTGTCTCTGTCTCTGTCTCTGTGTCTCTGTCTCTGTGTCTCTGTCTCTGTGTCTCTGTCTCTGTGTATCTGTCTCTGCGCCTCTGTGTCTCTGTCTCTGTCTCTGTGTCCCTGTCTCTGAGTCTCTCTCGCTGTGTCCCAGTCTCTGTGTCTCTGTCTCTGTGTCTCTGTCTCTATGGCTCTGTCTCTGTGAAACTGCGTCTGAATCTCTGTATCTGTGTCCCTGTCTCTGTGTCTCTGTCCCTGTGTCTCCATCTCTGTGTATCTGTCTCTGTCTCTGTGTGTGTGTCTCTGTGTCTGTCCCTGTGTGTATGACTCAGTCTCTGAGTCTCTGTCTCTGTGTCTCTGTCTCTGTCTCTGTCTCTGTCTCTGTGTCTCTGTCTCTGTGTCTCTGTCTATGTGTCTATGTCTCTGTGTCTCTGTCTCTGTTTCTCGGTCTCTGAGTCTCTGTCTCTATGTCCCTGTCTCTGCGCCTCTGTCCCTCTGTCTCCGTCTCTGTGCCTCTGTCTCTGTCTCTGTCTCTGAGCCTCTGTCTCTGTGTCCCTGTCTCTGTGTCTGTGTCCCTGTGTCCCCGTCTTTGCGTCTCTGTCTCTGTCTCTGTGTCTCTGCCTCTGTGTCCCTGTCTCTGCGTCTCTGTGTCTCTGTCTCTGTCTCTGTATCGCTGTCTCTGTGTCTCTGTCTCTGTGTCTCTGTCTCTGTGTCTCTGTCTCTGTGCCTCTGTCTCCGTGTCTCTGTCTCCGTGTCTGTCTCTGTGTCTCTGTCTCTGTGTCTCTGTCTCTGTGTCTCTGTCTCTGTGTCTCCGTCTCTGTGTCTCTGTCTCTGTGTCTCTGTCTCTGTGTCTCTGTCTCTGTGTCTCTGTCTCTGTGTCTCTGTCTCTGTGTCTCTGTCTCTGCGTCTCTGTCTCTGTGTCTCTGTCTCTGTGTCTCTGTCTCTGTGTCTCTGTCTCTGTGTCTCTGTCTCTGTGTCTCTGTCTCTGTGTCTCTGTCTCTGTGTCTCTGTCTCTGTGTCTCTGTCTCTGCGTCTCTGTGTCTCTGTCTCTGTCTCTGTCTCTGTGTCCCTGTCTCTGAGTCCCTCTGGCTGTGTCCCAATCTCTGTGTCTCTGTCTCTGTGTCTCTGTCTCTATGTCTCTGTCTCTGTGAAACTGTCTCTGTGTCTCTGTCTCTGTGTCTCTGTCTTTGTGTCTCTGTCTCTGTGTCTATGTCTCTGAGTATCTGTCTCTGTGTCTCTGTCTGTGTCTCTGAATCTCTGTCTCTGTGTATCTGTCTCTGCGTCTCTGCGTCTCTGTCTCTGTCTCTGTGTCCCTGTCTCTGAGTCTCTCTCGCTGTGTCTCTGTCTCTGTGTCCCTGTCTCCGTGTCTCTGTCCCAGAGTCTCGGTCTCTGTGTCTCGGTGTCTGTGGCTCTGTCTCCGTGTCTCTGTCCCTTTGTCTCTGTATCTGTGTATCGGTCTCTGTGTCTCCGTCTCTGTGCCTCTGTCTCTGTCTCTGTCTCTGAGCCTCTGTCTCTGTGTCCCTGTCTCTGTGTCTGTGTTCCTGTGTCCCCGTCTTTGCGTCTCTGTCTCTGTCTCTGTGTCCCTGTCTCTGTGTCTCTGTCCCTGTGTCTCCATCTCTGTGTATCTGTCTCTGTCTCTGTGTGTGTGTCTCTGTGTCTGTCCCTGTGTGTATGACTCAGTCTCTGAGTCTCTGTCTCTGTGTCTCTGTCTCTGTCTCTGTCTCTGTCTCTGTGTCTCTGTCTCTGTGTCTCTGTCTATGTGTCTATGTCTCTGTGTCTCTGTCTCTGTTTCTCGGTCTCTGAGTCTCTGTCTCTATGTCCCTGTCTCTGCGCCTCTGTCCCTCTGTCTCCGTCTCTGTGCCTCTGTCTCTGTCTCTGTCTCTGAGCCTCTGTCTCTGTGTCCCTGTCTCTGTGTCTGTGTCCCTGTGTCCCCGTCTTTGCGTCTCTGTCTCTGTCTCTGTGTCTCTGCCTCTGTGTCCCTGTCTCTGCGTCTCTGTGTCTCTGTCTCTGTCTCTGTATCGCTGTCTCTGTGTCTCTGTCTCTGTGTCTCTGTCTCTGTGTCTCTGTCTCTGTGCCTCTGTCTCTGTGTCTCTGTCTCTGTGTCTCTGTGTCTGTGTCTCTGTCTCTGTGTCTCTGTCTCTGTGTCTCTGTCTCTGTGAATCTGTCTCTGTATCTCTGTCTCTGTGACCCTGTCTCTGTGTCACCGTCTCTGAATCTCTGTCTCTGTGTCTCTGTCTCTGTGTACCTGTCTCTGCGTCTCTGTGTCTCTGTCTCTGTCTCTGTGTCCCTGTCTCTGAGTCCCTCTCGCTGTGTCCCAGTCTCTGTGTCTCTGTCTCTGTGTCTCTGTCTCTATGTCTCTGTCTCTGTGAAACTGTCTCTGTGTCTCTGTCTATGTGTCTCTGTCTCTGTGTCTCTGTCTCTGTGTCTCTGTCTCTGTGTCTCTGTCTCTGTGTCTCTGTCTCTGTGAATCTGTCTCTGTATCTCTGTCTCTCTGACCCTGTCTCTGTGTCACTGTCTCTGAATCTCTGTCTCTGTGTCTCTGTCTCTGTGTCTCTCTCCCTGTGTCACGGTCTCAGTGTCTCGGTCTCTGTGTCTCCGTCTCTGCGTCTCTTTCTCTGTGTCTGTGTCTCCGTCTCTGTGTCTCTGTCTCTCTGTCTCAGTGTCCCTGTCTCTGTGTCTCTGTCTCTGTCTCTGTGTCTCTGTCTCTGTGTCTCTGTCTCTGTGTCTCTGTCTCTGTGTCTCTGTCTCTGTGTGTCTGTCTCTGTGTCTCTGTCTCGGTGTCTCTGTCTCGGTGTCTCTGTCTCGGTGTCTCTGTCTCTGTGTCTCTGTCTCTGTGTCTCTGTCTCCGTGTCTCTGTCTCCGTGTCTCTGTCTCCGTGTCTGTCTCTGTGTCTCTGTCTCTGTGTCTCTGTCTCTGTGTCTCTGTCTCTGTGTCTCCGTCTCTGTGTCTCTGTCTCTGTGTCTCTGCCTCTGTGTCTCTGTCTCTGTGTCTCTGTCTCTGTGTCTCTGTCTCTGTGTCTCTGTCTCTGTGTCTCTGTCTCTGCGTCTCTGTCTCTGTGTCTCTGTCTCTGTGTCTCTGTCTCTGTGTCTCTGTCTCTGTGTCTCTGTCTCTGTGTCTCTGTCTCTGTGTCTCTGTCTCTGTGTCTCTGTCTCTGTGTCTCTGTCTCTGTGTCTCTGTCTCTGTGTCTCTGTCTCTGTGTCTCTGTCTCTGTGTCTCTGTCTCTGTGTCTCTGTCTCTGTGTCTCTGTCTCTGTGTCTCTGTCTCTGTGTCTCTGTCTCTGTGTCTCTGTCTCTGTGTCTCTGTCTCTGTGTCTCTGTCTCTGTGTCTCTGTCTCTGTGTCTCTGTCTCTGTGTCTCTGTCTCTGTGTCTCTGTCTCTGTGTCTCTGTCTCTGTGTCTCTGTCTCTGTGTCTCTGTCTCTGTGTCTCTGTCTCTGTGTCTCTGTCTCTGTGTCTCTGTCTCTGTGTCTCTGTCTCTGTGTCTCTGTCTCTGTGTCTCTGTCTCTGTGTCTCTGTCTCTGTGTCTCTGTCTCTGTGTCTCTGTCTCTGTGTCTCTGTCTCTGTGTCTCTGTCTCTGTGTCTCTGTCTCTGTGTCTCTGTCTCTGTGTCTCTGTCTCTGTGTCTCTGTCTCTGTGTCTCTGTCTCTGTGTCTCTGTCTCTGTGTCTCTGTCTCTGTGTCTCTGTCTCTGTGTCTCTGTCTCTGTGTCTCTGTCTCTGTGTCTCTGTCTCTGTGTCTCTGTCTCTGTGTCTCTGTCTCTGTGTCTCTGTCTCTGTGTCTCTGTCTCTGTGTCTCTGTCTCTGTGTCTCTGTCTCTGTGTCTCTGTCTCTGTGTCTCTGTCTCTGTGTCTCTGTCTCTGTGTCTCTGTCTCTGTGCCTCTGTCTCTGTGTCTCTGTCTCTGTGTCTCTGTGTCTGTGTCTCTGTCTCTGTGTCTCTGTCTCTGTGTCTCTGTCTCTGTGAATCTGTCTCTGTATCTCTGTCTCTGTGACCCTGTCTCTGTGTCACCGTCTCTGAATCTCTGTCTCTGTGTCTCTGTCTCTGTGTACCTGTCTCTGCGTCTCTGTGTCTCTGTCTCTGTCTCTGTGTCCCTGTCTCTGAGTCCCTCTCGCTGTGTCCCAGTCTCTGTGTCTCTGTCTCTGTGTCTCTGTCTCTATGTCTCTGTCTCTGTGAAACTGTCTCTGTGTCTCTGTCTATGTGTCTCTGTCTCTGTGTCTCTGTCTCTGTGTCTCTGTCTCTGTGTCTCTGTCTCTGTGTCTCTGTCTCTGTGTCTCTGTCTCTGTGAATCTGTCTCTGTATCTCTGTCTCTCTGACCCTGTCTCTGTGTCACTGTCTCTGAATCTCTGTCTCTGTGTCTCTGTCTCTGTGTCTCTCTCCCTGTGTCACGGTCTCAGTGTCTCGGTCTCTGTGTCTCCGTCTCTGCGTCTCTTTCTCTGTGTCTGTGTCTCCGTCTCTGTGTCTCTGTCTCTCTGTCTCAGTGTCCCTGTCTCTGTGTCTCTGTCTCTGTCTCTGTGTCTCTGTCTCTGTGTCTCTGTCTCTGTGTCTCTGTCTCTGTGTCTCTGTCTCTGTGTGTCTGTCTCTGTGTCTCTGTCTCGGTGTCTCTGTCTCGGTGTCTCTGTCTCGGTGTCTCTGTCTCTGTGTCTCTGTCTCTGTGTCTCTGTCTCCGTGTCTCTGTCTCCGTGTCTCTGTCTCCGTGTCTGTCTCTGTGTCTCTGTCTCTGTGTCTCTGTCTCTGTGTCTCTGTCTCTGTGTCTCCGTATCTGTGTCTCTGTCTCTGTGTCTCTGCCTCTGTGTCTCTGTCTCTGTGTCTCTGTCTCTGTGTCTCTGTCTCTGTGTCTCTGTCTCTGTGTCTCTGTCTCTGCGTCTCTGTCTCTGTGTCTCTGTCTCTGTGTCTCTGTCTCTGTGTCTCTGTCTCTGTGTCTCTGTCTCTGTGTCTCTGTCTCTGTGTCTCTGTCTCTGTGTCTCTGTCTCTGTGTCTCTGTCTCTGTGTCTCTGTCTCTGTGTCTCTGTCTCTGTGTCTCTGTCTCTGTGTCTCTGTCTCTGTGTCTCTGTCTCTGTGTCTCTGTCTCTGTGTCTCTGTCTCTGTGTCTCTGTCTCTGTGTCTCTGTCTCTGTGTCTCTGTCTCTGTGTCTCTGTCTCTGTGTCTCTGTCTCTGTGTCTCTGTCTCTGTGTCTCTGTCTCTGTGTCTCTGTCTCTGTGTCTCTGTCTCTGTGTCTCTGTCTCTGTGTCTCTGTCTCTGTGTCTCTGTCTCTGTGTCTCTGTCTCTGTGTCTCTGTCTCTGTGTCTCTGTCTCTGTGTCTCTGTCTCTGTGTCTCTGTCTCTGTGTCTCTGTCTCTGTGTCTCTGTCTCTGTGTCTCTGTCTCTGTGTCTCTGTCTCTGTGTCTCTGTCTCTGTGTCTCTGTCTCTGTGTCTCTGTCTCTGTGTCTCTGTCTCTGTGTCTCTGTCTCTGTGTCTCTGTCTCTGTGTCTCTGTCTCTGTGTCTCTGTCTCTGTGTCTCTGTCTCTGTGTCTCTGTCTCTGTGTCTCTGTCTCTGTGTCTCTGTCTCTGTGTCTCTGTCTCTGTGTCTCTGTCTCTGTGTCTCTGTCTGTGTGTATCTGTCTCAGCGTCTCTGTGTCTCTGTCTCTGTCTCTGTGTCCCTGTCTCTGAGTCTCTCTCGCTGTGTCTCTGTCTCTGTGTCCCTGTCTCTGTGTCCCTGTCTCTGTGTCTCTGTCCCAGAGTCTCGGTCTCTGTGTCTCGGTGTCTGTGGCTCTGTCTCCGTGTCTCTGTCTCTTTGTCTCTGTCTCTGTGTATCGGTCTCTGTGTCTCTGTGTCTCTGTCTCTGTCTCTGTGTCCCTGTCTCTGAGTCTCTCTCGCTGTGACCCAGTCTCTGTGTCTCTGTCTCTGTGTCTCTGTCTCTATGTCTCTGTCTCTGTGAAACTGCGTCTGAATCTCTGTATCTGTGTCCCTGTCTCTGTGTCTCTGTCCCTGTGTCTCCGTCTCTATGTATCTGTCTCTGTCTCTGTGTGTGTGTCTCTGTGTCTGTCCCTGTGTGTATGACTCAGTCTCTGAGTCTCTGTCTCTGTGTCTCTGTCTATGTGTCTCTGCCTCTGGTCTCTGTCTCTGTGTCTCTGTCTCTGTCTCTGTCTCTGTTTCTCTTTCTCTGTGTCTCTGTCTCTGTGTCCCTGTCCCTGTGTCTCCGTCTCTGTGTCTCACTCAATGTGTCTCTGTCTCTGGGTCTCTGTCTCTACGTCTCCATCTCTGCGTCTCTGTCTCTGCGTCTCTGTCTCTGTGTCCCTGTCTTTGGGTCTCTGTCTCTGTGTCGCTGTCTCTGTGTCTCCGTCTCTGTGTCTCCGTCTCTGTGTCTCTGTCTCTCTCACTGTGTCCCTGTCTCTGTGTCTCTGTTTCTATGCCACTGTCTCTGTGTTTCCGTCTCTGTGTCTCTGTCTGTGTGTCTCTGACTCTGTTTCTCTGTCTCTGTGTCTCTGTCTCTGTCTCTGTCTCTGTTTCTGTTTCTCTGTGTCTCTGTCCGTGTGTCCCTGTCCCTGTGTCTCCGTCTCTGTGTTTCTGTCATTATGTCTCTGTCTCTGTGTCCTTGTCTTTGAGTCTCTCTCTCTGTGTCTCGGCCTCTCCGTCTATGTCTCTGTGTCTCTGTCTCTGAGTCCCTCTCGCTGTGTCCCAGTCTGTGTGTCTCGGTCTCTGTGTCTCCGTCTCTGCGTCTCTTTCTCTGTGTCTGTGTCTCCGTCTCTGTGTCTCTGTCTCTCTGTCTCAGTGTCCCTGTCTCTGTGTCTCTGTCTCTGCGTCTCTGTCTCTGTGTCTCTGTCTCTGTGTCTCTGTCTCTGTGTCTCTGTCTGTGTCTTTGTCTCGGTGTCTCTGTCTCTGTGTCTCTGTCTCTGTGTCTCTGCCTCTGTGTCTCTGTCTCCGCGTCTCTGTCTCCGTGTCTCTGTCTCCGTGTCTGTCTCTGTGTCTCTGTCTCTGTGTCTCTGTCTCTGCGTCTCTATCTCTGCGTCTCTGTCTCTGCGTCTCTGTCTCTGTGTCCCTGTCTCTGTGTCGGTCTCTATGTCTCTGTGTCTGTGTCTCTGGCTCTGTGTATCTGTCTCTGTCTCTGTCTCTGTGTCCTTGTCTTTGAGTCTCTCTCTCTGTGTCTCGGCCTCTCTGTCTCTGTCTCTGTGTCTCTGCCTCTGAATCTCTGTCTCTGTGTCTCTGTCCCAGTGTCTCTGTCTCTGTGTCTCTGTCTCTGTGTCTCTGTCTCTGTGTCCCTGTCTCTGTGTCTCTGTCTCTGTATCTCTGTCTCTGTGTCTCTGTCTCTGTGCCTCTGTCTCTGTGTCTCTGTCTCTGTGTCTCTGTCTCTGTGTCTCTGTCTCTGTGTCTCTGTCTCTGTGTCCCTGTCTCTGTGTCTCTGTCTCTGTGTCTCTGTCTCTGTGTCTCTGTCTCTGTGTCTCTGTCTCTGTGTCTCTGTCTCTGTGTCTCTGTCTCTGTGTCTCTGTCTCTGTGTCTCTGTCTCTGCGTCTCTGTCTCTGCGTCTCTGTCTCTGCGTCTCTGTCTCTGCGTCTCTGTCTCTGTGTCTCTGTGTCTCTGTCTCTGTGTCTCTGTCTCTGTGTCTCTGTCTCTGTGTCTCTGTCTCTGTGTCTCTGTCTCTGTGTCTCTGTCTCTGTATCTCTGTCTCTGTGTATCTGTCTCTGCGTCTCTGTGTCTCTGTCTCTGTCTCTGTGTCCCTGTCTCTGATTCTCTCTCGCTGTGTCCCAGTCCCTGTGTCTCTGTCTCGGTGTCTCTGTCTCTATTTCTCTGTCTCTGTGAAACTGTCTCTGTGTTTCTGTCTCTGTGTTTCTGTCTCTGTGTCTCTGTCGCTGTGTCTCTGTCTCTGTGTCTCTGTCTCTCTCACTGTGTCTCTGTCTCTGTGTCTCCGTCTCTGTGTCTCGGTCTCTGTGTCTCTGTCTGTGTGTCTCTGTCTCTGCGTCTCTGTCTCTGTGTCTCTGTCTCTGTCTCTGTCTCTGTCTCTGTGTCTCTGCCTCTGAGTCTCTCTGTCTGCGTCCCTGTCCCTCTGTCTCTGTCCCTGTGTCTCTGTTTCTGTGTATCTGTCTCTGTGACTCTGTCTCTCTATCTGTCTCTGTTTCTCTTTCTCTGTGTCTCTGTCTTTGTGTCTCTGGCTCGGTGTCTCTGTCCCTGTGTCTCCGTCTCTGTGTCACTGTCTGTGTGTCTCTGCCTCTGTGTCTGTGTCACCGTGTCCCTCTCTCCGTCCCTATGTCTCTATCTCTGTGTCTCTGTCTCTGTGAATCTGTCTCTGTGTTTCTGTCTCTGTGTCTCTGGCACTGTGTCTCCGTCTCTGTATCCCTGTCCCTCTGACTCTGTCTCTGTGTCACTGTGTCTGAATATCTGTCTCTGTGTCTCTGTCTCTGTCTCTGTCTCTGTCTCTGTCTCTGTGTCTATGTCTCTGTTTCTCTATCCCTGTGTCACGGTCTCTGTGTCTCTGTCTCTGCGTCTCTGTGTCTCTGTCTCTGTCTCTGTATCTCGGTCTCTGTGTCTCTGCCACTGTGTCTCTATCTCTGTGTCTCTGTCCCTGGGTCCCGGTCTCTGTGTCCCTGTCTCTGTGTCTCTGTCCCTGTGCCTCCGTCTCTGTGTATCTGTCTCCCTCTCTCTGTGTCTCCGTCTCTGTGTATCTGTCTCTCCCTCTCTGTGTCACTGTGTCTGAATATCTGTCTCTGTGTCTCTGTCTCCGTGTCTCTGTCTCTGTGTCTCTGTCTCTGTCTCTGTCTCTGTGTCTATGTCTCTGTTTCTCTCTCCCTGTGTCACGGTCTCTGTGTCTCTGTCTCTGCGTCTCTGTGTCTCTGTCTCTGTATCTCTGTCTCTGTGTCTCTGTCTCTGTGTCTCTGTCTCTATGTCCATGACTCTGTGTCTCTATCTCTGTGTCTCTGTCTCTGTGCCTCTGTCTCTGTGTCTCTGTCTCTGTGTCTCTGTTTCTGTGTATCTGTCTCTGTTACTCTGTCTCTGTGTCTCTGTCTCTGTGTCTCTGCCTCTGTGTCTGTGTCACCGTGTCCCTCTCTCCGTCCCTATGTCTCTATCTCTGTGTCTCTGTCTCTGTGAATTTGTCTCTGTGTTTCTGTCTCTGTGTCTCTGGCACTGTGTCTCCGTCTCTGTATCCCTGTCCCTCTGACTCTGTCTCTGTGTCACTGTGTCTGAATATCTGTCTCTGTGTCTCTGTCTCTGTCTCTGTCTCTGTCTCTGTGTCTATGTCTCTGTTTCTCTATCCCTGTGTCACGGTCTCTGTGTCTCTGTCTCTGCGTCTCTGTGTCTCTGTCTCTGTCTCTGTATCTCGGTCTCTGTGTCTCTGCCACTGTGTCTCTATCTCTGTGTCTCTGTCCCTGGGTCCCGGTCTCTGTGTCCCTGTCTCTGTGTCTCTGTCCCTGTGCCTCCGTCTCTGTGTATCTGTCTCCCTCTCTCTGTGTCTCCGTCTCTGTGTATCTGTCTCTCCCTCTCTGTGTCACTGTGTCTGAATATCTGTCTCTGTGCCTCTGTCTCGGTGTCTCTGTCTCGGTGTCTCTGTCTCGGTGTCACTGTCTCTGTGTCTGTGTCTCTGTGTCTCTGCCTCTGTGTCTCTGTCTCTGTGTCTCTGTCTCTCTCTCTCTGTGTCTCTGTCTCTGTGTCTTTGTATCTGTGTCTCTGTCTCTGTATCTCTGTCTATGTGACTCTGCCTCGGTGTCTCTGTGTCTCTGTCTCTGTCTCTGTGTATCTGCCTCTGTGTCTCTCTCCCTGTGTCACGGTCTCTGTGTCTCTGTCCCTGTGTCTCTGTGTCTCCGTCCCTCTGTCTCTGTCTCCGTGTGTATCACTCCGTGTCTCTGTGAATCTGTCGATGTGTCTCTGTCTCTGTGTCTCTGTCTCTTTCTCTATGTCTCTGTCTCTGTCTCTGTTTCTCTTTCTCTGTGTCTCTGTCTCTGTGTCTCTGTCCCTGTATCTCCGTCTCTGTGTTTCTCTCTCTGTGTCTCTGTCTCTGTGTCCCTGTCTCTGTGTCTCTGTCTCTGTGTATCTGCCTCCGTGTCTCTGTCTCTGCGTCTCTGTCTCCGTGTCTCTGTCTCGGTGTCTCTGTCTCTGTGTCACTGTCTCTGTGCCTCTGCGTCTCTGTCTCTTTGTCTCTTTCTCTGTGTCTCTGTCTCTGTGTCTATGTCTCTGTGTCTCCGTCTCTGTGTTTCTCTCTTTATGTATCTGTCTCTGTGTATCTGTCTCTGTGAATCAGTCTCTGTGTTTCAGTCTCTGTGTCTCTGGCCCTGTGCCTCCGTCTCTGTGTCTCTGTCTCTCTCACCTTGTCTCTGTCTCTGTGTATCTGTCTCTGTGTATCTGTCTCTGTGTCTCTGTCTCCGTGTCTCTGTCTCCGTGTCTCTGCCTCAGTGTCTCTGTCTCTGTGTCTCCGTTTCTGTGTATCCGTCTCTGTGACGCCGTCTCTCTCTCTGTCCCTGTTTCTCTTTCTCTGTGTCTCTATACCTGTGTCTCCTGCTCTGTGTTTCTCTCTCTGTGTCTCTGTCTCTGTTTCTCTTTCTCAGTGCCTCTGTCTCTGTGTCTCTATAACTGTGTCTCCTTCTCTGTGTTTCTCTCTCTGTTTCACTGTCTCTGTGTTTCTGCCTCTGTGTCTCTGTCTCTGTCTCTGTGTCTCTGTCTCCGTGACTCTGTGTCTCTGTCTCTGTCTCTGGGTATCTGCCTCTGTGTCTCTCTCCCTGTGTCACTGTCTCTGTGTCTCTGTCTCTGTGTCTCTGTCTCTGTGTCTCTGTCGCTGTGTCTCTGTCTCTGCGTCTCTGTCTCTGTGTCTCTGTCTCTGTGTCTCTGTCTCTGTGTGTCTGTCTCTGTGTATCTGCCTCTGTGTCTCTGTCTCTGTGTCTCTGTATCTATGTCTCTGTCCATGACTCTGTGTCTCTATCTCTGTGTTTCTGTCTCTGTGCCTCTGTCTCTGTGTCTCTGTCTCTGTGTCTCTGTCTCCATGTCCATGACTCTGTGTCTCTATCTCTGTGTCTCTATCTCTGTGTCTCTGTCTCTGTGCCTCTGTCTCTGTGTCTCTGTCTCTGTGTCTCTGTCTCCGTGTCTCTGTCTCCGTGTCTCTGTCTCTTTGTCTCTGTCTCTGCTTCTCTGTCTCTGTGTCTGTGTGTGTGTCTCTGTCTCTGTGTCTCTGTCTCTGTGCCTCTGTCTCTGTGTCTCTGTCTCTGTCTCTGTGTCTCTGTCTCCGTTTCTGTGTCTCTGTCTCTGTGTCTCTGTGTCTCCGTCCCTCTGTCTCTGTCTCCGTGTGTATCACTCCGTGTCTCTGTGAATCTGTCGATGTGTCTCTGCCTCTGTGTCTCTGTTTCTGCGTCCCTGTCTCTGTGTCTTTGTCTCTGTGTCTCTGTCTCTGTGAATCTGTCTCTTTGTTTCTGTCTCTGTGTATCTGTCTCTGTGTCCCTGTCTCTGTGTCTCTGTCTCTATGTCTCTGTGTCTCTGTCTCCGTGTCTCTGTCTCCGTGCCTCTGTCTCTGTGTCTATACCTCTGTCCGTGTGTCTCTGTACCTGTGTCTCCGTCTCTGTGTGTCGGTCTCTTTGTCTCTGTCTCTGTGTCTCTGTCTCTGTGTCTCTGTCTCTGTGTCTCTGTCTCTGTGTCGCAGTCTCTGTGTCTCTGTCTCTGTGTCTCTGTCTCTGTGTCTCCGTCTCTGCGCCACTGTGTCTGTGTCTCTCTCCCGGTGTCACGCTCTCTTTGCCTCCGTCTCTGTGTCTCGGTCTCTGTGTCTCTGTCTCCGTGTCTCTGCCTCTGAATCTCTGTCTCTGTGTCTCTGTCCCAGAGTCTCCGCGTCTGTGTCTCTGTTTCTGTCTCTGTGTCCCTGTCTCTGTGTATCTGTCTCTGTGTCTCTGTCCCTGTGTCTCCGTCTTTGTGTTTCTGTCTCTGTGTCCCTGTCTCCGTGTCTCCGTCCCTGTGTCTTTGTCTCTGTCTCTGTGCGTCTGTCTCTGTGTATCTGTCTCTGTGTCTCTGTCTCCGTGTCTCTGCCTCAGTGTCTCTGCCTCTTTTTTCTCTGTCTCTGTGTCTCTGTCTCCGTCTCTGTGTCTCTGTCTCTGTGCCTCTGTCTCTGTGTCTCCGTCCCTGTGTCTCCGTCTCTGTGTCAATGTCTCTCTGTCTCTGTCTCTGAGTCTCTGCCTCTGTGTCTCTGTCTCTGTGTCTCCGGCTCTGTGCCACTGTCTCTATGTCTCTGTCTCTGTGTCTGTGTGTCTATGTCTTTGTCACTGTCTCTGTGCCTCTGTTTCTATGTCTCTGTCTCTGTGTCTCTGTCCTTGTATCTCTGTCTCCGTGTCTCTGTTTCTTTGTTTCTGTCTCTGTGTCTCTGTCCCTGTGTCTCCGTCTCTGTGCCTCTGTCTCTCTCACTTTGTCTCTGTCTCTGTGTCTCTGTCTCTGTGTATCTGTCTCTGTGTCTCTGTCTCCGTGTCTCTGTCTCCGTGTCTCTGTCTCGGTGTCTCTGTCTCTGTGTCTCTGTCTCTGTCTCTGTCTCCGTCTCTGTCTCTGTGTCTCTGTCTCTGTGTCTCTGTCTCTGTCTCTGTCTCTGTCTCTGTCTCTGTCTCTGTCTCTGTGTCTATGTCTCTGTTTCTCTATCCCTGTGTCGCGGTCTCTGTGTCTCTGTGTCTGTTTCTCTGTATCTCTGTCTCTGTGTCTGTGTCCCTGTGTCTCCGTTTCTGTGTCTCTCTCTCTGTGTCTCTGTCTCCGTTATCTGGCTCTGTGTCTCTGTCTCTGTGTCTCTGTCTCTGTCTCTGTCTCTGTCTCTGTCTCTGTGTCTCTGTCTCTGTGTCTCTGTCTCTGTGTCTCTGTCTCTGTGTCTCTGTCTCTGTGTCTCTGTCTCTGTGTCTCTGTCTCTGTGTCTGTGTCTCTGTGTCTCTGTCTCTGTGTCTCTGTCTCTGTGTCTCTGTCTCTGTGTCTCTGTCTCTCTGTCTCTGTCTCTGTGTCTCTGTCTCTGTGTCTCTGTCTCTGTGTATCTGCCTCTGTGTCTCTGTCTCTGTGTCACTGTCTCTGTGTATGTGTCTCTGCGTCTCTGTCCCTTTGTCTCTTTCTCTGTGTCTCTGTCTCTGTGTCTATGGACTGTGTCTCTGCCTCTGTGTTTCTCTCTTTATGTATCTGTCTCTGTGTCTCTGTCTCTGTGAATCTGTCTCTGTGTTTCAGTCTCTCTGTCTCTGGCCCTGTGTCTCCGTCTCTGTATCTCTGTCTCTCTGACTCTGTCGCTTTGTCACTGTCTCTGAATCTCTGTCTCTGTGTCCCTGTCTCTGTTTCTCTTTCTCTGCGTCTCTGTCTCGGTGTCTCTGTCCCTGTATCTCCGTCTCTGTATGTCTCTCTCTGTTGTTCTGTCTCCGTGTCTCCGTCCCTGTGTCTCCGTCTCTGTCTCTGTGTCTCTGTCTCTGTGTATGTGTCTCTGTCTCTGTCTCTGTCTCTGTGTCTCTGTCTCTATGTCCCTGTCTCTCGCTCTCCGTGTCTCTGTCTCTGTGCCTCTGTCTCTGTGTCTATGCCTCTGTCCGCGTGTCTCTGTACCTGTGTCTCCGTCTCTCTGTGTCGGTCTCTATGTCCCTGTCTCTGTGTCTCTGCCTCTGTGTCTCTGTCTCGGTGTCCCTGTCCCTGTGTCTCCGTCTCTGTGTCACTGTCTGTGTGTCTCGGTCTCTGTGTCTGTGTCACCGTGTCCCTGTCTCCGTCCCTATGTCTCTGTCTCTGTGTCTCTGTCTCTGTGAATCTGTCTCTGTGTTTCTGTCTCTGTGTCTCTGGAACTGTGTCTCCGTCTCTGTATCTCTGTCCCTCTGACTCTGTCTCTGTGTCACTGTGTCTGAATCTCTGTCCCTGTGTCTCTGTCTCTGTGTCTCCGTCCCTTCGTCTCTTTCTCTGTGTCTGTGTCTCCGTCTCTGTGTCTCTGTCTCTGCGTCTCTGTGTCTGTTTCTCTGTATCTCTGTCTCTGTGTCTGTGTCCCTGTGTCTCCGTTTCTGTGTCTCTCTCTCTGTGTCTCTGTCTCCGTTATCTGGCTCTGTGTCTCTGTCTCTGTGTCTCTGTCTCTGTCCCTGTCTCTGTCTCTGTCTCTGCCTCTGTGTCTCTGCCTCAGAATCTCTGTCTCTGTGTCTCTGTCCCAGAGTCTCCACGTCTGTGTCTCTGTCTCTGTCTCTGTGTATCTGTCTCTGTGTCTGTGTCTCTGTCTCCGTCTCTGTTTCTCTTTCTCTGTGTCTCTGTCACTGTGTCCCTGTCCCTGTGTCTCCGTCTCTGTGTTTCTGTCATTATGTCTCTGTCTCTGTGTCTCTGTCTCCGTGAATCTGTCTCTCTGTTTCTGTCTCTGTGTCTCTGGTATTGTGTCTCCGTCTCTGTATCTCTGTCTCTCTGACTCTGTCTCTGTGTCACTGTCTCTGAATCTCTGTCTCTGTGTCTCTGTCTCTGTGTCTCTCTCCCTGTGTCACGGTCTCTGTGTCTCCGTCTCTGCGTCTCTTTCTCTGTGTCTGTGTCTCCGTCTCTCTGTCTCTGTCTCTCTGTCTCTGTCTCTCTGTCTCTGTGTCTCTGTCTCTGTGTCTCTGTCTCTGTGTTTCTGTCTCTGTGTCTCTGTCTCTGTGTCTTTGTCTCTGTGCCTCTGTCTCGGTGTCTCTGTCTCGGTGTCTCTGTCTCGGTGTCGCTGTCTCTGTGTCTCTGTCTCTGTTTCTCTGTCTCTGCGTCTCTGTCTCTCTGTCTCTGTCTCTATGTCTCTGTCTCTGTCTCAGTTTCCCTTCCTCTGTGTCTCTGTCTCTGTGTCTCTGTCCCTGGGTCTCGGTCTCTGCGTTTCTGTCTCTGTGTCTCTGTCTCTGTGCCTCTGTCTCTGTGTCACTCTCTCGGTGTCTCGGTCTCTGTGCCTCTGTCTCCCTCTCTGTGTCTCTGTCTCTGTGTCTCTGTCGCCGTGTCACCGTATCTGCGTGTCTGTCTCTGTGTCTCTGTCTCTATGTTTCTGTCATTATGTCTCTCTCTCTGTGAATCTGTCTCTGTGTTTCTGTATCTGTGTCTCTGGCCCTGTTTCTCCGTCTCTGTATCTCTGTCGCTCTGACTCTGTCTCTTGTGTCACTCTCTCTGAATCTCTGTCTCTGTGTCTCTGTCTCTGTGTACCTGTCACTGTGTCTCCGTCTCTGCGTCTCTGTCTCTGTGTCTCTGTCTCTGTGTTTCTGTCATTATGTCTCTGTCTCTGTGTCTCTGTCTCTGTGTCTCTGTCTCTGTGTCTCTGTCTCTGTGTTTCTGTCTCTGTGTCTCTGTCCCTGGGTCTCGGTCTCTGTGTTTCTGTCTCTGTGGCTCTGTCTCTGTGCCTCTGTCTCTGTGTCACTCTCTCGGTGTCTCTGTCTCTGTGCCTCTGTCTCCCTCTCTGTGTCTCTGTCTCTGTGTCTCTGTCGCTGTGTCTCCGTCTCTGCGTCTCTGTCTCTGTGTCTCTGTCTCTGTGTTTCTGTCACTATGTCTCTGTCTCTGCGTCTCTGTCTCTGTGAATCTGTCTCTGTGTTTCTGTCTCTGTGTATCTGTCTCTGTGTCTGTGTCTCTGTGTCTGTGTCTCTGTGTCTCTGTCTCTATGTCTCTGTGTCTCTGTCTCCGTGTCTCTGTCTCCGTGCCTCTGTCTCTCTGTCTCTGTCTCTGTCTCTGTTTCTCTATCTCTGTGTCTCTGTCTCTGTGTCTCTGTCTCTGTGTCTCTGTCTCTGTGTCTCTGTCTCTGTGTCTCTGTCTCTGTGTCTCTGTCACTGTGTCTCTGTCTCTGTGTCTCTGTCTCTGTGTCTCTGTCTCTGTGTCTCTGTCTCTGTGTCTCTGTCTCTGTGTCTCTGTCTCTGTGTCTCTGTCTCTGTGTCTCTGTCTCTGTGTCTCTGTCTCTGTGTCTCTGTCTCTGTGTCTCTGTCTCTGTGTCTCTGTCTCTGTGTCTCTGTCTCTGTGTCTCTGTCTCTGTGTCTCTGTCTCTGTGTCTCTGTCTCTGTGTCTCTGTCTCTGTGTCTCTGTCTCTGTGTCTCTGTCTCTGTGTCTCTGTCTCTGTGTCTCTGTCTCTGTGTCTCTGTCTCTGTGTCTCTGTCTCTGTGTCTCTGTCTCTGTGTCTCTGTCTCTGTGTCTCTGTCTCTGTGTCTCTGTCTCTGTGTCTCTGTCTCTGCGTCTCTGTCTCTGTGTCTCTGTCTCTCTGTCTCTGTCTCTCTGTCTCTGTCTCTGTGTCTCTGTCTCTGTGCCTCTGTCTCTGTGTCACTCTCTCGGTGTCTCTGTCTCTGTGCCTCTGTCTCCCTCTCTGTGTCTCTGTCTCTGTATCTCTATCGCTGTGTCTCCGTCTCTGCGTCTCTGTCTCTGTGTCTCTGTCTCTGTGTTTCTGTCATTATGTCTCTGTCTCTGCGTCTCTGTCTCTGTGAATCTGTCTCTGTGTTTCTGTCTCTGTGTCTCTGTCTCTGTGTCTGTGTCTCTGTGTCTCTGTCTCTGTGTCTCTGTCTCCGTATCTCTGTCTCGGTGTCTCTGTCTCTGTGTCTCCGTCTCTGTGTCTCCGTCTCTGCGCCTCTGTCTCCGACCCTGTGTGTCTGTCTCTGTGTCTATGTCTCCGTGTCTCCGTCCCTGTGTCTCTGTCTCTGTCTCTGTGCCTCTGTCTCTGTCTATCTGTCTCTGTGTCTCTGTCTCCGTGTCTCTGCCTCAGTGTCTCTGTCTCTTTTTTCTCTGTCTCTGTGTCTCTGTCTCTGTGTCTCTGTCTCTGTGTCTCTGTCTCTGTGTCTCTGTCTCTCTGTCTCTGTCTCTGTGTCTCTGTCTCTGTGCCTCTGTCTCTGTGTCACTCTCTCGGTGTCTCTGTCTCTGTGCCTCTGTCTCCCTCTCTGTGTATCTGCCTCTGTGTCTCTGTCTCTGCGTCTCTGTCTCCGTGTCTCTGTCTCGGTGTCTCTGTCTCTGTGTCACTGTCTCTGTGTCTCTGCGTCTCTGTCTCTTTGTCTCTTTCTCTGTGTCTCTGTCTCTGTGTCTATGTCTCTGTGTCTCCGTCTCTGTGTTTCTCTCTTTATGTATCTGTCTCTGTGTATCTGTCTCTGTGAATCAGTCTCTGTGTTTCAGTCTCTGTGTCTCTGGCCCTGTGCCTCCGTCTCTGTGTCTCTGTCTCTCTCACCTTGTCTCTGTCTCTGTGTATCTGTCTCTGTGTATCTGTCTCTGTGTCTCTGTCTCCGTGTCTCTGTCTCCGTGTCTCTGTCTCCGTGTCTCTGCCTCAGTGTCTCTGTCTCTGTGTCTCCGTTTCTGTGTATCCGTCTCTGTGACGCCGTCTCTCTCTTTGTCCCTGTTTCTCTTTCTCTGTGTCTCTATACCTGTGTCTCCTGCTCTGTGTTTCTCTCTCTGTGTCTCTGTCTCTGTTTCTCTTTCTCAGTGCCTCTGTCTCTGTGTCTCTATAACTGTGTCTCCTTCTCTGTGTTTCTCTCTCTGTTTCACTGTCTCTGTGTTTCTGCCTCTGTGTCTCTGTCTCTGTCTCTGTGTCTCTGTCTCTGTGTCTCTGTCTCCGTGACTCTGTCTCGGTGTCTCTGTGTCTCTGTCTCTGTCTCTGTGTATCTGCCTCTGTGTCTCTCTCCCTGTGTCACGGTCTCTGTGTCTCTGTCTCTGTGTCTCTGTCTCTGTGTCTCTGTCGCTGTGTCTCTGTCTCTGCGTCTCTGTCTCTGTGTCCCTGTCTCTTTGTCTCTGTCTCCGTCCCTGTGTGTCTGTCTCTGTGTATCTGCCTCTGTGTCTCTGTCTGTGTGTCTCTGTCTCCGTGTCTCTGTCTCTGTGTCTCTGTCTCCGTTTCTGTGTCTCTGTCCCTGTGTCTCTGTGTCTCCGTCCCTCTGTCTCTGTCTCCGTGTGTATCACTCCGTGTCTCTGTGAATCTGTCGATGTGTCTCTGCCTCTGTGTCTCTGTTTCTGCGTCCCTGTCTCTGTGTCTCTGTTCCAGAGTCTCGGTCTCTGTGTCTCGGTGTCTGTGGCTCTGTCTCCGTGTCTCTGCCTCCGTGTCCCTGTCTCTTTGTCTCTGTCTCCGTCCCTGTGTGTCTGTCTCTGTGTATCTGCCTCTGTGTCTCTGTCTGTGTGTCTCTGTATCTGTGACTCTGTCTCTGTGTCTCTGTCTCCGTGTGTATCACTCCGTGTCTCTGTGTCTGTGAATCTGTCTCCGTGTCTCTGTCTCTGTGTCTATACCTCTGTCCGTGTGTCTCTGTACCTGTGTCTCCGTCTCTGTGTGTCGGTCTCTATGTCTCTGTCTCTGTGTCTCTGTCTCTGTGTCTCTGTCTCTGTGTCGCAGTCTCTGTGTCTCTGTCTCTGTGTCTCCGTCTCTGCGCCGCTGTCTCTGTGTCTCTCTCCCGGTGTCACGCTCTCTTTGCCTCCGTCAATGTGTCTCGGTCTCTGTGTCTCTGTCTCCGTGTCCCTGCCTCTGAATCTCTGTCTCTGTGTCTCTGTCCCAGAGTCTCCGCGTCTGTGTCTCTGTTTCTGTCTCTGTGTCTCTGTCTCTGTGTATCTGTCTCTGTGTCTCTGTCCCTGTGTCTCCGTCTTTGTGTTTCTGTCTCTGTGTCTCTGTCTCTGTGTATCTGTCTCTGTCCCTGTCTCTGTTTCTCTTTCTCTGTGCCGCTGTCTCTGTGTCCCTATACCTGTGTCTCCTTCTCTGTGTTTCTGCCTCTGTGTCTCTGTCTCTGTGTCTCTGTCTCCGTGACACTGTCTCGGTGTCTCTGTCTCTGTGTCTATGTCTCTGTTTCCCTCTCCCTGTGTCACGGTCCCTGTGTTTCTGTTTCTGCGTCTCTGTGTCTCTGTCTCTGTGTCTCTGTCCCTGTATCTCCGTCTCTGTGTTTCTCTCTCTGTGTCTCTGTCTCTGTGTCCCGGTCTCTGTGTGTCTGTCTCTGTGTCTCTGTCTCTGTGTCTCTGTCTCTGTGTCTCTGTCCCTGTGTCTCCGTCTCTGTGTCTATGTCTCCGTACCTGTGTGTCTGTCTCTGTGTCCCTGTCTCCGTGTCTCCGTCCCTGTGTCTCTGTCTCTGTCTCTGTGCGTCTGTCTCTGTGTATCTGTCTCTGTGTCTCTGTCTCCGTGTCTCTGCCTCAGTGTCTCTGTCTCTTTTTTCTCTGTCTCTGTGTCTCTGTCTCCGTCTCTGTGTCTCTGTCTCTGTGCCTCTGTCTCTGTGTCTCTGTCTCTGGGTCTCTGTCTCTGTGTCTCTGTCCCTGTGTCTCGGTCTCTGTGTCACTGTCTCTGTGTCTCTGCCTCTGAATCTCTGTCTCTGTGTCTCTGTCCCAGAGTCTCTGCGTCTGTGTCTCTGTCTCTGTGTCTCTGTCTCCGTGACTCTGTCTCGGTGTCTCTGTCTCTGTGTCTCTATCTCTGTTAATCTGTCTCTCTGTTTCTGTCTCTGTGTCTCTGGCATTGTGTCTCCGTCTCTGTACCTCTGTCTCTCTGACTCTGTCTCTCTGTCTCTGTCTCTGTGTCTTTGTCTCTGTGCCTCTGTCTCGGTGTCTCTGTCTCGGTGTCTCTGTCTCGGTGTCTCTGTCTCTGTGTCTCTGTCTCTGTGTCTCTGTCTCTGTGTCCCTGTCTCTGATTCTCTCTCGCTGTGTCCCAGTCCCTGTGTCTCTGTCTCTGTGTCTCTGTCTCTATGTCTCTGTCTCTGGGTCTCTGTCTCTGTGTCTCTGTCCCTGTGTCTCGGTCTCTGTGTCTTTGTCTCTGTGCCTCTATCTCGGTGTCTCTGTCTCGGTGTCTCTGTCTCTCTGTCTCTGTCTCTGTGCCTCTGTCTCTGTGTCTTGGTCGCTGTGTCTCTGTCCCTGTGTCTCTGTCTCTGTGTCCCTGTCTCTGTGTCTCTGTCTCTGTGTCTCTGTCTCTGTGTCTCTGTCTCTGTGTCTCTGCCTCTGCTTCTCTTCCTCTGTGTCTCTGCCTCTTTGTCTCTGTCCCTGTGTCTCCGTCTCTGTGTTTCTGTCTCTGTGTCTCTGTCTCGGTGTCTCTGTCCCTGTGTCCCCTCCTCTGTGTCACTGTCGCTGTGTCTCTGTCTCCGTGTCTCTGTCTCTGTGCCTCTGTCTCGGTCTCTGTGTCTCTGTCTCTGTGTCTCTGTCGCTGTGTCTCCGTCTCTGCGTCTCTGTCTCTGTGTCTCTGTCTCTGTGTTTCTGTCATTATGTCTCTGCCTCTGTGTCTCTGTCTCTGTGAATCTGTCTCTGTATTTCTTTCTCTGTGTATCTGTCTCTGTGTCTCTGTCTCTGGTTCTCTGTCTCTATGTCACTGTGTCCCTGTCTCCGTGTCTCTGTCTCCGTGCCTCTGTCTCTGTGTCTATGCCTCTGTCCGTGTGTCTCTGTACCTGTGTCTCCGTCTCTGTGTGTCGGTCTGTATGTCTCTGTCTCTGTCTCTGTGTCTCTGTCTCTGTGTCTCTGTCTCTGTGTCACTGTCCCTGTGTCTCTGTGTCCCTGTCTCTTTGTCTCTTTCTCTGTGTCTCTGTCTCTGTGTCCATGTCTCTGTGTCTCTGTCTCTGTGTTTCTCTCTTTATGTATCTGTCTCTGTGTGTCTGTCTCTGTGAATCTGTCTCTGTGTTACAGTCTCTGTGTCTCTGTCTCTGTCTCTGCCTCTGTGTCTCTGTCTCTGTGTCTCTGTCTCCGTATCTCTGTCTCGGTGTCTCTGTCTCTGTGTCTCTGTCTCTGTGTCTCCGTCTCAGCGCCTCTGTCTCCGACCCTGTGTGTCTGTCTCTGTGTCTATGTATCCGTGTCTCCGTCCCTGTGTCTCTGTCTCTGTCTCTGTGCCTCTGTCTCTGTCTATCTGTCTCTGTGTCTCTGTCTCCGTGTCTCTGCCTCAGTGTCTCTGTCTCTTTTTTCTCTGTCTCTGTGTCTCTGTCTCTTTCTCTATGTCTCTGTCTCTGTCTCTGTTTCTCTTTCTCTGTGTCTCTGTCTCTGTGTCTCTGTCCCTGTATCTCCGTCTCTGTGTTTCTCTCTCTGTGTCTCTGTCTCTGTGTCCCTGTCTCTGTGTCTCTGTCTCTGTGTATCTGCCTCTGTGTCTCTGTCTCTGCGTCTCTGTCTCCGTGTCTCTGTCTCGGTGTCTCTGTCTCTGTGTCACTGTCTCTGTGCCTCTGCGTCTCTGTCTCTTTGTCTCTTTCTCTGTGTCTCTGTCTCTGTGTCTATGTCTCTGTGTCTCCGTCTCTGTGTTTCTCTCTTTATGTATCTGTCTCTGTGTATCTGTCTCTGTGAATCAGTCTCTGTGTTTCAGTCTCTGTGTCTCTGGCCCTGTGCCTCCGTCTCTGTGTCTCTGTCTCTCTCACCTTGTCTCTGTCTCTGTGTATCTGTCTCTGTGTATCTGTCTCTGTGTCTCTGTCTCCGTGTCTCTGTCTCCGTGTCTCTGCCTCAGTGTCTCTGTCTCTGTGTCTCCGGTTCTGTGTATCCGTCTCTGTGACGCCGTCTCTCTCTCTGTCCCTGTTTCTCTTTCTCTGTGTCTCTATACCTGTGTCTCCTGCTCTGTGTTTCTCTCTCTGTGTCTCTGTCTCTGTTTCTCTTTCTCAGTGCCTCTGTCTCTGTGTCTCTATAACTGTGTCTCCTTCTCTGTGTTTCTCTCTCTGTTTCACTGTCTCTGTGTTTCTGCCTCTGTGTCTCTGTCTCTGTCTCTGTGTCTCTGTCTCCGTGACTCTGTCTCGGTGTCTCTGTGTCTCTGTCTCTGTCTCTGTGTATCTGCCTCTGTGTCTCTCTCCCTGTGTCACGGTCTCTGTGTCTCTGTCTCTGTGTCTCTGTCTCTGTGTCTCTGTCGCTGTGTCTCTGTCTCTGCGTCTCTGTCTCTGTGTCTCTGTCTCTGTGTCTCTGTCTCTGTGTGTCTGTCTCTGTGTATCTGCCTCTGTGTCTCTGTCTCTGTGTCTCTGTATCTATGTCTCTGTCCATGACTCTGTGTCTCTATCTCTGTGTTTCTGTCTCTGTGCCTCTGTCTCTGTGTCTCTGTCTCTGTGTCTCTGTCTCCGTTTCTGTGTCTCTGTCTCTGTGTCTCTGTCTCTGTGTCTCTGTCTCCGTGTCTCTGTCTCCGTGTCTCTGTCTCTTTGTCTCTGTCTCTGCTTCTCTGTCTCTGTGTCTGTGTGTGTGTCTCTGTCTCTGTGTCTCTGTCTCTGTGCCTCTGTCTCTGTGTCTCTGTCTCTGTCTCTGTGTCTCTGTCTCCGTTTCTGTGTCTCTGTCTCTGTGTCTCTGTGTCTCCGTCCCTCTGTCTCTGTCTCCGTGTGTATCACTCCGTGTCTCTGTGAATCTGTCGATGTGTCTCTGCCTCTGTGTCTCTGTTTCTGCGTCCCTGTCTCTGTGTCTTTGTCTCTGTGTCTCTGTCTCTGTGAATCTGTCTCTTTGTTTCTGTCTCTGTGTATCTGTCTCTGTGTCCCTGTCTCTGTGTCTCTGTCTCTATGTCTCTGTGTCTCTGTCTCCGTGTCTCTGTCTCCGTGCCTCTGTCTCTGTGTCTATACCTCTGTCCGTGTGTCTCTGTACCTGTGTCTCCGTCTCTGTGTGTCGGTCTCTTTGTCTCTGTCTCTGTGTCTCTGTCTCTGTGTCTCTGTCTCTGTGTCTCTGTCTCTGTGTCGCAGTCTCTGTGTCTCTGTCTCTGTGTCTCTGTATCTGTGTCTCCGTCTCTGCGCCACTGTGTCTGTGTCTCTCTCCCGGTGTCACGCTCTCTTTGCCTCCGTCTCTGTGTCTCGGTCTCTGTGTCTCTGTCTCCGTGTCTCTGCCTCTGAATCTCTGTCTCTGTGTCTCTGTCCCAGAGTCTCCGCGTCTGTGTCTCTGTTTCTGTCTCTGTGTCCCTGTCTCTGTGTATCTGTCTCTGTGTCTCTGTCCCTGTGTCTCCGTCTTTGTGTTTCTGTCTCTGTGTCCCTGTCTCCGTGTCTCCGTCCCTGTGTCTTTGTCTCTGTCTCTGTGCGTCTGTCTCTGTGTATCTGTCTCTGTGTCTCTGTCTCCGTGTCTCTGCCTCAGTGTCTCTGCCTCTTTTTTCTCTGTCTCTGTGTCTCTGTCTCCGTCTCTGTGTCTCTGTCTCTGTGCCTCTGTCTCTGTGTCTCCGTCCCTGTGTCTCCGTCTCTGTGTCAATGTCTCTCTGTCTCTGTCTCTGAGTCTCTGCCTCTGTGTCTCTGTCTCTGTGTCTCCGGCTCTGTGCCACTGTCTCTATGTCTCTGTCTCTGTGTCTGTGTGTCTATGTCTTTGTCACTGTCTCTGTGCCTCTGTTTCTATGTCTCTGTCTCTGTGTCTCTGTCCTTGTATCTCTGTCTCCGTGTCTCTGTTTCTTTGTTTCTGTCTCTGTGTCTCTGTCCCTGTGTCTCCGTCTCTGTGCCTCTGTCTCTCTCACTTTGTCTCTGTCTCTGTGTCTCTGTCTCTGTGTATCTGTCTCTGTGTCTCTGTCTCCGTGTCTCTGTCTCCGTGTCTCTGTCTCGGTGTCTCTGTCTCTGTGTCTCTGTCTCTGTCTCTGTCTCTGTCTCTGTCTCTGTGTCTCTGTCTCTGTGTCTCTGTCTCTGTCTCTGTCTCTGTCTCTGTCTCTGTCTCTGTCTCTGTCTCTGTGTCTATGTCTCTGTTTCTCTATCCCTGTGTCGCGGTCTCTGTGTCTCTGTGTCTGTTTCTCTGTATCTCTGTCTCTGTGTCTGTGTCCCTGTGTCTCCGTTTCTGTGTCTCTCTCTCTGTGTCTCTGTCTCCGTTATCTGGCTCTGTGTCTCTGTCTCTGTGTCTCTGTCTCTGTCTCTGTCTCTGTCTCTGTCTCTGTGTCTCTGTCTCTGTGTCTCTGTCTCTGTGTCTCTGTCTCTGTGTCTCTGTCTCTGTGTCTCTGTCTCTGTGTCTCTGTCTCTGTGTCTCTGTCTCTGTGTCTGTGTCTCTGTGTCTCTGTCTCTGTGTCTCTGTCTCTGTGTCTCTGTCTCTGTGTCTCTGTCTCTCTGTCTCTGTCTCTGTGTCTCTGTCTCTGTGTCTCTGTCTCTGTGTATCTGCCTCTGTGTCTCTGTCTCTGTGTCACTGTCTCTGTGTATGTGTCTCTGCGTCTCTGTCCCTTTGTCTCTTTCTCTGTGTCTCTGTCTCTGTGTCTATGGACTGTGTCTCTGCCTCTGTGTTTCTCTCTTTATGTATCTGTCTCTGTGTCTCTGTCTCTGTGAATCTGTCTCTGTGTTTCAGTCTCTCTGTCTCTGGCCCTGTGTCTCCGTCTCTGTATCTCTGTCTCTCTGACTCTGTCGCTTTGTCACTGTCTCTGAATCTCTGTCTCTGTGTCCCTGTCTCTGTTTCTCTTTCTCTGCGTCTCTGTCTCGGTGTCTCTGTCCCTGTATCTCCGTCTCTGTATGTCTCTCTCTGTTGTTCTGTCTCCGTGTCTCCGTCCCTGTGTCTCCGTCTCTGTCTCTGTGTCTCTGTCTCTGTGTATGTGTCTCTGTCTCTGTCTCTGTCTCTGTGTCTCTGTCTCTATGTCCCTGTCTCTCGCTCTCCGTGTCTCTGTCTCTGTGCCTCTGTCTCTGTGTCTATGCCTCTGTCCGCGTGTCTCTGTACCTGTGTCTCCGTCTCTCTGTGTCGGTCTCTATGTCCCTGTCTCTGTGTCTCTGCCTCTGTGTCTCTGTCTCGGTGTCCCTGTCCCTGTGTCTCCGTCTCTGTGTCACTGTCTGTGTGTCTCGGTCTCTGTGTCTGTGTCACCGTGTCCCTGTCTCCGTCCCTATGTCTCAGTCTCTGTGTCTCTGTCTCTGTGAATCTGTCTCTGTGTTTCTGTCTCTGTGTCTCTGGAACTGTGTCTCCGTCTCTGTATCTCTGTCCCTCTGACTCTGTCTCTGTGTCACTGTGTCTGAATCTCTGTCCCTGTGTCTCTGTCTCTGTGTCTCCGTCCCTTCGTCTCTTTCTCTGTGTCTGTGTCTCCGTCTCTGTGTCTCTGTCTCTGCGTCTCTGTGTCTGTTTCTCTGTATCTCTGTCTCTGTGTCTGTGTCCCTGTGTCTCCGTTTCTGTGTCTCTCTCTCTGTGTCTCTGTCTCTGTGTCTCTGTCTCTGTCCCTGTCTCTGTCTCTGTCTCTGCCTCTGTGTCTCTGCCTCAGAATCTCTGTCTCTGTGTCTCTGTCCGAGAGTCTCCACGTCTGTGTCTCTGTCTCTGTCTCTGTGTATCTGTCTCTGTGTCTGTGTCTCTGTCTCCGTCTCTGTTTCTCTTTCTCTGTGTCTCTGTCACTGTGTCCCTGTCCCTGTGTCTCCGTCTCTGTGTTTCTGTCATTATGTCTCTGTCTCTGTGTCTCTGTCTCCGTGAATCTGTCTCTCTGTTTCTGTCTCTGTGTCTCTGGTATTGTGTCTCCGTCTCTGTATCTCTGTCTCTCTGACTCTGTCTCTGTGTCACTGTCTCTGAATCTCTGTCTCTGTGTCTCTGTCTCTGTGTCTCTCTCCCTGTGTCACGGTCTCTGTGTCTCCGTCTCTGCGTCTCTTTCTCTGTGTCTGTGTCTCCGTCTCTCTGTCTCTGTCTCTCTGTCTCTGTCTCTCTGTCTCTGTGTCTCTGTCTCAGTTTCCCTTCCTCTGTGTCTCTGTCTCTGTGTCTCTGTCCCTGGGTCTCGGTCTCTGCGTTTCTGTCTCTGTGTCTCTGTCTCTGTGTCACTCTCTCGGTGTCTCGGTCTCTGTGCCTCTGTCTCCCTCTCTGTGTCTCTGTCTCTGTGTCTCTGTCGCTGTGTCACCGTATCTGCGTCTCTGTCTCTGTGTCTCTGTCTCTGTGTTTCTGTCATTATGTCTCTCTCTCTGTGAATCTGTCTCTGTGTTTCTGTATCTGTGTCTCTGGCCCTGTTTCTCCGTCTCTGTATCTCTGTCGCTCTGACTCTGTCTCTTGTGTCACTCTCTCTGAATCTCTGTCTCTGTGTCTCTGTCTCTGTGTACCTGTCACTGTGTCTCCGTCTCTGCGTCTCTGTCTCTGTGTCTCTGTCTCTGTGTTTCTGTCATTATGTCTCTGTCTCTGTGTCTCTGTCTCTGTGTCTCTGTCTCTGTGTCTCTGTCTCTGTGTCTCTGTCTCTGTGTTTCTGTCTCTGTGTCTCTGTCCCTGGGTCTCGGTCTCTGTGTTTCTGTCTCTGCGGCTCTGTCTCTGTGCCTCTGTCTCTGTGTCACTCTCTCGGTGTCTCTGTCTCTGTGCCTCTGTCTCCCTCTCTGTGTCTCTGTCTCTGTGTCTCTGTCGCTGTGTCTCCGTCTCTGCGTCTCTGTCTCTGTGTCTCTGTCTCTGTGTTTCTGTCACTATGTCTCTGTCTCTGCGTCTCTGTCTCTGTGAATCTGTCTCTGTGTTTCTGTCTCTGTGTATCTGTCTCTGTGTCTGTGTCTCTGTGTCTGTGTCTCTGTGTCTCTGTCTCTATGTCTCTGTGTCTCTGTCTCCGTGTCTCTGTCTCCGTGCCTCTGTCTCTCTGTCTCTGTCTCTGTCTCTGTGTCTCTATCTCTGTGTCTCTGTCTCTGTGTCTCTGTCTCTGTGTCTCTGTCTCTGTGTCTCTGTCTCTGTGTCTCTGTCACTGTGTCTCTGTCTCTGTGTCTCTGTCTCTGTGTCTCTGTCTCTGTGTCTCTGTCTCTGTGTCTCTGTCTCTGTGTCTCTGTCTCTGTGTCTCTGTCTCTGTGTCTCTGTCTCTGTGTCTCTGTCTCTGTGTCTCTGTCTCTGTGTCTCTGTCTCTGTGTCTCTGTCTCTGTGTCTCTGTCTCTGTGTCTCTGTCTCTGTGTCTCTGTCTCTGTGTCTCTGTCTCTGTGTCTCTGTCTCTGTGTCTCTGTCTCTGTGTCTCTGTCTCTGTGTCTCTGTCTCTGTGTCTCTGTCTCTGTGTCTCTGTCTCTGTGTCTCTGTCTCTGTGTCTCTGTCTCTGTGTCTCTGTCTCTGTGTCTCTGTCTCTGTGTCTCTGTCTCTGTGTCTCTGTCTCTGTGTCTCTGTCTCTCTGTCTCTGTCTCTCTGTCTCTGTCTCTGTGTCTCTGTCTCTGTGCCTCTGTCTCTGTGTCACTCTCTCGGTGTCTCTGTCTCTGTGCCTCTGTCTCCCTCTCTGTGTCTCTGTCTCTGTGTCTCTATCGCTGTGTCTCCGTCTCTGCGTCTCTGTCTCTGTGTCTCTGTCTCTGTGTTTCTGTCATTATGTCTCTGTCTCTGCGTCTCTGTCTCTGTGAATCTGTCTCTGTGTTTCTGTCTCTGTGTCTCTGTCTCTGTGTCTGTGTCTCTGTGTCTCTGTCTCTGTGTCTCTGTCTCCGTATCTCTGTCTCGGTGTCTCTGTCTCTGTGTCTCTGTCTCTGTGTCTCCGTCTCTGCGCCTCTGTCTCCGACCCTGTGTGTCTGTCTCTGTGTCTATGTCTCCGTGTCTCCGTCCCTGTGTCTCTGTCTCTGTCTCTGTGCCTCTGTCTCTGTCTATCTGTCTCTGTGTCTCTGTCTCCGTGTCTCTGCCTCAGTGTCTCTGTCTCTTTTTTCTCTGTCTCTGTGTCTCTGTCTCTGTGTCTCTGTCTCTGTGTCTCTGTCTCTGTGTCTCTGTCTCTCTGTCTCTGTCTCTGTGTCTCTGTCTCTGTGCCTCTGTCTCTGTGTCACTCTCTCGGTGTCTCTGTCTCTGTGCCTCTGTCTCCCTCTCTGTGTATCTGCCTCTGTGTCTCTGTCTCTGCGTCTCTGTCTCCGTGTCTCTGTCTCGGTGTCTCTGTCTCTGTGTCACTGTCTCTGTGTCTCTGCGTCTCTGTCTCTTTGTCTCTTTCTCTGTGTCTCTGTCTCTGTGTCTATGTCTCTGTGTCTCCGTCTCTGTGTTTCTCTCTTTATGTATCTGTCTCTGTGTATCTGTCTCTGTGAATCAGTCTCTGTGTTTCAGTCTCTGTGTCTCTGGCCCTGTGCCTCCGTCTCTGTGTCTCTGTCTCTCTCACCTTGTCTCTGTCTCTGTGTATCTGTCTCTGTGTATCTGTCTCTGTGTCTCTGTCTCCGTGTCTCTGTCTCCGTGTCTCTGCCTCAGTGTCTCTGTCTCTGTGTCTCCGTTTCTGTGTATCCGTCTCTGTGACGCCGTCTCTCTCTTTGTCCCTGTTTCTCTTTCTCTGTGTCTCTATACCTGTGTCTCCTGCTCTGTGTTTCTCTCTCTGTGTCTCTGTCTCTGTTTCTCTTTCTCAGTGCCTCTGTCTCTGTGTCTCTATAACTGTGTCTCCTTCTCTGTGTTTCTCTCTCTGTTTCACTGTCTCTGTGTTTCTGCCTCTGTGTCTCTGTCTCTGTCTCTGTGTCTCTGTCTCCGTGACTCTGTCTCGGTGTCTCTGTGTCTCTGTCTCTGTCTCTGTGTATCTGCCTCTGTGTCTCTCTCCCTGTGTCACGGTCTCTGTGTCTCTGTCTCTGTGTCTCTGTCTCTGTGTCTCTGTCGCTGTGTCTCTGTCTCTGCGTCTCTGTCTCTGTGTCTCTGTCTCTGTGTCTCTGTCTCTGTGTGTCTGTCTCTGTGTATCTGCCTCTGTGTCTCTGTCTCTGTGTCTCTGTATCTATGTCTCTGTCCATGACTCTGTGTCTCTATCTCTGTGTTTCTGTCTCTGTGCCTCTGTCTCTGTGTCTCTGTCTCTGTGTCTCTGTCTCCATGTCCATGACTCTGTGTCTCTATCTCTGTGTCTCTATCTCTGTGTCTCTGTCTCTGTGCCTCTGTCTCTGTGTCTCTGTCTCTGTGTCTCTGTCTCCGTGTCTCTGTCTCCGTGTCTCTGTCTCTTTGTCTCTGTCTCTGCTTCTCTGTCTCTGTGTCTGTGTGTGTGTCTCTGTCTCTGTGTCTCTGTCTCTGTGCCTCTGTCTCTGTGTCTCTGTCTCTGTCTCTGTGTCTCTGTCTCCGTTTCTGTGTCTCTGTCTCTGTGTCTCTGTGTCTCCGTCCCTCTGTCTCTGTCTCCGTGTGTATCACTCCGTGTCTCTGTGAATCTGTCGATGTGTCTCTGCCTCTGTGTCTCTGTTTCTGCGTCCCTGTCTCTGTGTCTTTGTCTCTGTGTCTCTGTCTCTGTGAATCTGTCTCTTTGTTTCTGTCTCTGTGTATCTGTCTCTGTGTCCCTGTCTCTGTGTCTCTGTCTCTATGTCTCTGTGTCTCTGTCTCCGTGTCTCTGTCTCCGTGCCTCTGTCTCTGTGTCTATACCTCTGTCCGTGTGTCTCTGTACCTGTGTCTCCGTCTCTGTGTGTCGGTCTCTTTGTCTCTGTCTCTGTGTCTCTGTCTCTGTGTGTCTGTCTCTGTGTCTCTGTCTCTGTGTCTCTGTCTCTGTGTGTCTGTCTCTGTGTATCTGCCTCTGTGTCTCTGTCTCTGTGTCTCTGTATCTATGTCTCTGTCCATGACTCTGTGTCTCTATCTCTGTGTTTCTGTCTCTGTGCCTCTGTCTCTGTGTCTCTGTCTCTGTGTCTCTGTCTCCATGTCCATGACTCTGTGTCTCTATCTCTGTGTCTCTATCTCTGTGTCTCTGTCTCTGTGTCTCTGTCTCTGTGTCTCTGTCTCCGTGTCTCTGTCTCCGTGTCTCTGTCTCTTTGTCTCTGTCTCTGCTTCTCTGTCTCTGTGTCTGTGTGTGTGTCTCTGTCTCTGTGTCTCTGTCTCTGTGCCTCTGTCTCTGTGTCTCTGTCTCTGTCTCTGTGTCTCTGTCTCCGTTTCTGTGTCTCTGTCTCTGTGTCTCTGTGTCTCCGTCCCTCTGTCTCTGTCTCCGTGTGTATCACTCCGTGTCTCTGTGAATCTGTCTCTGTGTTTCTGTATCTGTGTCTCTGGCCCTGTTTCTCCGTCTCTGTATCTCTGTCGCTCTGACTCTGTCTCTTGTGTCACTCTCTCTGAATCTCTGTCTCTGTGTCTCTGTCTCTGTGTACCTGTCACTGTGTCTCCGTCTCTGCGTCTCTGTCTCTGTGTCTCTGTCTCTGTGTTTCTGTCATTATGTCTCTGTCTCTGTGTCTCTGTCTCTGTGTCTCTGTCTCTGTGTCTCTGTCTCTGTGTTTCTGTCTCTGTGTCTCTGTCCCTGGGTCTCGGTCTCTGTGTTTCTGTCTCTGTGGCTCTGTCTCTGTGCCTCTGTCTCTGTGTCACTCTCTCGGTGTCTCTGTCTCTGTGCCTCTGTCTCCCTCTCTGTGTCTCTGTCTCTGTGTCTCTGTCGCTGTGTCTCCGTCTCTGCGTCTCTGTCTCTGTGTCTCTGTCTCTGTGTTTCTGTCACTATGTCTCTGTCTCTGCGTCTCTGTCTCTGTGAATCTGTCTCTGTGTTTCTGTCTCTGTGTATCTGTCTCTGTGTCTGTGTCTCTGTGTCTGTGTCTCTGTGTCTCTGTCTCTATGTCTCTGTGTCTCTGTCTCCGTGTCTCTGTCTCCGTGCCTCTGTCTCTCTGTCTCTGTCTCTGTCTCTGTGTCTCTATCTCTGTGTCTCTGTCTCTGTGTCTCTGTCTCTGTGTCTCTGTCTCTGTGTCTCTGTCTCTGTGTCTCTGTCTCTGTGTCTCTGTCACTGTGTCTCTGTCTCTGTGTCTCTGTCTCTGTGTCTCTGTCTCTGTGTCTCTGTCTCTGTGTCTCTGTCTCTGTGTCTCTGTCTCTGTGTCTCTGTCTCTGTGTCTCTGTCTCTGTGTCTCTGTCTCTGTGTCTCTGTCTCTGTGTCTCTGTCTCTGTGTCTCTGTCTCTGTGTCTCTGTCTCTGTGTCTCTGTCTCTGTGTCTCTGTCTCTGTGTCTCTGTCTCTGTGTCTCTGCCTCTGTGTCTCTGTCTCTGTGTCTCTGTCTCTGTGTCTCTGTCTCTGTGTCTCTGTCTCTGTGTCTCTGTCTCTGTGTCTCTGTCTCTGTGTCTCTGTCTCTTTGTCTCTGTCTCTGCTTCTCTGTCTCTGTGTCTCTGTCTCTGTGTCTCTGTCTCTGTGTCTCTGTCTCTGTGTCTCTGTCTCTGTGTCTCTGTCTCTGTGTCTCTGTCTCTCTGTCTCTGTCTCTCTGTCTCTGTCTCTGTGTCTCTGTCTCTGTGCCTCTGTCTCTGTGTCACTCTCTCGGTGTCTCTGTCTCTGTGCCTCTGTCTCCCTCTCTGTGTCTCTGTCTCTGTGTCTCTATCGCTGTGTCTCCGTCTCTGCGTCTCTGTCTCTGTGTCTCTGTCTCTGTGTTTCTGTCATTATGTCTCTGTCTCTGCGTCTCTGTCTCTGTGAATCTGTCTCTGTGTTTCTGTCTCTGTGTCTCTGTCTCTGTGTCTGTGTCTCTGTGTCTCTGTCTCTGTGTCTCTGTCTCCGTATCTCTGTCTCGGTGTCTCTGTCTCTGTGTCTCTGTCTCTGTGTCTCCGTCTCTGCGCCTCTGTCTCCGACCCTGTGTGTCTGTCTCTGTGTCTATGTCTCCGTGTCTCCGTCCCTGTGTCTCTGTCTCTGTCTCTGTGCCTCTGTCTCTGTCTATCTGTCTCTGTGTCTCTGTCTCCGTGTCTCTGCCTCAGTGTCTCTGTCTCTTTTTTCTCTGTCTCTGTGTCTCTGTCTCTGTGTCTCTGTCTCTGTGTCTCTGTCTCTGTGTCTCTGTCTCTCTGTCTCTGTCTCTGTGTCTCTGTCTCTGTGCCTCTGTCTCTGTGTCACTCTCTCGGTGTCTCTGTCTCTGTGCCTCTGTCTCCCTCTCTGTGTATCTGCCTCTGTGTCTCTGTCTCTGCGTCTCTGTCTCCGTGTCTCTGTCTCGGTGTCTCTGTCTCTGTGTCACTGTCTCTGTGTCTCTGCGTCTCTGTCTCTTTGTCTCTTTCTCTGTGTCTCTGTCTCTGTGTCTATGTCTCTGTGTCTCCGTCTCTGTGTTTCTCTCTTTATGTATCTGTCTCTGTGTATCTGTCTCTGTGAATCAGTCTCTGTGTTTCAGTCTCTGTGTCTCTGGCCCTGTGCCTCCATCTCTGTGTCTCTGTCTCTCTCACCTTGTCTCTGTCTCTGTGTATCTGTCTCTGTGTATCTGTCTCTGTGTCTCTGTCTCCGTGTCTCTGTCTCCGTGTCTCTGCCTCAGTGTCTCTGTCTCTGTGTCTCCGTTTCTGTGTATCCGTCTCTGTGACGCCGTCTCTCTCTTTGTCCCTGTTTCTCTTTCTCTGTGTCTCTATACCTGTGTCTCCTGCTCTGTGTTTCTCTCTCTGTGTCTCTGTCTCTGTTTCTCTTTCTCAGTGCCTCTGTCTCTGTGTCTCTATAACTGTGTCTCCTTCTCTGTGTTTCTCTCTCTGTTTCACTGTCTCTGTGTTTCTGCCTCTGTGTCTCTGTCTCTGTCTCTGTGTCTCTGTCTCCGTGACTCTGTCTCGGTGTCTCTGTGTCTCTGTCTCTGTCTCTGTGTATCTGCCTCTGTGTCTCTCTCCCTGTGTCACGGTCTCTGTGTCTCTGTCTCTGTGTCTCTGTCTCTGTGTCTCTGTCGCTGTGTCTCTGTCTCTGCGTCTCTGTCTCTGTGTCTCTGTCTCTGTGTCTCTGTCTCTGTGTGTCTGTCTCTGTGTATCTGCCTCTGTGTCTCTGTCTCTGTGTCTCTGTATCTATGTCTCTGTCCATGACTCTGTGTCTCTATCTCTGTGTTTCTGTCTCTGTGCCTCTGTCTCTGTGTCTCTGTCTCTGTGTCTCTGTCTCCATGTCCATGACTCTGTGTCTCTATCTCTGTGTCTCTATCTCTGTGTCTCTGTCTCTGTGCCTCTGTCTCTGTGTCTCTGTCTCTGTGTCTCTGTCTCCGTGTCTCTGTCTCCGTGTCTCTGTCTCTTTGTCTCTGTCTCTGCTTCTCTGTCTCTGTGTCTGTGTGTGTGTCTCTGTCTCTGTGTCTCTGTCTCTGTGCCTCTGTCTCTGTGTCTCTGTCTCTGTCTCTGTGTCTCTGTCTCTGTTTCTGTGTCTCTGTCTCTGTGTCTCTGTGTCTCCGTCCCTCTGTCTCTGTCTCCGTGTGTATCACTCCGTGTCTCTGTGAATCTGTCGATGTGTCTCTGCCTCTGTGTCTCTGTTTCTGCGTCCCTGTCTCTGTGTCTTTGTCTCTGTGTCTCTGTCTCTGTGTCTCTGTCGCTGTGTCTCTGTCTCTGCGTCTCTGTCTCTGTGTCTCTGTCTCTGTGTCTCTGTCTCTGTGTGTCTGTCTCTGTGTATCTGCCTCTGTGTCTCTGTCTCTGTGTCTCTGTATCTATGTCTCTGTCCATGACTCTGTGTCTCTATCTCTGTGTTTCTGTCTCTGTGCCTCTGTCTCTGTGTCTCTGTCTCTGTGTCTCTGTCTCCATGTCCATGACTCTGTGTCTCTATCTCTGTGTCTCTATCTCTGTGTCTCTGTCTCTGTGCCTCTGTCTCTGTGTCTCTGTCTCTGTGTCTCTGTCTCCGTGTCTCTGTCTCCGTGTCTCTGTCTCTTTGTCTCTGTCTCTGCTTCTCTGTCTCTGTGTCTGTGTGTGTGTCTCTGTCTCTGTGTCTCTGTCTCTGTGCCTCTGTCTCTGTGTCTCTGTCTCTGTCTCTGTGTCTCTGTCTCCGTTTCTGTGTCTCTGTCTCTGTGTCTCTGTGTCTCCGTCCCTCTGTCTCTGTCTCCGTGTGTATCACTCCGTGTCTCTGTGAATCTGTCGATGTGTCTCTGCCTCTGTGTCTCTGTTTCTGCGTCCCTGTCTCTGTGTCTTTGTCTCTGTGTCTCTGTCTCTGTGAATCTGTCTCTTTGTTTCTGTCTCTGTGTATCTGTCTCTGTGTCCCTGTCTCTGTGTCTCTGTCTCTATGTCTCTGTGTCTCTGTCTCCGTGTCTCTGTCTCCGTGCCTCTGTCTCTGTGTCTATACCTCTGTCCGTGTGTCTCTGTACCTGTGTCGCCGTCTCTGTGTGTCGGTCTCTTTGTCTCTGTCTCTGTGTCTCTGTCTCTGTGTCTCTGTCTCTGTGTCTCTGTCTCTGTGTCGCAGTCTCTGTGTCTCTGTCTCTGTGTCTCTGTCTCTGTGTCTCCGTCTCTGCGCCACTGTGTCTCTGTCTCTCTCCCGGTGTCACGCTCTCTTTGCCTCCGTCTCTGTGTCTCGGTCTCTGTGTCTCTGTCTCCGTGTCTCTGCCTCTGAATCTCTGTCTCTGTGTCTCTGTCCCAGAGTCTCCGCGTCTGTGTCTCTGTTTCTGTCTCTGTGTCCCTGTCTCTGTGTATCTGTCTCTGTGTCTCTGTCCCTGTGTCTCCGTCTTTGTGTTTCTGTCTCTGTGTCCCTGTCTCCGTGTCTCCGTCCCTGTGTCTCTGTCTCTGTCTCTGTGCGTCTGTCTCTGTGTATCTGTCTCTGTGTGTCTGTCTCCGTGTCTCTGCCTCAGTGTCTCTGCCTCTTTTTTCTCTGTCTCTGTGTCTCTGTCTCCGTCTCTGTGTCTCTGTCTCTGTGCCTCTGTCTCTGTGTCTCCGTCCCTGTGTCTCCGTCTCTGTGTCAATGTCTCTCTGTCTCTGTCTCTGAGTCTCTGCCTCTGTGTCTCTGTCTCTGTGTCTCCGGCTCTGTGCCACTGTCTCTATGTCTCTGTCTCTGTGTCTGTGTGTCTATGTCTTTGTCACTGTCTCTGTGCCTCTGTTTCTATGTCTCTGTCTCTGTGTCTCTGTCCTTGTATCTCTGTCTCCGTGTCTCTGTTTCTTTGTTTCTGTCTCTGTGTCTCTGTCCCTGTGTCTCCGTCTCTGTGCCTCTGTCTCTCTCACTTTGTCTCTTTCTCTGTGTCTCTGTCTCTGTGTATCTGTCTCTGTGTCTCTGTCTCCGTGTCTCTGTCTCCGTGTCTCTGTCTCGGTGTCTCTGTCTCTGTGTCTCTGTCTCTGTCTCTGTCTCTGTCTCTGTCTCTGTGTCTCTGTCTCTGTGTCTCTGTCTCTGTCTCTGTCTCTGTCTCTGTCTCTGTCTCTGTCTCTGTCTCTGTGTCTATGTCTCTGTTTCTCTATCCCTGTGTCGCGGTCTCTGTGTCTCTGTGTCTGTTTCTCTGTATCTCTGTCTCTGTGTCAGTGTCCCTGTGTCTCCGTTTCTGTGTCTCTCTCTCTGTGTCTCTGTCTCCGTTATCTGGCTCTGTGTCTCTGTCTCTGTGTCTCTGTCTCTGTCTCTGTCTCTGTCTCTGTCTCTGTGTCTCTGTCTCTGTGTCTCTGTCTCTGTGTCTCTGTCTCTGTGTCTCTGTCTCTGTGTCTCTGTCTCTGTGTCTGTGTCTCTGTGTCTCTGTCTCTGTGTCTCTGTCTCTGTGTCTCTGTCTCTGTGTCTCTGTCTCTCTGTCTCTGTCTCTGTGTCTCTGTCTCTCTGTCTCTGTCTCTGTGTCTCTGTCTCTGTGCCTCTGTCTCTGTGTCACTCTCTCGGTGTCTCTGTCTCTGTGCCTCTGCCTCCCTCTCTGTGTCTCTGTCTCTGTGTCTCTATCGCTGTGTCTCCGTCTCTGCGTCTCTGTCTCTGTGTCTCTGTCTCTGTGTTTCTGTCATTATGTCTCTGTCTCTGCGTCTCTGTCTCTGTGAATCTGTCTCTGTGTTTCTGTCTCTGTGTCTCTGTCTCTGTGTCTGTGTCTCTGTGTCTCTGTCTCTGTGTCTCTGTCTCCGTATCTCTGTCTCGGTGTCTCTGTCTCTGTGTCTCTGTCTCTGTGTCTCCGTCTCTGCGCCTCTGTCTCCGACCCTGTGTGTCTGTCTCTGTGTCTATGTCTCCGTGTCTCCGTCCCTGTGTCTCTGTCTCTGTCTCTGTGCCTCTGTCTCTGTCTATCTGTCTCTGTGTCTCTGTCTCCGTGTCTCTGCCTCAGTGTCTCTGTCTCTTTTTTCTCTGTCTCTGTGTCTCTGTCTCTGTGTCTCTGTCTCTGTGTCTCTGTCTCTGTGTCTCTGTCTCTCTGTCTCTGTCTCTGTGTCTCTGTCTCTGTGCCTCTGTCTCTGTGTCACTCTCTCGGTGTCTCTGTCTCTGTGCCTCTGTCTCCCTCTCTGTGTATCTGCCTCTGTGTCTCTGTCTCTGCGTCTCTGTCTCCGTGTCTCTGTCTCGGTGTCTCTGTCTCTGTGTCACTGTCTCTGTGTCTCTGCGTCTCTGTCTCTTTGTCTCTTTCTCTGTGTCTCTGTCTCTGTGTCTATGTCTCTGTGTCTCCGTCTCTGTGTTTCTCTCTTTATGTATCTGTCTCTGTGTATCTGTCTCTGTGAATCAGTCTCTGTGTTTCAGTCTCTGTGTCTCTGGCCCTGTGCCTCCGTCTCTGTGTCTCTGTCTCTCTCACCTTGTCCCTGTCTCTGTGTATCTGTCTCTGTGTATCTGTCTCTGTGTCTCTGTCTCCGTGGCTCTGTCTCCGTGTCTCTGCCTCAGTGTCTCTGTCTCTGTGTCTCCGTTTCTGTGTATCCGTCTCTGTGACGCCGTCTCTCTCTTTGTCCCTGTTTCTCTTTCTCTGTGTCTCTATACCTGTGTCTCCTGCTCTGTGTTTCTCTCTCTGTGTCTCTGTCTCTGTTTCTCTTTCTCAGTGCCTCTGTCTCTGTGTCTCTATAACTGTGTCTCCTTCTCTGTGTTTCTCTCTCTGTTTCACTGTCTCTGTGTTTCTGCCTCTGTGTCTCTGTCTCTGTCTCTGTGTCTCTGTCTCCGTGACTCTGTCTCGGTGTCTCTGTGTCTCTGTCTCTGTCTCTGTGTATCTGCCTCTGTGTCTCTCTCCCTGTGTCACGGTCTCTGTGTCTCTGTCTCTGTGTCTCTGTCTCTGTGTCTCTGTCGCTGTGTCTCTGTCTCTGCGTCTCTGTCTCTGTGTCTCTGTCTCTGTGTCTCTGTCTCTGTGTGTCTGTCTCTGTGTATCTGCCTCTGTGTCTCTGTCTCTGTGTCTCTGTATCTATGTCTCTGTCCATGACTCTGTGTCTCTATCTCTGTGTTTCTGTCTCTGTGCCTCTGTCTCTGTGTCTCTGTCTCTGTGTCTCTGTCTCCATGTCCATGACTCTGTGTCTCTATCTCTGTGTCTCTATCTCTGTGTCTCTGTCTCTGTGCCTCTGTCTCTGTGTCTCTGTCTCTGTGTCTCTGTCTCCGTGTCTCTGTCTCCGTGTCTCTGTCTCTTTGTCTCTGTCTCTGCTTCTCTGTCTCTGTGTCTGTGTGTGTGTCTCTGTCTCTGTGTCTCTGTCTCTGTGCCTCTGTCTCTGTGTCTCTGTCTCTGTCTCTGTGTCTCTGTCTCCGTTTCTGTGTCTCTGTCTCTGTGTCTCTGTGTCTCCGTCCCTCTGTCTCTGTCTCCGTGTGTATCACTCCGTGTCTCTGTGAATCTGTCGATGTGTCTCTGCCTCTGTGTCTCTGTTTCTGCGTCCCTGTCTCTGTGTCTTTGTCTCTGTGTCTCTGTCTCTGTGAATCTGTCTCTTTGTTTCTGTCTCTGTGTATCTGTCTCTGTGTCCCTGTCTCTGTGTCTCTGTCTCTATGTCTCTGTGTCTCTGTCTCCGTGTCTCTGTCTCCGTGCCTCTGTCTCTGTGTCTATACCTCTGTCCGTGTGTCTCTGTACCTGTGTCTCCGTCTCTGTGTGTCGGTCTCTTTGTCTCTGTCTCTGTGTCTCTGTCTCTGTGTCTCTGTCTCTGTGTCTCTGTCTCTGTGTCTCTGTCTCTGTGTCGCAGTCTCTGTGTCTCTGTCTCTGTGTCTCTGTCTCTGTGTCTTCGTCTATGCGCCACTGTGTCTGTGTCTCTCTCCCGGTGTCACCCTCTCTTTGCCTCCGTCTCTGTGTCTCGGTCTCTGTGTCTCTGTCTCCGTGTCTCTGCCTCTGAATCTCTGTCTCTGTGTCTCTGTCCCAGAGTCTCCGCGTCTGTGTCTCTGTTTCTGTCTCTGTGTCCCTGTCTCTGTGTATCTGTCTCTGTGTCTCTGACCCTGTGTCTCCGTCTTTGTGTTTCTGTCTCTGTGTCCCTGTCTCCGTGTCTCCGTCCCTGTGTCTCTGTCTCTGTCTCTGTGCGTCTGTCTCTGTGTATCTGTCTCTGTGTCTCTGTCTCCGTGTCTCTGCCTCAGTGTCTCTGCCTCTTTTTTCTCTGTCTCTGTGTCTCTGTCTCCGTCTCTGTGTCTCTGTCTCTGTGCCTCTGTCTCTGTGTCTCCGTCCCTGTGTCTCCGTCTCTGTGTCAATGTCTCTCTGTCTCTGTCTCTGAGTCTCTGCCTCTGTGTCTCTGTCTCTGTGTCTCCGGCTCTGTGCCACTGTCTCTATGTCTCTGTCTCTGTGTCTGTGTGTCTATGTCTTTGTCACTGTCTCTGTGCCTCTGTTTCTATGTCTCTGTCTCTGTGTCTCTGTCCTTGTATCTCTGTCTCCGTGTCTCTGTTTCTTTGTTTCTGTCTCTGTGTCTCTGTCCCTGTGTCTCCGTCTCTGTGCCTCTGTCTCTCTCACTTTGTCTCTGTCTCTGTGTCTCTGTCTCTGTGTATCTGTCTCTGTGTCTCTGTCTCCGTGTCTCTGTCTCCGTGTCTCTGTCTCGGTGTCTCTGTCTCTGTGTCTCTGTCTCTGTCTCTGTCTCTGTCTCTGTCTCTGTGTCTCTGTCTCTGTGTCTCTGTCTCTGTCTCTGTCTCTGTCTCTGTCTCTGTCTCTGTCTCTGTCTCTGTCTCTGTGTCTATGTCTCTGTTTCTCTATCCCTGTGTCGCGGTCTCTGTGTCTCTGTGTCTGTTTCTCTGTATCTCTGTCTCTGTGTCAGTGTCCCTGTGTCTCCGTTTCTGTGTCTCTCTCTCTGTGTCTCTGTCTCCGTTATCTGGCTCTGTGTCTCTGTCTCTGTGTCTCTGTCTCTGTCTCTGTCTCTGTCTCTGTCTCTGTGTATCTGTCTCTGTGTCTCTGTCTCCGTGTCTCTGTCTCCGTGTCTCTGTCTCGGTGTCTCTGTCTCTGTGTCTCTGTCTCTGTCTCTGTCTCTGTCTCTGTCTCTGTCTCTGTGTCTCTGTCTCTGTGTCTCTGTCTCTGTCTCTGTCTCTGTCTCTGTCTCTGTCTCTGTCTCTGTCTCTGTGTCTATGTCTCTGTTTCTCTATCCCTGTGTCGCGGTCTCTGTGTCTCTGTGTCTGTTTCTCTGTATCTCTGTCTCTGTGTCAGTGTCCCTGTGTCTCCGTTTCTGTGTCTCTCTCTCTGTGTCTCTGTCTCCGTTATCTGGCTCTGTGTCTCTGTCTCTGTCTCTGTCTCTGTCTCTGTCTCTGTCTCTGTGTCTCTGTCTCTGTGTCTCTGTCTCTGTGTCTCTGTCTCTGTGTCTCTGTCTCTGTGTCTCTGTCTCTGTGTCTGTGTCTCTGTGTCTCTGTCTCTGTGTCTCTGTCTCTGTGTCTCTGTCTCTGTGTCTCTGTCTCTCTGTCTCTGTCTCTGTGTCTCTGTCTCTGTGTCTCTGTCTCTGTGTATCTGCCTCTGTGTCTCTGTCTCTGTGTCACTGTCTCTGTGTATGTGTCTCTGCGTCTCTGTCCCTTTGTCTCTTTCTCTGTGTCTCTGTCTCTGTGTCTATGGACTGTGTCTCTGCCTCTGTGTTTCTCTCTTTATGTATCTGTCTCTGTGTCTCTGTCTCTGTGAATCTGTCTCTGTGTTTCAGTCTCTCTGTCTCTGGCCCTGTGTCTCCGTCTCTGTATCTCTGTCTCTCTGACTCTGTCGCTTTGTCACTGTCTCTGAATCTCTGTCTCTGTGTCCCTGTCTCTGTTTCTCTTTCTCTGCGTCTCTGTCTCGGTGTCTCTGTCCCTGTATCTCCGTCTCTGTATGTCTCTCTCTGTTGTTCTGTCTCCGTGTCTCCGTCCCTGTGTCTCCGTCTCTGTCTCTGTGTCTCTGTCTCTGTGTATGTGTCTCTGTCTCTGTCTCTGTCTCTGTGTCTCTGTCTCTATGTCCCTGTCTCTCGCTCTCCGTGTCTCTGTCTCTGTGCCTCTGTCTCTGTGTCTATGCCTCTGTCCGCGTGTCTCTGTACCTGTGTCTCCGTCTCTCTGTGTCGGTCTCTATGTCCCTGTCTCTGTGTCTCTGCCTCTGTGTCTCTGTCTCGGTGTCCCTGTCCCTGTGTCTCCGTCTCTGTGTCACTGTCTGTGTGTCTCGGTCTCTGTGAATCTGTCTCTGTGTTTCTGTCTCTGTGTCTCTGGAACTGTGTCTCCGTCTCTGTATCTCTGTCCCTCTGACTCTGTCTCTGTGTCACTGTGTCTGAATCTCTGTCCCTGTGTCTCTGTCTCTGTGTCTCCGTCCCTTCGTCTCTTTCTCTGTGTCTGTGTCTCCGTCTCTGTGTCTCTGTCTCTGCGTCTCTGTGTCTGTTTCTCTGTATCTCTGTCTCTGTGTCTGTGTCCCTGTGTCTCCGTTTCTGTGTCTCTCTCTCTGTGTCTCTGTCTCCGTTATCTGGCTCTGTGTCTCTGTCTCTGTGTCTCTGTCTCTGTCCCTGTCTCTGTCTCTGTCTCTGCCTCTGTGTCTCTGCCTCAGAATCTCTGTCTCTGTGTCTCTGTCCCAGAGTCTCCACGTCTGTGTCTCTGTCTCCGTCTCTGTGTCTCTGTCTCTGTGCCTCTGTCTCTGTGTCTCTGTCCCTGTATCTCCGTCTCTGTGTTTCTCTCTCTGTGAGTCTGGCTCTGTGTCCCTGCCTCTGTGTCTATGTCTCTGTTTCTCTCTCCCTGTGTCACGGTCTCTGTGTCTCTGTCTCTGCGTCTCCGTGTCCCTGTCTCTGTATCTCTGTCTCGGTGTCTCTGTTTCTGTGTCTCTGTCTCTGTGTCTCGATCTCTGTGTCTCTGTCTCTGTGTCTCTGTCTCTGTGTCTCTGTCTCTATGTCCATGACTCTGTGTCTCTGTCTCTGCGCCTCTGTCTCTGTGTCTCTGTCTCTGATAACCAATCTCTATGTTTCTGTCTCCGTGTCTCTGTCCCTGTGTCTCCGTCTCTGTGTCTCTGTCTCTCTCACTTTGTCTCTGTCTCTGTGTCTCTGTCCCTGTGTATCTGTCTCTGTGTCTCTGTCTCCGCGTCTCTGTCTCCGTGTCTCTGTCTCGGTGTCTCTGTCTCTGTGTCCCTGTCTCTGTGTATCTGTCTCTGTGTCTCTGTCTCTGTCTCTGTCCCTATCTCTGTCTCTGTCTCTGTCTCTGTCTCTGTCTTTGTGTCTCTGTCTCTGTTTCTCTCTCCCTGTGTCACGGTCTCTGTGTCTCTGTCTCTGTGTCTCTGTCTCTGTGTCTCTGTCTCTGTGTCTCTGCCTCTATGTCCATGCCTCTGTGTCCCTATCTCTGTGTCTCTGTCTCTGTGCCTCTGTCTCTGTGTCTCTGTCTCTGCGAATCTGTCTCTGTGTTTCAGTCTCTGTGTCTCTGTCCTTGTGTCTCCGCCTCTGTGTCTCTGTCTCTCTCACTATGTCTCGGCCTCTGTGTATCTGCCTCTGCGTCTCTGTCCCTGTGTCTCTGTCTCCGTGTCTCTGTCTCGGTGTCTCTGTCTCTGTGTCACTGTCTCTGTGTCTCTGCGTCTCTGTCTCTTTGCCTCTTTCTCTGTGTCTCTGTCCCTGTGTCTCTGTCTCTGTGTCTCTGCCCCTGTCTCTGTCTCTGTGTCTATGTCTCTGTGCCTCTGCCGCTGTGTCTATGCCTCTGTCTCTGTCTCTCTGTCTCTGTGTCTCTGCCTCTGTGTCTCTGTCTCTGTGTCTCTGTCTCTCTGTCTCTGTCTCTCTCTCTCTGTGTCTCTATCTCTGTGTATCTGTCTCTGTGCCTCTGTGTTTCTGTCTCTGTATCTCTGTTTCTGTGTCTCTGTCTCTGTGTCTCTGTCTCTGTGTCTCTGTCTCTGTGTCTCTGTCTCTGTGTCTCTGTCTCTATGTCCATGACTCTGTGTCTTTGTCTCTGTGTCACTGTCTCTGAATCCCTGTCTCTGTGTCCCTGTCTCTGCGTCTCTGTCCCTGTGTCGCCGTCTCCGTGAATAGGTGTCTCTGTCTCGGTCTATGTGTCTCTGACTCTGTGCCTCTGCCTCTGTGTCTATGCCTCTGTCTCTGTCTCTCTGTCTCTGTGTCTCTGCCTCTGTGTCTCTGTCTCTGTGTCTCTGTCTCTCTGTCTCTGTCTCTCTCTCTCTGTGTCTCTGTCTCTGTGTCCCTGTCTCTGTGTCTATGGCTCTGTCCGTGTGTCTCTGTACCTGTGTCTCCGTCTCTGTGTGTCGGTCTCTGTGTCTCTGTATCGGTGTCTCTGTATCGGTGTCTCTGTCTCTGTGTCTCTGTCTCTGTGTCTCTGTCTCTGTGTCTCTGTCTCTGTGTCTCTGTCTCTGTGTCTCTGTCTCTGTGTCTCTGTCTCTGTGTCTCTGTCTCTGCGTCTCTGTCTCTGTGTCTCTGTCTCTGTGTCTCTGTCTCTGTGTCTCTGTCTCTGTGTCACTGTCTCTGAATCTCTGTCTCCGTGTCCCTGTCTCTGTGTCTCTGTCGCTGTGTCCCTGTCTCTGTGTCTATGCCTCTGTCCGTGTGTCTCTGTCTCTGTGTCTCTGTCTCTGTGTCTCTGCCTCTATGTCCACGTCTCTGTGTCCCTATCTCTGTGTCTCTGTCTCTGTGCCTCTGTCTCTTTGTCTCTGCCTCTATGTCCATGCCTCTGCGTCCCTATCTCTATGTCTCTGTCTCTGTGCCTCTGTCTCTGTGTCTCTGTCTCTGCCAATCTGTCTCTGTGTTTCAGTCTCTGTGTCTCTGTCCTTGTGTCTCCGCCTCTGTGTCTCTGTCTCTCTCACTATGTCTCGGCCTCTGTGTATCTGCCTCTGCGTCTCTGTCTCTGTGTCTCTGTCTCCGTGTCTCTGTCTCTGTGTCTCTGTCTCTGTGTCTCTGTCTCCGTCTCTGTGTCTCGGTCTATGTGTCTCCGTCTCTGTGTCCCTATCTCTGTGTCTCTGTCTCTGTGCCTCTGTCTCTGTGTCTCTGTCTCTGCGAATCTGTCTCTGTGTTTCAGTCTCTGTGTCTCAGTCCTTGTGTCTCCGCCTCTGTGTCTCTGTCTCTCTCACTATGTCTCGGCCTCTGTGTATCTGCCTCTGCGTCCCTGTCTCTGTGTCTCTGTCTCCGTGTCTCTGTCTCGGTGTCTCTGTCTCTGTGTCACTGTCTCTGTGTCTCTGCGTCTCTGTCTCTTTGTCTCTTTCTCTGTGTCTCTGTCCCTGTGTCTCTGTCTCTGTGTCTCTGTCTCTGTGTCTCTGTCTCTGTGTCTCTGTTTCTGTGTCTCTGTCTCTGTGTCTCTGTCTCTGTGTCTCTCTCTCTGTGTCTCTGTCTCTGTGTCTCTGTCTCCGTGTCTCCGTCCCTGTGTCTCTGTCGCTGTCTCCGTGCCTCTGTCTCTGTGTATCTGTCTCTTTGTCTCCGTCTCCGTGTCTCTGCCTCAGTGTCTCTGTCTCTTTTTCTCTGTCTCTGTGTCTCTGTCTCTGTGTCTCTGTGTCTCTGTCTCTGTGTCTCTGTCTCTGTGTCTCTGCCTCTGTGCATCTGTCTCTGTGTGTCTGTCTCTGTGTCTCTGGCCCTGTGTCTCCTTCTCTATATCTCTGTCTCTCTGACTCTGTCTCTGCGTCACTGTCTCTGAATCTCCGTCTCTGTGTCTCGGTCTATGTGTCTCTGTCTCTGTGTCTCTGTCTCTGTGTCTGTGTCTCTGTCTCTGTGTCTCTGTCTCTGTGTCTCTGTCTCTGTGTCTCTGTCTCTGTGTCTCTGTCTCTGTGTCTGTGTCTCTGTGTCTCTGTCACTGTGTCTCTGTCTCTGTCTCTGTGTCTCCGTCTCTGTGTCCCTATCTCTGTGTCTCCGTTTCTGTGCCTCTGTCTCTGTGTCTCTGTCTCTCTGAATCTGTCTCTGTGTTTCAGTCTCTGTGTCTCTGTCCTTGTGTCTCCGGCTCTCTCACTTTGTTTCTGTCTCTGTGTCTCTGCCTCGGTGTCTCTGTCTCTGTGTCTCTGTCTCTGTGTATCTGTCTCTGTGTCTCTGTGTCTCTGTCTCTGCCTCTATGTCCATGCCTCTGCGTCCCTATCTCTATGTCTCTGTCTCTGTGCCTCTGTCTCTGTGTCTCTGTCTCTGCCAATCTGTCTCTGTGTTTCAGTCTCTGTGTCTCTGTCCTTGTGTCTCCGCCTCTGTGTCTCTGTCTCTCTCACTATGTCTCGGCCTCTGTGTATCTGCCTCTGCGTCTCTGTCTCTGTGTCTCTGTCTCCGTGTCTCTGTCTCTGTGTCTCTGTCTCTGTGTCTCTGTCTCCGTCTCTGTGTCTCGGTCTATGTGTCTCCGTCTCTGTGTCCCTATCTCTGTGTCTCTGTCTCTGTGCCTCTGTCTCTGTGTCTCTGTCTCTGCGAATCTGTCTCTGTGTTTCAGTCTCTGTGTCTCAGTCCTTGTGTCTCCGCCTCTGTGTCTCTGTCTCTCTCACTATGTCTCGGCCTTTGTGTATCTGCCTCTGCGTCCCTGTCTCTGTGTCTCTGTCTCCGTGTCTCTGTCTCGGTGTCTCTGTCTCTGTGTCACTGTCTCTGTGTCTCTGCGTCTCTGTCTCTTTGTCTCTTTCTCTGTGTCTCTGTCCCTGTGTCTCTGTCTCTGTGTCTCTGTCTCTGTGTCTCTGTCTCTGTGTCTCTGTTTCTGTGTCTCTGTCTCTGTGTCTCTGTCTCTGTGTCCCTATCTCTGTGTCTCTGTCTCTGTGCCTCTGTCTCTGTGTCTCTGTCTCTGCGAATCTGTCTCTGTGTTTCAGTCTCTGTGTCTCAGTCCTTGTGTCTCCGCCTCTGCGTCTCTGTCTCTCTCACTATGTCTCGGCCTCTGTGTATCTGCCTCTGCGCCCCTGTATCTGTGTCTCTGTCTCCGTGTCTCTGTCTCGGTGTCTCTGTCTCTGTGTCACTGTCTCTGTGTCTCTGCGTCTCTGTCTCTTTGTCTCTTTCTCTGTGTCTCTGTCCCTGTGTCTCTGTCTCTGTGTCTCTGCCTCTGTCTCTGTCTCTGTGTCTATGTCTCTGTTTCTCTCTCCTTGTGTCACGGTCTCTGTGTTTCTGTCTCTGTGTCTCTGTGTCTCTGTCTCTGTGTCTCTGTCTCTGTCTCTGTGCCTCTATCTCTGTGTCTCTGTCTCTGTGTCTCTGTCTCTGTGTCTCTGCCTCAGTGTCTCTGTCTCTTTTTTCTCTGTCTCTGTGTCTCTGTCTCTGTGTCTCTGTCTCCGTCTCTGTGTCTCGGTCTATGTGTCTCTGTCTCTGTGTCTCTGTCTCTGTGTCTCTGTCTCTGTGTCTCTGTCTCTGTGTCTCTGTCTCTGTGACTCTGTCTCTCTCTCGGTCTCTGTTTCTCTTTCTCTGTGTCTCTGTCTCTGTGTCTCTACACCAGTGTCTCCTTCTCTGTGTTTCTCTCTCTGTGTCTCTGTCTCTGTTTCTCTTTCTCTGTGTGTCTGTCTCTGTGTCTCTATACCTGTGTCTCCTTCTCTGTGTTTCTCTGTCTGTGTCTCCGTCTCTGTGTCCCTGTCTCTGTGTCTCTGTCTCTGTGTCTCTGTCTCTGTGTCTCTGTCTCTGTGTCTCTGTCTCTGTGTCTCTGTCTCTGTGTCTCTCTCTCTGTGTCTCTGTCTCTGTGTCTCTGTCTCCGTGTCTCCGTCCCTGTGTCTCTGTCGCTGTCTCCGTGCCTCTGTCTCTGTGTATCTGTCTCTTTGTCTCCGTCTCCGTGTCTCTGCCTCAGTGTCTCTGTCTCTTTTTCTCTGTCTCTGTGTCTCTGTCTCTGTGTCTCTGTGTCTCTGTCTCTGTGTCTCTGTCTCTGTGTCTCTGCCTCTGTGAATCTGTCTCTGTGTGTCTGTCTCTGTGTCTCTGGCCCTGTGTCTCCTTCTCTATATCTCTGTCTCTCTGACTCTGTCTCTGCGTCACTGTCTCTGAATCTCCGTCTCTGTGTCTCGGTCTATGTGTCTCTGTCTCTGTGTCTCTGTCTCTGTGTCTGTGTCTCTGTCTCTGTGTCTCTGTCTCTGTGTCTCTGTCTCTGTGTCTGTGTCTCTGTGTCTCTGTCACTGTGTCTCTGTCTCTGTCTCTGTGTCTCCGTCTCTGTGTCCCTATCTCTGTGTCTCCGTTTCTGTGCCTCTGTCTCTGTGTCTCTGTCTCTCTGAATCTGTCTCTGTGTTTCAGTCTCTGTGTCTCTGTCCTTGTGTCTCCGGCTCTCTCACTTTGTTTCTGTCTCTGTGTCTCTGCCTCGGTGTCTCTGTCTCTGTGTCTCTGTCTCTGTGTATCTGTCTCTGTGTCTCTGTGTCTCTGTCTCTGCCTCTGCATCTGTCTCTGTCTCTGTCTCTGTCTCTGTCTCTGTCTCTGTCTCTGTCTCTGTCTCTGTCTCTGTCTCTGTCTCTGTGTCTATGTCTCTGTTTCTCTCTCCCTGTATCAAGGTATCTGTGTTTCTGTCTCTGCGTCTCTGTGTCTCTGTCTCTGTGTCTCTGTCTCTATGTCTCTGTCTCTGTCTCTGTTTCTCATTCCCTGTGTCTCTGTCTCTGTGTCTCTGTCCCTGTATCGACGTCTCTGTGTTTCTCTCTCTGTGTCTCTGTCTCTGTGTCCCTGTCTCTGTGTCTCTGTCTCTGTGTCTCTGTCTCTGTGTCTCTGTCTCTGTGTATCTGTTTCTGTGTCTCCGTCTCTGCGTCTCTTTCTCTGTGTCTGTGTCTCCGTCTCTCTGTCTCTGTCTCTCTGTCTCTGTCTCTCTGTCTCTGTGTCTCTGTCTCTGTGTCTCTGTCTCTGTGTTTCTGTCTCTGTGTCTCTGTCTCTGTGTCTTTGTCTCTGTGCCTCTGTCTCGGTGTCTCTGTCTCGGTGTCTCTGTCTCGGTGTCGCTGTCTCTGTGTCTCTGTCTCTGTGTCTCTGTCTCTGCGTCTCTGTCTCGCTGTCTCTGTCTCTATGTCTCTGTCTCTGTCTCAGTTTCCCTTCCTCTGTGTCTCTGTCTCTCTGTCTCTGTGTCTCTGTCCCTGGGTCTCGGTCTCTGTGTTTCTGTCTCTGTGTCTCTGTCTCTGTGCCTCTGTCTCTGTGTCACTCTCTCGGTGTCTCGGTCTCAGTGCCTCTGTCTCCCTCTCTGTGTCTCTGTCTCTGTGTCTCTGTCGCTGTGTCACCGTATCTGCGTCTCTGTCTCTGTGTCTCTGTCTCTGTGTTTCTGTCATTATGTCTCTCTCTCTGTGAATCTGTCTCTGTGTTTCTGTCTCTGTGTCTCTGGCACTGTTTCTCCGTCTCTGTATCTCTGTCGCTCTGACTCTGTCTCTTGTGTCACTCTCTCTGAATCTCTGTTTCTGTGTCTCTGTCTCTGTGTATCTGTCACTGTGTCTCCGTCTCTGCGTCTCTGTCTCTGTGTCTCTGTCTCTGTGTTTCTGTCATTGTGTCTCTGTCTCTGTGTCTCTGTCTCTGTGTCTCTGTCTCTGTGTCTCTGTCTCTGTGTTTCTGTCTCTGTGTCTCTGTCCTTGGGTCTCGGTCTCTGTGTTTCTGTCTCTGTGGCTCTGTCTCTGTGCCTCTGTCTCTGTGTCACTCTCTCGGTGTCTCTGTCTCTGTGCCTCTGTCTCCCTCTCTGTGTCTCTGTCTCTGTGTCTCTGTCGCTGTGTCTCCGTCTCTGCGTCTCTGTCTCTGTGTCTCTGTCTCTGTGTTTCTGTCATTATATCTCTCTCTCTGTGAATCTGTCTCTGTGTATCTGTCTCTGTGTCTCTGTCCCTGTGTCTCCGTCTTTGTGTTTCTGTCTCTGTGTCCCTGTCTCCGTGTCTCCGTCCCTGTGTCTCTGTCTCTGTCTCTGTGCGTCTGTCTCTGTGTATCTGTCTCTGTGTCTCTGTCTCCGTGTCTCTGCCTCAGTGTCTCTGCCTCTTTTTTCTCTGTCTCTGTGTCTCTGTCTCCGTCTCTGTGTCTCTGTCTCTGTGCCTCTGTCTCTGTGTCTCCGTCCCTGTGTCTCCGTCTCTGTGTCAATGTCTCTCTGTCTCTGTCTCTGAGTCTCTGCCTCTGTGTCTCTGTCTCTGTGTCTCCGGCTCTGTGCCACTGTCTCTATGTCTCTGTCTCTGTGTCTGTGTGTCTATGTCTTTGTCACTGTCTCTGTGCCTCTGTTTCTATGTCTCTGTCTCTGTGTCTCTGTCCTTGTATCTCTGTCTCCGTGTCTCTGTTTCTTTGTTTCTGTCTCTGTGTCTCTGTCCCTGTGTCTCCGTCTCTGTGCCTCTGTCTCTCTCACTTTGTCTCTGTCTCTGTGTCTCTGTCTCTGTGTATCTGTCTCTGTGTCTCTGTCTCCGTGTCTCTGTCTCCGTGTCTCTGTCTCGGTGTCTCTGTCTCTGTGTCTCTGTCTCTGTCTCTGTCTCTGTCTCTGTCTCTGTGTCTCTGTCTCTGTGTCTCTGTCTCTGTCTCTGTCTCTGTCTCTGTCTCTGTCTCTGTCTCTGTGTCTATGTCTCTGTTTCTCTATCCCTGTGTCGCGGTCTCTGTGTCTCTGTGTCTGTTTCTCTGTATCTCTGTCTCTGTGTCTGTGTCCCTGTGTCTCCGTTTCTGTGTCTCTCTCTTCTGTGTCTCTGTCTCCGTTATCTGGCTCTGTGTCTCTGTCTCTGTGTCTCTGTCTCTGTCTCTGTCTCTGTCTCTGTCTCTGTGTCTCTGTCTCTGTGTCTCTGTCTCTGTGTCTCTGTCTCTGTGTCTCTGTCTCTGTGTCTCTGTCTCTGTGTCTGTGTCTCTGTGTCTCTGTCTCTGTGTCCCTGTCTCTGTGTCTCTGTCTCTGTGTCTCTGTCTCTCTGTCTCTGTCTCTGTGTCTCTGTCTCTGTGTCTCTGTCTCTGTGTATCTGCCTCTGTGTCTCTGTCTCTGTGTCACTGTCTCTGTGTATGTGTCTCTGCGTCTCTGTCCCTTTGTCTCTTTCTCTGTGTCTCTGTCTCTGTGTCTATGGACTGTGTCTCTGCCTCTGTGTTTCTCTCTTTATGTATCTGTCTCTGTGTCTCTGTCTCTGTGAATCTGTCTCTGTGTTTCAGTCTCTCTGTCTCTGGCCCTGTGTCTCCGTCTCTGTATCTCTGTCTCTCTGACTCTGTCGCTTTGTCACTGTCTCTGAATCTCTGTCTCTGTGTCCCTGTCTCTGTTGCTCTTTCTCTGCGTCTCTGTCTCGGTGTCTCTGTCCCTGTATCTCCGTCTCTGTATGTCTCTCTCTGTTCTTCTGTCTCCGTGTCTCCGTCCCTGTGTCTCCGTCTCTGTCTCTGTGTCTCTGTCTCTGTGTATGTGTCTCTGTCTCTGTCTCTGTCTCTGTGTCTCTGTCTCTATGTCCCTGTCTCTCGCTCTCCGTGTCTCTGTCTCTGTGCCTCTGTCTCTGTGTCTATGCCTCTGTCCGCGTGTCTCTGTACCTGTGTCTCCGTCTCTCTGTGTCGGTCTCTATGTCCCTGTCTCTGTGTCTCTGCCTCTGTGTCTCTGTCTCGGTGTCCCTGTCCCTGTGTCTCCGTCTCTGTGTCACTGTCTGTGTGTCTCGGTCTCTGTGTCTGTGTCACCGTGTCCCTGTCTCCGTCCCTATGTCTCTGTCTCTGTGTCTCTGTCTCTGTGAATCTGTCTCTGTGTTTCTGTCTCTGTGTCTCTGGAACTGTGTCTCCGTCTCTGTATCTCTGTCCCTCTGACTCTGTCTCTGTGTCACTGTGTCTGAATCTCTGTCCCTGTGTCTCTGTCTCTGTGTCTCCGTCCCTTCGTCTCTTTCTCTGTGTCTGTGTCTCCGTCTCTGTGTCTCTGTCTCTGCGTCTCTGTGTCTGTTTCTCTGTATCTCTGTCTCTGTGTCTGTGTCCCTGTGTCTCCGTTTCTGTGTCTCTCTCTCTGTGTCTCTGTCTCCGTTATCTGGCTCTGTGTCTCTGTCTCTGTGTCTCTGTCTCTGTCCCTGTCTCTGTCTCTGTCTCTGCCTCTGTGTCTCTGCCTCAGAATCTCTGTCTCTGTGTCTCTGTCCCAGAGTCTCCACGTCTGTGTCTCTGTCTCTGTCTCTGTGTATCTGTCTCTGTGTCTGTGTCTCTGTCTCCGTCTCTGTTTCTCTTTCTCTGTGTCTCTGTCACTGTGTCCCTGTCCCTGTGGCTCCGTCTCTGTGTTTCTGTCATTATGTCTCTGTCTCTGTGTCTCTGTCTCCGTGAATCTGTCTCTCTGTTTCTGTCTCTGTGTCTCTGGTATTGTGTCTCCGTCTCTGTATCTCTGTCTCTCTGACTCTGTCTCTGTGTCACTGTCTCTGAATCTCTGTCTCTGTGTCTCTGTCTCTGTGTCTCTCTCCCTGTGTCACGGTCTCTGTGTCTCCGTCTCTGCGTCTCTTTCTCTGTGTCTGTGTCTCCGTCTCTCTGTCTCTGTCTCTCTGTCTCTGTCTCTCTGTCTCTGTGTCTCTGTCTCTGTGTCTCTGTCTCTGTGTTTCTGTCTCTGTGTCTCTGTCTCTGTGTCTTTGTCTCTGTGCCTCTGTCTCGGTGTCTCTGTCTCGGTGTCTCTGTCTCGGTGTCGCTGTCTCTGTGTCTCTGTCTCTGTTTCTCTGTCTCTGCGTCTCTGTCTCTCTGTCTCTGTCTCTATGTCTCTGTCTCTGTCTCAGTTTCCCTTCCTCTGTGTCTCTGTCTCTGTGTCTCTGTCCCTGGGTCTCGGTCTCTGCGTTTCTGTCTCTGTGTCTCTGTCTCTGTGCCTCTGTCTCTGTGTCACTCTCTCGGTGTCTCGGTCTCTGTGCCTCTGTCTCCCTCTCTGTGTCTCTGTCTCTGTGTCTCTGTCGCTGTGTCACCGTATCTGCGTCTCTGTCTCTGTGTCTCTGTCTCTGTGTTTCTGTCATTATGTCTCTCTCTCTGTGAATCTGTCTCTGTGTTTCTGTATCTGTGTCTCTGGCCCTGTTTCTCCGTCTCTGTATCTCTGTCGCTCTGACTCTGTCTCTTGTGTCACTCTCTCTGAATCTCTGTCTCTGTGTCTCTGTCTCTGTGTACCTGTCACTGTGTCTCCGTCTCTGCGTCTCTGTCTCTGTGTCTCTGTCTCTGTGTTTCTGTCATTATGTCTCTGTCTCTGTGTCTCTGTCTCTGTGTCTCTGTCTCTGTGTCTCTGTCTCTGTGTTTCTGTCTCTGTGTCTCTGTCCCTGGGTCTCGGTCTCTGTGTTTCTGTCTCTGTGGCTCTGTCTCTGTGCCTCTGTCTCTGTGTCACTCTCTCGGTGTCTCTGTCTCTGTGCCTCTGTCTCCCTCTCTGTGTCTCTGTCTCTGTGTCTCTGTCGCTGTGTCTCCGTCTCTGCGTCTCTGTCTCTGTGTCTCTGTCTCTGTGTTTCTGTCACTATGTCTCTGTCTCTGCGTCTCTGTCTCTGTGAATCTGTCTCTGTGTTTCTGTCTCTGTGTATCTGTCTCTGTGTCTGTGTCTCTGTGTCTGTGTCTCTGTGTCTCTGTCTCTATGTCTCTGTGTCTATGTCTCCGTGTCTCTGTCTCCGTGCCTCTGTCTCTCTGTCTCTGTCTCTGTCTCTGTGTCTCTATCTCTGTGTCTCTGTCTCTGTGTCTCTGTCTCTGTGTCTCTGTCTCTGTGTCTCTGTCTCTGTGTCTCTGTCTCTGTGTCTCTGTCACTGTGTCTCTGTCTCTGTGTCTCTGTCTCTGTGTCTCTGTCTCTGTGTCTCTGTCTCTGTGTCTCTGTCTCTGTGTCTCTGTCTCTGTGTCTCTGTCTCTGTGTCTCTGTCTCTGTGTCTCTGTCTCTGTGTCTCTGTCTCTGTGTCTCTGTCTCTGTGTCTCTGTCTCTGTGTCTCTGTCTCTGTGTCTCTGTCTCTGTGTCTCTGTCTCTGTGTCTCTGTCTCTGTGTCTCTGTCTCTGTGTCTCTGTCTCTGTGTCTCTGTCTCTGTGTCTCTGTCTCTGTGTCTCTGTCTCTGTGTCTCTGTCTCTGTGTCTCTGTCTCTGTGTCTCTGTCTCTGTGTCTCTGTCTCTGTGTCTCTGTCTCTGTGTCTCTGTCTCTGTGTCTCTGTCTCTGTGTCTCTGTCTCTGTGTCTCTGTCTCTGTGTCTCTGTCTCTGTGTCTCTGTCTCTGTGTCTCTGTCTCTGTGTCTCTGTCTCTGTGTCTCTGTCTCTGTGTCTCTGTCTCTGTGTCTCTGTCTCTGTGTCTCTGTCTCTGTGTCTCTGTCTCTGTGTCTCTGTCTCTCTGTCTCTGTCTCTGTGTCTCTGTCTCTGTGCCTCTGTCTCTGTGTCACTCTCTCGGTGTCTCTGTCTCTGTGCCTCTGCCTCCCTCTCTGTGTCTCTGTCTCTGTGTCTCTATCGCTGTGTCTCCGTCTCTGCGTCTCTGTCTCTGTGTCTCTGTCTCTGTGTTTCTGTCATTATGTCTCTGTCTCTGCGTCTCTGTCTCTGTGAATCTGTCTCTGTGTTTCTGTCTCTGTGTCTCTGTCTCTGTGTCTGTGTCTCTGTGTCTCTGTCTCTGTGTCTCTGTCTCCGTATCTCTGTCTCGGTGTCTCTGTCTCTGTGTCTCTGTCTCTGTGTCTCCGTCTCTGCGCCTCTGTCTCCGACCCTGTGTGTCTGTCTCTGTGTCTATGTCTCCGTGTCTCCGTCCCTGTGTCTCTGTCTCTGTCTCTGTGCCTCTGTCTCTGTCTATCTGTCTCTGTGTCTCTGTCTCCGTGTCTCTGCCTCAGTGTCTCTGTCTCTTTTTTCTCTGTCTCTGTGTCTCTGTCTCTGTGTCTCTGTCTCTGTGTCTCTGTCTCTGTGTCTCTGTCTCTCTGTCTCTGTCTCTGTGTCTCTGTCTCTGTGCCTCTGTCTCTGTGTCACTCTCTCGGTGTCTCTGTCTCTGTGCCTCTGTCTCCCTCTCTGTGTATCTGCCTCTGTGTCTCTGTCTCTGCGTCTCTGTCTCCGTGTCTCTGTCTCGGTGTCTCTGTCTCTGTGTCACTGTCTCTGTGTCTCTGCGTCTCTGTCTCTTTGTCTCTTTCTCTGTGTCTCTGTCTCTGTGTCTATGTCTCTGTGTCTCCGTCTCTGTGTTTCTCTCTTTATGTATCTGTCTCTGTGTATCTGTCTCTGTGAATCAGTCTCTGTGTTTCAGTCTCTGTGTCTCTGGCCCTGTGCCTCCGTCTCTGTGTCTCTGTCTCTCTCACCTTGTCCCTGTCTCTGTGTATCTGTCTCTGTGTATCTGTCTCTGTGTCTCTGTCTCCGTGGCTCTGTCTCCGTGTCTCTGCCTCAGTGTCTCTGTCTCTGTGTCTCCGTTTCTGTGTATCCGTCTCTGTGACGCCGTCTCTCTCTTTGTCCCTGTTTCTCTTTCTCTGTGTCTCTATACCTGTGTCTCCTGCTCTGTGTTTCTCTCTCTGTGTCTCTGTCTCTGTTTCTCTTTCTCAGTGCCTCTGTCTCTGTGTCTCTATAACTGTGTCTCCTTCTCTGTGTTTCTCTCTCTGTTTCACTGTCTCTGTGTTTCTGCCTCTGTGTCTCTGTCTCTGTCTCTGTGTCTCTGTCTCCGTGACTCTGTCTCGGTGTCTCTGTGTCTCTGTCTCTGTCTCTGTGTATCTGCCTCTGTGTCTCTCTCCCTGTGTCACGGTCTCTGTGTCTCTGTCTCTGTGTCTCTGTCTCTGTGTCTCTGTCGCTGTGTCTCTGTCTCTGCGTCTCTGTCTCTGTGTCTCTGTCTCTGTGTCTCTGTCTCTGTGTGTCTGTCTCTGTGTATCTGCCTCTGTGTCTCTGTCTCTGTGTCTCTGTATCTATGTCTCTGTCCATGACTCTGTGTCTCTATCTCTGTGTTTCTGTCTCTGTGCCTCTGTCTCTGTGTCTCTGTCTCTGTGTCTCTGTCTCCATGTCCATGACTCTGTGTCTCTATCTCTGTGTCTCTATCTCTGTGTCTCTGTCTCTGTGCCTCTGTCTCTGTGTCTCTGTCTCTGTGTCTCTGTCTCCGTGTCTCTGTCTCCGTGTCTCTGTCTCTTTGTCTCTGTCTCTGCTTCTCTGTCTCTGTGTCTGTGTGTGTGTCTCTGTCTCTGTGTCTCTGTCTCTGTGCCTCTGTCTCTGTGTCTCTGTCTCTGTCTCTGTGTCTCTGTCTCCGTTTCTGTGTCTCTGTCTCTGTGTCTCTGTGTCTCCGTCCCTCTGTCTCTGTCTCCGTGTGTATCACTCCGTGTCTCTGTGAATCTGTCGATGTGTCTCTGCCTCTGTGTCTCTGTTTCTGCGTCCCTGTCTCTGTGTCTTTGTCTCTGTGTCTCTGTCTCTGTGAATCTGTCTCTTTGTTTCTGTCTCTGTGTATCTGTCTCTGTGTCCCTGTCTCTGTGTCTCTGTCTCTATGTCTCTGTGTCTCTGTCTCCGTGTCTCTGTCTCCGTGCCTCTGTCTCTGTGTCTATACCTCTGTCCGTGTGTCTCTGTACCTGTGTCTCCGTCTCTGTGTGTCGGTCTCTTTGTCTCTGTCTCTGTGTCTCTGTCTCTGTGTCTCTGTCTCTGTGTCTCTGTCTCTGTGTCTCTGTCTCTGTGTCGCAGTCTCTGTGTCTCTGTCTCTGTGTCTCTGTCTCTGTGTCTCCGTCTCTGCGCCACTGTGTCTGTGTCTCTCTCCCGGTGTCACCCTCTCTTTGCCTCCGTCTCTGTGTCTCGGTCTCTGTGTCTCTGTCTCCGTGTCTCTGCCTCTGAATCTCTGTCTCTGTGTCTCTGTCCCAGAGTCTCCGCGTCTGTGTCTCTGTTTCTGTCTCTGTGTCCCTGTCTCTGTGTATCTGTCTCTGTGTCTCTGTTCCTGTGTCTCCGTCTTTGTGTTTCTGTCTCTGTGTCCCTGTCTCCGTGTCTCCGTCCCTGTGTCTCTGTCTCTGTCTCTGTGCGTCTGTCTCTGTGTATCTGTCTCTGTGTCTCTGTCTCCGTGTCTCTGCCTCAGTGTCTCTGCCTCTTTTTTCTCTGTCTCTGTGTCTCTGTCTCCGTCTCTGTGTCTCTGTCTCTGTGCCTCTGTCTCTGTGTCTCCGTCCCTGTGTCTCCGTCTCTGTGTCAATGTCTCTCTGTCTCTGTCTCTGAGTCTCTGCCTCTGTGTCTCTGTCTCTGTGTCTCCGGCTCTGTGCCACTGTCTCTATGTCTCTGTCTCTGTGTCTGTGTGTCTATGTCTTTGTCACTGTCTCTGTGCCTCTGTTTCTATGTCTCTGTCTCTGTGTCTCTGTCCTTGTATCTCTGTCTCCGTGTCTCTGTTTCTTTGTTTCTGTCTCTGTGTCTCTGTCCCTGTGTCTCCGTCTCTGTGCCTCTGTCTCTCTCACTTTGTCTCTGTCTCTGTGTCTCTGTCTCTGTGTATCTGTCTCTGTGTCTCTGTCTCCGTGTCTCTGTCTCCGTGTCTCTGTCTCGGTGTCTCTGTCTCTGTGTCTCTGTCTCTGTCTCTGTCTCTGTCTCTGTCTCTGTGTCTCTGTCTCTGTGTCTCTGTCTCTGTCTCTGTCTCTGTCTCTGTCTCTGTCTCTGTCTCTGTCTCTGTGTCTATGTCTCTGTTTCTCTATCCCTGTGTCGCGGTCTCTGTGTCTCTGTGTCTGTTTCTCTGTATCTCTGTCTCTGTGTCAGTGTCCCTGTGTCTCCGTTTCTGTGTCTCTCTCTCTGTGTCTCTGTCTCCGTTATCTGGCTCTGTGTCTCTGTCTCTGTGTCTCTGTCTCTGTCTCTGTCTCTGTCTCTGTCTCTGTGTCTCTGTCTCTGTGTCTCTGTCTCTGTGTCTCTGTCTCTGTGTCTCTGTCTCTGTGTCTCTGTCTCTGTGTCTCTGTCTCTGCGTCTGTGTCTCTGTGTCTCTGTCTCTGTGTCTCTGTCTCTGTGTCTCTGTCTCTGTGTCTCTGTCTCTCTGTCTCTGTCTCTGTGTCTCTGTCTCTGTGTCTCTGTCTCTGTGTATCTGCCTCTGTGTCTCTGTCTCTGTGTCACTGTCTCTGTGTATGTGTCTCTGCGTCTCTGTCCCTTTGTCTCTTTCTCTGTGTCTCTGTCTCTGTGTCTATGGACTGTGTCTCTGCCTCTGTGTTTCTCTCTTTATGTATCTGTCTCTGTGTCTCTGTCTCTGTGAATCTGTCTCTGTGTTTCAGTCTCTCTGTCCCTGGCCCTGTGTCTCCGTCTCTGTATCTCTGTCTCTCTGACTCTGTCGCTTTGTCACTGTCTCTGAATCTCTGTCTCTGTGTCCCTGTCTCTGTTTCTCTTTCTCTGCGTCTCTGTCTCGGTGTCTCTGTCCCTGTATCTCCGTCTCTGTATGTCTCTCTCTGTTGTTCTGTCTCCGTGTCTCCGTCCCTGTGTCTCCGTCTCTGTCTCTGTGTCTCTGTCTCTGTGTATGTGTCTCTGTCTCTGTCTCTGTCTCTGTGTCTCTGTCTCTATGTCCCTGTCTCTCGCTCTCCGTGTCTCTGTCTCTGTGCCTCTGTCTCTGTGTCTATGCCTCTGTCCGCGTGTCTCTGTACCTGTGTCTCCGTCTCTCTGTGTCGGTCTCTATGTCCCTGTCTCTGTGTCTCTGCCTCTGTGTCTCTGTCTCGGTGTCCCTGTCCCTGTGTCTCCGTCTCTGTGTCACTGTCTGTGTGTCTCGGTCTCTGTGAATCTGTCTCTGTGTTTCTGTCTCTGTGTCTCTGGAACTGTGTCTCCGTCTCTGTATCTCTGTCCCTCTGACTCTGTCTCTGTGTCACTGTGTCTGAATCTCTGTCCCTGTGTCTCTGTCTCTGTGTCTCCGTCCCTTCGTCTCTTTCTCTGTGTCTGTGTCTCCGTCTCTGTGTCTCTGTCTCTGCGTCTCTGTGTCTGTTTCTCTGTATCTCTGTCTCTGTGTCTGTGTCCCTGTGTCTCCGTTTCTGTGTCTCTCTCTCTGTGTCTCTGTCTCCGTTATCTGGCTCTGTGTCTCTGTCTCTGTGTCTCTGTCTCTGTCCCTGTCTCTGTCTCTGTCTCTGCCTCTGTGTCTCTGCCTCAGAATCTCTGTCTCTGTGTCTCTGTCCCAGAGTCTCCACGTCTGTGTCTCTGTCTCCGTCTCTGTGTCTCTGTCTCTGTGCCTCTGTCTCTGTGTCTCTGTCCCTGTATCTCCGTCTCTGTGTTTCTCTCTCTGTGAGTCTGGCTCTGTGTCCCTGCCTCTGTGTCTATGTCTCTGTTTCTCTCTCCCTGTGTCACGGTCTCTGTGTCTCTGTCTCTGCGTCTCCGTGTCTCTGTCTCTGTATCTCTGTCTCGGTGTCTCTGTTTCTGTGTCTCTGTCTCTGTGTCTCGATCTCTGTGTCTCTGTCTCTGTGTCTCTGTCTCTGTGTCTCTGTCTCTATGTCCATGACTCTGTGTCTCTGTCTCTGCGCCTCTGTCTCTGTGTCTCTGTCTCTGATAACCAATCTCTATGTTTCTGTCTCCGTGTCTCTGTCCCTGTGTCTCCGTCTCTGTGTCTCTGTCTCTCTCACTTTGTCTCTGTCTCTGTGTCTCTGTCCCTGTGTATCTGTCTCTGTGTCTCTGTCTCCGCGTCTCTGTCTCCGTGTCTCTGTCTCGGTGTCTCTGTCTCTGTGTCCCTGTCTCTGTGTATCTGTCTCTGTGTCTCTGTCTCTGTCTCTGTCCCTATCTCTGTCTCTGTCTCTGTCTCTGTCTCTGTCTTTGTGTCTCTGTCTCTGTTTCTCTCTCCCTGTGTCACGGTCTCTGTGTCTCTGTCTCTGTGTCTCTGTCTCTGTGTCTCTGCCTCTATGTCCATGCCTCTGTGTCCCTATCTCTGTGTCTCTGTCTCTGTGCCTCTGTCTCTGTGTCCCTGTCTCTGCGAATCTGTCTCTGTGTTTCAGTCTCTGTGTCTCTGTCCTTGTGTCTCCGCCTCTGTGTCTCTGTCTCTCTCACTATGTCTCGGCCTCTGTGTATCTGCCTCTGCGTCTCTGTCCCTGTGTCTCTGTCTCCGTGTCTCTGTCTTGGTGTCTCTGTCTCTGTGTCACTGTCTCTGTGTCTCTGCGTCTCTGTCTCTTTGCCTCTTTCTCTGTGTCTCTGTCCCTGTGTCTCTGTCTCTGTGTCTCTGCCCCTGTCTCTGTCTCTGTGTCTATGTCTCTGTGCCTCTGCCGCTGTGTCTATGCCTCTGTCTCTGTCTCTCTGTCTCTGTGTCTCTGCCTCTGTGTCTCTGTCTCTGTGTCTCTGTCTCTCTGTCTCTGTCTCTCTCTCTCTGTGTCTCTATCTCTGTGTATCTGTCTCTGTGCCTCTGTGTTTCTGTCTCTGTATCTCTGTTTCTGTGTCTCTGTCTCTGTGTCTCTGTCTCTGTGTCTCTGTCTCTGTGTCTCTGTCTCTGTGTCTCTGTCTCTATGTCCATGACTCTGTGTCTTTGTCTCTGTGTCACTGTCTCTGAATCCCTGTCTCTGTGTCCCTGTCTCTGCGTCTCTGTCCCTGTGTCGCCGTCTCCGTGAATAGGTGTCTCTGTCTCGGTCTATGTGTCTCTGACTCTGTGCCTCTGCCTCTGTGTCTATGCCTCTGTCTCTGTCTCTCTGTCTCTGTGTCTCTGCCTCTGTGTCTCTGTCTCTGTGTCTCTGTCTCTCTGTCTCTGTCTCTCTCTCTCTGTGTCTCTGTCTCTGTGTCCCTGTCTCTGTGTCTATGGCTCTGTCCGTGTGTCTCTGTACCTGTGTCTCCGTCTCTGTGTGTCGGTCTCTGTGTCTCTGTATCGGTGTCTCTGTATCGGTGTCTCTGTCTCTGTGTCTCTGTCTCTGTGTCTCTGTCTCTGTGTCTCTGTCTCTGTGTCTCTGTCTCTGTGTCTCTGTCTCTGTGTCTCTGTCTCTGTGTCTCTGTCTCTGCGTCTCTGTCTCTGTGTCTCTGTCTCTGTGTCTCTGTCTCTGTGTCTCTGTCTCTGTGTCACTGTCTCTGAATCTCTGTCTCCGTGTCCCTGTCTCTGTGTCTCTGTCGCTGTGTCCCTGTCTCTGTGTCTATGCCTCTGTCCGTGTGTCTCTGTCTCTGTGTCTCTGTCTCTGTGTCTCTGCCTCTATGTCCACGTCTCTGTGTCCCTATCTCTGTGTCTCTGTCTCTGTGCCTCTGTCTCTTTGTCTCTGCCTCTATGTCCATGCCTCTGCGTCCCTATCTCTATGTCTCTGTCTCTGTGCCTCTGTCTCTGTGTCTCTGTCTCTGCCAATCTGTCTCTGTGTTTCAGTCTCTGTGTCTCTGTCCTTGTGTCTCCGCCTCTGTGTCTCTGTCTCTCTCACTATGTCTCGGCCTCTGTGTATCTGCCTCTGCGTCTCTGTCTCTGTGTCTCTGTCTCCGTGTCTCTGTCTCTGTGTCTCTGTCTCTGTGTCTCTGTCTCCGTCTCTGTGTCTCGGTCTATGTGTCTCCGTCTCTGTGTCCCTATCTCTGTGTCTCTGTCTCTGTGCCTCTGTCTCTGTGTCTCTGTCTCTGCGAATCTGTCTCTGTGTTTCAGTCTCTGTGTCTCAGTCCTTGTGTCACCGCCTCTGTGTCTCTGTCTCTCTCACTATGTCTCGGCCTCTGTGTATCTGCCTCTGCGTCCCTGTCTCTGTGTCTCTGTCTCCGTGTCTCTGTCTCGGTGTCTCTGTCTCTGTGTCACTGTCTCTGTGTCTCTGCGTCTCTGTCTCTTTGTCTCTTTCTCTGTGTCTCTGTCCCTGTGTCTCTGTCTCTGTGTCTCTGTCTCTGTGTCTCTGTCTCTGTCTCTGTGCCTCTATCTCTGTGTCTCTGTCTCTGTGTCTCTGTCTCTGTGTCTCTGCCTCAGTGTCTCTGTCTCTTTTTTCTCTGTCTCTGTGTCTCTGTCTCTGTGTCTCTGTCTCCGTCTCTGTGTCTCGGTCTATGTGTCTCTGTCTCTGTGTCTCTGTCTCTGTGTCTCTGTCTCTGTGTCTCTGTCTCTGTGACTCTGTCTCTCTCTCGGTCTCTGTTTCTCTTTCTCTGTGTCTCTGTCTCTGTGTCTCTACACCAGTGTCTCCTTCTCTGTGTTTCTCTCTCTGTGTCTCTGTCTCTGTTTCTCTTTCTCTGTGTGTCTGTCTCTGTGTCTCTATACCTGTGTCTCCTTCTCTGTGTTTCTCTGTCTGTGTCTCCGTCTCTGTGTCCCTGTCTCTGTGTCTCTGTCTCTGTGTCTCTGTCTCTGTGTCTCTGTCTCTGTGTCTCTGTCTCTGTGTCTCTCTCTCTGTGTCTCTGTCTCTGTGTCTCTGTCTCCGTGTCTCCGTCCCTGTGTCTCTGTCGCTGTCTCCGTGCCTCTGTCTCTGTGTATCTGTCTCTTTGTCTCCGTCTCCGTGTCTCTGCCTCAGTGTCTCTGTCTCTTTTTCTCTGTCTCTGTGTCTCTGTCTCTGTGTCTCTGTGTCTCTGTCTCTGTGTCTCTGTCTCTGTGTCTCTGCCTCTGTGAATCTGTCTCTGTGTGTCTGTCTCTGTGTCTCTGGCCCTGTGTCTCCTTCTCTATATCTCTGTCTCTCTGACTCTGTCTCTGCGTCACTGTCTCTGAATCTCCGTCTCTGTGTCTCGGTCTATGTGTCTCTGTCTCTGTGTCTCTGTCTCTGTGTCTGTGTCTCTGTCTCTGTGTCTCTGTCTCTGTGTCTCTGTCTCTGTGTCTCTGTCTCTGTGTCTCTGTCTCTGTGTCTCTGTCTCTGTGTCTGTGTCTCTGTGTCTCTGTCACTGTGTCTCTGTCTCTGTCTCTGTGTCTCCGTCTCTGTGTCCCTATCTCTGTGTCTCCGTTTCTGTGCCTCTGTCTCTGTGTCTCTGTCTCTCTCACTATGTCTCGGCCTTTGTGTATCTGCCTCTGCGTCCCTGTCTCTGTGTCTCTGTCTCCGTGTCTCTGTCTCGGTGTCTCTGTCTCTGTGTCACTGTCTCTGTGTCTCTGCGTCTCTGTCTCTTTGTCTCTTTCTCTGTGTCTCTGTCCCTGTGTCTCTGTCTCTGTGTCTCTGTCTCTGTGTCTCTGTCTCTGTGTCTCTGTTTCTGTGTCTCTGTCTCTGTGTCTCTGTCTCTGTGTCCCTATCTCTGTGTCTCTGTCTCTGTGCCTCTGTCTCTGTGTCTCTGTCTCTGCGAATCTGTCTCTGTGTTTCAGTCTCTGTGTCTCAGTCCTTGTGTCTCCGCCTCTGTGTCTCTGTCTCTCTCACTATGTCTCGGCCTCTGTGTATCTGCCTCTGCGCCCCTGTCTCTGTGTCTCTGTCTCCGTGTCTCTGTCTCGGTGTCTCTGTCTCTGTGTCACTGTCTCTGTGTCTCTGCGTCTCTGTCTCTTTGTCTCTTTCTCTGTGTCTCTGTCCCTGTGTCTCTGTCTCTGTGTCTCTGCCTCTGTCTCTGTCTCTGTGTCTATGTCTCTGTTTCTCTCTCCTTGTGTCACGGTCTCTGTGTTTCTGTCTCTGTGTCTCTGTGTCTCTGTCTCTGTGTCTCTGTCTCTGTCTCTGTGCCTCTATCTCTGTGTCTCTGTCTCTGTGTCTCTGTCTCTGTGTCTCTGCCTCAGTGTCTCTGTCTCTTTTTTCTCTGTCTCTGTGTCTCTGTCTCTGTGTCTCTGTCTCCGTCTCTGTGTCTCGGTCTATGTGTCTCTGTCTCTGTGTCTCTGTCTCTGTGTCTCTGTCTCTGTGTCTCTGTCTCTGTGTCTCTGTCTCTGTGACTCTGTCTCTCTCTCGGTCTCTGTTTCTCTTTCTCTGTGTCTCTGTCTCTGTGTCTCTACACCAGTGTCTCCTTCTCTGTGTTTCTCTCTCTGTGTCTCTGTCTCTGTTTCTCTTTCTCTGTGTGTCTGTCTCTGTGTCTCTATACCTGTGTCTCCTTCTCTGTGTTTCTCTGTCTGTGTCTCCGTCTCTGTGTCCCTGTCTCTGTGTCTCTGTCTCTGTGTCTCTGTCTCTGTGTCTCTGTCTCTGTGTCTCTCTCTCTGTGTCTCTGTCTCTGTGTCTCTGTCTCCGTGTCTCCGTCCCTGTGTCTCTGTCGCTGTCTCCGTGCCTCTGTCTCTGTGTATCTGTCTCTTTGTCTCCGTCTCCGTGTCTCTGCCTCAGTGTCTCTGTCTCTTTTTCTCTGTCTCTGTGTCTCTGTCTCTGTGTCTCTGTGTCTCTGTCTCTGTGTCTCTGCCTCTGTGAATCTGTCTCTGTGTGTCTGTCTCTGTGTCTCTGGCCCTGTGTCTCCTTCTCTATATCTCTGTCTCTCTGACTCTGTCTCTGCGTCACTGTCTCTGAATCTCCGTCTCTGTGTCTCGGTCTATGTGTCTCTGTCTCTGTGTCTCTGTCTCTGTGTCTGTGTCTCTGTCTCTGTGTCTCTGTCTCTGTGTCTCTGTCTCTGTGTCTGTGTCTCTGTGTCTCTGTCACTGTGTCTCTGTCTCTGTCTCTGTGTCTCCGTCTCTGTGTCCCTATCTCTGTGTCTCCGTTTCTGTGCCTCTGTCTCTGTGTCTCTGTCTCTCTGAATCTGTCTCTGTGTTTCACTCTCTGTGTCTCTGTCCTTGTGTCTCCGGCTCTCTCACTTTGTTTCTGTCTCTGTGTCTCTGCCTCGGTGTCTCTGTCTCTGTGTCTCTGTCTCTGTGTATCTGTCTCTGTGTCTCTGTGTCTCTGTCTCTGACTCTGCATCTGTCTCTGTCTCTGTCTCTGTCTCTGTCGCTGTCTCTGTCTCTGTCTCTGTCTCTGTCTCTGTCTCTGTGTCTATGTCTCTGTTTCTCTCTCCCTGTATCAAGGTATCTGTGTTTCTGTCTCTGCGTCTCTGTGTCTCTGTCTCTGTGTCTCTGTCTCTATGTCTCTGTCTCTGTGTCTCTGTCTCTGTGTCTCTGTCTCTGTGTATCTGTTTCTGTGTCTCTGTCTCTGTGTCTCTGTCTCTATGTCTCCGTCTCTGTGTCTCTGTCTCCGTCCCTGTGTGTCTGTCTCTGTGTCTCTGTCTCCGTGTCTCCGTCCCTGTGTCTCTGTCTCTGTCTCTGTGCCCCTATCTCTGTGTATCTGTCTCTGTGTCTCTGTCTCCGTGTCTCTGCCTCAGTGTCTCTGTCTCTTTTTTCTCTGTCTCTGTGTCTCTGTCTCTGTGTCACGGTCTATGTGTCTCTGCCTCTATATCCATGTCTCTGTGTCCCTATCTCTGTGTCTCTGTCTCTGTGCCTCTGTCTCTGTGTCTCTGTCTCTGTGAATCTGTCTCTGTGTTTCAGTCTCTGTGTCTCTGTCCTTGTGTCTCCGCCTCTGTGTCTCTGTCTCTCTCACTATGTCTCGGCCTCTGTGTATCTGCCTCTGCGTCTCTGTCTCTGTGTCTCTGTCTCCGTGTCTCGTTCTCGGTGTCTCTGTCTCTGTGTCACTGTGTCTGTGTCACTGCGGCTCTGTCTCTTTGTCTCTTTCTCTGTGTCTCTGTCCATGTGTCTCTGTCTCTGTGTCTCTGCCTCTGTCTCTGTCTCTGTGTCTATGCCTCTGTTTCTCTCTCCTTGTGTCACGGTCTCTGTGTTTCTGTCTCTGTGTCTCTGTGTCTCTGTCTCTGTGTCTCTGTCTCTGTTTCTGTTTCTCTTTCTCTGTGTCTCTGTCTCTGTGTATCTGTCTCTGTGTCTCTGTCTCTGTCTCTGTCTCTGTCTCTGTCCCTGTCTCTGTCTCTGTCTCTGTCTCTGTGTCTTTCTTTGTGTCTCTGTCTCTGTTTCTCTCTCCCTGTGTCACGGTCTCTGTGTTTCTGTCTCTGTGTCTCTGTGTCTCTGTCTCTGTGTTTCTGTCTCTGTTTCTGTTTCTCTTTCTCTGTGTCTCTGTCTCTGTGTCTCTGTCCCTGTATCTCCGTCTCTGTGTTTCTCTCTCTGTGAGTCTGGCTCTGTGTCCCTGTCTCTGTGTCTCTGTCTCTGTGTCTATGTCTCTGTTTCTCTCTCCCTGTGTCACGTTCTCTGTGTCTCTGTCTCTGCGTCTCTGTGTCTCTGTCCCTGTATCTCTGTCTCTGTGTCTCTGTGTCTCTGTCTCCGTGTCTCTGCCCCTGTGTCTCTGTCTCTGTGTATCTGTCTCTGTGTCCATGACTCTGTGTCTCTGTCTCTGTGCCTCTGTCTCTGTGTCTCTGTCTCTGAGAACCAATCTCTGTGTTTCTGCCTCTGTGTCTCTGTCCCTGTGTCTCCGTCTCTGTGTCTCTGTCTCTCTCACTTTGTCTCTGTCTCTGTGTCCCTGTCTCCGTGTCCTTGTCTCCGTGTCTCTGTCTCGATGTCTCTGTCTCTGTGTCTCTGTCTCTGTATATCTGTCTCTGTGTCTCTGTCTCTGTGTCTCTGTCTCTGTGTCTCTGTCTCTGTCTCTGTCTCTGTCTCTGTGTCTATGTCTCTGTTTCTCTCTCCCTGTGTCAAGGTCTCTGTGTTTCTGTCTCTGCGTCTCTGTGTCTCTGTCTCTGTGTCTCTGCCTCTATGTCTCTGTCTCTATCTCTGTTTCCCTTTCTCTGTGTCTCTGTCTCTGTGTCTCTGTCTCTGTGTCTCTGTCTCTATGTCTCTGTCTCTGTCTCTGTTTCGCTTTCTCTGTGTCTCTGTCTCTGTGTCTCTGTCCCTGTGTCTCCGTCACTGCGTCTCTGTCTCTGTGTCCCTGTCTCTGTGTCTATGCCTCTGTCCGTGTGTCTCCGTCTCTGTGTGTCGGTCTCTATGTCTCTGCCTCTGTGTCTCTGATTCGGTGTCTCTGTTCCTGTATCACTGTCCCTCTGACTCTGTCTCTGTGTCACTGTGTCTGAATCTCTTTCTCTGTGTCTCTGTCTCTGTGTCTCTCTCTCTGTGTCTCTGTCTCTGTGTCTCTGTCTCTGTGTCTCTGCCTCTGTGTCTCTGTCTCTGTGTCTCTGTCTCTGTGTCGCTGTCTCTGTGCCTCTGTCTCTGTGTATCTGTCTCTGTGTATCTGTCTCTGTGTCTCTGTCTCTGTCTCTGTCTCTGTGTCTACGTCTCTGTTTCTCTCTCCCCGTGTCACGGTCTCTGTGTTTCTGTCTCTGCGTCTCTGTGTCTCTGTCTCTGTGTATCTGTCCTGTATCTCCATCTCTGTGTCTCTGTCACTGTGTCTCTGTCTCTGTGTCTCTGTCTCTGTGTCCCTGTCTCTGTGTCTCTGTCTCTGTGTCTCTGTCTCTGTGTCTCTGTCTCGGTGTCTCTGTCCCTGTGTCCCCTCCTCTGTGTCACTGTCTCTGTGTCTCTGTCTCTGTGCCTCTGTCTCGGTCTCTGTGTCTCTGTCTCTGTGTCTCTGTCTCTGTGTCTCTGTCGCTGTGTCTCCGTCACTGCGTCTCTGTCTCTGTGTCTCTGTCTCTGTGTTTCTGTCATTATGTCTCTGTCTCTGTGTCTCTGTCCCTGTATCTCCGTCTCCGTGTTTCTCTCTCTGTGTCTCTGTCTCTGTGTCCCTGTCTCTGTGTCTCTGTCTCTGTGTCTCTGTCTCTGTGTCTCTGTCTCTGTGTCTCTGTCTCTGTGTCTCTGTCTCTGTGTCTCTGTCTCTGTGTCTCTGTCTCTGTGTCTCTGTCTCTGTGTCTCTGTCACCGTGTCTCTGTCACCGTGTCTCTGTCTCTGTGTCTCTGTCTCTGTGTCTCTGTCTCTGTGTCTCTGTCTCTGTGTCTCTGTCTGTGTGTCTCTGTCTCTGTGTCTCTGTCTCTATGTCCATGTCTCTGTGTCTCTATCTCTGTGTCTCTGTCTCTGTGCCTCTGTCTCTGTGTCTCTGTCTCTGAGAATCTGTCTCTGTGTTTCTGTCTCTGTGTCTCCGTCCCTGCGTCTCCGTCTCTGTGTCTCTGTCTCTCTCACTTTGTCTCTGTCTCTGTGTCTCTGTCTCTGTGTATCTGTCTCTGTGTCTCTGTCTCTGTGTCTCTGTCTCTGTGTCTCTGTCTCTTTGTCTCTGTCTCTGTCTCTCTGTCTCTGTGTCTCTGTCTCTTTGTCTCTGTCTCTGTGTCTCTGTCTCTGTGCCTCTGTCTCTGTCTCTGTGTCTCTGTCTCTGTCTCTGTATCTCGGTCTCCGTGTCTCTGTCTCTGTGTCTCTGTCTCTGTGTCTCTGTCTCTGTGTCTCTGTCTCTGTGTCTCTGTCTCTGTGTCTCTGTCTCTGTGTCTCTGTCTCTGTGTCTCTGTCTCTTTGTCTCTGTCTCTGTGTCTCTGTCTCTGTGCCTCTGTCTCTGTCTCTGTGTCTCTGTCTCTGTCTCTGTCTCTGTCTCTGTCTCTGTCTCTGTGTCTCCGTCTCTGTGTCACTGTCTGTGTGTCTCTGTCTCTGTGTCTCTGCCTCCGTCTCTGTGTCTCGGTCTATGTGTCCCTCTCTCCGTGCCTCTGCCTCCGTGTCTCTGCCTCAGTGTCTCTGTCTCTTTTTTCTCTGTCTCTGTGTCTCTGTCTCCGTCTCTGTGTCTCGGTCTATGTGTCTCTGTCTCTGTGCCTCTGCCTCTGTGCCTCTGCCTCTGTGCCTATGCCTCTGTCTCTGTCTCTCTGTCTCTGTGCCTCTGCCTCCGTGTCTCTGTCTCTGTGTCTCTGTCTCTGTGTCCCTGTCTCTGTGTCTATGCCTCTGTTCGTGTGTCTCCGTCTCTGTGTCACTGTCTCTGTGTCTCTGTCTCTGAGTCTCCGGCTCTGTGTCTCTGTCTCTGTGTCTCCGGCTCTGCGTCTCTTTCTCTGTGTCTGTGTCACCGTCCCTGTGTCTCTGTCTCTGTGTCTCTGTGTCTCTGTCTCTGTATCTCTGTCTCTGTGTCTCTGTCTCTGTGTCTCCGTCTCCGCGCCTCTGTCTCTGTGTCTCTGTCTCTGTGTCTCTGTCTCTGTGTCTCTGTCTCTGTGTCTCTGTCTCTGTGTCTCTGTCTCTGTGTCTCTGTCTCTGTGTCTCTGTCTCTGTGTCTCAGTCTCTCTGACACTGTCTCTGCGTCTCTTTCTCTGTGTCTCTGTCTCTGTGTCTCTGTCTCTGTGTCTCTGTCTCTGTGTCTCTGTCTCTGTGTCTCTGTCTCTGTGTCTCTGTCTCTGTGTCTCTGTCTCTGTGTCTCTGTCTCTGTGTCTCTGTCTCTGTGTCTCTGTCTCTGTGTCTCTGTCTCTGTGTCTCTGTCTCTGTGTCTCTGTCTCCGTGTCTCTGTCTCTGTGTCTCTGTCTCTGTGTCTCTGTCTCTGTGTCTCTGTCTCTGTGTCTCTGTCTCTGTGTCTCTGTCTCTGTGTCTCTGTCTCTGTGTCTCTGTCTCTGTGTCTCTGTCTCTGTGTCTCTGTCTCTGTGTCTCTGTCTCTGTGTCTCTGTCTCTGTGTCTCTGTCTCTGTGTCTCTGTCTCTGTGTCTCTGTCTCTGTGTCTCTGTCTCTGTCTCTCTGTCTCTGTCTCTCTGTCTCTGTCTCTCTCTCTCTGTGTCTCTGTCTCTGTGTCCCTGTCTCTGTGTCTATGCCTCTGTCCGTGTGTCTCCGTCTCTGTGTGTCGGTCTCTATGTCTCTGCCTCTGTGTCTCTGATTCGGTGTCTCTGTCCCAGTATCACTGTCCCTCTGACTCTGTCTCTGTGTCACTGAGTCTGAATCTCTTTCTCTGTGTCTCTGTCTCTGTGTCTCTGTCTCTGTGTCTCTGTCTCTGTGTCTCTGTCTCTGTGTCTCTGCCTCTGTGTCTCTGTCTCTGTGTCTCTGTCTCTGTGTCGCTGTCTCTGTGCCTCTGTCTCTGTGTATCTGTCTCTGTGTATCTGTCTCTGTGTCTCTGTCTCTGTCTCTGTGTCTACGTCTCTGTTTCTCTCTCCCCGTGTCACGGTCTCTGTGTTTCTGTCTCTGCGTCTCTGTGTCTCTGTCTCTGTGTATCTGTCCTGTATCTCCATCTCTGTGTCTCTGTCTCTGTGTCTCTGTCTCTGTGTCTCTGTCTCTGTGTCTCTGTCTCTGTGTCTCTGTCTCTGTGTCTCTGTCTCTGTGTCTCTGTCTCTGTGTCTCTGTCTCTGTGTCTCTGTCTCGGTGTCTCTGTCCCTGTGTCTCTGTCTCTGTGTTTCTGTCATTATGTCTCTGTCTCTGTGTCTCTGTCCCTGTATCTCCGTCTCCGTGTTTCTCTCTCTGTGTCTCTGTCTCTGTGTCCCTGTCTTTGTGTCTCTGTCTCTGTGTCTCTGTCTCTGTGTCTCTGTCTCTGTGTCTCTGTCTCTGTGTCTCTGTCTCTGTGTCTCTGTCTGTGTGTCTCTGTCTCTGTGTCTCTGTCTCTATGTCCATGTCTCTGTGTCTCTATCTCTGTGTCTCTGTCTCTGTGCCTCTGTCTCTGTGTCTCTGTCTCTGAGAATCTGTCTCTGTGTTTCTGTCTCTGTGTCTCCGTCCCTGCGTCTCCGTCTCTGTGTCTCTGTCTCTCTCACTTTGTCTCTGTCTCTGTGTCTCTGTCTCTGTGTATCTGTCTCTGTGTCTCTGTCTCTGTGTCTCTGTGTCTCTGTCTCTTTGTCTCTGTCTCTGTGTCTCTGTCTCTGTGTCTCTGTCTCTTTGTCTCTGTCTCTGTGTCTCTGTCTCTGTGCCTCTGTCTCTGTCTCTGTGTCTCTGTCTCTGTCTCTGTATCTCTGTCTCCGTGTCTCTGTCTCTGTGTCTCTGTCTCTGTGTCTCTGTCTCTGTGTCTCTGTCTCTGTGTCTCTGTCTCTGTGTCTCTGTCTCTGTGTCTCTGTCTCTGTGTCTCTGTCTCTTTGTCTCTGTCTCTGTGTCTCTGTCTCTGTGCCTCTGTATCTGTCTCTGTGTCTCTGTCTCTGTCTCTGTCTCTGTCTCTGTCTCTCTCTCTGTGTCTCCGTCTCTGTGTCACTGTCTGTGTGTCTCTGTCTCTGTGTCTCTATCTCTGTCTCTGTGTCTCTGTCTCTGTGTCTCCGTCTCCGCGCCTCTGTCTCTGTGTCTCTGTCTCTGTGTCTCTGTCTCTGTGTCTCTGTCTCTGTGTCTCTGTCTCTGTGTCTCTGTCTCTGTGTCTCTGTCTCTGTGTCTCTGTCTCTGTGTCTCTGTCTCTGTGTCTCTGTCTCTGTGTCTCTGTCTCTGTGTCTCTGTCATTATGTCTCTGTCTCTGTGAATCTGTCTCTGTGTTTCTGTCTCTGTGTCTCTGGCCCTGTGTCTCCGTCTCTATATCTCAGTCTCTCTGACACTGTCTCTGCGTCTCTTTCTCTGTGTCTCTGTCTCTGTGTCTCTGTCTCTGTGTCTCTGTCTCTGTGTCTCTGTCTCTGTGTCTCTGTCTCTGTGTCTCTGTCTCTGTGTCTCTGTCTCTGTGTCTCTGTCTCTGTGTCTCTGTCTCTGTGTCTCTGTCTCTGTGTCTCTGTCTCTGTGTCTCTGTCTCTGTGTCTCTGTCTCTGTGTCTCTGTCTCTGTGTCTCTGTCTCTGTGTCTCTGTCTCTGTGTCTCTGTCTCTGTGTCTCTGTCTCTGTGTCTCTGTCTCTGTGTCTCTGTCTCTGTGTCTCTGTCTCTGTGTCTCTGTCTCAGTGTCTCTGTCTCTGTGTCTCTGACTCTGTGTCTCTGTCTCTGTGTCTCTGTCTCTGTGTCTCTGTCTCTGTGTCTCTGTCTCTGTGTCTCTGTCTCTGTGTCTCTGTCTCTGTGTCTCTGTCTCTGTGTCTCTGTCTCTGTGTCTCTGTCTCTGTGTCTCTGTCTCGGTGTCTCTGTCCCTGTGTCCCCTCCTCTGTGTCACTGTCTCTGTGTCTCTGTCTCTGTGCCTCTGTCTCGGTCTCTGTGTCTCTGTCTCTGTGTCTCTGTCGCTGTGTCTCCGTCACTGCGTCTCTGTCTCTGTGTCTCTGTCTCTGTGTTTCTGTCATTATGTCTCTGTCTCTGTGTCTCTGTCCCTGTATCTCCGTCTCCGTGTTTCTCTCTCTGTGTCTCTGTCTCTGTGTCCCTGTCTCTGTGTCTCTGTCTCTGTGTCTCTGTCTCTGTGTCTCAGTCTCTGTGTCTCTGTCTCTGTGTCTCTGCCTCTGTGTCTCTGTCTCTGTCTCTGTCTCTGTGTCTCTGCCCCTGTGTCTCTGTCTCTGTCTCTGTCTCTGTGTCTACGTCTCTGTTTCTCTCTCCCTGTGTCGCGGTCTCTGTGTTTCTGTCTCTGCGTCTCTGTGTCTCTGTCTCTGTGTATCTGTCTCTGTGTCTCCGTCTCTGCTTCACTGTCCCTCTGACTCTGTCTCTGTGTCACTGTGTCTGAATCTCTGTCTCTGTGTCTCTGTCTCTGTGTCTCTCTCTCTGTGTCCCTGTCCATCTGTCTCTGTCTCTGTCTCTGTCTCTGTGTCTATGTCTTTGTTTCTCTCTCCCTGTGTCACGGTCTCTGTGCTTCTGTCTCTGCGTCTCTGTGTCTCTGTCTCTGTGTCTCTGTCTCTGTCTCTGTCTCTGTCTCTGTCTCTGTCTCTGTGTCTCCGTCTCTGTGTCACTGTCTGTGTGTCTCTGTCTCTGTGTCTGTGTCACCGTGTCCCTGTCTCCGTCCTTATGTCTCTGTCTCTGTGCCTCTGTCTCTGTGTATCTGTCTCTGTGTCTCTGTCTCTGTGTCTCCGTCACTGTCTCTGTGTCTCTGTCTCTGAGTCTCTGTCTCTTAATCTCTGTCTCTGTGTCTCTGTCTCTGTGTCTCTGTCTCTGTGTCTCCGTCTCTGTGTCTCTGTCTCTGTGTCTCTGTCTCTGTGTCTCTGTGTCTCTGTCTCTGTGTCTCTGTCTCTGTGTCTCTGTCTCTGTGTCTCTGTCTCTGTGTCTCTGTCTCTGTGTCTCTGTCTCTGTGTCTCTGTCTCTGTGTCTCTGTCTCCGTGTCTCTGTCTCCGTGTCTCTGTCTCTGTGTCTCTGTCTCTGTGTCTCTGTCTCTGTGTCTCTGTCTCTGTGTCTCTGTCTCTGTGTCTCTGTCTGTGTGTCTCTGTCTCTGTGTCTCTGTCTCAATGTCCATGTCTCTATGTCCGTGTCTCTGTGTCTCTATCTCTGTGTCTCTGTCTCTGTGCCTCTGTCTCTGTGTCTCTGTCTCTGAGAATCCGTCTCTGTGTTTCTGTCTCTGTGTCTCTGTCCCTGCGTCTCCGTCTCTGTGTCTCTGTCTCTCTCACTTTGTCTCTGTCTCTGTGTCTCTGTCTCTGTGTATCTGTCTCTGTGTCTCTGTCTCTGTGTCTCTTTCTCTGTGTCTCTGTCTCTTTGTCTCTGTCTCTGTGTCTCTGTCTCTGTGTGTCTGTCTCTGTGTCTCTGTCTCTTTGTCTCTGTCTCTGTGTCCCTGTCTCTGTGCCTCTGTCTCTGTCTCTGTGTCTCTGTCTCTGTCTCTGTCTCTGTCTCTGTCTCTGTCTCTGTCTCTGTCTCTGTCTCTGTCTCTGTCTCTGTCTCAATGTCCATGTCTCTATGTCCGTGTCTCTGTGTCTCTGTCTCTGTGTATCTGTCTCTGTGTCTCTGTCTCTGTGTCTCTGTCTCTGTGTCTCTGTCTCTTTGTCTCTGTCTCTGTGTCTCTGTCTCTGTGTGTCTGTCTCTGTGTCTCTGTCTCTTTGTCTCTGTCTCTGTGTCCCTGTCTCTGTGCCTCTGTCTCTGTCTCTGTGTCTCTGTCTCTGTCTCTGTCTCTGTCTCTGTCTCTGTCTCTGTCTCTGTCTCTGTCTCTGTCTCTGTCTCTGTCTCTGTCCCTGTCTCTGTCTCTGTGTCTCCGTCTCTGTGTCACTGTCTGTGTGTCTCTGTCTCTGTGTCTGTGTCACCGTGTCCCTGTCTCCGTCCTTATGTCTCTGTCTCTGTGTCTCTGTCTCTGTCTCTCTGTCTCTGTCTCTGTCTCTGTCTCTGTCTCTGTCTCTGTTTCTCTTTCTCTGTGTCTCTGTCTCTGTGTCTCTGTCCCTGTGTTTCCGTCTCTGCGTCTGTGTCTCCGTGTCTCTGTCTCTGTGTCTCTGTCTCTGTGTCTCTCTCTCTGTGTCTCTGTCTCTGCGTCTCTGTCTCTGTCTCTGTCTCTGTGTCTCTGTCTCTGTGTCTCTGTCTCCGAGTCTCTGTCTCTGTGTCTCTGTCTCTGTGTCTCTGTCTCTGTGTCACTGTCTCTGAATCTCTGTCTCTGTGTCTCTGTCTCCGAGACTCTGTCTCTGTGCCTCTGTCTCTGTGTATCTGTCTCTGTGTCTCTGTCTCTGTGTCTCCGTCACTGTCTCTGTGTCTCTGTCTCTGAGTCTCTGTCTCTTAATCTCTGTCTCTGTGTCTCTGTCTCTGTGTCTCTGTCTCTGTCTCTGTGTCTCTGCGTCTCTTTCTCTGTGTCTCTGTCTCTGTGTCTCTGTCCCTGTGTCTCCGTCTCTGTGTCTGTGTCTCCGTGTCTCTGTCTCTGTGTCTCTGTCTCTGTGTCTCTCTCTCTGTGTCTCTGTCTCTGCGTCTCTGTCTCTGTCTCTGTGTCTCTGTCTCTGTGTCTCTGTCTCCGTGTCTCTGTCTCTGTGTCTCTGTCTCTGTGTCTCTGTCTCTGTGTCTCTGTCTCTGTGTCTCTGTCTCTGTGTCTCTGTCTCTGTGTCTCTGTCTCTGTGTCTCTGTCTCGGTGTCTCTGTCCCTGTGTCCCCTCCTCTGTGTCACTGTCTCTGTGTCTCTGTCTCTGTGCCTCTGTCTCGGTCTCTGTGTCTCTGTCTCTGTGTCTCTGTCGCTGTGTCTCCGTCACTGCGTCTCTGTCTCTGTGTCTCTGTCTCTGTGTTTCTGTCATTATGTCTCTGTCTCTGTGTCTCTGTCCCTGTATCTCCGTCTCCGTGTTTCTCTCTCTGTGTCTCTGTCTCTGTGTCCCTGTCTCTGTGTCTCTGTCTCTGTGTCTCTGTCTCTGTGTCTCTGTCTCTGTGTCTCTGTCTCTGTGTCTCTGCCTCTGTGTCTCTGTCTCTGTCTCTGTCTCTGTGTCTCTGCCCCTGTGTCTCTGTCTCTGTCTCTGTCTCTGTGTCTACGTCTCTGTTTCTCTCTCCCTGTGTCGCGGTCTCTGTGTTTCTGTCTCTGCGTCTCTGTGTCTCTGTCTCTGTGTATCTGTCTCTGTGTCTCCGTCTCTGCTTCACTGTCCCTCTGACTCTGTCTCTGTGTCACTGTGTCTGAATCTCTGTCTCTGTGTCTCTGTCTCTGTGTCTCTCTCTCTGTGTCCCTGTCCATCTGTCTCTGTCTCTGTCTCTGTCTCTGTGTCTATGTCTTTGTTTCTCTCTCCCTGTGTCACGGTCTCTGTGCTTCTGTCTCTGCGTCTCTGTGTCTCTGTCTCTGTGTCTCTGTCTCTGTCTCTGTCTCTGTCTCTGTCTCTGTCTCTGTGTCTCCGTCTCTGTGTCACTGTCTGTGTGTCTCTGTCTCTGTGTCTGTGTCACCGTGTCCCTGTCTCCGTCCTTATGTCTCTGTCTCTGTGCCTCTGTCTCTGTGTATCTGTCTCTGTGTCTCTGTCTCTGTGTCTCCGTCACTGTCTCTGTGTCTCTGTCTCTGAGTCTCTGTCTCTTAATCTCTGTCTCTGTGTCTCTGTCTCTGTGTCTCTGTCTCTGTGTCTCCGTCTCTGAGTCTCTGTCTCTGTGTCTCTGTCTCTGTGTCTCTGTGTCTCTGTCTCTGTGTCTCTGTCTCTGTGTCTCTGTCTCTGTGTCTCTGTCTCTGTGTCTCTGTCTCTGTGTCTCTGTCTCTGTGTCTCTGTCTCTGTGTCTCTGTCTCCGTGTCTCTGTCTCCGTGTCTCTGTCTCTGTGTCTCTGTCTCTGTGTCTCTGTCTCTGTGTCTCTGTCTCTGTGTCTCTGTCTCTGTGTCTCTGTCTGTGTGTCTCTGTCTCTGTGTCTCTGTCTCAATGTCCATGTCTCTATGTCCGTGTCTCTGTGTCTCTATCTCTGTGTCTCTGTCTCTGTGCCTCTGTCTCTGTGTCTCTGTCTCTGAGAATCCGTCTCTGTGTTTCTGTCTCTGTGTCTCTGTCCCTGCGTCTCCGTCTCTGTGTCTCTGTCTCTCTCACTTTGTCTCTGTCTCTGTGTCTCTGTCTCTGTGTATCTGTCTCTGTGTCTCTGTCTCTGTGTCTCTGTCTCTGTGTCTCTGTCTCTTTGTCTCTGTCTCTGTGTCTCTGTCTCTGTGTGTCTGTCTCTGTGTCTCTGTCTCTTTGTCTCTGTCTCTGTGTCCCTGTCTCTGTGCCTCTGTCTCTGTCTCTGTGTCTCTGTCTCTGTCTCTGTCTCTGTCTCTGTCTCTGTCTCTGTCTCTGTCTCTGTCTCTGTCTCTGTCTCTGTCTCTGTCCCTGTCTCTGTCTCTGTGTCTCCGTCTCTGTGTCACTGTCTGTGTGTCTCTGTCTCTGTGTCTGTGTCACCGTGTCCCTGTCTCCGTCCTTATGTCTCTGTCTCTGTGTCTCTGTCTCTGTCTCTCTGTCTCTGTCTCTGTCTCTGTCTCTGTCTCTGTCTCTGTTTCTCTTTCTCTGTGTCTCTGTCTCTGTGTCTCTGTCCCTGTGTTTCCGTCTCTGCGTCTGTGTCTCCGTGTCTCTGTCTCTGTGTCTCTGTCTCTGTGTCTCTCTCTCTGTGTCTCTGTCTCTGCGTCTCTGTCTCTGTCTCTGTCTCTGTGTCTCTGTCTCTGTGTCTCTGTCTCCGAGTCTCTGTCTCTGTGTCTCTGTCTCTGTGTCTCTGTCTCTGTGTCACTGTCTCTGAATCTCTGTCTCTGTGTCTCTGTCTCCGAGACTCTGTCTCTGTGCCTCTGTCTCTGTGTATCTGTCTCTGTGTCTCTGTCTCTGTGTCTCCGTCACTGTCTCTGTGTCTCTGTCTCTGAGTCTCTGTCTCTTAATCTCTGTCTCTGTGTCTCTGTCTCTGTGTCTCTGTCTCTGTCTCTGTGTCTCTGCGTCTCTTTCTCTGTGTCTCTGTCTCTGTGTCTCTGTCCCTGTGTCTCCGTCTCTGTGTCTGTGTCTCCGTGTCTCTGTCTCTGTGTCTCTGTCTCTGTGTCTCTCTCTCTGTGTCTCTGTCTCTGCGTCTCTGTCTCTGTCTCTGTGTCTCTGTCTCTGTGTCTCTGTCTCCGTGTCTCTGTCTCTGTGTCTCTGTCTCTGTGTCTCTGTCTCTGTGTCACTGTCTCTGAATCTCTGTCTCTGTGTCTCTGTCTCTGAGACTCTGTCTCTGTGCTTCTGTCTCTGTGTATCTGTCTCTGTGTCTCTGTCTCTGTGTCTCCGTCACTGTCTCTGTGTCTCAGTCTCTGAGTCTCTGTCTCTTAATCTCTGTCTCTGTGTCTCTGTCTCTGTGTCTCTGTCTCTGTGTCTCTGTCTCTGTGTCTCTGTCTCTGTGTCTCTGTGTCACTGTCTCTGTGTCTCTGTCTCTGTGTCTCTATCTCTGTGTCTCTGTCTCTGTGTCTCGGTCTCTGTGTCTCTGTCTCTGTGTCTCTGTCTCTGTGTCTCTGTCTCTGTGTCTCTGTCTCTGTGTCTCTGTCTCTGTGTCTCTGTCTCTGTGTCTCTGTCTCTGCGTCTCTGTCTCTGTGTCTCTGTCTCTGTGTCTCTGTCTCTGTGTCTCTGTCTCTGTGTCTCTGCCTCTGTGTCTCTGTCTCTGTGTCTCTGTCTCTGTGTTTCTCTCTTTATGTATCTGTCTCTGTGTCTCTGTCTCTGTGAATCTGTCTCTGAGTCTCTGTCTCTGTGTCTCCGTCTCTGTGTCTCGGTCTATGCGTCTCTGTCTCTGTGCCACTGCCTCTGTGTCTATGCCTCTGTCTCTGTCTCTCTGTCTCTGTGTCTCTGCCTCCGTGTCTCCTTCTCTGTGTCACTGTCCCTCTGACTCTGTCTCTGTGTCACTGTGTCTGAATCTCTGTCTCTGTGTCTCTGTCTCTGAGTCTCTCTCTCTGAGTCCCTGTCCCTCTGTCTCTGTCTCTGTGTCTCTGTTTCTGTGTATCTGGCTCTGTGACTCTGTCTCTCTCTCGGTCTCTGTTTCTCTTTCTCTGTGTCTCTGTCTCTGTGTCTCTACACCAGTGTCTCCTTCACTGTGTTTCTCTCTCTGTGTCTCTGTCTCTGTTTCTCTTTCTCTGTGTGTCTGTCTCTGTGGCTCTATACCTGTGTCTCCTTCTCTGTGTTTCTCTGTCTGTGTCTCCGTCTCTGTGTCCCTGTCTGTGTGTCTCTGTCTCTGTGTCTCCGTCCCTGTGTCTCTGTCGCTGTCTCCGTGCCTCTGTCTCTGTGTATCTGTCTCTGTGTCTCTGTCTCTGTCTCTGTCTCTGTCTCTGTGTTTCTGTCTCTGCGTCTCTGTGTCCCTGTCTCTGTGTATCTGTCTCTGTGTCTCTGTCTCTGCGTCTCTGTCTCTATGTCTCTATCTCTCTCTCTCCGTGTCTCTGTCTCTGTGCCTCTGTCTCTGTGTCTATGCCTCTGTCCGCGTGTCTCTGTACCTGTTTCTCCGTCTCTGTGTGTCGGTCTCAATGTCTCTGTCTCTGTGTCTCCGCCTCTGTGTCTCTGTCTCGATGTCTCTTTCCGTGTGTCTCCGTCTCTGTGTCACTGTCTGTGTATCTGTGTCTCTGTGTCTGTGTCACCGTGTCCCTGTCTCCGTCCCTATGTCTCTGTCTCTGTGTCTCTGTCTCTATGTCCATGTCTCTGTGTCTCTATCTCTGTGTCTCTGTCCTTGTGCCTCTGTCTCTGTGTCTCTGTCTCTGAGAATCTGTCTCTGCGTTTCTGTCTCTGTGTCTCTGTCCCTGTGTCTCCGTCTCTGTGTCTCTGTCTCTGTGTCTCTGTCTCTGTGCCTCTGTCTCTGTGTCTATGTCTCTGTTTCTCTCTGCCTGTGTCACGGTCTCTGTGTTTCTGTCTCTGCGTCTCTGTGTCTCTGTCTCTGTTTCTCTTTCTCTGTGTCTCTGTCTCTGTGTCTCCGTCCCTGTGTCTCCGTCTCTGTGTCACTGTCTCTGTGTCTCTGTCTCTGAGTCTCCGGCTCTGTGTCTCTGTCTCTGTGTCTCCGGCTCTGCGTCTCTTTCTCTGTGTCTGTGTCACCGTCCCTGTGTCTCTGTCTCTGTGTCTCTGTGTCTCTGTCTCTGTATCTCTGTCTCTGTGTCTCTGTCTCTGTGTCTCCGTCTCCGCGCCTCTGTCTCTGTGTCTCTGTCTCTGTGTCTCTGTCTCTGTGTCTCTGTCTCTGTGTCTCTGTCTCTGTGTCTCTGTCTCTGTGTCTCTGTCTCTGTGTCTCTGTCTCTGTGTCTCTGTCTCTGTGTCTCTGTCTCTGTGTCTCTGTCTCTGTGTCTCTGTCTCTGTGTCTCTGTCTCTGTGTCTCTGTCTCTGTGTCTCTGTCTCTGTGTCTCTGTCTCTGTGTCTCTGTCTCTGTGTCTCTGTCTCTGTGTCTCTGTCTCTGTGTCTCTGTCTCTGTGTCTCTGTCTCTGTGTCTCTGTCATTATGTCTCTGTCTCTGTGAATCTGTCTCTGTGTCTCTGTCTCTGTGTCTCTGTCTCTGTGTCTCTGTCTCTGTGTCTCTGTCTCTGTGTCTCTGTCTCTGTGTCTCTGTCTCTGTGTCTCTGTCTCTGTGTCTCTGTCTCTGTGTCTCTGTCTCTGTGTCTCTGTCTCTGTGTCTCTGTCTCAGTGTCTCTGTCTCTGTGTCTCTGTCTCTGTGTCTCTGTCTCTGTGTCTCTGTCTCTGTGTCTCTGTCTCTGTGTCTCTGTCTCTGTGTCTCTGTCTCTGTGTCTCTGTCTCTGTGTCTCTGTCTCTGTGTCTCTGTCTCTGTGTCTCTGTCTTGGTGTCTCTGTCCCTGTGTCCCCTCCTCTGTGTCACTGTCTCTGTGTCTCTGTCTCTGTGCCTCTGTCTCGGTCTCTGTGTCTCTGTCTCTGTGTCTCCGTCACTGCGTCTCTGTCTCTGTGTCTCTGTCTCTGTGTTTCTGTCATTATGTCTCTGTCTCTGTGTCTCTGTCCCTGTATCTCCGTCTCCGTGTTTCTCTCTCTGTGTCTCTGTCTCTGTGTCCCTGTCTCTGTGTCTCTGTCTCTGTGTCTCTGTCTCTGTGTCTCTGTCTCTGTGTCTCTGTCTCTGTGTCTCCGCCTCTGTGTCTCTGTCTCTGTCTCTGTCTCTGTGTCTCTGCCCCTGTGTCTCTGTCTCTGTCTCTGTCTCTGTGTCTACGTCTCTGTTTCTCTCTCCCTGTGTCGCGGTCTCTGTGTTTCTGTCTCTGCGTCTCTGTGTCTCTGTCTCTGTGTATCTGTCTCTGTGTCTCCGTCTCTGCTTCACTGTCCCTCTGACTCTGTCTCTGTGTCACTGTGTCTGAATCTCTGTCTCTGTGTCTCTGTCTCTGAGTCTCTCTCTCTGTGTCCCTGTCCATCTGTCTCTGTCTCTGTCTCTGTCTCTGTGTCTATGTCTTTGTTTCTCTCTCCCTGTGTCACGGTCTCTGTGCTTCTGTCTCTGCGTCTCTGTGTCTCTGTCTCTGTGTCTCTGTCTCTGTCTCTGTCTCTGTCTCTGTCTCTGTCTCTGTCTCTGTGTCTCCGTCTCTGTGTCACTGTCTGTGTGTCTCTGTCTCTGTGTCTGTGTCACCGTGTCCCTGTCTCCGTCCTTATGTCTCTGTCTCTGTGCCTCTGTCTCTGTGTATCTGTCTCTGTGTCTCTGTCTCTGTGTCTCCGTCACTGTCTCTGTGTCTCTGTCTCTGAGTCTCTGTCTCTTAATCTCTGTCTCTGTGTCTCTGTCTCTGTGTCTCTGTCTCTGTGTCTCCGTCTCTGTGTCTCTGTCTCTGTGTCTCTGTCTCTGTGTCTCTGTGTCTCTGTCTCTGTGTCTCTGTCTCTGTGTCTCTGTCTCTGTGTCTCTGTCTCTGTGTCTCTGTCTCTGTGTCTCTGTCTCTGTGTCTCTGTCTCTGTGTCTCTGTCTCTGTGTCCCTGTCTCTGTGTCCCTGTCTCTGTGTCTCTGTCTCTGTGTCTCTGTCTCTGTGTCTCTGTCTCTGTGTCTCTGCCTCTGTGTCTCTGTCTCTGTCTCTGTCTCTGTGTCTCTGCCCCTGTGTCTCTGTCTCTGTCTCTGTCTCTGTGTCTACGTCTCTGTTTCTCTCTCCCTGTGTCGCGGTCTCTGTGTTTCTGTCTCTGCGTCTCTGTGTCTCTGTCTCTGTGTATCTGTCTCTGTGTCTCCGTCTCTGCTTCACTGTCCCTCTGACTCTGTCTCTGTGTCACTGTGTCTGAATCTCTGTCTCTGTGTCTCTGTCTCTGAGTCTCTCTCTCTGTGTCCCTGTCCATCTGTCTCTGTCTCTGTCTCTGTCTCTGTGTCTATGTCTTTGTTTCTCTCTCCCTGTGTCACGGTCTCTGTGCTTCTGTCTCTGCGTCTCTGTGTCTCTGTCTCTGTGTCTCTGTCTCTGTCTCTGTCTCTGTCTCTGTCTCTGTCTCTGTCTCTGTGTCTCCGTCTCTGTGTCTCTGTCTCTGTGTCTCTGTGTCTCTGTCTCTGTGTCTCTGTCTCTGTGTCTCTGTCTCTGTGTCTCTGTCTCTGTGTCTCTGTCTCTGTGTCTCTGTCTCTGTGTCTCTGTCTCTGTGTCTCTGTCTCCGTGTCTCTGTCTCCGTGTCTCTGTCTCTGTGTCTCTGTCTCTGTGTCTCTGTCTCTGTGTCTCTGTCTCTGTGTCTCTGTCCCTGCGTCTCCGTCTCTGTGTCTCTGTCTCTCTCACTTTGTCTCTGTCTCTGTGTCTCTGTCTCTGTGTATCTGTCTCTGTGTCTCTGTCTCTGTGTCTCTGTCTCTGTGTCTCTGTCTCTTTGTCTCTGTCTCTGTGTCTCTGTCTCTGTGTCTCTGTCTCTGTGTCTCTGTCTCCGTGTCTCTGTCTCTGTGTCTCTGTCTCTGTGTCTCTGTCTCTGTGTCACTGTCTCTGAATCTCTGTCTCTGTGTCTCTGTCTCCGAGACTCTGTCTCTGTGCCTCTGTCTCTGTGTATCTGTCTCTGTGTCTCTGTCTCTGTGTTTCTCTCTTTATGTATCTGTCTCTGTGTCTCTGTCTCTGTGAATCTGTCTCTGAGTCTCTGTCTCTGTCTCTGTCTCTGTGTTTCTGTCTCTGCGTCTCTGTGTCCCTGTCTCTGTGTATCTGTCTCTGTGTCTCTGTCTCTGTGTCTCTGTATCTATGCCTCTATCTCTCTCTCTCCGTGTCTCTGTCTCTGTGCCTCTGTCTCTGTGTCTATGCCTCTGTCCGCGTGTCTCTGTACCTGTTTCTCCGTCTCTGTGTGTCGGTCTCTATGTCTCTGTCTCTGTGTCTCCGCCTCTGTGTCTCTGTCTCGATGTCTCTTTCCGTGTGTCTCCGTCTCTGTGTCACTGTCTGTGTATCTGTGTCTCTGTGTCTGTGTCACCGTGTCCCTGTCTCCGTTCCTATGTCTCTGCCTCTGTGTCTCTGTCTCTATGTCCATGTCTCTGTGTCTCTATCTCTGTGTCTCTGTCCTTGTGCCTCTGTCTCTGTGTCTCTGTCTCTGAGAATCTGTCTCTGCGTTTCTGTCTCTGTGTCTCTGTCCCTGTGTCTCCGTCTCTGTGTCTCTGTCTCTGTGTCTCTGTCTCTGTGCCTCTGTCTCTGTGTCTATGTCTCTGTTTCTCTCTGCCTGTGTCACGGTCTCTGTGTTTCTGTCTCTGCGTCTCTGTGTATCTGTCTCTGTTTCTCTTTCTCTGTGTCTCTGTCTCTGTGTCTCTGTCCCTGTATCTCCGTCTCTGTGTTTCTCTGTCTGTGTCTCTGTCTCTGTGTCCCTGTCTCTGTGTCCCTGTCTCTGTGTCTCTGTCTCTGTGTGTCTGTCTCTGTGTATCTGTCTCTGTGTCTCTGTCTCTGTGTCTGTGTCTCTATGTCTCTGTCTCTGTCTCTGTCTCTCTTTCTCTGTGTCTCCGTTTCTGTGTCTCTGTCTCCGTCCCTGTGTGTCTGTCTCTGTGTCTCTGTCTCCGTGTCTCCGTCCCTGTGTCTCTGTCACTGTCTCTGTGCCTCTGTCTCTGTGTATCTGTCGCTGTGTCTCTGTCTCCGTGTCTCTGCCTCAGTGTCTCTGTCTCTTTTTCTCTGTCTCTGTGTCTCTGCCTCCGTCTCTGTGTCTCGGTCTATGTGTCCCTCTCTCCGTGCCTCTGCCTCCGTGTCTCTGCCTCAGTGTCTCTGTCTCTTTTTTCTCTGCCTCTGTGTCTCTGTCTCCGTCTCTGTGTCTCGGTCTATGTGTCTCTGTCTCTGTGCCTCTGCCTCTGTGCCTATGCCTCTGTCTCTGTCTCTCTGTCTCTGTCTCTCTGCCTCCGTGTCTCTGTCTCTGTGTCTCTGTCTCTCTGTCTCTGTCTCTCTCTCTCTGTGTCTCTGTCTCTGTGTCCCTGTCTCTGTGTCTATGCCTCTGTCCGTGTGTCTCCGTCTCTGTGTGTCGGTCTCTATGTCTCTGCCTCTGTGTCTCTGATTCGGTGTCTCTGTCCCTGTATCACTGTCCCTCTGACTCTGTCTCTGTGTCACTGTGTCTGAATCTCTTTCTCTGTGTCTCTGTCTCTGTGTCTCTGTCTCTGTGTCTCTGTCTCTGTGTCTCTGTCTCTGTGTCTCTGCCTCTGTGTCTCTGTCTCTGTGTCTCTGTCTCTGTGTCGCTGTCTCTGTGCCTCTGTCTCTGTGTATCTGTCTCTGTGTATCTGCCTCTGTGTCTCTGTCTCTGTCTCTGTCTCTGTGTCTACGTCTCTGTTTCTCTCTCCCCGTGTCACGGTCTCTGTGTTTCTGTCTCTGCGTCTCTGTGTCTCTGTCTCTGTGTGTCTGTCTTGTATCTCCATCTCTGTGTCTCTGTCTCTGTGTCTGTGTCTCTGTGTCTCTGTCTCTGTGTCTCTGTCTCTGTGTCTCTGTCTCTGTGTCTCTGTCTCTGTGTCTCTGTCTCTGTGTCTCTGTCTCTGTGTCTCTGTCTCTGTGTCTCTGTCTCTGTGCCTCTGTCTCGGTCTCTGTGTCTCTGTCTCTGTGTCTCTGTCTCTGTGTCTCTGTCGCTGTGTCTCCGTCACTGCGTCTATGTCTCTGTGTCTCTGTCTCTGTGTTTCTGTCATTATGTCTCTGTCTCTGTGTCTCTGTCCCTGTATCTCCGTCTCCGTGTTTCTCTCTCTGTGTCCCTGTCTCTGTGTCTCTGTCTCTGTGTCTCTGTCTCTGTGTCTCTGTCTCTGTGTCTCTGTCTCTGTGTCTCTGTCTCTGTGTCTCTGTCTCTGTGTCTCTGTCACCGTGTCACTGTCACCGTGTCACTGTCTCTGTGTCTCTGTCTCTGTGTCTCTGTATCTGTGTCTCTGTCTCTGTGTCTCTGTCTCTGTGTCTCTGTCTCTGTGTCTCTGTCTCTGTGTCTCTGTCTCTGTGTCTCTGTCTCTATGTCCATGTCTCTGTGTCTCTATCTCTGTGTCTCTGTCTCTGTGCCTCTGTCTCTGTGTCTCTGTCTCTGAGAATCTGTCTCTGAGAATCTGTCTCTGTGTTTCTGTCTCTGTGTCTCCGTCCCTGCGTCTCCGTCTCTGTGTCTCTGTCTCTCTCACTTTGTCTCTGTCTCTGTGTCTCTGTCTCTGTGTATCTGTCTCTGTGTCTCTGTCTCTGTGTCTCTGTGTCTCTGTGTCTCTGTGTCTCTGTCTCTGTGTCTCTGTCTCTGTGTCTCTGTCTCTTTGTCTCTGTCTCTGTGTCTCTGTCTCTGTGCCTCTGTCTCTGTCTCTGTGTCTCTGTCTCTGTCTCTGTATCTCTGTCTCCGTGTCTCTGTCTCTGTGTCTCTGTCTCTGTGTCTCTGTCTCTGTGTCTCTGTCTCTGTGTCTCTGTCTCTGTGTCTCTGTCTCTGTGTCTCTGTCTCTGTGTCTCTGTCTCTGTGTCTCTGTCTCTGTGTCTCTGTCTCTTTGTCTCTGTCTCTGTGTCTCTGTCTCTGTGCCTCTGTCTCTGTCTCTGTGTCTCTGTCTCTGTCTCTGTCTCTGTCTCTGTCTCTGTCTCTGTCTCTGTCTCTGTGTCTCCGTCTCTGTGTCACTGTCTGTGTGTCTCTGTCTCTGTGTCTCTGCCTCCGTCTCTGTGTCTCGGTCTATGTGTCCCTCTCTCCGTGCCTCTGCCTCCGTGTCTCTGCCTCAGTGTCTCTGTCTCTTTTTTCTCTGTCTCTGTGTCTCTGTCTCCGTCTCTGTGTCTCGGTCTATGTGTCTCTGTCTCTGTGCCTCTGCCTCTGTGCCTCTGCCTCTGTGCCTATGCCTCTGTCTCTGTCTCTCTGTCTCTGTGCCTCTGCCTCCGTGTCTCTGTCTCTGTGTCTCTGTCTCTGTGTCCCTGTCTCTGTGTCTATGCCACTGTTCGTGTGTCTCCGTCCCTGTGTCTCCGTCTCTGTGTCACTGTCTCTGTGTCTCTGTCTCTGAGTCTCCGGCTCTGTGTCTCTGTCTCTGTGTCTCCGGCTCTGCGTCTCTTTCTCTGTGTCTGTGTCACCGTCCCTGTGTCTCTGTCTCTGTGTCTCTGTGTCTCTGTCTCTGTATCTCTGTCTCTGTGTCTCTGTCTCTGTGTCTCCGTCTCCGCGCCTCTGTCTCTGTGTCTCTGTCTCTGTGTCTCTGTCTCTGTGTCTCTGTCTCTGTGTCTCTGTCTCTGTGTCTCTGTCTCTGTGTCTCTGTCTCTGTGTCTCTGTCTCTGTGTCTCTGTCTCTGTGTCTCTGTCTCTGTGTCTCTGTCTCTGTGTCTCTGTCTCTGTGTCTCTGTCTCTGTGTCTCTGTCTCTGTGTCTCTGTCTCTGTGTCTCTGTCTCTGTGTCTCTGTCTCTGTGTCTCTGTCTCTGTGTCTCTGTCTCTGTGTCTCTGTCTCTGTGTCTCTGTCTCTGTGAATCTGTCTCTGTGTTTCTGTCTCTGTGTCTCTGGCCCTGTGTCTCCGTCTCTATATCTCAGTCTCTCTGACACTGTCTCTGCGTCTCTTTCTCTGTGTCTCTGTCTCTGTGTCTCTGTCTCTGTGTCTCTGTCTCTGTGTCTCTGTCTCTGTGTCTCTGTCTCTGTGTCTCTGTCTCTGTGTCTCTGTCTCTGTGTCTCTGTCTCTGTGTCTCTGTCTCTGTGTCTCTGTCTCTGTGTCTCTGTCTCTGTCTCTCTGTCTCTGTCTCTCTCTCTCTGTGTCTCTGTCTCTGTGTCCCTGTCTCTGTGTCTATGCCTCTGTCCGTGTGTCTCCGTCTCTGTGTGTCGGTCTCTATGTCTCTGCCTCTGTGTCTCTGATTCGGTGTCTCTGTCCCAGTATCACTGTCCCTCTGACTCTGTCTCTGTGTCACTGTGTCTGAATCTCTTTCTCTGTGTCTCTGTCTCTGTGTCTCTGTCTCTGTGTCTCTGTCTCTGTGTCTCTGTCTCTGTGTCTCTGCCTCTGTGTCTCTGTCTCTGTGTCTCTGTCTCTGTGTCGCTGTCTCTGTGCCTCTGTCTCTGTGTATCTGTCTCTGTGTATCTGTCTCTGTGTCTCTGTCTCTGTCTCTGTCTCTGTGTCTACGTCTCTGTTTCTCTCTCCCTGTGTCACGGTCTCTGTGTTTCTGTCTCTGCGTCTCTGTGTCTCTGTCTCTGTGTATCTGTCCTGTATCTCCATCTCTGTGTCTCTGTCTCTGTGTCTCTGTCTCTGTGTCTCTGTCTCTGTGTCTCTGTCTCTGTGTCTCTGTCTCTGTGTCTCTGTCTCTGTGTCTCTGTCTCGGTGTCTCTGTCCCTGTGTCCCCTCCTCTGTGTCACTGTCTCTGTGTCTCTGTCTCTGTGCCTCTGTCTCGGTCTCTGTGTCTCTGTCTCTGTGTCTCTGTCGCTGTGTCTCCGTCACTGCGTCTCTGTCTCTGTGTCTCTGTCTCTGTGTTTCTGTCATTATGTCTCTGTCTCTGTGTCTCTGTCCCTGTATCTCCGTCTCCGTGTTTCTCTCTCTGTGTCTCTGTCTCTGTGTCCCTGTCTCTGTGTCTCTGTCTCTGTGTCTCTGTCTCTGTGTCTCTGTCTCTGTGTCTCTGTCTCTGTGTCTCTGCCTCTGTGTCTCTGTCTCTGTCTCTGTCTCTGTGTCTCTGCCCCTGTGTCTCTGTCTCTGTCTCTGTCTCTGTGTCTACGTCTCTGTTTCTCTCTCCCTGTGTCGCGGTCTCTGTGTTTCTGTCTCTGCGTCTCTGTGTCTCTGTCTCTGTGTATCTGTCTCTGTGTCTCCGTCTCTAGTTCACTGTCCCTCTGACTCTGTCTCTGTGTCACTGTGTCTGAATCTCTGTCTCTGTGTCTCTGTCTCTGAGTCTCTCTCTCTGTGTCCCTGTCCATCTGTCTCTGTCTCTGTCTCTGTCTCTGTGTCTATGTCTTTGTTTCTCTCTCCCTGTGTCACGGTCTCTGTGCTTCTGTCTCTGCGTCTCTGTGTCTCTGTCTCTGTGTCTCTGTCTCTGTCTCTGTCTCTGTCTCTGTCTCTGTCTCTGTCTCTGTGTCTCCGTCTCTGTGTCACTGTCTGTGTGTCTCTGTCTCTGTGTCTGTGTCACCGTGTCCCTGTCTCCGTCCTTATGTCTCTGTCTCTGTGCCTCTGTCTCTGTGTATCTGTCTCTGTGTCTCTGTCTCTGTGTCTCCGTCACTGTCTCTGTGTCTCTGTCTCTGAGTCTCTGTCTCTTAATCTCTGTCTCTGTGTCTCTGTCTCTGTGTCTCTGTCTCTGTGTCTCCGTCTCTGTGTCTCTGTCTCTGTGTCTCTGTCTCTGTGTCTCTGTGTCTCTGTCTCTGTCTCTGTGTCTCTGTCTCTGTGTCTCTGTCTCTGTGTCTCTGTCTCTGTGTCTCTGTCTCTGTGTCTCTGTCTCTGTGTCTCTGTCTCTGTGTCTCTGTCTCCGTGTCTCTGTCTCCGTGTCTCTGTCTCTGTGTCTCTGTCTCTGTGTCTCTGTCTCTGTGGCTCTGTCTCTGTGTCTCTGTCTCTGTGTCTCTGTCTCTGTGTCTCTGTCTCTGTGTCTCTGTCTCTGTGTCTCTGCCTCTGTGTCTCTGTCTCTGTCTCTGTCTCTGTGTCTCTGCCCCTGTGTCTCTGTCTCTGTCTCTGTCTCTGTGTCTACGTCTCTGTTTCTCTCTCCCTGTGTCGCGGTCTCTGTGTTTCTGTCTCTGCGTCTCTGTGTCTCTGTCTCTGTGTATCTGTCTCTGTGTCTCCGTCTCTGCTTCACTGTCCCTCTGACTCTGTCTCTGTGTCACTGTGTCTGAATCTCTGTCTCTGTGTCTCTGTCTCTGAGTCTCTCTCTCTGTGTCCCTGTCCATCTGTCTCTGTCTCTGTCTCTGTCTCTGTCTCTGTGTCTGTGTCTTTGTTTCTCTCTCCCTGTGTCACGGTCTCTGTGCTTCTGTCTCTGCGTCTCTGTGTCTCTGTCTCCGTGTCTCTGTCTCTGTCTCTGTCTCTGTCTCTGTCTCTGTCTCTGTCTCTGTGTCTCCGTCTCTGTGTCACTGTCTGTGTGTCTCTGTCTCTGTGTCTGTGTCACCGTGTCCCTGTCTCCGTCCTTATGTCTCTGTCTCTGTGCCTCTGTCTCTGTGTATCTGTCTCTGTGTCTCTGTCTCTGTGTCTCCGTCACTGTCTCTGTGTCTCTGTCTCTGAGTCTCTGTCTCTTAATCTCTGTCTCTGTGTCTCTGTCTCTGTGTCTCTGTCTCTGTGTCTCCGTCTCTGTGTCTCTGTCTCTGTGTCTCTGTCTCTGTGTCTCTGTGTCTCTGTCTCTGTGTCTCTGTCTCTGTGTCTCTGTCTCTGTGTCTCTGTCTCTGTGTCTCTGTCTCTGTGTCTCTGTCTCTGTGTCTCTGTCTCTGTGTCTCTGTCTCCGTGTCTCTGTCTCCGTGTCTCTGTCTCTGTGTCTCTGTCTCTGTGTCTCTGTCTCTGTGTCTCTGTCTCTGTGTCTCTGTCTGTGTGTCTCTGTCTCTGTGTCTCTGTCTCTATGTCCATGTCTCTGTGTCTCTATCTCTGTGTCTCTGTCTCTGTGCCTCTGTCTCTGTGTCTCTGTCTCTGAGAATCTGTCTCTGTGTTTCTGTCTCTGTGTCTCTGTCCCTGCGTCTCCGTCTCTGTGTCTCTGTCTCTCTCACTTTGTCTCTGTCTCTGTGTCTCTGTCTCTGTGTATCTGTCTCTGTGTCTCTGTCTCTGTGTCTCTGTCTCTGTGTCTCTGTCTCTTTGTCTCTGTCTCTGTGTCTCTGTCTCTGTGTCTCTGTCTCTGTGTCTCTGTCTCTTTGTCTCTGTCTCTGTGTCCCTGTCTCTGTGCCTCTGTCTCTGTCTCTGTGTCTCTGTCTCTGTCTCTGTCTCTGTCTCTGTCTCTGTCTCTGTCTCTGTCTCTGTCTCTGTCTCTGTCTCTGTCTCTGTCTCTGTCTCTGTCTCTGTCTCTGTCTCTGTCTCTGTCCCTGTCTCTGTCTCTGTGTCTCCGTCTCTGTGTCACTGTCTGTGTGTCTCTGTCTCTGTGTCTGTGTCACCGTGTCCCTGTCTCCGTCCTTATGTCTCTGTCTCTGTGTCTCTGTCTCTGTCTCTCTGTCTCTGTCTCTGTCTCTGTCTCTGTCTCTGTCTCTGTTTCTCTTTCTCTGTGTCTCTGTCTCTGTGTCTCTGTCCCTGTGTCTCCGTCTCTGCGTCTGTGTCTCCGTGTCTCTGTCTCTGTGTCTCTGTCTCTGTGTCTCTCTCTCTGTGTCTCTGTCTCTGCGTCTCTGTCTCTGTCTCTGTGTCTCTGTCTCTGTGTCTCTGTCTCCGTGTCTCTGTCTCTGTGTCTCTGTCTCTGTGTCTCTGTCTCTGTGTCACTGTCTCTGAATCTCTGTCTCTGTGTCTCTGTCTCTGAGACTCTGTCTCTGTGCCTCTGTCTCTGTGTATCTGTCTCTGTGTCTCTGTCTCTGTGTCTCCGTCACTGTCTCTGTGTCTCTGTCTCTGAGTCTCTGTCTCTTAATCTCTGTCTCTGTGTCTCTGTCTCTGTGTCTCTGTCTCTGTGTCTCTGTCTCTGTGTCTCTGTCTCTGTCTCTGTGTCTCTGCGTCTCTTTCTCTGTGTCTCTGTCTCTGTGTCTCTGTCCCTGTGTCTCCGTCTCTGTGTCTGTGTCTCCGTGTCTCTGTCTCTGTGTCTCTGTCTCTGTGTCTCTCTCTCTGTGTCTCTGTCTCTGCGTCTCTGTCTCTGTCTCTGTGTCTCTGTCTCTGTGTCTCTGTCTCCGTGTCTCTGTCTCTGTGTCTCTGTCTCTGTGTCTCTGTCTCTGTGTCACTGTCTCTGAATCTCTGTCTCTGTGTCTCTGTCTCTGAGACTCTGTCTCTGTGCTTCTGTCTCTGTGTATCTGTCTCTGTGTCTCTGTCTCTGTGTCTCCGTCACTGTCTCTGTGTCTCTGTCTCTGAGTCTCTGTCTCTTAATCTCTGTCTCTGTGTCTCTGTCTCTGTGTCTCTGTCTCTGTGTCTCCGTCTCTGTGTCTCTGTCTCTGTGTCTCTGTCTCTGTGTCTCTGTGTCTCTGTCTCTGTGTCTCTGTCTCTGTGTCTCTATCTCTGTGTCTCTGTCTCTGTGTCTCGGTCTCTGTGTCTCTGTCTCTGTGTCTCTGTCTCTGTGTCTCTGTCTCTGTGTCTCTGTCTCTGTGTCTCTGTCTCTGTGTCTCTGTCTCTGTGTCTCTGTCTCTGTGTCTCTGCCTCTGCGTCTCTGTCTCTGTGTCTCTGTCTCTGTGTCTCTGTCTCTGTGTCTCTGTCTCTGTGTCTCTGCCTCTGTGTCTCTGTCTCTGTGTCTCTGTCTCTGTGTTTCTCTCTTTATGTATCTGTCTCTGTGTCTCTGTCTCTGTGAATCTGTCTCTGAGTCTCTGTCTCTGTGTCTCCGTCTCTGTGTCTCGGTCTATGCGTCTCTGTCTCTGTGCCACTGCCCCTGTGTCTATGCCTCTGTCTCTGTCTCTCTGTCTCTGTGTCTCTGCCTCCGTGTCTCCTTCTCTGTGTCACTGTCCCTCTGACTCTGTCTCTGTGTCACTGTGTCTGAATCTCTGTCTCTGTGTCTCTGTCTCTGAGTCTCTCTCTCTGAGTCCCTGTCCCTCAGTCTCTGTCTCTGTGTCTCTGTTTCTGTGTCTCTGTCTCTATGTCTCTGTCTCTGTCTCTGTCTCTCTTTCTCTGTCTCTGTGTCTCTGCCTCCGTCTCTGTGTCTCGGTCTATGTGTCCCTCTCTCCGTGCCTCTGCCTCCGTGTCTCTGCCTCAGTGTCTCTGTCTCTTTTTTCTCTGCCTCTGTGTCTCTGTCTCCGTCTCTGTGTCTCGGTCTATGTGTCTCTGTCTCTGTGCCTCTGCCTCTGTGCCTGTGCCTCTGTCTCTGTCTCTCTGTCTCTGTGCCTCTGCCTCCGTGTCTCTGTCTCTGTGTCTCTGTCTCTGTGTCCCTGTCTCTGTGTCTATGCCTCTGTCCGTGTGTCTCCGTCCCTGTGTCTCCGTCTCTGTGTCACTGTCTCTGTGTCTCTGTCTCTGAGTCTCCGGCTCTGTGTCTCTGTCTCTGTGTCTCCGGCTCTGCGTCTCTTTCTCTGTGTGTGTGTCTCCGTCCCTGTGTCTCTGTCTCTGTGTCTCTGTGTCTCTGTCTCTGTATCTCTGTCTCTGTGTCTCTGTCTCTGTGTCTCCGTCTCCGCGCCTCTGTCTCTGTGTCTCTGTCTCTGTGTCTCTGTCTCTGTGTCTCTGTCTCTGTGTCTCTGTCTCTGTGTTTCTGTCGTTATGTCTCTGTCTCTGTGAATCTGTCTCTGTGTTTCTGTCTCTGTGTCTCTGGCCCTGTGACTCCGTCTCTATATCTCAGTCTCTCTGACACTGTCTCTGCGTCTCTTTCTCTGTGTCTCTGTCTCTGTGTCTCTGTCTCTGTGTCTCTGTCTCTGTGTCTCTGTCTCTGTGTCTCTGTCTCTGTGTCTCTGTCTCTGTGTCTCTGTCTCTGTGTCTCTGTCTCTGTGTCTCTGTCTCTGTGTCTCTGTCTCTGTGTCTCTGTCTCTGTGTCTCTGTCTCTGTGTCTCTGTCTCTGTGTCTCTGTCTCTGTGTCTCTGTCTCTGTGTCTCTGTCTCTGTGTCTCTGTCTCTGTGTCTCTGTCTCTGTGTCTCTGTCTCTGTGTCTCTGTCTCTGTGTCTCTGTCTCTGTGTCTCTGTCTCTGTGTCTCTGTCTCTGTGTCTCTGTCTCTGTGTCTCTGTCTCTGTGTCACTGTCTCTGAATCTCTGTCTCTGTGTCCCTGACTCTGCGTCTCTGTCCCTGTGTCTCCGTCTCCGTGAATTGGTCTCTGTGTCTTGGTCTATGTGTCTCTGTCTCTGTGCCTCTGCGGCTGTGTCTATGCCTCTGTCTCTGTCTCTCTGTCTCTGTCTCTCTGCCTCCGTGTCTCTGTCTCTGTGTCTCTGTCTCTCTGTCTCTGTCTCTCTCTCTCTGTGTCTCTGTCTCTGTGTCCCTGTCTCTGTGTCTATGCCTCTGTCCGTGTGTCTCCGTCTCTGTGTGTCGGTCTCTATGTCTCTGCCTCTGTGTCTCTGATTCGGTGTCTCTGTCCCTGTGTCACTGTCCCTCTGACTCTGTCTCTGTGTCACTGTGTCTGAATCTCTTTCTCTGTGTCTCTGTCTCTGTGTCTCTGTCTCTGTGTGTCTGTCTCTGTGTCTCTGTCTCTGTGTCTTTGTCTCTGTGTCTCTGCCTCTGTGTCTCTGTCCCTGTGTCTCTGTCTCTGTGTCGCTGTCTCTGTGTCTCTGTCTCTGTGTATCTGTCTCTGTGTATCTGTCTCTGTGTCTCTGTCTCTGTGTCTCTGTCTCTGTGTCTCTGTCTCGGTGTCTCTGTCCCTGTGTACCCTCCTCTGTGTCACTGTCTCTGTGTCTCTGTCTCTGTGCCTCTGTCTCGGTCTCTGTGTCTCTGTCTCTGTGTCTCTGTCTCTGTGTCCCTGTCGCTGTGTCTCCGTCACTGCGTCTCTGTCTCTGTGTCTCTGTCTCTGTGTTTCTGTCATTATGTCTCTGTCTCTGTGTCTCTGTCTCTGTGTCTGTGTCTCTGTGTCTCTGTCTCGGTGTCTCTGTCCCTGTGTCCCCTCCTCTGTGTCACTGTCTCTGTGTCTCTGTCTCTGTGCCTCTGTCTCGGTCTCTGTGTCTCTGTCTCTGTGTCTCTGTCTCTGTGTCTCTGTCGCTGTGTCTCCGTCACTGCGTCTCTGTCTCTGTGTCTCTGTGTCTGTGTTTCTGTCATTATGTCTCTGTCTCTGTGTCTCTGTCCCTGTATCTCCGTCTCCGTGTTTCTCTCTCTGTGTCTCTGTCTCTGTGTCCCTGTCTCTGTGTCTCTGTCTCTGTGTCTCTGTCTCTGTGCCTCTGTCTCTGTGTCTCTGTGTCTCTGTCTCTGTGTCTCTGCCTCTGTGTCTCTGTCTCTGTCTCTGTCTCTGTGTCTCTGCCTCTGTGTCTCTGTCTCTGTCTCTGTCTCTGTGTCTACGTCTCTGTTTCTCTCTCCCTGTGTCGCGGTCTCTGTGTTTCTGTCTCTGCGTCTCTGTGTCTCTGTCTCTGTGTATCTGTCCCTGTGTCTCCGTCTCAGCTTCACTGTCCCTCTGACTCTGTCTCTGTGTCACTGTGTCTGAATCTCTGTCTCTGTGTCTCTGTCTCTGAGTCTCTCTCTCTGTGTCCCTGTCCCTCTGTCTCTGTCTCTGTCTCTGTCTCTGTGTCTATGTCTCTGTTTCTCTCTCCCTGTGTCACGGTCTCTGTGCTTCTGTCTCTGCGTCTCTGTGTCTCTGTCTCTGTGTCTCTGTCTCTGTCTCTGTCTCTGTCTCTGTCTCTGTCTCTGTCTCTGTGTCTCCGTCTCTGTGTCACTGTCTGTGTATCTCTGTCTCTGTGTCTGTGTCACCGTGTCCCTGTCTCCGTCCTTATGTCTCTGTCTCTGTGCCTCTGTCTCTGTGTATCTGTCTCTGTGTCTCTGTCTCTGTGTCTCCGTCACTGTCTCTGTGTCTCTGTCTCTGAGTCTCTGTGTCTCTGTCTCTGTGTCTCCGTCTCTGTGTCTCTGTCTCTGTGTCTCTGTCTCTGTGTCTCTGTGTCTCTGTCTCTGTGTCTCTGTCTCTGTGTCTCTGTCTCTGTGTCTCTGTCTCTGTGTCTCTGTCTCTGTCTCTCTGTCTCTGTCTCTCTGCCTCCGTGTCTCTGTCTCTGTGTCTCTGTCTCTCTGTCTCTGTCTCTCTCTCTCTGTGTCTCTGTCTCTGTGTCCCTGTCTCTGTGTCTATGCCTCTGTCCGTGTGTCTCCGTCTCTGTGTGTCGGTCTCTATGTCTCTGCCTCTGTGTCTCTGATTCGGTGTCTCTGTCCCTGTGTCACTGTCCCTCTGACTCTGTCTCTGTGTCACTGTGTCTGAATCTCTTTCTCTGTGTCTCTGTCTCTGTGTCTCTGTCTCTGTGTGTCTGTCTCTGTGTCTCTGTCTCTGTGTCTTTGTCTCTGTGTCTCTGCCTCTGTGTCGCTGTCTCTGTGTCTCTGTCTCTGTGTCTCTGTCTCTGTGTCTCTGTCTCTGTGTCTCTGTCTCTGTGTCTCTGTCTCTGTGAATCTGTCTCTGTGTTTCTGTCTCTGTGTCTCTGGCCCTGTGTCTCCGTCTCTATATCTCAGTCTCTCTGACACTGTCTCTGCGTCTCTTTCTCTGTGTCTCCGTCTCTGTGTCACTGTCTGTGTGTCTCTGTCTCTGTGTCTCTGCCTCCGTCTCTGTGTCTCGGTCTATGTGTCCCTCTCTCCGTGCCTCTGCCTCCGTGTCTCTGCCTCAGTGTCTCTGTCTCTTTTTTCTCTGTCTCTGTGTCTCTGTCTCCGTCTCTGTGTCTCGGTCTATGTGTCTCTGTCTCTGTGCCTCTGCCTCTGTGCCTCTGCCTCTGTGCCTATGCCTCTGTCTCTGTCTCTCTGTCTCTGTGCCTCTGCCTCCGTGTCTCTGTCTCTGTGTCTCTGTCTCTGTGTCCCTGTCTCTGTGTCTATGCCACTGTTCGTGTGTCTCCGTCCCTGTGTCTCCGTCTCTGTGTCACTGTCTCTGTGTCTCTGTCTCTGAGTCTCCGGCTCTGTGTCTCTGTCTCTGTGTCTCCGGCTCTGCGTCTCTTTCTCTGTGTCTGTGTCACCGTCCCTGTGTCTCTGTCTCTGTGTCTCTGTGTCTCTGTCTCTGTATCTCTGTCTCTGTGTCTCTGTCTCTGTGTCTCCGTCTCCGCGCCTCTGTCTCTGTGTCTCTGTCTCTGTGTCTCTGTCTCTGTGTCTCTGTCTCTGTGTCTCTGTCTCTGTGTCTCTGTCTCTGTGTCTCTGTCTCTGTGTCTCTGTCTCTGTGTCTCTGTCTCTGTGTCTCTGTCTCTGTGTCTCTGTCTCCGTGTCTCTGTCTCTGTGTCTCTGTCTCTGTGTCTCTGTCTCTGTGAATCTGTCTCTGTGTTTCTGTCTCTGTGTCTCTGGCCCTGTGTCTCCGTCTCTATATCTCAGTCTCTCTGACACTGTCTCTGCGTCTCTTTCTCTGTGTCTCTGTCTCTGTGTCTCTGTCTCTGTGTCTCTGTCTCTGTGTCTCTGTCTCTGTGTCTCTGTCTCTGTGTCTCTGTCTCTGTGTCTCTGTCTCTGTGTCTCTGTCTCTGTGTCTCTGTCTCTGTGTCTCTGTCTCTGTGTCTCTGTCTCTGTGTCTCTGTCTCTGTGTCTCTGTCTCTGTGTCTCTGTCTCTGTGTCTCTGTCTCTGTGTCTCTGTCTCTGTGTCTCTGTCTCTGTGTCTCTGTCTCTGTGTCTCTGTCTCTGTGTCTCTGTCTCTGTGTCTCTGTCTCTGTGTCTCTGTCTCTGTGTCTCTGTCTCTGTCTCTCTGTCTCTGTCTCTCTCTCTCTGTGTCTCTGTCTCTGTGTCCCTGTCTCTGTGTCTATGCCTCTGTCCGTGTGTCTCCGTCTCTGTGTGTCGGTCTCTATGTCTCTGCCTCTGTGTCTCTGATTCGGTGTCTCTGTCCCAGTATCACTGTCCCTCTGACTCTGTCTCTGTGTCACTGTGTCTGAATCTCTTTCTCTGTGTCTCTGTCTCTGTGTCTCTGTCTCTGTGTCTCTGTCTCTGTGTCTCTGTCTCTGTGTCTCTGCCTCTGTGTCTCTGTCTCTGTGTCTCTGTCTCTGTGTCGCTGTCTCTGTGCCTCTGTCTCTGTGTATCTGTCTCTGTGTATCTGTCTCTGTGTCTCTGTCTCTGTCTCTGTCTCTGTGTCTACGTCTCTGTTTCTCTCTCCCTGTGTCACGGTCTCTGTGTTTCTGTCTCTGCGTCTCTGTGTCTCTGTCTCTGTGTATCTGTCCTGTATCTCCATCTCTGTGTCTCTGTCTCTGTGTCTCTGTCTCTGTGTCTCTGTCTCTGTGTCTCTGTCTCTGTGTCTCTGTCTCTGTGTCTCTGTCTCGGTGTCTCTGTCCCTGTGTCCCCTCCTCTGTGTCACTGTCTCTGTGTCTCTGTCTCTGTGCCTCTGTCTCGGTCTCTGTGTCTCTGTCTCTGTGTCTCTGTCGCTGTGTCTCCGTCACTGCGTCTCTGTCTCTGTGTCTCTGTCTCTGTGTTTCTGTCATTATGTCTCTGTCTCTGTGTCTCTGTCCCTGTATCTCCGTCTCCGTGTTTCTCTCTCTGTGTCTCTGTCTCTGTGTCCCTGTCTCTGTGTCTCTGTCTCTGTGTCTCTGTCTCTGTGTCTCTGTCTCTGTGTCTCTGTCTCTGTGTCTCTGCCTCTGTGTCTCTGTCTCTGTCTCTGTCTCTGTGTCTCTGCCCCTGTGTCTCTGTCTCTGTCTCTGTCTCTGTGTCTACGTCTCTGTTTCTCTCTCCCTGTGTCGCGGTCTCTGTGTTTCTGTCTCTGCGTCTCTGTGTCTCTGTCTCTGTGTATCTGTCTCTGTGTCTCCGTCTCTGCTTCACTGTCCCTCTGACTCTGTCTCTGTGTCACTGTGTCTGAATCTCTGTCTCTGTGTCTCTGTCTCTGAGTCTCTCTCTCTGTGTCCCTGTCCATCTGTCTCTGTCTCTGTCTCTGTCTCTGTGTCTATGTCTTTGTTTCTCTCTCCCTGTGTCACGGTCTCTGTGCTTCTGTCTCTGCGTCTCTGTGTCTCTGTCTCTGTGTCTCTGTCTCTGTCTCTGTCTCTGTCTCTGTCTCTGTCTCTGTCTCTGTGTCTCCGTCTCTGTGTCACTGTCTGTGTGTCTCTGTCTCTGTGTCTGTGTCACCGTGTCCCTGTCTCCGTCCTTATGTCTCTGTCTCTGTGCCTCTGTCTCTGTGTATCTGTCTCTGTGTCTCTGTCTCTGTGTCTCCGTCACTGTCTCTGTGTCTCTGTCTCTGAGTCTCTGTCTCTTAATCTCTGTCTCTGTGTCTCTGTCTCTGTGTCTCTGTCTCTGTGTCTCCGTCTCTGTGTCTCTGTCTCTGTGTCTCTGTCTCTGTGTCTCTGTGTCTCTGTCTCTGTGTCTCTGTCTCTGTGTCTCTGTCTCTGTGTCTCTGTCTCTGTGTCTCTGTCTCTGTGTCTCTGTCTCTGTGTCTCTGTCTCCGTGTCTCTGTCTCCGTGTCTCTGTCTCTGTGTCTCTGTCTCTGTGTCTCTGTCTCTGTGGCTCTGTCTCTGTGTCTCTGTCTCTGTGTCTCTGTCTCTGTGTCTCTGTCTCTGTGTCTCTGTCTCTGTGTCTCTGCCTCTGTGTCTCTGTCTCTGTCTCTGTCTCTGTGTCTCTGCCCCTGTGTCTCTGTCTCTGTCTCTGTCTCTGTGTCTACGTCTCTGTTTCTCTCTCCCTGTGTCGCGGTCTCTGTGTTTCTGTCTCTGCGTCTCTGTGTCTCTGTCTCTGTGTATCTGTCTCTGTGTCTCCGTCTCTGCTTCACTGTCCCTCTGACTCTGTCTCTGTGTCACTGTGTCTGAATCTCTGTCTCTGTGTCTCTGTCTCTGAGTCTCTCTCTCTGTGTCCCTGTCCATCTGTCTCTGTCTCTGTCTCTGTCTCTGTCTCTGTGTCTGTGTCTTTGTTTCTCTCTCCCTGTGTCACGGTCTCTGTGCTTCTGTCTCTGCGTCTCTGTGTCTCTGTCTCCGTGTCTCTGTCTCTGTCTCTGTCTCTGTCTCTGTCTCTGTCTCTGTCTCTGTGTCTCCGTCTCTGTGTCACTGTCTGTGTGTCTCTGTCTCTGTGTCTGTGTCACCGTGTCCCTGTCTCCGTCCTTATGTCTCTGTCTCTGTGCCTCTGTCTCTGTGTATCTGTCTCTGTGTTTCTGTCTCTGTGTCTCTGTCCCTGCGTCTCCGTCTCTGTGTCTCTGTCTCTCTCACTTTGTCTCTGTCTCTGTGTCTCTGTCTCTGTGTATCTGTCTCTGTGTCTCTGTCTCTGTGTCTCTGTCTCTGTGTCTCTGTCTCTTTGTCTCTGTCTCTGTGTCTCTGTCTCTGTGTCTCTGTCTCTGTGTCTCTGTCTCTGTGTCTCTGTCTCTTTGTCTCTGTCTCTGTGTCCCTGTCTCTGTGCCTCTGTCTCTGTCTCTGTGTCTCTGTCTCTGTCTCTGTCTCTGTCTCTGTCTCTGTCTCTGTCTCTGTCTCTGTCTCTGTCTCTGTCTCTGTCTCTGTCTCTGTCTCTGTCTCTGTCTCTGTCTCTGTCCCTGTCTCTGTCTCTGTGTCTCCGTCTCTGTGTCACTGTCTGTGTGTCTCTGTCTCTGTGTCTGTGTCACCGTGTCCCTGTCTCCGTCCTTATGTCTCTGTCTCTGTGTCTCTGTCTCTGTCTCTCTGTCTCTGTCTCTGTCTCTGTCTCTGTCTCTGTCTCTGTCTCTGTTTCTCTTTCTCTGTGTCTCTGTCTCTGTGTCTCTGTCCCTGTGTCTCCGTCTCTGCGTCTGTGTCTCCGTGTCTCTGTCTCTGTGTCTCTGTCTCTGTGTCTCTCTCTCTGTGTCTCTGTCTCTGCGTCTCTGTCTCTGTCTCTGTGTCTCTGTCTCTGTGTCTCTGTCTCCGTGTCTCTGTCTCTGTGTCTCTGTCTCTGTGTCTCTGTCTCTGTGTCACTGTCTCTGAATCTCTGTCTCTGTGTCTCTGTCTCTGAGACTCTGTCTCTGTGCCTCTGTCTCTGTGTATCTGTCTCTGTGTCTCTGTCTCTGTGTCTCCGTCACTGTCTCTGTGTCTCTGTCTCTGAGTCTCTGTCTCTTAATCTCTGTCTCTGTGTCTCTGTCTCTGTGTCTCTGTCTCTGTGTCTCTGTCTCTGTGTCTCTGTCTCTGTGTCTCTGTCTCTGTCTCTGTGTCTCTGCGTCTCTTTCTCTGTGTCTCTGTCTCTGTGTCTCTGTCCCTGTGTCTCCGTCTCTGTGTCTGTGTCTCCGTGTCTCTGTCTCTGTGTCTCTGTCTCTGTGTCTCTCTCTCTGTGTCTCTGTCTCTGCGTCTCTGTCTCTGTCTCTGTGTCTCTGTCTCTGTGTCTCTGTCTCCGTGTCTCTGTCTCTGTGTCTCTGTCTCTGTGTCTCTGTCTCTGTGTCACTGTCTCTGAATCTCTGTCTCTGTGTCTCTGTCTCTGAGACTCTGTCTCTGTGCTTCTGTCTCTGTGTATCTGTCTCTGTGTCTCTGTCTCTGTGTCTCCGTCACTGTCTCTGTGTCTCTGTCTCTGAGTCTCTGTCTCTTAATCTCTGTCTCTGTGTCTCTGTCTCTGTGTCTCTGTCTCTGTGTCTCCGTCTCTGTGTCTCTGTCTCTGTGTCTCTGTCTCTGTGTCTCTGTGTCTCTGTCTCTGTGTCTCTGTCTCTGTGTCTCTATCTCTGTGTCTCTGTCTCTGTGTCTCGGTCTCTGTGTCTCTGTCTCTGTGTCTCTGTCTCTGTGTCTCTGTCTCTGTGTCTCTGTCTCTGTGTCTCTGTCTCTGTGTCTCTGTCTCTGTGTCTCTGCCTCTGCGTCTCTGTCTCTGTGTCTCTGTCTCTGTGTCTCTGTCTCTGTGTCTCTGTCTCTGTGTCTCTGCCTCTGTGTCTCTGTCTCTGTGTCTCTGTCTCTGTGTTTCTCTCTTTATGTATCTGTCTCTGTGTCTCTGTCTCTGTGAATCTGTCTCTGAGTCTCTGTCTCTGTGTCTCCGTCTCTGTGTCTCGGTCTATGCGTCTCTGTCTCTGTGCCACTGCCCCTGTGTCTATGCCTCTGTCTCTGTCTCTCTGTCTCTGTGTCTCTGCCTCCGTGTCTCCTTCTCTGTGTCACTGTCCCTCTGACTCTGTCTCTGTGTCACTGTGTCTGAATCTCTGTCTCTGTGTCTCTGTCTCTGAGTCTCTCTCTCTGAGTCCCTGTCCCTCTGTCTCTGTCTCTGTGTCTCTGTTTCTGTGTCTCTGTCTCTATGTCTCTGTCTCTGTCTCTGTCTCTCTTTCTCTGTCTCTGTGTCTCTGCCTCCGTCTCTGTGTCTCGGTCTATGTGTCCCTCTCTCCGTGCCTCTGCCTCCGTGTCTCTGCCTCAGTGTCTCTGTCTCTTTTTTCTCTGCCTCTGTGTCTCTGTCTCCGTCTCTGTGTCTCGGTCTATGTGTCTCTGTCTCTGTGCCTCTGCCTCTGTGCCTGTGCCTCTGTCTCTGTCTCTCTGTCTCTGTGCCTCTGCCTCCGTGTCTCTGTCTCTGTGTCTCTGTCTCTGTGTCCCTGTCTCTGTGTCTATGCCTCTGTCCGTGTGTCTCCGTCCCTGTGTCTCCGTCTCTGTGTCACTGTCTCTGTGTCTCTGTCTCTGAGTCTCCGGCTCTGTGTCTCTGTCTCTGTGTCTCCGGCTCTGCGTCTCTTTCTCTGTGTGTGTGTCTCCGTCCCTGTGTCTCTGTCTCTGTGTCTCTGTGTCTCTGTCTCTGTATCTCTGTCTCTGTGTCTCTGTCTCTGTGTCTCCGTCTCCGCGCCTCTGTCTCTGTGTCTCTGTCTCTGTGTCTCTGTCTCTGTGTCTCTGTCTCTGTGTCTCTGTCTCTGTGTCTCTGTCTCTGTGTTTCTGTCGTTATGTCTCTGTCTCTGTGAATCTGTCTCTGTGTTTCTGTCTCTGTGTCTCTGGCCCTGTGACTCCGTCTCTATATCTCAGTCTCTCTGACACTGTCTCTGCGTCTCTTTCTCTGTGTCTCTGTCTCTGTGTCTCTGTCTCTGTGTCTCTGTCTCTGTGTCTCTGTCTCTGTGTCTCTGTCTCTGTGTCTCTGTCTCTGTGTCTCTGTCTCTGTGTCTCTGTCTCTGTGTCTCTGTCTCTGTGTCTCTGTCTCTGTGTCTCTGTCTCTGTGTCTCTGTCTCTGTGTCTCTGTCTCTGTGTCTCTGTCTCTGTGTCTCTGTCTCTGTGTCTCTGTCTCTGTGTCTCTGTCTCTGTGTCTCTGTCTCTGTGTCTCTGTCTCTGTGTCTCTGTCTCTGTGTCTCTGTCTCTGTGTCTCTGTCTCTGTGTCACTGTCTCTGAATCTCTGTCTCTGTGTCCCTGACTCTGCGTCTCTGTCCCTGTGTCTCCGTCTCCGTGAATTGGTCTCTGTGTCTTGGTCTATGTGTCTCTGTCTCTGTGCCTCTGCGGCTGTGTCTATGCCTCTGTCTCTGTCTCTCTGTCTCTGTCTCTCTGCCTCCGTGTCTCTGTCTCTGTGTCTCTGTCTCTCTGTCTCTGTCTCTCTCTCTCTCTGTGTCTCTGTCTCTGTGTCCCTGTCTCTGTGTCTATGCCTCTGTCCGTGTGTCTCCGTCTCTGTGTGTCGGTCTCTATGTCTCTGCCTCTGTGTCTCTGATTCGGTGTCTCTGTCCCTGTGTCACTGTCCCTCTGACTCTGTCTCTGTGTCACTGTGTCTGAATCTCTTTCTCTGTGTCTCTGTCTCTGTGTCTCTGTCTCTGTGTGTCTGTCTCTGTGTCTCTGTCTCTGTGTCTTTGTCTCTGTGTCTCTGCCTCTGTGTCTCTGTCCCTGTGTCTCTGTCTCTGTGTCGCTGTCTCTGTGTCTCTGTCTCTGTGTATCTGTCTCTGTGTATCTGTCTCTGTGTCTCTGTCTCTGTGTCTCTGTCTCTGTGTCTCTGTCTCTGTGTCTCTGTCTCTGTGTCTCTGTCTCGGTGTCTCTGTCCCTGTGTACCCTCCTCTGTGTCACTGTCTCTGTGTCTCTGTCTCTGTGCCTCTGTCTCGGTCTCTGTGTCTCTGTCTCTGTGTCTCTGTCTCTGTGTCCCTGTCGCTGTGTCTCCGTCACTGCGTCTCTGTCTCTGTGTCTCTGTCTCTGTGTTTCTGTCATTATGTCTCTGTCTCTGTGTCTCTGTCTCTGTGTCTGTGTCTCTGTGTCTCTGTCTCGGTGTCTCTGTCCCTGTGTCCCCTCCTCTGTGTCACTGTCTCTGTGTCTCTGTCTCTGTGCCTCTGTCTCGGTCTCTGTGTCTCTGTCTCTGTGTCTCTGTCTCTGTGTCTCTGTCGCTGTGTCTCCGTCACTGCGTCTCTGTCTCTGTGTCTCTGTGTCTGTGTTTCTGTCATTATGTCTCTGTCTCTGTGTCTCTGTCCCTGTATCTCCGTCTCCGTGTTTCTCTCTCTGTGTCTCTGTCTCTGTGTCCCTGTCTCTGTGTCTCTGTCTCTGTGTCTCTGTCTCTGTGCCTCTGTCTCTGTGTCTCTGTGTCTCTGTCTCTGTGTCTCTGCCTCTGTGTCTCTGTCTCTGTCTCTGTCTCTGTGTCTCTGCCTCTGTGTCTCTGTCTCTGTCTCTGTCTCTGTGTCTACGTCTCTGTTTCTCTCTCCCTGTGTCGCGGTCTCTGTGTTTCTGTCTCTGCGTCTCTGTGTCTCTGTCTCTGTGTATCTGTCCCTGTGTCTCCGTCTCAGCTTCACTGTCCCTCTGACTCTGTCTCTGTGTCACTGTGTCTGAATCTCTGTCTCTGTGTCTCTGTCTCTGAGTCTCTCTCTCTGTGTCCCTGTCCCTCTGTCTCTGTCTCTGTCTCTGTCTCTGTGTCTATGTCTCTGTTTCTCTCTCCCTGTGTCACGGTCTCTGTGCTTCTGTCTCTGCGTCTCTGTGTCTCTGTCTCTGTCTCTGTCTCTGTCTCTGTCTCTGTCTCTGTCTCTGTGTCTCCGTCTCTGTGTCACTGTCTGTGTATCTCTGTCTCTGTGTCTGTGTCACCGTGTCCCTGTCTCCGTCCTTATGTCTCTGTCTCTGTGCCTCTGTCTCTGTGTATCTGTCTCTGTGTCTCTGTCTCTGTGTCTCCGTCACTGTCTCTGTGTCTCTGTCTCTGAGTCTCTGTGTCTCTGTCTCTGTGTCTCCGTCTCTGTGTCTCTGTCTCTGTGTCTCTGTCTCTGTGTCTCTGTGTCTCTGTCTCTGTGTCTCTGTCTCTGTGTCTCTGTCTCTGTGTCTCTGTCTCTGTCTCTCTGTCTCTGTCTCTCTGCCTCCGTGTCTCTGTCTCTGTGTCTCTGTCTCTCTGTCTCTGTCTCTCTCTCTCTGTGTCTCTGTCTCTGTGTCCCTGTCTCTGTGTCTATGCCTCTGTCCGTGTGTCTCCGTCTCTGTGTGTCGGTCTCTATGTCTCTGCCTCTGTGTCTCTGATTCGGTGTCTCTGTCCCTGTGTCACTGTCCCTCTGACTCTGTCTCTGTGTCACTGTGTCTGAATCTCTTTCTCTGTGTCTCTGTCTCTGTGTCTCTGTCTCTGTGTGTCTGTCTCTGTGTCTCTGTCTCTGTGTCTTTGTCTCTGTGTCTCTGCCTCTGTGTCTCTGTCTCTGTGTCTCTGTCTCTGTGTCGCTGTCTCTGTGTCTCTGTCTCTGTGTATCTGTCTCTGTGTATCTGTCTCTGTGTATCTGTCTCTGTGTCTCTGTCTCTGTGTCTCTGTCTCTGTGTCTCTGTCTCTGTGTCTCTGTCCCGGTGTCTCTGTCCCTGTGTCCCCTCCTCTGTGTCACTGTCTCTGTGTCTCTGTCTCTGTGCCTCTGTCTCGGTCTCTGTGTCTCTGTCTCTGTGTCTCTGTCTCTGTGTCTCTGTCGCTGTGTCTCCGTCACTGCGTCTCTGTCCTGTGTTTCTGTCATTATGTCTCTGTCTCTGTGTCTCTGTCCCTGTATCTCCGTCTCCGTGTTTCTCTCTCTGTGTCCCTGTCTCTGTGTCTCTGTCTCTGTGTCTCTGTCTCTGTGTATCTGTCTCTGTGTCTCTGCCTCTGTGTCTCTGTCTCTGTCTCTGTCTCTGTGTCTCTGCCTCTGTGTCTCTGTCTCTGTCTCTGTCTCTGTGTCTACGTCTCTGTTTCTCTCTCCCTGTGTCGCGGTCTCTGTGTTTCTGTCTCTGCGTCTCTGTGTCTCTGTCTCTGTGTATCTGTCCCTGTGTCTCCGTCTCTGCTTCACTGTCCCTCTGACTCTGTCTCTGTGTCACTGTGTCTGAATCTCTGTCTCTGTGTCTCTGTCTCTGAGTCTCTCTCTCTGCGTCCCTGTCCCTCTGTCTCTGTCTCTGTCTCTGTCTCTGTGTCTATGTCTCTGTTTCTCTCTCCCTGTGTCACGGTTTCTGTGCTTCTGTCTCTGCGTCTCTGTGTCTCTGTCTCTGTGTCTCTGTCTCTGTCTCTGTCTCTGTCTCTGTCTCTGTCTCTGTCTCTGTGTCTCCGTCTCTGTGTCACTGTCTGTGTGTCTCTGTCTCTGTGTCTGTGTCACCGTGTCCCTGTCTCCGTCCTTATGTCTCTGTCTCTGTGCCTCTGTCTCTGTGTATCTGTCTCTGTGTCTCTGTCTCTGTGTCTCCGTCACTGTCTCTGTGTCTCTGTCTCTGAGTCTCTGTCTCTTAATCTCTGTCTCTGTGTCTCTGTCTCTGTGTCTCTGTCTCTGTGTCTCCGTCTCTGTGTCTCTGTCTCTGTGTCTCTGTCTCTGTGTCTCTGTGTCTCTGTCTCTGTGTCTCTGTCTCTGTGTCTCTGTCTCTGTGTCTCTGTCTCTGTGTCTCTGTCTCTGTGTCTCTGTCTCTGTGTCTCTGTCTCTGTGTCTCTGTCTCTATGTCCATGTCTCTGTGTCTCTATCTCTGTGTCTCTGTCTCTGTGCCTCTGTCTCTGTGTCTCTGTCTCTGAGAATCTGTCTCTGTGTTTCTGTCTCTGTGTCTCTGTCCCTGCGTCTCCGTCTCTGTGTCTCTGTCTCTGTGTCTCTGTCTCTGTGTCTCTGTCTCTGTGTATCTGTCTCTGTGTCTCTGTCTCTGTGTCTCTGTCTCTGTGTCTCTGTCTCTTTGTCTCTGTCTCTGTGTCTCTGTCTCTGTGTCTCTGTCTCTGCGTCTCTGTCTCTTTGTCTCTGTCTCTGTGTCTCTGTCTCTGTGCCTCTGTCTCTGTCTCTGTGTCTCTGACTCTGTCTCTGTCTCTGTCTCTGTCTCTGTCTCTGTCTCTGTCTCTGTCTCTGTCCCTGTCTCTGTCTCTGTGTCTCCGTCTCTGTGTCACTGTCTGTGTGTCTCTGTCTCTGTGTCTGTGTCACCGTGTCCCTGTCTCCGTCCTTATGTCTCTGTCTCTGTGTCTCTGTCTCTGTCTCTCTGTCTCTGTCTCTGTCTCTGTCTCTGTCTCTGTTTCTCTTTCTCTGTGTCTCTGTCTCTGTGTCTCTGTCCCTGTGTCTCCGTCTCTGTGTCTCTGTCTCCGTGTCTCTGTCTCTGTGTCTCTGTTTCTGTGTCTCTGCCTCTGTCTCTCTGTCTCTGTGTCTCTGTCTCTGTGTCTCTGTCTCTGTGTCTCTGTCTCTTTGTCTCTGTCTCTGTGTCTCTGTCTCTGTGTCTCTGTCCCTGTGTCTCTGTCTCTTTGTCTCTGTCTCTGTGTCTCTGTCTCTGTGCCTCTGTCTCTGTCTCTGTGTCTCTGTCTCTGTCTCTGTCTCTGTCTCTGTCTCTGTCTCTGTGTCTCCGTCTCTGTGTCACTGTCTGTGTGTCTCTGTCTGTGTGTCTGTGTCACCGTGTCCCTGTCTCCGTCCTTATGTCTCTGTCTCTGTGTCTCTGTCTCTGTGAATCTGCCTCTGTGTTTCTGTCTCTGTGTCTCTGGCCCTGTGTCTCCGTCTCTGTATCCCTGTCCCTCTGACTCTGTCTCTGTGTCACTGTGTCTGAATATCTGTCTCTGTGCCTCTGTCTCTGTGTCTCTGTCTCTGTCTCTCTGTCTCTGTCTCTATCTCTGTCTCTGTTCCTCTTTCTCTGTGTCTCTGTCTCTGTGTCTCTGTCCCTGTGTCTCCGTCTCTGTGTCTCTGTCTCCGTGTCTCTGTCTCTGTGTCTCTGTCTCTGTGTCTCTCTCTCTGTGTCTCTGTCTCTGTGTCTCTGTCTCTGTCTCTGTCTCTGTCTCTGTCCCTGTCTCTGTCTCTGTGTCTCCGTCTCTGTGTCACTGTCTGTGTGTCTCTGTCTCTGTGTCTGTGTCACCGTGTCCCTGTCTCCGTCCTTATGTCTCTGTCTCTGTGTCTCTGTCTCTGTGAATCTGCCTCTGAGTTTCTGTCTCTGTGTCTCTGGCCCTGTGTCTCCGTCTCTGTATCTCTGTCCCTCTGACTCTGTCTCTGTGTCACTGTGTCTGAATATCTGTCTCTGTGCCTCTGTCTCTGTGCCTCTGTCTCTGTCTCTCTGTCTCTGTCTCTGTCTCTGTCTCTGTCTCTGTTTCTCTTTCTCTGTTTCTCTGTCTCTGTGTCTCTGTCCCTGTGTCTCCGTCTCTGTGTCTCTGTCTCTGTGCCTCTGTCTCTGTGTCTCTGTCTCTGAGAATCTGTCTCTGTGTTTCTGTCTCTGTGTCTCTGTCCCTGCGTCTCCGTCTCTGTGTCTCTGTCTCTCTCACTTTGTCTCTGTCTCTGTGTCTCTGTCTCTGTGTATCTGTCTCTGTGTCTCTGTCTCTGTGTCTCTGTCTCTGTGTCTCTGTCTCTTTGTCTCTGTCTCTGTGTCTCTGTCTCTGTGTCTCTGTCTCTGTGTCGCTGTCTCTGTGTCTCTGTCTCTGTGTATCTGTCTCTGTGTATCTGTCTCTGTGTCTCTGTCTCTGTGTCTCTGTCTCTGTGTCTCTGTCTCGGTGTCTCTGTCCCTGTGTCCCCTCCTCTGTGTCACTGTCTCTGTGTCTCTGTCTCTGTGCCTCTGTCTCGGTCTCTGTGTCTCTGTCTCTGTGTCTCTGTCTCTGTGTCTCTGTCGCTGTGTCTCCGTCACTGCGTCTCTGTCTCTGTGTCTCTGTCTCTGTGTTTCTGTCATTATGTCTCTGTCTCTGTGTCGCTGTCCCTGTATCTCCGTCTCCGTGTTTCTCTCTCTGTGTCTCTGTCTCTGTGTCCCTGTCTCTGTGTCTCTGTCTCTGTGTCTCTGTCTCTGTGTCTCTGTCTCTGTGTCTCTGTCTCTGTGTCTCTGCCTCTGTGTCTCTGTCTCTGTCTCTGTCTCTGTGTCTCTGCCTCTGTGTCTCTGTCTCTGTCTCTGTCTCTGTGTCTACGTCTCTGTTTCTCTCTCCCTGTGTCGCGGTCTGTGTGTTTCTGTCTCTGCGTCTCTGTGTCTCTGTCTCTGTGTATCTGTCCCTGTGTCTCCGTCTCTGCTTCACTGTCCCTCTGACTCTGTCTCTGTGTCACTGTGTGTGAATCTCTGTCTCTGTGTCTCTGTCTCTGTGTCTCTGTCTCTGTGTCTCTGTCTCTGTGTCTCTGTCTCTGTGTCTCTGTCTCTGTGTCTCTGTCTCTGTGTCTCTGCCTCTGTGTCTCTGTCTCTGTGTCTCTGTCTCTGTGTCGCTGTCTCTGTGTCTCTGTCTCTGTGTATCTGTCTCTGTGTATCTGTCTCTGTGTCTCTGTCTCTGTCTCTGTGTCTACGTCTCTGTTTCTCTCTCCCTGTGTCACGGTCTCTGTGTTTCTGTCTCTGCGTCTCTGTGTCTCTGTCTCTGTGTATCTGTCCTGTATCTCCATCTCTGTGTCTCTGTCTCTGTGTCTCTGTCTCTGTGTCTCTGTCTCTGTGTCTCTGCCTCTGTGTCTCTGTCTCTGTCTCTGTCTCTGTGTCTCTGTCTCTGTGTCTCTGTCTCTGTGTCTCTGTCTCTGTGTCTCTGTCTCTGTGTCTCTGTCTCTGTGTCTCTTTCTCTGTGTCTCTGTCTCTGTGTCTCTGTCCCTGTGTCTCCGTCTCTGTGTCTCTGTCTCCGTGTCTCTGTCTCTGTGTCTCTGCCTCTGTGTCTCTGTCTCTGTGTCTCTGTCTCTGTGTCGCTGTCTCTGTGTCTCTGTCTCTGTGTATCTGTCTCTGTGTATCTGTCTCTGTGTCTCTGTCTCTGTCTCTGTGTCTACGTCTCTGTTTCTCTCTCCCTGTGTCACGGTCTCTGTGTTTCTGTCTCTGCGTCTCTGTGTCTCTGTCTCTGTGTATCTGTCCTGTATCTCCATCTCTGTGTCTCTGTCTCTGTGTCTCTGTCTCTGTGTCTCTGTCTCTGTGTCTCTGCCTCTGTGTCTCTGTCTCTGTCTCTGTCTCTGTGTCTCTGTCTCTGTGTCTCTGTCTCTGTGTCTCTGTCTCTGTGTCTCTGTCTCTGTGTCTCTGTCTCTGTGTCTCTCTCTCTGTGTCTCTGTCTCTGCGTCTCTGTCTCTGCGTCTCTGTCTCTGTGTCTCTGTCTCTGTGTCTCTGTCTCTGTGTCTCTGTCTCTGTGTCCCTGTCTCTGTGTCTCTGTCTCTGTGTCTCTGTCTCTGTGTCTCTGTCTCTGTGTCTCTGTCTCTGTGTCTCTGTCTCTGTGTCTCTGTCTCTGTGTCTCTGTCTCTTTGTCTCTGTCTCTGTGTCTCTGTCTCTGTGTCTCTGTCCCTGTGTCTCTGTCTCTTTGTCTCTGTCTCTGTGTCTCTGTCTCTGTGCCTCTGTCTCTGTCTCTGTGTCTCTGTCTCTGTCTCTGTCTCTGTCTCTGTCTCTGTCTCTGTCTCTGTGTCTCCGTCTCTGTGTCACTGTCTGTGTGTCTCTGTCTCTGTGTCTGTGTCACCGTGTCCCTGTCTCCGTCCTTATGTCTCTGTCTCTGTGTCTCTGTCTCTGTGAATCTGCCTCTGTGTTTCTGTCTCTGTGTCTCTGGCCCTGTGTCTCCGTCTCTGTATCCCTGTCCCTCTGACTCTGTCTCTGTGTCACTGTGTCTGAATATCTGTCTCTGTGCCTCTGTCTCTGTGTCTCTGTCTCTGTCTCTCTGTCTCTGTCTCTATCTCTGTCTCTGTTCCTCTTTCTCTGTGTCTCTGTCTCTGTGTCTCTGTCCCTGTGTCTCCGTCTCTGTGTCTCTGTCTCCGTGTCTCTGTCTCTGTGTCTCTCTCTCTGTGTCTCTGTCTCTGTGTCTCTGTCTCTGTCTCTGTGTCTCTGTCTCTGTGTCTCTGTCTCCGTGTCTCTGTCTCTGTGTCTCTGTCTCTGTGTCTCTGTCTCTGTGTCTCTGTCTCTGTGTCTCTGTCTCTGTGTCACTGTCTCTGAATCTCTGTCTCTGTGTCTCTGTCTCTGTGTCTCTGTCTCTGAGACTCTGTCTCTGTGCCTCTGTCTCTGTGTATCTGTCTCTGTGTCTCTGTCTCTGTGTCTCCGTCACTGTCTCTGTGTCACTGTCTCTGAGTCTCTGTCTCTTAATCTCTGTCTCTGTGTCTCTGTCTCTGTCTCTGTGTCTCTGTCTCTGTGTCTCCGTCTCTGTGTCTCTGTCTCTGTGTCTCTGTCTCTGTGTCTCTGTGTCTCTGTCTCTGTGTCTCTGTCTCTGTGTCTCTGTCTCTGTGTCTCTGTCTCTGTGTCTCTGTCTCTGTGTTTCTGTCTCTGTGTCTCTGTACCTGCGTCTCCGTCTCTGTGTCTCTGTCTCTGTCACTTTGTCTCTGTCTCTGTGTCTCTGTCTCTGTGTTTCTGTCTCTGTGTCTCTGTCTCTGTGTCTCTGTCTCTGTGTCTCTGTCTCTTTGTCTCTGTCTCTGTGTCTCTGTCTCTGTCTCTGTGTCTCTGTCTCTGTGTCTCTGTCTCTTTGTCTCTGTCTCTGTGTCTCTGTCTCTGTGCCTCTGTCTCTGTCTCTGTGTCTCTGTCTCTGTCTCTGTCTCTGTCCCTGTCTCTGTCTCTGTGTCTCCGTCTCTGTGTCACTGTCTGTGTGTCTCTGTCTCTGTGTCTGTGTCACCGTGTCCCTGTCTCCGTCCTTATGTCTCTGTCTCTGTGTCTCTGTCTCTGTGAATCTGCCTCTGAGTTTCTGTCTCTGTGTCTCTGGCCCTGTGTCTCCGTCTCTGTATCTCTGTCCCTCTGACTCTGTCTCTGTGTCACTGTGTCTGAATATCTGTCTCTGTGTCACTGTGTCTGAATATCTGTCTCTGTGCCTCTGTCTCTGTGCCTCTGTCTCTGTCTCTCTGTCTCTGTCTCTGTCTCTGTCTCTGTCTCTGTCTCTGTTTCTCTTTCTCTGTTTCTCTGTCTCTGTGTCTCTGTCCCTGTGTCTCCGTCTCTGTGTCTCTGTCTCTGTGCCTCTGTCTCTGTGTCTCTGTCTCTGAGAATCTGTCTCTGTGTTTCTGTCTCTGCGTCTCTGTCCCTGCGTCTCCGTCTCTGTGTCTCTGTCTCTCTCACTTTGTCTCTGTCTCTGTGTGTCTGTCTCTGTGTCTCTGTCTCTGTGTCTCTGTCCCTGTGTCTCTGTCTCTTTGTCTCTGTCTCTGTGTCTCTGTCTCTGTGTCTCTGTCTCTGTGTCGCTGTCTCTGTGTCTCTGTCTCTGTGTATCTGTCTCTGTGTATCTGTCTCTGTGTCTCTGTCTCTGTGTCTCTGTCTCTGTGTCTCTGGCTCGGTGTCTCTGTCCCTGTGTCCCCTCCTCTGTGTCACTGTCTCTGTGTCTCTGTCTCTGTGCCTCTGTCTCGGTCTCTGTGTCTCTGTCTCTGTGTCTCTGTCGCTGTGCCTTCGTCACTGCGTCTCTGTCTCTGTGTCTCTGTCTCTGTGTTTCTGTCATTATGTCTCTGTCTCTGTGTCTCTGTCCCTGTATCTCCGTCTCCGTGTTTCTCTCTCTGTGTCTCTGTCTCTGTGTCCCTGTCTCTGTGTCTCTGTCTCTGTGTCTCTGTCTCTGTGTCTCTGTCTCTGTGTCTCTGTCTCTGTGTCTCTGCCTCTGTGTCTCTGTCTCTGTCTCTGTCTCTGTGTCTCTGCCTCTGTATCTCTGTCTCTGTCTCTGTCTCTGTGTCTACGTCTCTGTTTCTCTCTCCCTGTGTCGCGGTCTGTGTGTTTCTGTCTCTGCGTCTCTGTGTCTCTGTCTCTGTGCATCTGTCCCTGTGTCTCCGTCTCTGCTTCACTGTCCCTCTGACTCTGTCTCTGTGTCACTGTGTCTGAATCTCTGTCTCTGTGTCTCTGTCTCTGAGTCTCTCTCTCTGTGTCCCTGTCCCTCTGTCTCTGTCTCTGTCTCTGTCTCTGTGTCTATGTCTCTGTTCCTCTCTCCCTGTGTCACGGTCTCTGTGCTTCTGTCTCTGCGTCTCTGTGTCTCTGTCTCTGTGTCTCTGTCTCTGTCTCTGTCTCTGTCTCTGTCTCTGTCTCTGTGTCTCCGTCTCTGTGTCACTGTCTGTGTGTCTCTGTCTCTGTGTCTGTGTAACCGTGTCCCTGTCTCCGTCCTTATGTCTCTGTCTCTGTGCCTCTGTCTCTGTGTATCTGTCTCTGTGTCTCTGTCTCTGTGTCTCCGTCACTGTCTCTGTGTCTCTGTCTCTGAGACTCTGTCTCTTAATCTCTGTCTCTGTGTCTCTGTCTCTGTGTCTCTGTCTCTGTGTCTCTGTCTCTGAGTCTCTGTCTCTTAATCTCTGTCTCTGTGTCTCTGTCTCTGTGTCTCTGTCTCTGTGTCTCCGTCTCTGTGTCTCTGTTTCTGTGTCTCTGTCTCTGTGTCTCTGTGTCTCTGTCTCTGTGTCTCTGTCTCTGTGTCTCTGTCTCTGTGTCTCTGTCTCTGTGTCTCTGTCTCTGTGTCTCTGTCTCTGTGTCTCTGTCTCTGTGTCTCTGTCTCCGTGTCTCTGTCTCCGTGTCTCTGTCTCCGTGTCTCTGTCTCTGTGTCTCTGTCTCTGTGTCTCTGTCTCTGTGTCTCTGTCTCTGTGTCTCTGTCTCTGTGTCTCTGTCTCTGTGTCTCTGTCTCTGTGTCTCTGTCTCTGTGTCTCTGTCTCTGTGTCTCTGTCTCTATGTCCATGTCTCTGTGTCTCTATCTCCGTGTCTCTGTCTCTGTGTCTCTGTCTCTGAGAATCTGTCTCTGTGTTTCTGTCTCTGTGTCTCTGTCCCTGCGTCTCCGTCTCTGTGTCTCTGTCTCTCTCACTTTGTCTCTGTCTCTGTGTCTCTGTCTCTGTGTATCTGTCTCTGTGTCTCTGTCTCTGTGTCTCTGTCTCTGTGTCTCTGTCTCTTTGTCTCTGTCTCTGTGTCTCTGTCTCTGTGTCTCTGTCTCTGTGTCTCTGTCTCTTTGTCTCTGTCTCTGTGTCTCTGTCTCTGTGCCTCTGTCTCTGTCTCTGTGTCTCTGTCTCTGTCTCTGTCTCTGTCTCTGTCTCTGTCTCTGTCTCTGTCCCTGTCTCTGTCTCTGTGTCTCCGTCTCTGTGTCACTGTCTGTGTGTCTCTGTCTCTGTGTCTGTGTCACCGTGTCCCTGTCTCCGTCCTTATGTCTCTGTCTCTGTGTCTCTGTCTCTGTCTCTCTGTCTCTGTCTCTCTGTCTCTGTCTCTGTCTCTGTCTCTGTCTCTGTCTCTGTTTCTCTTTCTCTGTGTCTCTGTCTCTGTGTCTCTGTCCCTGTGTCTCCGTCTCTGTGTCTCTGTCTCCGTGTCTCTGTCTCTGTGTCTCGGTCTCTGTGTCTCTCTCTCTGTGTCTCTGTCTCTGCGTCTCTGTCCCTGTCTTTGTGTCTCTGTCTCTGTGTCTCTGTCTCCGTGTCTCTGTCTCTGTGTCTCTGTCTCTGTGTCTCTGTCTCTGTGTCACTGTCTCTGAATCTCTGTCTCTGTGTCTCTGTCTCTGTGCCTCTGTCTCTGTGTATCTGTCTCTGTGTCTCTGTCTCTGTGTCTCCGTCACTGTCTCTGTGTCTCTGTCTCTCCGTCACTGTCTCTGTGTCTCTGTCTCTGAGTCTCTGTCTCTTAATCTCTGTCTCTGTGTCTCTGTCTCTGTGTCTCTGTCTCTGTGTCTCCGTCTCTGTGTCTCTGTCTCTGTGTCTCTGTCTCTGTGTCTCTGTGTCTCTGTCTCTGTGTCTCTGTCTCTGTGTCTCTGTCTCTGTGTCTCTATCTCTGTGTCTCTGTCTCTGTGTCTCGGTCTCTGTGTCTCTGTCTCTGTGTCTCTGTCTCTGTGTCTCTGTCTCTGTGTCTCTGTCTCTGTGTCTCTGTCTCTGTGTCTCTGTCTCTGTGTCTCGGTCTCTGCGTCTCTGTCTCTGTGTCTCTGTCTCTGTGTCTCTGTCTCTGTGTCTCTGTCTCTGTGTCTCCGCCTCTGTGTCTCTGTCTCTGTGTCTCTGCCTCTGTGTTTCTCTCTTTATGTATCTGTCTCTGTGTCTCTGTCTCTGTGAATCTGTCTCTGAGTCTCTGTCTCTGTCTCTGTCTCTGTGTTTCTGTCTCTGCGTCTCTGTGTCCCTGTCTCTGTGTATCTGTCTCTGTGTCTCTGTCTCTGTGTCTCTGTCTCTATGCCTCTATCTCTCTCTCTCCGTGTCTCTGTCTCTGTGCCTCTGTCTCTGTGTCTATGCCTCTGTCCGCGTGTCTCTGTACCTGTTTCTCCGTCTCTGTGTGTCGGTCTCTATGTCTCTGTCTCTGTGTCTCCGCCTCTGTGTCTCTGTCTCGATGTCTCTTCCGTGTGTCTCCGTCTCTGTGTCACTGTCTGTGTATCTGTGTCTCTGTGTCTGTGTCACCGTGTCCCTGTCTCCGTCCCTATGTCTCTGCCTCTGTGTCTCTGTCTCTATGTCCATGTCTCTGTGTCTCTATCTCTGTGTCTCTGTCCTTGTGCCTCTGTCTCTGTGTCTCTGTCTCTGAGAATCTGTCTCTGCGTTTCTGTCTCTGTGTCTCTGTCCCTGTGTCTCCGTCTCTGTGTCTCTGTCTCTGTGTCTCTGTCTCTGTGCCTCTGTCTCTGTGTCTATGTCTCTGTTTCTCTCTGCCTGTGTCACGGTCTCTGTGTTTCTGTCTCTGCGTCTCTGTGTATCTGTCTCTGTTTCTCTTTCTCTGTGTCTCTGTCTCTGTGTCTCTGTCCCTGTATCTCCGTCTCTGTGTTTCTCTGTCTGTGTCTCTGTCTCTGTGTCCCTGTCTCTGTGTCCCTGTCTCTGTGTCTCTGTCTCTGTGTGTCTGTCTCTGTGTATCTGTCTCTGTGTCTCTGTCTCTGTGTCTCTGTCTCTATGTCTCTGTCTCTGTCTCTGTCTCTCTTTCTCTGTGTCTCCGTTTCTGTGTCTCTGTCTCCGTCCCTGTGTGTCTGTCTCTGTGTCTCTGTCTCCGTGTCTCCGTCCCTGTGTCTCTGTCACTGTCTCTTTGCCTCTGTCTCTGTGTATCTGTCTCTGTGTCTCTGTCTCCGTGTCTCTGCCTCAGTGTCTCTGTCTCTTTTTCTCTGTCTCTGTGTCCCTGCCTCCGTCTCTGTGTCTGGGTCTATGTGTCCCTCTCTCCGCGCCTCTGCCTCCGTGTCTCTGCCTCAGTGTCTCTGTCTCTTTTTTCTCTGCCTCTGTGTCTCTGTCTCCGTCTCTGTGTCTCGGTCTATGTGTCTCTGTCTCTGTGCCTCTGCCTCTGTGCCTATGCCTCTGTCTCTGTCTCTCTGTCTCTGTCTCTCTGCCTCCGTGTCTCTGTCTCTGTGTCTCTGTCTCTCTGTCTCTGTCTCTCTCTCTCTGTGTCTCTGTCTCTGTGTCCCTGTCTCTGTGTCTATGCCTCTGTCCGTGTGTCTCCGTCTCTGTGTGTCGGTCTCTATGTCTCTGCCTCTGTGTCTCTGATTCGGTGTCTCTGTCCCTGTGTCACTGTCCCTCTGACTCTGTCTCCGTGTCACTGTGTCTGAATCTCTTTCTCTGTGTCTCTGTCTCTGTGTCTCTGTCTCTGTGTCTCTGTCTCTGTGTCTCTGTCTCTGTGTCTCTGTCTCTGTGTCTCTGTCTCTGTGTCTCTGCCTCTGTGTCTCTGTCTCTGTGTCTCTGTCTCTGTGTCGCTGTCTCTGTGTCTCTGTCTCTGTGTATCTGTCTCTGTGTATCTGTCTCTGTGTCTCTGTCTCTGTCTCTGTGTCAACGTCTCTGTTTCTCTCTCCCTGTGTCTCCGTCTCTGTGTCTCTGTCTCTGTGTCTCTGTCTCTGTGTCTCTGTGTCTCTGTCTCTGTGTCTCTGTCTCTGTGTCTCTGTCTCTGTGTGTCTATCTCTGTGTCTCTGTCTCTGTGTCTCGGTCTCTGTGTCTCGGTCTCTGTGTCTCTGTCTCTGTGTCTCTGTCTCTGTGTCTCTGTCTCTGTGTCTCTGTCTCTGTGTCTCTGTCTCTGTGTCTCTGTCTCTGCGTCTCTGTCTCTGTGTCTCTGTCTCTGTGTCTCTGTCTCTGTGTCTCTGTCTCTGTGTCTCTGCCTCTGTGTCTCTGTCTCTGTGTCTCTGTCTCTGTGTTTCTCTCTTTATGTATCTGTCTCTGTGTCTCTGTCTCTGTGAATCTGTCTCTGAGTCTCTGTCTCTGTCTCTGTCTCTGTGTTTCTGTCTCTGCGTCTCTGTGTCCCTGTCTCTGTGTATCTGTCTCTGTGTCTCTGTCTCTGTGTCTCTGTCTCTATGCCTCTATCTCTCTCTCTCCGTGTCTCTGTCTCTGTGCCTCTGTCTCTGTGTCTATGCCTCTGTCCGCGTGTCTCTGTACCTGTTTCTCCGTCTCTGTGTGTCGGTCTCTATGTCTCTGTCTCTGTGTCTCCGCCTCTGTGTCTCTGTCTCGATGTCTCTTTCCGTGTGTCTCCGTCTCTGTGTCACTGTCTGTGTATCTGTGTCTCTGTGTCTGTGTCACCGTGTCCCTGTCTCCGTCCCTATGTCTCTGCCTCTGTGTCTCTGTCTCTATGTCCATGTCTCTGTGTCTCTATCTCTGTGTCTCTGTCCTTGTGCCTCTGTCTCTGTGTCTCTGTCTCTGAGAATCTGTCTCTGCGTTTCTGTCTCTGTGTCTCTGTCCCTGTGTCTCCGTCTCTGTGTCTCTGTCTCTGTGTCTCTGTCTCTGTGCCTCTGTCTCTGTGTCTATGTCTCTGTTTCTCTCTGCCTGTGTCACGGTCTCTGTGTTTCTGTCTCTGCGTCTCTGTGTATCTGTCTCTGTTTCTCTTTCTCTGTGTCTCTGTCTCTGTGTCTCTGTCCCTGTATCTCCGTCTCTGTGTTTCTCTGTCTGTGTCTCTGTCTCTGTGTCCCTGTCTCTGTGTCCCTGTCTCTGTGTCTCTGTCTCTGTGTGTCTGTCTCTGTGTATCTGTCTCTGTGTCTCTGTCTCTGTGTCTCTGTCTCTATGTCTCTGTCTCTGTCTCTGTCTCTCTTTCTCTGTGTCTCCGTTTCTGTGTCTCTGTCTCCGTCCCTGTGTGTCTGTCTCTGTGTCTCTGTCTCCGTGTCTCCGTCCCTGTGTCTCTGTCACTGTCTCTTTGCCTCTGTCTCTGTGTATCTGTCTCTGTGTCTCTGTCTCCGTGTCTCTGCCTCAGTGTCTCTGTCTCTTTTTCTCTGTCTCTGTGTCTCTGCCTCCGTCTCTGTGTCTCGGTCTATGTGTCCCTCTCTCCGTGCCTCTGCCTCCGTGTCTCTGCCTCAGTGTCTCTGTCTCTTTTTTCTCTGCCTCTGTGTCTCTGTCTCCGTCTCTGTGTCTCGGTCTATGTGTCTCTGTCTCTGTGCCTCTGCCTCTGTGCCTATGCCTCTGTCTCTGTCTCTCTGTCTCTGTCTCTCTGCCTCCGTGTCTCTGTCTCTGTGTCTCTGTCTCTCTGTCTCTGTCTCTCTCTCTCTGTGTCTCTGTCTCTGTGTCCCTGTCTCTGTGTCTATGCCTCTGTCCGTGTGTCTCCGTCTCTGTGTGTCGGTCTCTATGTCTCTGCCTCTGTGTCTCTGATTCGGTGCCTCTGTCCCTGTGTCACTGTCCCTCTGACTCTGTCTCTGTGTCACTGTGTCTGAATCTCTTTCTCTGTGTCTCTGTCTCTGTGTCTCTGTCTCTGTGTCTCTGTCTATGTGTCTCTGTCTCTGTGTCTCTGTCTCTGTGTCTCTGCCTCTGTGTCTCTGTCTCTGTGTCTCTGTCTCTGTGTCGCTGTCTCTGTGTCTCTGTCTCTGTGTATCTGTCTCTGTGTATCTGTCTCTGTGTCTCTGTCTCTGTCTCTGTCTCTGTCTCTGTGTCTACGTCTCTGTTTCTCTCTCCCTGTGTCACGGTCTCTGTGTTTCTGTCTCTGCGTCTCTGTGTCTCTGTCTCTGTGTATCTGTCCTGTATCTCCATCTCTGTGTCTCTGTCTCTGTGTCTCTGTCTCTGTGTCTCTGTCTCTGTGTCTCTGTCTCGGTGTCTCTGTCCCTGTGTCCCCTCCTCTGTGTCACTGTCTCTGTGTCTCTGTCTCCGTGTCTCTGTCTCTGTGCCTCTGTCTCGGTCTCTGTGTCTCTGTCTCTGTGTCTCTGTCTCTGTGTCTCTGTCGCTGTGTCTCCGTCACTGCGTCTCTGTCTCTGTGTCTCTGTCTCTGTGTTTCTGTCATTATGTCTCTGTCTCTGTGTCTCTGTCCCTGATCTCCGTCTCCGTGTTTCACTCTCTGTGTCTCTGTCTCTGTGTCCCTGTCTCTGTGTCTCTGTCTCTGTGTCTCTGTCTCTGTGTCTCTGTCTCTGTGTCTCTGTCTCTGTGTCTCTGTCTCTGTGTCTCTGCCTCTGTGTCTCTGTCTCTGTCTCTGTCTCTGTGTCTCTGTCTCTGTGTCTCTGTCTCTGTGTCTCTGTCTCTGTGTCTCTGTGTCTCTGTCTCTGTGTCTCTCTCTCTGTGTCTCTGTCTCTGCGTCTCTGTCTCTGTGTCTCTGTCTCTGTGTCTCTGTCTCTGTGTCTCTGTCTCTGTGTCTCTGTCTCTGTGTCCCTGTCTCTGTGTCTCTGTCTCTGTGTCTCTGTCTCTGTCTCTGTCTCTGTGTCTCTGTGTCTCTGTCTCTGTGTCTCTGTCTCTGTGTCTCTGTCTCCGTGTCTCTGTCTCCGTGTCTCTGTCTCCGTGTCTCTGTCTCTGTGTCTCTGTCTCTGTGTCTCTGTCTCTGTGTCTCTGTCTCTGTGTCTCTGTCTCTGTGCCTCTGTCTCTGTGTCTCTGTCTCTGTGTCACTGTCTCTGTGTCTCTGTCTCTATGTCCATGTCTCTGTGTCTCTATCTCTGTGTCTCTGTCTCTGTGCCTCTGTCTCTGTGTCTCTGTCTCTGAGAATCTGTCTCTGTGTTTCTGTCTCTGTGTCTCTGTCCCTGCGTCTCCGTCTCTGTGTCTCTGTCTCTCTCACTTTGTCTCTGTCTCTGTGTCTCTGTCTCTGTGTATCTGTCTCTGTGTCTCTGTCTCTGTGTCTCTGTCTCTGTGTCTCTGTCTCTTTGTCTCTGTCTCTGTGTCTCTGTCTCTGTGTCTCTGTCTCTGTGTCTCTGTCTCTTTGTCTCTGTCTCTGTGTCTCTGTCTCTGTGCCTCTGTCTCTGTCTCTGTGTCTCTGTCTCTGTCTCTGTCTCTGTCTCTGTCTCTGTCTCTGTCTCTGTCTCTGTCCCTGTCTCTGTCTCTGTGTCTCCGTCTCTGTGTCACTGTCTGTGTGTCTCTGTCTCTGTGTCTGTGTCACCGTGTCCCTGTCTCCGTCCTTATGTCTCTGTCTCTGTGTCTCTGTCTCTGTCTCTCTGTCTCTGTCTCTCTGTCTCTGTCTCTGTCTCTGTCTCTGTCTCTGTCTCTGTCTCTGTTTCTCTTTCTCTGTGTCTCTGTCTCTGTGTCTCTGTCCCTGTGTCTCCGTCTCTGTGTCTCTGTCTCCGTGTCTCTGTCTCTGTGTCTCTGTCTCTGTGTCTCTCTCTCTGTGTCTCTGTCTCTGCGTCTCTGTCTCTGTCTCTGTGTCTCTGTCTCTGTGTCTCTGTCTCTGTGTCTCTGTCTCTTTGTCTCTGTCTCTGTGTCTCTGTCTCTGTCTCTGTGTCTCTGTCTCCGTGTCTCTGTCTCTGTGTCTCTGTCTCTGTGTCTCTGTCTCTGTGTCACTGTCTCTGAATCTCTGTCTCTGTGTCTCTGTCTCTGAGACTCTGTCTCTGTGCCTCTGTCTCTGTGTATCTGTCTCTGTGTCTCTGTCTCTGTGTCTCCGTCACTGTCTCTGTGTCTCTGTCTCTCCGTCACTGTCTCTGTGTCTCTGTCTCTGAGTCTCTGTCTCTTAATCTCTGTCTCTGTGTCTCTGTCTCTGTGTCTCTGTCTCTGTGTCTCCGTCTCTGTGTCTCTGTCTCTGTGTCTCTGTCTCTGTGTCTCTGTGTCTCTGTCTCTGTGTCTCTGGCTCTGTGTCTCTGTCTCTGTGTCTCTATCTCTGTGTCTCTGTCTCTGTGTCTCGGTCTCTGTGTCTCTGTCTCTGTGTCTCTGTCTCTGTGTCTCTGTCTCTGTGTCTCTGTCTCTGTGTCTCTGTCTCTGTGTCTCTGTCTCTGTGTCTCGGTCTCTGCGTCTCTGTCTCTGTGTCTCTGTCTCTGTGTCTCTGTCTCTGTGTCTCTCTCTCTGTGTCTCCGCCTCTGTGTCTCTGTCTCTGTGTCTCTGCCTCTGTGTTTCTCTCTTTATGTATCTGTCTCTGTGTCTCTGTCTCTGTGAATCTGTCTCTGTGTCTCTGTCTCTGTGTCTCTGTCTCTGTGTCTCTGTCTCTGTGTCTCTGTCTCTGTGTCTCTGTCTCTGTGTCTCTGTCTCTGTGTCTCTGTCTGTGTGTCTCTGTCTCTGTGTCTCTGTCTCTGTGTCTCTGTCTCTATGTCCATGTCTCTGTGTCTCTATCTCTGTGTCTCTGTCTCTGTGCCTCTGTCCCTGTGTCTCTGTCTCTGAGAATCTGTCTCTGTGTTTCTGTCTCAGTGTCTCTGTACCTGCGTCTCCGTCTCTGTGTCTCTGTCTCTCTCACTTTGTCTCTGTCTCTGTGTCTCTGTCTCTGTGTATCTGTCTCTGTGTCTCTGTCTCTGTGTCTCTGTCTCTGTGTCTCTGTCTCTTTGTCTCTGTCTCTGTGTCTCTGTCTCTGTCTCTGTGTCTCTGTCTCTGTGTCTCTGTCTCTTTGTCTCTGTCTCTGTGTCTCTGTCTCTGTGCCTCTGTCTCTGTCTCTGTGTCTCTGTCTCTGTCTCTGTCTCTGTCTCTGTCTCTGTCTCTGTCCCTGTCTCTGTCTCTGTGTCTCCGTCTCTGTGTCACTGTCTGTGTGTCTCTGTCTCTGTGTCTGTGTCACCGTGTCCCTGTCTCCGTCCTTATGTCTCTGTCTCTGTGTCTCTGTCTCTGTGAATCTGCCTCTGAGTTTCTGTCTCTGTGTCTCTGGCCCTGTGTCTCCGTCTCTGTATCTCTGTCCCTCTGACTCTGTCTCTGTGTCACTGTGTCTGAATATCTGTCTCTGTGCCTCTGTCTCTGTGCCTCTGTCTCTGTCTCTCTGTCTCTGTCTCTGTCTCTGTCTCTGTCTCTGTCTCTGTTTCTCTTTCTCTGTTTCTCTGTCTCTGTGTCTCTGTTCCTGTGACTCCGTCTCTGTGTCTCTGTCTCCGTGTCTCTGTCTCTGTGTCTCTGTCTCTGTGTCTCTCTCTCTGTGTCTCTGCCTCTGCGTCTCTGTCTCTGTCTCTGTGTCTCTGTGTCTCTGTCTCTGCGTCTCTGTCTCCGTGTCTCTGTCTCTGTGTCTCTGTCTCTGTGTCTCTGTCTCTGTGTCACTGTCTCTGAATCTCTGTCTCTGTGTCTCTGTGTCTCTGTGTCTCTGTCTCTGTGTCTCTGTCTCTGTGTCTCTGTCTCTGTGTCTCTATCTCTGTGTCTCTGTCTCCGTGTCTCGGTCTCTGTGTCTCTGTCTCTGTGTCTCTGTCTCTGTGTCCCTGTCTCTGTGTCTCTGTCTCTGTGTCTCTGTCTCTGTGTCTCTGTCTCTGCGTCTCTGTCTCTGTGTCACTGTCTCTGTGTCTCTGTCTCTGTGTCTCTGTCTCTGTCACTGTGTCTCTGCCTCTGTGTCTCTGTCTCTGTGTCTCTGCCTCTGTGTTTCTCTCTGTATGTATCTGTCTCTGTGTCTCTGTCTCTGTGAATCTGTCTCTGAGTCTCTGTCTCTGAGTCTCTGTCTCTGTGTCTCCGTCTCTGTGTCTCGGTCTATGCGTCTCTGTCTCTGTGCCTCTGCCTCTGTGTATATGCCTCTGTCTCTGTGTCTCTGTCTCTGTGTCTCTGCCTCCGTGTCTCTATCTCTGTGTCTCTGTCTCTGCGTCTCTGTCTCTGTGTCTCTGTCTCTGTGTCTCTGTCTCTGTGTCACTGTCTCTGAATCTCTGTCTCTGTGTCTCTGTCTCTGAGACTCTGTCTCTGTGCCTCTGTCTCTGTGTATCTGTCTCTGTGTCTCTGTCTCTGTGTCTCCGTCACTGTCTCTGTGTCTCTGTCTCTGAGTCTCTGTCTCTTAATCTCTGTCTCTGTGTCTCTGTCTCTGTGTCTCTGTCTCTGTGTCTCCGTCTCTGTGTCTCTGTCTCTGTGTCTCTGTCTCTGTGTCTCTGTGTCTCTGTCTGTGTCTCTCTGTCTCTGTGTCTCCGTCACTGTCTCTGTGTCTCTGTCTCTGAGTCTCTGTCTCTTAATCTCTGTCTCTGTGTCTGTGTCTCTGTGTCTCTGTCTCTGTGTCTCCGTCTCTGTGTCTCTGTCTCTGTGTCTCTGTCTCTGTGTCTCTGTGTCTCTGTCTCTGTGTCTCTGTCTCTGTGTCTCTGTCTCTGTGTCTCTATCTCTGTGTCTCTGTCTCCGTGTCTCGGTCTCTGTGTCTCTGTCTCTGTGTGTCTGTCTCTGTGTATCTGTCTCTGTGTCTCTGTCTCTGTGTCTCTGTCTCTATGTCTCTGTCTCTGTCTCTGTCTCTCTTTCTCTGTGTCTCCGTTTCTGTGTCTCTGTCTCCGTCCCTGTGTGTCTGTCTCTGTGTCTCTGTCTCCGTGTCTCCGTCCCTGTGTCTCTGTCACTGTCTCTTTGCCTCTGTCTCTGTGTATCTGTCTCTGTGTCTCTGTCTCCGTGTCTCTGCCTCAGTGTCTCTGTCTCTTTTTCTCTGTCTCTGTGTCTCTGCCTCCGTCTCTGTGTCTCGGTCTATGTGTCCCTCTCTCCGTGCCTCTGCCTCCGTGTCTCTGCCTCAGTGTCTCTGTCTCTTTTTTCTCTGCCTCTGTGTCTCTGTCTCCGTCTCTGTGTCTCGGTCTATCTGTCTCCGTCTCTGTGCCTCTGCCTCTGTGCCTATGCCTCTGTCTCTGTCTCTCTGTCTCTGTCTCTCTGCCTCCGTGTCGCTGTCTCTGTGTCTCTGTCTCTCTGTCTCTGTCTCTCTCTCTCTGTGTCTCGGTCTCTGTGTCCCTGTCTCTGTGTCTATGCCTCTGTCCGTGTGTCTCCGTCTCTGTGTGTCGGTCTCTATGTCTCTGCCTCTGTGTCTCTGATTCGGTGTCTCTGTCCCTGTGTCACTGTCCCTCTGACTCTGTCTCTGTGTCACTGTGTCTGAATCTCTTTCTCTGTGTCTCTGTCTCTGTGTCTCTGTCTCTGTGTCTCTGTCTCTGTGTCTCTGTCTCTGTGTCTCTGTCTCTGTGTCTCTGCCTCTGTGTCTCTGTCTCTGTGTCTCTGTCTCTGTGTCGCTGTCTCTGTGTCTCTGTCTCTGTGTATCTGTCTCTGTGTATCTGTCTCTGTGTCTCTGTCTCTGTCTCTGTGTCTACGTCTCTGTTTCTCTCTCCCTGTGTCACGGTCTCTGTGTTTCTGTCTCTGCGTCTCTGTGTCTCTGTCTCTGTGTATCTGTCCTGTATCTCCATCTCTGTGTCTCTGTCTCTGTGTCTCTGTCTCTGTGTCTCTGTCTCGGTGTCTCTGTCCCTGTGTCCCCTCCTCTGTGTCACTGTCTCTGTGTCTCTGTCTCCGTGTCTCTGTCTCTGTGCCTCTGTCTCGGACTCTGTGTCTCTGTCTCTGTGTCTCCGTCACTGTCTCTGTGTCTCTGTCTCTGAGTCTCTGTCTCTTAATCTCTGTCTCTCTGTCTCTGTCTCTGTGTCTCTGTCTCTGTGTCTCCGTCTCTGTGTCTCTGTCTCTGTGTCTCTGTCTCTGTGTCTCTGTGTCTCTGTCTCTGTGTCTCTGTCTCTGTGTCTCTGTCTCTGTGTCTCTATCTCTGTGTCTCTGTCTCCGTGTCTCGGTCTCTGTGTCTCTGTCTCTGTGTCTCTGTCTCTGTGTCCCTGTCTCTGTGTCTCTGTCTCTGTGTCTCTGTCTCTGTGTCTCTGTCTCTGCGTCTCTGTCTCTGTGTCTCTGTCTCTGTGTCTCTGTCTCTGTGTCTCTGTCTCTGTCTCTGTGTCTCTGCCTCTGTGTCTCTGTCTCTGTGTCTCTGTCTCTGTGTTTCTCTCTTTATGTATCTGTCTCTGTGACGCTGTCTCTGTGAATCTGTCTCTGAGTCTCTGTCTCTGTGTCTCCGTCTCTGTGTCTCGGTCTATGCGTCTCTGTCTCTGTGCCTCTGCCTCTGTGTCTATGCCTCTGTCTCTGTCTCTCTGTCTCTGTGTCTCTGCCTCCGTGTCTCTGTCTCTGTGTCTCTGTCTCTGCGTCTCTGTCTCTGTGTCTCTGTCTCTGTGTCTCTGTCTCTGTGTCACTGTCTCTGAATCTCTGTCTCTGTGTCTCTGTCTCTGAGACTCTGTCTCTGTGCCTCTGTCTCTGTGTATCTGTCTCTGTGTCTCTGTCTCTGTGTCTCCGTCACTGTCTCTGTGTCTCTGTCTCTGAGTCTCTGTCTCTGAGTCTCTGTCTCTTAATCTCTGTCTCTGTGTCTCTGTCTCTGTGTCTCTGTCTCTGTGTCTCCGTCTCTGTGTCTCTGTCTCTGTGTCTCTGTCTCTGTGTCTCTGTGTCTCTGTCTGTGTGTCTCTGTCTCTGTGTCTCCGTCACTGTCTCTGTGTCTCTGTCTCTGAGTCTCTGTCTCTTAATCTCTGTCTCTGTGTCTGTGTCTCTGTGTCTCTGTCTCTGTGTCTCCGTCTCTGTGTCTCTGTCTCTGTGTCTCTGTCCCTGTGTCTCTGTGTCTCTGTCTCTGTGTCTCTGTCTCTGTGTCTCTGTCTCTGTGTCTCTATCTCTGTGTCTCTGTCTCCGTGTCTCGGTCTCTGTGTCTCTGTCTCTGTGTGTCTGTCTCTGTGTATCTGTCTCTGTGTCTCTGTCTCTGTGTCTCTGTCTCTATGTCTCTGTCTCTGTCTCTGTCTCTCTTTCTCTGTGTCTCCGTTTCTGTGTCTCTGTCTCCGTCCCTGTGTGTCTGTCTCTGTGTCTCTGTCTCCGTGTCTCCGTCCCTGTGTCTCTGTCACTGTCTCTTTGCCTCTGTCTCTGTGTATCTGTCTCTGTGTCTCTGTCTCCGTGTCTCTGCCTCAGTGTCTCTGTCTCTTTTTCTCTGTCTCTGTGTCTCTGCCTCCGTCTCTGTGTCTCGGTCTATGTGTCCCTCTCTCCGTGCCTCTGCCTCCGTGTCTCTGCCTCAGTGTCTCTGTCTCTTTTTTCTCTGCCTCTGTGTCTCTGTCTCCGTCTCTGTGTCTCGGTCTATGTGTCTCTGTCTCTGTGCCTCTGCCTCTGTGCCTATGCCTCTGTCTCTGTCTCTCTGTCTCTGTCTCTCTGCCTCCGTGTCTCTGTCTCTGTGTCTCTGTCTCTCTGTCTCTGTCTCTCTCTCTCTGTGTCTCTGTCTCTGTGTCCCTGTCTCTGTGTCTATGCCTCTGTCCGTGTGTCTCCGTCTCTGTGTGTCGGTCTCTATGTCTCTGCCTCTGTGTCTCTGATTCGGTGTCTCTGTCCCTGTGTCACTGTCCCTCTGACTCTGTCTCTGTGTCACTGTGTCTGAATCTCTTTCTCTGTGTCTCTGTCTCTGTGTCTCTGTCTCTGTGTCTCTGTCTCTGTGTCTCTGTCTCTGTGTCTCTGCCTCTGTGTCTCTGTCTCTGTGTCTCTGTCTCTGTGTCGCTGTCTCTGTGTCTCTGTCTCTGTGTATCTGTCTCTGTGTATCTGTCTCTGTGTCTCTGTCTCTGTCTCTGTCTCTGTCTCTGTGTCTACGTCTCTGTTTCTCTCTCCCTGTGTCACGGTCTCTGTGTTTCTGTCTCTGCGTCTCTGTGTCTCTGTCTCTGTGTATCTGTCCTGTATCTCCATCTCTGTGTCTCTGTCTCTGTGTCTCTGTCTCTGTGTCTCTGTCTCGGTGTCTCTGTCCCTGTGTCCCCTCCTCTGTGTCACTGTCTCTGTGTCTCTGTCTCCGTGTCTCTGTCTCTGTGCCTCTGTCTCTGTGTCTCTGTCTCTGTGTCTCTGTCTCTGTGTCTCTGTCTCTGTGTATCTGCCTCTGTGTCTCTGTCTCTGTCTCTGTCTCTGTCTCTGTGTCTCTGTCTCTGTGTCTCTGTCTCTGTGTCTCTGTCTCTGTGTCTCTGTCTCTGTGTCTCTGTGTCTCTGTCTCTGTGTCTCTCTCTCTGTGTCTCTGTCTCTGCGTCTCTGTCTCTGCGTCTCTGTCTCTGTGTCTCTGTCTCTGTGTCTCTGTCTCTGTGTCTCTGTCTCTGTGTCCCTGTCTCTGTGTCTCTGTCTCTGAGTCTCTGTCTCTGTGTCTCTGTCTCTGTGTCTCTGTCTCTGTGTCTCTGTCTCTGTGTCTCTGTCTCTTTGTCTCTGTCTCTGTGTCTCTGTCTCTGTGTCTCTGTCCCTGTGTCTCTGTCTCTTTGTCTCTGTCTCTGTGTCTCTGTCTCTGTGCCTCTGTCTCTGTCTCTGTGTCTCTGTCTCTGTCTCTGTCTCTGTTTCTGTCTCTGTCTCTGTCTCTGTCTCTGTCTCTGTCTCTGTCTCTGTCTCTGTCTCTGTGTCTCCGTCTCTGTGTCACTGTCTGTGTGTCTCTGTCTCTGTGTCGGTGTCACCGTGTCCCTGTCTCCGTCCTTATGTCTGTCTCTGTGTCTCTGTCTCTGTGAATCTGCTTCTGTGTTTCTGTCTCTGTGTCTCTGGCCCTGTGTCTCCGTCTCTGTATCCCTGTCCCTCTGACTCTGTCTCTGTGTCACTGTGTCTGAATATCTGTCTCTGTGCCTCTGTCTCTGTGTCTCTGTCTCTGTCTCTCTGTCTCTGTCTCTATCTCTGTCTCTGTTCCTCTTTCTCTGTGTCTCTGTCTCTGTGTCTCTGTCTCTGTGTCTCTGTCTCTGTGTCTCTGTCTCTGTGTCTCTGTCTCTGTGTCTCTGTCTCTTTGTCTCTGTCTCTGTGTCTCTGTCTCCGTGTCTCTGTCTCCGTGTCTCTGTCTCTGTGTCTCTGTCTCTGTGTCCCTGTCTCTGTGTCTCTGTCTCTGTGTCTCTGTCTCTGTGTCTCTGTCTCTGTGGCTCTGTCTCTGTGTCTCTGTCTCTGTGTCTCTGTCTGTGTGTCTCTGTCTCTGTGTCTCTGTCTCTGTGTCTCTGTCTCTATGTCCATGTCTCTGTGTCTCTATCTCTGTGTCTCTGTCTCTGTGCCTCTGTCTCTGTGTCTCTGTCTCTGAGAATCTGTCTCTGTGTTTCTGTCTCTGTGTCTCTGTACCTGCGTCTCCGTGTCTGTGTCTCTGTCTCTCTCACTTTGTCTCTGTCTCTGTGTCTCTGTCTCTGTGTATCTGTCTCTGTGTCTCTGTCTCTGTGTCTCTGTCTCTGTGTCTCTGTCTCTTTGTCTCTGTCTCTGTGTCTCTGTCTCTGTCTCTGTGTCTCTGTCTTTGTGTCTCTGTCTCTTTGTCTCTGTCTCTGTGTCTCTGTCTCTGTGCCTCTGTCTCTGTCTCTGTGTCTCTGTCTCTGTCTCTGTCTCTGTCTCTGTCTCTGTCTCTGTCCCTGTCTCTGTCTCTGTGTCTCCGTCTCTGTGTCACTGTCTGTGTGTCTCTGTCTCTGTGTCTGTGTCACCGTGTCCCTGTCTCCGTCCTTATGTCTCTGTCTCTGTGTCTCTGTCTCTGTGAATCTGCCTCTGAGTTTCTGTCTCTGTGTCTCTGGCCCTGTGTCTCCGTCTCTGTATCTCTGTCCCTCTGACTCTGTCTCTGTGTCACTGTGTCTGAATATCTGTCTCTGTGCCTCTGTCTCTGTGCCTCTGTCTCTGTCTCTCTGTCTCTGTCTCTGTCTCTGTCTCTGACTCTGTCTCTGTTTCTCTTTCTCTGTTTCTCTGTCTCTGTGTCTCTGTTCCTGTGTCTCCGTCTCTGTGTCTCTGTCTCCGTGTCTCTGTCTCTGTGAATCTGTCTCTGTGTCTCTCTCTCTGTGTCTCTGCCTCTGCGTCTCTGTCTCTGTCTCTGTGTCTCTGTCTCTGTGTCTCTGTCTCCGTGTCTCTGTCTCTGTGTCTCTGTCTCTGTGTCTCTGTCTCTGAGACTCTGTCTCTGTGCCTCTGTCTCTGTGTATCTGTCTCTGTGTCTCTGTCTCTGTGTCTCCGTCACTGTCTCTGTGTCTCTGTCTCTGAGTCTCTGTCTCTTAATCTCTGTCTCTGTGTCTCTGTCTCTGTGTCTCTGTCTCTGTGTCTCCGTCTCTGTGTCTCTGTCTCTGTGTCTCTGTCTCTGTGTCTCTGTCTCTGTGTCTCTATCTCTGTGTCTCTGTCTCCGTGTCTCGGTCTCTGTGTCTCTGTCTCTGTGTCTCTGTCTCTGTGTCCCTGTCTCTGTGTCTCTGTCTCTGTGTCTCTGTCTCTGTGTCTCTGTCTCTGCGTCTCTGTCTCTGTGTCTCTGTCTCTGTGTCTCTGTCTCTGTGTCTCTGTCTCTGTCTCTGTGTCTCTGCCTCTGTGTCTCTGTCTCTGTGTCTCTGTCTCTGTGTCTCCGTCTCTGTGTCTCTGTCTCTGTCTCTCTGTCTCTGTGTCTCTGTGTCTCTGTCTCTGTGTCTCTGTCTCTGTGTCTCTGTCTCTGTGTCTCTATCTCTGTGTCTCTGTCTCCGTGTCTCGGTCTCTGTGTCTCTGTCTCTGTGTCTCTGTCTCTGTGTCCCTGTCTCTGTGTCTCTGTCTCTGTGTCTCTGTCTCTGTGTCTCTGTCTCTGCGTCTCTGTCTCTGTGTCTCTGTCTCTGTGTCTCTGTCTCTGTGTCTCTGTCTCTGTCTCTGTGTCTCTGCCTCTGTGTCTCTGTCTCTGTGTCTCTGTCTCTGTGTTTCTCTCTTTATGTATCTGTCTCTGTGTCTCTGTCTCTGTGAATCTGTCTCTGAGTCTCTGTCTCTGTGTCTCCGTCTCTGTGTCTCGGTCTATGCGTCTCTGTCTCTGTGCCTCTGCCTCTGTGTCTATGCCTCTGTCTCTGTCTCTCTGTCTCTGTGTCTCTGCCTCCGTGTCTCTGTCTCTGTGTCTCTGTCTCTGCGTCTCTGTCTCTGTGTCTCTGTCTCTGTGTCTCTGTCTCTGTGTCACTGTCTCTGAATCTCTGTCTCTGTGTCTCTGTCTCTGAGACTCTGTCTCTGTGCCTCTGTCTCTGTGTATCTGTCTCTGTGTCTCTGTCTCTGTGTCTCCGTCACTGTCTCTGTGTCTCTGTCTCTGAGTCTCTGTCTCTTAATCTCTGTCTCTGTGTCTCTGTCTCTGTGTCTCTGTCTCTGTGTCTCCGTCTCTGTGTCTCTGTCTCTGTGTCTCTGTCTCTGTGTCTCTGTGTCTCTGTCTGTGTGTCTCTGTCTCTGTGTCTCCGTCACTGTCTCTGTGTCTCTGTCTCTGAGTCTCTGTCTCTTAATCCCTGTCTCTGTGTATGTGTCTCTGTGTCTCTGTCTCTGTGTCTCTGTGTCTCTGTCTCTGTGTCTCTGTCTCTGTGTCTCTGTCTCTGTGTCTCTATCTCTGTGTCTCTGTCTCCGTGTCTCGGTCTCTGTGTCTCTGTCTCTGTGTCTCTGTCTCTGTGTCTCTGTCTCTGTGTCTCTGTCTCTGTGTCTCTGTCTCTGTGTCTCTGTCTCTGCGTCTCTGTCTCTGTGTCTCTGTCTCTGTGTCTCTGTCTCTGTGTCTCTGTCTCTGTGTCTCTGCCTCTGTGTCTCTGTCCCTGTGTCTCTGTCTCTGTGTTTCTCTCTTTGTGTATCTGTCTCTGTGTCTCTGTCTCTGTGAATCTGTCTCTGAGTCTCTGTCTCTGTGTCTCCGTCTCTGTGTCTCGGTCTATGCGTCTCTGTCTCTGTGCCTCTGCCTCTGTGTCTATGCCTCTGCCTCTGTCTCTGTCTCTCTGTCTCTGTGTCTCTGCCTCCGTGTCTCTGTCTCTGTGTCTCTGTCTCTGCGTCTCTGTCTCTGTGTCTCTGTCTCTGTGTCTCTGTCTCTGTGTCTCTGTCTCTGTGTCTCTGCCTCTGTGTCTCTGTCTCTGTGTCTCTGTCTCTGTGTTTCTCTCTTTATGTATCTGTCTCTGTGTCTCTGTCTCTGTGAATCTGTCTCTGAGTCTCTGTCTCTGTGTCTCCGTCTCTGTGTCTCGGTCTATGCGTCTCTGTCTCTGTGCCTCTGCCTCTGTGTCTATGCCTCTGTCTCTGTCTCTCTGTCTCTGTGTCTCTGCCTCCGTGTCTCTGTCTCTGTGTCTCTGTCTCTCCGTCTCTGTATCTCTCTCACTGTGTCTCTGTCTCTGTTTCCCTGTCTCTGTGTTTATGCCTCTGTCCGTGTGTCTCCGTACCTGCGTCTCCGTGTCTGTGTGTCGGTCTCTGTGTCTCTGCCTCTGTGTCTCCTTCTCTGTGTCACTGTCCCTCTGACTCTGTCTCTGTGTCACTGTGCCTGAATCTCTGTCTCTGTGTCTCTGTCTCTGAGTCTCTCTCTCTGAGTCCCTGTCCCTCTGTCTCTGTCTCTGTGTCTCTGTTTCTGTGTATCTGGCTCTGTGACTCTGTCTCTCTCTCGGTCTCTGTTTCTCTTTCTTTGTGTCTCTGTCTCTGTGTCTCTACACCTGTGTCTCCTTCTCTGTGTTTCTCTCTCTGTGTCTCTGTCTCTGTTTCTCTTTCCCTGTGTGTCTGTCTCTGTGTCTCTATACCTGTGTCTCCTTCTCTGTGTTTCTCTGTCTGTGTCTCCGTCTCTGTGTCCCTGTCTGTGTGTCTCTGTCTCTGCGTCTCTGTCTCTGTGTCTCTGTCTCTGTGTCTCTGTCTCTGTGTCTCTCTCTCTGTGTCTCTGTCTCTGTGTCTCTGTCTCTGTGACTCTGTCTCTCTCTCGGTCTCTGTTTCTCTTTCTCTGTGTCTCTGTCTCTGTGTCTCTACACCTGTGTCTCCTTCTCTGTGTTTCTCTCTCTGTCTCTCTGTCTCTGTTTCTCTTTCTCTGTGTGTCTGTCTCTGTGTCTCTATACCTGTGTCTCCTTCTCTGTGTTTCTCTGTCTGTGTCTCCGTCTCTGTGTCCCTGTCTCTGTGTCTCTGTCTCTGTGTCTCTGTCTCTGTGTCTCTGTCTCTGTGTCTCTGTCTCTGTGTCTCTCTCTCTGTATCTCTGTCTCTGTGTCTCTGTCGCCGTGTCTCCGTCTCTATATCTCTGTCTCTCTGACTCTGTCTCTGCGTCACTGTCTCTGAATCTCCGTCTCTGTGTCTCGGTCTATGTGTCTCTGTCTCTGTGTCTCTGTCTCTGTGTATGTGTCCCTGTCTCTGTGTCTCTGTCTCTGTCTCTGTGTCTCTGTCTCTGTGTCTGTGTCTCTGTGTCTCTGTCTCTGTGTCTCTGTCTCTGTCTCTGTGTCTCTGTCTCTGTGTCTCTGTCTCTGTGTCTCTGTCACTGTGTCTCTGTCTCTGTGTCTCTGTCTCTGTGTCTCCGTCTCTGTGTCCCTATCTCTGTGTCTCTGTCTCTGTGCCTCTGTCTCTGTGTCTCTGTCTCTCTGAATCTGTCTCTGTGTTTCAGTCTCTGTGTCTCTGTCCTTGTGTCTCCGGCTCTCTCACTTTGTCTCTGTCTCTGTGTCTCTGCCTCGGTGTCTCTGTCTCTGCGTCTCTGTCTCTGTGAATCTGTCTCTGTGACTCTGTGTCTCTGTCTCTGTCTCTGCCTCTGTCTCTGTCTCTGTCTCTGTCTCTGTCTCTGTCTCTGTCTCTGTCTCTGTCTCTGTCTCTGTCTCTGTCTCTGTGTCTCTGTCTCGGAGTCTCTCTCTCTGTGTCCCTGTCCCTGTGTCTCTGTCTCTGTGTCTCTGCCTCTGTCTCTGTCTCTGTGTCTATGCCTCTGTTTCTCTCTCCCTGTGTCTCTGTCTCTGTGTCTCTGTCTCTGTGTCTCTGTCTGTGTTTCTGTTTCTCTTTCTCTGTGTCTCTGTCTCTGTGTCTCTGTCCCTGTATCTCCGTCTCTGTGTCTCGGTCTATGTGTCTCTGTCTCTGTGTCTCTGTCTCTGTGTCTGTGTCCCTGTCTCTGTGTCTCTGTCCTTGTGTCTCCGGCTCTCTCACATTTTCTCTGTCTCTGTGTCTCTGTCTCTGTGTCTCTGTCTCTGTGTCTCTGTCTCTGTGTCTCTGCCTCTGTGTCTCTGCCTCTGTGTCTCTCTCTCTGTGTCGCTGTCTCTGTGTCTCTGTCTCTGTGTATCTGTCTCTGTGTCTCTGTCTCTGTCTCTGTCTCTGTCTCTGTGTCTCTGTCTCTGTGTCTCTGTCTCTGTGTCTCTGTCTCTGCGTCACTGTCTCTGAATCTCCGTCTCTGTGTCTCGGTCTATGTGTCTCTGTCTCTGTGTCTCTGTCTCTGTGTCTGTGTCCCTGTCTCCGTGTCTCTGTCTCTGTCTCTGTGTCTCTGTCTCTGTGTCTGTGTCTCTGTGTCTCTGTCTCTGTGTCTCTGTCTCTGTCTCTGTGTCTCTGTCTCTGTGTCTCTGCCTCTGTGTCTCTGCCTCTGTGTCTCTCTCTGTGTGTCGCTGTCTCTGTGTCTCTGTCTCTGTGTCTCTGTCTCTGCGTCTCTGTCTCTGTGTCTCTGTCTCTGTGTCTCTGTCTCTGTGTCACTGTCTCTGAATCTCTGTCTCTGTGTCTCTGTCTCTGAGACTCTGTCTCTGTGCCTCTGTCTCTGTGTATCTGTCTCTGTGTCTCTGTCTCTGTGTCTCCGTCACTGTCTCTGTGTCTCTGTCTCTGAGACTCTGTCTCTTAATCTCTGTCTCTGTGTCTCTGTCTCTGTGTCTCTGTCTCTGTGTCTCTGTCTCTGTGTCTCTGTCTCTGCGTCTCTGTCTCTGTGTCTCTGTCTCTGTGTCTCTGTCTCTGTGTCTCTGTCTCTGTGTCTCTGCCTCTGTGTCTCTGTCTCTGTGTCTCTGTCTCTGTGTTTCTCTCTTTATGTATCTGTCTCTGTGTCTCTGTCTCTGTGAATCTGTCTCTGAGTCTCTGTCTCTGTGTCTCCGTCTCTGTGTCTCGGTCTATGCGTCTCTGTCTCTGTGCCTCTGCCTCTGTGTCTATGCCTCTGTCTCTGTCTCTCTGTCTCTGTGTCTCTGCCTCCGTGTCTCTGTCTCTGTGTCTCTGTCTCTCCGTCTCTGTATCTCTCTCACTGTGTCTCTGTCTCTGTGTCCCTGTCTCTGTGTTTATGCCTCTGTCCGTGTGTCTCCGTACCTGCGTCTCCGTGTCTGTGTGTCGGTCTCTGTGTCTCTGCCTCTGTGTCTCCTTCTCTGTGTCACAGTCCCTCTGACTCTGTCTCTGTGTCACTGTGTCTGAATCTCTGTCTCTGTGTCTCTGTCTCTGAGTCTCTCTCTCTGAGTCCCTGTCCCTCTGTCTCTGTCTCTGTGTCTCTGTTTCTGTGTATCTGGCTCTGTGACTCTGTCTCTCTCTCGGTCTCTGTTTCTCTTTCTTTGTGTCTCTGTCTCTGTGTCTCTACACCTGTGTCTCCTTCTCTGTGTTTCTCTCTCTGTGTCTCTGTCTCTGTTTCTCTTTCCCTGTGTGTCTGTCTCTGTGTCTCTATACCTGTGTCTCCTTCTCTGTGTTTCTCTGTCTGTGTCTCCGTCTCTGTGTCCCTGTCTGTGTGTCTCTGTCTCTGTGTCTCTGTCTCTGTGTCTCTGTCTCTGTGTCTCTGTCTCTGTGTCTCTCTCTCTGTGTCTCTGTCTCTGTGTCTCTGTCTCTGTGACTCTGTCTCTCGCTCGGTCTCTGTTTCTCTTTCTCTGTGTCTCTGTCTCTGTGTCTCTACACCTGTGTCTCCTTCTCTGTGTTTCTCTCTCTGTGTCTCTGTCTCTGTTTCTCTTTCTCTGTGTGTCTGTCTCTGTGTCTCTATACCTGTGTCTCCTTCTCTATGTTTCTCTGTCTGTGTCTCCGTCTCTGTGTCCCTGTCTCTGTGTCTCTGTCTCTGTGTCTCTGTCTCTGTGTCTCTGTCTCTGTGTCTCTCTCTCTGTATCTCTGTCTCTGTGTCTCTGTCTCCGTGTCTCCGTCTCTATATCTCTGTCTCTCCGACTCTGTCTCTGCGTCACTGTCTCTGAATCTCCGTCTCTGTGTCTCGGTCTATGTGTCTCTGTCTCTGTGTCTCTGTCTCTGTGTCTGTGTCCCTGTCTATGTGTCTCTGTCTCTGTCTCTGTGTCTCTGTCTCTGTGTCTGTGTCTCTGTGTCTCTGTCTCTGTGTCTCTGTCTCTGTCTCTGTGTCTCTGTCTCTGTGTCTCTGTCTCTGTGTCTCTGTCACTGTGTCTCTGTCTCTGTGTCTCTGTCTCTGTGTCTCCGTCTCTGTGTCCCTATCTCTGTGTCTCTGTCTCTGTGCCTCTGTCTCTGTGTCTCTGTCTCTCTGAATCTGTCTCTGTGTTTCAGTCTCTGTGTCTCTGTCCTTGTGTCTCCGGCTCTCTCACTTTGTCTCTGTCTCTGTGTCTCTGCCTCGGTGTCTCTGTCTCTGCGTCTCTGTCTCTGTGAATCTGTCTCTGTGACTCTGTGTCTCTGTCTCTGTCTCTGCCTCTGTCTCTGTCTCTGTCTCTGTCTCTGTCTCTGTCTCTGTCTCTGTCTCTGTCTCTGTCTCTGTGTCTCTGTCTCGGAGTCTCTCTCTCTGTGTCCCTGTCCCTGTGTCTCTGTCTCTGTGTCTCTGCCTCTGTCTCTGTCTCTGTGTCTATGCCTCTGTTTCTCTCTCCTTGTGTCACGGTCTCTGTGTTTCTGTCTCTGTGTCTCTGTCTCTGTGTCTCTGTCTCTGTGTCTCTGTCTCTGTGTCTCTGTCTCTGTGTCTCTGTCTCTGTGTCTCTGTCTCTGTGTCTCTGTCTCTGTGTCTCTGTCTCTGTGTATCTGTCTCTGTGTCTCTGTCTCTGTGTCTCTGTCTGTGTTTCTGTTTCTCTTTCTCTGTGTCTCTGTCTCTGTGTCTCTGTCCCTGTATCTCCGTCTCTGTGTCTCTGTCTCTGTGTCTCTGTCTCTGTGTCTCTGTCTCTGTGTCTCTGTCTCTGTGTCTCTGCCTCTGTGTCTCTGCCTCTGTGTCTCTCTCTCTGTGTCGCTGTCTCTGTGTCTCTGTCTCTGTGTATCTGTCTCTGTGTCTCTGTCTCTGTCTCTGTCTCTGTCTCTGTGTCTCTGTCTCTGTGTCTCTGTCTCTGTGTCTCTGTCTCTGTGTCTCTGTCTCTGTGTCTCTGTCTCTGTGTCTCTGTCTCTGAGTCTCTCTCTCTGTGTCCCTGTCCCCCTGTCTCTGTCTCTGTGTCTCTGTTTCTGTGTATCTGCCTCTGTGACTCTGTCTCTGTGTCTCTGTCTCTGTGTCTCTGTCTCTGTGTCTCTGTCTCTGTCTCTGTCTCTGTCTCTGTGTCTATGTCTCTGTTTCTCTCTCCCTGTGTCAAGGTCTCTGTGTTTCTGTCTCTGCGTCTCTGTGTCTCTGTCTCTGTGTCTCTGTCTCTATGTCTCTGTCTCTGTCTCTGTTTCTCATTCTCTGTGTCTCTGTCTCTGTGTCTCTGTCTCTGTCTCTGTCTCTGTCTCTGTTTCTCTTTCTCTGTGTCTCTGTCTCTGTGTCTCTGTCCCTGTATCTCCGTCTCTGTGTCTCTGTCTCCGTCCCTGTGTGTCTGTCTCTGTGTCTCTGTCTCCGTGTCTCCGTCCCTGTGTCTCTGTCTCTGTCTCTGTGCCTCTATCTCTGTGTATCTGTCTCTGTGTCTCTGTCTCCGTGTCTCTGCCTCAGTGTCTCTGTCTCATTTTTTCTCTGTCTCTGTGTCTCTGTCTCCGTCTCTGTGTCTCGGTCTATGTGTCTCTGTCTCTGTGCCTCTGCCTCTGAGTCTATGCCTCTGTATCTGTCTCTCCGTCTCTGTGTCTCTGCCTCCGTGTCTCTGTCTCTGTGTCTCTGTCTCTCTGTCTCTGTCTCTCTCTCTCTGTGTCTCTGTCTCTGTGTCTCTGTCTCTGTGTCTCTGTCTCTGTGTCTCTGTCTCTGTGTCTCTGTCTCTGTGTCTCTGTCTCTGTGTCTCCGTCTCTGTGTCTCTGTCTCTGTGTCTCTGTCTCTGTGTCTCTGTCTCTGTGTCTCTGTCTCTGTGTCTCTGTCTCTGTGTCTCTGTCTCTGTCTCTGTCTCTGTCTCTGTGTTTCTGTCTCTGCGTCTCTGTGTCCCTGTCTCTGTGTATCTGTCTCTGTGTCTCTGTCTCTGTGTCTCTGTGTCTATGTCTCTATCTCTCTCTCTCCGTGTCTCTGTCTCTGTGCCTCTGTCTCTGTGTCTATGCCTCTGTCCGCGTGTCTCTGTACCTGTGTCTCCGTCTCTGTGTGTCGGTCTCTATGTCTCTGTCTCTGTGTCTCCGCCTGTGTGTCTCTGTCTCGATGTCTCTTTCCGTGTGTCTCCGTCTCTGTGTCACTCTCTGTGTATCTGTGTCTCTGTGTCTGTGTCACCGTGTCCCTGTCTCCGTCCCTATGTCTCTGTCTCTGTGTCTCTGTCTCTATGTCCATGTCTCTGTGTCTCTATCTCTGTGTCTCTGTCCTTGTGCCTCTGTCTCTGTGTCTCTGTCTCTATGTGTCTGTCTCTGTCTCTGTTTCTCTTTCTCTGTCTGTCTGTCTCTGTGTCTCTGCCTCCGTGTCTCTGTCTCTGTGTCTCCGTCTCTCTGTCTCTCTGTCCCTGTCTCTTTCTCTGTGTGTCTCTGTCTCTGTGTCCCTGTCTCTGTGTCTATGCCTCTGTCCGTGTGTCTCTGTGCCTGTGTCCCCGTCTCTGTGTGTCGGTCTCTGTGTCTCTGCCTCTGTGTCTCTGTCTCGGTGTCTCTGTCCCTGTGTCACTGTCCCTCTGACTCTGTCTCTGTGTCACTGTGTCTGAATCTCTGTCTGTGTGTCTCTGTCTCTGTGTCTCTGCCTCTGCGTCTCTGTCTCTGTGTCTCTGTCTCTGTGTCTCTGTCTCTGTGTCTCTGCCTCTGTGTCTCTGTCTCTGTGTCTCTGTCTCTGTGTTTCTCTCTTTATGTATCTGCCTCTGTGTCTCTGTCTCTGTGTCTCTGTCTCTGTGTCTCTGTCTCTGTGTCTCTGTCTCTGTGTCTCTGTCTCTGTGTCTCTGTCTCTGTGTCTCTGTCTCTGTGTCTCTGCCTCTATGTCCATGTCTCTGTGTCCCTATCTCTGTGTCTCTGTCTCTGTGTCTCTGTCTCTGTGAATCTGTCTCTGTGTTTCAGTCTCTGTGTCTCTGTCCTTGTGTCTCCGCCTCTGTGTCTCTGTCTCTCTCACTATGTCTCGGCCTCTGTGTATCTGCCTCTGCGTCTCTGTCTCTGTGTCTCTGTCTCCGTGTCTCTGTCTCGGTGTCTCTGTCTCTGTGTCACTGTCTCTGTGTCTCTGCGGCTCTGTCTCTTTGTCTCTTTCTCTGTGTCTCTGTACCTGTGTCTCTGTCTCTGTGTCTCTGCCTCTGTCTCTGTCTCTGTCTCTGTGTCTATGCCTCTGTTTCTCTCTCCTTGTGTCACGGTCTCTGTGTTTCTGTCTCTGTGTCTCTGTCTCTGTGTCTCTGTCTCCGTGTCTCTGTCTCGGTCTCTCTGTCTCTGTGTCACTGTCTCTGTGTCTCTGCGTCTCTGTCTCTTTGTCTCTTTCTCTGTGCCTCTGTCCCTGTGTCTCTGTCTCTGTGTCTCTGCCTCTGTCTCTGTCTCTGTGTCTATGTCTCTGTTTCTCTCTCCTTGTGTCACGGTCTCTGTGTTTCTGTCTCTGTGTCTCTGTGTCTCTGTCTCTGTGTCTCTGTCTCTGTTTCTGTTTCTCTTTCTCTGTGTCTCTGTCTCTGTGTCTCTGTCCCTGTATCTCCGTCTCTGTGTTTCTCTCTCTGTGAGTCTGGCTCTGTGTCCCTGTCTCTGTGTCTATGTCTCTGTTTCTCTGTCCCTGTGTCACGGTCTCTGTGTCTCTGTCTCTGCGTCTCCGTGTCTCTGTCTCTGTATCTCTGTCTCGGTGTCCCTGTCTCTGTGTCTCTGTCTCTGTGTCTCGGTCTCTGTGTCTCTGTCTCTGTGTCTCTGTCTCTGTGTCTCTGTCTCTGTGTCTCTGTCTCTGCGTCTCTGTCTCTGTGTCTCTGTCTCTGTGTCTCTGCCTCTGTGTCTCCTTCTCTGTGTCACTGTCCCTCTGACTCTGTCTCTGTGTCACTGTGTCTGAATCTCTGTCTCTGTGTCTCTGTCTCTGAGTCTCTCTCTCTGAGTCCCTGTCCCTCTGTCTCTGTCTCAGTGTCTCTGTTTCTGTGTATCTGGCTCTGTGACTCTGTCTCTCTCTCGGTCTCTGTTTCTCTTTCTCTGTGTCTCTGTCTCTGTGTCTCTACACCTGTGTCTCCTTCTCTGTGTTTCTCTCTCTGTGTCTCTGTCTCTGTTTCTCTTTCTCTGTGTGTCTGTCTCTGTGTCTCTATACCTGTGTCTCCTTCTCTGTGTTTCTCTGTCTGTGTCTCCGTCTCTGTGTCCCTGTCTGTGTGTCTCCGTCTCTGTGTCTCTGTCTCTGTGTCTCTCTCTCTGTGTCTCTGTCTCTGTGTCTCTGTCTCTGTGACTCTGTCTCTCTCTCGGTCTCTGTTTCTCTGTCTCTGCGTCTCTGTCTCTGTGTCTCTGTCTCTGTGTCTCTGTCTCTGTGTCACTGTCTCTGAATCTCTGTCTCTGTGTCTCTGTCTCTGAGACTCTGTCTCTGTGCCTCTGTCTCTGTGTATCTGTCTCTGTGTCTCTGTCTCTGTGTCTCCGTCACTGTCTCTGTGTCTCTGTCTCTGAGTCTCTGTCTCTTAATCTCTGTCTCTGTGTCTCTGTCTCTGTGTCTCTGTCTCTGTGTCTCCGTCTCTGTGTCTCTGTCTCTGTGTCTCTGTCTCTGTGTCTCTGTGTCTCTGTCTGTGTGTCTCTGTCTCTGTGTCTCCGTCACTGTCTCTGTGTCTCTGTCTCTGAGTCTCTGTCTCTTAATCTCTGTCTCTGTGTCTGTGTCTCTGTGTCTCTGTCTCTGTGTCTCCGTCTCTGTGTCTCTGTCTCTGTGTCTCTGTCTCTGTGTCTCTGTGTCTCTGTCTCTGTGTCTCTGTCTCTGTGTCTCTGTCTCTGTGTCTCTATCTCTGTGTCTCTGTCTCCGTGTCTCGGTCTCTGTGTCTCTGTCTCTGTGTGTCTGTCTCTGTGTATCTGTCTCTGTGTCTCTGTCTCTGTGTCTCTGTCTCTATGTCTCTGTCTCTGTCTCTGTCTCTCTTTCTCTGTGTCTCCGTTTCTGTGTCTCTGTCTCCGTCCCTGTGTGTCTGTCTCTGTGTCTCTGTCTCCGTGTCTCCGTCCCTGTGTCTCTGTCACTGTCTCTTTGCCTCTGTCTCTGTGTATCTGTCTCTGTGTCTCTGTCTCCGTGTCTCTGCCTCAGTGTCTCTGTCTCTTTTTCTCTGTCTCTGTGTCTCTGCCTCCGTCTCTGTGTCTCGGTCTATGTGTCCCTCTCTCCGTGCCTCTGCCTCCGTGTCTCTGCCTCAGTGTCTCTGTCCCTTTTTTCTCTGCCACTGTGTCTCTGTCTCCGTCTCTGTGTCTCGGTCTATGTGTCTCTGTCTCTGTGCCTCTGCCTCTGTGCGTATGCCTCTGTCTCTGTCTCTCTGTCTCTGTCTCTCTGCCTCCGTGTCTCTGTCTCTGTGTCTCTGTCTCTCTGTCTCTGTCTCTCTCTCTCTGTGTCTCTGTCTCTGTGTCCCTGTCTCTGTGTCTATGCCTCTGTCCGTGTGTCTCCGTCTCTGTGTGTCGATCTCTATGTCTCTGCCTCTGTGTCTCTGATTCGGTGTCTCTGTCCCTGTGTCACTGTCCCTCTGACTCTGTCTCTGTGTCACTGTGTCTGAATCTCTTTCTCTGTGTCTCTGTCTCTGTGTCTCTGTCTCTGTGTCTCTGTCTCTGTGTCTCTGTCTCTGTGTCTCTGTCTCTGTGTCTCTGCCTCTGTGTCTCTGTCTCTGTGTCTCTGTCTCTGTGTCGCTGTCTCTGTGTCTCTGTCTCTGTGTATCTGTCTCTGTGTATCTGTCTCTGTGTCTCTGTCTCTGTCTCTGTCTCTGTCTCTGTGTCTACGTCTCTGTTTCTCTCTCCCTGTGTCACGGTCTCTGTGTTTCTGTCTCTGCGTCTCTGTGTCTCTGTCTCTGTGTATCTGTCCTGTATCTCCATCTCTGTGTCTCTGTCTCTGTGTCTCTGTCTCTGTGTCTCTGTCTCGGTGTCTCTGTCCCTGTGTCCCCTCCTCTGTGTCACTGTCTCTGTGTCTCTGTCTCCGTGTCTCTGTCTCTGTGCCTCTGTCTCTGTGTCTCTGTCTCTGTGTCTCTGTCTCTGTGTCTCTGTCTCTGTGTCTCTGCCTCTGTGTCTCTGTCTCTGTCTCTGTCTCTGTGTCTCTGTCTCTGTGTCTCTGTCTCTGTGTCTCTGTCTCTGTGTCTCTGTCTCTGTGTCTCTGTCTCTTTGTCTCTGTCTCTGTGTCTCTGTCTCTGTGTCTCTGTCCCTGTGTCTCTGTCTCTTTGTCTCTGTCTCTGTGTCTCTGTCTCTGTGCCTCTGTCTCTGTCTCTGTGTCTCTGTCTCTGTCTCTGTCTCTGTCTCTGTCTCTGTCTCTGTCTCTGTCTCTGTCTCTGTCTCTGTCTCTGTCTCTGTCTCTGTCTCTGTGTCTCCGTCTCTGTGTCACTGTCTGTGTGTCTCTGTCTCTGTGTCTGTGTCACCGTGTCCCTGTCTCCGTCCTTATGTCTGTCTCTGTGTCTCTGTCTCTGTGAATCTGCCTCTGTGTTTCTGTCTCTGTGTCTCTGGCCCTGTGTCTCTGTCTCTGTGTCTCTGTCTCTGTGTCACTGTCTCTGAATCTCTGTCTCTGTGTCTCTGTCTCTGAGACTCTGTCTCTGTGCCTCTGTCTCTGTGTATCTGTCTCTGTGTCTCTGTCTCTGTGTCTCCGTCACTGTCTCTGTGTCACTGTCTCTGAGTCTCTGTCTCTTAATCTCTGTCTCTGTGTCTCTATCTCTGTCTCTGTGGCTCTGTCTCTGTGTCTCCGTCTCTGTGTCTCTGTCTCTGTGTCTCTGTCTCTGTGTCTCTGTGTCTCTGTCTCTGTGTCTCTGTCTCTGTGTCTCTGTCTCTGTGTCTCTGTCTCTGTGTCTCTGTCTCTGTGTCTCTGTCTCTGTGTCTCTGTCTCCGTGTCTCTGTCTCCGTGTCTCTGTCTCTGTGTCTCTGTCTCTGTGTCCCTGTCTCTGTGTCTCTGTCTCTGTGTCTCTGTCTCTGTGTCTCTGTCTCTGTGGCTCTGTCTCTGTGTCTCTGTCTCTGTGTCTCTGTCTGTGTGTCTCTGTCTCTGTGTCCCTGTCTCTGTGTCTCTGTCTCTATGTCCATGTCTCTGTGTCTCTGTCTCTGTGTCTCTGTCTCTGTGTCTCTGTCTCTGTGTCTCTATCTCTGTGTCTCTGTCTCCGTGTCTCGGTCTCTGTGTCTCTGTCTCTGTGTCTCTGTCTCTGTGTCCCTGTCTCTGTGTCTCTGTCTCTGTGTCTCTGTCTCTGTGTCTCTGTCTCTGCGTCTCTGTCTCTGTGTCTCTGTCTCTGTGTCTCTGTCTCTGTGTCTCTGTCTCTGTCTCTGTGTCTCTGCCTCTGTGTCTCTGTCTCTGTCTCTGTGTCTCTGTCTCTGTGTTTCTCTCTTTATGTATCTGTCTCTGTGTCTCTGTCTCTGTGAATCTGTCTCTGAGTCTCTGTCTCTGTGTCTCCGTCTCTGTGTCTCGGTCTATGCGTCTCTGTCTCTGTGCCTCTGCCTCTGTGTCTATGCCTCTGTCTCTGTCTCTCTGTCTCTGTGTCTCTGCCTCCGTGTCTCTGTCTCTGTGTCTCTGTCTCTGCGTCTCTGTCTCTGTGTCTCTGTCTCTGTGTCTCTGTCTCTGTGTCACTGTCTCTGAATCTCTGTCTCTGTGTCTCTGTCTCTGAGACTCTGTCTCTGTGCCTCTGTCTCTGTGTATCTGTCTCTGTGTCTCTGTCTCTGTGTCTCCGTCACTGTCTCTGTGTCTCTGTCTCTGAGTCTCTGTCTCTTAATCTCTGTCTCTGTGTCTCTGTCTCTGTGTCTCTGTCTCTGTGTCTCCGTCTCTGTGTCTCTGTCTCTGTGTCTCTGTCTCTGTGTCTCTGTGTCTCTGTCTGTGTGTCTCTGTCTCTGTGTCTCCGTCACTGTCTCTGTGTCTCTGTCTCTGAGTCTCTGTCTCTTAATCTCTGTCTCTGTGTCTGTGTCTCTGTGTCTCTGTCTCTGTGTCTCTGTGTCTCTGTCTCTGTGTCTCTGTCTCTGTGTCTCTGTCTCTGTGTCTCTGTCTCCGTGTCTCGGTCTCTGTGTCTCTGTCTCTGTGTCTCTGTCTCTGTGTCTCTGTCTCTGTGTCTCTGTCTCTGTGTCTCTGTCTCTGTGTCTCTGTCTCTGTGTCTCTGTCTCTGCGTCTCTGTCTCTGTGTCTCTGTCTCTGTGTCTCTGTCTCTGTGTCTCTGTCTCTGTGTCTCTGCCTCTGTGTCTCTGTCTCTGTGTCTCTGTCTCTGTGTTTCTCTCTTTGTGTATCTGTCTCTGTGTCTCTGTCTCTGTGAATCTGTCTCTGAGTCTCTGTCTCTGTGTCTCCGTCTCTGTGTCTCGGTCTATGCGTCTCTGCCTCTGTGTCTCCTTCTCTGTGTCACTGTCCCTCTGACTCTGTCTCTGTGTCACTGTGTCTGAATCTCTGTCTCTGTGTCTCTGTCTCTGAGTCTCTCTCTCTGAGTCCCTGTCCCTCTGTCTCTGTCTCTGTGTCTCTGTTTCTGTGTATCTGGCTCTGTGACTCTGTCTCTCTCTCGGTCTCTGTTTCTCTTTCTTTGTGTCTCTGTCTCTGTGTCTCTACACCTGTGTCTCCTTCTCTGTGTTTCTCTCTCTGTGTCTCTGTCTCTGTTTCTCTTTCCCTGTGTGTCTGTCTCTGTGTCTCTATACCTGTGTCTCCTTCTCTGTGTTTCTCTGTCTGTGTCTCCGTCTCTGTGTCCCTGTCTGTGTGTCTCTGTCTCTGTGTCTCTGTCTCTGTGTCTCTGTCTCTGTGTCTCTGTCTCTGTGTCTCTCTCTCTGCGTCTCTGTCTCTGTGTCTCTGTCTCTGTGACTCTGTCTCTCTCTCGGTCTCTGTTTCTCTTTCTCTGTGTCTCTGTCTCTGTGTCTCTACACCTGTGTCTCCTTCTCTGTGTTTCTCTCTCTGTGTCTCTGTCTCTGTTTCTCTTTCTCTGTGTGTCTGTCTCTGTGTCTCTATACCTGTGTCTCCTTCTCTGTGTTTCTCTGTCTGTGTCTCCGTCTCTGTGTCCCTGTCTCTGTGTCTCTGTCTCTGTGTCTCTGTCTCTGTGTCTCTGTCTCTGTGTCTCTGTCTCTGTGTCTCTCTCTCTGTATCTCTGTCTCTGTGTCTCTGTCTCCGTGTCTCCGTCTCTATATCTCTGTCTCTCTGACTCTGTCTCTGCGTCACTGTCTCTGAATCTCCGTCTCTGTGTCTCGGTCTATGTGTCTCTGTCTCTGTGTCTCTGTCTCTGTGTCTGTGTCCCTGTCTCTGTGTCTCTGTCTCTGTCTCTGTGTCTCTGTCTCTGTGTCTGTGTCTCTGTGTCTCTGTCTCTGTGTCTCTGTCTCTGTCTCTGTGTCTCTGTCTCTGTGTCTCTGTCTCTGTGTCTCTGTCACTGTGTCTCTGTCTCTGTGTCTCTGTCTCTGTGTCTCCGTCTCTGTGTCCCTATCTCTGTGTCTCTGTCTCTGTGCCTCTGTCTCTGTGTCTCTGTCTCTCTGAATCTGTCTCTGTGTTTCAGTCTCTGTGTCTCTGTCCTTGTGTCTCCGGCTCTCTCACTTTGTCTCTGTCTCTGTGTCTCTGCCTCGGTGTCTCTGTCTCTGCGTCTCTGTCTCTGTGAATCTGTCTCTGTGACTCTGTGTCTCTGTCTCTGTCTCTGCCTCTGTCTCTGTCTCTGTCTCTGTCTCTGTCTCTGTCTCTGTCTCTGTCTCTGTCTCTGTCTCTGTCTCTGTCTCTGTCTCTGTCTCTGTCTCTGTCTCTGTGTCTCTGTCTCGGAGTCTCTCTCTCTGTGTCCCTGTCCCTGTGTCTCTGTCTCTGTGTCTCTGCCTCTGTCTCTGTCTCTGTGTCTATGCCTCTGTTTCTCTCTCCTTGTGTCACGGTCTCTGTGTTTCTGTCTCTGTGTCTCTGTCTCTGTGTCTCTGTCTCTGTGTCTCTGTCTCTGTGTCTCTGTCTCTGTGTCTCTGTCTCTGTGTCTCTGTCTCTGTGTCTCTGTCTCTGTGTCTCTGTCTCTGTGTCTCTGTCTCTGTGTCTCTGTCTGTGTTTCTGTTTCTCTTTCTCTGTGTCTCTGTCTCTGTGTCTCTGTCCCTGTATCTCCGTCTCTGTGTCTCGGTCTATGTGTCTCTGTCTCTGTGTCTCTGTCTCTGTGTCTGTGTCCCTGTCTCTGTGTCTCTGTCCTTGTGTCTCCGGCTCTCTCACTTTGTCTCTGTCTCTGTGTCTCTGTCTCTGTGTCTCTGTCTCTGTGTCTCTGCCTCTGTGTCTCTGATTCTGTGTCTCTCTCTCTGTGTCGCTGTCTCTGTGTCTCTGTCTCTGTGTATCTGTCTCTGTGTCTCTGTCTCTGTCTCTGTCTCTGTCTCTGTGTCTCTGTCTCTGTGTCTCTGTCTCTGTGTCTCTGTCTCTGCGTCACTGTCTCTGAATCTCCGTCTCTGTGTCTCGGTCTATGTGTCTCTGTCTCTGTGTCTCTGTCTCTGTGTCTGTGTCCCTGTGTCACTGTCTCTGAATCTCTGTCTCTGTGTCTCTGTCTCTGAGACTCTGTCTCTGTGCCTCTGTCTCTGTGTATCTGTCTCTGTGTCTCTGTCTCTGTGTCTGTGTCTCTGTGTCTCTGTCTCTGTGTCTCTGTCTCTGTCTCTGTGTCTCTGTCTCTGTGTGTCTGCCTCTGTGTCTCTGCCTCTGTGTCTCTCTCTCTGTGTCGCTGTCTCTGTGTCTCTGTCTCTGCGTCTCTGTCTCTGTGTCTCTGTCTCTGTGTCTCTGTCTCTGTGTCACTGTCTCTGAATCTCTGTCTCTGTGTCTCTGTCTCTGAGACTCTGTCTCTGTGCCTCTGTCTCTGTGTATCTGTCTCTGTGTCTCTGTCTCTGTGTCTCCGTCACTGTCTCTGTGTCTCTGTCTCTGAGACTCTGTCTCTTAATCTCTGTCTCTGTGTCTCTGTCTCTGTGTCTCCGTCTCTGTGTCTCTGTCTCTGTGTCTCTGTCTCTGTGTCTCTGTGTCTCTGTCTGTGTGTCTCTGTCTCTGTGTCTCCGTCACTGTCTCTGTGTCTCTGTCTCTGTGTCTCTGTCTCTGTGACTCTGTCTCTCTCTCGGTCTCTGTTTCTCTTTCTCTGTGTCTCTGTCTCTGTGTCTCTACACCTGTGTCTCCTTCTCTGTGTTTCTCTCTCTGTGTCTCTGTCTCTGTTTCTCTTTCTCTGTGTGTCTGTCTCTGTGTCTCTATACCTGTGTCTCCTTCTCTGTGTTTCTCTGTCTGTGTCTCCGTCTCTGTGTCCCTGTCTCTGTGTCTCTGTCTCTGTGTCTCTGTCTCTGTGTCCCTGTCTCTGTGTCTCTGTCTCTGTGTCTCTGTCTCTGTGTCTCTGTCTCTGTGGCTCTGTCTCTGTGTCTCTGTCTCTGTGTCTCTGTCTGTGTGTCTCTGTCTCTGTGTCCCTGTCTCTGTGTCTCTGTCTCTATGTCCATGTCTCTGTGTCTCTGTCTCTGTGTCTCTGTCTCTGTGTCTCTGTCTCTGTGTCTCTATCTCTGTGTCTCTGTCTCCGTGTCTCGGTCTCTGTGTCTCTGTCTCTGTGTCTCTGTCTCTGTGTCCCTGTCTCTGTGTCTCTGTCTCTGTGTCTCTGTCTCTGTGTCTCTGTCTCTGCGTCTCTGTCTCTGTGTCTCTGTCTCTGTGTCTCTGTCTCTGTGTCTCTGTCTCTGTCTCTGTGTCTCTGCCTCTGTGTCTCTGTCTCTGTCTCTGTGTCTCTGTCTCTGTGTTTCTCTCTTTATGTATCTGTCTCTGTGTCTCTGTCTCTGTGAATCTGTCTCTGAGTCTCTGTCTCTGTGTCTCCGTCTCTGTGTCTCGGTCTATGCGTCTCTGTCTCTGTGCCTCTGCCTCTGTGTCTATGCCTCTGTCTCTGTCTCTCTGTCTCTGTGTCTCTGCCTCCGTGTCTCTGTCTCTGTGTCTCTGTCTCTGCGTCTCTGTCTCTGTGTCTCTGTCTCTGTGTCTCTGTCTCTGTGTCACTGTCTCTGAATCTCTGTCTCTGTGTCTCTGTCTCTGAGACTCTGTCTCTGTGCCTCTGTCTCTGTGTATCTGTCTCTGTGTCTCTGTCTCTGTGTCTCCGTCACTGTCTCTGTGTCTCTGTCTCTGAGTCTCTGTCTCTTAATCTCTGTCTCTGTGTCTCTGTCTCTGTGTCTCTGTCTCTGTGTCTCCGTCTCTGTGTCTCTGTCTCTGTGTCTCTGTCTCTGTGTCTCTGTGTCTCTGTCTGTGTGTCTCTGTCTCTGTGTCTCCGTCACTGTCTCTGTGTCTCTGTCTCTGAGTCTCTGTCTCTTAATCTCTGTCTCTGTGTCTGTGTCTCTGTGTCTCTGTCTCTGTGTCTCTGTGTCTCTGTCTCTGTGTCTCTGTCTCTGTGTCTCTGTCTCTGTGTCTCTGTCTCCGTGTCTCGGTCTCTGTGTCTCTGTCTCTGTGTCTCTGTCTCTGTGTCTCTGTCTCTGTGTCTCTGTCTCTGTGTCTCTGTCTCTGTGTCTCTGTCTCTGCGTCTCTGTCTCTGTGTCTCTGTCTCTGTGTCTCTGTCTCTGTGTCTCTGTCTCTGTGTCTCTGCCTCTGTGTCTCTGTCTCTGTGTCTCTGTCTCTGTGTTTCTCTCTTTGTGTATCTGTCTCTGTGTCTCTGTCTCTGTGAATCTGTCTCTGAGTCTCTGTCTCTGTGTCTCCGTCTCTGTGTCTCGGTCTATGCGTCTCTGCCTCTGTGTCTCCTTCTCTGTGTCACTGTCCCTCTGACTCTGTCTCTGTGTCACTGTGTCTGAATCTCTGTCTCTGTGTCTCTGTCTCTGAGTCTCTCTCTCTGAGTCCCTGTCCCTCTGTCTCTGTCTCTGTGTCTCTGTTTCTGTGTATCTGGCTCTGTGACTCTGTCTCTCTCTCGGTCTCTGTTTCTCTTTCTTTGTGTCTCTGTCTCTGTGTCTCTACACCTGTGTCTCCTTCTCTGTGTTTCTCTCTCTGTGTCTCTGTCTCTGTTTCTCTTTCCCTGTGTGTCTGTCTCTGTGTCTCTATACCTGTGTCTCCTTCTCTGTGTTTCTCTGTCTGTGTCTCCGTCTCTGTGTCCCTGTCTGTGTGTCTCTGTCTCTGTGTCTCTGTCTCTGTGTCTCTGTCTCTGTGTCTCTGTCTCTGTGTCTCTCTCTCTGCGTCTCTGTCTCTGTGTCTCTGTCTCTGTGACTCTGTCTCTCTCTCGGTCTCTGTTTCTCTTTCTCTGTGTCTCTGTCTCTGTGTCTCTACACCTGTGTCTCCTTCTCTGTGTTTCTCTCTCTGTGTCTCTGTCTCTGTTTCTCTTTCTCTGTGTGTCTGTCTCTGTGTCTCTATACCTGTGTCTCCTTCTCTGTGTTTCTCTGTCTGTGTCTCCGTCTCTGTGTCCCTGTCTCTGTGTCTCTGTCTCTGTGTCTCTGTCTCTGTGTCTCTGTCTCTGTGTCTCTGTCTCTGTGTCTCTCTCTCTGTATCTCTGTCTCTGTGTCTCTGTCTCCGTGTCTCCGTCTCTATATCTCTGTCTCTCTGACTCTGTCTCTGCGTCACTGTCTCTGAATCTCCGTCTCTGTGTCTCGGTCTATGTGTCTCTGTCTCTGTGTCTCTGTCTCTGTGTCTGTGTCCCTGTCTCTGTGTCTCTGTCTCTGTCTCTGTGTCTCTGTCTCTGTGTCTGTGTCTCTGTGTCTCTGTCTCTGTGTCTCTGTCTCTGTCTCTGTGTCTCTGTCTCTGTGTCTCTGTCTCTGTGTCTCTGTCACTGTGTCTCTGTCTCTGTGTCTCTGTCTCTGTGTCTCCGTCTCTGTGTCCCTATCTCTGTGTCTCTGTCTCTGTGCCTCTGTCTCTGTGTCTCTGTCTCTCTGAATCTGTCTCTGTGTTTCAGTCTCTGTGTCTCTGTCCTTGTGTCTCCGGCTCTCTCACTTTGTCTCTGTCTCTGTGTCTCTGCCTCGGTGTCTCTGTCTCTGCGTCTCTGTCTCTGTGAATCTGTCTCTGTGACTCTGTGTCTCTGTCTCTGTCTCTGCCTCTGTCTCTGTCTCTGTCTCTGTCTCTGTCTCTGTCTCTGTCTCTGTCTCTGTCTCTGTCTCTGTCTCTGTCTCTGTCTCTGTCTCTGTCTCTGTGTCTCTGTCTCGGAGTCTCTCTCTCTGTGTCCCTGTCCCTGTGTCTCTGTCTCTGTGTCTCTGCCTCTGTCTCTGTCTCTGTGTCTATGCCTCTGTTTCTCTCTCCTTGTGTCACGGTCTCTGTGTTTCTGTCTCTGTGTCTCTGTCTCTGTGTCTCTGTCTCTGTGTCTCTGTCTCTGTGTCTCTGTCTCTGTGTCTCTGTCTCTGTGTCTCTGTCTCTGTGTCTCTGTCTCTGTGTCTCTGTCTCTGTGTCTCTGTCTCTGTGTCTCTGTCTCTGTGTCTCTGTCTCTGTGTCTCTGTCTCTGTGTCTCTGTCTCTGTGTCTCTGTCTCTGTGTCTCTGTCTGTGTTTCTGTTTCTCTTTCTCTGTGTCTCTGTCTCTGTGTCTCTGTCCCTGTATCTCCGTCTCTGTGTCTCGGTCTATGTGTCTCTGTCTCTGTGTCTCTGTCTCTGTGTCTGTGTCCCTGTCTCTGTGTCTCTGTCCTTGTGTCTCCGGCTCTCTCACTTTGTCTCTGTCTCTGTGTCTCTGTCTCTGTGTCTCTGTCTCTGTGTCTCTGTCTCTGTGTCTCTGCCTCTGTGTCTCTGATTCTGTGTCTCTCTCTCTGTGTCGCTGTCTCTGTGTCTCTGTCTCTGTGTCTCCGTCTCTGTGTCTCTGTCTCTGTGTCTCTGTCTCTGTGTCTCTGTGTCTCTGTCTGTGTGTCTCTGTCTCTGTGTCTCCGTCACTGTCTCTGTGTCTCTGTCTCTGAGTCTCTGTCTCTTAATCTCTGTCTCTGTGTCTGTGTCTCTGTGTCTCTGTCTCTGTGTCTCCGTCTCTGTGTCTCTGTCTCTGTGTCTCTGTCTCTGTGTCTCTGTGTCTCTGTCTCTGTGTCTCTGTCTCTGTGTCTCCGTCTCTGTGTCTCTATCTCTGTGTCTCTGTCTCTGTGTCTCCGTCTCTGTGTCTCTGTCTCTGTGTCTCTGTCTCTGTGTCTCTGTGTCTCCGTCTGTGTGTCTCTGTCTCTGTGTCTCCGTCACTGTCTCTGTGTCTCTGTCTCTGAGTCTCTGTCTCTTAATCTCTGTCTCTGTGTCTGTGTCTCTGTGTCTCTGTCTCTGTGTCTCCGTCTCTGTGTCTCTGTCTCTGTGTCTCTGTCTCTGTGTCTCTGTGTCTCTGTGTCTCTGTGTCTCTGTCTCTGTGTCTCTGTCTCTGTGTCTCTGTCTCTGTGTCTCTATCTCTGTGTCTCTGTCTCCGTGTCTCGGTCTCTGTGTCTCTGTCTCTGTGTCTCTGTCTCTGTGTCTCTGTCTCTGTGTCTCTGTCTCTGTGTCTCTGTCTCTGTGTCTCTGTCTCAGTGTCTCTGTCTCTGCGTCTCTGTCTCTGTGTCTCTGTCTCTGTGTCTCTGTCTCTGTGTCTCTGTCTCTGTGTCTCTGCCTCTGTGTCTCTGTCTCTGTGTCTCTGTCTCTGTGTTTCTCTCTTTGTGTATCTGTCTCTGTGTCTCTGTCTCTGTGAATCTGTCTCTGAGTCTCTGTCTCTGTGTCTCCGTCTCTGTGTCTCGGTCTATGCGTCTCTGTCTCTGTGCCTCTGCCTCTGTGTCTATGCCTCTGTCTCTGTCTCTCTGTCTCTGTGTCTCTGCCTCCGTGTCTCTGTCTCTGTGTCTCTGTCTCTGCGTCTCTGTCTCTGTGTCTCTGTCTCTGTGTCTCTGTCTCTGTTTCTCTGTCTCTGTGTCTCTGCCTCTGTGTCTCTGTCTCTGTGTCTCTGTCTCTGTGTTTCTCTCTTTATGTATCTGTCTCTGTGTCTCTGTCTCTGTGAATCTGTCTCTGAGTCTCTGTCTCTGTGTCTCCGTCTCTGTGTCTCGGTCTATGCGTCTCTGTCTCTGTGCCTCTGCCTCTGTGTCTATGCCTCTGTCTCTGTCTCTCTGTCTCTGTGTCCCTGCCTCCGTGTCTCTGTCTCTGTGTCTCTGTCTCTCCGTCTCTGTATCTCTCTCACTGTGTCTCTGTCTCTGTGTCCCTGTCTCTGTGTTTATGCCTCTGTCCGTGTGTCTCCGTACCTGCGTCTCCGTGTCTGTGTGTCGGTCTCTGTGTCTCTGCCTCTGTGTCTCCTTCTCTGTGTCACTGTCCCTCTGACTCTGTCTCTGTGTCACTGTGTCTGAATCTCTGTCTCTGTGTCTCTGTCTCTGAGTCTCTCTCTCTGAGTCCCTGTCCCTCTGTCTCTGTCTCTGTGTCTCTGTTGCTGTGTATCTGGCTCTGTGACTCTGTCTCTCTCTCGGTCTCTGTTTCTCTTTCTTTGTGTCTCTGTCTCTGTGTCTCTACACCTGTGTCTCCTTCTCTGTGTTTCTCTCTCTGTGTCTCTGTCTCTGTTTCTCTTTCCCTGTGTGTCTGTCTCTGTGTCTCTATACCTGTGTCTCCTTCTCTGTGTTTCTCTGTCTGTGTCTCCGTCTCTGTGTCCCTGTCTGTGTGTCTCTGTCTCTGTGTCTCTGTCTCTGTGTCTCTGTCTCTGTGTCTCTGTCTCTGTGTCTCTCTCTCTGTGTCTCTGTCTCTGTGTCTCTGTCTCTGTGACTCTGTCTCTCGCTCGGTCTCTGTTTCTCTTTCTCTGTGTCTCTGTCTCTGTGTCTCTACACCTGTGTCTCCTTCTCTGTGTTTCTCTCTCTGTGTCTCTGTCTCTGTTTCTCTTTCTCTGTGTGTCTGTCTCTGTGTCTCTATACCTGTGTCTCCTTCTCTGTGTTTCTCTGTCTGTGTCTCCGTCTCTGTGTCCCTGTCTCTGTGTCTCTGTCTCTGTGTCTCTGTCTCTGTGTCTCTGTCTCTGTGTCTCTGTCCCTGTGTCTCTCTCTCTGTATCTCTGTCTCTGTGTCTCTGTCTCCGTGTCTCCGTCTCTATATCTCTGTCTCTCTGACTCTGTCTCTGCGTCACTGTCTCTGAATCTCCGTCTCTGTGTCTCGGTCTATGTGTCTCTGTCTCTGTGTCTCTGTCTCTGTGTCTGTGTCCCTGTCTATGTGTCTCTGTCTCTGTCTCTGTGTCTCTGTCTCTGTGTCTGTGTCTCTGTGTCTCTGTCTCTGTGTCTCTGTCTCTGTCTCTGTGTCTCTGTCTCTGTGTCTCTGTCTCTGTGTCTCTGTCACTGTGTCTCTGTCTCTGTGTCTCTGTCTCTGTGTCTCCGTCTCTGTGTCCCTATCTCTGTGTCTCTGTCTCTGTGCCTCTGTCTCTGTGTCTCTGTCTCTCTGAATCTGTCTCTGTGTTTCAGTCTCTGTGTCTCTGTCCTTGTGTCTCCGGCTCTCTCACTTTGTCTCTGTCTCTGTGTCTCTGCCTCGGTGTCTCTGTCTCTGCGTCTCTGTCTCTGTGAATCTGTCTCTGTGACTCTGTGTCTCTGTCTCTGTCTCTGCCTCTGTCTCTGTCTCTGTCTCTGTCTCTGTCTCTGTCTCTGTCTCTGTCTCTGTCTCTGTCTCTGTCTCTGTCTCTGTGTCTCTGTCTCGGAGTCTCTCTCTCTGTGTCCCTGTCCCTGTGTCTCTGTCTCTGTGTCTCTGCCTCTGTCTCTGTCTCTGTGTCTATGCCTGTGTTTCTCTCTCCTTGTGTCACGGTCTCTGTGTTTCTGTCTCTGTGTCTCTGTCTCTGTGTCTCTGTCTCTGTATCTCTGTCTCTGTGTCTCTGTCTCCGTGTCTCCGTCTCTATATCTCTGTCTCTCCGACTCTGTCTCTGCGTCACTGTCTCTGAATCTCCGTCTCTGTGTCTCGGTCTATGTGTCTCTGTCTCTGTGTCTCTGTCTCTGTGTCTGTGTCCCTGTCTATGTGTCTCTGTCTCTGTCTCTGTGTCTCTGTCTCTGTGTCTGTGTCTCTGTGTCTCTGTCTCTGTGTCTCTGTCTCTGTCTCTGTGTCTCTGTCTCTGTGTCTCTGTCTCTGTGTCTCTGTCACTGTGTCTCTGTCTCTGTGTCTCTGTCTCTGTGTCTCCGTCTCTGTGTCCCTATCTCTGTGTCTCTGTCTCTGTGCCTCTGTCTCTGTGTCTCTGTCTCTCTGAATCTGTCTCTGTGTTTCAGTCTCTGTGTCTCTGTCCTTGTGTCTCCGGCTCTCTCACTTTGTCTCTGTCTCTGTGTCTCTGCCTCGGTGTCTCTGTCTCTGCGTCTCTGTCTCTGTGAATCTGTCTCTGTGACTCTGTGTCTCTGTCTCTGTCTCTGCCTCTGTCTCTGTCTCTGTCTCTGTCTCTGTCTCTGTCTCTGTCTCTGTCTCTGTCTCTGTCTCTGTGTCTCTGTCTCGGAGTCTCTCTCTCTGTGTCCCTGTCCCTGTGTCTCTGTCTCTGTGTCTCTGCCTCTGTCTCTGTCTCTGTGTCTATGCCTCTGTTTCTCTCTCCTTGTGTCACGGTCTCTGTGTTTCTGTCTCTGTGTCTCTGTCTCTGTGTCTCTGTCTCTGTGTCTCTGTCTCTGTGTCTCTGTCTCTGTGTCTCTGTCTCTGTGTCTCTGTCTCTGTGTCTCTGTCTCTGTGTATCTGTCTCTGTGTCTCTGTCTCTGTGTCTCTGTCTGTGTTTCTGTTTCTCTTTCTCTGTGTCTCTGTCTCTGTGTCTCTGTCCCTGTATCTCCGTCTCTGTGTCTCTGTCTCTGTGTCTCTGTCTCTGTGTCTCTGTCTCTGTGTCTCTGTCTCTGTGTCTCTGCCTCTGTGTCTCTGCCTCTGTGTCTCTCTCTCTGTGTCGCTGTCTCTGTGTCTCTGTCTCTGTGTATCTGTCTCTGTGTCTCTGTCTCTGTCTCTGTCTCTGTCTCTGTGTCTCTGTCTCTGTGTCTCTGTCTCTGTGTCTCTGTCTCTGTGTCTCTGTCTCTGAGTCTCTCTCTCTGTGTCCCTGTCCCCCTGTCTCTGTCTCTGTGTCTCTGTTTCTGTGTATCTGCCTCTGTGACTCTGTCTCTGTGTCTCTGTCTCTGTGTCTCTGTCTCTGTGTCTCTGTCTCTGTGTCTCTGTCTCTGTCTCTGTCTCTGTCTCTGTGTCTATGTCTCTGTTTCTCTCTCCCTGTGTCAAGGTCTCTGTGTTTCTGTCTCTGCGTCTCTGTGTCTCTGTCTCTGTGTCTCTGTCTCTATGTCTCTGTCTCTGTCTCTGTTTCTCATTCTCTGTGTCTCTGTCTCTGTGTCTCTGTCTCTGTCTCTGTCTCTGTCTCTGTTTCTCTTTCTCTGTGTCTCTGTCTCTGTGTCTCTGTCCCTGTATCTCCGTCTCTGTGTCTCTGTCTCCGTCCCTGTGTGTCTGTCTCTGTGTCTCTGTCTCCGTGTCTCCGTCCCTGTGTCTCTGTCTCTGTCTCTGTGCCTCTATCTCTGTGTATCTGTCTCTGTGTCTCTGTCTCCGTGTCTCTGCCTCAGTGTCTCTGTCTCATTTTTTCTCTGTCTCTGTGTCTCTGTCTCCGTCTCTGTGTCTCGGTCTATGTGTCTCTGTCTCTGTGCCTCTGCCTCTGAGTCTATGCCTCTGTATCTGTCTCTCCGTCTCTGTGTCTCTGCCTCCGTGTCTCTGTCTCTGTGTCTCTGTCTCTCTGTCTCTGTCTCTCTCTCTCTGTGTCTCTGTCTCTGTGTCTCTGTCTCTGTGTCTCTGTCTCTGTGTCTCTGTCTCTGTGTCTCTGTCTCTGTGTCTCTGTCTCTGTGTCTCCGTCTCTGTGTCTCTGTCTCTGTGTCTCTGTCTCTGTGTCTCTGTCTCTGTGTCTCTGTCTCTGTGTCTCTGTCTCTGTGTCTCTGTCTCTGTCTCTGTCTCTGTGTTTCTGTCTCTGCGTCTCTGTGTCCCTGTCTCTGTGTATCTGTCTCTGTGTCTCTGTCTCTGTGTCTCTGTGTCTATGTCTCTATCTCTCTCTCTCCGTGTCTCTGTCTCTGTGCCTCTGTCTCTGTGTCTATGCCTCTGTCCGCGTGTCTCTGTACCTGTGTCTCCGTCTCTGTGTGTCGGTCTCTATGTCTCTGTCTCTGTGTCTCCGCCTGTGTGTCTCTGTCTCGATGTCTCTTTCCGTGTGTCTCCGTCTCTGTGTCACTCTCTGTGTATCTGTGTCTCTGTGTCTGTGTCACCGTGTCCCTGTCTCCGTCCCTATGTCTCTGTCTCTGTGTCTCTGTCTCTATGTCCATGTCTCTGTGTCTCTATCTCTGTGTCTCTGTCCTTGTGCCTCTGTCTCTGTGTCTCTGTCTCTATGTGTCTGTCTCTGTCTCTGTTTCTCTTTCTCTGTCTGTCTGTCTCTGTGTCTCTGCCTCCGTGTCTCTGTCTCTGTGTCTCCGTCTCTCTGTCTCTCTGTCCCTGTCTCTTTCTCTGTGTGTCTCTGTCTCTGTGTCCCTGTCTCTGTGTCTATGCCTCTGTCCGTGTGTCTCTGTGCCTGTGTCCCCGTCTCTGTGTGTCGGTCTCTGTGTCTCTGCCTCTGTGTCTCTGTCTCGGTGTCTCTGTCCCTGTGTCACTGTCCCTCTGACTCTGTCTCTGTGTCACTGTGTCTGAATCTCTGTCTGTGTGTCTCTGTCTCTGTGTCTCTGCCTCTGCGTCTCTGTCTCTGTGTCTCTGTCTCTGTGTCTCTGTCTCTGTGTCTCTGCCTCTGTGTCTCTGTCTCTGTGTCTCTGTCTCTGTGTTTCTCTCTTTATGTATCTGCCTCTGTGTCTCTGTCTCTGTCAATCTGTCTCTGAGTCTCTGTCTCTGTGTCTCCGTCTCTGTGTCTCGGTCTATGTGTCTCTGTCTCTGTGCCTCTGCCTCTGTGTCTATTCCTCTGTCTCTGTCTCTCTGTCTCTGTGTCTCTGCCTCCGTGTCTCTGTCTCTGTGTCTCTGTCTCTCCGTCTTTGTCTCTCTCTCACTGTGTCTCTGTCTCTGTGTTTCAGTCTCTGTGTCTCTGTCCTTGTGTCTCCGGCTCTCTCACTTTGTCTCTGTCTCTGTGTCTCTGCCTCGGTGTCTCTGTCTCTGTGTCTCCGTCTCTGTGTCTCTGTCTCCGTCCCTGTGTGTCTGTCTCTGTGTCTCTGTCTCCGTGTCTCCGTCCCTGTGTCTCTGTCTCTGTCTCTGTGCCTCTATCTCTGTGTATCTGTCTCTGTGTCTCTGTCTCTGTGTCTCTGTCTCTGTGTCTCTGCCTCAGTGTCTCTGTCTCTTTTTTCTCTGTCTCTGTGTCTCTGTCTCTGTGTCTCTGTCTCCGTCTCTGTGTCTCGGTCTATGTGTCTCTGTCTCTGTGTCTCTGTCTCTGTGTCTCTGCCTCTGTGTCTCTGTCTCTGTGTCTCTGTCTCTGTGTCTCTGTCTCTGTGTCTCTGTCTCTGTGTCTCTGTCTCTGTGTCTCTGCCTCTATGTCCATGTCTCTGTGTCCCTATCTCTGTGTCTCTGTCTCTGTGTCTCTGTCTCTGTGAATCTGTCTCTGTGTTTCAGTCTCTGTGTCTCTGTCCTTGTGTCTCCGCCTCTGTGTCTCTGTCTCTCTCACTATGTCTCGGCCTCTGTGTATCTGCCTCTGCGTCTCTGTCTCTGTGTCTCTGTCTCCGTGTCTCTGTCTCGGTGTCTCTGTCTCTGTGTCACTGTCTCTGTGTCTCTGCGGCTCTGTCTCTTTGTCTCTTTCTCTGTGTCTCTGTACCTGTGTCTCTGTCTCTGTGTCTCTGCCTCTGCCTCTGTCTCTGTCTCTGTGTCTATGCCTCTGTTTCTCTCTCCTTGTGTCACGGTCTCTGTGTTTCTGTCTCTGTGTCTCTGTCTCTGTGTCTCTGTCTCCGTGTCTCTGTCTCGGTCTCTCTGTCTCTGTGTCACTGTCTCTGTGTCTCTGCGTCTCTGTCTCTTTGTCTCTTTCTCTGTGCCTCTGTCCCTGTGTCTCTGTCTCTGTGTCTCTGCCTCTGTCTCTGTCTCTGTGTCTATGTCTCTGTTTCTCTCTCCTTGTGTCACGGTCTCTGTGTTTCTGTCTCTGTGTCTCTGTGTCTCTGTCTCTGTGTCTCTGTCTCTGTTTCTGTTTCTCTTTCTCTGTGTCTCTGTCTCTGTGTCTCTGTCCCTGTATCTCCGTCTCTGTGTTTCTCTCTCTGTGAGTCTGGCTCTGTGTCCCTGTCTCTGTGTCTATGTCTCTGTTTCTCTCTCCCTGTGTCACGGTCTCTGTGTCTCTGTCTCTGCGTCTCCGTGTCTCTGTCTCTGTATCTCTGTCTCGGTGTCCCTGTCTCTGTGTCTCTGTCTCTGTGTCTCGGTCTCTGTGTCTCTGTCTCTGTGTCTCTGTCTCTGTGTCTCTGTCCCTCTGTCTCTGTCTCAGTGTCTCTGTTTCTGTGTATCTGGCTCTGTGACTCTGTCTCTCTCTCGGTCTCTGTTTCTCTTTCTCTGTGTCTCTGTCTCTGTGTCTCTACACCTGTGTCTCCTTCTCTGTGTTTCTCTCTCTGTGTCTCTGTCTCTGTTTCTCTTTCTCTGTGTGTCTGTCTCTGTGTCTCTATACCTGTGTCTCCTTCTCTGTGTTTCTCTGTCTGTGTCTCCGTCTCTGTGTCCCTGTCTGTGTGTCTCCGTCTCTGTGTCTCTGTCTCTGTGTCTCTCTCTCTGTGTCTCTGTCTCTGTGTCTCTGTCTCTGTGACTCTGTCTCTCTCTCGGTCTCTGTTTCTCTGTCTCTGCGTCTCTGTCTCTGTGTCTCTGTCTCTGTGTCTCTGTCTCTGTGTCACTGTCTCTGAATCTCTGTCTCTGTGTCTCTGTCTCTGAGACTCTGTCTCTGTGCCTCTGTCTCTGTGTATCTGTCTCTGTGTCTCTGTCTCTGTGTCTCCGTCACTGTCTCTGTGTCTCTGTCTCTGAGTCTCTGTCTCTTAATCTCTGTCTCTGTGTCTCTGTCTCTGTGTCTCTGTCTCTGTGTCTCCGTCTCTGTGTCTCTGTCTCTGTGTCTCTGTCTCTGTGTCTCTGTGTCTCTGTCTGTGTGTCTCTGTCTCTGTGTCTCCGTCACTGTCTCTGTGTCTCTGTCTCTGAGTCTCTGTCTCTTAATCTCTGTCTCTGTGTCTGTGTCTCTGTGTCTCTGTCTCTGTGTCTCCGTCTCTGTGTCTCTGTCTCTGTGTCTCTGTCTCTGTGTCTCTGTGTCTCTGTCTCTGTGTCTCTGTCTCTGTGTCTCTGTCTCTGTGTCTCTATCTCTGTGTCTCTGTCTCCGTGTCTCGGTCTCTGTGTCTCTGTCTCTGTGTGTCTGTCTCTGTGTTTCTGTCTCTGCGTCTCTGTGTCTCTGTCTCTGTGTATCTGTCCTGTATCTCCATCTCTGTGTCTCTGTCTCTGTGTCTCTGTCTCTGTGTCTCTGTCTCTGTGTCTCTGTCTCGGTGTCTCTGTCCCTGTGTCCCCTCCTCTGTGTCACTGTCTCTGTGTCTCTGTCTCCGTGTCTCTGTCTCTGTGCCTCTGTCTCTGTGTCTCTGTCTCTGTGTCTCTGTCTCTGTGTCTCTGTCTCTGTGTCTCTGTCTCTGTCTCTGTCTCTGTGTCTCTGTCTCTGTGTCTCTGTCTCTGTGTCTCTGTCTCTGTGTCTCTGTCTCTGTGTCTCTGTCTCTGTGTCTCTGCCTCTTTGTCTCTGTCTCTGTGTCTCTGTCTCTGTGTCTCTGTCCCTGTGTCTCTGTCTCTTTGTCTCTGTCTCTGTGTCTCTGTCTCTGTGCCTCTGTCTCTGTCTCTGTGTCTCTGTCTCTGTCTCTGTCTCTGTCTCTGTCTCTGTCTCTGTCTCTGTCTCTGTCTCTGTCTCTGTCTCTGTCTCTGTCTCTGTCTCTGTCTCTGTGTCTCCGTCTCTGTGTCACTGTCTGTGTGTCTCTGTCTCTGTGTCTGTGTCACCGTGTCCCTGTCTCCGTCCTTATGTCTGTCTCTGTGTCTCTGTCTCTGTGAATCTGCCTCTGTGTTTCTGTCTCTGTGTCTCTGGCCCTGTGTCTCTGTCTCTGTGTCTCTGTCTCTGTGTCACTGTCTCTGAATCTCTGTCTCTGTGTCTCTGTCTCTGAGACTCTGTCTCTGTGCCTCTGTCTCTGTGTATCTGTCTCTGTGTCTCTGTCTCTGTGTCTCCGTCACTGTCTCTGTGTCACTGTCTCTGAGTCTCTGTCTCTTAATCTCTGTCTCTGTGTCTCTATCTCTGTCTCTGTGTCTCTGTCTCTGTGTCTCCGTCTCTGTGTCTCTGTCTCTGTGTCTCTGTCTCTGTGTCTCTGTGTCTCTGTCTCTGTGTCTCTGTCTCTGTGTCTCTGTCTCTGTGTCTCTGTCTCTGTGTCTCTGTCTCTGTGTCTCTGTCTCTGTGTCTCTGTCTCTGTGTCTCTGTCTCCGTGTCTCTGTCTCCGTGTCTCTGTCTCTGTGTCTCTGTCTCTGTGTCCCTGTCTCTGTGTCTCTGTCTCTGTGTCTCTGTCTCGGTGTCTCTGTCTCTGTGTCTCTGTCTCTGTGTCACTGTCTCTGAATCTCTGTCTCTGTGTCTCTGTCTCTGTGTCTCTGTCTCTGTGAATCTGTCTCTGAGTCTCTGTCTCTGTGTCTCCGTCTCTGTGTCTCGGTCTATGCGTCTCTGCCTCTGTGTCTCCTTCTCTGTGTCACTGTCCCTCTGACTCTGTCTCTGTGTCACTGTGTCTGAATCTCTGTCTCTGTGTCTCTGTCTCTGAGTCTCTCTCTCTGAGTCCCTGTCCCTCTGTCTCTGTCTCTGTGTCTCTGTTTCTGTGTATCTGGCTCTGTGACTCTGTCTCTCTCTCGGTCTCTGTTTCTCTTTCTTTGTGTCTCTGTCTCTGTGTCTCTACACCTGTGTCTCCTTCTCTGTGTTTCTCTCTCTGTGTCTCTGTCTCTGTTTCTCTTTCCCTGTGTGTCTGTCTCTGTGTCTCTATACCTGTGTCTCCTTCTCTGTGTTTCTCTGTCTGTGTCTCCGTCTCTGTGTCCCTGTCTGTGTGTCTCTGTCTCTGTGTCTCTGTCTCTGTGTCTCTGTCTCTGTGTCTCTGTCTCTGTGTCTCTCTCTCTGCGTCTCTGTCTCTGTGTCTCTGTCTCTGTGACTCTGTCTCTCTCTCGGTCTCTGTTTCTCTTTCTCTGTGTCTCTGTCTCTGTGTCTCTACACCTGTGTCTCCTTCTCTGTGTTTCTCTCTCTGTGTCTCTGTCTCTGTTTCTCTTTCTCTGTGTGTCTGTCTCTGTGTCTCTATACCTGTGTCTCCTTCTCTGTGTTTCTCTGTCTGTGTCTCCGTCTCTGTGTCCCTGTCTCTGTGTCTCTGTCTCTGTGTCTCTGTCTCTGTGTCTCTGTCTCTGTGTCTCTGTCTCTGTGTCTCTCTCTCTGTATCTCTGTCTCTGTGTCTCTGTCTCTGTGTCTCTGTCTCCGTGTCTCCGTCTCTATATCTCTGTCTCTCTGACTCTGTCTCTGCGTCACTGTCTCTGAATCTCCGTCTCTGTGTCTCGGTCTATGTGTCTCTGTCTCTGTGTCTCTGTCTCTGTGTCTGTGTCCCTGTCTCTGTGTCTCTGTCTCTGTCTCTGTGTCTCTGTCTCTGTGTCTGTGTCTCTGTGTCTCTGTCTCTGTGTCTCTGTCTCTGTCTCTGTGTCTCTGTCTCTGTGTCTCTGTCTCTGTGTCTCTGTCACTGTGTCTCTGTCTCTGTGTCTCTGTCTCTGTGTCTCCGTCTCTGTGTCCCTATCTCTGTGTCTCTGTCTCTGTGCCTCTGTCTCTGTGTCTCTGTCTCTCTGAATCTGTCTCTGTGTTTCAGTCTCTGTGTCTCTGTCCTTGTGTCTCCGGCTCTCTCACTTTGTCTCTGTCTCTGTGTCTCTGCCTCGGTGTCTCTGTCTCTGCGTCTCTGTCTCTGTGAATCTGTCTCTGTGACTCTGTGTCTCTGTCTCTGTCTCTGCCTCTGTCTCTGTCTCTGTCTCTGTCTCTGTCTCTGTCTCTGTCTCTGTCTCTGTCTCTGTCTCTGTCTCTGTCTCTGTCTCTGTCTCTGTCTCTGTCTCTGTGTCTCTGTCTCGGAGTCTCTCTCTCTGTGTCCCTGTCCCTGTGTCTCTGTCTCTGTGTCTCTGCCTCTGTCTCTGTCTCTGTGTCTATGCCTCTGTTTCTCTCTCCTTGTGTCACGGTCTCTGTGTTTCTGTCTCTGTGTCTCTGTCTCTGTGTCTCTGTCTCTGTGTCTCTGTCTCTGTGTCTCTGTCTCTGTGTCTCTGTCTCTGTGTCTCTGTCTCTGTGTCTCTGTCTCTGTGTCTCTGTCTCTGTGTCTCTGTCTCTGTGTCTCTGTCTCTGTGTCTCTGTCTCTGTGTCTCTGTCTCTGTGTCTCTGTCTCTGTGTCTCTGTCTCTGTGTCTCTGTCTCTGTGTCTCTGTCTCTGTGTCTCTGTCTCTGTGTCTCTGTCTGTGTTTCTGTTTCTCTTTCTCTGTGTCTCTGTCTCTGTGTCTCTGTCCCTGTATCTCCGTCTCTGTGTCTCGGTCTATGTGTCTCTGTCTCTGTGTCTCTGTCTCTGTGTCTGTGTCCCTGTCTCTGTGTCTCTGTCCTTGTGTCTCCGGCTCTCTCACTTTGTCTCTGTCTCTGTGTCTCTGTCTCTGTGTCTCTGTCTCTGTGTCTCTGTCTCTGTGTCTCTGCCTCTGTGTCTCTGATTCTGTGTCTCTCTCTCTGTGTCGCTGTCTCTGTGTCTCTGTCTCTGTGTATCTGTCTCTGTGTCTCTGTCTCTGTCTCTGTCTCTGTCTCTGTGTCTCTGTCTCTGTGTCTCTGTCTCTGTGTCTCTGTCTCTGCGTCACTGTCTCTGAATCTCCGTCTCTGTGTCTCGGTCTATGTGTCTCTGTCTCTGTGTCTCTGTCTCTGTGTCTGTGTCCCTGTGTCACTGTCTCTGAATCTCTGTCTCTGTGTCTCTGTCTCTGAGACTCTGTCTCTGTGCCTCTGTCTCTGTGTATCTGTCTCTGTGTCTCTGTCTCTGTGTCTGTGTCTCTGTGTCTCTGTCTCTGTGTCTCTGTCTCTGTCTCTGTGTCTCTGTCTCTGTGTCTCTGCCTCTGTGTCTCTGCCTCTGTGTCTCTCTCTCTGTGTCGCTGTCTCTGTGTCTCTGTCTCTGCGTCTCTGTCTCTGTGTCTCTGTCTCTGTGTCTCTGTCTCTGTGTCACTGTCTCTGAATCTCTGTCTCTGTGTCTCTGTCTCTGAGACTCTGTCTCTGTGCCTCTGTCTCTGTGTATCTGTCTCTGTGTCTCTGTCTCTGTGTCTCCGTCACTGTCTCTGTGTCTCTGTCTCTGAGACTCTGTCTCTTAATCTCTGTCTCTGTGTCTCTGTCTCTGTGTCTCTGTCTCTGTGTCTCCGTCTCTGTGTCTCTGTCTCTGTGTCTCTGTCTCTGTGTCTCTGTGTCTCTGTCTGTGTGTCTCTGTCTCTGTGTCTCCGTCACTGTCTCTGTGTCTCTGTCTCTGAGTCTCTGTCTCTTAATCTCTGTCTCTGTGTCTGTGTCTCTGTGTCTCTGTCTCTGTCTCTGTGTCTCCGTCTCTGTGTCTCTGTCTCTGTGTCTCTGTCTCTGTGTCTCTGTGTCTCTGTCTCTGTGTCTCTGTCTCTGTGTCTCTGTCTCTGTGTCTCTATCTCTGTGTCTCTGTCTCTGTGTCTCCGTCTCTGTGTCTCTGTCTCTGTGTCTCTGTCTCTGTGTCTCTGTGTCTCTGTCTGTGTGTCTCTGTCTCTGTGTCTCCGTCACTGTCTCTGTGTCTCTGTCTCTGAGTCTCTGTCTCTTAATCTCTGTCTCTGTGTCTGTGTCTCTGTGTCTCTGTCTCTGTGTCTCCGTCTCTGTGTCTCTGTCTCTGTGTCTCTGTCTCTGTGTCTCTGTGTCTCTGTCTCTGTGTCTCTGTCTCTGTGTCTCTGTCTCTGTGTCTCTATCTCTGTGTCTCTGTCTCCGTGTCTCGGTCTCTGTGTCTCTGTCTCTGTGTCTCTGTCTCTGTGTCTCTGTCTCTGTGTCTCTGTCTCTGTGTCTCTGTCTCTGTGTCTCTGTCTCTGTGTCTCTGTCTCAGTGTCTCTGTCTCTGCGTCTCTGTCTCTGTGTCTCTGTCTCTGTGTCTCTGTCTCTGTGTCTCTGTCTCTGTGTCTCTGCCTCTGTGTCTCTGTCTCTGTGTCTCTGTCTCTGTGTTTCTCTCTTTGTGTATCTGTCTCTGTGTCTCTGTCTCTGTGAATCTGTCTCTGAGTCTCTGTCTCTGTGTCTCCGTCTCTGTGTCTCGGTCTATGCGTCTCTGTCTCTGTGCCTCTGCCTCTGTGTCTATGCCTCTGTCTCTGTCTCTCTGTCTCTGTGTCTCTGCCTCCGTGTCTCTGTCTCTGTGTCTCTGTCTCTGCGTCTCTGTCTCTGTGTCTCTGTCTCTGTGTCTCTGTCTCTGTTTCTCTGTCTCTGTGTCTCTGTCTCTGTGTCTCTGTCTCTGTGTCTCTGTCTCTGTGTCTGTGTCTCTGTGTCTCTGTGTCTCTGTGTCTCTGTCTCTGTGTCTCTGTCTCTGTCTCTGTGTCTCTGTCTCTGTGTCTCTGTCTCTGTGTCTCTGTCACTGTGTCTCTGTCTCTGTGTCTCTGTCTCTGTCTCTCTGTCTCTGTGTCCCTGTCTCTGTGTCTCTGTCTCTGTGTCTCTGTCTCTGTGTCTCTGTCTCTGTGTCTCTGTCTCTGTGTCTCTGTCTCTGTGTCTCTGTCTCTGTGTCTCTGTCTCTGTGTCTCTGTCTCTGTGTCTCTGTCTCTGTGTCTCTGTCTCTGTGTCTCTCTCTCTGTGTCTCTGTCTCTGTGTCTCTGTCTCTGTGACTCTGTCTCTCTCTCGGTCTCTGTTTCTCTTTCTCTGTGTCTCTGTCTCTGTGTTTCTACACCTGTGTCTCCTTCTCTGTGTTTCTCTGTCTGTGTCTCCGTCTCTGTGTCCCTGTCTCTGTGTCTCTGTCTCTGTGTCTCTGTCTCTGTGTCTCTGTCTCTGTGTCTGTGTCTCTGTGTCTCTGTGTCTCTGTCTCTGTGTCTCTGTCTCTGTCTCTGTGTCTCTGTCTCTGTGTCTCTGTCTCTGTGTCTCTGTCTCTGTGTCTCTGTCTCTGTGTCTCTGCCTCTTTGTCTCTGTCTCTGTGTCTCTGTCTCTGTGTCTCTGTCCCTGTGTCTCTGTCTCTTTGTCTCTGTCTCTGTGTCTCTGTCTCTGTGCCTCTGTCTCTGTCTCTGTGTCTCTGTCTCTGTCTCTGTCTCTGTCTCTGTCTCTGTCTCTGTCTCTGTCTCTGTCTCTGTCTCTGTCTCTGTCTCTGTCTCTGTCTCTGTCTCTGTCTCTGTCTCTGTGTCTCCGTCTCTGTGTCACTGTCTGTGTGTCTCTGTCTCTGTGTCTGTGTCACCGTGTCCCTGTCTCCGTCCTTATGTCTGTCTCTGTGTCTCTGTCTCTGTGAATCTGCCTCTGTGTTTCTGTCTCTGTGTCTCTGGCCCTGTGTCTCTGTCTCTGTGTCTCTGTCTCTGTGTCACTGTCTCTGAATCTCTGTCTCTGTGTCTCTGTCTCTGAGACTCTGTCTCTGTGCCTCTGTCTCTGTGTATCTGTCTCTGTGTCTCTGTCTCTGTGTCTCCGTCACTGTCTCTGTGTCACTGTCTCTGAGTCTCTGTCTCTTAATCTCTGTCTCTGTGTCTCTATCTCTGTCTCTGTGTCTCTGTCTCTGTGTCTCCGTCTCTGTGTCTCTGTCTCTGTGTCTCTGTCTCTGTGTCTCTGTGTCTCTGTCTCTGTGTCTCTGTCTCTGTGTCTCTGTCTCTGTGTCTCTGTCTCTGTGTCTCTGTCTCTGTGTCTCTGTCTCTGTGTCTCTGTCTCCGTGTCTCTGTCTCCGTGTCTCTGTCTCTGTGTCTCTGTCTCTGTGTCCCTGTCTCTGTGTCTCTGTCTCTGTGTCTCTGTCTCGGTGTCTCTGTCTCTGTGTCTCTGTCTCTGTGTCACTGTCTCTGAATCTCTGTCTCTGTGTCTCTGTCTCTGTGTCTCTGTCTCTGTGAATCTGTCTCTGAGTCTCTGTCTCTGTGTCTCCGTCTCTGTGTCTCGGTCTATGCGTCTCTGCCTCTGTGTCTCCTTCTCTGTGTCACTGTCCCTCTGACTCTGTCTCTGTGTCACTGTGTCTGAATCTCTGTCTCTGTGTCTCTGTCTCTGAGTCTCTCTCTCTGAGTCCCTGTCCCTCTGTCTCTGTCTCTGTGTCTCTGTTTCTGTGTATCTGGCTCTGTGACTCTGTCTCTCTCTCGGTCTCTGTTTCTCTTTCTTTGTGTCTCTGTCTCTGTGTCTCTACACCTGTGTCTCCTTCTCTGTGTTTCTCTCTCTGTGTCTCTGTCTCTGTTTCTCTTTCCCTGTGTGTCTGTCTCTGTGTCTCTATACCTGTGTCTCCTTCTCTGTGTTTCTCTGTCTGTGTCTCCGTCTCTGTGTCCCTGTCTGTGTGTCTCTGTCTCTGTGTCTCTGTCTCTGTGTCTCTGTCTCTGTGTCTCTGTCTCTGTGTCTCTCTCTCTGCGTCTCTGTCTCTGTGTCTCTGTCTCTGTGACTCTGTCTCTCTCTCGGTCTCTGTTTCTCTTTCTCTGTGTCTCTGTCTCTGTGTCTCTACACCTGTGTCTCCTTCTCTGTGTTTCTCTCTCTGTGTCTCTGTCTCTGTTTCTCTTTCTCTGTGTGTCTGTCTCTGTGTCTCTATACCTGTGTCTCCTTCTCTGTGTTTCTCTGTCTGTGTCTCCGTCTCTGTGTCCCTGTCTCTGTGTCTCTGTCTCTGTGTCTCTGTCTCTGTGTCTCTGTCTCTGTGTCTCTGTCTCTGTGTCTCTCTCTCTGTATCTCTGTCTCTGTGTCTCTGTCTCTGTGTCTCTGTCTCCGTGTCTCCGTCTCTATATCTCTGTCTCTCTGACTCTGTCTCTGCGTCACTGTCTCTGAATCTCCGTCTCTGTGTCTCGGTCTATGTGTCTCTGTCTCTGTGTCTCTGTCTCTGTGTCTGTGTCCCTGTCTCTGTGTCTCTGTCTCTGTCTCTGTGTCTCTGTCTCTGTGTCTGTGTCTCTGTGTCTCTGTCTCTGTGTCTCTGTCTCTGTCTCTGTGTCTCTGTCTCTGTGTCTCTGTCTCTGTGTCTCTGTCACTGTGTCTCTGTCTCTGTGTCTCTGTCTCTGTGTCTCCGTCTCTGTGTCCCTATCTCTGTGTCTCTGTCTCTGTGCCTCTGTCTCTGTGTCTCTGTCTCTCTGAATCTGTCTCTGTGTTTCAGTCTCTGTGTCTCTGTCCTTGTGTCTCCGGCTCTCTCACTTTGTCTCTGTCTCTGTGTCTCTGCCTCGGTGTCTCTGTCTCTGCGTCTCTGTCTCTGTGAATCTGTCTCTGTGACTCTGTGTCTCTGTCTCTGTCTCTGCCTCTGTCTCTGTCTCTGTCTCTGTCTCTGTCTCTGTCTCTGTCTCTGTCTCTGTCTCTGTCTCTGTCTCTGTCTCTGTCTCTGTCTCTGTCTCTGTCTCTGTGTCTCTGTCTCGGAGTCTCTCTCTCTGTGTCCCTGTCCCTGTGTCTCTGTCTCTGTGTCTCTGCCTCTGTCTCTGTCTCTGTGTCTATGCCTCTGTTTCTCTCTCCTTGTGTCACGGTCTCTGTGTTTCTGTCTCTGTGTCTCTGTCTCTGTGTCTCTGTCTCTGTGTCTCTGTCTCTGTGTCTCTGTCTCTGTGTCTCTGTCTCTGTGTCTCTGTCTCTGTGTCTCTGTCTCTGTGTCTCTGTCTCTGTGTCTCTGTCTCTGTGTCTCTGTCTCTGTGTCTCTGTCTCTGTGTCTCTGTCTCTGTGTCTCTGTCTCTGTGTCTCTGTCTCTGTGTCTCTGTCTCTGTGTCTCTGTCTCTGTGTCTCTGTCTGTGTTTCTGTTTCTCTTTCTCTGTGTCTCTGTCTCTGTGTCTCTGTCCCTGTATCTCCGTCTCTGTGTCTCGGTCTATGTGTCTCTGTCTCTGTGTCTCTGTCTCTGTGTCTGTGTCCCTGTCTCTGTGTCTCTGTCCTTGTGTCTCCGGCTCTCTCACTTTGTCTCTGTCTCTGTGTCTCTGTCTCTGTGTCTCTGTCTCTGTGTCTCTGTCTCTGTGTCTCTGCCTCTGTGTCTCTGATTCTGTGTCTCTCTCTCTGTGTCGCTGTCTCTGTGTCTCTGTCTCTGTGTATCTGTCTCTGTGTCTCTGTCTCTGTCTCTGTCTCTGTCTCTGTGTCTCTGTCTCTGTGTCTCTGTCTCTGTGTCTCTGTCTCTGCGTCACTGTCTCTGAATCTCCGTCTCTGTGTCTCGGTCTATGTGTCTCTGTCTCTGTGTCTCTGTCTCTGTGTCTGTGTCCCTGTGTCACTGTCTCTGAATCTCTGTCTCTGTGTCTCTGTCTCTGAGACTCTGTCTCTGTGCCTCTGTCTCTGTGTATCTGTCTCTGTGTCTCTGTCTCTGTGTCTGTGTCTCTGTGTCTCTGTCTCTGTGTCTCTGTCTCTGTCTCTGTGTCTCTGTCTCTGTGTCTCTGCCTCTGTGTCTCTGCCTCTGTGTCTCTCTCTCTGTGTCGCTGTCTCTGTGTCTCTGTCTCTGCGTCTCTGTCTCTGTGTCTCTGTCTCTGTGTCTCTGTCTCTGTGTCACTGTCTCTGAATCTCTGTCTCTGTGTCTCTGTCTCTGAGACTCTGTCTCTGTGCCTCTGTCTCTGTGTATCTGTCTCTGTGTCTCTGTCTCTGTGTCTCCGTCACTGTCTCTGTGTCTCTGTCTCTGAGACTCTGTCTCTTAATCTCTGTCTCTGTGTCTCTGTCTCTGTGTCTCTGTCTCTGTGTCTCCGTCTCTGTGTCTCTGTCTCTGTGTCTCTGTCTCTGTGTCTCTGTGTCTCTGTCTGTGTGTCTCTGTCTCTGTGTCTCCGTCACTGTCTCTGTGTCTCTGTCTCTGAGTCTCTGTCTCTTAATCTCTGTCTCTGTGTCTGTGTCTCTGTGTCTCTGTCTCTGTCTCTGTGTCTCCGTCTCTGTGTCTCTGTCTCTGTGTCTCTGTCTCTGTGTCTCTGTGTCTCTGTCTCTGTGTCTCTGTCTCTGTGTCTCTGTCTCTGTGTCTCTATCTCTGTGTCTCTGTCTCTGTGTCTCCGTCTCTGTGTCTCTGTCTCTGTGTCTCTGTCTCTGTGTCTCTGTGTCTCTGTCTGTGTGTCTCTGTCTCTGTGTCTCCGTCACTGTCTCTGTGTCTCTGTCTCTGAGTCTCTGTCTCTTAATCTCTGTCTCTGTGTCTGTGTCTCTGTGTCTCTGTCTCTGTGTCTCCGTCTCTGTGTCTCTGTCTCTGTGTCTCTGTCTCTGTGTCTCTGTGTCTCTGTCCCTGTGTCTCTGTCTCTGTGTCTCTGTCTCTGTGTCTCTATCTCTGTGTCTCTGTCTCCGTGTCTCGGTCTCTGTGTCTCTGTCTCTGTGTCTCTGTCTCTGTGTCTCTGTCTCTGTGTCTCTGTCTCTGTGTCTCTGTCTCTGTGTCTCTGTCTCTGTGTCTCTGTCTCAGTGTCTCTGTCTCTGCGTCTCTGTCTCTGTGTCTCTGTCTCTGTGTCTCTGTCTCTGTGTCTCTGTCTCTGTGTCTCTGCCTCTGTGTCTCTGTCTCTGTGTCTCTGTCTCTGTGTTTCTCTCTTTGTGTATCTGTCTCTGTGTCTCTGTCTCTGTGAATCTGTCTCTGAGTCTCTGTCTCTGTGTCTCCGTCTCTGTGTCTCGGTCTATGCGTCTCTGTCTCTGTGCCTCTGCCTCTGTGTCTATGCCTCTGTCTCTGTCTCTCTGTCTCTGTGTCTCTGCCTCCGTGTCTCTGTCTCTGTGTCTCTGTCTCTGCGTCTCTGTCTCTGTGTCTCTGTCTCTGTGTCTCTGTCTCTGTTTCTCTGTCTCTGTGTCTCTGCCTCTGTGTCTCTGTCTCTGTGTCTCTGTCTCTGTGTTTCTCTCTTTATGTATCTGTCTCTGTGTCTCTGTCTCTGTGAATCTGTCTCTGAGTCTCTGTCTCTGTGTCTCCGTCTCTGTGTCTCGGTCTATGCGTCTCTGTCTCTGTGCCTCTGCCTCTGTGTCTATGCCTCTGTCTCTGTCTCTCTGTCTCTGTGTCCCTGCCTCCGTGTCTCTGTCTCTGTGTCTCTGTCTCTCCGTCTCTGTATCTCTCTCACTGTGTCTCTGTCTCTGTGTCCCTGTCTCTGTGTTTATGCCTCTGTCCGTGTGTCTCCGTACCTGCGTCTCCGTGTCTGTGTGTCGGTCTCTGTGTCTCTGCCTCTGTGTCTCCTTCTCTGTGTCACTGTCCCTCTGACTCTGTCTCTGTGTCACTGTGTCTGAATCTCTGTCTCTGTGTCTCTGTCTCTGAGTCTCTCTCTCTGAGTCCCTGTCCCTCTGTCTCTGTCTCTGTGTCTCTGTTGCTGTGTATCTGGCTCTGTGACTCTGTCTCTCTCTCGGTCTCTGTTTCTCTTTCTTTGTGTCTCTGTCTCTGTGTCTCTACACCTGTGTCTCCTTCTCTGTGTTTCTCTCTCTGTGTCTCTGTCTCTGTTTCTCTTTCCCTGTGTGTCTGTCTCTGTGTCTCTATACCTGTGTCTCCTTCTCTGTGTTTCTCTGTCTGTGTCTCCGTCTCTGTGTCCCTGTCTCTGTGTCTCTGTCTCTGTGTCTCTGTCCCTGTGTCTCCGTCTCTGTGTCTCTGTCTCCGTCCCTGTGTGTCTGTCTCTGTGTCTCTGTCTCCGTGTCTCCGTCCCTGTGTCTCTGTCTCTGTCTCTGTGCCTCTATCTCTGTGTATCTGTCTCTGTGTCTCTGTATCTGTCTCTCCGTCTCTGTGTCTCTGCCTCCGTGTCTCTGTCTCTGTGTCTCTGTCTCTCTGTCTCTGTCTCTCTCTCTCTGTGTCTCTGTCTCTGTGTCTCTGTCTCTGTGTCTCTGTCTCTGTGTCTCTGTCTCTGTGTCTCTGTCTCTGTGTCTCCGTCTCTGTGTCTCTGTCTCTGTGTCTCTGTCTCTGTGTCTCTGTCTCTGTGTCTCTGTCTCTGTGTCTCTGTCTCTGTGTCTCTGTCTCTGTCTCTGTCTCTGTCTCTGTGTTTCTGTCTCTGCGTCTCTGTGTCCCTGTCTCTGTGTATCTGTCTCTGTGTCTCTGTCTCTGTGTCTCTGTGTCTATGTCTCTATCTCTCTCTCTCCGTGTCTCTGTCTCTGTGCCTCTGTCTCTGTGTCTATGCCTCTGTCCGCGTGTCTCTGTACCTGTGTCTCCGTCTCTGTGTGTCGGTCTCTATGTCTCTGTCTCTGTGTCTCCGCCTGTGTGTCTCTGTCTCGATGTCTCTTTCCGTGTGTCTCCGTCTCTGTGTCACTCTCTGTGTATCTGTGTCTCTGTGTCTGTGTCACCGTGTCCCTGTCTCCGTCCCTATGTCTCTGTCTCTGTGTCTCTGTCTCTATGTCCATGTCTCTGTGTCTCTATCTCTGTGTCTCTGTCCTTGTGCCTCTGTCTCTGTGTCTCTGTCTCTATGTGTCTGTCTCTGTCTCTGTTTCTCTTTCTCTGTCTGTCTGTCTCTGTGTCTCTGCCTCCGTGTCTCTGTCTCTGTGTCTCCGTCTCTCTGTCTCTCTGTCCCTGTCTCTTTCTCTGTGTGTCTCTGTCTCTGTGTCCCTGTCTCTGTGTCTATGCCTCTGTCCGTGTGTCTCTGTGCCTGTGTCCCCGTCTCTGTGTGTCGGTCTCTGTGTCTCTGCCTCTGTGTCTCTGTCTCGGTGTCTCTGTCCCTGTGTCACTGTCCCTCTGACTCTGTCTCTGTGTCACTGTGCCTGAATCTCTGTCTGTGTGTCTCTGTCTCTGTGTCTCTGCCTCTGCGTCTCTGTCTCTGTGTCTCTGTCTCTGTGTCTCTGTCTCTGTGTCTCTGCCTCTGTGTCTCTGTCTCTGTGTCTCTGTCTCTGTGTTTCTCTCTTTATGTATCTGCCTCTGTGTCTCTGTCTCTGTGAATCTGTCTCTGAGTCTCTGTCTCTGTGTCTCCGTCTCTGTGTCTCGGTCTATGCGTCTCTGTCTCTGTGCCTCTGCCTCTGTGTCTATTCCTCTGTCTCTGTCTCTCTGTCTCTGTGTCTCTGCCTCCGTGTCTCTGTCTCTGTGTCTCTGACTCTCCGTCTCTGTCTCTCTCTCACTGTGTCTCTGTCTCTGTGTTTCAGTCTCTGTGTCTCTGTCCTTGTGTCTCCGGCTCTCTCACTTTGTCTCTGTCTCTGTGTCTCTGCCTCGGTGTCTCTGTCTCTGCGTCTCTGTCTCTGTGAATCTGTCTCTGTGACTCTGTGTCTCTGTCTCTGTCTCTGCCTCTGTCTCTGTCTCTGTCTCTGTCTCTGTCTCTGTCTCTGTCTCTGTCTCTGTCTCTGTCTCTGTCTCTGTCTCTGTCTCTGTCTCTGTGTCTCTGTCTCGGAGTCTCTCTCTCTGTGTCCCTGTCCCTGTGTCTCTGTCTCTGTGTCTCTGCCTCTGTCTCTGTCTCTGTGTCTATGCCTCTGTTTCTCTCTCCTTGTGTCACGGTCTCTGTGTTTCTGTCTCTGTGTCTCTGTCTCTGTGTCTCTGTCTCTGTGTCTCTGTCTCTGTGTCTCTGTCTCTGTGTCTCTGTCTCTGTGTCTCTGTCTCTGTGTCTCTGTCTCTGTGTCTCTGTCTCTGTGTCTCTGTCTCTGTGTCTCTGTCTCTGTGTCTCTGTCTCTGTGTCTCTGTCTCTGTGTCTCTGTCTCTGTGTCTCTGTCTCTGTGTCTCTGTCTCTGTGTCTCTGTCTCTGTGTCTCTGTCTCTGTGTCTCTGTCTCTGTGTCTCTGTCTGTGTTTCTGTTTCTCTTTCTCTGTGTCTCTGTCTCTGTGTCTCTGTCCCTGTATCTCCGTCTCTGTGTCTCGGTCTATGTGTCTCTGTCTCTGTGTCTCTGTCTCTGTGTCTGTGTCCCTGTCTCTGTGTCTCTGTCCTTGTGTCTCCGGCTCTCTCACTTTGTCTCTGTCTCTGTGTCTCTGTCTCTGTGTCTCTGTCTCTGTGTCTCTGTCTCTGTGTCTCTGCCTCTGTGTCTCTGATTCTGTGTCTCTCTCTCTGTGTCGCTGTCTCTGTGTCTCTGTCTCTGTGTATCTGTCTCTGTGTCTCTGTCTCTGTCTCTGTCTCTGTCTCTGTGTCTCTGTCTCTGTGTCTCTGTCTCTGTGTCTCTGTCTCTGCGTCACTGTCTCTGAATCTCCGTCTCTGTGTCTCGGTCTATGTGTCTCTGTCTCTGTGTCTCTGTCTCTGTGTCTGTGTCCCTGTGTCACTGTCTCTGAATCTCTGTCTCTGTGTCTCTGTCTCTGAGACTCTGTCTCTGTGCCTCTGTCTCTGTGTATCTGTCTCTGTGTCTCTGTCTCTGTGTCTGTGTCTCTGTGTCTCTGTCTCTGTGTCTCTGTCTCTGTCTCTGTGTCTCTGTCTCTGTGTCTCTGCCTCTGTGTCTCTGCCTCTGTGTCTCTCTCTCTGTGTCGCTGTCTCTGTGTCTCTGTCTCTGCGTCTCTGTCTCTGTGTCTCTGTCTCTGTGTCTCTGTCTCTGTGTCACTGTCTCTGAATCTCTGTCTCTGTGTCTCTGTCTCTGAGACTCTGTCTCTGTGCCTCTGTCTCTGTGTATCTGTCTCTGTGTCTCTGTCTCTGTGTCTCCGTCACTGTCTCTGTGTCTCTGTCTCTGAGACTCTGTCTCTTAATCTCTGTCTCTGTGTCTCTGTCTCTGTGTCTCTGTCTCTGTGTCTCCGTCTCTGTGTCTCTGTCTCTGTGTCTCTGTCTCTGTGTCTCTGTGTCTCTGTCTGTGTGTCTCTGTCTCTGTGTCTCCGTCACTGTCTCTGTGTCTCTGTCTCTGAGTCTCTGTCTCTTAATCTCTGTCTCTGTGTCTGTGTCTCTGTGTCTCTGTCTCTGTGTCTCCGTCTCTGTGTCTCTGTCTCTGTGTCTCTGTCTCTGTGTCTCTGTGTCTCTGTCTCTGTGTCTCTGTCTCTGTGTCTCTGTCTCTGTGTCTCTATCTCTGTGTCTCTGTCTCTGTGTCTCCGTCTCTGTGTCTCTGTCTCTGTGTCTCTGTCTCTGTGTCTCTGTGTCTCTGTCTGTGTGTCTCTGTCTCTGTGTCTCCGTCACTGTCTCTGTGTCTCTGTCTCTGAGTCTCTGTCTCTTAATCTCTGTCTCTGTGTCTGTGTCTCTGTGTCTCTGTCTCTGTGTCTCCGTCTCTGTGTCTCTGTCTCTGTGTCTCTGTCTCTGTGTCTCTGTGTCTCTGTCTCTGTGTCTCTGTCTCTGTGTCTCTGTCTCTGTGTCTCTATCTCTGTGTCTCTGTCTCCGTGTCTCGGTCTCTGTGTCTCTGTCTCTGTGTCTCTGTCTCTGTGTCTCTGTCTCTGTGTCTCTGTCTCTGTGTCTCTGTCTCTGTGTCTCTGTCTCTGTGTCTCTGTCTCAGTGTCTCTGTCTCTGCGTCTCTGTCTCTGTGTCTCTGTCTCTGTGTCTCTGTCTCTGTGTCTCTGTCTCTGTGTCTCTGCCTCTGTGTCTCTGTCTCTGTGTCTCTGTCTCTGTGTTTCTCTCTTTGTGTATCTGTCTCTGTGTCTCTGTCTCTGTGAATCTGTCTCTGAGTCTCTGTCTCTGTGTCTCCGTCTCTGTGTCTCGGTCTATGCGTCTCTGTCTCTGTGCCTCTGCCTCTGTGTCTATGCCTCTGTCTCTGTCTCTCTGTCTCTGTGTCTCTGCCTCCGTGTCTCTGTCTCTGTGTCTCTGTCTCTGCGTCTCTGTCTCTGTGTCTCTGTCTCTGTGTCTCTGTCTCTGTTTCTCTGTCTCTGTGTCTCTGCCTCTGTGTCTCTGTCTCTGTGTCTCTGTCTCTGTGTTTCTCTCTTTATGTATCTGTCTCTGTGTCTCTGTCTCTGTGAATCTGTCTCTGAGTCTCTGTCTCTGTGTCTCCGTCTCTGTGTCTCGGTCTATGCGTCTCTGTCTCTGTGCCTCTGCCTCTGTGTCTATGCCTCTGTCTCTGTCTCTCTGTCTCTGTGTCCCTGCCTCCGTGTCTCTGTCTCTGTGTCTCTGTCTCTCCGTCTCTGTATCTCTCTCACTGTGTCTCTGTCTCTGTGTCCCTGTCTCTGTGTTTATGCCTCTGTCCGTGTGTCTCCGTACCTGCGTCTCCGTGTCTGTGTGTCGGTCTCTGTGTCTCTGCCTCTGTGTCTCCTTCTCTGTGTCACTGTCCCTCTGACTCTGTCTCTGTGTCACTGTGTCTGAATCTCTGTCTCTGTGTCTCTGTCTCTGAGTCTCTCTCTCTGAGTCCCTGTCCCTCTGTCTCTGTCTCTGTGTCTCTGTTGCTGTGTATCTGGCTCTGTGACTCTGTCTCTCTCTCGGTCTCTGTTTCTCTTTCTTTGTGTCTCTGTCTCTGTGTCTCTACACCTGTGTCTCCTTCTCTGTGTTTCTCTCTCTGTGTCTCTGTCTCTGTTTCTCTTTCCCTGTGTGTCTGTCTCTGTGTCTCTATACCTGTGTCTCCTTCTCTGTGTTTCTCTGTCTGTGTCTCCGTCTCTGTGTCCCTGTCTCTGTGTCTCTGTCTCTGTGTCTCTGTCTCTGTGTCTCTGTCTCTGTGTCTCTGTCTCTGTGTCTCTCTCTCTGTATCTCTGTCTCTGTGTCTCTGTCTCCGTGTCTCCGTCTCTATATCTCTGTCTCTCTGACTCTGTCTCTGCGTCACTGTCTCTGAATCTCCGTCTCTGTGTCTCGGTCTATGTGTCTCTGTCTCTGTGTCTCTGTCTCTGTGTCTGTGTCCCTGTCTATGTGTCTCTGTCTCTGTCTCTGTGTCTCTGTCTCTGTGTCTGTGTCTCTGTGTCTCTGTCTCTGTGTCTCTGTCTCTGTCTCTGTGTCTCTGTCTCTGTGTCTCTGTCTCTGTGTCTCTGTCACTGTGTCTCTGTCTCTGTGTCTCTGTCTCTGTGTCTCCGTCTCTGTGTCCCTATCTCTGTGTCTCTGTCTCTGTGCCTCTGTCTCTGTGTCTCTGTCTCTCTGAATCTGTCTCTGTGTTTCAGTCTCTGTGTCTCTGTCCTTGTGTCTCCGGCTCTCTCACTTTGTCTCTGTCTCTGTGTCTCTGCCTCGGTGTCTCTGTCTCTGCGTCTCTGTCTCTGTGAATCTGTCTCTGTGACTCTGTGTCTCTGTCTCTGTCTCTGCCTCTGTCTCTGTCTCTGTCTCTGTCTCTGTCTCTGTCTCTGTCTCTGTCTCTGTCTCTGTCTCTGTCTCTGTCTCTGTGTCTCTGTCTCGGAGTCTCTCTCTCTGTGTCCCTGTCCCTGTGTCTCTGTCTCTGTGTCTCTGCCTCTGTCTCTGTCTCTGTGTCTATGCCTCTGTTTCTCTCTCCTTGTGTCACGGTCTCTGTGTTTCTGTCTCTGTGTCTCTGTCTCTGTGTCTCTGTCTCTGTGTCTCTGTCTCTGTGTCTCTGTCTCTGTGTCTCTGTCTCTGTGTCTCTGTCTCTGTGTCTCTGTCTCTGTGTCTCTGTCTCTGTGTCTCTGTCTCTGTGTCTCTGTCTCTGTGTCTCTGTCTCTGTGTCTCTGTCTCTGTGTCTCTGTCTCTGTGTCTCTGTCTCTGTGTCTCTGTCTGTGTTTCTGTTTCTCTTTCTCTGTGTCTCTGTCTCTGTGTCTCTGTCCCTGTATCTCCGTCTCTGTGTCTCTGTCTCTGTGTCTCTGTCTCTGTGTCTCTGTCTCTGTGTCTCTGTCTCTGTGTCTCTGCCTCTGTGTCTCTGCCTCTGTGTCTCTCTCTCTGTGTCGCTGTCTCTGTGTCTCTGTCTCTGTGTCTATGTCTCTGTTTCTCTCTCCCTGTGTCACGGTCTCTGTGTCTCTGTCTCTGCGTCTCCGTGTCTCTGTCTCTGTATCTCTGTCTCGGTGTCCCTGTCTCTGTGTCTCTGTCTCTGTGTCTCGGTCTCTGTGTCTCTGTCTCTGTGTCTCTGTCTCTGTGTCTCTGTCTCTGTGTCTCTGTCTCTGTGTCTCTCTCTCTGTGTCTCTGTCTCTGTGTCTCTGTCTCTGTGACTCTGTCTCTCTCTCGGTCTCTGTTTCTCTTTCTCTGTGTCTCTGTCTCTGTGTTTCTACACCTGTGTCTCCTTCTCTGTGTTTCTCTCTCTGTGTCTCTGTCTCTGTTTATCTTTCTCTGTGTGTCTGTCTCTGTGTCTCTATACCTGTGTCTCCTTCTCTGTGTTTCTCTGTCTGTGTCTCCGTCTCTGTGTCCCTGTCTCTGTGTCTCTGTCTCTGTGTCTCTGTCTCTGTGTCTCTGTCTCTGTGTCTCTGTCTCTGTGTCTCTGTCTCTGTGTCTCTGTCTCTGTGTCTCTCTCTCTGTATCTCTGTCTCTGTGTCTCTGTCTCCGTGTCTCCGTCTGTATATCTCTGTCTCTCTGACTCTGTCTCTGCGTCACTGTCTCTGAATCTCCGTCTCTGTGTCTCGGTCTATGTGTCTCTGTCTCTGTGTCTCTGTCTCTGTGTCTGTGTCCCTGTCTCTGTGTCTCTGTCTCTGTCTCTGTGTCTCTGTCTCTGTGTCTGTGTCTCTGTGTCTCTGTGTCTCTGTCTCTGTGTCTCTGTCTCTGTCTCTGTGTCTCTGTCTCTGTGTCTCTGTCTCTGTGTCTCTGTCACTGTGTCTCTGTCTCTGTGTCTCTGTCTCTGTGTCTCCGTCTCTGTGTCCCTATCTCTGTGTCTCTGCCTCTGTGCCTCTGTCTCTGTGCCTCTGTCTCTGTGTCTCTGTCTCTCTGAATCTGTCTCTGTGTTTCAGTCTCTGTGTCTCTGTCCTTGTGTCTCCGGCTCTCTCACTTTGTCTCTGTCTCTGTGTCTCTGCCTCGGTGTCTCTGTCTCTGCGTCTCTGTCTCTGTGAATCTGTCTCTGTGACTCTGTGTCTCTGTCTCTGTCTCTGCCTCTGTCTCTGTCTCTGTCTCTGTCTCTGTCTCTGTCTCTGTCTCTGTCTCTGTCTCTGTCTCTGTCTCTGTCTCTGTGTCTCTGTCTCGGAGTCTGTCTCTCTGTGTCCCTGTCCCTGTGTCTCTGTCTCTGTGTCTCTGCCTCTGTCTCTGTCTCTGTGTCTATGCCTCTGTTTCTCTCTCCTTGTGTCACGGTCTCTGTGTTTCTGTCTCTGTGTCTCTGTCTCTGTGTCTCTGTCTCTGTGTCTCTGTCTCTGTGTCTCTGTCTCTGTGTCTCTGTCTCTGTGTCTCTGTCTCTGTGTCTCTGTCTCTGTGTCTCTGTCTCTGTGTCTCTGTCTCTGTGTCTCTGTCTCTGTGTCTCTGTCTCTGTGTCTCTGTCTCTGTGTCTCTGTCTCTGTGTCGCAGTCTGTGTTTCTGTTTCTCTTTCTCTGTGTCTCTGTCTCTGTGTCTCTGTCCCTGTATCTCCGTCTCTGTGTCTCTGTCTCTGTGTCTCTGTCTCTGTGTCTCCGTCTCTGTGTCTCTGTCTCTGTGTCTCTGCCTCTGCGTCTCTGCCTCTGTGTCTCTCTCTCTGTGTCGCTGTCTCTGTGTCTCTGTCTCTGTGTATCTGTCTCTGTGTCTCTGTCTCTGTCTCTGTCTCTGTCTCTGTGTCTCTGTCTCTGTGTCTCTGTCTCCGTGTCTCCGTCCCTGTGTCTCTGTCTCTGTCTCTGTGCCTCTATCTCTGTGTATCTGTCTCTGTGTCTCTGTCTCCGTGTCTCTGCCTCAGTGTCTCTGTCTCATTTTTTCTCTGTCTCTGTGTCTCTGTCTCCGTCTCTGTGTCTCGGTCTATGTGTCTCTGTCTCTGTGCCTCTGCCTCTGTGTCTATGCCTCTGTATCTGTCTCTCCGTCTCTGTGTCTCTGCCTCCGTGTCTCTGTCTCTGTGTCTCTGTCTCTCTGTCTCTGTCTCTCTCTCTCTGTGTCTCTGTCTCTGTGTCTCTGTCTCTGTGTCTCTGTCTCTGTGTCTCTGTCTCTGTGTCTCCGTCTCTGTGTCTCTGTCTCTGTGTCTCTGTCTCTGTGTCTCTGTCTCTGTGTCTCTGTCTCTGTGTCTCTGTCTCTATCTCTCTGTCTCTGTCTCTGTTTCTCTTTCTCTGTGTCTCTGTCTCTGTGTCTCTGTCTCTGTGTCTCTGTCCCTGTGTCTCCGTCTCTGTGTCTCTGTCTCCGTCCCTGTGTGTCTGTCTCTGTGTCTCTGTCTCCGTGTCTCCGTCCCTGTGTCTCTGTCTCTGTCTCTGTGCCTCTATCTCTGTGTATCTGTCTCTGTGTCTCTGTATCTGTCTCTCCGTCTCTGTGTCTCTGCCTCCGTGTCTCTGTCTCTGTGTCTCTGTCTCTCTGTCTCTGTCTCTCTCTCTCTGTGTCTCTGTCTCTGTGTCTCTGTCTCTGTGTCTCTGTCTCTGTGTCTCTGTCTCTGTGTCTCTGTCTCTGTGTCTCCGTCTCTGTGTCTCTGTCTCTGTGTCTCTGTCTCTGTGTCTCTGTCTCTGTGTCTCTGTCTCTGTGTCTCTGTCTCTGTGTCTCTGTCTCTGTCTCTGTCTCTGTCTCTGTGTTTCTGTCTCTGCGTCTCTGTGTCCCTGTCTCTGTGTATCTGTCTCTGTGTCTCTGTCTCTGTGTCTCTGTGTCTATGTCTCTATCTCTCTCTCTCCGTGTCTCTGTCTCTGTGCCTCTGTCTCTGTGTCTATGCCTCTGTCCGCGTGTCTCTGTACCTGTGTCTCCGTCTCTGTGTGTCGGTCTCTATGTCTCTGTCTCTGTGTCTCCGCCTGTGTGTCTCTGTCTCGATGTCTCTTTCCGCGTGTCTCCGTCTCTGTGTCACTCTCTGTGTATCTGTGTCTCTGTGTCTGTGTCACCGTGTCCCTGTCTCCGTCCCTATGTCTCTGTCTCTGTGTCTCTGTCTCTATGTCCATGTCTCTGTGTCTCTATCTCTGTGTCTCTGTCCTTGTGCCTCTGTCTCTGTGTCTCTGTCTCTATGTGTCTGTCTCTGTCTCTGTTTCTCTTTCTCTGTCTGTCTGTCTCTGTGTCTCTGCCTCCGTGTCTCTGTCTCTGTGTCTCCGTCTCTCTGTCTCTCTGTCCCTGTCTCTTTCTCTGTGTGTCTCTGTCTCTGTGTCCCTGTCTCTGTGTCTATGCCTCTGTCCGTGTGTCTCTGTGCCTGTGTCCCCGTCTCTGTGTGTCGGTCTCTGTGTCTCTGCCTCTGTGTCTCTGTCTCGGTGTCTCTGTCCCTGTGTCACTGTCCCTCTGACTCTGTCTCTGTGTCACTGTGTCTGAATCTCTGTCTGTGTGTCTCTGTCTCTGTGTCTCTGCCTCTGCGTCTCTGTCTCTGTGTCTCTGTCTCTGTGTCTCTGTCTCTGTGTCTCTGCCTCTGTGTCTCTGTCTCTGTGTCTCTGTCTCTGTGTTTCTCTCTTTATGTATCTGCCTCTGTGTCTCTGTCTCTGTGAATCTGTCTCTGAGTCTCTGTCTCTGTGTCTCCGTCTCTGTGTCTCGGTCTATGCGTCTCTGTCTCTGTGCCTCTGCCTCTGTGTCTATTCCTCTGTCTCTGTCTCTCTGTCTCTGTGTCTCTGCCTCCGTGTCTCTGTCTCTGTGTCTCTGTCTCTCCGTCTCTGTCTCTCTCTCACTGTGTCTCTGTCTCTGTGTTTCAGTCTCTGTGTCTCTGTCCTTGTGTCTCCGGCTCTCTCACTTTGTCTCTGTCTCTGTGTCTCTGCCTCGGTGTCTCTGTCTCTGTGTCTCCGTCTCTGTGTCTCTGTCTCCGTCCCTGTGTGTCTGTCTCTGTGTCTCTGTCTCCGTGTCTCCGTCCCTGTGTCTCTGTCTCTGTCTCTGTGCCTCTATCTCTGTGTATCTGTCTCTGTGTCTCTGTCTCTGTGTCTCTGTCTCTGTGTCTCTGCCTCAGTGTCTCTGTCTCTTTTTTCTCTGTCTCTGTGTCTCTGTCTCTGTGTCTCTGTCTCCGTCTCTGTGTCTCGGTCTATGTGTCTCTGTCTCTGTGTCTCTGTCTCAGTGTCTCTGCCTCTGTGTCTCTGTCTCTGTGTCTCTGTCTCTGTGTCTCTGTCTCTGTGTCTCTGTCTCTGTGTCTCTGTCTCTGTGTCTCTGTCTCTGTGTCTCTGCCTCTATGTCCATGTCTCTGTGTCCCTATCTCTGTGTCTCTGTCTCTGTGTCTCTGTCTCTGTGAATCTGTCTCTGTGTTTCAGTCTCTGTGTCTCTGTCCTTGTGTCTCCGCCTCTGTGTCTCTGTCTCTCTCACTATGTCTCGGCCTCTGTGTATCTGCCTCTGCGTCTCTGTCTCTGTGTCTCTGTCTCCGTGTCTCTGTCTCGGTGTCTCTGTCTCTGTGTCACTGTCTCTGTGTCTCTGCGGCTCTGTCTCTTTGTCTCTTTCTCTGTGTCTCTGTACCTGTGTCTCTGTCTCTGTGTCTCTGCCTCTGTCTCTGTCTCTGTCTCTGTGTCTATGCCTCTGTTTCTCTCTCCTTGTGTCACGGTCTCTGTGTTTCTGTCTCTGTGTCTCTGTCTCTGTGTCTCTGTCTCCGTGTCTCTGTCTCGGTCTCTCTGTCTCTGTGTCACTGTCTCTGTGTCTCTGCGTCTCTGTCTCTTTGTCTCTTTCTCTGTGCCTCTGTCCCTGTGTCTCTGTCTCTGTGTCTCTGCCTCTGTCTCTGTCTCTGTGTCTATGTCTCTGTTTCTCTCTCCTTGTGTCACGGTCTCTGTGTTTCTGTCTCTGTGTCTCTGTGTCTCTGTCTCTGTGTCTCTGTCTCTGTTTCTGTTTCTCTTTCTCTGTGTCTCTGTCTCTGTGTCTCTGTCCCTGTATCTCCGTCTCTGTGTTTCTCTCTCTGTGAGTCTGGCTCTGTGTCCCTGTCTCTGTGTCTATGTCTCTGTTTCTCTCTCCCTGTGTCACGGTCTCTGTGTCTCTGTCTCTGTGTCTCCGTGTCTCTGTCTCTGTATCTCTGTCTCGGTGTCCCTGTCTCTGTGTCTCTGTCTCTGTGTCTCGGTCTCTGTGTCTCTGTCTCTGTGTCTCTGTCTCTGTGTCTCTGTCTCTGTGTCTCTGTCTCTGCGTCTCTGTCTCTGTGTCTCTGTCTCTGTGTCTCTGCCTCTGTGTCTCCTTCTCTGTGTCACTGTCCCTCTGACTCTGTCTCTGTGTCACTGTGTCTGAATCTCTGTCTCTGTGTCTCTGTCTCTGAGTCTCTCTCTCTGAGTCCCTGTCCCTCTGTCTCTGTCTCAGTGTCTCTGTTTCTGTGTATCTGGCTCTGTGACTCTGTCTCTCTCTCGGTCTCTGTTTCTCTTTCTCTGTGTCTCTGTCTCTGTGTCTCTACACCTGTGTCTCCTTCTCTGTGTTTCTCTCTCCGTGTCTCTGTCTCTGTTTCTCTTTCTCTGTGTGTCTGTCTCTGTGTCTCTATACCTGTGTCTCCTTCTCTGTGTTTCTCTGTCTGTGTCTCCGTCTCTGTGTCCCTGTCTGTGTGTCTCCGTCTCTGTGTCTCTGTCTCTGTGTCTCTCTCTCTGTGTCTCTGTCTCTGTGTCTCTGTCTCTGTGACTCTGTCTCTCTCTCGGTCTCTGTTTCTCTTTCTCTGTGTCTCTGTCTCTGTGTCTCTACACCTGTGTCTCCTTCTCTGTGTTTCTCTCTCTGTGTCTCTGTCTCTGTTTCTCTTTCTCTGTGTGTCTGTCTCTGTGTCTCTATACCTGTGTCTCCTTCTCTGTGTTTCTCTGTCTGTGTCTCCGTCTCTGTGTCCCTGTCTCTGTGTCTCTGTCTCTGTGTCTCTGTCTCTGTGTCTCTGTCTCTGTGTCTCTGTCTCTGTGTCTCTCTCTCTGTGTCTCGGTCTCTGTGTCTCTGTCTCCGTGTCTCCGTCCCTGTGTCTCTGTCGCTGTCTCCGTGCCTCTGTCTCTGTGTATCTGTCTCTTTGTCTCCGTCTCCGTGTTTCTGCCTCAGTGTCTCTGTCCCTTTTTCTCTGTCTCTGTGTCTCTGCCTCTGTGAATCTGTCTCTGTGTTTCTGTCTCTGTGTCTCTGGCCCTGTGTCTCCGTCTCTATATCTCTGTCTCTCTGACTCTGTCTCTGCGTCACTGTCTCTGAATCTCCGTCTCTGTGTCTCGGTCTATGCGTCTCTGTCTCTGTGTCTCTGTCTCTGTGTCTGTGTCCCTGTCTCTGTGTCTCTGTCTCTGTGTCTCTGTCTCTGTGTCTCTGTCTCGGAGTCTCTCTCTCTGTGTCCCTGTCCCTGTGTCTCTGTCTCTGTGTCTCTGCCTCTGTCTCTGTCTCTGTGTCTATGTCTCTGTTTCTCTCTCCTTGTGTCACGGTCTCTGTGTTTCTGTCTCTGTGTCTCTGTGTCTCTGTCTCTGTGTCTCTGTCTCTGTTTCTGTTTCTCTTTCTCTGTGTCTCTGTCTCTGTGTCTCTGTCCCTGTATCTTCGTCTCTGTGTTTCTCTCTCTGTGAGTCTGGCTCTGTGTCCCTGTCTCTGTGTCTATGTCTCTGTTTCTCTCTCCCTGTGTCACGGTCTCTGTGTCTCTGTCTCTGCGTCTCCGTGTCTCTGTCTCTGTATCTCTGTCTCGGTGTCCCTGTCTCTGTGTCTCTGTCTCTGTGTCTCGGTCTCTGTGTCTCTGTCTCTGTGTCTCTGTCTCTGTGTCTCTGTCTCTGTGTCTCTGTCTCTGTGTCTCTCTCTCTGTGTCTCTGTCTCTGTGTCTCTGTCTCTGTGACTCTGTCTCTCTCTCGGTCTCTGTTTCTCTTTCTCTGTGTCTCTGTCTCTGTGTTTCTACACCTGTGTCTCCTTCTCTGTGTTTCTCTCTCTGTGTCTCTGTCTCTGTTTCTCTTTCTCTGTGTGTCTGTCTCTGTGTCTCTATACCTGTGTCTCCTTCTCTGTGTTTCTCTGTCTGTGTCTCCGTCTCTGTGTCCCTGTCTCTGTGTCTCTGTCTCTGTGTCTCTGTCTCTGTGTCTCTGTCTCTGTGTCTCTGTCTCTGTGTCTCTGTCTCTGTGTCTCTGTCTCTGTGTCTCTCTCTCTGTATCTCTGTCTCTGTGTCTCTGTCTCCGTGTCTCCGTCTGTATATCTCTGTCTCTCTGACTCTGTCTCTGCGTCACTGTCTCTGAATCTCCGTCTCTGTGTCTCGGTCTATGTGTCTCTGTCTCTGTGTCTCTGTCTCTGTGTCTGTGTCCCTGTCTCTGTGTCTCTGTCTCTGTCTCTGTGTCTCTGTCTCTGTGTCTGTGTCTCTGTGTCTCTGTCTCTGTGTCTCTGTCTCTGTCTCTGTGTCTCTGTCTCTGTTTCTCTGTCTCTGTGTCTCTGTCACTGTGTCTCTGTCTCTGTGTCTCTGTCTCTGTGTCTCCGTCTCTGTGTCCCTATCTCTGTGTCTCTGCCTCTGTGCCTCTGTCTCTGTGCCTCTGTCTCTGTGTCTCTGTCTCTCTGAATCTGTCTCTGTGTTTCAGTCTCTGTGTCTCTGTCCTTGTGTCTCCGGCTCTCTCACTTTGTCTCTGTCTCTGTGTCTCTGCCTCGGTGTCTCTGTCTCTGCGTCTCTGTCTCTGTGAATCTGTCTCTGTGACTCTGTGTCTCTGTCTCTGTCTCTGCCTCTGTCTCTGTCTCTGTCTCTGTCTCTGTCTCTGTCTCTGTCTCTGTCTCTGTCTCTGTCTCTGTCTCTGTCTCTGTGTCTCTGTCTCGGAGTCTCTCTCTCTGTGTCCCTGTCCCTGTGTCTCTGTCTCTGTGTCTCTGCCTCTGTCTCTGTCTCTGTGTCTATGCCTCTGTTTCTCTCTCCTTGTGTCACGGTCTCTGTGTTTCTGTCTCTGTGTCTCTGTCTCTGTGTCTCTGTCTCTGTGTCTCTGTCTCTGTGTCTCTGTCTCTGTGTCTCTGTCTCTGTGTCTCTGTCTCTGTGTCTCTGTCTCTGTGTCTCTGTCTCTGTGTCTCTGTCTCTGTGTCTCTGTCTCTGTGTCTCTGTCTCTGTGTCTCTGTCTCTGTGTCTCTGTCTCTGTGTCTCTGTCTCTGTGTCTCAGTCTGTGTTTCTGTTTCTCTTTCTCTGTGTCTCTGTCTCTGTGTCTCTGTCCCTGTATCTCCGTCTCTGTGTCTCCGTCTCTGTGTCTCTGTCTCTGTGTCTCTGTCTCTGTGTCTCTGTCTCTGTGTCTCTGCCTCTGCGTCTCTGCCTCTGTGTCTCTCTCTCTGTGTCGCTGTCTCTGTGTCTCTGTCTCTGTGTATCTGTCTCTGTGTCTCTGTCTCTGTCTCTGTCTCTGTCTCTGTCTCTGTGTCTCTGTCTCTGTGTCTCTGTCTCCGTGTCTCCGTCCCTGTGTCTCTGTCTCTGTCTCTGTGCCTCTATCTCTGTGTATCTGTCTCTGTGTCTCTGTCTCCGTGTCTCTGCCTCAGTGTCTCTGTCTCATTTTTTCTCTGTCTCTGTGTCTCTGTCTCCGTCTCTGTGTCTCGGTCTATGTGTCTCTGTCTCTGTGCCTCTGCCTCTGTGTCTATGCCTCTGTATCTGTCTCTCCGTCTCTGTGTCTCTGCCTCCGTGTCTCTGTCTCTGTGTCTCTGTCTCTCTGTCTCTGTCTCTCTCTCTCTGTGTCTCTGTCTCTGTGTCTCTGTCTCTGTGTCTCTGTCTCTGTGTCTCTGTCTCTGTGTCTCCGTCTCTGTGTCTCTGTCTCTGTGTCTCTGTCTCTGTGTCTCTGTCTCTGTGTCTCTGTCTCTGTGTCTCTGTCTCTATCTCTCTGTCTCTGTCTCTGTTTCTCTTTCTCTGTGTCTCTGTCTCTGTGTCTCTGTCTCTGTGTCTCTGTCCCTGTGTCTCCGTCTCTGTGTCTCTGTCTCCGTCCCTGTGTGTCTGTCTCTGTGTCTCTGTCTCCGTGTCTCCGTCCCTGTGTCTCTGTCTCTGTCTCTGTGCCTCTATCTCTGTGTATCTGTCTCTGTGTCTCTGTATCTGTCTCTCCGTCTCTGTGTCTCTGCCTCCGTGTCTCTGTCTCTGTGTCTCTGTCTCTCTCTCTCTGTGTCTCTGTCTCTGTGTCTCTGTCTCTGTGTCTCTGTCTCTGTGTCTCTGTCTCTGTGTCTCTGTCTCTGTGTCTCCGTCTCTGTGTCTCTGTCTCTGTGTCTCTGTCTCTGTGTCTCTGTCTCTGTGTCTCTGTCTCTGTGTCTCTGTCTCTGTGTCTCTGTCTCTGTCTCTGTCTCTGTCTCTGTGTTTCTGTCTCTGCGTCTCTGTGTCCCTGTCTCTGTGTATCTGTCTCTGTGTCTCTGTCTCTGTGTCTCTGTGTCTATGTCTCTATCTCTCTCTCTCCGTGTCTCTGTCTCTGTGCCTCTGTCTCTGTGTCTATGCCTCTGTCCGCGTGTCTCTGTACCTGTGTCTCCGTCTCTGTGTGTCGGTCTCTATGTCTCTGTCTCTGTGTCTCCGCCTGTGTGTCTCTGTCTCGATGTCTCTTTCCGTGTGTCTCCGTCTCTGTGTCACTCTCTGTGTATCTGTGTCTCTGTGTCTGTGTCACCGTGTCCCTGTCTCCGTCCCTATGTCTCTGTCTCTGTGTCTCTGTCTCTATGTCCATGTCTCTGTGTCTCTATCTCTGTGTCTCTGTCCTTGTGCCTCTGTCTCTGTGTCTCTGTCTCTATGTGTCTGTCTCTGTCTCTGTTTCTCTTTCTCTGTCTGTCTGTCTCTGTGTCTCTGCCTCCGTGTCTCTGTCTCTGTGTCTCCGTCTCTCTGTCTCTCTGTCCCTGTCTCTTTCTCTGTGTGTCTCTGTCTCTGTGTCCCTGTCTCTGTGTCTATGCCTCTGTCCGTGTGTCTCTGTGCCTGTGTCCCCGTCTCTGTGTGTCGGTCTCTGTGTCTCTGCCTCTGTGTCTCTGTCTCGGTGTCTCTGTCCCTGTGTCACTGTCCCTCTGACTCTGTCTCTGTGTCACTGTGTCTGAATCTCTGTCTGTGTGTCTCTGTCTCTGTGTCTCTGCCTCTGCGTCTCTGTCTCTGTGTCTCTGTCTCTGTGTCTCTGTCTCTGTGTCTCTGCCTCTGTGTCTCTGTCTCTGTGTCTCTGTCTCTGTGTTTCTCTCTTTATGTATCTGCCTCTGTGTCTCTGTCTCTGTTAATCTGTCTCTGAGTCTCTGTCTCTGTGTCTCCGTCTCTGTGTCTCGGTCTATGCGTCTCTGTCTCTGTGCCTCTGCCTCTGTGTCTATTCCTCTGTCTCTGTCTCTCTGTCTCTGTGTCTCTGCCTCCGTGTCTCTGTCTCTGTGTCTCTGTCTCTCCGTCTCTGTCTCTCTCTCACTGTGTCTCTGTCTCTGTGTTTCAGTCTCTGTGTCTCTGTCCTTGTGTCTCCGGCTCTCTCACTTTGTCTCTGCCTCTGTGTCTCTGCCTCGGTGTCTCTGTCTCTGTGTCTCCGTCTCTGTGTCTCTGTCTCCGTCCCTGTGTGTCTGTCTCTGTGTCTCTGTCTCCGTGTCTCCGTCCCTGTGTCTCTGTCTCTGTCTCTGTGCCTCTATCTCTGTGTATCTGTCTCTGTGTCTCTGCCTCTGTGTCTCTGTCTCTGTGTCTCTGCCTCAGTGTCTCTGTCTCTTTTTTCTCTGTCTCTGTGTCTCTGTCTCTGTGTCTCTGTCTCCGTCTCTGTGTCTCGGTCTATGTGTCTCTGTCTCTGTGTCTCTGTCTCAGTGTCTCTGCCTCTGTGTCTCTGTCTCTGTGTCTCTGTCTCTGTGTCTCTGTCTCTGTGTCTCTGTCTCTGTGTCTCTGTCTCTGTGTCTCTGCCTCTATGTCCATGTCTCTGTGTCCCTATCTCTGTGTCTCTGTCTCTGTGTCTCTGTCTCTGTGAATCTGTCTCTGTGTTTCAGTCTCTGTGTCTCTGTCCTTGTGTCTCCGCCTCTGTGTCTCTGTCTCTCTCACTATGTCTCGGCCTCTGTGTATCTGCCTCTGCGTCTCTGTCTCTGTGTCTCTGTCTCCGTGTCTCTGTCTCGGTGTCTCTGTCTCTGTGTCACTGTCTCTGTGTCTCTGGTGCTCTGTCTCTTTGTCTCTTTCTCTGTGTCTCTGTACCTGTGTCTCTGTCTCTGTGTCTCTGCCTCTGTCTCTGTCTCTGTCTCTGTGTCTATGCCTCTGTTTCTCTCTCCTTGTGTCACGGTCTCTGTGTTTCTGTCTCTGTGTCTCTGTCTCTGTGTCTCTGTCTCCGTGTCTCTGTCTCGGTCTCTCTGTCTCTGTGTCACTGTCTCTGTGTCTCTGCGTCTCTGTGACTCTGTCTCTCTCTCGGTCTCTGTTTCTCTTTCTCTGTGTCTCTGTCTCTGTGTCTCTACACCTGTGTCTCCTTCTCTGTGTTTCTCTCTCTGTGTCTCTGTCTCTGTTTCTCTTTCTCTGTGTGTCTGTCTCTGTGTCTCTATACCTGTGTCTCCTTCTCTGTGTTTCTCTGTCTGTGTCTCCGTCTCTGTGTCCCTGTCTCTGTGTCTCTGTCTCTGTGTCTCTGTCTCTGTGTCTCTGTCTCTGTGTCTCTGTCTCTGTGTCTCTCTCTCTGTGTCTCGGTCTCTGTGTCTCTGTCTCCGTGTCTCCGTCCCTGTGTCTCTGTCGCTGTCTCCGTGCCTCTGTCTCTGTGTATCTGTCTCTTTGTCTCCGTCTCCGTGTTTCTGCCTCAGTGTCTCTGTCCCTTTTTCTCTGTCTCTGTGTCTCTGCCTCTGTGAATCTGTCTCTGTGTTTCTGTCTCTGTGTCTCTGGCCCTGTGTCTCCGTCTCTATATCTCTGTCTCTCTGACTCTGTCTCTGCGTCACTGTCTCTGAATCTCCGTCTCTGTGTCTCGGTCTATGCGTCTCTGTCTCTGTGTCTCTGTCTCTGTGTCTGTGTCCCTGTCTCTGTGTCTCTGTCTCTGTGTCTCTGTCTCTGTGTCTCTGTCTCGGAGTCTCTCTCTCTGTGTCCCTGTCCCTGTGTCTCTGTCTCTGTGTCTCTGCCTCTGTCTCTGTCTCTGTGTCTATGTCTCTGTTTCTCTCTCCTTGTGTCACGGTCTCTGTGTTTCTGTCTCTGTGTCTCTGTGTCTCTGTCTCTGTGTCTCTGTCTCTGTTTCTGTTTCTCTTTCTCTGTGTCTCTGTCTCTGTGTCTCTGTCCCTGTATCTTCGTCTCTGTGTTTCTCTCTCTGTGAGTCTGGCTCTGTGTCCCTGTCTCTGTGTCTATGTCTCTGTTTCTCTCTCCCTGTGTCACGGTCTCTGTGTCTCTGTCTCTGCGTCTCCCTGTCTCTGTCTCTGTATCTCTGTCTCGGTGTCCCTGTCTCTGTGTCTCTGTCTCTGTGTCTCGGTCTCTGTGTCTCTGTCTCTGTGTCTCTGTCTCTGTGTCTCTGTCTCTGTGTCTCTGTCTCTGTGTCTCTGTCTCTGTGTCTCTCTCTCTGTGTCTCTGTCTCTGTGTCTCTGTCTCTGTGACTCTGTCTCTCTCTCGGTCTCTGTCTCTCTTTCTCTGTGTCTCTGTCTCTGTGTTTCTACACCTGTGTCTCCTTCTCTGTGTTTCTCTCTCTGTGTCTCTGTCTCTGTTTCTCTTTCTCTGTGTGTCTGTCTCTGTGTCTCTATACCTGTGTCTCCTTCTCTGTGTTTCTCTGTCTGTGTCTCCGTCTCTGTGTCCCTGTCTCTGTGTCTCTGTCTCTGTGTCTCTGTCTCTGTGTCTCTGTCTCTGTGTCTCTGTCTCTGTGTCTCTGTCTCTGTGTCTCTGTCTCTGTGTCTCTCTCTCTGTATCTCTGTCTCTGTGTCTCTGTCTCCGTGTCTCCGTCTCTATATCTCTGTCTCTCTGACTCTGTCTCTGCGTCACTGTCTCTGAATCTCCGTCTCTGTGTCTCGGTCTATGTGTCTCTGTCTCTGTGTCTCTGTCTCTGTGTCTGTGTCCCTGTCTCTGTGTCTCTGTCTCTGTCTCTGTGTCTCTGTCTCTGTGTCTGTGTCTCTGTGTCTCTGTCTCTGTGTCTCTGTCTCTGTCTCTGTGTCTCTGTCTCTGTGTCTCTGTCTCTGTGTCTCTGTCACTGTGTCTCTGTCTCTGTGTCTCTGTCTCTGTGTCTCCGTCTCTGTGTCCCTATCTCTGTGTCTCTGCCTCTGTGCCTCTGTCTCTGTGCCTCTGTCTCTGTGTCTCTGTCTCTCTGAATCTGTCTCTGTGTTTCAGTCTCTGTGTCTCTGTCCTTGTGTCTCCGGCTCTCTCACTTTGTCTCTGTCTCTGTGTCTCTGCCTCGGTGTCTCTGTCTCTGCGTCTCTGTCTCTGTGAATCTGTCTCTGTGACTCTGTGTCTCTGTCTCTGTCTCTGCCTCTGTCTCTGTCTCTGTCTCTGTCTCTGTCTCTGTCTCTGTCTCTGTCTCTGTCTCTGTCTCTGTCTCTGTGTCTCTGTCTCGGAGTCTCTCTCTCTGTGTCCCTGTCCCTGTGTCTCTGTCTCTGTGTCTCTGCCTCTGTCTCTGTCTCTGTGTCTATGCCTCTGTTTCTCTCTCCTTGTGTCACGGTCTCTGTGTTTCTGTCTCTGTGTCTCTGTCTCTGTGTCTCTGTCTCTGTGTCTCTGTCTCTGTGTCTCTGTCTCTGTGTCTCTGTCTCTGTGTCTCTGTCTCTGTGTCTCTGTCTCTGTGTCTCTGTCTCTGTGTCTCTGTCTCTGTGTCTCTGTCTCTGTGTCTCTGTCTCTGTGTCTCTGTCTCTGTGTCTCTGTCTCTGTGTCTCTGTCTCTGTGTCTCAGTCTGTGTTTCTGTTTCTCTTTCTCTGTGTCTCTGTCTCTGTGTCTCTGTCCCTGTATCTCCGTCTCTGTGTCTCTGTCTCTGTGTCTCTGTCTCTGTGTCTCTGTCTCTGTGTCTCTGTCTCTGTGTCTCTGCCTCTGTGTCTCTGCCTCTGTGTCTCTCTCTCTGTGTCGCTGTCTCTGTGTCTCTGTCTCTGTGTATCTGTCTCTGTGTCTCTGTCTCTGTCTCTGTCTCTGTCTCTGTGTCTCTGTCTCTGTGTCTCTGTCTCCGTGTCTCCGTCCCTGTGTCTCTGTCTCTGTCTCTGTGCCTCTATCTCTGTGTATCTGTCTCTGTGTCTCTGTCTCCGTGTCTCTGCCTCAGTGTCTCTGTCTCATTTTTTCTCTGTCTCTGTGTCTCTGTCTCCGTCTCTGTGTCTCGGTCTATGTGTCTCTGTCTCTGTGCCTCTGCCTCTGTGTCTATGCCTCTGTATCTGTCTCTCCGTCTCTGTGTCTCTGCCTCCGTGTCTCTGTCTCTGTGTCTCTGTCTCTCTGTCTCTGTCTCTCTCTCTCTGTGTCTCTGTCTCTGTGTCTCTGTCTCTGTGTCTCTGTCTCTGTGTCTCTGTCTCTGTGGCTCCGTCTCTGTGTCTCTGTCTCTGTGTCTCTGTCTCTGTGTCTCTGTCTCTGTGTCTCTGTCTCTGTGTCTCTGTCTCTATCTCTCTGTCTCTGTCTCTGTTTCTCTTTCTCTGTGTCTCTGTCTCTGTGTCTCTGTCTCTGTGTCTCTGTCCCTGTGTCTCCGTCTCTGTGTCTCTGTCTCCGTCCCTGTGTGTCTGTCTCTGTGTCGTTGTCTCCGTGTCTCCGTCCCTGTGTCTCTGTCTCTGTCTCTGTGCCTCTATCTCTGTGTATCTGTCTCTGTGTCTCTGTCTCTGTGTCTCTGTCTCTGTGTCTCTGCCTCAGTGTCTCTGTCTCTTTTTTCTCTGTCTCTGTGTCTCTGTCTCTGTGTCTCTGTCTCCGTCTCTGTGTCTCGGTCTATGCGTCTCTGTCTCTGTGTCTCTGTCTCTGTGTCTCTGTCTCTGTGTCTCTGTCTCTGTGTCTCTGTCTCTGTGTCTCTGTGTCTCTGCCTCCGTGTCTCTGTCTCTGTGTCTCTGTCTCTGCGTCTCTGTCTCTGTGTCTCTGTCTCTGTGTCTCTGTCTCTGTGTCTCTGTCTCTGTGTCTCTGCCTCTGCGTCTCTGTCTCTGTGTCTCTGTCTCTGTGTTTCTCTCTTTATGTATCTGTCTCTGTGTCTCTGTCTCTGTGTCTCCGTCTCTGTGTCTCGGTCTATGCGTCTCTGTCGCTGTGCCTCTGCCTCTGTGTCTATGCCTCTGTCTCTGTCTCCCTGTCTCTGTGTCTCTGCCTCCGTGTCTCTGTCTCTGTGTCTCTGTCTCTCCGTCTCTGTATCTCTCTCACTGTGTCTCTGTCTCTGTGTCCCTGTCTCTGTGTCTATGCCTCTGTCCGTGTGTCTCTGTACCTGCGTCTCCGTGTCTGTGTGTCGGTCTCTGTGTCTCTGCCTCTGTGTCTCCTTCTCTGTGTCACTGTCCCTCTGACTCTGTCTCTGTGTCACTGTGTCTGAATCTCTGTCTCTGTGTCTCTGTCTCTGAGTCCCTCTCTCTGTGTCCCTGTCCCTCTGTCTCTGTCTCTGTGTCTCTGTTTCTGTGTATCTGGCTCTGTGACTCTGTCTCTCTCTCGGTCTCTGTTTCTCTTTCTTTGTGTCTCTGTCTCTGTGTCTCTACACCTGTGTCTCCTTCTCTGTGTTTCTCTCTCTGTGTCTCTGTCTCTGTTTCTCTTTCTCTGTGTGTCTGTCTCTGTGTCTCTATACCTGTGTCTCCTTCTCTGTGTTTCTCTGTCTGTGTCTCCGTCTCTGTGTCCCTGTCTGTGTGTCTCTGTCTCTGTGTCTCTGTCTCTGTGTCTCTGTCTCTGTGTCTCTGTCTCTGTGTCTCTCTCTCTGTGTCTCTGTCTCTGTGTCTCTGTCTCTGTGAATCTGTCTCTGTGTTTCAGTCTCTGCGTCTCTGTCCTTGTGTCTCCGGCTCTCTCACTTTGTCTCTGTCCCTGTGTCTCTGTCTCTGTGTCTCTGCCTCTGTCTCTGTCTTTGTGTCTGTGCCTCTGTTTCTCTCTTCCTTGTGTCACGGTCTCTGTGTTTCTGTCTCTGTGTCTCTGTCTCTGTGTCTCTGTCTCTGTGTCTCTCTCTCTGTGTCTCTGTCTCTGTGTCTCTGTCACTGTGTCTCTGTCTCTGTGTCTCTGTCTCTGTGTCTCTGTCTCTGTGTCTCTGTCTCTGTGTCTCTGTCTCTGTGTCTCTGTCTCTGTGTCTCTGTCTGTGTTTCTGTTTCTCTTTCTCTGTGTCTCTGTCTCTGTGTCTCTGTCCCTGTATCTCCGTCTCTGTGTCTCTGTCTCTGTGTCTCTGTCTCTGTGTCTCTGTCTCTGTGTCTCTGCCTCTGTGTCTCTGCCTCTGTGTCTCTCTCTCTGTGTCGCTGTCTCTGTGTCTCTGTCTCTGTGTATCTGTCTCTGTGTCTCTGTCTCTGTCTCTGTCTCTGTCTCTGTCTCTGTGTCTCTGTCTCTGAGTCTCTCTCTCTGTGTCCCTGTCCCCCTGTCTCTGTCTCTGTGTCTCTGTCTCTGTGTCTCTGTCTCTGTGTCTCTGTCTCTGTGTCTCTGTCTCTATCTCTCTGTCTCTGTCTCTGTTTCTCTTTCTCTGTGTCTCTGTCTCTGTGTCTCTGTCTCTGTGTCTCTGTCCCTGTGTCTCCGTCTCTGTGTCTCTGTCTCCGTCCCTGTGTGTCTGTCTCTGTGTCGTTGTCTCCGTGTCTCCGTCCCTGTGTCTCTGTCTCTGTCTCTGTGCCTCTATCTCTGTGTATCTGTCTCTGTGTCTCTGTCTCTGTGTCTCTGTCTCTGTGTCTCTGCCTCAGTGTCTCTGTCTCTTTTTTCTCTGTCTCTGTGTCTCTGTCTCTGTGTCTCTGTCTCCGTCTCTGTGTCTCGGTCTATGCGTCTCTGTCTCTGTGTCTCTGTCTCTGTGTCTCTGTCTCTGTGTCTCTGTCTCTGTGTCTCTGTGTCTCTGCCTCCGTGTCTCTGTCTCTGTGTCTCTGTCTCTGCGTCTCTGTCTCTGTGTCTCTGTCTCTGTGTCTCTGTCTCTGTGTCTCTGTCTCTGTGTCTCTGCCTCTGTGTCTCTGTCTCTGTGTCTCTGTCTCTGTGTTTCTCTCTTTATGTATCTGTCTCTGTGTCTCTGTCTCTGTGTCTCCGTCTCTGTGTCTCGGTCTATGCGTCTCTGTCGCTGTGCCTCTGCCTCTGTGTCTATGCCTCTGTCTCTGTCTCCCTGTCTCTGTGTCTCTGCCTCCGTGTCTCTGTCTCTGTGTCTCTGTCTCTCCGTCTCTGTATCTCTCTCACTGTGTCTCTGTCTCTGTGTCCCTGTCTCTGTGTCTATGCCTCTGTCCGTGTGTCTCTGTACCTGCGTCTCCGTGTCTGTGTGTCGGTCTCTGTGTCTCTGCCTCTGTGTCTCCTTCTCTGTGTCACTGTCCCTCTGACTCTGTCTCTGTGTCACTGTGTCTGAATCTCTGTCTCTGTGTCTCTGTCTCTGAGTCCCTCTCTCTGTGTCCCTGTCCCTCTGTCTCTGTCTCTGTGTCTCTGTTTCTGTGTATCTGGCTCTGTGACTCTGTCTCTCTCTCGGTCTCTGTTTCTCTTTCTTTGTGTCTCTGTCTCTGTGTCTCTACACCTGTGTCTCCTTCTCTGTGTTTCTCTCTCTGTGTCTCTGTCTCTGTTTCTCTTTCTCTGTGTGTCTGTCTCTGTGTCTCTATACCTGTGTCTCCTTCTCTGTGTTTCTCTGTCTGTGTCTCCGTCTCTGTGTCCCTGTCTGTGTGTCTCTGTCTCTGTGTCTCTGTCTCTGTGTCTCTGTCTCTGTGTCTCTGTCTCTGTGTCTCTCTCTCTGTGTCTCTGTCTCTGTGTCTCTGTCTCTGTGACTCTGTCTCTCTCTCGGTCTCTGTTTCTCTTTCTCTGTGTCTCTGTCTCTGTGTCTCAACACCTGTGTCTCCCTCTCTGTGTTTCTCTCTCTGTGTCTCTGTCTCTGTTTCTCTTTCTCTCTGTGTCTGTCTCTGTGTCTCTATACCTGTGTCTCCTTCCCTGTGGTTCTCTGTCTGTGTCTCCGTCTCTGTGTCCCTGTCTCTGTGTCTCTGTCTCTGTGTCTCTGTCTCTGTGTCTCTGTCTCTGTGTCTCTGTCTCTGTGTCTCTCTCTCTGTATCTCTGTCTCTGTGTCTCTGTCTCCGTGTCTCCGTCCCTGTGTCTCTGTCGCTGTCTCCGTGCGTCTGTCTCTGTGTATCTGTCTCTTTGTCTCCGTCTCCGTGTCTCTGCCTCAGTGTCTCTGTCTCTTTTTCTCTGTCTCTGTGTCTCTGTCTCTGTGTCTCTGTGTCTCTGTCTCTGTGTCTCTGTCTCTGTGTCTCTGCCTCTGTGAATCTGTCTCTGTGTTTCTGTCTCTGTGTCTCTGGCCCTGTGTCTCCGTCTCTATATCTCTGTCTCTCTGACTCTGTCTCTGCGTCACTGTCTCTGAATCTCCGTCTCTGTGTCTCGGTCTATGTGTCTCTGTCTCTGTTTCTCTGTGTCTGTGTCTGTGTCCCTGTCTCTGTGTCTCTGTCTCTGTGTCTCTGTCTCTGTGTCTGTGTCTCTGTGTCTCTGTCTCTGTGTCTCTGTCCCTGTCTCTGTGTCTCTGTCTCTGTGTCTCTGTCTCTGTGTCTCTGTCTCTGTGTCTCTGTCTCTGTGTCTCTGTCTCTGTGTCTCCGTCTCTGTGTCCCTATCTCTGTGTCTCTGTCTCTGTGCCTCTGTCTCTGTGTCTCTGTCTCTCTGAATCTGTCTCTGTGTTTCAGTCTCTGCGTCTCTGTCCTTGTGTCTCCGGCTCTCTCACTTTGTCTCTGTCCCTGTGTCTCTGTCTCTGTGTCTCTGCCTCTGTCTCTGTCTTTGTGTCTGTGCCTCTGTTTCTCTCTTCCTTGTGTCACGGTCTCTGTGTTTCTGTCTCTGTGTCTCTGTCTCTGTGTCTCTGTCTCTGTGTCTCTCTCTCTGTGTCTCTGTCTCTGTGTCTCTGTCACTGTGTCTCTGTCTCTGTGTCTCTGTCTCTGTGTCTCTGTCTCTGTGTCTCTGTCTCTGTGTCTCTGTCTGTGTTTCTGTTTCTCTTTCTCTGTGTCTCTGTCTCTGTGTCTCTGTCCCTGTATCTCCGTCTCTGTGTCTCTGTCTCTGTGTCTCTGTCTCTGTGTCTCTGTCTCTGTGTCTCTGCCTCTGTGTCTCTGCCTCTGTGTCTCTCTCTCTGTGTCGCTGTCTCTGTGTCTCTGTCTCTGTGTATCTGTCTCTGTGTCTCTGTCTCTGTCTCTGTCTCTGTCTCTGTCTCTGTGTCTCTGTCTCTGAGTCTCTCTCTCTGTGTCCCTGTCCCCCTGTCTCTGTCTCTGTGTCTCTGTTTCTGTGTATCTACCTCTGTGACTCTGTCTCTGTGTCTCTGTCTCTGTGTCTCTGTCTCTGTGTCTCTGTCTCTGTGTCTCTGTCTCTGTCTCTGTCTCTGTGTCTATGTCTCTGTTTCTCTCTCCCTGTGTCAAGGTCTCTGTGTTTCTGTCTCTGCGTCTCTGTGTCTCTGTCTCTGTGTCTCTGTCTCTATGTCTCTGTCTCTGTCCCTGTTTCTCATTCTCTGTGTCTCTGTCTCTGTGTCTCTGTCTCTGTCTTTGTCTCTGTCTCTGTTTCTCTTTCTCTGTGTCTCTGTCTCTGTGTCTCTGTCCCTGTATCTCCGTCTCTGTGTCTCTGTCTCCGTCCCTGTGTGTCTGTCTCTGTGTCTCTGTCTCCGTGTCTCCGTCCCTGTGTCTCTGTCTCTGTCTCTGTGCCTCTATCTCTGTGTATCTGTCTCTGTGTCTCTGTCTCCGTGTCTCTGCCTCAGTGTCTCTGTCTCATTTTTTCTCTGTCTCTGTGTCTCTGTCTCCGTCTCTGTGTCTCGGTCTATGTGTCTCTGTCTCTGTGCCTCTGCCTCTGTGTCTATGCCTCTGTATCTGTCTCTCCGTCTCTGTGTCTCTGCCTCCGTGTCTCTGTCCCTGTGTCTCTGTCTCTCTGTCTCTGTCTCTCTCTCTCTGTGTCTCTGTCTCTGTGTCTCTGTCTCTGTGTCTCTGTCTCTGTGTCTCTGTCTCTGTGTCTCTGTCTCTGTGTCTCCGTCTCTGTGTCTCTGTCTCTGTGTCTCTGTCTCTGTGTCTCTGTCTCTGTGTCTCTGTCTCTGTGTCTCTGTCTCTGTGTCTCTGCCTCTGTGTCTCTGCCTCTGTGTCTCTCTCTCTGTGTCATTGTCTCTGTGTCTCTGTCTCTGTGTATCTGTCTCTGTGTCTCTGTCTCTGTCTCTGTCTCTGTCTCTGTCTCTGTGTCTCTGTCTCTGTGTCTCTGTCTCTGAGTCTCTCTCTCTGTGTCCCTGTCCCCCTGTCTCTGTCTCTGTGTCTCTGTTTCTGTGTATCTGCCTCTGTGACTCTGTCTCTGTGTCTCTGTCTCTGTGTCTCTGTCTCTGTGTCTCTGTCTCTGTGTCTCTGTCTCTCTCTCTGTCTCTGTGTCTATGTCTCTGTTTCTCTCTCCCTGTGTCAAGGTCTCTGTGTTTCTGTCTCTGCGTCTCTGTGTCTCTGTCTCTGTGTCTCTGTCTCTATGTCTCTGTCTCTGTCTCTGTTTCTCATTCTCTGTGTCTCTGTCTCTGTGTCTCTGTCTCTGTGTCTCTGTCTCTATGTCTCTGTCTCTGTCTCTGTTTCTCTTTCTCTGTGTCTCTGTCTCTGTGTCTCTGTCCCTGTGTCTCTGCCTCTGTGTCTCTGCCTCTGTCTCTGTCTCTGTGTCTATGTCTCTGTTTCTCTCTCCTTGTGTCACGGTCTCTGTGTTTCTGTCTCTGTGTCTCTGTGTCTCTGTCTCTGTGTCTCTGTCTCTGTTTCTGTTTCTCTTTCTCTGTGTCTCTGTCTCTGTGTCTCTGTCCCTGTATCTCCGTCTCTGTGTCCCTCTCTCTGTGTCTCTGTCTCTGTGTCTCTGTCTCTGTCTCTGTGTCTCTGTCTCTGTGTCTCTGTCTCTGTGTCTCTGTCTCTGTGTCTCTGTCTGTGTGTCTCTGTCTCTGTGTCTCTGTCTCTGTGCCTCTGTCTCTATGTCAATGTCTCTGTGTCTCTATCTCTGTGTCTCTGTCTCTGTGCCTCTGTCTCTGTGTCTCTGTCTCTGAGAATCTGTCTCTGTGTTTCTGTCTCTGTGTCTCTGTCCCTGCGTCTGCGTCTCTGTGTCTCTGTCTCTCTCACTTTGTCTCTGTCTCTGTGTCTCTGTCTCTGTGTATCTGTCTCTGTGTCTCTGTCTCTGTGTCTCTGTCTCTGTGTCTCTGTCTCTTTGTCTCTGTCTCTGTGTCTCTGTCTCTGTGTCTCTGTCTCTGTGTCTCTGTCTCTTTGTCTCTGTCTCTGTGTCTCTGTCTCTGTGTCTCGGTCTCTGTCTCTGTGTCTCTGTCTCTGTCTCTGTCTCTGTCTCTGTCTCTGTCTCTGTCTCTGTCTCTGTCTCTGTCTCTGTCTCTGTCTCTGTCTCTGTCTCTGTCTCTGTCTCTGTCTTTGTCTCTGTCTCTGTCTCTGTGTCTCCGTCTCTGTGTCACTGTCTGTGTGTCTCTGTCTCTGTGTCTGTGTCACCGTGTCCCTGTCTCCGTCCTTATGTCTCTGTCTCTGTGTCTCTGTCCCTGTGTCTCTGTGTCTCTGTCTCTGTGTCTCCGTCTCTGTGTCTCTGTCTCTGTGTCTCTATCTCTGTGTCTCTGTCTCTGTGTCTCGGTCTCTGTGTCTCTGTCTCTGTGTCTCTGTCTCTGTGTCCCTGTCTCTGTGTCTCTGTCTCTGTGTCTCTGTCTCTGCGTCTCTGTCTCTGCGTCTCTGTCTCTGTGTCTCTGTCTCTGTGTCTCTGTCTCTGTGTCTCTGCCTCTGTGTCTCTGTCTCTGTGTCTCTGTCTCTGTGTTTCTCTCTTTATGTATCTGTCTCTGTGTCTCTGTCTCTGTGAATCTGTCTCTGAGTCTCTGTCTCTGTGTCTCCGTCTCTGTGTCTCGGTCTACGCGTCTCTGTCTCTGTGCCTCTGCCTCTGTGTCTATGCCTCTGTCTCTGTCTCTCTGTCTCTGTGTCTCTGCAACCGTGTCTCTGTCTCTGTGTCTCTGTCTCTGCGTCTCTGTCTCTGTGTCTCTGTCTCTGTGTCTCTGTCTCTGTGTCTCTGTCTCTGTGTCTCTGCCTCTGTGTCTCTGTCTCTGTGTCTCTGTCTCTGTGTTTCTCTCTTTATGTATCTGTCTCTGTGTCTCTGTCTCTGTGAATCTGTCTCTGAGTCTCAGTCTCTGTGTCTCCGTCTCTGTGTCTCGGTCTATGCGTCTCTGTCTCTGTGCCTCTGCCTCTGTGTCTATGCCTCTGTCTCTGTCTCTCTGTCTCCCTGTCTCTGCCTCCGTGTCTCTGTCTCTGTGTCTCTGTCTCTCCGTCTCTGTATCTCTCTCACTGTGTCTCTGTCTCTGTGTCCCTGTCTCTGTGTCTATGCCTCTGTCCGTGTGTCTCTGTACCTGCGTCTCCGTGTCTGTGTGTCGGTCTCTGTGTCTCTGCCTCTGTGTCTCCTTCTCTGTGTCACTGTCCCTCTGACTCTGTCTCTGTGTCACTGTGTCTGAATCTCTGTCTCTGTGTCTCTGTCTCTGAGTCTCTCTCTCTGAGTCCCTGTCCCTCTGTCTCTGTCTCTGTGTCTCTGTTTCTGTGTATCTGGCTCTGTGACTCTGTCTCTCTCTCGGTCTCTGTTTCTCTTTCTCTGTGTCTCTGCCTCTGTGTCTCTACACCTGTGTCTCCTTCTCTGTGTTTCTCTCTCTGTGTCTCTGTCTCTGTTTCTCTTTCTCTGTGTGTCTGTCTCTGTGTCTCTATACCTGTGTCTCCTTCTCTGTGTTTCTCTGTCTGTGTCTCCGTCTCTGTGTCCCTGTCTGTGTGTCTCTGTCTCTGTGTCTCTGTCTCTGTGTCTCTGTCTCTGTATCTCTGTCTCTGTGTCTCTCTCTCTGTGTCTCTGTCTCTGTGTCTCTGTCTCTGTGACTCTGTCTCTCTCTCGGTCTCTGTTTCTCTTTCTCTGTGTCTCTGTCTCTGCGTCTCTGTCTCTGTGAATCTGTCTCTGTGTCTCTGTCTCTGTGTCTCTGTCTCTCTGTCGCTGTCTCTGTCTCTGTCTCTGTCTCTGTCTCTGTGTCTCTGTCTCTGTGTCTCTGTCTCTGAGTCTCTCTCTCTGTGTCCCTGTCCCCCTGTCTCTGTCTCTGTGTCTCTGTTTCTGTGTATCTGCCTCTGTGACTCTGTCTCTGTGTCTCTGTCTCTGTGTCTCTGTCTCTGTGTCTCTGTCTGTGTGTCTCTTGTCTCTGTCTCTGTCTCTGTGTCTATGTCTCTGTTTCTCTCTCCCTGTGTCAAGGTCTCTGTGTTTCTGTCTCTGCGTCTCTGTGTCTCTGTCTCTGTGTCTCTGTCTCTATGTCTCTGTCTCTGTCTCTGTTTCTCATTCTCTGTGTCTCTGTCTCTGTGTCTCTGTCTCTGTCTCTGTCTCTGTCTCTGTTTCTCTTCCTCTGTGTCTCTGTCTCTGTGTCTCTGTCCCTGTATCTCCGTCTCTGTGTCTCTGTCTCCGTCCCTGTGTGTCTGTCTCTGTGTCTCTGTCTCCGTGTCTCCGTCCCTGTGTCTCTGTCTCTGTCTCTGTGCCTCTATCTCTGTGTATCTGTCTCTGTGTCTCTGTCTCCGTGTCTCTGCCTCAGTGTCTCTGTCTCATTTTTTCTCTGTCTCTGTGTCTCTGTCTCCGTCTCTGTGTCTCTGTCTCTGTGTCTCTGTCTCTGTGTCTCTGTCTCTGTGTCTCTGTCTCTGTGTCTCCGTCTCTGTGTCTCTGTCTCTGTGTCTCTGTCTCTGTGTCTCTGTCTCTGTCTCTGTCTCTGTCTCTGTGTTTCTGTCTCTGCGTCTCTGTGTCCCTGTCTCTGTGTATCTGTCTCTGTGTCTCTGTCTCTGTGTCTCTGTCTCTATGTCTCTATCTCTCTCTCTCCGTGCCTCTGTCTCTGTGCCTCTGTCTCTGTGTCTATGCCTCTGTCCGCGTGTCTCTGTACCTGTGTCTCCGTCTCTGTGTGTTGGTCTCTATGTCTCTGTCTCTGTGTCTCCGCCTCTGTGTCTCTGTCTCGATGTCTCTTTCCGTGTGTCTCCGTCTCTGTGTCACTCTCTGTGTATCTGTGTCTCTGTGTCTGTGTCACCGTGTCCCTGTCTCCGTCCCTATGTCTCTGTCTATGTGTCTCTGTCTCTATGTCCATGTCTCTGTGTCTCTATCTCTGTGTCTCTGTCCTTGTGCCTCTGTCTCTGTGTCTCTGTCTCTGAGAATCTGTCTCTGCGTTTCTGTCTCTGTGTCTCTGTCCCTGTGTCTCCGTCTCTGTGTCTCTGTCTCTGTGTCTCTGTCTCTGTGTCTCTCTCTCTGTGTCTCTGTCTCTGTGTCTCTGTCTCTGTGTCTCTGTCTCTGAGTCTCTCTCTCTGAGTCCCTGTCCCTCTGTCTCTGTCTCTGTGTCTCTGTTTCTGTGTATCTGGCTCTGTGACTCTGTCTCTCTCTCGGTCTCTGTTTCTCTTTCTCTGTGTCTCTGCCTCTGTGTCTCTACACCTGTGTCTCCTTCTCTGTGTTTCTCTCTCTGTGTCTCTGTCTCTGTTTCTCTTTCTCTGTGTGTCTGTCTCTGTGTCTCTATACCTGTGTCTCCTTCTCTGTGTTTCTCTGTCTGTGTCTCCGTCTCTGTGTCCCTGTCTGTGTGTCTCTGTCTCTGTGTCTCTGTCTCTGTGTCTCTGTCTCTGTATCTCTGTCTCTGTGTCTCTCTCTCTGTGTCTCTGTCCCTGTGTCTCTGTCTCTGTGACTCTGTCTCTCTCTCGGTCTCTGTTTCTCTTTCTCTGTGTCTCTGTCTCTGCGTCTCTGTCTCTGTGAATCTGTCTCTGTGTCTCTGTCTCTGTGTCTCTGTCTCTCTGTCGCTGTCTCTGTCCCTGTCTCTGTCTCTGTCTCTGTGTCTCTGTCTCTGTGTCTCTGTCTCTGAGTCTCTCTCTCTGTGTCCCTGTCCCCCTGTCTCTGTCTCTGTGTCTCTGTTTCTGTGTATCTGCCTCTGTGACTCTGTCTCTGTGTCTCTGTCTCTGTGTCTCTGTCTCTGTGTCTCTGTCTGTGTGTCTCTGTCTCTGTCTCTGTCTCTGTGTCTATGTCTCTGTTTCTCTCTCCCTGTGTCAAGGTCTCTGTGTTTCTGTCTCTGCGTCTCTGTGTCTCTGTCTCTGTGTCTCTGTCTCTATGTCTCTGTCTCTGTCTCTGTTTCTCATTCTCTGTGTCTCTGTCTCTGTGTCTCTGTCTCTGTCTCTGTCTCTGTCTCTGTTTCTCTTTCTCTGTGTCTCTGTCTCTGTGTCTCTGTCCCTGTATCTCCGTCTCTGTGTCTCTGTCTCCATCCCTGTGTGTCTGTCTCTGTGTCTCTGTCTCCGTGTCTCCGTCCCTGTGTCTCTGTCTCTGTCTCTGTGCCTCTATCTCTGTGCATCTGTCTCTGTGTCTCTGTCTCCGTGTCTCTGCCTCAGTGTCTCTGTCTCATTTTTTCTCTGTCTCTGTGTCTCTGTCTCCGTCTCTGTGTCTCTGTCTCTGTGTCTCTGTCTCTGTGTCTCTGTCTCTGTGTCTCTGTCTCTGTGTCTCTGTCTCTGTGTCTCCGTCTCTGTGTCTCTGTCTCTGTGTCTCTGTCTCTGTGTCTCTGTCTCTGTCTCTGTCTCTGTGTTTCTGTCTCTGCGTCTCTGTGTCCCTGTCTCTGTGTATCTGTCTCTGTGTCTCTGTCTCTGTGTCTCTGTCTCTATGTCTCTATCTCTCTCTCTCCGTGCCTCTGTCTCTGTGCCTCTGTCTCTGTGTCTATGCCTCTGTCCGCGTGTCTCTGTACCTGTGTCTCCGTCTCTGTGTGTCGGTCTCTATGTCTCTATCTCTGTGTCTCCGCCTCTGTGTCTCTGTCTCGATGTCTCTTTCCGTGTGTCTCCGTCTCTGTGTCACTCTCTGTGTATCTGTGTCTCTGTGTCTGTGTCACCGTGTCCCTGTCTCCGTCCCTATGTCTCTGTCTATGTGTCTCTGTCTCTATGTCCATGTCTCTGTGTCTCTATCTCTGTGTCTCTGTCCTTGTGCCTCTGTCTCTGTGTCTCTGTCTCTGTGAATCTGTCTCTGCGTTTCTGTCTCTGTGTCTCTGTCCCTGTGTCTCCGTCTCTGTGTCTCTGTCTCTGTGTCTCTGTCTCTGTGTCTCTCTCTCTGTGTCTCTGTCTCTGTGTCTCTGTCTCTGTGTTTCTGTCATTATGTCTCTGTCTCTGTGAATCTGTCTCTGTGTTTCTGTCTCTGTGTCTCTGGCCCTGTGTCTCCGTCTCTATATCTCTGTCTCTCTGACACTGTCTCTGCGTCTCTTTCTCTGTGTCTCTGTCTCTGTCTCTCTGTCCCTGTGTCTCTGTCTCTGTGTCTCTGCCTCTGTGCCTCTGTCTCTGTGTCTCTGTCTCTGTGTCTCTGTCTCTGTGTCTCTGTCTCTGTGCCTCTGTCTCTGTGTCTATGTCTCTGTTTCTCTCTCCCTGTGTCACGGTTTCTGTGTTTCTGTCTCTGCGTCTCTGTGTCTCTGTCTCTGTTTCTCTTTCTCTGTGTCTCTGTATCTGTGTCTCTGTCCCTGTATCTCCGTCTCTGTGTTTCTCTGTCTGTGTCTCTATCTCTGTGTCCCTGTCTCTGTGTCCCTGTCTCTGTGTCTCTGTCTCTGTGTGTCTGTCTCTGTGTATCTGTCTCTGTGTCTCTGTCTCTGTGTCTCTGTCTCTGTGTCTCTGTCTCTGTGTATCTGTCTCTGTGTCTCTGTCTCTGTCTCTGTCTCTGTGTCTACGTCTCTGTTTCTCTCTCCCTGTGTCACGGTCTCTGTGTTTCTGTCTCTGCGTCTCTGCGTCTCTGTCTCTGTGTATCTGTCCTGTATCTCCATCTCTGTGTCTCTGTCCCTGTGTCTCTGTCTCTGTGTCTCTGTCTCTGTGTCTCTATCTCTGTGTATCTGTCTCTGTGTCTCTGTCTCCGTGTCTCTGCCTCAGTGTCTCTGTCTCATTTTTTCTCTGTCTCTGTGTCTCTGTCTCCGTCTCTGTGTCTCTGTCTCTGTGTCTCTGTCTCTGTGTCTCTGTCTCTGTGTCTCTGTCTCTGTGTCTCTGTCTCTGTGTCTCCGTCTCTGTGTCTCTGTCTCTGTGTCTCTGTCTCTGTGTCTCTGTCTCTGTCCCTGTCTCTGTGTTTCTGTCTCTGCGTCTCTGTGTCCCTGTCTCTGTGTATCTGTCTCTGTGTCTCTGTCTCTGTGTCTCTGTCTCTATGTCTCTATCTCTCTCTCTCCGTGCCTCTGTCTCTGTGCCTCTGTCTCTGTGTCTATGCCTCTGTCCGCGTGTCTCTGTACCTGTGTCTCCGTCTCTGTGTGTCGGTCTCTATGTCTCTGTCTCTGTGTCTCCGCCTCTGTGTCTCTGTCTCGATGTCTCTTTCCGTGTGTCTCCGTCTCTGTGTCACTCTCTGTGTATCTGTGTCTCTGTGTCTGTGTCACCGTGTCCCTGTCTCCGTCCCTATGTCTCTGTCTATGTGTCTCTGTCTCTATGTCCATGTCTCTGTGTCTCTATCTCTGTGTCTCTGTCCTTGTGCCTCTGTCTCTGTGTCTCTGTCTCTGAGAATCTGTCTCTGCGTTTCTGTCTCTGTGTCTCTGTCCCTGTGTCTCCGTCTCTGTGTCTCTGTCTCTGTGTCTCTGTCTCTGTGTCTCTCTCTCTGTGTCTCTGTCTCTGTGTCTCTGTCTCTGTGTTTCTGTCATTATGTCTCTGTCTCTGTGAATCTGTCTCTGTGTTTCTGTCTCTGTGTCTCTGGCCCTGTGTCTCCGTCTCTATATCTCTGTCTCTCTGACACTGTCTCTGCGTCTCTTTCTCTGTGTCTCTGTCTCTGTCTCTCTGTCCCTGTGTCTCTGTCTCTGTGTCTCTGCCTCTGTGCCTCTGTCTCTGTGTCTCTGTCTCTGTGTCTCTGTCTCTGTGTCTCTGTCTCTGTGCCTCTGTCTCTGTGTCTATGTCTCTGTTTCTCTCTCCCTGTGTCACGGTTTCTGTGTTTCTGTCTCTGCGTCTCTGTGTCTCTGTCTCTGTTTCTCTTTCTCTGTGTCTCTGTATCTGTGTCTCTGTCCCTGTATCTCCGTCTCTGTGTTTCTCTGTCTGTGTCTCTATCTCTGTGTCCCTGTCTCTGTGTCCCTGTCTCTGTGTCTCTGTCTCTGTGTGTCTGTCTCTGTGTATCTGTCTCTGTGTCTCTGTCTCTGTGTCTCTGTCTCTGTGTCTCTGTCTCTGTGTATCTGTCTCTGTGTCTCTGTCTCTGTCTCTGTCTCTGTGTCTACGTCTCTGTTTCTCTCTCCCTGTGTCACGGTCTCTGTGTTTCTGTCTCTGCGTCTCTGCGTCTCTGTCTCTGTGTATCTGTCCTGTATCTCCATCTCTGTGTCTCTGTCCCTGTGTCTCTGTCTCTGTGTCTCTGTCTCGGTGTCTCTGTCCCTGTGTCCCCTCCTCTGTGTCACTGTCTCTGTGTCTCTGACTCCGTGTCTCTGTCTCTGTGCCTCTGTCTCGGTCTCTGTTTCTCTGTCTCTGTGTCTCTGTCGCTGTGTCTCCGTCACTGCGTCTCTGTCTCTGTGTCTCTGTCTCTGTGTTTCTGTCATTATGTCTCTGTCTCTGTGTCTCTGTCTCTGTGAATCTGCCTCTGTGTCTATGCCTCTGTCTCTGTCTCTCTGTCTCTGTCTCTCTGCCTCCGTGTCTCTGTCTCTGTGTCTCTGTCTCTCTGTCTCTGTCTCTCTCTCTCTGTGTCTCTGTCTCTGTGTCCCTGTCTCTGTGTCTATGCCTCTGTCCGTGTGTCTCTGTACCTGTGTCTCCGTCTCTGTGTGTCGGTCTCTATGTCTCTGCCTCTGTGTCTCTGTATAGGTGTCTCTGTCCCTGTGTCACTGTACCTCTGACTCTGTCTCTGTGTCATTGTGTCTGAATCTCTGTCTCTGTGTCTCTGTCTCTGTGTCTCTGTCTCTGTGTCTCTGTCTCTGTGTCTCTGTCTCTGTGTCTCTGTCTCTGTGTCTCTGTCTCTGTGTCTCTGTCTCTGTGTCTCTGTCAATGTGTCTCTGTCTCTGTGTCTCTGCCTCTATGTCCATGTCTCTGTGTCCCTATCTCTGTGTCTCTGTCTCTGTGTCTCTGTCTCTGTGTCTCTGTCTCTGTGTATCTGTCTCTGTGTCTCTGTCTCTGTCTCTGTCTCTGTGTCTACGTCTCTGTTTCTCTCTGCCTGTGTCACGGTCTCTGTGTTTCTGTCTCTGCGTCTCTGCGTCTCTGTCTCTGTGTATCTGTCCTGTATCTCCATCTCTGTGTCTCTGTCTCTGTGTCTCTGTCTCTGTGTCTCTGTCTCGGTGTCTCTGTCTCTGTGTCTGTTTCTCATTCTCTGTGTCTCTGTCTCTGTGTCTCTGTCTCTGTCTCTGTCTCTGTCTCTGTTTCTCTTTCTCTGTGTCTCTGTCTCTGTGTCTCTGTCCCTGTATCTCCGTCTCTGTGTCTCTGTCTCCGTCCCTGTGTGTCTGTCTCTGTGTCTCTGTCTCCGTGTCTCCGTCCCTGTGTCTCTGTCTCTGTCTCTGTGCCTCTATCTCTGTGTATCTGTCTCTGTGTCTCTGTCTCCGTGTCTCTGCCTCAGTGTCTCTGTCTCATTTTTTCTCTGTCTCTGTGTCTCTGTCTCCGTCTCTGTGTCTCTGTCTCTGTGTCTCTGTCTCTGTGTCTCTGTCTCTGTGTCTCTGTCTCTGTGTCTCTGTCTCTGTGTCTCCGTCTCTGTGTCTCTGTCTCCGTGTCTCTGTCTCTGTGTCTCTGTCTCTGTCTCTGTCTCTGTCTCTGTGTTTCTGTCTCTGCGTCTCTGTGTCCCTGTCTCTGTGTATCTGTCTCTGTGTCTCTGTCTCTGTGTCTCTGTCTCTATGTCTCTATCTCTCTCTCTCCGTGCCTCTGTCTCTGTGCCTCTGTCTCTGTGTCTATGCCTCTGTCCGCGTGTCTCTGTACCTGTGTCTCCGTCTCTGTGTGTTGGTCTCTATGTCTCTGTCTCGGTGTCTCCGCCTCTGTGTCTCTGTCTCGATGTCTCTTTCCGTGTGTCTCCGTCTCTGTGTCACTCTCTGTGTATCTGTGTCTCTGTGTCTGTGTCACCGTGTCCCTGTCTCCGTCCCTATGTCTCTGTCTATGTGTCTCTGTCTCTATGTCCATGTCTCTGTGTCTCTATCTCTGTGTCTCTGTCCTTGTGCCTCTGTCTCTGTGTCTCTGTCTCTGAGAATCTGTCTCTGCGTTTCTGTCTCTGTGTCTCTGTCCCTGTGTCTCCGTCTCTGTGTCTCTGTCTCTGTGTCTCTGTCTCTGTGTCTCTCTCTCTGTGTCTCTGTCTCTGTGTCTCTGTCTCTGTGTCTCTGTCTCTGAGTCTCTCTCTCTGAGTCCCTGTCCCTCTGTCTCTGTCTCTGTGTCTCTGTTTCTGTGTATCTGGCTCTGTGACTCTGTCTCTCTCTCGGTCTCTGTTTCTCTTTCTCTGTGTCTCTGCCTCTGTGTCTCTACACCTGTGTCTCCTTCTCTGTGTTTCTCTCTCTGTGTCTCTGTCTCTGTTTCTCTTTCTCTGTGTGTCTGTCTCTGTGTCTCTATACCTGTGTCTCCTTCTCTGTGTTTCTCTGTCTGTGTCTCCGTCTCTGTGTCCCTGTCTGTGTGTCTCTGTCTCTGTGTCTCTGTCTCTGTGTCTCTGTCTCTGTATCTCTGTCTCTGTGTCTCTCTCTCTGTGTCTCTGTCTCTGTGTCTCTGTCTCTGTGACTCTGTCTCTCTCTCGGTCTCTGTTTCTCTTTCTCTGTGTCTCTGTCTCTGCGTCTCTGTCTCTGTGAATCTGTCTCTGTGTCTCTGTCTCTGTGTCTCTGTCTCTCTGTCGCTGTCTCTGTCCCTGTCTCTGTCTCTGTCTCTGTGTCTCTGTCTCTGTGTCTCTGTCTCTGAGTCTCTCTCTCTGTGTCCCTGTCCCCCTGTCTCTGTCTCTGTGTCTCTGTTTCTGTGTATCTGCCTCTGTGACTCTGTCTCTGTGTCTCTGTCTCTGTGTCTCTGTCTCTGTGTCTCTGTCTGTGTGTCTCTGTCTCTGTCTCTGTCTCTGTGTCTATGTCTCTGTTTCTCTCTCCCTGTGTCAAGGTCTCTGTGTTTCTGTCTCTGCGTCTCTGTGTCTCTGTCTCTGTGTCTCTGTCTCTATGTCTCTGTCTCTGTCTCTGTTTCTCATTCTCTGTGTCTCTGTCTCTGTGTCTCTGTCTCTGTCTCTGTCTCTGTCTCTGTTTCTCTTTCTCTGTGTCTCTGTCTCTGTGTCTCTGTCCCTGTATCTCCGTCTCTGTGTCTCTGTCTCCATCCCTGTGTGTCTGTCTCTGTGTCTCTGTCTCCGTGTCTCCGTCCCTGTGTCTCTGTCTCTGTCTCTGTGCCTCTATCTCTGTGTATCTGTCTCTGTGTCTCTGTCTCCGTGTCTCCGTCCCTGTGTCTCTGTCTCTGTCTCTGTGCCTCTATCTCTGTGTATCTGTCTCTGTGTCTCTGTCTCCGTGTCTCTGCCTCAGTGTCTCTGTCTCATTTTTTCTCTGTCTCTGTGTCTCTATCTCCGTCTCTGTGTCTCTGTCTCTGTGTCTCTGTCTCTGTGTCTCTGTCTCTGTGTCTCTGTCTCTGTGTCTCTGTCTCTGTGTATCTGTCTCTGTGTCTCTGTCTCTGTCTCTGTCTCTGTGTCTACGTCTCTGTTTCTCTCTCCCTGTGTCACGGTCTCTGTGTTTCTGTCTCTGTGTCTCTGGCCCTGTGTCTCCGTCTCTATATCTCTGTCTCTCTGACACTGTCTCTGCGTCTCTTTCTCTGTGTCTCTGTCTCTGTCTCTCTGTCCCTGTGTCTCTGTCTCTGTGTCTCTGCCTCTGTGCCTCTGTCTCTGTGTCTCTGTCTCTGTGTCTCTGTCTCTGTGTCTCTGTCTCTGTGCCTCTGTCTCTGTGTCTATGTCTCTGTTTCTCTCTCCCTGTGTCACGGTTTCTGTGTTTCTGTCTCTGCGTCTCTGTGTCTCTGTCTCTGTTTCTCTTTCTCTGTGTCTCTGTATCTGTGTCTCTGTCCCTGTATCTCCGTCTCTGTGTTTCTCTGTGTGTGTCTCTATCTCTGTGTCCCTGTCTCTGTGTCCCTGTCTCTGTGTCTCTGTCTCTGTGTGTCTGTCTCTGTGTATCTGTCTCTGTGTCTCTGTCTCTGTGTCTCTGTCTCTGTGTCTCTGTCTCTGTGTATCTGTCTCTGTGTCTCTGTCTCTGTCTCTGTCTCTGTGTCTACGTCTCTGTTTCTCTCTCCCTGTGTCACGGTCTCTGTGTTTCTGTCTCTGCGTCTCTGCGTCTCTGTCTCTGTGTATCTGTCCTGTATCTCCATCTCTGTGTCTCTGTCCCTGTGTCTCTGTCTCTGTGTCTCTGTCTCGGTGTCTCTGTCCCTGTGTCCCCTCCTCTGTGTCACTGTCTCTGTGTCTCTGACTCCGTGTCTCTGTCTCTGTGCCTCTGTCTCGGTCTCTGTTTCTCTGTCTCTGTGTCTCTGTCGCTGTGTCTCCGTCACTGCGTCTCTGTCTCTGTGTCTCTGTCTCTGTGTTTCTGTCATTATGTCTCTGTCTCTGTGTCTCTGTCTCTGTGAATCTGCCTCTGTGTCTATGCCTCTGTCTCTGTCTCTCTGTCTCTGTCTCTCTGCCTCCGTGTCTCTGTCTCTGTGTCTCTGTCTCTCTGTCTCTGTCTCTCTCTCTCTGTGTCTCTGTCTCTGTGTCCCTGTCTCTGTGTCTATGCCTCTGTCCGTGTGTCTCTGTACCTGTGTCTCCGTCTCTGTGTGTCGGTCTCTATGTCTCTGCCTCTGTGTCTCTGTATAGGTGTCTCTGTCCCTGTGTCACTGTACCTCTGACTCTGTCTCTGTGTCATTGTGTCTGAATCTCTGTCTCTGTGTCTCTGTCTCTGTGTCTCTGTCTCTGTGTCTCTGTCTCTGTGTCTCTGTCTCTGTGTCTCTGTCTCTGTGTCTCTGTCTCTGTGTCTCTGTCTCTGTGTCTCTGTCAATGTGTCTCTGTCTCTGTGTCTCTGCCTCTATGTCCATGTCTCTGTGTCCCTATCTCTGTGTCTCTGTCTCTGTGTCTCTGTCTCTGTGTCTCTGTCTCTGTGTATCTGTCTCTGTGTCTCTGTCTCTGTCTCTGTCTCTGTGTCTACGTCTCTGTTTCTCTCTGCCTGTGTCACGGTCTCTGTGTTTCTGTCTCTGCGTCTCTGCGTCTCTGTCTCTGTGTATCTGTCCTGTATCTCCATCTCTGTGTCTCTGTCCCTGTGTCTCTGTCTCTGTGTCTCTGTCTCGGTGTCTCTGTCCCTGTGTCCCCTCCTCTGTGTCACTGTCTCTGTGTCTCTGACTCCGTGTCTCTGTCTCTGTGCCTCTGTCTCGGTCTCTGTTTCTCTGTCTCTGTGTCTCTGTCGCTGTGTCTCCGTCACTGCGTCTCTGTCTCTGTGTCTCTGTCTCTGTGTTTCTGTCATTATGTCTCTGTCTCTGTGTCTCTGTCTCTGTGAATCTGCCTCTGTGTCTATGCCTCTGTCTCTGTCTCTCTGTCTCTGTCTCTCTGCCTCCGTGTCTCTGTCTCTGTGTCTCTGTCTCTCTGTCTCTGTCTCTCTCTCTCTGTGTCTCTGTCTCTGTGTCCCTGTCTCTGTGTCTATGCCTCTGTCCGTGTGTCTCTGTACCTGTGTCTCCGTCTCTGTGTGTCGGTCTCTATGTCTCTGCCTCTGTGTCTCTGTATAGGTGTCTCTGTCCCTGTGTCACTGTACCTCTGACTCTGTCTCTGTGTCATTGTGTCTGAATCTCTGTCTCTGTGTCTCTGTCTCTGTGTCTCTGTCTCTGTGTCTCTGTCTCTGTGTCTCTGTCTCTGTGTCTCTGTCTCTGTGTCTCTGTCTCTGTGTCTCTGTCTCTGTGTCTCTGTCTCTGTGTCTCTGTCAATGTGTCTCTGTCCCTGTGTCTCTGCCTCTATGTCCATGTCTCTGTGTCCCTATCTCTGTGTCTCTGTCTCTGTGTCTCTGTCTCTGTGAATCTGTCTCTGTGTTTCTGTCTCTGTGTCTCTGTCCTTGTGTCTCCGCCTCTGTGTCTCTGTCTCTGTGTTTCTGTCTCTGTGTCTCTGTCCTTGTGTCTCCGCCTCTGCGTCTCTGTCTCTGTGTCTCTGTCTCCGTGTCTCTGTCTCGGTGTCTCTGTCTCTGTGTCACTGTCTCTGTGTCTCTGCGGCTCTGTCTCTTTGTCTCTTTCTCTGTGTCTCTGTCCCTGTGTCTCTGTCTCTGTGTCTCTGCCTATGTCTCTGTCTCTGTGTCTATGCCTCTGTTTCTCTCTCCTTGTGTCACGGTCTCTGTGTTTCTGTCCCTGTGTCTCTGTCTCTGTGTCTCTGTCTCTGTGTCTCTGTCTCTGTGTCTCTGTCTCTGTGTCTCTGTCTCTGTGTCTCTGTCTCTGTGTCTCTGTCTCTGTGTCTCTGTCTCTGTGTCTCTGTCTCTGTGTCTCTGTCTCTGTGTCTCTCTCTCTGTGTCTCTGTCTCTGTGTCTCTGTCTCTGTGTCTCTGTCTCTGTGTCTCTGTCCCTGTGTCTCTGTCTCTGTGTCTCTGTCTCTGTGTCTCTGCCTCTGTGTCTCTGTCTCTGTGTCTCTGTCTCTGTGTCTCTGTCTCTGTGTCTCTGTCTCTGTGTCCCTATCTGTGTGTCTCTGTCTCTGTGCCTCTGTCTCTCTCACTATGTCTCGGCCTCTGTGTATCTGCCTCTGCGTCTCTGTCCCTGTGTCTCTGTCTCCGTGTCTCTGTCTCGGTCTCTCTGTCTCTGTGTCACTGTCTCTGTGTCTCTGCGTCTCTGTCTCTTTGTCTCTTTCCCTGTGTCTCTGTCCCTGTGTCTCTGTCTCTGTGTCTCTGCCTCTGTCTCTGTCTCTGTGTCTATGTCTCTGTTTCTCTCTCCTTGTGTCACGGTCTCTGTGTTTCTGTCTCTGTGTCTCTGTGTCTCTGTCTCTGTGTCTCTGTCTCTGTCTCTGTTTCTGTTTCTCTTTCTCTGTGTCTCTGTCTCTGTGTCTCTGTCCCTGTATCTCCGTCTCTGTGTTTCTCTCTCTGTGAGTCTGGCTCTGTGTCTCTGTCTCTGTGTCTCTGTCCCTGTATCTCCGTCTCTGTGTTTCTCTCTCTGTGAGTCTGGCTCTGTGTCCCTGTCTCTGTGTCTATGTCTCTGTTTCTCTCTCCCTGTGTCACGGTCTCTGTGTCTCTGTCTCTGTGTATCTGTCTCTGTGTCTCTGTCTCTGTCTCTGTCTCTGTCTCTGCCTCTGTCTCTGTCTCTGTCTCTGTCTCTGTCTCTGTGTCTCTGTCTCTGTGTCTCTGTCTCTGTGTCTCTGTCTCTGAGTCTCTCTCTCTGTGTCCCTGTCCCTATGTCTCTGTCTCTGTGTCTCTGTTTCTGTGTATCTGCCTCTGTGACTCTGTCTCTGTGTCTCTGTCCCTGTGTCTCTGTCTCTGTGTCTCTGTCTCTGTGTCTCTGTCTCTGTGTCTCTGTCTCTGTGTCTCTGTCTCTGCGTCTCTGTCTCTGTGTCTCTGTCTCTTTGTCTCTGTCTCTGTGTCTCTGTCTCGGTGTCTCTGTCTCTGTGTCTCTGTCTCTGTGTATCAGTCTCTGTGTCTCTGTGTCTGTGTCTCTGTCTCTGTGTCTCTGTCTCTGTGTCTCTGCCTCTATGTCCATGTCTCTGTGTCCCTATCTCTGTGTCTCTGTCTCTGTGTCTCTGTCTCTGTGAATCTGTCTCTGTGTTTCAGTCTCTGTGTCTCTGTCCTTGTGTCTCCGCCTCTGTGTCTCTGTCTCTCTCACTATGTCTCGGCCTCTGTGTATTTGCCTCTGTGTCTCTGTCTCTGTCTCTGTCTCTGTCTCTGTCTCTGTCTCTGTCTCTGTCTCTGTCTCTGTCTCTGTCTCTGTCTCTGTCTCTGTCTCTGTCTCTGTCTCTGTCTCTGTGTCTATGCCACTGTTTCTCTCTCCTGGTGTCACGGTCTCTGTGTTTCTGTCTCTGTGTCTCTGTCTCTTTTTTCTCTGTCTCTGTGTCTCTGTGTCTCTGTCTCTGTATCTCTGTCTCTGTGTCTCTGTCTCTGTGTCTCCGTCTCCGCGCCTCTGTTTCTGTGTCTCTGTCTCTGTGTCTCTGTCTCTGTGTCTCTGTCTCTGTGTCTCTGTCTCTGTGTCTCTGTCTCTGTGTCTCTGTCTCTGTGTCTCTGTCTCTGTGTTTCTGTCATTATGTCTCTGTCTCTGTGAATCTGTCTCTGTGTTTCTGTCTCTGTGTCTCTGGCCCTGTGTCTCCGTCTCTATATCTCAGTCTCTCTGACACTGTCTCTGCGTCTCTTTCTCTGTGTCTCTGTCTCTGTGTCTCTGTCTCTGTGTCTCTGTCTCTGTGTCTCTGTCCCTGTGTCTCTGTCTCTGTGTCTCTGTCTCTGTGTCTCTGTCTCTGTGTCTCTGTCTCTGTGTCACTGTCTCTGAATCTCTGTCTCTGTGTCCCTGTCTCTGTGTCTATGCCTCTGAACCTGTGTCTCCGTCTCTGTGTGTCCGTCTCTATGTCTCTGCCTCTGTGTCTCTGATTTGGTGTCTCTGTCCCTGTGTCACTGTCCCTCTGACTCTGTCTCTGTGTCACTGTGTCTGTGTCTCTGTCTCTGTGTCTCTGTCTCTGTGTCTCTGTCTCTGTGTCTCTGTCTCTGTGTCTCTGTCTCTGTGTCTCTGTCTCTGTGTCTCTGTCTCTGTGTCTCTGTCTCTGTGTCTCTGTCTCGGTGTCTCTGTCCCTGTGTCCCCTCCTCTGTGTCACTGTCTCTGTGTCTCTGTCTCCGTGTCTCTGTCTCTGTGCCTCTGTCTCGGTCTCTGTGTCTCTGTCTCCGTGTCTCTGTCGCTGTGTCTCCGTCACTGCGTCTCTGTCTCTGTGTCTCTGTCTCTGTGTTTCTGTCATTATGTTTCTGTCTCTGTGTCTCTGTCCCTGTATCTCCGTCTCCGTGTTTCTCTCTCTGTGTCTCTGTCTCTGTGTCCCTGCCTCTGTGTCTCTGTCTCTGTGTCTCTGTCTCTGTGTCTCTGTCTCTGTGTCTCTGCCTCTGTGTCTCTGTCTCTGTCTCTGTCTCTGTGTCTCTGCCTCTGTGTCTCTGTCTCTGTCTCTGTCTCTGTGTCTACGTCTCTGTTTCTCTCTCCCTGTGTCGCGGTCTCTGTGTTTCTGTCTCTGCGTCTCTGTGCCTCTATCTCTGTGCATCTGTCTCTGTGTCTCTGTCTCCGTGTCTCTGCCTCAGTGTCTCTGTCTCTTTTTTCTCTGTCTCTATGTCTCTGTCTCCGTCTCTGTGTCTCGGTCTATGTGTCTCTGTCTCTGTGCCTCTGCCTCTGTGTCTATGCCTCTGTATCTGTCTCTCCGTCTCTGCGTCTCTGCCTCCGTATCTCTGTCTCTGTGTCTCTGTCTCTCTGTCTCTGTCTCTGTGTCTCTGTCCCTGTGTCTCTGTCTCTGTGTCTCTGTCTCTGTGTCTCTGTCTCTGCGTCTCTGTATCTGCGTCTCTGTCTCTGTGTCTCTGTCTCTGTGTCTCTGTCTCTGTGTCTCTGTCTCTGTGTCTCTGTCTCTGTGTCTCTGTCTCTGTGTCTCTGTCTCTGTGTCTCTGTCTCTGTGTCTCTGTCTCTGAGTCTCTCTCTCTGTGTCCCTGTCCCTATGTCTCTGTCTCTGTGTCTCTGTTTCTGTGTATCTGCCTCTGTGACTCTGTCTCTGTGTCTCTGTCCCTGTGTCTCTGTCTCTGTGTCTCTGTCTCTGTGTCTCTGTCTCTGTGTCTCTGTCTCTGTGTCTCTGTCTCTGCGTCTCTGTCTCTGTGTCTCTGTCTCTTTGTCTCTGTCTCTGTGTCTCTGTCTCGGTGTCTCTGTCTCTGTGTCTCTGTCTCTGTGTATCAGTCTCTGTGTCTCTGTGTCTCTGTCTCTGCCTCTGCCTCTGTCTCTGTCTCTGTCTCTGTCTCTGTCTCTGTCTCTGTCTCTGTCTCTGTCTCTGTCTCTGTCTCTGTCTCTGTCTCTGTCTCTGTCTCTGTGTCTCTGTCTCTGTGTCTCTGTCTCTGAGTCTCTCTCTCAGTGTCCCTGTCCCTCTGTCTCTGTCTCTGTGTCTCTGTTTCTGTGTATCTGCCTCTGTGACTCTGTCTCTGTGTCTCTGTCTCTGTGTCTCTGTCTCTGTGTCTCTGTCTCTGTCTCTGTCTCTGTCTCTGTCTCTGTCTCTGTCTCTGTCTCTGTCTCTGTCTCTGTCTCTGTCTCTGTCTCTGTCTCTGTCTCTGTCTCTGTGTCTATGTCTCTGTTTCTCTCTCCCTGTGTCAAGGTATCTGTGTTTCTGTCTCTGCGTCTCTGTGTCTCTGTCTCTGTGTCTCTGTCTCTATGTCTCTGTCTCTGTCTCTGTTTCTCATTCTCTGTGTCTCTGTCTCTGTGTCTCTGTCCCTGTATCGACGTCTCTGTGTTTCTCTCTCTGTGTCTCTGTCTCTGTGTCCCTGTCTCTGTGTCTCTGTCTCTGTGTCTCTGTCTCTGTGTATCTGTCTCTGTGTCTCTGTCTCTGTGTCTCTGTCTCTATGTCTCTGTCTCTGTCTCTGTTTCTCTTTCTCTGTGTCTCTGTCTCTGTGTCTCTGTCTCTGTGTCTCTGTCTCTGTGTCTCTGTCTCTGTGTCTCTGTCTCTGTGTCTCTGTCTCTGTGTCTCTGTCTCTGTGTCTCTGCCTCTATGTCCATGTCTCTGTGTCCCTATCTCTGTGTCTCTGTCTCTGTGTCTCTGTCTCTGTGAATCTGTCTCTGTGTTTCAGTCTCTGTGTCTCTGTCCTTGTGTCTCCGCCTCTGTGTCTCTGTCTCTCTCACTATGTCTCGGCCTCTGTGTATCTGCCTCTGTGTCTCTGTCTCTGTCTCTGTCTCTGTCTCTGTCTCTGTCTCTGTCTCTGTCTCTGTCTCTGTCTCTGTCTCTGTCTCTGTCTCTGTCTCTGTCTCTGTCTCTGTCTCTGTCTCTGTGTCTATGCCACTGTTTCTCTCTCCTGGTGTCACGGTCTCTGTGTTTCTGTCTCTGTGTCTCTGTCTCTTTTTTCTCTGTCTCTGTGTCTCTGTGTCTCTGTCTCTGTATCTCTGTCTCTGTGTCTCTGTCTCTGTGTCTCCGTCTCCGCGCCTCTGTTTCTGTGTCTCTGTCTCTGTGTCTCTGTCTCTGTGTCTCTGTCTCTGTGTCTCTGTCTCTGTGTCTCTGTCTCTGTGTTTCTGTCATTATGTCTCTGTCTCTGTGAATCTGTCTCTGTGTTTCTGTCTCTGTGTCTCTGGCCCTGTGTCTCCGTCTCTATATCTCAGTCTCTCTGACACTGTCTCTGCGTCTCTTTCTCTGTGTCTCTGTCTCTGTGTCTCTGTCTCTGTGTCTCTGTCTCTGTGTCTCTGTCTCTGTGTCTCTGTCTCTGTGTCTCTGTCTCTGTGTCTCTGTCTCTGTGTCTCTGTCTCTGTGTCCCTGTCTCTGTGTCTATGCCTCTGAACCTGTGTCTCCGTCTCTGTGTGTCCGTCTCTATGTCTCTGTCTCTGTGTCTCTGTCTCTGTGTCTCTGTCTCTGTGTTTCTGTCATTATGTCTCTGTCTCTGTGAATCTGTCTCTGTGTTTCTGTCTCTGTGTCTCTGGCCCTGTGTCTCCGTCTCTATATCTCAGTCTCTCTGACACTGTCTCTGCGTCTCTTTCTCTGTGTCTCTGTCTCTGTGTCTCTGTCTCTGTGTCTCTGTCTCTGTGTCTCTGTCTCTGTGTCTCTGTCTCTGTGTCTCTGTCTCTCTGTCGCTGTCTCTGTCTCTGTCTCTGTCTCTGTCTCTGTGTCTCTGTCTCTGTGTCTCTGTCTCTGAGTCTCTCTCTCTGTGTCCCTGTCCCCCTGTCTCTGTCTCTGTGTCTCTGTTTCTGTGTATCTGCCTCTGTGACTCTGTCTCTGTGTCTCTGTCTCTGTGTCTCTGTCTCTGTGTCTCTGTCTGTGTGTCTCTGTCTCTGTCTCTGTCTCTGTGTCTATGTCTCTGTTTCTCTCTCCCTGTGTCAAGGTCTCTGTGTCTCTGTATCTGTGTCTCTGTCCCTGTATCTCCGTCTCTGTGTTTCTCTGTCTGTGTCTCTATCTCTGTGTCCCTGTCTCTGTGTCCCTGTCTCTGTGTCTCTGTCTCTGTGTGTCTGTCTCTGTGTATCTGTCTCTGTGTCTCTGTCTCTGTGTCTCTGTCTCTGTGTCTCTGTCTCTGTGTATCTGTCTCTGTGTCTCTGTCTCTGTCTCTGTCTCTGTGTCTACGTCTCTGTTTCTCTCTCCCTGTGTCACGGTCTCTGTGTTTCTGTCTCTGCGTCTCTGCGTCTCTGTCTCTGTGTATCTGTCCTGTATCTCCATCTCTGTGTCTCTGTCCCTGTGTCTCTGTCTCTGTGTCTCTGTCTCGGTGTCTCTGTCCCTGTGTCCCCTCCTCTGTGTCACTGTCTCTGTGTCTCTGACTCCGTGTCTCTGTCTCTGTGCCTCTGTCTCGGTCTCTGTTTCTCTGTCTCTGTGTCTCTGTCGCTGTGTCTCCGTCACTGCGTCTCTGTCTCTGTGTCTCTGTCTCTGTGTTTCTGTCATTATGTCTCTGTCTCTGTGTCTCTGTCTCTGTGAATCTGCCTCTGTGTCTATGCCTCTGTCTCTGTCTCTCTGTCTCTGTCTCTCTGCCTCCGTGTCTCTGTCTCTGTGTCTCTGTCTCTCTGTCTCTGTCTCTCTCTCTCTGTGTCTCTGTCTCTGTGTCCCTGTCTCTGTGTCTATGCCTCTGTCCGTGTGTCTCTGTACCTGTGTCTCCGTCTCTGTGTGTCGGTCTCTATGTCTCTGCCTCTGTGTCTCTGTATAGGTGTCTCTGTCCCTGTGTCACTGTACCTCTGACTCTGTCTCTGTGTCATTGTGTCTGAATCTCTGTCTCTGTGTCTCTGTCTCTGTGTCTCTGTCTCTGTGTCTCTGTCTCTGTGTCTCTGTCTCTGTGTCTCTGTCTCTGTGTCTCTGTCTCTGTGTCTCTGTCAATGTGTCTCTGTCTCTGTGTCTCTGCCTCTATGTCCATGTCTCTGTGTCCCTATCTCTGTGTCTCTGTCTCTGTGTCTCTGTCTCTGTGTCTCTGTCTCTGTGTATCTGTCTCTGTGTCTCTGTCTCTGTCTCTGTCTCTGTGTCTACGTCTCTGTTTCTCTCTGCCTGTGTCACGGTCTCTGTGTTTCTGTCTCTGCGTCTCTGCGTCTCTGTCTCTGTGTATCTGTCCTGTATCTCCATCTCTGTGTCTCTGTCCCTGTGTCTCTGTCTCTGTGTCTCTGTCTCGGTGTCTCTGTCCCTGTGTCCCCTCCTCTGTGTCACTGTCTCTGTGTCTCTGACTCCGTGTCTCTGTCTCTGTGCCTCTGTCTCGGTCTCTGTTTCTCTGTCTCTGTGTCTCTGTCGCTGTGTCTCCGTCACTGCGTCTCTGTCTCTGTGTCTCTGTCTCTGTGTTTCTGTCATTATGTCTCTGTCTCTGTGTCTCTGTCTCTGTGAATCTGCCTCTGTGTCTATGCCTCTGTCTCTGTCTCTCTGTCTCTGTCTCTCTGCCTCCGTGTCTCTGTCTCTGTGTCTCTGTCTCTCTGTCTCTGTCTCTCTCTCTCTGTGTCTCTGTCTCTGTGTCCCTGTCTCTGTGTCTATGCCTCTGTCCGTGTGTCTCTGTACCTGTGTCTCCGTCTCTGTGTGTCGGTCTCTATGTCTCTGCCTCTGTGTCTCTGTATAGGTGTCTCTGTCCCTGTGTCACTGTACCTCTGACTCTGTCTCTGTGTCATTGTGTCTGAATCTCTGTCTCTGTGTCTCTGTCTCTGTGTCTCTGTCTCTGTGTCTCTGTCTCTGTGTCTCTGTCTCTGTGTCTCTGTCTCTGTGTCTCTGTCTCTGTGTCTCTGTCTCTGTGTCTCTGTCAATGTGTCTCTGTCTCTGTGTCTCTGCCTCTATGTCCATGTCTCTGTGTCCCTATCTCTGTGTCTCTGTCTCTGTGTCTCTGTCTCTGTGAATCTGTCTCTGTGTTTCTGTCTCTGTGTCTCTGTCCTTGTGTCTCCGCCTCTGTGTCTCTGTCTCTGTGTTTCTGTCTCTGTGTCTCTGTCCTTGTGTCTCCGCCTCTGCGTCTCTGTCTCTGTGTCTCTGTCTCCGTGTCTCTGTCTCGGTGTCTCTGTCTCTGTGTCACTGTCTCTGTGTCTCTGCGGCTCTGTCTCTTTGTCTCTTTCTCTGTGTCTCTGTCCCTGTGTCTCTGTCTCTGTGTCTCTGCCTATGTCTCTGTCTCTGTGTCTATGCCTCTGTTTCTCTCTCCTTGTGTCACGGTCTCTGTGTTTCTGTCCCTGTGTCTCTGTCTCTGTGTCTCTGTCTCTGTGTCTCTGTCTCTGTGTCTCTGTCTCTGTGTCTCTGTCTCTGTGTCTCTGTCTCTGTGTCTCTGTCTCTGTGTCTCTGTCTCTGTGTCTCTGTCTCTGTGTCTCTGTCTCTGTGTCTCTCTCTCTGTGTCTCTGTCTCTGTGTCTCTGTCTCTGTGTCTCTGTCTCTGTGTCTCTGTCCCTGTGTCTCTGTCTCTGTGTCTCTGTCTCTGTGTCTCTGCCTCTGTGTCTCTGTCTCTGTGTCTCTGTCTCTGTGTCTCTGTCTCTGTGTCTCTGTCTCTGTGTCCCTATCTGTGTGTCTCTGTCTCTGTGCCTCTGTCTCTCTCACTATGTCTCGGCCTCTGTGTATCTGCCTCTGCGTCTCTGTCTCTGTGTCTCTGTCTCCGTGTCTCTGTCTCGGTCTCTCTGTCTCTGTGTCACTGTCTCTGTGTCTCTGCGTCTCTGTCTCTTTGTCTCTTTCCCTGTGTCTCTGTCCCTGTGTCTCTGTCTCTGTGTCTCTGCCTCTGTCTCTGTCTCTGTGTCTATGTCTCTGTTTCTCTCTCCTTGTGTCACGGTCTCTGTGTTTCTGTCTCTGTGTCTCTGTGTCTCTGTCTCTGTGTCTCTGTCTCTGTGTCTCTGTCTCTGTCTCTGTTTCTGTTTCTCTTTCTCTGTGTCTCTGTCTCTGTGTCTCTGTCCCTGTATCTCCGTCTCTGTGTTTCTCTCTCTGTGAGTCTGGCTCTGTGTCTCTGTCTCTGTGTCTCTGTCCCTGTATCTCCGTCTCTGTGTTTCTCTCTCTGTGAGTCTGGCTCTGTGTCCCTGTCTCTGTGTCTATGTCTCTGTTTCTCTCTCCCTGTGTCACGGTCTCTGTGTCTCTGTCTCTGTGTATCTGTCTCTGTGTCTCTGTCTCTGTCTCTGTCTCTGTCTCTGCCTCTGTCTCTGTCTCTGTCTCTGTCTCTGTCTCTGTGTCTCTGTCTCTGTGTCTCTGTCTCTGTGTCTCTGTCTCTGTGTCTCTGTCTCTGAGTCTCTCTCTCTGTGTCCCTGTCCCTATGTCTCTGTCTCTGTGTCTCTGTTTCTGTGTATCTGCCTCTGTGACTCTGTCTCTGTGTCTCTGTCCCTGTGTCTCTGTCTCTGTGTCTCTGTCTCTGTGTCTCTGTCTCTGTGTCTCTGTCTCTGTGTCTCTGTCTCTGCGTCTCTGTCTCTGTGTCTCTGTCTCTTTGTCTCTGTCTCTGTGTCTCTGTCTCGGTGTCTCTGTCTCTGTGTCTCTGTCTCTGTGTATCAGTCTCTGTGTCTCTGTGTCTCTGTCTCTGCCTCTGCCTCTGTCTCTGTCTCTGTCTCTGTCTCTGTCTCTGTCTCTGTCTCTGTCTCTGTCTCTGTCTCTGTCTCTGTCTCTGTCTCTGTGTCTCTGTCTCTGTGTCTCTGTCTCTGAGTCTCTCTCTCAGTGTCCCTGTCCCTCTGTCTCTGTCTCTGTGTCTCTGTTTCTGTGTATCTGCCTCTGTGACTCTGTCTCTGTGTCTCTGTCTCTGTGTCTCTGTCTCTGTGTCTCTGTCTCTGTCTCTGTCTCTGTCTCTGTCTCTGTCTCTGTCTCTGTCTCTGTCTCTGTCTCTGTCTCTGTCTCTGTCTCTGTCTCTGTGTCTATGTCTCTGTTTCTCTCTCCCTGTGTCAAGGTATCTGTGTTTCTGTCTCTGCGTCTCTGTGTCTCTGTCTCTGTGTCTCTGTCTCTATGTCTCTGTCTCTGTCTCTGTTTCTCATTCTCTGTGTCTCTGTCTCTGTGTCTCTGTCCCTGTATCGACGTCTCTGTGTTTCTCTCTCTGTGTCTCTGTCTCTGTGTCCCTGTCTCTGTGTCTCTGTCTCTGTGTCTCTGTCTCTGTGTATCTGTCTCTGTGTCTCTGTCTCTGTGTCTCTGTCTCTATGTCTCTGTCTCTGTCTCTGTTTCTCTTTCTCTGTGTCTCTGTCTCTGTGTCTCTGTCTCTGTGTCTCTGTCTCTGTGTCTCTGTCTCTGTGTCTCTGTCTCTGTGTCTCTGTCTCTGTGTCTCTGTCTCTGTGTCTCTGTCTCTGTGTCTCTGTCTCTGTGTCTCTGCCTCTATGTCCATGTCTCTGTGTCCCTATCTCTGTGTCTCTGTCTCTGTGTCTCTGTCTCTGTGAATCTGTCTCTGTGTTTCAGTCTCTGTGTCTCTGTCCTTGTGTCGCCGCCTCTGTGTCTCTGTCTCTCTCACTATGTCTCGGCCTCTGTGTATCTGCCTCTGTGTCTCTGTCTCTGTCTCTGTCTCTGTCTCTGTCTCTGTCTCTGTCTCTGTCTCTGTCTCTGTCTCTGTCTCTGTCTCTGTCTCTGTCTCTGTCTCTGTCTCTGTGTCTATGCCACTGTTTCTCTCTCCTGGTGTCACGGTCTCTGTGTTTCTGTCTCTGTGTCTCTGTCTCTTTTTTCTCTGTCTCTGTGTCTCTGTGTCTCTGTCTCTGTATCTCTGTCTCTGTGTCTCTGTCTCTGTGTCTCCGTCTCCGCGCCTCTGTTTCTGTGTCTCTGTCTCTGTGTCTCTGTCTCTGTGTCTCTGTCTCTGTGTCTCTGTCTCTGTGTCTCTGTCTCTGTGTTTCTGTCATTATGTCTCTGTCTCTGTGAATCTGTCTCTGTGTTTCTGTCTCTGTGTCTCTGGCCCTGTGTCTCCGTCTCTATATCTCAGTCTCTCTGACACTGTCTCTGCGTCTCTTTCTCTGTGTCTCTGTCTCTGTGTCTCTGTCTCTGTGTCTCTGTCTCTGTGTCTCTGTCCCTGTGTTTCTGTCTCTGTGTCTCTGTCTCTGTGTCTCTGTCTCTGTGTCTCTGTCTCTGTGTCACTGTCTCTGAATCTCTGTCTCTGTGTCCCTGTCTCTGTGTCTATGCCTCTGAACCTGTGTCTCCGTCTCTGTGTGTCCGTCTCTATGTCTCTGCCTCTGTGTCTCTGATTTGGTGTCTCTGTCCCTGTGTCACTGTCCCTCTGACTCTGTCTCTGTGTCACTGTGTCTGTGTCTCTGTCTCTGTGTCTCTGTCTCTGTGTCTCTGTCTCTGTGTCTCTGTCTCTGTGTCTCTGTCTCTGCGTCTCTGTCTCTGTGTCTCTGTCTCTGTGTCTCTGTCTCTGTGTCTCTGTCTCGGTGTCTCTGTCCCTGTGTCCCCTCCTCTGTGTCACTGTCTCTGTGTCTCTGTCTCCGTGTCTCTGTCTCTGTGCCTCTGTCTCGGTCTCTGTGTCTCTGTCTCCGTGTCTCTGTCGCTGTGTCTCCGTCACTGCGTCTCTGTCTCTGTGTCTCTGTCTCTGTGTTTCTGTCATTATGTTTCTGTCTCTGTGTCTCTGTCCCTGTATCTCCGTCTCCGTGTTTCTCTCTCTGTGTCTCTGTCTCTGTGTCCCTGTCTCTGTGTCTCTGTCTCTGTGTCTCTGTCTCTGTGTCTCTGTCTCTGTGTCTCTGCCTCTGTGTCTCTGTCTCTGTCTCTGTCTCTGTGTCTCTGCCTCTGTGTCTCTGTCTCTGTCTCTGTCTCTGTGTCTACGTCTCTGTTTCTCTCTCCCTGTGTCGCGGTCTCTGTGTTTCTGTCTCTGCGTCTCTGTGCCTCTATCTCTGTGCATCTGTCTCTGTGTCTCTGTCTCCGTGTCTCTGCCTCAGTGTCTCTGTCTCTTTTTTCTCTGTCTCTATGTCTCTGTCTCCGTCTCTGTGTCTCGGTCTATGTGTCTCTGTCTCTGTGCCTCTGCCTCTGTGTCTATGCCTCTGTATCTGTCTCTCCGTCTCTGCGTCTCTGCCTCCGTATCTCTGTCTCTGTGTCTCTGTCTCTCTGTCTCTGTCTCTGTGTCTCTGTCCCTGTGTCTCTGTCTCTGTGTCTCTGTCTCTGTGTCTCTGTCTCTGCGTCTCTGTATCTGCGTCTCTGTCTCTGTGTCTCTGTCTCTGTGTCTCTGTCTCTGTGTCTCTGTCTCTGTGTCTCTGTCTCTGTGTCTCTGTCTCTGTGTCTCTGTCTCTGTGTCTCTGTCTCTGTGTCTCTGTCTCTGTGTATCTGTCTCTGAGTCTCTCTCTCTGTGTCCCTGTCCCTATGTCTCTGTCTCTGTGTCTCTGTTTCTGTGTATCTGCCTCTGTGACTCTGTCTCTGTGTCTCTGTCCCTGTGTCTCTGTCTCTGTGTCTCTGTCTCTGTGTCTCTGTCTCTGTGTCTCTGTCTCTGTGTCTCTGTCTCTGTGTCTCTGTCTCTGCGTCTCTGTCTCTGTGTCTCTGTCTCTTTGTCTCTGTCTCTGTGTCTCTGTCTCGGTGTCTCTGTCTCTGTGTCTCTGTCTCTGTGTATCAGTCTCTGTGTCTCTGTGTCTCTGTCTCTGCCTCTGCCTCTGTCTCTGTCTCTGTCTCTGTCTCTGTCTCTGTCTCTGTCTCTGTCTCTGTCTCTGTCTCTGTCTCTGTCTCTGTCTCTGTCTCTGTGTCTCTGTCTCTGTGCCTCTGTCTCTGAGTCTCTCTCTCAGTGTCCCTGTCCCTCTGTCTCTGTCTCTGTGTCTCTGTTTCTGTGTATCTGCCTCTGTGACTCTGTCTCTGTGTCTCTGTCTCTGTGTCTCTGTCTCTGTGTCTCTGTCTCTGTCTCTGTCTCTGTCTCTGTCTCTGTCTCTGTCTCTGTCTCTGTCTCTGTCTCTGTCTCTGTCTCTGTGTCTATGTCTCTGTTTCTCTCTCCCTGTGTCAAGGTATCTGTGTTTCTGTCTCTGCGTCTCTGTGTCTCTGTCTCTGTGTCTCTGTCTCTATGTCTCTGTCTCTGTCTCTGTTTCTCATTCTCTGTGTCTCTGTCTCTGTGTCTCTGTCCCTGTATCGACGTCTCTGTGTTTCTCTCTCTGTGTCTCTGTCTCTGTGTCCCTGTCTCTGTGTCTCTGTCTCTGTGTCTCTGTCTCTGTGTATCTGTCTCTGTGTCTCTGTCTCTGTGTCTCTGTCTCTATGTCTCTGTCTCTGTCTCTGTTTCTCTTTCTCTGTGTCTCTGTCTCTGTGTCTCTGTCTCTGTGTCTCTGTCTCTGTGTCTCTGCCTCTATGTCCATGTCTCTGTGTCCCTATCTCTGTGTCTCTGTCTCTGTGTCTCTGTCTCTGTGAATCTGTCTCTGTGTTTCAGTCTCTGTGTCTCTGTCCTTGTGTCTCCGCCTCTGTGTCTCTGTCTCTCTCACTATGTCTCGGCCTCTGTGTATCTGCCTCTGTGTCTCTGTCTCTGTCTCTGTCTCTGTCTCTGTCTCTGTCTCTGTCTCTGTCTCTGTCTCTGTGTCTATGCCTCTGTTTCTCTCTCCGTGTGTCACGGTCTCTGTGTTTCTGTCTCTGTGTCTCTGTCTCTGTGTCTCTGTCTCTGTGTCTCTGTCTCTGTGTCTATGCCTCTGTTTCTCTCTCCGTGTGTCACGGTCTCTGTGTTTCTGTCTCTGTGTCTCTGTCTCTGTGTCTCTGCCTCTGTGTCTCTGTCTCTGTGTCTCTGTCTCTGTGTCGCTGTCTCTGTCTCTGTCTCTGTCTCTGTCTCTGTGTCTCTGTCTCTGTGTCTCTGTCTCTGAGTCTCTCTCTCTGTGTCCCTGTCCCCCTGTCTCTGTCTCTGTGTCTCCGTCTCTGTGTGTCGGTCTCTATGTCTCTGTCTCTGTGTCTCTGTCTCTGTGTCTCTGTCTCTGTGTCTCTGTCTCTGTGTCTCCGTCTCTGTGTCTCTGTCTCTGTGTCTCTGTGTCTCTGTGTCTGTGTCACCGTGTCCCTGTCTCCGTCCCTATGTCTCTGTCTATGTGTCTCTGTCTCTATGTCCATGTCTCTGTGTCTCTATCTCTGTGTCTCTGTCCTTGTGCCTCTGTCTCTGTGTCTCTGTCTCTGAGAATCTGTCTCTGCGTTTCTGTCTCTGTGTCTCTGTCCCTGTGTCTCCGTCTCTGTGTCTATGTCTCTGTTTCTCTCTCCCTGTGTTACGGTTTCTGTGTTTCTGTCTCTGCGTCTCTGTGTCTCTGTCTCTGTTTCTCTTTCTCTGTGTCTCTGTATCTGTGTCTCTGTCCCTGTATCTCCGTCTCTGTGTTTCTCTGTCTGTGTCTCTATCTCTGTGTCCCTGTCTCTGTGTCCCTGTCTCTGTGTCTCTGTCTCTGTGTGTCTGTCTCTGTGTATCTGTCTCTGTGTCTCTGTCTCTGTGTCTCTGTCTCTGTGTCTCTGTCTCTGTGTATCTGTCTCTGTGTCTCTGTCTCTGTCTCTGTCTCTGTGTCTACGTCTCTGTTTCTCTCTCCCTGTGTCACGGTCTCTGTGTTTCTGTCTCTGCGTCTCTGCGTCTCTGTCTCTGTGTATCTGTCCTGTATCTCCATCTCTGTGTCTCTGTCCCTGTGTCTCTGTCTCTGTGTCTCTGTCTCGGTGTCTCTGTCCCTGTGTCCCCTCCTCTGTGTCACTGTCTCTGTGTCTCTGACTCCGTGTCTCTGTCTCTGTGCCTCTGTCTCGGTCCCTGTGTCTCTGTCTCTGTGTCTCTGTCGCTGTGTCTCCGTCACTGCGTCTCTGTCTCTGTGTCTCTGTCTCTGTGTTTCTGTCATTATGTCTCTGTCTCTGTGTCTCTGTCTCTGTGAATCTGCCTCTGTGTCTATGCCTCTGTCTCTGTCTCTCTGTCTCTGTCTCTCTGCCTCCGTGTCTCTGTCTCTGTGTCTCTGTCTCTCTGTCTCTGTCTCTCTCTCTCTGTGTCTCTGTCTCTGTGTCCCTGTCTCTGTGTCTATGCCTCTGTCCGTGTGTCTCTGTACCTGTGTCTCCGTCTCTGTGTGTCGGTCTCTATGTCTCTGCATCTGTGTCTCTGTATAGGTGTCTCTGTCCCTGTGCCACTGTACCTCCGACTCTGTCTCTGTGTCATTGTGTCTGAATCTCTGTCTCTGTGTCTCTGTCTCTGTGTCTGTCTCTGTGTCTCTGTCTCTGTGTCTCTGTCTCTGTGTCTCTGCCTCTATGTCCATGTCTCTGTGTCCCTATCTCTGTGTCTCTGTCTCTGTGAATCTGTCTCTGTGTTTCAGTCTCTGAGTCTCTGTCCTTGTGTCTCCGCCTCTGTGTCTCTGTCTCTCTCACTATGTCTCGGCCTCTGTGTATCTGCCTCTGTGTCTCTGTCTCTGTCTCTGTCTCTGTCTCTGTCTCTGTCTCTGTCTCTGTCTCTGTCTCTGTCTCTGTCTCTGTCTCTGTCTCTGTGTCTATGCCTCTGTTTCTCTCTCCTGGTGTCACGGTCTCTGTGTTTCTGTCTCTGTGTCTCTGTCTCTTTTTTCTCTGTCTCTGTGTCTCTGTGTCTCTGTCTCTGTATCTCTGTCTCTGTGTCTCTGTCTCTGTGTCTCTGTCTCTGTGTTTCTGTCATTATGTCTCTGTCTCTGTGAATCTGTCTCTGTGTTTCTGTCTCTGTGTCTCTGGCCCTGTGTCTCCGTCTCTATATCTCAGTCTCTCTGACACTGTCTCTGCGTCTCTTTCTCTGTGTCTCTGTCTCTGTGTCTCTGTGTCTCTGTCTCTGTGTCTCTGTCTCTGTGTCTCTGTCTCTGTGTCTCTGTCTCTGTGTCACTGTCTCTGAAGCTCTGTCTCTGTGTCCCTGACTCTGCGTCTCTGTCCCTGTGTCTCCGTCTCCGTGAATTGGTCTCTGTGTCTTGGTCTATGTGTCTCTGTCTCTGTGCCTCTGCCGCTGTGTCTATGCCTCTGTCTCTGTCTCTCTGTCTCTGTCTCTCTGCCTCCGTGTCTCTGTCTCTGTGTCTCTGTCTCTCTGTCTCTGTCTCTCTCTCTCTGTGTCTCTGTCTCTGTGTCCCTGTCTCTGTGTCTATGCCTCTGTACCTGTGTCTCCGTCTCTGTGTGTCCGTCTCTATGTCTCTGCCTCTGTGTCTCTGATTTGGTGTCTCTGTCCCTGTGTCACTGTCCCTCTGACTCTGTCTCTGTGTCACTGTGTCTGTGTCTCTGTCTCTGTGTCTCTGTCTCTGTGTCTCTGTCTCTGTCTCTGTCTCTGTGTCTACGTCTCTGTTTCTCTCTCCCTGTGTCTCTGTCTCTGTGTCTCTGTCTCTGCGTCTCTGTGTCTCTGTCTCTGTGTATCTGTCCTGTATCTCCATCTCTGTGTCTCTGTCTCTGTGTCTCTGTCTCTGTGTCTCTGTCTCTGTGTCTCTGTCTCTGTGTCTCTGTCTCGGTGTCTCTGTCCCTGTGTCCCCTCCTCTGTGTCACTGTCTCTGTGTCTCTGTCTCCGTGTCTCTGTCTCTGTGCCTCTGTCTCGGTCTCTGTGTCTCTGTCTCTGTGTCTCTGTCTCTGTGTCTCTGTCGCTGTGTCTCCGTCACTGCGTCTCTGTCTCTGTGTCTCTGTCTCTGTGTTTCTGTCATTATGTTTCTGTCTCTGTGTCTCTGTCCCTGTATCTCCGTCTCCGTGTTTCTCTCTCTGTGTCTCTGTCTCTGTGTCCCTGTCTCTGTGTCTCTGTCTCTGTGTCTCTGTCTCTGTGTCTCTGTCTCTGTGTCTCTGTCTCTGTGTCTCTGTCTCTGTGTCTCTGCCTCTGTGTCTCTGTCTCTGTCTCTGTCTCTGTCTCTGTGTCTCTGCCTCTGTGTCTCTGTCTCTGTCTCTGTCTCTGTGTCTACGTCACTGTTTCTCTCTCCCTATGTCGCGGTCTCTGTGTTTCTGTCTCTGCGTCTCTGTGCCTCTATCTCTGTGTATCTGTCCCTGTGTCTCTGTCTCCGTGTCTCTGCCTCAGTGTCTCTGTCTCTTTTTTCTCTGTCTCTGTGTCTCTGTCTCCGTCTCTGTGTCTCGGTCTATGTGTCTCTGTCTCTGTGCCTCTGCCTCTGTGTCTATGCCTCTGTATCTGTCTCTCCGTCTCTGCGTCTCTGCCTCCGTATCTCTGTCTCTGTGTCTCTGTCTCTCTGTCTCTGTCTCTGTGTCTCTGTCCCTGTGTCTCTGTCTCTGTGTCTCTGTCTCTGTGTCTCTGTCTCTGCGTCTCTGTCTCTGCGTCTCTGTCTCTGTGTCTCTGTCTCTGTGTCTCTGTCTCTGTGTCTCTGTCTCTGTGTCTCTGTCTCTGTGTCTCTGTCTCTGTGTCTCTGTCTCTGTGTCTCTGTCTCTGTGTCTCTGTCTCTGTGTCTCTGTCTCTGCGTCTCTGTCTCTGTGTCTCTGTCTCTGTGTCTCTGTCTCTGTGTCTCTGTCTCTGTGTCTCTGTCTCTGTGTCTCTGTCTCTGTGTCTCTGTCTCTGTGTCTCTGTCTCTGTGTCTCTGTCTCTGTGTCTCTGTCTCTGTTTCTGTTTCTCTTTCTCTGTGTCTCTGTCTCTGTGTCTCTGTCCCTGTATCTCCGTCTCTGTGTTTCTCTCTCTGTGAGTCTGGCTCTGTGTCCCTGTCTCTGTGTCTATGTCTCTGTTTCTCTCTCCCTGTGTCACGGTCTCTGTGTCTCTGTCTCTGTGTATCTGTCTCTGTGTCTCTGTCTCTGTCTCTGTCTCTGTCTCTGTCTCTGTCTCTGTCTCTGTCTCTGTCTTTGTGTCTCTGTCTCTGTGTCTCTGTCTCTGTGTCTCTGTCTCTGTGTCTCTGTCTCTGTGTCTCTGTCTCTGTGTCTCTGTCTCTGTGTCTCTGTCTCTATGTCTCTGTCTCTGTCTCTGTTTCTCTTTCTCTGTGTCTCTGTCTCTGTGTCTCTGTCCCTGTATCTCCGTCTCTGTGTCTCTGTCTCCGTCCCTGTGTGTCTGTCTCTGTGTCTCTGTCTCCGTGTCTCCGTCCCTGTGTCTCTGTCTCCGTCTCTGTGCCTCTATCTCTGTGTATCTGTCTCTGTGTCTCTGTCTCCGTGTCTCTGCCTCAGTGTCTCTGTCTCTTTTTTCTCTGTCTCTGTGTCTCTGTCTCCGTCTCTGTGTCTCGGTCTATGTGTCTCTGTCTCTGTGCCTCTGCCTCTGTGTCTATGCCTCTGTATCTGTCTCTCCGTCTCTGCGTCTCTGCCTCCGTGTCTCTGTCTCTGTGTCTCTGTCTCTCTGTCTCTGTCTCTGTGTCTCTGTCCCTGTGTCTCTGTCTCTGTGTCTCTGTCTCTGTGTCTCTGTCTCTGTGTCTCTGTCTCTGTGTCTCTGTCTCTGCGTCTCTGTCTCTGTGTCTCTGTCTCTGTGTCTCTGTCTCTGTGTCTCTGTCTCTGTGTCTCTGTGTCTCTGTCTCTGTGTCTCTGTCTCTGTGTCTCTGTCTCTGTGTCTCTGTGTCTCTGTCTCTGTGTCTCTGTCTCTGTGTCTCTGTCTCTGTGTCTCTGTCTCTGTGTCTCTGTCTCTGTGTCTCTGTCTCTGTGTCTCTGCCTCCGTGTCTCTGTCTCTGTGTCTCTGTCTCTCTGTCTCTGTCTCTGTGTCTCTGTCCCTGTGTCTCTGTCTCTCTGTCTCTGTCTCTGTGTCTCTGTCTCTGTGTCTCTGTCTCTGTGTCTCTGTCTCTGCGTCTCTGTCTCTGTGTCTCTGTCTCTGTGTCTCTGTCTCTGTGTCTCTGTCTCTGTGTCTCTGTCTCTGTGTCTCTGTCTCTGTGTCTCTGTGTCTCTGTCTCTGTGTCTCTGTCTCTGTGTCTCTGTCTCTGTGTCTCTGTCTCTGTGTCTCTGTCTCTGTGTCTCTGTCTCTGTGTCTCTGTCTCTGTGTCTCTGTCTCTGTGTCTCTGTCCCTGTGTCTCTGTCTCTGTGTCTCTGTCTCTGTGTTTCTGTCTCTGTGTCTCTGTCTCTGTGTCTCTGCCTCTGTGTCTCTGTCTCTGTGTCTTTGTCTCTGTGTCTCTGTCTCTGTGTCTCTGTCTCTGTGTCTCTGTCTCTGTGTCCCTATCTCTGTGTCTCTGTCTCTGTGTCTCTGTCTCTGTGTCTCTGTCTCTGTGTCTCTGTCTCTGTGTCTCTGCCTCCGTGTCTCTGTCTCTGTGTCTCTGTCTCTCTGTCTCTGTCTCTGTGTCTCTGTCCCTGTGTCTCTGTCTCTCTGTCTCTGTCTCTGTGTCTCTGTCTCTGTGTCTCTGTCTCTGTGTCTCTGTCTCTGCGTCTCTGTCTCTGTGTCACTGTCTCTGTGTCTCTGTCTCTGTGTCTCTGTCTCTGCGTCTCTGTCTCTGTGTCTCTGTCTCTGTGTCTCTGTCTCTGTGTCTCTGTCTCTGTGTCTCTGCCTCTGTCTCTGTGTCTATGTCTCTGTTTCTCTCTCCTTGTGTCACGGTCTCTGTGTTTCTGTCTCTGTGTCTCTGTGTCTCTGTCTGTGTGTCTCTGTCTCTGTTTCTGTTTCTCTTTCTCTGTGTCTCTGTCTCTGTGTCTCTGTCCCTGTATCTCCGTCTCTGTGTCTCTGTCTCTGTGTCTCTGTCCCTGTATCTCCGTCTCTGTGTCTCTGTCTCCGTCCCTGTGTGTCTGTCTCTGTGTCTCTGTCTCCGTGTCTCAGTCCCTGTGTCTCTGTCTCTGTCTCTGTGCCTCTATCTCTGTGTATCTGTCTCTGTGTCTCTGTCTCCGTGTCTCTGCCTCAGTGTCTCTGTCTCATTTTTTCTCTGTCTCTGTCTCTGTCTCTGTCTCTGTGTTTCTGTCTCTGCGTCTCTGTGTCCCTGTCTCTGTGTATCTGTCTCTGTGTCTCTGTCTCTGTGTCTCTGTCTCTATGTCTCTATCTCTCTCTCTCCGTGCCTCTGTCTCTGTGCCTCTGTCTCTGTGTCTATGCCTCTGTCCGCGTGTCTCTGTACCTGTGTCTCCGTCTCTGTGTGTCGGTCTCTATGTCTCTGTCTCTGTGTCTCCGCCTCTGTGTCTCTGTCTCGATGTCTCTTTCCGTGTGTCTCCGTCTCTGTGTCACTCTCTGTGTATCTGTGTCTCTGTGTCTGTGTCACCGTGTCCCTGTCTCCGTCCCTATGTCTCTGTCTATGTGTCTCTGTCTCTATGTCCATGTCTCTGTGTCTCTATCTCTGTGTCTCTGTCCTTGTGCCTCTGTCTCTGTGTCTCTGTCTCTGAGAATCTGTCTCTGCGTTTCTGTCTCTGTGTCTCTGTCCCTGTGTCTCCGTCTCTGTGTCTATGTCTCTGTTTCTCTCTCCCTGTGTTACGGTTTCTGTGTTTCTGTCTCTGCGTCTCTGTGTCTCTGTCTCTGTTTCTCTTTCTCTGTGTCTCTGTATCTGTGTCTCTGTCCCTGTATCTCCGTCTCTGTGTTTCTCTGTCTGTGTCTCTATCTCTGTGTCCCTGTCTCTGTGTCCCTGTCTCTGTGTCTCTGTCTCTGTGTGTCTGTCTCTGTGTATCTGTCTCTGTGTCTCTGTCTCTGTGTCTCTGTCTCTGTGTCTCTGTCTCTGTGTATCTGTCTCTGTGTCTCTGTCTCTGTCTCTGTCTCTGTGTCTACGTCTCTGTTTCTCTCTCCCTGTGTCACGGTCTCTGTGTTTCTGTCTCTGCGTCTCTGCGTCTCTGTCTCTGTGTATCTGTCCTGTATCTCCATCTCTGTGTCTCTGTCCCTGTGTCTCTGTCTCTGTGTCTCTGTCTCGGTGTCTCTGTCCCTGTGTCCCCTCCTCTGTGTCACTGTCTCTGTGTCTCTGACTCCGTGTCTCTGTCTCTGTGCCTCTGTCTCGGTCCCTGTGTCTCTGTCTCTGTGTCTCTGTCGCTGTGTCTCCGTCACTGCGTCTCTATCTCTGTGTCTCTGTCTCTGTGTTTCTGTCATTATGTCTCTGTCTCTGTGTCTCTGTCTCTGTGAATCTGCCTCTGTGTCTATGCCTCTGTCTCTGTCTCTCTGTCTCTGTCTCTCTGCCTCCGTGTCTCTGTCTCTGTGTCTCTGTCTCTCTGTCTCTGTCTCTCTCTCTCTGTGTCTCTGTCTCTGTGTCCCTGTCTCTGTGTCTATGCCTCTGTCCGTGTGTCTCTGTACCTGTGTCTCCGTCTCTGTGTGTCGGTCTCTATGTCTCTGCATCTGTGTCTCTGTATAGGTGTCTCTGTCCCTGTGCCACTGTACCTCCGACTCTGTCTCTGTGTCATTGTGTCTGAATCTCTGTCTCTGTGTCTCTGTCTCTGTGTCTCTGTCTCTGTGTCTCTGTCTCTGTGTCTCTGTCTCTGTGTCTCTGCCTCTATGTCCATGTCTCTGTGTCCCTATCTCTGTGTCTCTGTCTCTGTGTCTCTGTCTCTGTGAATCTGTCTCTGTGTTTCAGTCTCTGAGTCTCTGTCCTTGTGTCTCCGCCTCTGTGTCTCTGTCTCTCTCACTATGTCTCGGCCTCTGTGTATCTGCCTCTGTGTCTCTGTCTCTGTCTCTGTCTCTGTCTCTGTCTCTGTCTCTGTCTCTGTCTCTGTCTCTGTCTCTGTCTCTGTCTCTGTCTCTGTCTCTGTCTCTGTCTCTGTCTCTGTCTCTGTCTCTGTCTCTGTCTCTGTGTCTATGCCTCTGTTTCTCTCTCCTGGTGTCACGGTCTCTGTGTTTCTGTCTCTGTGTCTCTGTCTCTTTTTTCTCTGTCTCTGTGTCTCTGTGTCTCTGTCTCTGTATCTCTGTCTCTGTGTCTCTGTCTCTGTGTCTCTGTCTCTGTGTTTCTGTCATTATGTCTCTGTCTCTGTGAATCTGTCTCTGTGTTTCTGTCTCTGTGTCTCTGGCCCTGTGTCTCCGTCTCTATATCTCAGTCTCTCTGACACTGTCTCTGCGTCTCTTTCTCTGTGTCTCTGTCTCTGTGTCTCTGTCTCTGTGTCTCTGTCTCTGTGTCTCTGTCTCTGTGTCACTGTCTCTGAAGCTCTGTCTCTGTGTCCCTGACTCTGCGTCTCTGTCCCTGTGTCTCCGTCTCCGTGAATTGGTCTCTGTGTCTTGGTCTATGTGTCTCTGTCTCTGTGCCTCTGCCGCTGTGTCTATGCCTCTGTCTCTGTCTCTCTGTCTCTGTCTCTCTGCCTCCGTGTCTCTGTCTCTGTGTCTCTGTCTCTCTGTCTCTGTCTCTCTCTCTCTGTGTCTCTGTCTCTGTGTCCCTGTCTCTGTGTCTATGCCTCTGTACCTGTGTCTCCGTCTCTGTGTGTCCGTCTCTATGTCTCTGCCTCTGTGTCTCTGATTTGGTGTCTCTGTCCCTGTGTCACTGTCCCTCTGACTCTGTCTCTGTGTCACTGTGTCTGTGTCTCTGTCTCTGTGTCTCTGTCTCTGTGTCTCTGTCTCTGTCTCTGTCTCTGTGTCTACGTCTCTGTTTCTCTCTCCCTGTGTCTCTGTCTCTGTGTCTCTGTCTCTGCGTCTCTGTGTCTCTGTCTCTGTGTATCTGTCCTGTATCTCCATCTCTGTGTCTCTGTCTCTGTGTCTCTGTCTCTGTGTCTCTGTCTCTGTGTCTCTGTCTCTGTGTCTCTGTCTCGGTGTCTCTGTCCCTGTGTCCCCTCCTCTGTGTCACTGTCTCTGTGTCTCTGTCTCCGTGTCTCTGTCTCTGTGCCTCTGTCTCGGTCTCTGTGTCTCTGTCTCTGTGTCTCTGTCTCTGTGTCTCTGTCGCTGTGTCTCCGTCACTGCGTCTCTGTCTCTGTGTCTCTGTCTCTGTGTTTCTGTCATTATGTTTCTGTCTCTGTGTCTCTGTCCCTGTATCTCCGTCTCCGTGTTTCTCTCTCTGTGTCTCTGTCTCTGTGTCCCTGTCTCTGTGTCTCTGTCTCTGTGTCTCTGTCTCTGTGTCTCTGTCTCTGTGTCTCTGTCTCTGTGTCTCTGTCTCTGTGTCTCTGCCTCTGTGTCTCTGTCTCTGTCTCTGTCTCTGTCTCTGTGTCTCTGCCTCTGTGTCTCTGTCTCTGTCTCTGTCTCTGTGTCTACGTCACTGTTTCTCTCTCCCTATGTCGCGGTCTCTGTGTTTCTGTCTCTGCGTCTCTGTGCCTCTATCTCTGTGTATCTGTCTCTGTGTCTCTGTCTCCGTGTCTCTGCCTCAGTGTCTCTGTCTCTTTTTTCTCTGTCTCTGTGTCTCTGTCTCCGTCTCTGTGTCTCGGTCTATGTGTCTCTGTCTCTGTGCCTCTGCCTCTGTGTCTATGCCTCTGTATCTGTCTCTCCGTCTCTGCGTCTCTGCCTCCGTATCTCTGTCTCTGTGTCTCTGTCTCTCTGTCTCTGTCTCTGTGTCTCTGTCCCTGTGTCTCTGTCTCTGTGTCTCTGTCTCTGTGTCTCTGTCTCTGCGTCTCTGTCTCTGCGTCTCTGTCTCTGTGTCTCTGTCTCTGTGTCTCTGTCTCTGTGTCTCTGTCTCTGTGTCTCTGTCTCTGTGTCTCTGTCTCTGTGTCTCTGTCTCTGTGTCTCTGTCTCTGTGTCTCTGTCTCTGCGTCTCTGTCTCTGTGTCTCTGTCTCTGTGTCTCTGTCTCTGTGTCTCTGTCTCTGTGTCTCTGTCTCTGTGTCTCTGTCTCTGTGTCTCTGTCTCTGTGTCTCTGTCTCTGTGTCTCTGTCTCTGTGTCTCTGTCTCTGTTTCTGTTTCTCTTTCTCTGTGTCTCTGTCTCTGTGTCTCTGTCCCTGTATCTCCGTCTCTGTGTTTCTCTCTCTGTGAGTCTGGCTCTGTGTCCCTGTCTCTGTGTCTATGTCTCTGTTTCTCTCTCCCTGTGTCACGGTCTCTGTGTCTCTGTCTCTGTGTATCTGTCTCTGTGTCTCTGTCTCTGTCTCTGTCTCTGTCTCTGTCTCTGTCTCTGTCTCTGTCTCTGTGTCTCTGTCTCTGTGTCTCTGTCTCTGTGTCTCTGTCTCTGTGTCTCTGTCTCTGTGTCTCTGTCTCTGTGTCTCTGTCTCTGTGTCTCTGTCTCTGTGTCTCTGTCTCTGTGTCTCTGTCTCTGTGTCTCTGTCTCTGTGTCTCTGTCTCTGTCTCTGTCTCTGTGTCTATGTCTCTGTTTCTCTCTCCCTGTGTCAAGGTCTCTGTGTTTCTGTCTCTGCGTCTCTGTGTCTCGGTCTCTGTGTCTCTGTCTCTATGTCTCTCTCTCTGTCTCTGTTTCTCATTCTCTGTGTCTCTGTCTCTGTGTCTCTGTCTCTGTGTCTCTGTCTCTATGTCTCTGTCTCTGTCTCTGTTTCTCTTTCTCTGTGTCTCTGTCTCTGTGTCTCTGTCCCTGTATCTCCGTCTCTGTGTCTCTGTCTCCGTCCCTGTGTGTCTGTCTCTGTGTCTCTGTCTCCGTGTCTCCGTCCCTGTGTCTCTGTCTCCGTCTCTGTGCCTCTATCTCTGTGTATCTGTCTCTGTGTCTCTGTCTCCGTGTCTCTGCCTCAGTGTCTCTGTCTCTTTTTTCTCTGTCTCTGTGTCTCTGTCTCCGTCTCTGTGTCTCGGTCTATGTGTCTCTGTCTCTGTGCCTCTGCCTCTGTGTCTATGCCTCTGTATCTGTCTCTCCGTCTCTGCGTCTCTGCCTCCGTGTCTCTGTCTCTGTGTCTCTGTCTCTCTGTCTCTGTCTCTGTGTCTCTGTCCCTGTGTCTCTGTCTCTGTGTCTCTGTCTCTGTGTCTCTGTCTCTGTGTCTCTGTCTCTGTGTCTCTGTCTCTGCGTCTCTGTCTCTGTGTCTCTGTCTCTGTGTCTCTGTCTCTGTGTCTCTGTCTCTGTGTCTCTGTGTCTCTGTCTCTGTGTCTCTGTCTCTGTGTCTCTGTCTCTGTGTCTCTGTGTCTCTGTCTCTGTGTCTCTGTCTCTGTGTCTCTGTCTCTGTGTCTCTGTCTCTGTGTCTCTGTCTCTGTGTCTCTGCCTCCGTGTCTCTGTCTCTGTGTCTCTGTCTCTCTGTCTCTGTCTCTGTGTCTCTGTCCCTGTGTCTCTGTCTCTCTGTCTCTGTCTCTCTGTCTCTGTCTCTGTGTCTCTGTCTCTGTGTCTCTGTCTCTGCGTCTCTGTCTCTGTGTCTCTGTCTCTGTGTCTCTGTCTCTGTGTCTCTGTCTCTGTGTCTCTGTCTCTGTGTCTCTGTCTCTGTGTCTCTGTGTCTCTGTCTCTGTGTCTCTGTCTCTGTGTCTCTGTCTCTGTGTCTCTGTCTCTGTGTCTCTGTCTCTGTGTCTCTGTCTCTGTGTCTCTGTCTCTGTGTCTCTGTCTCTGTGTCTCTGTCTCTGTGTCTCTGTCTCTGTGTCTCTGTCCCTGTGTCTCTGTCTCTGTGTCTCTGTCTCTGTGTTTCTGTCTCTGTGTCTCTGTCTCTGTGTCTCTGCCTCTGTGTCTCTGTCTCTGTGTCTTTGTCTCTGTGTCTCTGTCTCTGTGTCTCTGTCTCTGTGTCTCTGTCTCTGTGTCCCTATCTCTGTGTCTCTGTCTCTGTGTCTCTGTCTCTGTGTCTCTGTCTCTGTGTCTCTGTCTCTGTGTCTCTGTCTCTGTGTCTCTGCCTCCGTGTCTCTGTCTCTGTGTCTCTGTCTCTCTGTCTCTGTCTCTGTGTCTCTGTCCCTGTGTCTCTGTCTCTCTGTCTCTGTCTCTGTGTCTCTGTCTCTGTGTCTCTGTCTCTGTGTCTCTGTCTCTGCGTCTCTGTCTCTGTGTCACTGTCTCTGTGTCTCTGTCTCTGTGTCTCTGTCTCTGTGTCTCTGTCTCTGTGTCTCTGTCTCTGTGTCTCTGTCTCTGTGTCTCTGTCTCTGTGTCTCTGTCTCTGTGTCTCTGCCTCTGTCTCTGTGTCTATGTCTCTGTTTCTCTCTCCTTGTGTCACGGTCTCTGTGTTTCTGTCTCTGTGTCTCTGTGTCTCTGTCTCTGTGTCTCTGTCTCTGTTTCTGTTTCTCTTTCTCTGTGTCTCTGTCTCTGTGTCTCTGTCCCTGTATCTCCGTCTCTGTGTTTCTCTCTCTGTGAGTCTGGCTCTGTGTCTATGTCTCTGTTTCTCTCTCCCTGTGTCACGGTCTCTGTGTCTCTGTCTCTGCGTCTCCGTGTCTCTGTCTCTGTATCTCTGTCTCGGTGTCCCTGTCTCTGTGTCTCTGCCTCTGTGTCTCGGTCTCTGTGTCTCTGTCTCTGTGTCTCTGTCTCTGTGTCTCTGTCTCTATGTCCATGACTCTGTGTCTCTGTCCCTGCGCCTCTGTCTCTGTGTCTCTGTCTCTGAGAACCAATCTCTGTGTTTCTGTCTCCGTGTCTCTGTCCCTGTGTCTCCGTCTCTGTGTCTCTGTCTCTCTCACTTTGTCTCTGTCTCTGTGTCTCTGTCCCTGTGTATCTGTCTCTGTGTCTCTGTCTCTGTGTCTCTGTCTCTGTGTATCTGTCTCTGTGTCTCTGTCTCTGTCTCTGTTTCTGTCTCTGTCTCTGTCTCTGTCTCTGTCTCTGTCTCTGTCTCTGTCTCTGTCTTTGTGTCTCTGTCTCTGTTTCTCTCTCCCTGTGTCACGGTCTCTGTGTTTCTGTCTCTGTGTCTCTGTGTCTCTGTCTCTGTGTCTCTGTCTCTGTTTCTGTTTCTCTGTCCCTGTGTCTCTGTCTCTCTGTCTCTGTCTCTGTGTCTCCGTTTCTGTGTCTCTGTCTCTGTCTCTGTGAATCTGTCTCTGTGTTTCTGTCTCTGTGTCTCTGGCCCTGTGTCTCCGTCTCTATATCTCAGTCTCTCTGACACTGTCTCTGCGTCTCTTTCTCTGTGTCTCTGTCTCTGTGTCTCTGTCTCTGTGTCTCTGTCTCTGTGTCTCTGTCTCTGTGTCTCTGTCTCTGTGTCACTGTCTCTGAATCTCTGTCTCTGTGTCCCTGACTCTGCGTCTCTGTCCCTGTGTCTCCGTCTCCGTGAATTGGTCTCTGTGTCTTGGTCTATGTGTCTCTGTCTCTGTGCCTCTGCCGCTGTGTCTATGCCTCTGTCTCTGTCTCTCTGTCTCTGTCTCTCTGCCTCCGTGTCTCTGTCTCTGTGTCTCTGTCTCTCTGTCTCTGTCTCTCTCTCTCTGTGTCTCTGTCTCTGTGTCCCTGTCTCTGTGTCTATGCCTCTGTACCTGTGTCTCCGTCTCTGTGTGTCCGTCTCTATGTCTCTGCCTCTGTGTCTCTGATTTGGTGTCTCTGCCCCTGTGTCACTGTCCCTCTGACTCTGTCTCTGTGTCACTGTGTCTGTGTCTCTGTCTCTGTGTCTCTGTCTCTGTGTCTCTGTCTCTGTGTCTCTGTCTCTGTGTCTCTGTCTCTGTGTCTCTGCCTCTGTGTCTCTGTCTCTGTGTCTCTGTCTCTGTGTCGCTGTCTCTGTGTCTCTCTCTCTGTGTCTCTGTCTCTGTGTCTCTGTCTCTGTCTCTGTCTCTGTGTCTACGTCTCTGTTTCTCTCTCCCTGTGTCACGGTCTCTGTGTTTCTGTCTCTGCGTCTCTGTGTCTCTGTCTCTGTGTATCTGTCCTGTATCTCCATCTCTGTGTCTCTGTCTCTGTGTCTCTGTCTCTGTGTCTCTGTCTCTGTGTCTCTGTCTCTGTGTATCTGTCCTGTATCTCCATCTCTGTGTCTCTGTCTCTGTGTCTCTGTCTCTGTGTCTCTGTCTCTGTGTCTCTGTCTCTGTGTCTCTGTCTCGGTGTCTCTGTCCCTGTGTCCCCTCCTCTGTGTCACTCTCTCTGTGTCTCTGTCTCCGTGTCTCTGTCTCTGTGCCTCTGTCTCGGTCTCTGTGTCTCTGTCTCAGTGTCTCTGTCTCTGTGTCTCTGTCGCTGTGTCTCCGTCACTGCGTCTCTGTCTCTGTGTCTCTGTCTCTGTGTTTCTGTCATTATGTTTCTGTCTCTGTGTCTCTGTCCCTGTATCTCCGTCTCCGTGTTTCTCTCTCTGTGTCTCTGTCTCTGTATGCCTGTCTCTGTGTCTCTGTCTCTGTGTCTCTGTCTCTGTGTCTCTGTCTCTGTGTCTCTGTCTCTGTGTCTCTGCCTCTGTGTCTCTGTCTCTGTCTCTGTCTCTGTCTCTGTGTCTCTGCCTCTGTGTCTCTGTCTCTGTCTCTGTCTCTGTGTCTACGTCTCTGTTTCTCTCTCCCTGTGTCGCGGTCTCTGTGTTTCTGTCTCTGCGTCTCTGTGCCTCTATCTCTGTGTATCTGTCTCTGTGTCTCTGTCTCCGTGTCTCTGCCTCAGTGTCTCTGTCTCTTTTTTCTCTGTCTCTGTGTCTCTGTCTCCGTCTCTGTGTCTCGGTCTATGTGTCTCTGTCTCTGTGTCTCTGTCTCTGTGTCTCTGTCTCTGTGTCTCTGTCTCTGTGTCTCTGTCTCTGTGTCTCTGTCTCTGTGTCTCTGTCTCTGTGTCACTGTCTCTGAATCTCTGTCTCTGTGTCCCTGACTCTGCGTCTCTGTCCCTGTGTCTCCGTCTCCGTGAATTGGTCTCTGTGTCTTGGTCCATGTGTCTCTGTCTCTGTGCCTCTGCCGCTGTGTCTATGCCTCTGTATCTGTCTCTCTGTCTCTGTCTCTCTGCCTCCGTGTCTCTGTCTCTGTGTCTCTGTCTCTCTGTCTCTGTCTCTCTCTCTCTGTGTCTCTGTCTCTGTGTCCCTGTCTCTGTGTCTATGCCTCTGTACGTGTGTCTCCGTCTCTGTGTGTCCGTCTCTATGTCTCTGCCTCTGTGTCTCTGATTTGGTGTCTCTGTCCCTGTGTCACTGTCCCTCTGACTCTGTCTCTGTGTCACTGTGTCTGAATCTCTTTCTCTGTGTCTCTGTCTCTGTGTCTCTGTCTCTGTGTCTCTGTCTCTGTGTCTCTGCCTCTGTGTCACTGTCTCTGTGTCTCTGTCTCTGTGTCGCTGTCTCTGTGTCTCTGTCTCTGTGTATCTGTCTCTGTGTCTCTGTCTCTGTCTCTGTCTCTGTCTCTGTGTCTACGTCTCTGTTTCTCTCTCCCTGTGTCACGGTCTCTGTGTTTCTGTCTCTGCGTCTCTGTGTCTCTGTCTCTGTGTATCTGTCCTGTATCTCCATCTCTGTGTCTCTGTCTCTGTGCCTCTGTCTCTGTGTCTCTGTCTCTGTGTCTCTGTCTCGGTGTCTCTGTCCCTGTGTCCCCTCCTCTGTGTCACTGTCTCTGTGTCTCTGCCTCCGTGTCTCTGTCTCTGTGCCTCTGTCTCGGTCTCTGTGTCTCTGTCTCTGTGTCTCTGTCTCTGTGTCTCTGTCTCTGTGTCTCTGTCGCTGTGTCTCCGTCACTGCGTCTCTGTCTCTGTGTCTCTGTCTCTGTGTTTCTGTCATTATGTCTCTGTCTCTGTGTCTCTGTCCCTGTATCTCCGTCTCCGTGTTTCTCTCTCTGTGTCTCTGTCTCTGTGTCCCTGTCTCTGTGTCCCTGTCTCTGAGTCTCTGTCTCAGTGTCTCTGTCTCTGTGTCTCTGTCTCTGTGTCTCTGTCTCTGTGTCTCTGCCTCTGTGTCTCTGTCTCTGTCTCTGGCTCTGTGTCTCTGCCTCTGTGTCTCTGTCTCTGTCCCTGTCTCTGTGTCTACGTCTCTGTGTCTCTGTCTCTATGTCCATGACTCTGTGTCTCTGTCCCTGCGCCTCTGTCTCTGTGTCTCTGTCTCTGAGAACCAATCTCTGTGTTTCTGTCTCCGTGTCTCTGTCCCTGTGTCTCCGTCTCTGTGTCTCTGTCTCTCTCACTTTGTCTCTGTCTCTGTGTCTCTGTCCCTGTGTATCTGTCTCTGTGTCTCTGTCTCCGTGTCTCTGTCTCCGTGTCTCTGTCTCGGTGTCTCTGTCTCTGTGTCTCTGTCTCTGTGTATCTGTCTCTGTGTCTCTGTCTCTGTCTCTGTCTCTGTCTCTGTCTCTGTCTCTGTCTCTGTCTCTGTCTCTGTCTCTGTCTCTGTCTCTGTCTCTGTCTCTGTCTCTGTCTCTGTCTTTGTGTCTCTGTCTCTGTTTCTCTCTCCCTGTGTCACGGTCTCTGTGTTTCTGTCTCTGTGTCTCTGTGTCTGTGTCTCTGTGTCTCTGTCTCTGTCTCTGTTTCTGTTTCTCTTTCTCTGTGTCTCTGTCTCTGTGTCTCTGTCCCTGTATCTCCGTCTCTGTGTTTCTCTCTCTGTGAGTCTGGCTCTGTGTCCCTGTCTCTGTGTCTCTGTCTCTGTGTCTATGTCTCTGTTTCTCTCTCCCTGTGTCACGTTCTCTGTGTCTCTGTCTCTGCGTCTCTGTGTCACTGTCTCTGTATCTCTGTCTCTGTGTCTCTGTGTCGCTGTCTCTGTGTCTCTGCCCCTGTGTCTCTGTCTCTGTGTCTCTGTCTCTGTGTCCATGACTCTGTGTCTCTGTCTCTGTGCCTCTGTCTCTGTGTCTCTGTCTCTGAGAACCAATCTCTGTGTCTCTGCCTCTGTGTCTCTGTCCCTGTGTCTCCGTCTCTGTGTCTCTGTCTCTGTTTCTCTTTCTCTGTGTGTCTGTCTCTGTGTCTCTATACCTGTGTCTCCTTCTCTGTGTTTCTCTGTCTGTGTCTCCGTCTCTGTGTCCCTGTCTCTGCGTCTCTGTCTCTGTGTCTCTGTCTCTGTGTCTCTGTCTCTGTGTCTCTCTCTCTGTGTCTCTGTCTCTGTGTCTCTGTCTCCGTGTCTCCGTCCCCGTGTCTCTGTCGCTGTCTCCGTGCCTCTGTCTCTGTGTATCTGTCTCTTTGTCTCCGTCTCCGTGTCTCTGCCTCAGTGTCTCTGTCTCTTTTTCTCTGTCTCTGTGTCTCTGTCTCTGTGTCTCTGTGTCTCCGTCTCCGTGTCCCTATCTCTGTGTCTCCGTTTCTGTGCCTCTGTCTCTGTGTCTCTGTCTCTCTGAATCTGTCTCTGTGTTTCAGTCTCTGTGTCTCTGTCCTTGTGTCTCCGGCTCTCTCACTTTGTCTCTGTCTCTGTGTCTCTGCCTCGGTGTCTTTGTCTCTGTGTCTCTGTCTCTGTGTATCTGTCTCTGTGTCTCTGTGTCTCTGTCTCTGCCTCTGCCTCTGTCTCTGTCTCTGTCTCTGTCTCTGTCTCTGTCTCTGTCTCTGTCTCTGTGTCTCTGTCTCTGAGTCTCTCTCTCAGTGTCCCTGTCCCTCTGTCTCTGTCTCTGTGTCTCTGTTTCTGTGTATCTGCCTCTGTGACTCTGTCTCTGTGTCTCTGTCTCTGTGTCTCTGTCTCTGTGTCTCTGTCTCTGTGTCTCTGTCTCTGTCTCTGTCTCTGTCTCTGTCTCTGTCTCTGTCTCTGTCTCTGTCTCTGTCTCTGTCTCTGTCTCTGTCTCTGTGTCTATGTCTCTGTTTCTCTCTCCCTGTGTCAAGGTATCTGTGTTTCTGTCTCTGCGTATCTGTGTCTCTGTCTCTGTGTCTCTGTCTCTATGTCTCTGTCTCGGTCTCTGTTTCTCATTCTCTGTGTCTCTGTCTCTGTGTCTCTGTCCCTGTATCGACGTCTCTGTGTTTCTCTCTCTGTGTCTCTGTCTCTGTGTCCCTGTCTCTGTGTCTCTGTCTCTGTGTCTCTGTCTCTGTGTATCTGTCTCTGTGTCTCTGTCTCTGTGTCTCTGTCTCTATGTCTCTGTCTCTGTCTCTGTTTCTCTTTCTCTGTGTCTCTGTCTCTGTGTCTCTGTCTCTGTGTCTCTGTCTCTGTGTCTCTGTCTCTGTGTCTCTGTCTCTGTGTCTCTGTCTCTGTGTCTCTGTCTCTGTGTCTCTGTCTCTGTGTCTCTGTCTCTGTGTCTCTGTCTCTGTGTCTCTGTCTCTGTGTTTCAGTCTCTGTGTCTCTGTCCTTGTGTCTCCGCCTCTGTGTCCCTGTCTCTCTCACTATGTCTCGGCCTCTGTGTATCTGCCTCTGTGTCTCTGTCTCTGTCTCTGTCTCTGTCTCTGTCTCTGTCTCTGTCTCTGTCTCTGTCTCTGTCTCTGTCTCTGTCTCTGTGTCTATGCCTCTGTTTCTCTCTCTTTGTGTCACGGTCTCTGTGTCTCTGTCTCTGTGTCTCTGTCTCTGTGTCTCTGTCTCTGTGTCTCTGTCTCTGTGTCTCTGTCTCTGTGTCTCTGTCTCTGTGTCTCTGTCTCTGTGTCTCTGTCTCTGTGTCTCTGTCTCTGTGTCTCTGTCTCTGTGTCTCTGTCTCTGTGTCTATGCCTCTGTTTCTCTCTCCTTGTGTCACGGTCTCTGTGTTTCTGTCTCTGTGTCTCTGTCTCTGTGTCTCTGTCTCTGTGTCTCTGTCTCTGTGTCTCTGTCTCTGTGTCTCTGTCTCTGCGCCTCTGTCTCTGTGTCTCTGTCTCTGTGTCTCTGTCTCTGTGTCTCTGTCTCTGTGTCTCTCTCTCTGTGTCTCTGTCTCTGTGTCTCTGTCTCTGTGTCTCTGTCTCTGTGTATCCGTCTCTGTGTCTCTGTCTCTCTGTCTCTGTGTCTCTGTCTCTGTGTCTCTGTCTCTGAGTCTCTCTCTCTGTGTCCCTGTCCCTCTGTCTCTGTCTCTGTCTCTGTATCTGTGTCTATGTCTCTGTTTCTCTCTCCCTGTGTCACGGTCTCTGTGTTTCTGTCTCTGCGTCTCTGTGTCTCTGTCTCTGTGTATCTGTCCCTGTGTCTCCGTCTCTGCTTCACTGTCCCTCTGACTCTGACTCTGTGTCACTGTGTCTGAATCTCTGTCTCTGTGTCTCTGTCTCTGAGTCTCTCTCTCTGTGTCCCTGTCCCTCTGTCTCTGTCTCTGTCTCTGTCTCTGTGTCTATGTCTCTGTTTCTCTCTCCCTGTGTCACGGTCTCTGTGTTTCTGTCTCTGCGTCTCTGTGTCTCTGTCTCTGTGCCTCTGTCTCTGTGTCTCTGTCACTGTGTCTCTGTCTCTGTGTCTCTGTCTCTGTGTCTCCGTCTCCGCGCCTCTGTCTCTGTGTCTCTGTCTCTGTGTCTCTGTCTCTGTGTCTCTGTCTCTGTGTCTCTGTCTCTGTGTCTCTGTCTCTGTGTATCTGTCTCTGTGTCTCTGTGTCTCTGTCTCTATGTCTCTGCCTCTGTCTCTGTCTCTCTTTCTCTGTGTCTCCGTTTCTGTGTCTCTGTCTCCGTCCCTGTGTGTCTGTCTCTGTGTCTCTGTCTCCGTGTCTCCGTCCCTGTGTCTCTGTCACTGTCTCTGTGCCTCTGTCTCTGTATCTCTGTCTCTGTGTCTCTGTCTCTGTGTCTCTGTCTCTGTGCCTCTGTCTCTGTGTCTCTGTCTCTGTGTCTCTGCCTCTATGTCCATGTCTCTGTGTCCCTATCTCTGTGTCTCTGTCTCTGTGTCTCTGTCTCTGTGAATCTGTCTCTGTGTTTCAGTCTCTGTGTCTCTGTCCTTGTGTCTCCGCCTCTGTGTCTCTGTCTCTCTCACTATGTCTCGGCCTCTGTGTTTCTGTCTCTGTGTCTCTGTCTCTGTGTCTCTGTCTCTGTGTCTCTGTCTCTGTGTCTCTGTCTCTGTGTCTCTGTCTCTGTGTCTCTGCCTCTGTGTCTCTGTCTCTGTGTCTCTGTCTCTGTGTCTCTGTCTCTGTGTCTCTGTCTCTGTGTCTCTGTCTCTGTGTCTCTGTCTCTGTGTCTCTGTCTCTCTGTCTGTCTCTATGTGTCTCTGTCTCTGTGTCTCTGTCTCTGTGTCTATATCTCTGAGTATCTGTCTCTGTGTCTCTGTCTCTGTCTCTGAATCTCTGTCTCTCAGTCTCTGTCTCTGTGTCTCTGCCTACGTGTCTCTGTCTCTGTGTCTTTGAGTCTGTGTCTCTGTCTCTCTGTCTCTGTCTCTGTGTCTCTGTACCTGTGTCTCTGTCTCTGTGTCTCTGTCTCTGTGTCTCTGTCTCTGTGTCTCTGTCTCTGTGTCTCTGTCTCTGTGTCTCTGTCTCTGTGTCTCTGTCTCTGTGTCTCTGTCTCGGTGTCTCTGTCTCTGTGTCTCTGTCTCTGTGTCTCTGTCTCTGTGTCTCTGTCTCTGTGTCTCTGTCTCTGTGTCTCTGTCTCTGTGTCTCTGTCTCTGTGTCTCTGTCTCTGTGTCTCTGTCTCTGTGTCTCTGTCTCTGTGTCTCTGTCTCTGTGTCTCTGTCTCTGTGTCTCTGTCTCTGTGTCTCTGTCTCTGTGTCTCTGTCTCTGTGTCTCTGTCTCTGTGTCTCTGTCTCTGTGTCTCTGTCTCTGTGTCTCTGTCTCTGTGTCTCTGTCTCTGTGTCTCTGTCTCTGTGTCTCTGTCTCTGTGTCTCTGTCTCTGTGTCTCTGTCTCTGTGTCTCTGTCTCTGTGTCTCTGTCTCTGTGTCTCTGTCTCTGTGTCTTTGAGTCTGTGTCTCTGTCTCTGTGTCTCTGTCTCTGTGTCTCTGTCTCTGTGTCTCTGTCTCTGTGTCTCTGTCTCTGTGTTTCTGACTCTGTGTCTCTGTCTCTGTGCCTCTCTGTCTGTGTCTCTGTCTCTGTGTCTCTGTCTCAGTGTCTCTGTCTCTGTCTCTGTGTCTCTGTCTCTGCGTCTCTGTCTCTGTGTCTCTGTCTCTGTGTTTCTGTCTCTGTGTCTCTGTCTCTGTGTCTGGATCTCTGTGTCTCTGTCTCTGTGTCTCTGTCTCTGTGTCTATGTCTCTGAGTATCTGTCTCTGTGTCTCTGTCTCTGTCTCTGAATCTCTGTCTCTCAGTCTCTGTCTCTGTGTCTCTGTCTCTGTGTCTCTGTCTCTGTGTCTCTGTCTCTGTGTCTCTGTCTACGTGTCTCTGTCTCTGTGTCTTTGAGTCTGTGTCTCTGTCTCTGTGTCTCTGTCTCTGTGTCTCTGTCTCTGTGTCTCTGTCTCTGTGTCTCTGTCTACGTGTCTCTGTCTCTGTGTCTTTGAGTCTGTGTCTCTGTCTCTGTGTCTCTGTCTCTGTGTCCCTGTCCCTGTGTCTCTGTCTCTGTGTCTCTGTCTCTGTGTCTCTGTCTCTGTGTCTCTGTCTCTGTGTCTCCGTCTCTGTGTCTCTGTCTCTGTGTCTCTGTCTCTGTGTCTCTGTCTCTGTGTCTCTGTCTCTGTGTCTTTGAGTCTGTGTCTGTGTCTCTGTGTCTCTGTCTCTGTGTCTCTGTCTCTGTGTCTCTGTCTCTGTGTCTCGGTCTCTGTGTCTCGGTCTCTGTGTCTCTGCCTCTGAACCTCTGTCTCTGTGTCTCTGTCCCAGAGTCTCCGTCTCTGTGTCTCTGTCTCTGTGTATCTGTCCCTGTGTCTCTGTCTCTGTCTCTGTGTCTCTCTCTCTGTGTCTCTGTCTCTGTATCTCTGTCTCTGAGTCTCTGTCTCTGTCTCTCTGTCACTGTCTCTGTGTCTCTGTGTCTGTGTCTCTGTCACCGTCTCTGCACCTCTGTTTCTATGTCTCTGTCTCTGTGTCTCTGTCTCTGTGTCTCTGTCTATGTGTCTCTGCCTGTGTGTCTCTGTCTCTGTGTCTCTGTCTCTGTCTCTGTTTCTCTTTCTCTGTGTCTCTGTCTCTGTGTCCCTGTCCCTGTGTCTCCGTCTCTGTGTCTCACTCAATGTGTCTCTGTCTCTGGGTCTCGGTCTCTGCGTCTCTATCTCAGCGTCTCTGTCTCTGCGTCTCTGTCTCTGTGTCCCTGTCTTTGTGTCTCTGTCTCTGTGTCGCTGTCTCTGTGTCTCCGTCTCTGTGTCTCCGTCTCTGTGTCTCTGTCTCTCTCACTGTGTCCCTGTCTCTGTGTCTCTGTTTCTATGTCACTGTCTCTGTGTTTCCGTCTCTGTGTCTCTGTCTGTGTGTCTCTGCCCCTTTGCCTCTGTCTCCGTCTCAGTGTCTCTGTTTCTGTGTCTCTGTCTCTGTGTCTCCGTCTCTGTGTCTCTGTCTCTGTGTCTCTGTCTCTGTGTCTCTGTCTCTGTGTCTCTGTCTCTGTGTCTCTGTCTCTGTGTCTCTGTCTACGTGTCTCTGTCTCTGTGTCTTTGAGTCTGTGTCTCTGTCTCTGTGTCTCTGTCTCTGTGTCTCTGTCTCTGTGTCTCTGTCTCTGTGTCTCTGCCTCTGTGTCTCTGTCTCTGTGTCTCTGTCTCTGTGTCTCTGTCTCTGTGTCTCTGTCTCTGTGTCTCTGTCTCTGTGTCTCTGTCTCTGTGTCTCTGTCTCTGTGTCTCTGTCTCTGTGTCTCTGTCTCTGTGTCTCTGTCTCTGTGTCTCTGTCTCTGTGTCTCTGTCTCTCTGTCTGTCTCTCTGTGTCTCTGTCTCTGTGTCTATATCTCTGAGTATCTGTCTCTGTGTCTCTGTCTCTGTCTCTGAATCTCTGTCTCTCAGTCTCTGTCTCTGTGTCTCTGTCTCTGTGTCTCTGTCTCTGTGTCTCTGTCTACGCGTCTCTGTCTCTGTGTCTTTGAGTCTGTGTCTCTGTCTCTCTGTCTCTGTCTCTGTGTCTCTGTACCTGTGTCTCTGTCTCTGTGTCTCTGTCTCTGTGTCTCTGTCTCTGTGTCTCTGTCTCTGTGTCTCTGTCTCTGTGTCTCTGTCTCTGTGTCTCTGTCTCTGTGTCTCTGTCTCTGTGTCTCTGTCTCTGTGTCTCTGTCTCTGTGTCTCTGTCTCTGTGTCTCTGTCTCTGTGTCTCTGTCTCTGTGTCTCTGTCTCTGTGTCTCTGTCTCTGTGTCTCTGTCTCTGTGTCTCTGTCTCTGTGTCTCTGTCTTTGTGTCTCTGTCTCTGTGTCTCTGTCTCTGTGTCCCTGTCTCTGTGTCTCTGTCTCTGTGTCTCTGTCTCTGTGTCTCTGTCTCTGTGTCTCTGTCTCTGTGTCTCTGTCTCTGTGTCTCTGTCTCTGTGTCTTTGAGTCTGTGTCTCTGTCTCTGTGTCTCTGTCTCTGTGTCTCTGTCTCTGTGTTTCTGTCTCTGTGTCTCTGCCTCTGTGCCTCTCTCTCTGTGTCTCTGTCTCTGTGTCTCTGTCTCAGTGTCTCTGTCTCTGTCTCTGTGTCTCTGTCTCTGCGTCTCTGTCTCTGTGTCTCTGTCTCTGTGTTTCTGTCTCTGTGTCTCTGTCTCTGTGTCTGGCTCTCTGTGTCTCTGTCTCTGTGTCTCTGTCTCTGTGTCTATGTCTCTGAGTATCTGTCTCTGACTATCTGTCTCTGTGTCTCTGTCTCTGTCTCTCAGTCTCTGTCTCTCAGTCTCTGTCTCTGTGTCTCTGTCTCTGTGTCCCTGTCCCTGTGTCTCTGTCTCTGTGTCTCTGTCTCTGTGTCTCTGTCTCTGTGTCTCCGTCTCTGTGTCTCTGTCTCTGTGTCTCTGTCTCTCTGTCTCTGTCTCTGTGTCTCTGTCTCTGTGTCTCTGTCTCTGTGTCTTTGAGTCTGTGTCTCTGTCTCTGTGTCTCTGTCTCTGTGTCTCTGTCTCTGTGTCTCTGTCTCTGTGTCTCTGTCTCTGTGTCTCTGTCTCTGTGTCTCTGTCTCTGTGAAACTGTCTCTGAGTCTTTGTATCTGTGTCCCTGCCTCTGTGTCTCTGTCCCTGTGACTCCGTCTCTGTGTCTCTCTCTCTCTGTGTCTCTGCCGACGTTATCTGTCTCTGTGTCTCGGTCCCTGTGTCACTCTCTCTGTGTCTCTGTAGCTGTGTCTCTGTCTCTATGTTTCAGTCTCTGTATCTCTGTCTCCGTGCCTCTGTCTCTGTGTCGCTGTCTCTGTGTCTCTGTCTCTGTGTCTCTGTCTCTGCGTCTCTGTCTCTGTGTCTCTGTCTCTGTGTCTCTGTCTCTGTGTCTCTGTCTCTCTGTCTCTGTCTCTGTGTCTCTGTCTCTGTGTCTCTGTCTCTGTGTCTCTGTCTCTGTGTCTCCCTCTCTGTGTCCCTGTCTCCGAGTCTCTCTCGCTGTGTCCCAGTCTCTGTGTCTCTGTCTCTGTGTCTCTGTCTCTATGTCTCTGTCTCTGTGTCTCTGTCTCTGTGTCTCTGTCTCTGTGTCTCTGTCTCTGTGTCTCTGTCTCTGTGTCTCTGTCTCTGTGTCTCTGTCTCTGTGTCTCTGTCTCTGTGTCTCTGTCTCTGCGTCTCTGTCTCTGTGTCTCTGTCTCTGTGTCTCCCTCTCTGTGTCCCTGTCTCCGAGTCTCTCTCGCTGTGTCCCAGTCTCTGTGTCTCTGTCTCTGTGTCTCTGTCTCTATGTCTCTGTCTCTGTGTCTCTGTCTCTGTGTCTCTGTCTCTGTGTCTATGTCTCTGAGTATCTGTCTCTGTGTCTCTGTCTCTGTCTCTGAATCTCTGTCTCTCAGTCTCTGTCTCTGTGTCTCTGTCTCTGTGTCTCTGTCTCTGTGTCTCTGTCTCTGTGTCTCTGTCTACGTGTCTCTGTCTCTGTGTCTTTGAGTCTGTGTCTCTGTCTCTGTGTCTCTGTCTCTGTGTCTCTGTCTCTGTGTCTCTGTCTACGTGTCTCTGTCTCTGTGTCTTTGAGTCTGTGTCTCTGTCTCTGTGTCTCTGTCTCTGTGTCCCTGTCCCTGTGTCTCTGTCTCTGTGTCTCTGTCTCTGTGTCTCTGTCTCTGTGTCTCTGTCTCTGTGTCTCCGTCTCTGTGTCTCTGTCTCTGTGTCTCTGTCTCTGTGTCTCTGTCTCTGTGTCTCTGTCTCTGTGTCTCTGTCTCTGTGTCTTTGAGTCTGTGTCTGTGTCTCTGTGTCTCTGTCTCTGTGTCTCTGTCTCTGTGTCTCTGTCTCTGTGTCTCGGTCTCTGTGTCTCGGTCTCTGTGTCTCTGCCTCTGAACCTCTGTCTCTGTGTCTCTGTCCCAGAGTCTCCGTCTCTGTGTCTCTGTCTCTGTGTATCTGTCCCTGTGTCTCTGTCTCTGTCTCTGTGTCTCTCTCTCTGTGTCTCTGTCTCTGTATCTCTGTCTCTGAGTCTCTGTCTCTGTCTCTCTGTCACTGTCTCTGTGTCTCTGTGTCTGTGTCTCTGTCACCGTCTCTGCACCTCTGTTTCTATGTCTCTGTCTCTGTGTCTCTGTCTCTGTGTCTCTGTCTATGTGTCTCTGCCTGTGTGTCTCTGTCTCTGTGTCTCTGTCTCTGTCTCTGTTTCTCTTTCTCTGTGTCTCTGTCTCTGTGTCCCTGTCCCTGTGTCTCCGTCTCTGTGTCTCACTCAATGTGTCTCTGTCTCTGGGTCTCTGTCTCTGCGTCTCTATCTCAGCGTCTCTGTCTCTGCGTCTCTGTCTCTGTGTCCCTGTCTTTGTGTCTCTGTCTCTGTGTCGCTGTCTCTGTGTCTCCGTCTCTGTGTATCCGTCTCTGTGTCTCTGTCTCTCTCACTGTGTCCCTGTCTCTGTGTCTCTGTTTCTATGTCACTGTCTCTGTGTTTCCGTCTCTGTGTCTCTGTCTGTGTGTCTCTGCCCCTTTGCCTCTGTCTCCGTCTCAGTGTCTCTGTTTCTGTGTCTCTGTCTCTGTGTCTCCGTCTCTGTGTCTCGGTCTCTGTGTCTCTGTCTGTGTGTCTCTGCCTCTGAATCTCTGTCTCTGTGTCTCTATCTCTGTGTCTCTGTCTCTGTGTCTCTGTCTCTGAGTCTCTCTCTCTGTGTCCCTGTCCCTCTGTCTCTGTCTCTGTCTCTGTATCTGTGTCTATGTCTCTGTTTCTCTCTCCCTGTGTCACGGTCTCTGTGTTTCTGTCTCTGCGTCTCTGTGTCTCTGTCTCTGTGTATCTGTCCCTGTGTCTCCGTCTCTGCTTCACTGTCCCTCTGACTCTGACTCTGTGTCACTGTGTCTGAATCTCTGTCTCTGTGTCTCTGTCTCTGAGTCTCTCTCTCTGTGTCCCTGTCCCTCTGTCTCTGTCTCTGTCTCTGTCTCTGTGTCTATGTCTCTGTTTCTCTCTCCCTGTGTCACGGTCTCTGTGTTTCTGTCTCTGCGTCTCTGTGTCTCTGTCTCTGTGCCTCTGTCTCTGTGTCTCTGTCACTGTGTCTCTGTCTCTGTGTCTCTGTCTCTGTGTCTCCGTCTCCGCGCCTCTGTCTCTGTGTCTCTGTCTCTGTGTCTCTGTCTCTGTGTCTCTGTCTCTGTGTCTCTGTCTCTGTGTCTCTGTCTCTGTGTATCTGTCTCTGTGTCTCTGTGTCTCTGTCTCTATGTCTCTGCCTCTGTCTCTGTCTCTCTTTCTCTGTGTCTCCGTTTCTGTGTCTCTGTCTCCGTCCCTGTGTGTCTGTCTCTGTGTCTCTGTCTCCGTGTCTCCGTCCCTGTGTCTCTGTCACTGTCTCTGTGCCTCTGTCTCTGTATCTCTGTCTCTGTGTCTCTGTCTCTGTGTCTCTGTCGCTGTGCCTCTGTCACTGTGTCTCTGTCTCTGTGTCTCTGCCTCTATGTCCATGTCTCTGTGTCCCTATCTCTGTGTCTCTGTCTCTGTGTCTCTGTCTCTGTGAATCTGTCTCTGTGTTTCAGTCTCTGTGTCTCTGTCCTTGTGTCTCCGCCTCTGTGTCTCTGTCTCTCTCACTATGTCTCGGCCTCTGTGTTTCTGTCTCTGTGTCTCTGTCTCTGTGTCTCTGTCTCTGTGTCTCTGTCTCTGTGTCTCTGTCTCTGTGTCTCTGTCTCTGTGTCTCTGCCTCTGTGTCTCTGTCTCTGTGTCTCTGTCTCTGTGTCTCTGTCTCTGTGTCTCTGTCTCTGTGTCTCTGTCTCTGTGTCTCTGTCTCTGTGTCTCTGTCTCTCTGTCTGTCTCTATGTGTCTCTGTCTCTGTGTCTCTGTCTCTGTGTCTATATCTCTGAGTATCTGTCTCTGTGTCTCTGTCCATGTCTCTGAATCTCTGTCTCTCAGTCTCTGTCTCTGTGTCTCTGTCTCTGTGTCTCTGCCTACGTGTCTCTGTCTCTGTGTCTTTGAGTCTGTGTCTCTGTCTCTCTGTCTCTGTCTCTGTGTCTCTGTACCTGTGTCTCTGTCTCTGTGTCTCTGTCTCTGTGTCTCTGTCTCTGTGTCTCTGTCTCTGTGTCTCTGTCTCTGTGTCTCTGTCTCTGTGTCTCTGTCTCTGTGTCTCTGTCTCGGTGTCTCTGTCTCTGTGTCTCTGTCTCTGTGTCTCTGTCTCTGTGTCTCTGTCTCTGTGTCTCTGTCTCTGTGTCTCTGTCTCTGTGTCTCTGTCTCTGTGTCTCTGTCTCTGTGTCTCTGTCTCTGTGTCTCTGTCTCTGTGTCTCTGTCTCTGTGTCTCTGTCTCTGTGTCTCTGTCTCTGTGTCTCTGTCTCTGTGTCTCTGTCTCTGTGTCTCTGTCTCTGTGTCTCTGTCTCTGTGTCTCTGTCTCTGTGTCTCTGTCTCTGTGTCTCTGTCTCTGTGTCTCTGTCTCTGTGTCTTTGAGTCTGTGTCTCTGTCTCTGTGTCTCTGTCTCTGTGTCTCTGTCTCTGTGTCTCTGTCTCTGTGTCTCTGTCTCTGTGTTTCTGACTCTGTGTCTCTGTCTCTGTGCCTCTCTCTCTGTGTCTCTGTCTCTGTGTCTCTGTCTCAGTGTCTCTGTCTCTGTCTCTGTGTCTCTGTCTCTGCGTCTCTGTCTCTGTGTCTCTGTCTCTGTGTTTCTGTCTCTGTGTCTCTGTCTCTGTGTCTGGATCTCTGTGTCTCTGTCTCTGTGTCTCTGTCTCTGTGTCTATGTCTCTGAGTATCTGTCTCTGTGTCTCTGTCTCTGTCTCTGAATCTCTGTCTCTCAGTCTCTGTCTCTGTGTCTCTGTCTCTGTGTCTCTGTCTCTGTGTCTCTGTCTCTGTGTCTCTGTCTACGTGTCTCTGTCTCTGTGTCTTTGAGTCTGTGTCTCTGTCTCTGTGTCTCTGTCTCTGTGTCTCTGTCTCTGTGTCTCTGTCTACGTGTCTCTGTCTCTGTGTCTTTGAGTCTGTGTCTCTGTCTCTGTGTCTCTGTCTCTGTGTCCCTGTCCCTGTGTCTCTGTCTCTGTGTCTCTGTCTCTGCATCCCTTTCTCTGTGTCTGTGTCTCCGTCTCTCTGTCTCTGTGTCTCTGTCTCTGTGTCTCTGTCTCTGTGTCTCTGTCTCTGTGTCTCTGTCTCTGTGTCTCTGTCTCTGTGTCTCTGTCTCTGTGTCTCTGTCTCTGTGTCTCTGTCTCTGTGTCTCTGCCTCTGTGTCTCTGTCTCTGTGTCTCTGTCTCTGTGTCTCTGTCTCTGTGTCTCTGTCTCTGTGTCTCTGTCTCTGTGTCTCTGTCTCTGTGTCTCTGTCTCTGTGTCTCTGTCTCTGTGTCTCTGTCTCTGTGTCTCTGTCTCTGTGTCTCTGTCTCTGTGTCTCTGTCTCTCTGTCTGTCTCTCTGTGTCTCTGTCTCTGTGTCTATATCTCTGAGTATCTGTCTCTGTGTCTCTGTCTCTGTCTCTGAATCTCTGTCTCTCAGTCTCTGTCTCTGTGTCTCTGTCTCTGTGTCTCTGTCTCTGTGTCTCTGTCTACGCGTCTCTGTCTCTGTGTCTTTGAGTCTGTGTCTCTGTCTCTCTGTCTCTGTCTCTGTGTCTCTGTACCTGTGTCTCTGTCTCTGTGTCTCTGTCTCTGTGTCTCTGTCTCTGTGTCTCTGTCTCTGTGTCTCTGTCTCTGTGTCTCTGTCTCTGTGTCTCTGTCTCTGTGTCTCTGTCTCTGTGTCTCTGTCTCTGTGTCTCTGTCTCTGTGTCTCTGTCTCTGTGTCTCTGTCTCTGTGTCTCTGTCTCTGCGTCTCTGTCTCTGTGTCTCTGTCTCTGTCTCTGTGTGTGTGTCCCTGTCTCTCTGTCTCTGTCTCTGTGCCTCTGTCTCTGTTGCTCTGTCTCCGTGTGTATCACTCCGTGTCTCTGTGTCTGTGAATCGGTCCATGTGTCTCTGCCTCTGTGTCTCTGTCTCTGTGTCTCTGTCCTTGTATCTCTGTCTCTATTTCTCTGTCTCTGTCTCTGTTTCCCTTTCTCTGTGTCTCTGCCTCTGTGTCTCCGTCTCTGTGTCTCTGTCCCTGTGTCTCCGTCTCTGTGCCACTGTCTCTATGTCTCTGTCTCTGTGTCTGTGTGTCTGTGTCTTTGTCACCGTCCCTGTGCCTCTTTTTCTATGTCTCTGTCTCTGTGTCTCTGTCTCCGTGTCTCTGTCTCCGTGTCTCTGTCTCTCTCACTTTGTCTCCGTCTCTGTGTCTCTGTCTCCGTGTCTCTGTTTCTGTGTATCTGTCTCTGTGACTCTGTCTCTCTATATGTCTCTGTTTCTCTTTCTCTGTGTCTCTGTCTTTGTGTCTCTGGCTCGGTGTCTCTGTCCCTGTGTCTCCGTCTCTGTGTCACTGTCTGTGTGTCTCTGTCTCTGTGTCTGTGTCACCGTGTCCCTGTCTCCGTCCCTATGTCTCTATCTCTGTGTCTCTGTCTCTGTTAATCTGTCTCTGTGTTTCTGTCTCTGTCTCTCTGGCCCTGTGTCTCCGTCTCTGTATCCCTGTCCCTCTGACTCTGTCTCTGTGTCACTGTGTCTGAATATCTGTCTCTGTGTCTCTGTCTCTGTGTCTCTGCCTCTGCCTCTGTCTCTGTCTCTGTCTCTGTGTCTATGTCTCTGTTTCTCTATCCCTGTGTCACGGTCTCAGTGTCTCTGTCTCTGTGTCTCTGTGTCTCTGTCTCTGTGTCTCTGTCTCTGTGTCTCTGTCTCTGTGTCTCTGTCTGTGTATCTGTCTCTGTGTCTCTGCCTCTGTCTCTGTCTCTGTGTCTCTGTCTCTGAGTCTCGCTCTCTGTGTCCCTGTACCTCTGTCTCTGTCTCTGTGTCTCTGTTTCTGTGTATCTGTTTCTGTGTATCTGTCTCTGTTACTCTGTCTCAGTGTCTCTGTCTCTGTGTCTCTGTCTCTGTGTCTCTGTCTCTGTGTCTTTGTCTCTGTGTCTCCGTCTCGGTGTCACTGTCTCTATGTCGCTGTCTCTGTGTCTCTGTCTCTGTGTCCCTGTCTCTGTGTCCCTGTCTCTGTGTCTCTGTCTCTGTGTCTCTGTGTCTCTGTCTCTGTGTCTCTGTCTCTGTGTCTCTGTCTCTGTGTCTCCGTCTCGGTGTCACTGTCTCTATGTCGCTGTCTCTGTGTCTCTGTCTCGGTGTCTCTGTCTCTGTGTCTCTGTCTCTGTGTCTCTGCCTCTGTGTCTCTGTCTCTGTGTCTCCGGCTCTGCGTCTCTTTCTCTGTGTCTGTGTCTCCGTCTCTGTGTCTCTGTCTCTGTGTCTCTGTGTCTCTGTGTCTGTATCTCTGTCTCTGTGTCTCTGTCTCTGTGTCTCCGTCTCTGCGCCTCTGTCTCTGTGTCGCTCTCCCGGTGTCACGGTCTCTTTGCCTCCGTCTCTGTGTCTCGGTCTCTGTGTCTCTGTCTCCGGGTCTCTGCCTCTGAATCTCTGTCTCTGTGTCTCTGTCCCATAGTCTCCGCGTCTGTGTCTCTGTCTCTGTCTCTGTGTCTCTGTCTCTGTGTATCTGTCTCTGTGTCTCTCTCCCTGTGTCTCCGTCTTTGTGTTTCTGTCTCTGTGTCTCTGTCTCTGTGTATCTGTCTCTGTCTCTGTCTCTGTTTCTCTTTCTCTGTGCCGCTGTCTCTGCGTCTCTATACCTGTGTCTCCTTCTCTGTGTTTCTGCCTCTGTGCCTCTGTTTCTATGTCTCTGTCTCCGTGTCTCTGTCTCGGTGTCTCTGTCTCTGTGTCTCTGTCTCTTTCTCTGCCTCTGTCTCTGTGTCTCTGTCTCTGAGTCTCTCTCTCTGCGTCCCTGTCCCTCTGTCTCTGCCTCTGTGTCTCTGTTTCTGTGTATCTGTCTCTGTGACTCTGTCTCTCTATCAGTCTCTGTTTCTCTTTCTCTGTGTCTCTGTCTTTGTGTCTCTCGCTCGGTGTCTCTGTCCTTGTGTCTCCGTCTCTGTGTCACTGTCTCTGTGTCTCTGTCTCTGTGTCTCTGTCTCTGTGTCTCTGTCTCTGTCTCTGTCTCTGTGTCTGTGTCTATGTCTCTGTTTCTCTATCCCTGTGTCACGGTCTCTGTGTCTCTGTCTCTGCGTCTCTGTGTCTCTGTCTCTGTATCTCGGTCTCTGTGTCTCTGTCACTGTGTCTCTATCTCTGTGTCTCTGTCCCTGGGTCTCGGTCTCTGTGTCCCTGTCTCTGTGTCTCTGTCCCTGTGTCTCCGTCTCTGTGTATCTGTCTCCCTCTCTCTGTGTCTCCGTCTCTGTGTATCTGTCTCTCCCTCTCTGTGTCACTGTGTCTGAATATCTGTCCCTGTGTCTCTGTCTCTGTGTCTCTGTCTCTGTCTCTGTCTCTGTGTCTATGTCTCTGTTTCTGTCTCCCTGTGTCACGGTCTCTGTGTCTCTGTCTCTGCGTCTCTGTGTCTCTGTCTCTGTATCTCTGTCTCTGTATCTCTGTCTCTGTGTCTTTGTCTCTGTGTCTCTGTCTCTATGTCCATGACTCTGTGTCTCTATCTCTGTGTCTCTGTCTCTGTGCCTCCGTCTCTGTGTTTCTGTCTCTGAGAATCTGTCTATGTGTTTCTGTCTCTGTGTCTCTGTCCCTATGTCTCCGTCTCTGTGTCTTTGTCTCTCTCACTTCGTCCCTGTCTCTGTGTCTCTGTCTCTGTGTATTTGTCTCTGTGTCTCTGTCTCCGTGTCTCTGTCTCCGTGTCTCTGTCTTGGTGTCTCTGTCTCTGTGTCTCTGCCTCTGTGTCTCTGTCTCTGTCTCTGTCTCTGTCTCTGTGTCTCTGTCTCTGATTCTCGATCTCTGTGTCCCTGTACCTCTGTCTCTGTCTCTGTGTCTCTGTTTCTGTGTATCTGTCTCTGTTACTCTGTCTCTGTGTCTCTGTCTCTGTGTCTCTGTCTCTGTGTCTCTGTCTCTGTGTCTCTGTTTCTGTGTCTCTGTTTCTGTGTCTCTGTCTCTGTGTCTCTGTCTCTGTGTCTCTGTCTCTGTGTCTCTGTCTCTGTGTCTCTGTCTCTGTGACTCTGTCTCTGTGTTTCTGTCATTATGTCTCTGTCTCTGTGAATCTGTCTCTGTGTTTCTGTCTCTGTGTCTCTGGCCCTGTGCCACCGTCTCTGTATCTCTGTCGCTCTGACTCTGTCTCTGTGTCTCTGTGGCCCTGTCTCTTTGTCTCTGTCTCTGTGTCCATGTCTCTGTGTCTCTGTCTCTGTGTTTCTCTCTTTATGTATCTGTCTCTGTGTATCTGTCTCTGTGAATCTGTCTCTGTGTTTCAGTCTCTGTGTCTCTGGCCCTGTGTCTAAGTCTCTGTATCTCTGTCTCTCTGACTCTGTCGCTGTGTCACTGTCTCTGAATCTCTGTCTCTGTGTCTCTGTCTCTGTTTCTCTTTCTCTGCGTCTCTGTCTCTGTGTCTCTGTCCCTGTATCTCCGTCTCTGTGTGTCTGTCTCTGTTGTTCTGTCTCTGTGTCTCCGTCCCTGTGTCTCTGTCTCTGTGTCTGTGTCTCTGTCTCTGAGAATCTGTCTATGTGTTTCTGTCTCTGTGTCTGTGTCCGTATGTCTCCGTCTCTGTGTCTCTGTCTCTCTCACTTCGTCTCTCTCTCTGTGTCTCTGTCTCTGTGTATCTGTCTCTGTGTCCGCGTCTCCGTGTCTCTGTTTCTGTGTTTCTGTGTTTCTGTCTCTGTGTCTCTGTCCCTGTGTCTCCGTCTCTGTGTCTCTGTCTCTCTCACTTTGTCTCTGTCTCTGTGTCTCTGTCTCTGTGTATCTGTCTCTGTGTCTCTGTGTCCGTGTCTCTGTCTCCGTGTCCCTGTCTCGGTGTCTCTGTCTCTCTGTCTCTGTCTCTGTCTCTGTCTCTGTCTCTGTCTCTGTGTCTCTGTCTCTGAGTCTCTCTCTCTGCGTCCCTGTCCCTCTGTCTCTGTCTCTGTGTCTCTGTTTCTGTGTATCTGTCTCTGTGACTCTGTCTCTCTATCTGTCTCTGTTTCTCTCTCTCTGTGTATCTGTCTCTGTGTTTCTGTCTCTGTGTCTCTGGCCCTGTGTCTCCGTCTCTGTATCTCTGTCCCTCTGACTCTGTCTCTGTGTCACTGTGTCTCTGTCTCTGTCCCTGTCTCTGTGTCTATGTCTCTGTTTCTCTATCCCTGTGTAACGGTCTCTGTGTCTCTGTCTCTGCGCCTCTGTGTCTCTGTCTCTGTATCTCGGTCTCTGTGTCTCTGTCACTGTGTCTCTATCTCTGTGTCTCTGTCCCTGGGTCTCGGTCTCTGTGTCCCTGTCTCTGTGTCTCTGTCCCTGTGTCTCCGTCTCTGTGTATCTGTCTCCCTCTCTCTGTGTCTCCGTCTCTGTGTATCTGTCTCTATGTCTCTGTCTCTGTCTCTGTTTCTCTTTCTCTGTGTCTCACTCAATGTGTCTCCGTCTCTGTGTCCCTGTCTCTGTGTCTCTGTCTCTGTGTCTCTGTCTGTGTGTCTCTGTTTCTGTGTATCTGTCTCTGTGACTCTGTTTCTCTATCTGTCTCTGTTTCTCTCTGTCTGTGTATCTGTCTCTGTGTTTCTGTCTCTGTGTCTCTGGCCCTGTGTCTCTGTCTCTGTGTCTCTGTCTCTGTGTCTCCGTCTCTGCGCCTCTGTCTCTGTGTCTCTCTCCCGGTGTCACGGTCTCTTTGCCTCCGTCTCTGTGTCTCGGTCTCTGTGTCTCTGTCTCCGTGTCTCTGCGTCTGTGCCTCTGTCCCTGTGTCTCTGTCTCTGTGTCTCTGTCTCTGTGTCTCTGTCTCTGTGTCTCTGTCTCTGTGCCTCTGTCTCTGTGTCTCTGTCTCTGTGTCTCTGTCTTTGTGTCTCTGTCTCTGTGTCTCTGTCTCTGTGTCTCTGTCTCTGTGTCCCTGTCTCTGTGTCTCGGTCTCTGTGGCTCTGTCTCTGTGTCTCTGCCTCTGAATCTCTGTCTCTGTGTCTCTGTCTCTCTGTATCTGCCTCTGTGTCTCTGTCTCCGTGTCTCTGTCCTTGTATCTCTGTCTCTATTTCTCTGTCTCTGTCTCTGTTTCCCTTTCTTTGTGTCTCTGCCCCTGTGTCTCCGTCTCTGTGTCTCTGTCCCTGTGTCTCCGTCTCTGCGCCACTGTCTCTATGTCTCTGTCTCTGTGTCTGTGTGTCTGTGTCTTTGTCACCGTCTCTGTGCCTCTGTTTCTATGTCTCTGTCTCTGTGTCTCTGTCTCTGTGTCTCTGTCTCTGTGTCCGTGTCTCCGTGTCTCTGTTACTGTGTTTCTGTCTCTGTGTCTCTGTCCCTGTGTCTGCGTCTCTGTGTCTCTGTCTCTCTCACTTTGTCTCTGTCTCTGTGTCTCTGTCTCTGTGTATCTGTCTCTGTGTTTCTGTCTCCGTGTCTCTGTCTCCGTGTCTCTGTCTCGGTGTCTCTGTCTCTGTGTCTCTGTCTCTGTCTCTGTCTCTGTCTCTGTGTCTCTGTCTCTGAGTCTCTCTCTCTGCGTCCCTGTCCCTCTGTCTCTGTCTCTGTGTCTCTGTTTCTGTGTATCTGTCTCTGTAACTCTGTCTCTCTATCTGTCTCTGTTTCTCTTTCTCTGTGTCTCTGTCTTTGCGTCTCTGGCTCGGTGTCTCTGTCCCTGTGTCTCCGTCTCTGTGTCACTGTCTGTGTGTCTCTGTCTCTGTGTCTGTGTCACCGTGTCCCTGTCTCCGTCCCTATGTCTCTATCTCTGTGTCTCTGTCTCTGTGAATCTGTCTCTGTGTTTCTGTCTCTGTGTCTCTGGCCCTGTGTCTCCGTCTCTGTATCCCTGTCCCTCTGACTCTGTCTCTGTGTCACTGTGTCTGAATATCTGTCTCTGTGTCTCTGTCTCTGTGTCTCTGTCTCTGTCTCTGTCTCTGTCTCTGTCTCTGTCTCTGTCTCTGTGTCGATGTCTCTGTTTCTCTATCCCTGTGTCACGGTTTCTGTGTCTCTGTCTCTGCGTCTCTGTATCTCTGTATCTCGGTCTCTGTGTCTCTGTCACTGTGTCTCTGTCTCTGTGTCTCTGTCCCTGGGTCTCGGTCTCTGTGTCCCTGTCTCTGTGTCTCTGTCCCTGTGTCTCCGTCTCTGTGTATCTGTCTCCCTCTCTCTGTGTCTCCGTCTCTGTGTATCTGTCTCTCCCTCTCTGTGTCACTCTGTCTGAATATCTGTATCTGTGTCTATGTCTCTGTGTCTCTGTCTCTGTCTCTGTCTCTGTCTCTGTCTCTGTTTCTCTCTCCCTGTGTCACGGTCTCTGTGTCTATGTCTCTGCGTCTCTGTGTCTCTGTCTCTGTATCTCTGTCTCTGTGTCTCTGTCTCTGTGTCTCTGTCTCTATGTCCATGACTCTGTGTCTCTATCTCTGTGTCTCTGTCTCTGTGCCTCTGTCTCTGTGTCTCTCTCTCTGAGAATCTGTCTATGTGTTTCTGTCTCTTTGTCTCTGTCCCTATGTCTCCGTCTCAGTGTCTCTGTCTCTCTCACTTCGTCTCTGTGTCTGTGTCTCTGTCTCTGTGTATCTGTCTCTGTGTCTCTGTCTCTGTGTCTCTGTCTCTGTGTCTCCGTCTCGGTGTCACTGTCTCTATGTCGCTGTCTCTGTGTCTCTGTCTCTGTGTCCCTGTCTCTGTGTCTCTGTCTCTGTGTCTCTGTCTCGGTGTATCTGTCTCTGTGTCTCTGTCTCTGTGTCTCCGCCTCTGCGCCTCTGTCTCTGTGTCTCCCTCCCTGTGTCACGGTCTCTTTGTCTCCGTCCCTGTGTCTCCGTCTCTGTGTCTCTGTCTCCGACCCTGTGTGTCTGTCTCTGTGTATATGTCTCCGTGTCGCCGTCCCGGTGTCTCTGTCTCTGTCTCTGTCTCTGTGCCTCTGTCTCTGTCTATCTGTCTCTGTGTCTCTGTCTCCGTGTCTCTGCCTCAGTGTCACTGTCTCTGTCTCTGTCTCTGTGTCTATGTCTCTGTTTCTCTCTCCCTGTGTCACGGTCTCTGTGTCTCTGTCTCTGCGTCTCTGTGTCTCTGTCTCTGTCTCTGTATCTCTGTCTCTGTGTCTCTGTCTCTGTGTCTCTGTCTCTGTGTCTCTGTCTCTGTGTCTCTGTCTCTGTCTCTGTCTCTGTGTATATGTCTCTGTTTCTCTCTCCCTGTGTCACGGTCTCTGTGATTCTGTCTCTGCGTCTCTGTGTCTCTGTCTCCGTGTCTCTGTCTCTATGTCTCTGTCTCTGTCTCTGTTTCTCTTTCTCTGTGTCTCTGTCTCTGTGTCTCTGTCCCTGTATCTCCGTCTCTGTGTTTCTCTCTCTGTGTCTCTGTCTCTGTGTCTCTGTCTCTGCGTATCTGCCTCTGTGTCTCTGTCTCTGTGTCTCTGTCTCCGTGTCTCTGTCTCCGTGTCTCTGTCTCGGTGTCTCTGTCTCTATCTCTCTGTCTCTGTGTCTCCGCCTCTGCGCCTCTGTCTCTGTGTCTCCCTCCCTGTGTCACGGTCTCTTTGCCTCCGTCTCTGTGTCTCTGTCCCTGTATCTCCGTCTCTGTGTGTCTGTCTCTGTTGTTCTGTCTCTGTGTCTCCGTCCCTGTGTCTCTGTCTCTGTGTCTGTGTCTCTGTCTCTGTGCATGTGTCTCTGTGTCTCTGTCTCTGTGTCTCTGTCTCTGTGTCTGTGTCTCTGTGTCTCTGTCTCTGAGTCTCTGCCTCTGTGTCTCTGTCTCTGTGTCTCTGTCCCAGAGTCTCCGCGTCTGTGTCCCTGTTTCTGTCTCGGTGTCTCTGTCTCTGTGTCACTGTCTCTGTGTCTCTGCGTCTCTGTCTCTTTGTCCCTTTCTCTGTGTCTCTGTCACTGTGTTCCTGTCTCTGTCTCTGAGTCTTTGTCTGTGTGACCCTGTCTCTGTGTCTCTGTCCCAGTGTCTGAGTCTCCGAGTCTCCGCCTCTGTCTCTGTCTCTGTGTCTATGTCTCTGTTTCCCTCTCCCTGTGTCACGGTCTCTGTGTTTCTGTTTCTGCGTCTCTGTGTCTCTGTCTCTGTGTCTCTGTCTCTATGCCTCTGTCTCTGTCTCTGTGTCTCTGTCCCTGTATCTCCGTCTATGTGTTTCTCTCTCTGTGTCTCTGTCTCTGTGTCCCTGTCTCTGTGTCTCTGTCTCGGTGTCTCTGTCTCTGTGTCTCTGTCTCTGTGTCTCTGTCCCTGTGTCTCCGTCTCTGTGTCTCTGTCTCCGTCCCTGTGTGTCTGTCTCTGTGTCCCTGTCTCCGTGTCTCCGTCCCTGTGTCTCTGTCTCTGTCTCTGTGCGTCTGTCTCTGTGTATCTGTCTCTGTGTCTCTGTCTCCGTGTCTCTGCCTCAGTGTCTCTGTCTCTTTTTTCTCTGTCTCTGTGTCTCTGTCTCCGTCTCTGTGTCTGTGTCTCTGTGCCTCTGTCTCTGTGTCTCCGTCCCTGTGTCTCTGTCTCTGTGTCAATGTCTCTCTGTCTCTGTCTCTGAGTCTCTGCCTCTGTGTCTCTGTCTCTGTGTCTCCGGCTCTGTGCCACTGTCTCTATGTCTCTGTCTCTGTGTCTGTGTGTCTATGTCTTTGTCACCGCCTCTGTGCCTCTGTTTCTATGTCTCTGTCTCTGTGTCTCTGTCCTTGTATCTCTGTCTCTATTTCTCTGTCTCTGTCTCTGCTTCCCTTTCTCTGTGTCTCTGCCCCTGTGTCTCCGTCTCTGTGTCTCTGTCCCTGTGTCTCCGTCTCTGGGCCACTGTCTCTATGTCTCTGTCTCTGTGTCTGTGTGTCTATGTCTTTGTCACCGTCTCCGTGCCTCTGTTTCTATGTCTCTGTCTCCGTGTCTCTGCCTCAGTGTCTCTGTCTCTGTGTCTCCGTTTCTGTGTATCTGTCTCTGTGACTCCGTCTCTCTCTCTGTCCCTGTTTCTCTTTCTCTGTGTCTCTATACCTGTGTCTCCTTCTCTGTGTTTCTCTCTCTGTGTCTCTGTCTCTGTTTCTCTTTCTCAGTGCCTCTGTCTCTGTGTCTCTATACCTGTGTCTCCTTCTCTGTGTTTCTCTCTCTGTTTCACTGTCTCTGTGTCGCTGTCTCTGTGTCTCTGCCTCTGTGTCTCTGTCTCTGTGCCTCTGTATCTGTGTATCTGTCCCTGTGTCTCCGTCTCTGTGTCACTGTCCCTCTGACTCTGTCTCTGTGTCTCTGTCTCTGTGTATCTGTCTCTGTGTCTCTGTCTCTGTCTCTGTCTCTGTGTCTCTGTCTCTGAGTCTCTCTCTCTGTGTCCCTGTCCCTCTGTCCCTGTCTCTGTGTCTCTGTTTCTGTGTATCTGTCTCTGTGACTCTATCACTGTGTCTTTATCTCTGTGTCTCTGTCTCTGTCTCTGTCTCTGTGTCTATGTCTCTGTTTCTCTCTCCCTGTGTCACGGTCTCTGTGGTTCTGTCTCTGCGTCTCTGTGTCTCTGTCTCTCTTTCTCTTCCTCTGTGTCTCTGTCTCTGTGTCTCTGTCTCTGTGTCTCTGTCTCTGTGTCTCTGTCTCTGTGTCTCTGTCTCTGTGTCTCTGTCTCTGTGTCTCTGTCTCTGTGTCTCTGTCTCTGTGTCTCTGTCTCTGTGTCTCTGTCTCTGTGTCTCTGTCTCTGTGTCTCTGTCTCTGTGTCTCTGTCTCTGTGGCTCTGTCACTGTGTCTCTGTCTCTGTGTCTCTGTCTCTGTGTCTCTGTCTGTGTGTCTCTGTCTCTGTGTCTCTGTCTCTGTGTCTCTGTCTCTGTGTCTCTGTCTCTGTGTCTCTGTCTCTGTGTCTCTGTCTCTGTGTCTCTGTCTCTGTGTCTCTGTCTCTGTGTCTCTGTCTCTGTGTCTCTGTCTCTGTGTATCTGTCTCTGCGTCTCTGTCTCTGTGTCTCTGTCTCTGTGTCTCTGTCTCTGTGTCTCTGTCTCTGTGTCTCTGTCTCTGTGTCTCTGTCTCTGTGGTTCTGTCTCTGTGTCTCTGTCTTTGTGTCTCTGTTTCTGTCTCTGTCTCTGTGTCTCTGTCTCTGAGTCTCGCTATCTGTGTCCCTGTACCTCTGTCTCTGTCTCTGTGTCTCTGTTTCTGTGTATCTGTCTCTGTCTCTGTCTCTGTCTCTGTTTCTCTCTCCCTGTGTCACGGTCTCTGTGTCTCTGTCTCTGCGTCTCTGTGTCTCTGTCTCTGTATCTCTGTCTCTGTGTCTCTGTCTCTGTGTCTCTGTCTCTATGTCCATGACTCTGTGTCTCTATCTCTGTGTCTCTGTCTCTGTGCCTCTGTCTCTGTGTCTCTGTCTCTGAGAATCTGTCTATGTGTTTCTGTCTCTTTGTCTCTGTCCCTATGTCTCCGTCTCAGTGTCTCTGTCTCTCTCACTTCGTCTCTGTGTCTGTGTCTCTGTCTCTGTGTATCTGTCTCTGTGTCTCTGTCTCCGTGTCTCTGTCTCCGTGTCTCTGTCTTGGTGTCTCTGTCTCTGTGTCTCTGTCTCTGTGTATCTGTCTCTGTGTCTCTGTCTCTGTCTCTGTCTCTGTGTCTCTGTCTCTGAGTCTCGCTATCTGTGTCCCTGTACCTCTGTCTCTGTCTCTGTGTCTCTGTTTCTGTGTATCTGTCTCTGTTACTCTGTCTCTGTGTCTCTGTCTCTGTGTCTCTGTCTCTGTGTCTCTGTCTCTGTCTCTGTCTCTGTCTCTGTGTCTATGTCTCTGTTTCTGTCTCCCTGTGTCACGGTCTCTGTGTCTCTGTCTCTGCGTCTCTGTGTCTCTGTCTCTGTATCTCTGTCTCTGTATCTCTGTCTCTGTATCTCTGTCTCTGTATCTCTGTCTCTGTATCTCTGTCTCTGTGTCTCTGTGTCTCTGTGTCTCTGTCTCTATGTCCATGACTCTGTGTCTCTATCTCTGTGTCTCTGTCTCTGTGCCTCTGTCTCTGTGTCTCTGTCTCTGAGAATCTGTCTATGTGTTTCTGTCTCTGTGTCTCTGTCCCTATGTCTCCGTCTCTGTGTCTTTGTCTCTCTCACTTCGTCTCTGTCTCTGTGTCTCTGTCTCTGTGTATCTGCCTCTGTGTCTCTGTCTCTGTGTCTCTGTCTCTGTGTCTCTGTCTCTGTGTCTCTGTCTCTGTGTCCCTGTCTCTGCGTCTCTGTCCCTGTGTCGCCGTATCCGTGAATAGGTGTCTGCGTCTCGGTCTATGTGTCTCTGTCTCTGTGCCTCTGCCTCTGTGTCTATGCCTCTGTCTCTGTCTCTCTGTCTCTGTGTCTCTGTCTCTGTGTCTCTGTCTCTGTGTCTCTGTCTCTGTGTCTCAGCCTCTGTGTCTCTGTCTCTGTGTCTCTGTCTCTGTGTCTCTGTCCCTGTGTCTCTGTCACTGTGTCTCTGTCTCTGTGTCTCTGTCTCTGTGTCTCTGCCTCTGTGTCTCTGTCTCTGTGTCTCTGTCTCTGTCTCTCTGTCTCTGTGTCTCTGTCTCTGTGTCTCCTTCTCTGTCTTACTGTCTCTGTGTCTCTGTCTCTGTGTCTCCGTCTCTGTGCCTCTGGCTCTGCCTCTGAATCTCTGTCTCTGTGTCTCTGTCCCAGAGCCTCCGTCTCTGTGTCTCTGTCTCTGTGTATCTATCTCTGTGTCTCTGTCTTTGTCTCTGTCTCTGTCTCTGCGTCTCCTTCTCTGTGTCTCTGCCTCTGTGTCTCTGTCTCGGTGTCTCTATCCCTGTGTCCCCTCCTCTGTGTCTCTGTCTCCGTGTCTCCGTCTCTGTGCCTCTGTCTCGGTCTCTGTGTCTCTGTCTCTGTGTCTCTGTCTCTATGTCTCTGTCTCTGTGTCTCTGTCTCTGTGTCTCTGTCTCTGTGTCTCTGTCTCTGTGTCTCTGTCTCTGTGTCTCTGTCTCTGTGTCTCTGTCTCTGTGTCTCTGTCTCTGTGTCTCTGTCTCTGTGTCTCTGTCTCTGTGTCTCTGTCTTTGTGTCTCTGTCTCTGTGTCTCTGTCTCTGTGTCTCTGTCTCGGTGTCTCTGTCCCTGTGGCTCCTTCTCTGTGTCACTCTCTCTGCGTCCCTGTCTCTGTGTCTCTGTCTCTGTCTCTGTGTATCTGCCTCTGTGTCTCCCTCCCTGTGACACGGTCCCTGTGTTACCGTCTCTGTGTCTCGGCCTCTGTGTCTCTGTCTCTGTGTCTCTGTCTCTGTGTCTCAGTCTCTGTGTCTATGTCTCTGTGTCTCTGCCTCTGTGTCTCTGTCTCTGTGTTTCTGTCTCTGTGTCTCTGTCTCCGTCTCTGTGTCTCTGTCTCTGTGTCTCTGTCTCTGTGTCTCTGTCTCTGTGTCTCTGTCTCTGTGTCTCTGTCTCTGTGTCTCTGTCTCTGTGTCTCTGTCTCTGTGTCTCTGTCTCTGTGTCTCTGTCTCTGTGTCTCTGTCTCTGTGTCTCTGTCTCTGTGTCTCTGTCTCTGTGTCTCTGTCTCTGTGTCTCTGTCTCTGTGTCTCTGTCTCTGTGTCTCTGTCTCTGTGTCTCTGTCTCTGTGTCTCTGTCTCTGTGTCTCTGTCTCTGTGTCTCTGTCTCTGTGTCTCTGTCTCTGTGTCTCTGTCTCTGTGTCTCTGTCTCTGTGTCTCTGTCTCTGTGTCTCTGTCTCTGTGTCTCTGTCTCTGTGTCTCTGTCTCTGTGTCTCTGTCTCTGTGTCTCTGTCTCTGCGTCTCTGTGTCTCTGTCTCTGAGTCCCTCTCGCTGTGTCCCAGTCTCTGTGTCTCTGTCTCTGTGTCTCTGTCTCTGTGTCTCTGTCTCTGTGTCTCTGTCTCTGTGTCTCTGTCTCTGTGTCTCTGTCTCTGTGTCTCTGTCTCTGTGTCTCTGTCTCTGTGTCTCTGTCTCTGTGTCTCTGTCTCTGTGTCTCTGTCTTTGTGTCTCTGTCTCTGTGTCTATGTCTCTGAGTATCTGTCTCTGTGTCTCTGTCTCTGACCCTGAATCTCTGTCTCTCAGTCTCTGTCTCTGTGTCTCTCTCTCTGTGTCTCTGTCTACGTGTCTCTGTCTCTGTGTCTTTGAGTCTGTGTCTCTGTCTCTGTGTCTCTGTCTCCGTGTCTCTGTTTCTCTGTCTCTGTCTCTGCGTCTCTGTCTCTGCGTCTCTGTCTCTGTGTCCCTGTCTCTGTGTCTCTGTCTCTGTGCCTCTGTCTCTGTGTCTCTGTCCCTGAGAATCTGCCTCCGTGTTTCTGCCCCTGTGTCTCTGTCCCTGTGTCTCCGTCTCTGTGTCTCCGTCTCTCTCACTTTGTCTCTGTCTCTGTGTATCTGTCTCTGTGTCTCTGTCTCCGTGTCTCTGTCTCCGTGTCTCTGCCTCAGTGTCTCTGTCTCTGTGTCTCCGTTTCTGTGTATCTGTCTCTGTGACTCCGTCTCTCTCTCTGTCCCTGTTTCTCTTTCTCCGTGTCTCTATACCTGTGTCTCCTTCTCTGTGTTTCTCTCTCTGTGTCTCTGTCTCTGTTTCTCTTTCTCAGTGCCTCTGTCTCTGTGTCTCTATACCTGTGTCTCTGTCTCTGTGTATCCGTCTCTGTGTTTCTCTCTCTGTGTCTCTGTCTCTGTGTCTCTGTCTCTGTGTCTCTGTCTCTGTGTCTCTGTCTCTGTGTCTCTGTCTCTGTGTCTCTGTCTCTGTGTCTCTGCCTCTGTGTCTCTGTCTCTGTGTATCTGTCTCTGCGTCTCTGTGTCTCTGTCTCTGAGTCCCTCTCGCTGTGTCCCAGTCTCTGTGTCTCTGTCTCTGTGTCTCTGTCTCTGCGCCTCTGCCCCTCTGTCTCCGTCTCTGTGCCTCTATCTCTGTCTCTGTCTCTGTGCCTCTGTCTCTGTGTCTCTGTCCCTGAGAATCTGTCTCTGTGTTTCTGCCTCTGTGTCTCTGTCCCTGTGTCTCCGTCTCTGTGTCTCTGTCTCTCTCACTTTGTCTCCGTCTCTGTGTATCTGTCTCTCCCTCTCTGTGTCACTGTGTCTGAATATCTGTCTCTGTGTCTCTGTCTCTGTGTCTCTGTCTCTGTGTCTCTGTCTCTGTGTCTCTGTCTCTGTCTCTGTCTCTGTCTCTGTCTCTGTCTCTGTCTCTGTCTCTGTCTCTGTGTCTATGTCTCTGTTTCTCTCTCCCTGTGTCACGGTCTCTGTGTCTCTGTCTCTGCGTCTCTGTGTCTCTGTCTCTGTATCTCGGTCTCTGTATCTCTGTCTCTGTGTCTCTGTCTCTGTGTCTCTGTCTCTATGTCCATGACTCTGTGTCTCTATCTCTGTGTCTCTGTCTCTGTGCCTCTGTCTCTGTGTCTCTGTCTCTAAGAATCTGTCTATGTGTTTCTGTCTCCGTGTCTCTGTCCCTATGTCTCCGTCTCTGTGTCTTTGTCTCTCTCATTTCGTCTCTGTCTCTGTGTCTCTGTCTCTGTGTATCTGTCTCTGTGTCTCTGTCTCCGTGTCTCTGTCTCCGTGTCTCTGTCTCCGTGTCTCTGTCTTGGTGTCTCTGTCTCTGTGTCTCTGTCTCTGTGTATCTGTCTCTGTGTCTCTGTCTCTGTCTCTGTCTCTGTGTCTCTGTCTCTGAGTCTCGCTCTCTGTGTCCCTGTACCTCTGTCTCTGTCTCTGTGTCTCTGTTTCTGTGTATCTGTCTCTGTTACTCTGTCTCTGTGTCTCTCTCTCCGCGTCTCCGTCTCGGTGTCTCTGTATCTGTGTCTCTGTCTCCGTGTCTCCGCCTCTGCGCCTCTGTCTCTGTGTCTCCCTCCCTGTGTCACGGTCTCTTTGTCTCCGTCCCTGTGTCTCCGTCTCTGTGTCTCTGTCTCCGACCCTGTGTGTCTGTCTCTGTGTCTATGTCTCCGTGTATCCGTCCTGGTGTCTCTGTCTCTGTCTCTGTGCCTCTGTCTCTGTCTATCTGTCTCTGTGTCTCTGTCTCCGTGTCTCTGCCTCAGTGTCTCTGTCTCTGTGTCACTGTCTCTGTGTCTCTGTGTCCCTGTCTCTTTGTCTCTTTCTCTGTGTCTCTGTCTCTGTGTCCATGTCTCTGTGGCTCTGTCTCTGTGTTTCTCTCTTTATGTATCTGTCTCTGTGTATCTGTCTCTGTGAATCTGTCTCTGTGTTTCAGTCTCTGTGTCTCTGTCTCTATCTCTGCCTCTGTGTCTCTGTCTCTGTGTCTCTGTCTCCGTATCTCTGTCTCGGTGTCTCTGTCTCTGTGTCTCTGTCTCTGTCTCTATGTGTCTGTCTCTGTCTCTGTTTCTCTTTCTCTGTGTCTCTGTCTCTGTGTCTCTGTCCCTGTATCTCCGTCTCTGTGTTTCTCTCTCTGTGTCTCTGTCTCTGTGTCCCTGTCTCTGTGTCTCTGTCGCTGTGTATCTGCCTCTGTGTCTCTGTCTCTGCGTCTCTGTTTCCGTGTCTCTGTCTCGGTGTCTCTGTCTCTGTGTCCCTGTCTTTGCGCCTCTGCCCCTCTGTCTCCGTCTCTGTGCCTCTGTCTCTGTCTCTGTCTCTGTGCCTCTGTCTCTGTGTCTCTGTCCCTGAGAATCTGTCTCTGTGTTTCTGCCTCTGTGTCTCTGTCCCTGTGTCTCCGTCTCTGTGTCTCTGTCTCTCTCACTTTGTCTCTGTCTCTGTGTATCTGTCTCTGTGTCTCTGTCTCCGTGTCTCTGTCTCCGTGTCTCTGCCTCAGTGTCTCTGTCTCTGTGTCTCCGTTTCTGTGTATCTGTCTCTGTGACTCCGTCTCTCTCTCTGTCCCTGTTTCTCTTTCTCTGTGTCTCTATACCTGTGTCTCCTTCTCTGTGTTTCTCTCTCTGTGTCTCTGTCTCTGTGTCTCCTTCTCTGTCTCACTGTCTCTGTGTCTCTGTCTCTGTGTCTCCGTCTCTGTGCCTCTGTCTCTGCCTCTGAATCTCTGTCTCTGTGTCTCTGTCCCAGTGTCTCTGTCTCTGTGTCTCTGTCTCTGTGTCTCTGTCTCTGTGTCTCTGTCTCTGTGTCTCTGTCTCTGTGTCTCAGTCTCTGTGTCTCTGTCTCTGTGTCTCTGTCTCTGTGTCTCTGTCTCTGTGTCTCTGTCTCTGTGTCTCTGTCTCTGTGTCTCTGTCTCTGTGTCTCTGTCTCTGTGTCTCTGTGTCTCTGTCTCTGTGTCTCTGTCTCTGTGTCTCTGTCTCTGTGTCTCTGTCTCTGTGTCTCTGTCTCTGTGTCTCTGTCTCTGTGTCTCTGTCTCTGTGTCTCTGTCTCTGTGTCTCTGTCTCTGTGTCTCTGTCTCCGTGTCTCTGTCTCCGTGTCTCTGCCTCAGTGTCTCTGTCTCTGTGTCTCCGTTTCTGTGTATCTGTCTCTGTGACTCCGTCTCTCTCTCTGTCCCTGTTTCTCTTTCTCTGTGCCTCTATACCTGTGTCTCCTTCTCTGTGTTTCTCTCTCTGTGTCTCTGTCTCTGTGTCTCCTTCTCTGTCTCACTGTCTCTGTGTCTCTGTCTCTGTGTCTCCGTCTCTGTGCCTCTGTCTCTGCCTCTGAATCTCTGTCTCTGTGTCTCTGTCCCAGTGTCTCTGTCTCTGTGTCTCTGTCTCTGTGTCTCTGTCTCTGTGTCTCTGTCTCTGTGTCTCTGTCTCTGTGTCTCTGTCTCTGTGTCTCTGTCTCTGTGTCTCTGTCTCTGTGTCTCTGTCTCTGTGTCTCTGTCTCTGTGTATCTGTCTCTGTGTCTCTGTCTCCGTGTCTCTGTCTCCGTGTCTCTGTCTTGGTGTCTCTGTCTCTGTGTCTCTGTCTCTGTGTATCTGTCTCTGTGTCTCTGTCTCTGTCTCTGTCTCTGTGTCTCTGTCTCTGAGTCTCGCTCTCTGTGTCCCTGTACCTCTGTCTCTGTCTCTGTGTCTCTGTTTCTGTGTATCTGTCTCTGTTACTCTGTCTCTGTGTCTCTCTCTCCGCGTCTCCGTCTCGGTGTCTCTGTATCTGTGTCTCTGTCTCCGTGTCTCCGCCTCTGCGCCTCTGTCTCTGTGTCTCCCTCCCTGTGTCACGGTCTCTTTGTCTCCGTCCCTGTGTCTCCGTCTCTGTGTCTCTGTGTCCGACCCTGTGTGTCTGTCTCTGTGTCTATGTCTCCGTGTATCCGTCCTGGTGTCTCTGTCTCTGTCTCTGTGCCTCTGTCTCTGTCTATCTGTCTCTGTGTCTCTGTCTCCGTGTCTCTGCCTCAGTGTCTCTGTCTCTGTGTCACTGTCTCTGTGTCTCTGTGTCCCTGTCTCTTTGTCTCTTTCTCTGTGTCTCTGTCTCTGTGTCCATGTCTCTGTGGCTCTGTCTCTGTGTTTCTCTCTTTATGTATCTGTCTCTGTGTATCTGTCTCTGTGAATCTGTCTCTGTGTTTCAGTCTCTGTGTCTCTGTCTCTATCTCTGCCTCTGTGTCTCTGTCTCTGTGTCTCTGTCTCCGTATCTCTGTCTCGGTGTCTCTGTCTCTGTGTCTCTGTCTCTGTCTCTATGTGTCTGTCTCTGTCTCTGTTTCTCTTTCTCTGTGTCTCTGTCTCTGTGTCTCTGTCCCTGTATCTCCGTCTCTGTGTTTCTCTCTCTGTGTCTCTGTCTCTGTGTCCCTGTCTCTGTGTCTCTGTCGCTGTGTATCTGCCTCTGTGTCTCTGTCTCTGCGTCTCTGTTTCCGTGTCTCTGTCTCGGTGTCTCTGTCTCTGTGTCCCTGTCTCTGCGCCTCTGCCCCTCTGTCTCCGTCTCTGTGCCTCTGTCTCTGTCTCTGTCTCTGTGCCTCTGTCTCTGTGTCTCTGTCCCTGAGAATCTGTCTCTGTGTTTCTGCCTCTGTGTCTCTGTCCCTGTGTCTCCGTCTCTGTGTCTCTGTCTCTCTCACTTTGTCTCTGTCTCTGTGTATCTGTCTCTGTGTCTCTGTCTCCGTGTCTCTGTCTCCGTGTCTCTGCCTCAGTGTCTCTGTCTCTGTGTCTCCGTTTCTGTGTATCTGTCTCTGTGACTCCGTCTCTCTCTCTGTCCCTGTTTCTCTTTCTCTGTGTCTCTATACCTGTGTCTCCTTCTCTGTGTTTCTCTCTCTGTGTCTCTGTCTCTGTGTCTCCTTCTCTGTCTCACTGTCTCTGTGTCTCTGTCTCTGTGTCTCCGTCTCTGTGCCTCTGTCTCTGCCTCTGAATCTCTGTCTCTGTGTCTCTGTCCCAGTGTCTCTGTCTCTGTGTCTCTGTCTCTGTGTCTCTGTCTCTGTGTCTCTGTCTCTGTGTCTCTGTCTCTGTGTCTCAGTCTCTGTGTCTCTGTCTCTGTGTCTCTGTCTCTGTGTCTCTGTCTCTGTGTCTCTGTCTCTGTGTCTCTGTCTCTGTGTCTCTGTCTCTGTGTCTCTGTCTCTGTGTCTCTGTGTCTCTGCCTCTGTGTCTCTGTCTCTGTGTCTCTGTCTCTGTGTCTCTGTCTCTGTGTCTCTGTCTCTGTGTCTCTGTCTCTGTGTCTCTGTCTCTGTGTCTCTGTCTCTGTGTCTCTGTCTCTGTGTCTCTGTCTCTGTGTCTCTGTCTCTGTGTCTCTGTCGCTGTGTCTCTGTCTCTGTGTCTCTGTCTCTGTGTCTCTGTCTCTGTGTCCCTGTCTCTGTGTTTCTGTCCCTGTGTCTCCGTCTCTGTGTATCTGTCTCTTTCTGTGTGTGTCTCTGTGTCTGTCCCTGTGTGTATGACTCAGTCTCTGAGTCTCTGTCTCTGTGTCTCTGTCTCTGTCTCTGTCTCTGTCTATGTGTCTCTGCCTCTGTGTCTCTGTCTCTGTGTCTCTGTCTCTGTCTCTGTCTCTGTCTCTGTCTCTGTCTCTGTTTCTCTTTCTCTGTGTCTCTGTCTCTGTGTCCCTGTCCCTGTGTCTCCGTCTCTGTGTCTCACTCAATGTGTCTCTGTCTCTGTGTCTCTGTCTCTGTGTCTCTGTCTTTGTGTCTCTGTCTCTGTGTCTATGTCTCTGAGTATCTGTCTCTGTGTCTCTGTCTCTGTCTCTGAATCTCTGTCTCTGTGTCTCTGTCTCTGTGTCTCTGTCTCTGTGTCTCTGTCTACGTGTCTCTGTCTCTGTGTCTTTGAGTCTGTGTCTCTGTCTCTGTGTCTCTGTCTCTGTGTCTCTGTCTCTGTGTCTCTGTCTCTGTGTCTCTGTCTCTGTGTCTCTGGCTCTGTGTCTCTGTCTCTGTGTCTCTGTCTCTGTGTCTCTGTCTCTGTGTCTCTGTCTCTGTGTCTCCGTCTCTGTGTCTCTGTCTCTGTGTATCTGTCTCTGTGTCTCTGTCTCTGTCTCTGTCTCTGTGTCTCTGTCTCTGAGTCTCGCTATCTGTGTCCCTGTACCTCTGTCTCTGTCTCTGTGTCTCTGTTTCTGTGTATCTGTCTCTGTTACTCTGTCTCTGTGTCTCTGTCTCTGTCTCTCTGTCTCTGTGTCTCTGTCTCTGTGTCTCTGTCTCTGTGTCTCTGACTCTGTGTCTCTGTCTCTGTGTCTCTGTCTCTGTGTCTCCGTCTCGGTGTCACTGTCTCTATGTCGCTGTCTCTGTGTCTCTGTCTCTGTGTCCCTGTCTCTGTGTCTCTGTCTCTGTGTCTCTGTCTCTGTGTCTCTGCCTCTGTGTCTCTGTCTCTGTGTCTCTGTCTCTGTGTCTCTGTCTCTGTGTTTCTGTCTCTGTGTCTCTGGCCCTGTGTCTCCGTCTCTGTATCCCTGTCCCTCTGACTCTGCCTCTGTGTCACTGTGTCTGAATATCTGTTTCTGTGTCTCTGTCTCTGTGTCTCTGTCTCTGTGTCTCTGTCTCTGTGTCTCTGTCTCTGTGTCTCTGTGTCTGTGTCTCTGTCTCTGTCTCTGTCTCTGTCTCTGTGTCTATGTCTCTGTTTCTGTCTCCCTGTGTCACGGTCTCTGTGTCTCTGTCTCTGCGTCTCTGTGTCTCTGTCTCTGTATCTCTGTCTCTGTATCTCTGTCTCTGTATCTCTGTCTCTGTAACTCTGTCTCTGTGTCTCTGTGTCTCTGTGTCTCTGTCTCTATGTCCATGACTCTGTGTCTCTATCTCTGTGTCTCTGTCTCTGTGCCTCTGTCTCTGTGTCTCTGTCTCTGAGAATCTGTCTATGTGTTTCTGTCTCTGTGTCTCTGTCCCTATGTCTCCGTCTCTGTGTCTTTGTCTCTCTCACTTCGTCTCTGTCTCTGTGTCTCTGTCTCTGTGTATCTGCCTCTGTGTCTCTGTCTCTGTGTCTCTGTCTCCGTGTCTCTGTCTCGGTGTCTCTGTCTCTGTGTCCCTGTCTCTGTGTCTCCGCCTCTGCGCCTCTGTCTCTGTGTCTCCCTCCCTGTGTCACGGTCTCTTTGTCTCCGTTCCTGTGTCTCCGTCTCTGTGTCTCTGTCTCCGACCCTGTGTGTCTGTCTCTGTGTGTATGTCTCCGTGTCGCCGTCCCGGTGTCTCTGTCTCTGTCTCTGTGCCTCTGTCTCTGTCTATCTGTCTCTGTGTCTCTGTCTCCGTGTCTCTGCCTCAGTGTCACTGTCTCTGTGTCACTGTCTCTGTGTCTCTGTGTCCCTGTCTCTTTGTCTCTTTCTCTGTGTCTCTGTCTCTGTGTCCATGTCTCTGTGTCTCTGTCTCTGTGTTTCTCTCTTTATGTATGTGTCTCTGTGTATCTGTCTCTGTGAATCTGTCTCAGTGCCTCTGTCTCTGTGTCTCTATACCTGTGTCTCCGTCTCTGTATCTCTGTCTCTCTGACTCTGTCGCTGTGTCACTGTCTCTGAATCTCTGTCTCTGTGTGTCTGTCTCTGTTGTTCTGTCTCTGTGTCTCCGTCCCTGTGTCTCTGTCCCTGTGTCTGTGTCTCTGTCTCTGTGTATCTGTCTCTGTGTCTCTGTCTCGGTGTCTCTGTCTCTATGTCTCTGTCTCCCTCTCTCCGCGTCTCTGCCTCTGTGCCTCTGTCACTGTGTCTATGACTCTGTCCGCGTGTCTCTGTACCTGTGTCTCCGTCTCTGTGTGTCGGTCCCTATGTCTTTATCTCTGTGTCTCTGTCTCTGTGAATCTGTCTCTGTGTTTCTGTCTCTGTGTCTCTGTTCCTGTGTCTCCGTCTCTGTGTCTCTGTCTCTCTCACTTTGTCCCTGTCTCTGTGTCTCTGTCTCTGTGTATCTGTCTCTGTGTCTCTGTCTCCGTGTCTCTGTCTCCGTGCCTCTGTCTCGGTGTCTCTGTCTCTCTGTCTCTGTCTCTGTCTCTGTGCCTCTGTCTCTGAGTCTCTCTCTCTGAGTCTCTGCCTCTGTGTCTCTGTCTCTGTGTCTCTGTCCCAGGGTCTCCGCGTCTGTGTCTCTGTTTCTGTCTCGGTGTCTCTGTCTCCGTGTCACTGTCTCTGTGTCTCTGCGTCTCTGTCTCTTTGTCTCTTTCTCTGTGTCTCTGTCACTGTGTTCCTGTCTCTGTCTCTGAGTCTTTGTCTGTGTGACCCTGTCTCTGTGTCTCTGTCCCAGTGTCTCTGTCTCTGTGTCTCTGTCTCTGCGTCTCTGTGTCTCTGTCTCTGTGTCTCTGTCTCTGTGTCTCTGTCTCTGTGTCTCTGTCTCTGTGTCTCTGTCTCTGTGTCTCTGTCTCTGTGTCTCTGTCTCTGTGTCTCTGTCTCTGTGGCTCTGTCACTGTGTCTCTGTCTCTGTGTCTCTGTCTCTGTGTCTCTGTCTCTGTGTCTCTGTCTCTGTGTCTCTGTCTCTGTGTCTCTGTCTCTGTGTCTGTGTCTCTGTGTCTCTGTCTCTGAGTCTCTGCCTCTGTGTCTCTGTCTCTGTGTCTCTGTCCCAGAGTCTCCGCGTCTGTGTCTCTGTTTCTGTCTCGGTGTCTCTGTCTCTGTGTCACTGTCTCTGTGTCTCTGCGTCTCTGTCTCTTTGTCTCTTTCTCTGTGTCTCTGTCACTGTGTTCCTGTCTCTGTCTCTGAGTCTTTGTCTGTGCGACCCTGTCTCTGTGTCTCTGTCCCAGTGTCTCTGTCTCTGTGTCTCTGTCTCTGCGTCTCTGTGTCTCTGTCTCTGTGTCTCTGTCTCTGTGTCTCTGTCTCTGTGTCTCTGTCTCTGTGTCTCTGTCTCTGTGTCTCTGTCTCTGTGTCTCTGTCTCTGTGTCTCTGTCTCTGTGTCTCTGTCTCTGTGTCTCTGTCTCTGTGGCTCTGTCTCTGTGTCTCAGTCAATGTGTCTCTGTCTCTGTGTCTCTGACTCTGTGTCTCTGTCTCTGTCTCTGTGTCTCTGTCTCTGTGTCTCTGACTCTGTGTCTCCGTCTCTGTGTCTCTGTCTCTGTGTCTCTGTCTCTGTGTCTCTGTCTCTGTGTCTCTGTCTCTGTGTCTCTGTCTCTGTGTCTCTGTCTCTGTGTCTCTGTCTCTGTGTCTCTGTCTGTGTGTCTCTGTCTCTGTGTCTCTGTCTCTGTGTCTCTCTCTGTGTCTCTGTGTCTCTGTCTCTGTGTCTCTGACTCTGTGTCTCCGTCTCTGTGTCTCTGTCTCTGTGTCTCTGTCTCTGTGTCTCTGTCTCTGTGTCTCTGTCTCTGTGTCTCTGTCTCTGTGTCTCTGTCTCTGTGTCTCTGTCTCTGTGTCTCTGTCTGTGTGTCTCTGTCTCTGTGTCTCTGTCTCTGTGTCTCTCTCTGTGTCTCTGTCTCTGTGTCTCTGTCTCTGTGTATCTGTCTCTGCGTCTCTGTGTCTCTGTCTCTGTCTCTGTGTCCCTGTCTCTGAGTCCCTCTCGCTGTGTCCCAGTCTCTGTGTCTCTGTCTCTGTGTCTCTGTCTCTGTGTCTCTGTCTCTATGTCTCTGTCTCTGTGTCTCTGTCTCTGTGTCTCTGTCTCAGTGTCTCTGTCTCTGTGTCTCTGTCTCTGTGTCTCTGTCTTTGTGTCTCTGTCTCTGTGTCTATGTCTCGGAGTATCTGTCTCTGTGTCTCTGTCTCTGTCTCTGAATCTCTGTCTCTCAGTCTCTGTCTCTGTGTCTATGTCTCTGTGTCTCCGTCTCTGTGTTTCTGTCTTTATGTATCTGTCTCTGTGTATCTGTCTCTGTGAATCAGTCTCTGTGTTTCAGTCTCTGTGTCTCTGGCCCTGTGCCTCCGTCTCTGTATCTCTGTCTCTCTGACTCTGTCGCTGTGTCACTGTCTCTGAATCGCTGTCTCTGTGTCTCTGTCTCTGTTTCTCTTTCTCTGCGTCTCTGGCTCCGTGTCTCTGTCTCGGTGTCTCTGTCTCTGTGTCTCTGTCTCGGTGTCCCTCTCCCTGTGTCTCCGTCTCTGTGTCACTGTCTGTGTGTCTCTGTCTCTGTGTCTATGTCACCGTGTCCCTGTCTCCGTCCCTATGTCTCCGTCTCTGTTTCTCTGTCTCTGTGAATCTGTCTCTGTGTTTCTGTCTCCGTGTCTCTGGCCCTGTGTCTCCGTCTCTGTATCTCTGTCCCTCTGACTCTGTCTCTGTGTCACTGTGTCTGAATCTCTGTCTCTGTGTCTCTGTCTCTGTGTATCTGTCTCTGTGTGTCTGTCTCTGTCTGGGTCTCTGTGTCTCTGTCTCTGAGTCTCTCTCTCTGTGTCCTTGTCCCTCTGTCTCTGTCTCTGTGTCTCTGTTTCTGTGTATCTGTCTTTGTGACTCTGTCTCTCTCTGTCTCTGTTTCTCTTTTTCTGTGTCTCTGTCTCTGTGTCTCTATACCTGTGTCTCCTTCTCTGTGTTTCTCTCTCTGTTTCTCTGTCCCTCTTTCTCTTTCTCTGTGTCTCTGTCTCTGTGTCCCCGTCTCTGTGTCTCTGTCTCTGAGTCTCTGTCTCTGTGCCTCTGCCTCTGTATATCTGTCTCTGTGTCTCTGTCTCTGTGTCTCCGTACTGTCTCTGTGTCTCTGTCTCTGAGTCTCTGTTTCTGTGTCTCTGTCTCTGTGTCTCTGTCTCTGTGTCTCTGTCTCTGTGTCTCTGTCTCTGTGTCTCTGTCTCTGTGTCCCTGTCTCTGCGTCTCTGTCCCTGTGTCGCCGTATCCGTGAATAGGTGTCTGCGTCTCGGTCTATGTGTCTCTGTCTCTGTGCCTCTGCCTCTGTGTCTATGCCTCTGTCTCTGTCTCTCTGTCTCTGTGTCTCTGCCTCCGTCTCTCTGTCTCTGTGTCTCTGTCTCTCTGTCTCTGTGTATCTGTCTCTGTGTCTCTGTCTCTGTCTCTGTCTCTGTGTCTCTGCCTCTGTGTCTCTGTACCGATGTCTCTGCCTCCGTGTCTCTGTCTCTTTGTCTCTGTCTCTGCGTCTCTGTCTCTGCGTCTCTGTCTCTGTGTCCCTGTCTCTGTGTCTCTGTCTGTGTGCCTCTGTCTCTGTGTCTCTGTCCCTGAGAATCTGTCTCTGTGTTTCTGCCTCTGTGTCTCTGTCCCTGTGTCTCCGTCTCTGTGTCTCTGTCTCTCTCACTTTGTCTCTGTCTCTGTGTATCTGTCTCTGTGTCTCTGTCTCCGTGTCTCTGTCTCCGTGTCTCTGCCTCAGTGTCTCTGTCTCTGTGTCTCCGTTTCTGTGTATCTGTCTCTGTGACTCCGTCTCTCTCTCTGTCCCTGTTTCTCTTTCTCTGTGTCTCTATACCTGTGTCTCCTTCTCTGTGTTTCTCTCTCTGTGTCTCTGTCTCTGTTTCTCTTTCTCAGTGCCTCTGTCTCTGTGTCTCTATACCTGTGTCTCTGTCTCTGTGTATCCGTCTCTGTGTTTCTCTCTCTGTGTCTCTGTCTCTGTGTCTCTGTCTCTGTGTCTCTGTCTCTGTGTCTCTGTCTCTGTGTCTCTGTCTCTGTGTCTCAGCCTCTGTGTCTCTGTCTCTGTGTTTCTGTCTCTGTGTCTCTGTCTCTGTGTGTCTGTCTCTGTGTCTCTGTCCCTGTGTCTCTGTCACTGTGTCTCTGTCTCTGTGTCTCTGTCTCTGTGTCTCTGCCTCTGTGTCTCTGTCTCTGTGTCTCTGTCTCTGTCTCTCTGTCTCTGTGTCTCTGTCTCCGTGTCTCCTTCTCTGTCTTACTGTCTCTGTGTCTCTGTCTCTGTGTCTCCGTCTCTGTGCCTCTGGCTCTGCCTCTGAATCTCTGTCTCTGTGTCTCTGTCCCAGAGCCTCCGTCTCTGTGTCTCTGTCTCTGTGTATCTATCTCTGTGTCTCTGTCTCTGTCTCTGTCTCTGTCTCTGCTTCTCCTTCTCTGTGTCTCTGCCTCTGTGTCTCTGTCTCGGTGTCTCTATCCCTGTGTCCCCTCCTCTGTGTCTCTGTCTCCGTGTCTCTGTCTCTGTGTATCTGTCTCTGCGTCTCTGTGTCTCTGTCTCTGTCTCTGTGTCCCTGTCTCTGAGTCCCTCTCGCTGTGTCCCAGTCTCTGTATCTCTGTCTCTGTGTCTCTGTCTCTGTGTCTCTGTCTCTATGTCTCTGTCTCTGTGTCTCTGTCTCTGTGTCTCTGTCTCTGTGTCTCTGTCTCTGTGTCTCTGTCTCTGTGTCTCTGTCTCTGTGTCTCTGTCTTTGTGTCTCTGTCTCTGTGTCTCCGTCTCTGTGTCTCTGTCTCGGTGTCTCTGTCCCTGTGGCTCCTTCTCTGTGTCACTCTCTCTGCGTCCCTGTCTCTGTGTCTCTGTCTCTGTCTCTGTGTATCTGCCTCTGTGTCTCCCTCCCTGTGACACGGTCCCTGTGTTACCGTCTCTGTGTCTCGGCCTCTGTGTCTCTGTCTCTGTGTCTCTGTCTCTGTGTCTCTGTCTCTGTGTCTCTGTCTCTGTGTCTCTGTCTCTGTGTCTCTGTCTCTGTGTCTCTGTCTCTGTGTCTCTGTCTCTGTGTCTCTGTCTCTGTGTCTCTGTCTCTGTGTCTCTGTCTCTGTGTCTCTGTCTCTGTGTCTCTGTCTCTGTGTCTCTGTCTCTGTGTCTCTGTCTCTGTGTCTCTGTCTCTGTGTCTCTGTCTCTGTGTCTCTGTCTCTGTGTCTCTGTCTCTGTGTCTCTGTCTCTGTGTCTCTGTCTCTGTGTCTCTGTCTCTGTGTCTCTGTCTCTGTGTCTCTGTCTCTGTGTCTCTGTCTCTGTGTCTCTGTCTCTGTGTCTCTGTCTCTGTGTCTCTGTCTCTGTGTCTCTGTCTCTGTGTCTCTGTCTCTGTGTCTCTGTCTCTGTGTCTCTGTCTCTGTGTCTCTGTCTCTGTGTCTCTGTCTGTGTGTCTCTGTCTCTGTGTCTCTGTCTCTGTGTCTCTCTCTGTGTCTCTGTCTCTGTGTCTCTGTCTCTGTGTATCTGTCTCTGCGTCTCTGTGTCTCTGTCTCTGTCTCTGTGTCCCTGTCTCTGAGTCCCTCTCGCTGTGTCCCAGTCTCTGTGTCTCTGTCTCTGTGTCTCTGTCTCTGTGTCTCTGTCTCTATGTCTCTGTCTCTGTGTCTCTGTCTCTGTGTCTCTGTCTCAGTGTCTCTGTCTCTGTGTCTCTGTCTCTGTGTCTCTGTCTTTGTGTCTCTGTCTCTGTGTCTATGTCTCTGAGTATCTGTCTCTGTGTCTCTGTCTCTGTCTCTGAATCTCTGTCTCTCAGTCTCTGTCTCTGTGTCTATGTCTCTGTGTCTCCGTCTCTGTGTTTCTGTCTTTATGTATCTGTCTCTGTGTATCTGTCTCTGTGAATCAGTCTCTGTGTTTCAGTCTCTGTGTCTCTGGCCCTGTGCCTCCGTCTCTGTATCTCTGTCTCTCTGACTCTGTCGCTGTGTCACTGTCTCTGAATCGCTGTCTCTGTGTCTCTGTCTCTGTTTCTCTTTCTCTGCGTCTCTGGCTCCGTGTCTCTGTCTCGGTGTCTCTGTCTCTGTGTCTCTGTCTCGGTGTCCCTCTCCCTGTGTCTCCGTCTCTGTGTCACTGTCTGTGTGTCTCTGTCTCTGTGTCTATGTCACCGTGTCCCTGTCTCCGTCCCTATGTCTCCGTCTCTGTTTCTCTGTCTCTGTGAATCTGTCTCTGTGTTTCTGTCTCCGTGTCTCTGGCCCTGTGTCTCCGTCTCTGTATCTCTGTCCCTCTGACTCTGTCTCTGTGTCACTGTGTCTGAATCTCTGTCTCTGTGTCTCTGTCTCTGTGTATCTGTCTCTGTGTGTCTGTCTCTGTCTGGGTCTCTGTGTCTCTGTCTCTGAGTCTCTCTCTCTGTGTCCTTGTCCCTCTGTCTCTGTCTCTGTGTCTCTGTTTCTGTGTATCTGTCTTTGTGACTCTGTCTCTCTCTGTCTCTGTTTCTCTTTTTCTGTGTCTCTGTCTCTGTGTCTCTATACCTGTGTCTCCTTCTCTGTGTTTCTCTCTCTGTTTCTCTGTCTCTCTTTCTCTTTCTCTGTGTCTCTGTCTCTGTGTCCCCGTCTCTGTGTCTCTGTCTCTGAGTCTCTGTCTCTGTGCCTCTGTCTCTGTATATCTGTCTCTGTGTCTCTGTCTCTGTGTCTCCGTACTGTCTCTGTGTCTCTGTCTCTGAGTCTCTGTTTCTGTGTCTCTGTCTCTGTGTCTCTGTCTCTGTGTCTCTGTCTCTGTGTCTCTGTCTCTGTGTCTCTGTCTCTGTGTCCCTGTCTCTGCGTCTCTGTCCCTGTGTCGCCGTATCCGTGAATAGGTGTCTGCGTCTCGGTCTATGTGTCTCTGTCTCTGTGCCTCTGCCTCTGTGTCTATGCCTCTGTCTCTGTCTCTCTGTCTCTGTGTCTCTGCCTCCGTCTCTCTGTCTCTGTGTCTCTGTCTCTCTGTCTCTGTGTATCTGTCTCTGTGTCTCTGTCTCTGTCTCTGTCTCTGTGTCTCTGCCTCTGTGTCTCTGTACCGATGTCTCTGCCTCCGTGTCTCTGTCTCTTTGTCTCTGTCTCTGCGTCTCTGTCTCTGCGTCTCTGTCTCTGTGTCCCTGTCTCTGTGTCTCTGTCTGTGTGCCTCTGTCTCTGTGTATCCGTCTCTGTGTTTCTCTCTCTGTGTCTCTGTCTCTGTGTCTCTGTCTCTGTGTCTCTGTCTCTGTGTCTCTGTCTCTGTGTCTCTGTCTCTGTGTCTCTGTCTCTGTGTCTCTGTCTCTGTGTCTCAGCCTCTGTGTCTCTGTCTCTGTGTTTCTGTCTCTGTGTCTCTGTCTCTGTGTCTCTGTCTCTGTGTCTCTGTCCCTGTGTCTCTGTCACTGTGTCTCTGTCTCTGTGTCTCTGTCTCTGTGTCTCTGCCTCTGTGTCTCTGTCTCTGTGTCTCTGTCTCTGTCTCTCTGTCTCTGTGTCTCTGTCTCTGTGTCTCCTTCTCTGTCTTACTGTCTCTGTGTCTCTGTCTCTGTGTCTCCGTCTCTGTGCCTCTGGCTCTGCCTCTGAATCTCTGTCTCTGTGTCTCTGTCCCAGAGCCTCCGTCTCTGTGTCTCTGTCTCTGTGTATCTATCTCTGTGTCTCTGTCTCTGTCTCTGTCTCTGTCTCTGCTTCTCCTTCTCTGTGTCTCTGCCTCTGTGTCTCTGTCTCGGTGTCTCTATCCCTGTGTCCCCTCCTCTGTGTCTCTGTCTCCGTGTCTCTGTCTCTGTGTATCTGTCTCTGCGTCTCTGTGTCTCTGTCTCTGTCTCTGTGTCCCTGTCTCTGAGTCCCTCTCGCTGTGTCCCAGTCTCTGTATCTCTGTCTCTGTGTCTCTGTCTCTGTGTCTCTGTCTCTATGTCTCTGTCTCTGTGTCTCTGTCTCTGTGTCTCTGTCTCTGTGTCTCTGTCTCTGTGTCTCTGTCTCTGTGTCTCTGTCTCTGTGTCTCTGTCTTTGTGTCTCTGTCTCTGTGTCTCCGTCTCTGTGTCTCTGTCTCGGTGTCTCTGTCCCTGTGGCTCCTTCTCTGTGTCACTCTCTCTGCGTCCCTGTCTCTGTGTCTCTGTCTCTGTCTCTGTGTATCTGCCTCTGTGTCTCCCTCCCTGTGACACGGTCCCTGTGTTACCGTCTCTGTGTCTCGGCCTCTGTGTCTCTGTCTCTGTGTCTCTGTCTCTGTGTCTCTGTCTCTGTGTCTCTGTCTCTGTGTCTCTGTCTCTGTGTCTCTGTCTCTGTGTCTCTGTCTCTGTGTCTCTGTCTCTGTGTCTCTGTCTCTGTGTCTCTGTCTCTGTGTCTCTGTCTCTGTGTCTCTGTCTCTGTGTCTCTGTCTCTGTGTCTCTGTCTCTGTGTCTCTGTCTCTGTGTCTCTGTCTCTGTGTCTCTGTCTCTGTGTCTCTGTCTCTGTGTCTCTGTCTCTGTGTCTCTGTCTCTGTGTCTCTGTCTCTGTGTCTCTGTCTCTGTGTCTCTGTCTCTGTGTCTCTGTCTCTGTGTCTCTGTCTCTGTGTCTCTGTCTCTGTGTCTCTGTCTCTGTGTCTCTGTCTCTGTGTCTCTGTCTCTGTGTCTCTGTCTCTGTGTCTCTGTCTCTGTGTCTCTGTCTCTGTGTCTCTGTCTCTGTGTCTCTGTCTCTGTGTCTCTGTCTCTGTGTCTCTGTCTCTGTGTTTCTCTCTTTATGTATCTGTCTCTGTGTCTCCGTCCCTGTGTCTCTGTCCCTGTGTCTGTGTCTCTGTCTCTGTGTATCTGTCTCTGTGTCTCTGTCTCGGTGTCTCTGTCTCTATGTCTCTGTCTCCCTCTCTCCGCGTCTCTGCCTCTGTGCCTCTGTCACTGTGTCTATGACTCTGTCCGCGTGTCTCTGTACCTGTGTCTCCGTCTCTGTGTGTCGGTCCCTATGTCCTTATCTCTGTGTCTCTGTCTCTGTGAATCTGTCTCTGTGTTTCTGTCTCTGTGTCTCTGTTCCTGTGTCTCCGTCTCTGTGTCTCTGTCTCTCTCACTTTGTCCCTGTCTCTGTGTCTCTGTCTCTGTGCATCTGTCTCTGTGTCTCTGTCTCCGTGTCTCTGTCTCCGTGTCTCTGTCTCGGTGTCTCTGTCTCTCTGTCTCTGTCTGTGTCTCTGTCTCTGTCTCTGTGCCTCTGTCTCTGAGTCTCTCTCTCTGAGTCTCTGCCTCTGTGTCTCTGTCTCTGTGTCTCTGTCCCAGAGTCTCCGCGTCTGTGTCTCTGTATCTGTCTCGGTGTCTCTGTCTCTGTGTCACTGTCTCTGTGTCTCTGCGTCTCTGTCTCTTTGTCTCTTTCTCTGTGTCTCTGTCACTGTGTTCCTGTCTCTGTCTCTGAGTCTTTGTCTGTGTGACCCTGTCTCTGTGTCTCTGTCCCAGTGTCTCTGTCTCTGTGTCTCTGTCTCTGCGTCTCTGTGTCTCTGTCTCTGTGTCTCTGTCTCTGTGTCTCTGTCTCTGTGTCTCTGTCTCTGTGTCTCTGTCTCTGTGTCTCTGTCTCTGTGGCTCTGTCACTGTGTCTCTGTCTCTGTGTCTCTGTCTCTGTGTCTCTGTCTCTGTGTCTCTGTCTCTGTGTCTCTGTCTCTGTGTCTCTGTCTCTGTGTCTCTGTCTCTGTGTCTCTGTCTCTGTGTCTCTGTCTCTGTGTCTCTGTCTCTGTGTCTGTGTCTCTGTGTCTCTGTCTCTGAGTCTCTGCCTCTGTGTCTCTGTCTCTGTGTCTCTGTCCCAGAGTCTCCGCGTCTGTGTCTCTGTTTCTGTCTCGGTGTCTCTGTCTCTGTGTTACTGTCTCTGTGTCTCTGCGTCTCTGTCTCTTTGTCTCTTTCTCTGTGTCTCTGTCACTGTGTTCCTGTCTCTGTCTCTGAGTCTTTGTCTGTGCGACCCTGTCTCTGTGTCTCTGTCCCAGTGTCTCTGTCTCTGTGTCTCTGTCTCTGCGTCTCTGTGTCTCTGTCTCTGTGTCTCTGTCTCTGTGTCTCTGTCTCTGTGTCTCTGTCTCTGTGTCTCTGTCTCTGTGTCTCTGTCTCTGTGTCTCCGTCTCTGTATCTCTGTCTCTCTGACTCTGTCTCTGTGTCTCTGTCTCTGTGTATCTGTCTCTGTGTGTCTGTCTCTGTCTCGGTCTCTGTGTCTCTGTCTCTGAGTCTCTCTCTCTGTGTCCTTGTCCCTCTGTCTCTGTCTCTGTGTCTCTGTTTCTGTGTATCTGTCTTTGTGACTCTGTCTCTCTCTGTCTCTGTTTCTCTTTTTCTGTGTCTCTGTCTCTGTGTCTCTATACCTGTGTCTCCTTCTCTGTGTTTCTCTCTCTGTTTCTCTGTCTCTCTTTCTCTTTCTCTGTGTCTCTGTCTCTGTGTCCCCGTCTCTGTGTCTCTGTCTCTGAGTCTCTGTCTCTGTGTCTCTGTCTCTGTGTCTCTGTCTCTGTGTCTCTGTCTCTGTGTCTCTGTCTCTGTGTCTCTGTCTCTGTGTCTCTGTCTCTGTGTCCCTGTCTCTGCGTCTCTGTCCCTGTGTCGCCGTATCCGTGAATAGGTGTCTGCGTCTCGGTCTATGTGTCTCTGTCTCTGTGCCTCTGCCTCTGTGTCTATGCCTCTGTCTCTGTCTCTCTGTCTCTGTGTCTCTGCCTCCGTCTCTCTGTCTCTGTGTCTCTGTCTCTCTGTCTCTGTGTATCTGTCTCTGTGTCTCTGTCTCTGTCTCTGTCTCTGTGTCTCTGCCTCTGTGTCTCTGTACCGATGTCTCTGCCTCCGTGTCTCTGTCTCTTTGTCTCTGTCTCTGCGTCTCTGTCTCTGCGTCTCTGTCTCTGTGTCCCTGTCTCTGTGTCTCTGTCTCTGTGTCTCTGTCCCAGAGTCTCCGCGTCTGTGTCTCTGTTTCTGTCTCGGTGTCTCTGTCTCTGTGTTACTGTCTCTGTGTCTCTGCGTCTCTGTCTCTTTGTCTCTTTCTCTGTGTCTCTGTCACTGTGTTCCTGTCTCTGTCTCTGAGTCTTTGTCTGTGCGACCCTGTCTCTGTGTCTCTGTCCCAGTGTCTCTGTCTCTGTGTCTCTGTCTCTGCGTCTCTGTGTCTCTGTCTCTGTGTCTCTGTCTCTGTGTCTCTGTCTCTGTGTCTCTGTCTCTGTGTCTCTGTCTCTGTGTCTCTGTATCTGTGTCTCTGTCTCTGTGTCTCCGTCTCTGTATCTCTGTCTCTCTGACTCTGTCTCTGTGTCTCTGTCTCTGTGTATCTGTCTCTGTGTGTCTGTCTCTGTCTCGGTCTCTGTGTCTCTGTCTCTGAGTCTCTCTCTCTGTGTCCTTGTCCCTCTGTCTCTGTCTCTGTGTCTCTGTTTCTGTGTATCTGTCTTTGTGACTCTGTCTCTCTCTGTCTCTGTTTCTCTTTTTCTGTGTCTCTGTCTCTGTGTCTCTATACCTGTGTCTCCTTCTCTGTGTTTCTCTCTCTGTTTCTCTGTCTCTCTTTCTCTTTCTCTGTGTCTCTGTCTCTGTGTCCCCGTCTCTGAGTCTCTGTCTCTGTGTCTCTGTGTCTGTGTCTCTGTCTCTGTGTCTCTGTCCCTGTGTCTCTGTCTCTGTGTCTCTGTCTCTGTGTCTCTGTCTCTGTGTCTCTGTCTCTGTGTCTCTGTCTCTGTGTCTCTGTCTCTGTGTCTCTGTCTCTGTGTCTCTGTCTCTGTGTCTCTGTCTCTGTGTCTCTGTCTCTGTGTCTCTGTCTCTGTGTCTCTGTCTCTGTGTCTCTGTCTCTGTGTCTCTGTCTCTGTGTCTCTGTCTCTGTGTATCTGTCTCTGCGTCTCTGTGTCTCTGTCTCTGAGTCCCTCTCGCTGTGTCCCAGTCTCTGTGTCTCTGTCTCTGTGTCTCTGTCTCTGTGTCTCTGTCTCTGTGTCTCTGTCTCTGTGTCTCTGTCTCTGTGTCTCTGTCTCTGTGTCTCTGTCTCTGTGTCTCTGTCTCTGTGTCTCTGTCTCTGTGTCTCTGTCTCTGTGTCTCTGTCTCTGTGTCTCTGTCTTTGTGTCTCTGTCTCTGTGTCTATGTCTCTGAGTATCTGTCTCTGTGTCTCTGTCTCTGACCCTGAATCTCTGTCTCTCAGTCTCTGTCTCTGTGTCTCTCTCTCTGTGTCTCTGTCTACGTGTCTCTGTCTCTGTGTCTTTGAGTCTGTGTCTCTGTCTCTGTGTCTCTGTCTCCGTGTCTCTGTTTCTCTGTCTCTATCTCTGCGTCTCTGTCTCTGCGTCTCTTTCTCTGTGTCCCTGTCTCTGTGTCTCTGTCTCTGTGCCTCTGTCTCTGTGTCTCTGTCCCTGAGAATCTGCCTCTGTGTTTCTGCCCCTGTGTCTCTGTCCCTGTGTCTCCGTCTCTGTGTCTCCGTCTCTCTCACTTTGTCTCTGTCTCTGTGTATCTGTCTCTGTGCCTCTGTCTCCGTGTCTCTGTCTCCGTGTCTCTGCCTCAGTGTCTCTGTCTCTGTGTCTCCGTTTCTGTGTATCTGTCTCTGTGACTCCGTCTCTCTCTCTGTCCCTGTTTCTCTTTCTCCGTGTCTCTATACCTGTGTTTCCTTCTCTGTGTTTCTCTCTCTGTGTCTCTGTCTCTGTTTCTCTTTCTCAGTGCCTCTGTCTCTGTGTCTCTATACCTGTGTCTCTGTCTCTGTGTATCCGTCTCTGTGTTTCTCTCTCTGTGTCTCTGTCTCTGTGTCTCTGTCTCTGTGTCTCTGTCTCTGTGTCTCTGTCTCTGTGTCTCTGCCTCTGTGTCTCTGTCTCTGTGTCTCTGCCTCTGTGTCTCTGTCTCTGTGTATCTGTCTCTGCGTCTCTGTGTCTCTGTCTCTGTGTCTCTGTCTCTGAATCTCTGTCTCTGTGTCCCTGTCTCTGCGTCTCTGTCCCTGTGTCGCCGTATCCGTGAATAGGTGTCTGCGTCTCGGTCTATGTGTCTCTGTCTCTGTGCCTCTGCCTCTGTGTCTATGCCTCTGTCTCTGTCTCTCTGTCTCTGTGTCTCTGCCTCCGTCTCTCTGTCGCTGTGTCTCTGTCTCTCTGTCTCTGTGTATCTGTCTCTGTGTCTCTGTCTCTGTCTCTGTCTCTGTGTCTCTGCCTCTGTGTCTCTGTACCGATGTCTCTGCCTACGTGTCTCTGTCTCTTTGTCTCTGTCTCTGCGTCTCTGTCTCTGCGACTCTGTCTCTGTGTCCCTGTCTCTGTGTCTCTGTCTCTGTGCCTCTGTCTCTGTGTCTCTGTCCCTGAGAATCTGTCTCTGTGTTTCTGCCTCTGTGTCTCTGTCCCTGTGTCTCCGTCTCTGTGTCTCTGTCTCTCTCACTTTGTCTCTGTCTCTGTGTATCTGTCTCTGTGTCTCTATCTCCGCGTCTCTGTCTCCGTGTCTCTGCCTCAGTGTCTCTGTCTCTGTGTCTCCGTTTCTGTGTATCTGTCTCTGTGACTCCGTCTCTCTCTCTGTCCCTGTTTCTCTTTCTCTGTGTCTCTATACCTGTGTCTCCTTCTCTGTGTTTCTCTCTCTGTGTCTCTGTCTCTGATTCTCTTTCTCAGTGCCTCTGTCTCTGTGTCTCTGTCTCTGTGTATCCGTCTCTGTGTCTCTGTATCTGTGTCTATGTCTCTGTGTCTCTGCCTCTGTGTCTCTGTCTCTGTGTCTCTGTCTCTGTGTCTCTGTCTCTGTGTCTCTGTCTCTGTGTCTCTGCCTCTGTGTCTCTGTCTCTGTGTTTCTGTCTCTGTGTCTCTGTCTCTGTGTCTCTGTCTCTGTGTCTCTGTCTCTGTGTCTCTGTCTCTGTGTCTCTGTCTCTGTGTCTCTGCCTCTGTGTCTCTCTCTCTGTGTCTCTGTCTCTGTCTCTCTGTCTCTGTGTCTCTTTCTCTGTGTCTCCTTCTCTGTCTCACTGTCTCTGTGTCTCTGTCTCTGTGTCTCCGTCTCTGTGCCTCTGTCTCTGCCTCTGAATCTCTGTCTCTGTGTCTCTGTCCCAGAGCCTCCGTCTCTGTGTCTCTGTCTCTGTGTATCTATCTCTGTGTCTCTGTCTCTGTCTCTGTCTCTGCTTCTCTTTCTCTGTGTCTCTGCCTCTGTGTCTCTGTCTCGGTGTCTCTGTCCCTGTGTCCCCTCCTCTGTGTCTCTGTCTCCGTGTCTCCGTCTCTGTGCCTCTGTCTCGGTCTCTGTGTCTCTGTCTCTGTGTCTCTGTCTCTGTGTCTCTGTCTCTGTGTCTCTGTCTCTGTGTCTCTGTCTCTGTGTCTCTGTCTCTGTGTCTCTGTCTCTGTGTCTCTGTCGCTGTGTCTCTGTCTCTGTGTCTCTGTCTCTGTGTCTCTGTCTCTGTGTCCCTGTCTCTGTGTTTCTGTCCCTGTGTCTCCGTCTCTGTGTATCTGTCTCTTTCTGTGTGTGTATGACTCAGTCTCTGAGTCTCTGTCTCTGTCTCTGTCTCTGTCTATGTGTCTCTGCCTCTGTGTCTCTGTCTCTGTGTCTCTGTCTCTGTCTCTGTCTCTGTCTCTGTCTCTGTCTCTGTCTCTGTTTCTCTTTCTCTGTGTCTCTGTCTCTGTGTCCCTGTCCCTGTGTCTCCGTCTCTGTGTCTCACTCAATGTGTCTCTGTCTCTGTGTCTCTGTCTCTGTGTCTCTGTCTTTGTGTCTCTGTCTCTGTGTCTATGTCTCTGAGTATCTGTCTCTGTGTCTCTGTCTCTGTCTCTGAATCTCTGTCTCTGTGTCTCTGTCTCTGTGTCTCTGTCTCTGTGTCTCTGTCTACGTGTCTCTGTCTCTGTGTCTTTGAGTCTGTGTCTCTGTCTCTGTGTCTCTGTCTCTGTGTCTCTGTCTCTGTGTCTCTGTCTCTGTGTCTCTGTCTCTGTGTCTCTGTCTCTGTGTCTCTGGCTCTGTGTCTCTGTCTCTGTGTCTCTGTCTCTGTGTCTCTGTCTCTGTGTCTCTGTCTCTGTGTCTCCGTCTCTGTGTCTCTGTCTCTGTGTATCTGTCTCTGTGTCTCTGTCTCTGTCTCTGTCTCTGTGTCTCTGTCTCTGAGTCTCGCTATCTGTGTCCCTGTACCTCTGTCTCTGTCTCTGTGTCTCTGTTTCTGTGTATCTGTCTCTGTTACTCTGTCTCTGTGTCTCTGTCTCTGTGTCTCTGTCTCTGTGTCTCTGTCTCTGTGTCTCTGTCTCTGTGTCTCTGACTCTGTGTCTCTGTCTCTGTGTCTCTGTCTCTGTGTCTCCGTCTCGGTGTCACTGTCTCTATGTCGCTGTCTCTGTGTCTCTGTCTCTGTGTCCCTGTCTCTGTGTCTCTGTCTCTGTGTCTCTGTCTCTGTGTCTCTGCCTCTGTGTCTCTGTCTCTGTGTCTCTGTCTCTGTGTCTCTGTCTCTGTGTTTCTGTCTCTGTGTCTCTGGCCCTGTGTCTCCGTCTCTGTATCCCTGTCCCTCTGACTCTGCCTCTGTGTCACTGTGTCTGAATATCTGTTTCTGTGTCTCTGTCTCTGTGTCTCTGTCTCTGTGTCTCTGTCTCTGTGTCTCTGTCTCTGTGTCTCTGTGTCTGTGTCTCTGTCTCTGTCTCTGTCTCTGTCTCTGTGTCTATGTCTCTGTTTCTGTCTCCCTGTGTCACGGTCTCTGTGTCTCTGTCTCTGCGTCTCTGTGTCTCTGTCTCTGTATCTCTGTCTCTGTATCTCTGTCTCTGTATCTCTGTCTCTGTAACTCTGTCTCTGTGTCTCTGTGTCTCTGTGTCTCTGTCTCTATGTCCATGACTCTGTGTCTCTATCTCTGTGTCTCTGTCTCTGTGCCTCTGTCTCTGTGTCTCTGTCTCTGAGAATCTGTCTATGTGTTTCTGTCTCTGTGTCTCTGTCCCTATGTCTCCGTCTCTGTGTCTTTGTCTCTCTCACTTCGTCTCTGTCTCTGTGTCTCTGTCTCTGTGTATCTGCCTCTGTGTCTCTGTCTCTGTGTCTCTGTCTCCGTGTCTCTGTCTCGGTGTCTCTGTCTCTGTGTCCCTGTCTCTGTGTCTCCGCCTCTGCGCCTCTGTCTCTGTGTCTCCCTCCCTGTGTCACGGTCTCTTTGTCTCCGTTCCTGTGTCTCCGTCTCTGTGTCTCTGTCTCCGACCCTGTGTGTCTGTCTCTGTGTGTATGTCTCCGTGTCGCCGTCCCGGTGTCTCTGTCTCTGTCTCTGTGCCTCTGTCTCTGTCTATCTGTCTCTGTGTCTCTGTCTCCGTGTCTCTGCCTCAGTGTCACTGTCTCTGTGTCACTGTCTCTGTGTCTCTGTGTCCCTGTCTCTTTGTCTCTTTCTCTGTGTCTCTGTCTCTGTGTCCATGTCTCTGTGTCTCTGTCTCTGTGTTTCTCTCTTTATGTATCTGTCTCTGTGTATCTGTCTCTGTGAATCTGTCTCAGTGCCTCTGTCTCTGTGTCTCTATACCTGTGTCTCCGTCTCTGTATCTCTGTCTCTCTGACTCTGTCGCTGTGTCACTGTCTCTGAATCTCTGTCTCTGTGTCTCTGTCTCTGTTTCTCTTTCTCTGCGTCTCTGTCTCTGTGTCTCTGTCCCTGTATCTCCGTCTCTGTGTGTCTGTCTCTGTTGTTCTGTCTCTGTGTCTCCGTCCCTGTGTCTCTGTCCCTGTGTCTGTGTCTCTGTCTCTGTGTATCTGTCTCTGTGTCTCTGTCTCGGTGTCTCTGTCTCTATGTCTCTGTCTCCCTCTCTCCGCGTCTCTGCCTCTGTGCCTCTGTCACTGTGTCTATGACTCTGTCCGCGTGTCTCTGTACCTGTGTCTCCGTCTCTGTGTGTCGGTCCCTATGTCTTTATCTCTGTGTCTCTGTCTCTGTGAATCTGTCTCTGTGTTTCTGTCTCTGTGTCTCTGTTCCTGTGTCTCCGTCTCTGTGTCTCTGTCTCTCTCACTTTGTCCCTGTCTCTGTGTCTCTGTCTCTGTGTATCTGTCTCTGTGTCTCTGTCTCCGTGTCTCTGTCTCCGTGCCTCTGTCTCGGTGTCTCTGTCTCTCTGTCTCTGTCTCTGTCTCTGTGCCTCTGTCTCTGAGTCTCTCTCTCTGAGTCTCTGCCTCTGTGTCTCTGTCTCTGTGTCTCTGTCCCAGAGCCTCCGCGTCTGTGTCTCTGTTTCTGTCTCGGTGTCTCTGTCTCCGTGTCACTGTCTCTGTGTCTCTGCGTCTCTGTCTCTTTGTCTCTTTCTCTGTGTCTCTGTCACTGTGTTCCTGTCTCTGTCTCTGAGTCTTTGTCTGTGTGACCCTGTCTCTGTGTCTCTGTCCCAGTGTCTCTGTCTCTGTGTCTCTGTCTCTGCGTCTCTGTGTCTCTGTCTCTGTGTCTCTGTCTCTGTGTCTCTGTCTCTGTGTCTCTGTCTCTGTGTCTCTGTCTCTGTGTCTCTGTCTCTGTGTCTCTGTCTCTGTGTCTCTGTCTCTGTGGCTCTGTCACTGTGTCTCTGTCTCTGTGTCTCTGTCTCTGTGTCTCTGTCTCTGTGTCTCTGTCTCTGTGTCTCTGTCTCTGTGTCTCTGTCTCTGTGTCTCTGTCTCTGTGTCTCTGTCTCTGTGTCTGTGTCTCTGTGTCTCTGTCTCTGAGTCTCTGCCTCTGTGTCTCTGTCTCTGTGTCTCTGTCCCAGAGTCTCCGCGTCTGTGTCTCTGTTTCTGTCTCGGTGTCTCTGTCTCTGTGTCACTGTCTCTGTGTCTCTGCGTCTCTGTCTCTTTGTCTCTTTCTCTGTGTCTCTGTCACTGTGTTCCTGTCTCTGTCTCTGAGTCTTTGTCTGTGCGACCCTGTCTCTGTGTCTCTGTCCCAGTGTCTCTGTCTCTGTGTCTCTGTCTCTGCGTCTCTGTGTCTCTGTCTCTGTGTCTCTGTCTCTGTGTCTCTGTCTCTGTGTCTCTGTCTCTGTGTCTCTGTCTCTGTGTCTCTGTCTCTGTGTCTCTGTCTCTGTGTCTCTGTCTCTGTGGCTCTGTCTCTGTGTCTCAGTCAATGTGTCTCTGTCTCTGTGTCTCTGACTCTGTGTCTCTGTCTCGGTCTCTGTGTCTCTGTCTCTGTGTCTCTGACTCTGTGTCTCCGTCTCTGTGTCTCTGTCTCTGTGTCTCTGTCTCTGTGTCTCTGTCTCTGTGTCTCTGTCTCTGTGTCTCTGTCTCTGTGTCTCTGTCTCTGTGTCTCTGTCTCTGTGTCTCTGTCTGTGTGTCTCTGTCTCTGTGTCTCTGTCTCTGTGTCTCTCTCTGTGTCTCTGTCTCTGTGTCTCTGTCTCTGTGTATCTGTCTCTGCGTCTCTGTGTCTCTGTCTCTGTCTCTGTGTCCCTGTCTCTGAGTCCCTCTCGCTGTGTCCCAGTCTCTGTGTCTCTGTCTCTGTGTCTCTGTCTCTGTGTCTCTGTCTCTATGTCTCTGTCTCTGTGTCTCTGTCTCTGTGTCTCTGTCTCAGTGTCTCTGTCTCTGTGTCTCTGTCTCTGTGTCTCTGTCTTTGTGTCTCTGTCTCTGTGTCTATGTCTCTGAGTATCTGTCTCTGTGTCTCTGTCTCTGTCTCTGAATCTCTGTCTCTCAGTCTCTGTCTCTGTGTCTATGTCTCTGTGTCTCCGTCTCTGTGTTTCTGTCTTTATGTATCTGTCTCTGTGTATCTGTCTCTGTGAATCAGTCTCTGTGTTTCAGTCTCTGTGTCTCTGGCCCTGTGCCTCCGTCTCTGTATCTCTGTCTCTCTGACTCTGTCGCTGTGTCACTGTCTCTGAATCGCTGTCTCTGTGTCTCTGTCTCTGTTTCTCTTTCTCTGCGTCTCTGGCTCCGTGTCTCTGTCTCGGTGTCTCTGTCTCTGTGTCTCTGTCTCGGTGTCCCTCTCCCTGTGTCTCCGTCTCTGTGTCACTGTCTGTGTGTCTCTGTCTCTGTGTCTATGTCACCGTGTCCCTGTCTCCGTCCCTATGTCTCCGTCTCTGTTTCTCTGTCTCTGTGAATCTGTCTCTGTGTTTCTGTCTCCGTGTCTCTGGCCCTGTGTCTCCGTCTCTGTATCTCTGTCCCTCTGACTCTGTCTCTGTGTCACTGTGTCTGAATCTCTGTCTCTGTGTCTCTGTCTCTGTGTATCTGTCTCTGTGTGTCTGTCTCTGTCTGGGTCTCTGTGTCTCTGTCTCTGAGTCTCTCTCTCTGTGTCCTTGTCCCTCTGTCTCTGTCTCTGTGTCTCTGTTTCTGTGTATCTGTCTTTGTGACTCTGTCTCTCTCTGTCTCTGTTTCTCTTTTTCTGTGTCTCTGTCTCTGTGTCTCTATACCTGTGTCTCCTTCTCTGTGTTTCTCTCTCTGTTTCTCTGTCTCTCTTTCTCTTTCTCTGTGTCTCTGTCTCTGTGTCCCCGTCTCTGTGTCTCTGTCTCTGAGTCTCTGTCTCTGTGCCTCTGTCTCTGTATATCTGTCTCTGTGTCTCTGTCTCTGTGTCTCCGTACTGTCTCTGTGTCTCTGTCTCTGAGTCTCTGTTTCTGTGTCTCTGTCTCTGTGTCTCTGTCTCTGTGTCTCTGTCTCTGTGTCTCTGTCTCTGTGTCTCTGTCTCTGTGTCCCTGTCTCTGCGTCTCTGTCCCTGTGTCGCCGTATCCGTGAATAGGTGTCTGCGTCTCGGTCTATGTGTCTCTGTCTCTGTGCCTCTGCCTCTGTGTCTATGCCTCTGTCTCTGTCTCTCTGTCTCTGTGTCTCTGCCTCCGTCTCTCTGTCTCTGTGTCTCTGTCTCTCTGTCTCTGTGTATCTGTCTCTGTGTCTCTGTCTCTGTCTCTGTCTCTGTGTCTCTGCCTCTGTGTCTCTGTACCGATGTCTCTGCCTCCGTGTCTCTGTCTCTTTGTCTCTGTCTCTGCGTCTCTGTCTCTGCGTCTCTGTCTCTGTGTCCCTGTCTCTGTGTCTCTGTCTGTGTGCCTCTGTCTCTGTGTCTCTGTCCCTGAGAATCTGTCTCTGTGTTTCTGCCTCTGTGTCTCTGTCCCTGTGTCTCCGTCTCTGTGTCTCTGTCTCTCTCACTTTGTCTCTGTCTCTGTGTATCTGTCTCTGTGTCTCTGTCTCCGTGTCTCTGTCTCCGTGTCTCTGCCTCAGTGTCTCTGTCTCTGTGTCTCCGTTTCTGTGTATCTGTCTCTGTGACTCCGTCTCTCTCTCTGTCCCTGTTTCTCTTTCTCTGTGTCTCTATACCTGTGTCTCCTTCTCTGTGTTTCTCTCTCTGTGTCTCTGTCTCTGTTTCTCTTTCTCAGTGCCTCTGTCTCTGTGTCTCTATACCTGTGTCTCTGTCTCTGTGTATCCGTCTCTGTGTTTCTCTCTCTGTGTCTCTGTCTCTGTGTCTCTGTCTCTGTGTCTCTGTCTCTGTGTCTCTGTCTCTGTGTCTCTGTCTCTGTGTCTCTGTCTCTGTGTCTCTGTCTCTGTGTCTCAGCCTCTGTGTCTCTGTCTCTGTGTTTCTGTCTCTGTGTCTCTGTCTCTGTGTGTCTGTCTCTGTGTCTCTGTCCCTGTGTCTCTGTCTCTGTGTCTCTGTCTGTGTGTCTCTGTCTCTGTGTCTCTGTCTCTGTGTCTCTCTCTGTGTCTCTGTCTCTGTGTCTCTGTCTCTGTGTATCTGTCTCTGCGTCTCTGTGTCTCTGTCTCTGTCTCTGTGTCCCTGTCTCTGAGTCCCTCTCGCTGTGTCCCAGTCTCTGTGTCTCTGTCTCTGTGTCTCTGTCTCTGTGTCTCTGTCTCTATGTCTCTGTCTCTGTGTCTCTGTCTCTGTGTCTCTGTCTCAGTGTCTCTGTCTCTGTGTCTCTGTCTCTGTGTCTCTGTCTTTGTGTCTCTGTCTCTGTGTCTATGTCTCTGAGTATCTGTCTCTGTGTCTCTGTCTCTGTCTCTGAATCTCTGTCTCTCAGTCTCTGTCTCTGTGTCTATGTCTCTGTGTCTCCGTCTCTGTGTTTCTGTCTTTATGTATCTGTCTCTGTGTATCTGTCTCTGTGAATCAGTCTCTGTGTTTCAGTCTCTGTGTCTCTGGCCCTGTGCCTCCGTCTCTGTATCTCTGTCTCTCTGACTCTGTCGCTGTGTCACTGTCTCTGAATCGCTGTCTCTGTGTCTCTGTCTCTGTTTCTCTTTCTCTGCGTCTCTGGCTCCGTGTCTCTGTCTCGGTGTCTCTGTCTCTGTGTCTCTGTCTCGGTGTCCCTCTCCCTGTGTCTCCGTCTCTGTGTCACTGTCTGTGTGTCTCTGTCTCTGTGTCTATGTCACCGTGTCCCTGTCTCCGTCCCTATGTCTCCGTCTCTGTTTCTCTGTCTCTGTGAATCTGTCTCTGTGTTTCTGTCTCCGTGTCTCTGGCCCTGTGTCTCCGTCTCTGTATCTCTGTCCCTCTGACTCTGTCTCTGTGTCACTGTGTCTGAATCTCTGTCTCTGTGTCTCTGTCTCTGTGTATCTGTCTCTGTGTGTCTGTCTCTGTCTGGGTCTCTGTGTCTCTGTCTCTGAGTCTCTCTCTCTGTGTCCTTGTCCCTCTGTCTCTGTCTCTGTGTCTCTGTTTCTGTGTATCTGTCTTTGTGACTCTGTCTCTCTCTGTCTCTGTTTCTCTTTTTCTGTGTCTCTGTCTCTGTGTCTCTATACCTGTGTCTCCTTCTCTGTGTTTCTCTCTCTGTTTCTCTGTCTCTCTTTCTCTTTCTCTGTGTCTCTGTCTCTGTGTCCCCGTCTCTGTGTCTCTGTCTCTGAGTCTCTGTCTCTGTGCCTCTGTCTCTGTATATCTGTCTCTGTGTCTCTGTCTTTGTGTCTCCGTACTGTCTCTGTGTCTCTGTCTCTGAGTCTCTGTTTCTGTGTCTCTGTCTCTGTGTCTCTGTCTCTGTGTCTCTGTCTCTGTGTCTCTGTCTCTGTGTCTCTGTCTCTGTGTCCCTGTCTCTGCGTCTCTGTCCCTGTGTCGCCGTATCCGTGAATAGGTGTCTGCGTCTCGGTCTATGTGTCTCTGTCTCTGTGCCTCTGCCTCTGTGTCTATGCCTCTGTCTCTGTCTCTCTGTCTCTGTGTCTCTGCCTCCGTCTCTCTGTCTCTGTGTCTCTGTCTCTCTGTCTCTGTGTATCTGTCTCTGTGTCTCTGTCTCTGTCTCTGTCTCTGTGTCTCTGCCTCTGTGTCTCTGTACCGATGTCTCTGCCTCCGTGTCTCTGTCTCTTTGTCTCTGTCTCTGCGTCTCTGTCTCTGCGTCTCTGTCTCTGTGTCCCTGTCTCTGTGTCTCTGTCTGTGTGCCTCTGTCTCTGTGTCTCTGTCCCTGAGAATCTGTCTCTGTGTTTCTGCCTCTGTGTCTCTGTCCCTGTGTCTCCGTCTCTGTGTCTCTGTCTCTCTCACTTTGTCTCTGTCTCTGTGTATCTGTCTCTGTGTCTCTGTCTCCGTGTCTCTGTCTCCGTGTCTCTGCCTCAGTGTCTCTGTCTCTGTGTCTCCGTTTCTGTGTATCTGTCTCTGTGACTCCGTCTCTCTCTCTGTCCCTGTTTCTCTTTCTCTGTGTCTCTATACCTGTGTCTCCTTCTCTGTGTTTCTCTCTCTGTGTCTCTGTCTCTGTTTCTCTTTCTCAGTGCCTCTGTCTCTGTGTCTCTATACCTGTGTCTCTGTCTCTGTGTATCCGTCTCTGTGTTTCTCTCTCTGTGTCTCTGTCTCTGTGTCTCTGTCTCTGTGTCTCTGTCTCTGTGTCTCTGTCTCTGTGTCTCTGTCTCTGTGTCTCTGTCTCTGTGTCTCAGCCTCTGTGTCTCTGTCTCTGTGTTTCTGTCTCTGTGTCTCTGTCTCTGTGTGTCTGTCTCTGTGTCTCTGTCCCTGTGTCTCTGTCACTGTGTCTCTGTCTCTGTGTCTCTGTCTCTGTGTCTCTGCCTCTGTGTCTCTGTCTCTGTGTCTCTGTCTCTGTCTCTCTGTCTCTGTGTCTCTGTCTCCGTGTCTCCTTCTCTGTCTTACTGTCTCTGTGTCTCTGTCTCTGTGTCTCCGTCTCTGTGCCTCTGGCTCTGCCTCTGAATCTCTGTCTCTGTGTCTCTGTCCCAGAGCCTCCGTCTCTGTGTCTCTGTCTCTGTGTATCTATCTCTGTGTCTCTGTCTCTGTCTCTGTCTCTGTCTCTGCTTCTCCTTCTCTGTGTCTCTGCCTCTGTGTCTCTGTCTCGGTGTCTCTATCCCTGTGTCCCCTCCTCTGTGTCTCTGTCTCCGTGTCTCTGTCTCTGTGTATCTGTCTCTGCGTCTCTGTGTCTCTGTCTCTGTCTCTGTGTCCCTGTCTCTGAGTCCCTCTCGCTGTGTCCCAGTCTCTGTATCTCTGTCTCTGTGTCTCTGTCTCTGTGTCTCTGTCTCTATGTCTCTGTCTCTGTGTCTCTGTCTCTGTGTCTCTGTCTCTGTGTCTCTGTCTCTGTGTCTCTGTCTCTGTGTCTCTGTCTCTGTGTCTCTGTCTTTGTGTCTCTGTCTCTGTGTCTCCGTCTCTGTGTCTCTGTCTCGGTGTCTCTGTCCCTGTGGCTCCTTCTCTGTGTCACTCTCTCTGCGTCCCTGTCTCTGTGTCTCTGTCTCTGTCTCTGTGTATCTGCCTCTGTGTCTCCCTCCCTGTGACACGGTCCCTGTGTTACCGTCTCTGTGTCTCGGCCTCTGTGTCTCTGTCTCTGTGTCTCTGTCTCTGTGTCTCTGTCTCTGTGTCTCTGTCTCTGTGTCTCTGTCTCTGTGTCTCTGTCTCTGTGTCTCTGTCTCTGTGTCTCTGTCTCTGTGTCTCTGTCTCTGTGTCTCTGTCTCTGTGTCTCTGTCTCTGTGTCTCTGTCTCTGTGTCTCTGTCTCTGTGTCTCTGTCTCTGTGTCTCTGTCTCTGTGTCTCTGTCTCTGTGTCTCTGTCTCTGTGTCCCTGTCTCTGTGTCTCTGTCTCTGTGTCTCTGTCTCTGTGTCTCTGTCTCTGTGTCTCTGTCTCTGTGTCTCTGTCTCTGTGTCTCTGTCTCTGTGTCTCTGTCTCTGTGTCTCTGTCTCTGTGTCTCTGTCTCTGTGTCTCTGTCTGTGTGTCTCTGTCTCTGTGTCTCTGTCTCTGTGTCTCTCTCTGTGTCTCTCTCTCTGTGTCTCTGTCTCTGTGTCTCTGTCTCTGTGTATCTGTCTCTGCGTCTCTGTGTCTCTGTCTCTGTCTCTGTGTCCCTGTCTCTGAGTCCCTCTCGCTGTGTCCCAGTCTCTGTGTCTCTGTCTCTGTGTCTCTGTCTCTGTGTCTCTGTCTCTATGTCTCTGTCTCTGTGTCTCTGTCTCTGTGTCTCTGTCTCAGTGTCTCTGTCTCTGTGTCTCTGTCTCTGTGTCTCTGTCTTTGTGTCTCTGTCTCTGTGTCTATGTCTCTGAGTATCTGTCTCTGTGTCTCTGTCTCTGTCTCTGAATCTCTGTCTCTCAGTCTCTGTCTCTGTGTCTATGTCTCTGTGTCTCCGTCTCTGTGTTTCTGTCTTTATGTATCTGTCTCTGTGTATCTGTCTCTGTGAATCAGTCTCTGTGTTTCAGTCTCTGTGTCTCTGGCCCTGTGCCTCCGTCTCTGTATCTCTGTCTCTCTGACTCTGTCGCTGTGTCACTGTCTCTGAATCGCTGTCTCTGTGTCTCTGTCTCTGTTTCTCTTTCTCTGCGTCTCTGGCTCCGTGTCTCTGTCTCGGTGTCTCTGTCTCTGTGTCTCTGTCTCGGTGTCCCTCTCCCTGTGTCTCCGTCTCTGTGTCACTGTCTGTGTGTCTCTGTCTCTGTGTCTATGTCACCGTGTCCCTGTCTCCGTCCCTATGTCTCCGTCTCTGTTTCTCTGTCTCTGTGAATCTGTCTCTGTGTTTCTGTCTCCGTGTCTCTGGCCCTGTGTCTCCGTCTCTGTATCTCTGTCCCTCTGACTCTGTCTCTGTGTCACTGTGTCTGAATCTCTGTCTCTGTGTCTCTGTCTCTGTGTATCTGTCTCTGTGTGTCTGTCTCTGTCTGGGTCTCTGTGTCTCTGTCTCTGAGTCTCTCTCTCTGTGTCCTTGTCCCTCTGTCTCTGTCTCTGTGTCTCTGTTTCTGTGTATCTGTCTTTGTGACTCTGTCTCTCTCTGTCTCTGTTTCTCTTTTTCTGTGTCTCTGTCTCTGTGTCTCTATACCTGTGTCTCCTTCTCTGTGTTTCTCTCTCTGTTTCTCTGTCTCTCTTTCTCTTTCTCTGTGTCTCTGTCTCTGTGTCCCCGTCTCTGTGTCTCTGTCTCTGAGTCTCTGTCTCTGTGCCTCTGTCTCTGTATATCTGTCTCTGTGTCTCTGTCTCTGTGTCTCCGTACTGTCTCTGTGTCTCTGTCTCTGAGTCTCTGTTTCTGTGTCTCTGTCTCTGTGTCTCTGTCTCTGTGTCTCTGTCTCTGTGTCTCTGTCTCTGTGTCTCTGTCTCTGTGTCCCTGTCTCTGCGTCTCTGTCCCTGTGTCGCCGTATCCGTGAATAGGTGTCTGCGTCTCGGTCTATGTGTCTCTGTCTCTGTGCCTCTGCCTCTGTGTCTATGCCTCTGTCTCTGTCTCTCTGTCTCTGTGTCTCTGCCTCCGTCTCTCTGTCTCTGTGTCTCTGTCTCTCTGTCTCTGTGTATCTGTCTCTGTGTCTCTGTCTCTGTCTCTGTCTCTGTGTCTCTGCCTCTGTGTCTCTGTACCGATGTCTCTGCCTCCGTGTCTCTGTCTCTTTGTCTCTGTCTCTGCGTCTCTGTCTCTGCGTCTCTGTCTCTGTGTCCCTGTCTCTGTGTCTCTGTCTGTGTGCCTCTGTCTCTGTGTCTCTGTCCCTGAGAATCTGTCTCTGTGTTTCTGCCTCTGTGTCTCTGTCCCTGTGTCTCCGTCTCTGTGTCTCTGTCTCTCTCACTTTGTCTCTGTCTCTGTGTATCTGTCTCTGTGTCTCTGTCTCCGTGTCTCTGTCTCCGTGTCTCTGCCTCAGTGTCTCTGTCTCTGTGTCTCCGTTTCTGTGTATCTGTCTCTGTGACTCCGTCTCTCTCTCTGTCCCTGTTTCTCTTTCTCTGTGTCTCTATACCTGTGTCTCCTTCTCTGTGTTTCTCTCTCTGTGTCTCTGTCTCTGTTTCTCTTTCTCAGTGCCTCTGTCTCTGTGTCTCTATACCTGTGTCTCTGTCTCTGTGTATCCGTCTCTGTGTTTCTCTCTCTGTGTCTCTGTCTCTGTGTCTCTGTCTCTGTGTCTCTGTCTCTGTGTCTCTGTCTCTGTGTCTCTGTCTCTGTGTCTCTGTCTCTGTGTCTCAGCCTCTGTGTCTCTGTCTCTGTGTTTCTGTCTCTGTGTCTCTGTCTCTGTGTCTCTGTCTCTGTGTCTCTGTCCCTGTGTCTCTGTCACTGTGTCTCTGTCTCTGTGTCTCTGTCTCTGTGTCTCTGCCTCTGTGTCTCTGTCTCTGTGTCTCTGTCTCTGTCTCTCTGTCTCTGTGTCTCTGTCTCTGTGTCTCCTTCTCTGTCTTACTGTCTCTGTGTCTCTGTCTCTGTGTCTCCGTCTCTGTGCCTCTGGCTCTGCCTCTGAATCTCTGTCTCTGTGTCTCTGTCCCAGAGCCTCCGTCTCTGTGTCTCTGTCTCTGTGTATCTATCTCTGTGTCTCTGTCTCTGTCTCTGTCTCTGTCTCTGCTTCTCCTTCTCTGTGTCTCTGCCTCTGTGTCTCTGTCTCGGTGTCTCTATCCCTGTGTCCCCTCCTCTGTGTCTCTGTCTCCGTGTCTCTGTCTCTGTGTATCTGTCTCTGCGTCTCTGTGTCTCTGTCTCTGTCTCTGTGTCCCTGTCTCTGAGTCCCTCTCGCTGTGTCCCAGTCTCTGTATCTCTGTCTCTGTGTCTCTGTCTCTGTGTCTCTGTCTCTATGTCTCTGTCTCTGTGTCTCTGTCTCTGTGTCTCTGTCTCTGTGTCTCTGTCTCTGTGTCTCTGTCTCTGTGTCTCTGTCTCTGTGTCTCTGTCTTTGTGTCTCTGTCTCTGTGTCTCCGTCTCTGTGTCTCTGTCTCGGTGTCTCTGTCCCTGTGGCTCCTTCTCTGTGTCACTCTCTCTGCGTCCCTGTCTCTGTGTCTCTGTCTCTGTCTCTGTGTATCTGCCTCTGTGTCTCCCTCCCTGTGACACGCTCCCTGTGTTACCGTCTCTGTGTCTCGGCCTCTGTGTCTCTGTCTCTGTGTCTCTGTCTCTGTGTCTCTGTCTCTGTGTCTCTGTCTCTGTGTCTCTGTCTCTGTGTCTCTGTCTCTGTGTCTCTGTCTCTGTGTCTCTGTCTCTGTGTCTCTGTCTCTGTGTCTCTGTCTCTGTGTCTCTGTCTCTGTGTCTCTGTCTCTGTGTCTCTGTCTCTGTGTCTCTGTCTCTGTGTCTCTGTCTCTGTGTCTCTGTCTCTGTGTCTCTGTCTCTGTGTCTCTGTCTCTGTGTCTCTGTCTCTGTGTCTCTGTCTCTGTGTCTCTGTCTCTGTGTCTCTGTCTCTGTGTCTCTGTCTCTGTGTTTCTCTCTTTATGTATCTGTCTCTGTGTCTCCGTCCCTGTGTCTCTGTCCCTGTGTCTGTGTCTCTGTCTCTGTGTATCTGTCTCTGTGTCTCTGTCTCGGTGTCTCTGTCTCTATGTCTCTGTCTCCCTCTCTCCGCGTCTCTGCCTCTGTGCCTCTGTCACTGTGTCTATGATTCTGTCCGCGTGTCTCTGTACCTGTGTCTCCGTCTCTGTGTGTCGGTCCCTATGTCCTTATCTCTGTGTCTCTGTCTCTGTGAATCTGTCTCTGTGTTTCTGTCTCTGTGTCTCTGTTCCTGTGTCTCCGTCTCTGTGTCTCTGTCTCTCTCACTTTGTCCCTGTCTCTGTGTCTCTGTCTCTGTGCATCTGTCTCTGTGTCTCTGTCTCCGTGTCTCTGTCTCCGTGTCTCTGTCTCGGTGTCTCTGTCTCTCTGTCTCTGTCTGTGTCTCTGTCTCTGTCTCTGTGCCTCTGTCTCTGAGTCTCTCTCTCTGAGTCTCTGCCTCTGTGTCTCTGTCTCTGTGTCTCTGTCCCAGAGTCTCCGCGTCTGTGTCTCTGTATCTGTCTCGGTGTCTCTGTCTCTGTGTCACTGTCTCTGTGTCTCTGCGTCTCTGTCTCTTTGTCTCTTTCTCTGTGTCTCTGTCACTGTGTTCCTGTCTCTGTCTCTGAGTCTTTGTCTGTGTGACCCTGTCTCTGTGTCTCTGTCCCAGTGTCTCTGTCTCTGTGTCTCTGTCTCTGCGTCTCTGTGTCTCTGTCTCTGTGTCTCTGTCTCTGTGTCTCTGTCTCTGTGTCTCTGTCTCTGTGTCTCTGTCTCTGTGTCTCTGTCTCTGTGTCTCTGTCTCTGTGGCTCTGTCACTGTGTCTCTGTCTCTGTGTCTCTGTCTCTGTGTCTCTGTCTCTGTGTCTCTGTCTCTGTGTCTCTGTCTCTGTGTCTCTGTCTCTGTGTCTCTGTCTCTGTGTCTCTGTCTCTGTGTCTCTGTCTCTGTGTCTCTGTCTCTGTGTCTCTGTCTCTGTGTCTGTGTCTCTGTGTCTCTGTCTCTGAGTCTCTGCCTCTGTGTCTCTGTCTCTGTGTCTCTGTCCCAGAGTCTCCGCGTCTGTGTCTCTGTTTCTGTCTCGGTGTCTCTGTCTCTGTGTTACTGTCTCTGTGTCTCTGCGTCTCTGTCTCTTTGTCTCTTTCTCTGTGTCTCTGTCACTGTGTTCCTGTCTCTGTCTCTGAGTCTTTGTCTGTGCGACCCTGTCTCTGTGTCTCTGTCCCAGTGTCTCTGTCTCTGTGTCTCTGTCTCTGCGTCTCTGTGTCTCTGTCTCTGTGTCTCTGTCTCTGTGTCTCTGTCTCTGTGTCTCTGTCTCTGTGTCTCTGTCTCTGTGTCTCTGTCTCTGTGTCTCCGTCTCTGTATCTCTGTCTCTCTGACTCTGTCTCTGTGTCTCTGTCTCTGTGTATCTGTCTCTGTGTGTCTGTCTCTGTCTCGGTCTCTGTGTCTCTGTCTCTGAGTCTCTCTCTCTGTGTCCTTGTCCCTCTGTCTCTGTCTCTGTGTCTCTGTTTCTGTGTATCTGTCTTTGTGACTCTGTCTCTCTCTGTCTCTGTTTCTCTTTTTCTGTGTCTCTGTCTCTGTGTCTCTATACCTGTGTCTCCTTCTCTGTGTTTCTCTCTCTGTTTCTCTGTCTCTCTTTCTCTTTCTCTGTGTCTCTGTCTCTGTGTCCCCGTCTCTGTGTCTCTGTCTCTGAGTCTCTGTCTCTGTGCCTCTGTCTCTGTATATCTGTCTCTGTGTCTCTGTCTCTGTGTCTCCGTACTGTCTCTGTGTCTCTGTCTCTGAGTCTCTGTCTCTGTGTCTCTGTCTCTGTGTCTCTGTCTCTGTGTCTCTGTCTCTGTGTCTCTGTCTCTGTGTCTCTGTCTCTGTGTCTCTGTCTCTGTGTCCCTGTCTCTGCGTCTCTGTCCCTGTGTCGCCGTATCCGTGAATAGGTGTCTGCGTCTCGGTCTATGTGTCTCTGTCTCTGTGCCTCTGCCTCTGTGTCTATGCCTCTGTCTCTGTCTCTCTGTCTCTGTGTCTCTGCCTCCGTCTCTCTGTCTCTGTGTCTCTGTCTCTCTGTCTCTGTGTATCTGTCTCTGTGTCTCTGTCTCTGTCTCTGTCTCTGTGTCTCTGCCTCTGTGTCTCTGTACCGATGTCTCTGCCTCCGTGTCTCTGTCTCTTTGTCTCTGTCTCTGCGTCTCTGTCTCTGCGTCTCTGTCTCTGTGTCCCTGTCTCTGTGTCTCTGTCTCTGTGTCTCTGTCCCAGAGTCTCCGCGTCTGTGTCTCTGTTTCTGTCTCGGTGTCTCTGTCTCTGTGTTACTGTCTCTGTGTCTCTGCGTCTCTGTCTCTTTGTCTCTTTCTCTGTGTCTCTGTCACTGTGTTCCTGTCTCCGTCTCTGAGTCTTTGTCTGTGCGACCCTGTCTCTGTGTCTCTGTCCCAGTGTCTCTGTCTCTGTGTCACTGTCTCTGCGTCTCTGTGTCTCTGTCTCTGTGTCTCTGTCTCTGTGTCTCTGTCTCTGTGTCTCTGTCTCTGTGTCTCTGTATCTGTGTCTCTGTCTCTGTGTCTCCGTCTCTGTATCTCTGTCTCTCTGACTCTGTCTCTGTGTCTCTGTCTCTGTGTATCTGTCTCTGTGTGTCTGTCTCTGTCTCGGTCTCTGTGTCTCTGTCTCTGAGTCTCTCTCTCTGTGTCCTTGTCCCTCTGTCTCTGTCTCTGTGTCTCTGTTTCTGTGTATCTGTCTTTGTGACTCTGTCTCTCTCTGTCTCTGTTTCTCTTTTTCTGTGTCTCTGTCTCTGTGTCTCTATACCTGTGTCTCCTTCTCTGTGTTTCTCTCTCTGTTTCTCTGTCTCTCTTTCTCTTTCTCTGTGTCTCTGTCTCTGTGTCCCCGTCTCTGAGTCTCTGTCTCTGTGTCTCTGTGTCTGTGTCTCTGTCTCTGTGTCTCTGTCCCTGTGTCTCTGTCTCTGTGTCTCTGTCTCTGTGTCTCTGTCTCTGTGTCTCTGTCTCTGTGTCTCTGTCTCTGTGTCTCTGTCTCTGTGTCTCTGTCTCTGTGTCTCTGTCTCTGTGTCTCTGTCTCTGTGTCTCTGTCTCTGTGTCTCTGTCTCTGTGTCTCTGTCTCTGTGTCTCTGTCTCTGTGTCTCTGTCTCTGTGTATCTGTCTCTGCGTCTCTGTGTCTCTGTCTCTGAGTCCCTCTCGCTGTGTCCCAGTCTCTGTGTCTCTGTCTCTGTGTCTCTGTCTCTGTGTCTCTGTCTCTGTGTCTCTGTCTCTGTGTCTCTGTCTCTGTGTCTCTGTCTCTGTGTCTCTGTCTCTGTGTCTCTGTCTCTGTGTCTCTGTCTCTGTGTCTCTGTCTCTGTGTCTCTGTCTTTGTGTCTCTGTCTCTGTGTCTATGTCTCTGAGTATCTGTCTCTGTGTCTCTGTCTCTGACCCTGAATCTCTGTCTCTCAGTCTCTGTCTCTGTGTCTCTCTCTCTGTGTCTCTGTCTACGTGTCTCTGTCTCTGTGTCTTTGAGTCTGTGTCTCTGTCTCTGTGTCTCTGTCTCCGTGTCTCTGTTTCTCTGTCTCTATCTCTGCGTCTCTGTCTCTGCGTCTCTGTCTCTGTGTCCCTGTCTCTGTGTCTCTGTCTCTGTGCCTCTGTCTCTGTGTCTCTGTCTCTGTGTCTCTGTCTCTGTGTCTCTGTCTCTGTGTTTCTCTCTTTATGTATCTGTCTCTGTGTCTCCGTCCCTGTGTCTCTGTCCCTGTGTCTGTGTCTCTGTCTCTGTGTATCTGTCTCTGTGTCTCTGTCTCGGTGTCTCTGTCTCTATGTCTCTGTCTCCCTCTCTCCGCGTCTCTGCCTCTGTGCCTCTGTCACTGTGTCTATGATTCTGTCCGCGTGTCTCTGTACCTGTGTCTCCGTCTCTGTGTGTCGGTCCCTATGTCCTTATCTCTGTGTCTCTGTCTCTGTGAATCTGTCTCTGTGTTTCTGTCTCTGTGTCTCTGTTCCTGTGTCTCCGTCTCTGTGTCTCTGTCTCTCTCACTTTGTCCCTGTCTCTGTGTCTCTGTCTCTGTGCATCTGTCTCTGTGTCTCTGTCTCCGTGTCTCTGTCTCCGTGTCTCTGTCTCGGTGTCTCTGTCTCTCTGTCTCTGTCTGTGTCTCTGTCTCTGTCTCTGTGCCTCTGTCTCTGAGTCTCTCTCTCTGAGTCTCTGCCTCTGTGTCTCTGTCTCTGTGTCTCTGTCCCAGAGTCTCCGCGTCTGTGTCTCTGTATCTGTCTCGGTGTCTCTGTCTCTGTGTCACTGTCTCTGTGTCTCTGCGTCTCTGTCTCTTTGTCTCTTTCTCTGTGTCTCTGTCACTGTGTTCCTGTCTCTGTCTCTGAGTCTTTGTCTGTGTGACCCTGTCTCTGTGTCTCTGTCCCAGTGTCTCTGTCTCTGTGTCTCTGTCTCTGCGTCTCTGTGTCTCTGTCTCTGTGTCTCTGTCTCTGTGTCTCTGTCTCTGTGTCTCTGTCTCTGTGTCTCTGTCTCTGTGTCTCTGTCTCTGTGTCTCTGTCTCTGTGGCTCTGTCACTGTGTCTCTGTCTCTGTGTCTCTGTCTCTGTGTCTCTGTCTCTGTGTCTCTGTCTCTGGGTCTCTGTCTCTGTGTCTCTGTCTCTGTGTCTCTGTCTCTGTGTCTCTGTCTCTGTGTCTCTGTCTCTGTGTCTCTGTCTCTGTGTCTCTGTCTCTGTGTCTGTGTCTCTGTGTCTCTGTCTCTGAGTCTCTGCCTCTGTGTCTCTGTCTCTGTGTCTCTGTCCCAGAGTCTCCGCGTCTGTGTCTCTGTTTCTGTCTCGGTGTCTCTGTCTCTGTGTTACTGTCTCTGTGTCTCTGCGTCTCTGTCTCTTTGTCTCTTTCTCTGTGTCTCTGTCACTGTGTTCCTGTCTCTGTCTCTGAGTCTTTGTCTGTGCGACCCTGTCTCTGTGTCTCTGTCCCAGTGTCTCTGTCTCTGTGTCTCTGTCTCTGCGTCTCTGTGTCTCTGTCTCTGTGTCTCTGTCTCTGTGTCTCTGTCTCTGTGTCTCTGTCTCTGTGTCTCTGTCTCTGTGTCTCTGTCTCTGTGTCTCCGTCTCTGTATCTCTGTCTCTCTGACTCTGTCTCTGTGTCTCTGTCTCTGTGTATCTGTCTCTGTGTGTCTGTCTCTGTCTCGGTCTCTGTGTCTCTGTCTCTGAGTCTCTCTCTCTGTGTCCTTGTCCCTCTGTCTCTGTCTCTGTGTCTCTGTTTCTGTGTATCTGTCTTTGTGACTCTGTCTCTCTCTGTCTCTGTTTCTCTTTTTCTGTGTCTCTGTCTCTGTGTCTCTATACCTGTGTCTCCTTCTCTGTGTTTCTCTCTCTGTTTCTCTGTCTCTCTTTCTCTTTCTCTGTGTCTCTGTCTCTGTGTCCCCGTCTCTGTGTCTCTGTCTCTGAGTCTCTGTCTCTGTGCCTCTGTCTCTGTATATCTGTCTCTGTGTCTCTGTCTCTGTGTCTCCGTACTGTCTCTGTGTCTCTGTCTCTGAGTCTCTGTCTCTGTGTCTCTGTCTCTGTGTCTCTGTCTCTGTGTCTCTGTCTCTGTGTCTCTGTCTCTGTGTCTCTGTCTCTGTGTCTCTGTCTCTGTGTCCCTGTCTCTGCGTCTCTGTCCCTGTGTCGCCGTATCCGTGAATAGGTGTCTGCGTCTCGGTCTATGTGTCTCTGTCTCTGTGCCTCTGCCTCTGTGTCTATGCCTCTGTCTCTGTCTCTCTGTCTCTGTGTCTCTGCCTCCGTCTCTCTGTCTCTGTGTCTCTGTCTCTCTGTCTCTGTGTATCTGTCTCTGTGTCTCTGTCTCTGTCTCTGTCTCTGTGTCTCTGCCTCTGTGTCTCTGTACCGATGTCTCTGCCTCCGTGTCTCTGTCTCTTTGTCTCTGTCTCTGCGTCTCTGTCTCTGCGTCTCTGTCTCTGTGTCCCTGTCTCTGTGTCTCTGTCTCTGTGTCTCTGTCCCAGAGTCTCCGCGTCTGTGTCTCTGTTTCTGTCTCGGTGTCTCTGTCTCTGTGTTACTGTCTCTGTGTCTCTGCGTCTCTGTCTCTTTGTCTCTTTCTCTGTGTCTCTGTCACTGTGTTCCTGTCTCCGTCTCTGAGTCTTTGTCTGTGCGACCCTGTCTCTGTGTCTCTGTCCCAGTGTCTCTGTCTCTGTGTCACTGTCTCTGCGTCTCTGTGTCTCTGTCTCTGTGTCTCTGTCTCTGTGTCTCTGTCTCTGTGTCTCTGTCTCTGTGTCTCTGTATCTGTGTCTCTGTCTCTGTGTCTCCGTCTCTGTATCTCTGTCTCTCTGACTCTGTCTCTGTGTCTCTGTCTCTGTGTATCTGTCTCTGTGTGTCTGTCTCTGTCTCGGTCTCTGTGTCTCTGTCTCTGAGTCTCTCTCTCTGTGTCCTTGTCCCTCTGTCTCTGTCTCTGTGTCTCTGTTTCTGTGTATCTGTCTTTGTGACTCTGTCTCTCTCTGTCTCTGTTTCTCTTTTTCTGTGTCTCTGTCTCTGTGTCTCTATACCTGTGTCTCCTTCTCTGTGTTTCTCTCTCTGTTTCTCTGTCTCTCTTTCTCTTTCTCTGTGTCTCTGTCTCTGTGTCCCCGTCTCTGAGTCTCTGTCTCTGTGTCTCTGTGTCTGTGTCTCTGTCTCTGTGTCTCTGTCCCTGTGTCTCTGTCTCTGTGTCTCTGTCTCTGTGTCTCTGTCTCTGTGTCTCTGTCTCTGTGTCTCTGTCTCTGTGTCTCTGTCTCTGTGTCTCTGTCTCTGTGTCTCTGTCTCTGTGTCTCTGTCTCTGTGTCTCTGTCTCTGTGTCTCTGTCTCTGTGTCTCTGTCTCTGTGTCTCTGTCTCTGTGTATCTGTCTCTGCGTCTCTGTGTCTCTGTCTCTGAGTCCCTCTCGCTGTGTCCCAGTCTCTGTGTCTCTGTCTCTGTGTCTCTGTCTCTGTGTCTCTGTCTCTGTGTCTCTGTCTCTGTGTCTCTGTCTCTGTGTCTCTGTCTCTGTGTCTCTGTCTCTGTGTCTCTGTCTCTGTGTCTCTGTCTCTGTGTCTCTGTCTCTGTGTCTCTGTCTTTGTGTCTCTGTCTCTGTGTCTATGTCTCTGAGTATCTGTCTCTGTGTCTCTGTCTCTGACCCTGAATCTCTGTCTCTCAGTCTCTGTCTCTGTGTCTCTCTCTCTGTGTCTCTGTCTACGTGTCTCTGTCTCTGTGTCTTTGAGTCTGTGTCTCTGTCTCTGTGTCTCTGTCTCCGTGTCTCTGTTTCTCTGTCTCTATCTCTGCGTCTCTGTCTCTGCGTCTCTGTCTCTGTGTCCCTGTCTCTGTGTCTCTGTCTCTGTGCCTCTGTCTCTGTGTCTCTGTCCCTGAGAATCTGCCTCTGTGTTTCTGCCCCTGTGTCTCTGTCCCTGTGTCTCCGTCTCTGTGTCTCCGTCTCTCTCACTTTGTCTCTGTCTCTGTGTATCTGTCTCTGTGCCTCTGTCTCCGTGTCTCTGTCTCCGTGTCTCTGCCTCAGTGTCTCTGTCTCTGTGTCTCCGTTTCTGTGTATCTGTCTCTGTGACTCCGTCTCTCTCTCTGTCCCTGTTTCTCTTTCTCCGTGTCTCTATAGCTGTGTTTCCTTCTCTGTGTTTCTCTCTCTGTGTCTCTGTCTCTGTTTCTCTTTCTCAGTGCCTCTGTCTCTGTGTCTCTATACCTGTGTCTCTGTCTCTGTGTATCCGTCTCTGTGTTTCTCTCTCTGTGTCTCTGTCTCTGTGTCTCTGTCTCTGTGTCTCTGTCTCTGTGTCTCTGTCTCTGTGTCTCTGCCTCTGTGTCTCTGTCTCTGTGTCTCTGCCTCTGTGTCTCTGTCTCTGTGTATCTGTCTCTGCGTCTCTGTGTCTCTGTCTCTGTGTCTCTGTCTCTGTGTCTCTGCCTCTGAATCTCTGTCTCTCTGTCCCTGTCTCTGCGTCTCTGTCCCTGTGTCGCCGTATCCGTGAATAGGTGTCTGCGTCTCGGTCTATGTGTCTCTGTCCCTGTGCCTCTGCCTCTGTGTCTATGCCTCTGTCTCTGTCTCTCTGTCTCTGTGTCTCTGCCTCCGTCTCTCTGTCTCTGTGTCTCTGTCTCTCTGTCTCTGTGTATCTGTCTCTGTGTCTCTGTCTCTGTCTCTGTCTCTGTGTCTCTGCCTCTGTGTCTCTGTACCGATGTCTCTGCCTACGTGTCTCTGTCTCTTTGTCTCTGTCTCTGCGTCTCTGTCTCTGCGACTCTGTCTCTGTGTCCCTGTCTCTGTGTCTCTGTCTCTGTGCCTCTGTCTCTGTGTCTCTGTCCCTGAGAATCTGTCTCTGTGTTTCTGCCTCTGTGTCTCTGTCCCTGTGTCTCCGTCTCTGTGTCTCTGTCTCTCTCACTTTGTCTCTGTCTCTGTGTATCTGTCTCTGTGTCTCTGTCTCCGCGTCTCTGTCTCCGTGTCTCTGCCTCAGTGTCTCTGTCTCTGTGTCTCCGTTTCTGTGTATCTGTCTCTGTGACTCCGTCTCTCTCTCTGTCCCTGTTTCTCTTTCTCTGTGTCTCTATACCTGTGTCTCCTTCTCTGTGTTTCTCTCTCTGTGTCTCTGTCTCTGATTCTCTTTCTCAGTGCCTCTGTCTCTGTGTCTCTGTCTCTGTGTATCCGTCTCTGTGTCTCTGTATCTGTGTCTATGTCTCTGTGTCTCTGCCTCTGTGTCTCTGTCTCTGTGTCTCTGTCTCTGTGTCTCTGTCTCTGTGTCTCTGTCTCTGTGTCTCTGTCTCTGTGTCTCTGCCTCTGTGTCTCTGTCTCTGTGTTTCTGTCTCTGTGTCTCTGTCTCTGTGTCTCTGTCTCTGTGTCTCTGTCTCTGTGTCTCTGTCTCTGTGTCTCTGTCTCTGTGTCTCTGCCTCTGTGTCTCTCTCTCTGTGTCTCTGTCTCTGTCTCTCTGTCTCTGTGTCTCTTTCTCTGTGTCTCCTTCTCTGTCTCACTGTCTCTGTGTCTCTGTCTCTGTGTCTCCGTCTCTGTGCCTCTGTCTCTGCCTCTGAATCTCTGTCTCTGTGTCTCTGTCCCAGAGCCTCCGTCTCTGTGTCTCTGTCTCTGTGTATCTATCTCTGTGTCTCTGTCTCTGCCTCTGTCTCTGCTTCTCTTTCTCTGTGTCTCTGCCTCTGTGTCTCTGTCTCGGTGTCTCTGTCCCTGTGTCCCCTCCTCTGTGTCTCTGTCTCCGTGTCTCCGTCTCTGTGCCTCTGTCTCGGTCTCTGTGTCTCTGTCTCTGTGTCTCTGTCTCTGTGTCTCTGTCTCTGTGTCTCTGCCTCTGTGTCTCTGTCTCTGTGTCTCTGTCTCTGTGTCTCTGGCTCTGTGTCTCTGTCTCTGTGTCTCTGTCTCTGTGTCTCTGTCTCTGTGTCTCTGTCTCTGTGTCTCTGTCTCTGTGTCTCCGTCTCTGTGTCTCTGTCTCTGTGTCTCTGTCTCTGTGTCTCTGTCTCTGTGTCTCTGTGTCTCTGTCTCTGTGTCTCTGTCTCTGTGTCTCTGTCTCTGTGTCTCTGTCTCTGTGTCTCTGTCTCTGTGTCTCTGTCTCTGTGTCTCTGTCTACGTGTCTCTGTCTCTGTGTCTTTGAGTCTGTGTCTCTGTCTCTGTGTCTCTGTGTCTCTGTCTCTGTGTCTCTGTCTCTGTGTCTCTGTCTCTGTGTCTCTGTCTCTGTGTCTCTGTCTCTGTGTCTCTGTCTCTGTGTCTCTGCCTCTGTGTCTCTGTCTCTGTGTCTCTGTCTCTGTGTCTCTGTCTCTGTGTCTCTGTCTCTGTGCCTCCGTCTCTGTGTCTCTGTCTCTGTGTCTCTGTCTCTGTCTCTCTGTCTCTGTGTCTCTGTCTCTGTGTCTATGTCTTTGTGTCTCTGCCTCTGTGTCTCTGTCTCTGTGTCGCTGTCTCTGTGTCTCTGTCTCGGTGTCTCTCACTCTGTGTCTCTGTCTCTGTGTCTCTGTCTCTGTGTCTTTGTCTCTGTGTCTCTGTCTCTGTGTCTCTGTCTCTGTGTCTCTGTCTCTGTGTCTCTGTCTCTGTGTCTCTGTCTCTGTGTCTCTGTCTCTGTGTCTCTGTCTCTGTGTCTCTGTCTCTGTGTCTCTGTCTCTGTGTCTCTGTCTCTGTGTCTCTGTCTCTGTGTCTCTGTGTCTCTGTCTCTGTGTCTCTGTCTCTGAGTCTCTGTCTCTGTGTCTCTGTCTCTGTGTCTCTGTCTCTGTGTCTCTGTCTTTGTGTCTCTGTCTCTGTGTCTCTGTCTCTGTGTCTCTGTCTCTGTGTCTCTGTCTCGGTGTCTCTGTCCCTGTGGCTCCTTCTCTGTGTCACTCTCTCTGCGTCCCTGTCTCTATGTCTCTGTCTCTGTCTCTGTGTATCTGCCTCTGTGTCTCCCTCCCTGTGACACGGTCCCTGTGTTACCGTCTCTGTGTCTCGGCCTCTGTGTCTCTGTCTCTGTGTCTCTGTCTCTGTGTCTCTGTCTCTGTGTTTATGTCTCTGTGTCTCTGCCTCTGTGTCTCTGTCTCTGTGTCTCTGTCTCTGTGTCTATGTCTCTGTGTCTCTGCCTCTGTGTCTCTGTCTCTGTGTCCCTGTCTCTGTGTCTCTGTCCCTGTGTCTCCGTCTCTGTGTATCTGTCTCTTTCTGTGTGTGTCTCTGTGTCTGTCCCTGTGTGTATGTCTCAGTCTCTGAGTCTCTGTATCTGTGTCTCTGTCTCTGTCTCTGTCTCTGTCTCTGTGTCTCTGTCTCTGTGTCTCTGTCTATGTGTCTATGTCTCTGTGTCTCTGTCTCTGTTTCTCGTTCTCTGAGTCTCTGTCTCTATGTCCCTGTCTCTGCGCCTCTGCCCCTCTGTCTCCGTCTCTGTGCCTCTGTCTCTGTCTCTGTCTCTGTGTCCCTGTCTCTGTGTCTGTGTCCCTGTGTCCCCGTCTTTGCGTCTCTGTCTCTGTCTCTGTGTCTCTGCCTCTGTGTCCCTGTCTCTGCGTCTCTGTGTCTCTGTCTCTGTCTCTGTGTCGCTGTCTCTGTGTCTCTGTCTCCCTCAGTGTGTCCCGGTCTCTGTGTCTCTGTCTCTATGTCACTGTCTCTGTGTCTCCGTCTCAGTGTCTCTGTCTCTGTGTCTCCGTCTCTGTGTCTCGGTCTCTGTGTCTCTGTCTATGTGTCTCTGCCTCTGTGTCTCTGTCTCTGTGTCTCTGTCTCTGTCTCTGTCTCTGTCTCTGTCTCTGTCTCTGTCTCTGTCTCTGTCTCTGTCTCTGTTTCTCTTTCTCTGTGTCTCTGTCTCTGTGTCCCTGTCCCTGTGTCTCCGTCTCTGTGTCTCACTCAATGTGTCTCTGTCTCTGTGTCTCTGTCTCTGTGTCTCTGTCTTTGTGTCTCTGTCTCTGTGTCTATGTCTCTGAGTATCTGTCTCTGTGTCTCTGTCTCTGTCCCTGAATCTCTGTCTCTGTGTCTCTGTCTCTGTGTCTCTGTCTCTGTGTCTCTGTCCCTGTGTCTCTGTCTCTGTGTCTCTGTCTCTGTGTCTCTGTCTCTGTGTCTCTGTCTACGTGTCTCTGTCTCTGTGTCTTTGAGTCTGTGTCTCTGTCTCTGTGTCTCTGTCTCTGTGTCTCTGTCTCTGTGTCTCTGTCTCTGTGTCTCTGTCTCTGTGTCTCTGTCTCTGTGTCTCTGTCTATGTGTCTATGTCTCTGTGTCTCTGTCTCTGTTTCTCGTTCTCTGAGTCTCTGTCTCTATGTCCCTGTCTCTGCGCCTCTGCCCCTCTGTCTCCGTCTCTGTGCCTCTGTCTCTGTCTCTGTCTCTGTGTCCCTGTCTCTGTGTCTGTGTCCCTGTGTCCCCGTCTTTGCGTCTCCGTCTCTGTCTCTGTGTCTCTGCCTCTGTGTCCCTGTCTCTGCGTCTCTGTGTCTCTGTCTCTGTCTCTGTGTCGCTGTCTCTGTGTCTCTGTCTCCCTCAGTGTGTCCCGGTCTCTGTGTCTCTGTCTCTATGTCACTGTCTCTGTGTCTCCGTCTCAGTGTCTCTGTCTCTGTGTCTCCGTCTCTGTGTCTCGGTCTCTGTGTCTCTGTCTATGTGTCTCTGCCTCTGTGTCTCTGTCTCTGTGTCTCTGTCTCTGTCTCTGTCTCTGTCTCTGTCTCTGTCTCTGTCTCTGTCTCTGTCTCTGTCTCTGTCTCTGTTTCTCTTTCTCTGTGTCTCTGTCTCTGTGTCCCTGTCTCTGTGTCTCTGTCTCTGTGTCTCTGTATACGTGTCTCTGTCTCTGTGTCTTTGAGTCTGTGTCTCTGTCTCTGTGTCTCTGTCTCTGTGTCTCTGTCTCTGTGTCTCTGTCTCTGTGTCTCTGTCTCTGTGTCTCTGTCTCTGTGTCTCTGTCTCTGTGTCTCTGTCTCTGTGTCTCTGTCTCTGTGTCTCTGTCTCTGTGTCTCTGTCTCTGTGTCTCTGTCTCTGTGTCTCTGTCTCTGTGTCTCTGTCTCTGTGTCTCTGTCTCTGTGTCTCTGTCTCTGTGTCTATGTCTCTGTGTCTCTGCCTCTGTGTCTCTGTCTCTGCGTCTCCGTCTCTGCGTCTGTGTATCTGTGTCCCTGTCTCTGTGTCTCTGTCTCTGTGCCTTTGTCTCTGTGTCTCTGTCCCTGAGAATCTGTCTCTGTGTTTCTGCCTCTGTGTCTCTGTCCCTGTGTCTTCGTCTCTGTGTCTCTGTCTCTCTCCTTTGTCTCTGTCTCTGTGTATCTGTCTCTGTGTCTCTGTCTCCGTGTCTCCGTCTCCGTGTCTCTGCCTCAGTGTCTCTGTCTCTGTGTCTCCGTTTCTGTGTATCTGTCTCTGTGACTCCGTCTCACTCTCTGTCCCTGTTTCTCTTTCTCTGTGTCTCTATACCTGTGTCTCCTTCTCTGTGTTCCTCTCTCTGTGTCTCTGTCTCTGTTTCTCTTTCTCAGTGCCTCTGTCTCTGTGTCTCTATACCTGTGTCTCTGTCTCTGTGTATCCGTCTCTGTGTTTCTCTCTCTGCGTCTCTGTCTCTGTGTCTCTGTCTCTGTGTCTCTGTCTCTGTGTCTCTGTCTCTGTGTCTCTGTCTCTGTGTCTCTGTCTCCGTGTCTCTGTCTCTGTGTCTCTGCCTCTGTGTCTCTGTCTCTGTGTTTCTGTCTCTGTGTCTCTGTCTCTGTCTCTGTCTCTTTGTCTCTGTGTCTCTGTCTCTGTGTCTCTGTCTCTGTGTCTCTGCCTCTGTGTCTCTGTCTCTGTGTCTCTGTCTCTGTCTCTTTGTCTCTGTGTCTCTGTCTCTGTGTCTCCCTCTCTGTCCCACTGTCTCTGTGTCTCTGTCTCTGTGTCTCCGTCTCTGTGCCTCTGTCCTGCCTCTGAATCTCTGTCTCTGTGTCTCTGTCCCAGAGCCTCCGTCTCTGTGTCTCTGTCTCTGTGTATCTATCTCTGTGTCTCTGTCTCTGTCTCTGTCTCTGCTTCTCTTTCTCTGTGTCTCTACCTCTGTGTCTCTGTCTCGGTGTCTCTGTCCCTGTGTCCCCTCCTCTGTGCCTCTGTCTCCGTGTCTCCGTCTGTGTGCCTCTGTCTCGGTCTCTGTGTCTCTGTCTCTGTGTCTCTGTCTCTGTGTCTCTGTCTCTGTGTCTCTGTCTCTGTGTCTCTGTCTCTGTGTCTCTGTCTCTGTGTCTCTGTCTCTGTGTCTCTGTCTCTGTGTCTCTGTCTCTGTGTCTCTGTCTCTGTGTCTCTGTCTCTGTGTCTCTGTCTCTGTGTCTCTGTCTCTGTGTCTCTGTCTCTGTGTCTCTGTCTCTGTGTCTCCGTCTTTGTGTCTCTGTCTCTGTGTCTCTGTCTCTGTGTCTCTGTCTCGGTGTCTCTGTCCCTGTGGCTCCTTCTCTGTGTCACTCTCTGTGCGTCCCTGTCTCTGTGTCTCTGTCTCTGTCTCTGTGTATCTGCCTCTGTGTCTCCCTCCCTGTGACACGGTCCCTGTGTTACCGTCTCTGTGTCTCGGCCTCTGTGTCTCTGTCTCTGTGTCTCTGTCTCTGTGTCTCTGTCTCTGTGTCTATGTCTCAGTGTCTCTGCCTCTGTGTCTGTGTCTCTGTCTCTGTGTCCCTGTCTCTGTGTCTCTGTCTCTGTGTCTCTGTCTCTGTGTCTCTGTCTGTGTGTCTCTGTCTCTGTGTCTCTGTCTCTGTGTCTCTGTCTCTGTGTCTCTGTCTCTGTGTCTCTGTCTCTGTCTCTGTGTCTCTGTCTCTGTGTCTCTGTCTCTGTGTCTCTGTCTCTGTGTCTCTGTCTCTGTGTCTCTGTCTCTGTGTCTCTGCCTCTGTGTCTCCGTCTCTGTGTCTCTGTCTCTGTGTCTCTGTCTTTGTGTCTCTGTCTCTGTGTCTATGTCTCTGAGTATCTGTCTCTGTGTCTCTGTCTCTGTCTCTGAATCTCTGTCTCTCAGTCTCTGTCTCTGTGTCTCTGTCTCTGTGTCTCTCTCTCTGTGTCTCTGTCTACGTGTCTCTGTCTCTGTGTCTTTGAGTCTGTGTCTCTGTCTCTGTGTCTCTGTCTCCGTGTCTCTGTCTCTTTGTGTCTGTCTCCGCGTCTCTGTCTCTGCGTCTCTGTCTCTGTGTCCCTGTCTCTGTGTCTCTGTCTCTGTGCCTCTGTCTCTGTGTCTCTGTCCCTGAGAATCTGCCTCTGTGTTTCTGCCTCTGTGTCTCTGTCCCTGTGTCTCCGTCTCTGTGTCTCTGTCTCTCTCACTTTGTCTCTGTCTCTGTGTATCTGTCTCTGTGTCTCTGTCTCCGTGTCTCTGTCTCCGTGTCTCTGCCTCAGTGTCTCTGTCTCTGTGTCTCCGTTTCTGTGTATCTGTCTCTGTGACTCCGTCTCTCTCTCTGTCCCTGTTTCTCTTTCTCTGTGTCTCTATACCTGTGTCTCCTTCTCTGCGTTTCTCTCTCTGTGTCTCTGTCTCTGTTTCTCTTTCTCAGTGCCTCTGTCTCTGTGTCTCTATACCTGTGTCTCTGTCTCTGTGTATCCGTCTCTGTGTTTCTCTGTCTGTGTCTCTGTCTCTGTGTCTCTGTCTCTGTGTTTCTGTCTCTGTGTCTCTGTCTCTGTGTCTCTGTCTCTGTGTCTCTGTCTCTGTGTCTCTGTCTCTGTGTCTCTGTCTCTGTGTCTCTGTCTCTGTCTCTCTGTCTCTGTGTCTCTGTCTCTGTGTCTCCTTCTCTGTCTCACTGTCTCTGTGTCTCTGTCTCTGTGTCTCCGTCTCTGTGCCTCTGTCTCTGCCTCTGAATCTCTGTCTCTGTGTCTCTGTCCCAGAGCCTCCGTCTCTGTGTCTCTGTCTCTGTGTATCTATCTCTGTGTCTCTGTCTCTGTCTCTGTCTCTGCTTCTCTTTCTCTGTGTCTCTGCCTCTGTGTCTCTGTCTCGGTGTCTCTGTCCCTGTGTCCCCTCCTCTGTGTCTCTGTCTCCGTGTCTCCGTCTCTGTGCCTCTGTCTCGGTCTCTGTGTCTCTGTCTCTGTGTCTCTGTCGCTGTGTCTCCGCCTCTGCGTCTCCGTCTCTGTGCCTCTGTCTCTGTCTCTGAGTCTCTGTCTCTGTGTCTCTGTCTATGTGTCCCTGTCTCTGTGTCTCTGTCTCGGTGTCTCTGTCCCTGTGGCTCCTTCTCTGTGTCACTCTCTCTGCGTCCCTGTCTCTGTGTCTCCGTCTCTGTCTCTGTGTATCTGCCTCTGTGTCTCCCTCCCTGTGTCACGGTCCCTGTGTTACCGTCTCTGTGTCTCGGCATCTGTGTCTCTGTCTCTGTGTCTCTGCCTCTGAATCTCTGTCTCTGTGTCTCTGTCCCAGTGTCTCTGTCTCTGTGTCTCTGTCTCTGTGTCTCGGCCTCTGTGTCTCTGTCTTTGTGTCTCTGTCTCTGTGTCTCTGTCTCTGTGTCTATGTCTCTGTGTCTCTGCCTCTGTGTCTCTGTCTCTGTGTCTCTGTCTCTGTGTCTCTGTCTCTGTGTCTCTGTCTCTGTGTCTCTGTCTCTGTGTCTCTGTCTCTGTGTCTCTGTCTCTGTGTCTCTGCCTCTGTGTCTCTGTCGCTGTGTCTCTGTCTCTGTGTCTCTGTCTTTGTGTCTCTGTCTCTGTGTCTATGTCTCTGAGTATCTGTCTCTGTGTCTCTGTCTCTGTCTCTGAATCTCTGTCTCTCAGTCTCTGTCTCTGTGTCTCTGTCTCTGTGTCTCTGTCTCTGTGTCTCTGTCTCTGTGTCTCTGTCTCTGTCTCTGTGTCTCTGTCTCTGTCTCTCTGTCTCTGTGTCTCTGCCTCTGTGTCTATGTCTTTGTGTCTCTGCCTCTGTGTCTCTGTCTCTGTGTCTCTGTCTCGGTGTCTCTGACTCTGTGTCTCTGACTCTGTGTCTCTGTCTCTGTGTCTCTGTCTCTGTGTCTCTGTCTCTGTGTCTCTGTCTCTGTGTCTCTGTCTCCGTGTCTCTGTCTCCGTGTATCTGTCTCTGCGTCTCTGTGTCTCTGTCTCTGTGTCTCTGTCTCTGTGTCTCTGTCTCTGTGTCTCTGTCTCTGTGTCTCTGTCTCTGTGTCTCTGTCTTTGTGTCTATGTCTCCGAGTATCTGTCTCTGTGTCTCTGTCTCTGTCTCTGAATCTTTGTCTCTCAGTCTCTGTCTCTGTGTCTCTGTCTCTGTGTCTCTGTCTCTGTGTCTCTGTCTCTGTGTCTCTGTCTCTGTGTCTCTGTCTCTGTGCCTCCGTCTCTGTGTCTCTGTCTCTGTGTCTCTGTCGCTGTGTCTCTGTCTCTGTGTCTCTGTCTCTGTGTCTCTGTCTCTGTGTCTCTGTCTCTGTGTCGCTGTCTCTGTGTCTCTGTCCCTGTGGCTCCGTCTCTGTGTATCTGTCTCTGTCTCTGTGTGTGTGTCTCTGTGTCTGTCCCTGTGTGTATGACTCAGTCTGTGAGTCTCTGTCTCTGCGTCTCTGTCTCTTTGTGTGTGTCTCTGTGTCTGTCCCTGTGTGTATGACTCAGTCTCTGAGTCTCTGTCTCTGTGTCTCTGTCTCTGTGTCTCTGTCTCTGTGTCTCTGTCTTTGTGTCTCTGTCTCTGTGTCTCTGTCTCTGTGTCTCTGTCTCTGTGTCTCTGTCTCGGTGTCTCTGTCCCTGCAGCTCCTTCTCTGTGTCACTCTCTCTGCGTCCCTGTCTCTGTGTCTCTGTCTCTGTCTCTGTGTATCTGCCTCTGTGTCTCCCTCCCTGTGACACGGTCCCTGTGTTACCGTCTCTGTGTCTCGGCCTCTGTGTCTCTGTCTCTGTGTCTCTGTCTCTGTGTCTCTGTCTCTGTGTCTCTGTCTCTGTGTCTATGTCTCTGTGTCTCTGCCTCTGTGTCTCTGTCTCTGTGTCTCTGTCTCTGTGTCTCTGTCTCTGTGTCTCTGTCTCTGTGTCTCTGTCTCTGTGTCTCTGTCTCTGTGCCTCTGTCTCTGTGTCTCTGTCTCTGTCTCTGCCTCTGTGTCTCTGTCTCTGTGTCTCTGTCTCTGTGTCTCTGTCTCTGTGTCTCTGTCTCTGTGTCTCTGTCTCTGTGTCTCTGTCTCTGTGTCTCTGTCTCTGTGTCTCTGTCTCTGTGTCTCTGTCTCTGTGTCTCTGTCTCTGTGTCTCTGTCTCTGTGTCTCTGTCTCTGTGTCTCTGTCTCTGTGTCTCTGTCTCTGTGTCTCTGTCTCTGTGTATCTGTCTCGGCGTCTCTGTGTCTCTGTCTCTGAGTCCCTCTCGCTGTGTCCCAGTCTCTGTGTCTCTGTCTCTGTGTCTCTGTCTCTGTGTCTCTGTCTCTGTGTCTCTGTCCCTGTGTCTCCGTCTCTGTTTCTCTGTCTCTCTCACTTTGTCTCTGTCTCTGTGTATCTGTTTCTGTGTCTCTGTCTCCGTGTCTCTGTCTCCGTGTCTCTGCCTCAGTGTCTCTGTCTCTGTGTCTCCGTTTCTGTGTATCTGTCTCTGTGACTCCGTCTCTCTCTCTGTCCCTGTTTCTCTTTCTCTGTGTCTCTATACCTGTGTCTCCTTCTCTGTGTTTCTCTCTCTGTGTCTCTGTCTCTGTTTCTCTTTCTCAGTGCCTCTGTCTCTGTGTCTCTATACCTGTGTCTCTGTCTCTGTGTATCCGTCTCTGTGTTTCTCTCTCTGTGTCTCTGTCTCTGTGTCTCTGTCTCTGTGTCTCTGCCTCTGTGTCTCTGTCTCTGTGTTTCTGTCTCTGTGTCTCTGTCTCTGTCTCTTTGTCTCTGTGTCTCTGTCTCTGTGTCTCTGTCTCTGTGTCTCTGCCTCTGTGTCTCTGTCTCTGTGTCTCTGTCTCTGTCTCTTTGTCTCTGTGTCTCTGTCTCTGTGTCTCCCTCTCTGTCCCACTGTCTCTGTGTCTCTGTCTCTGTGTCTCCGTCTCTGTGCCTCTGTCCTGCCTCTGAATCTCTGTCTCTGTGTCTCTGTCCCAGAGCCTCCGTCTCTGTGTCTCTGTCTCTGTGTATCTATCTCTGTGTCTCTGTCTCTGTCTCTGTCTCTGCTTCTCTTTCTCTGTGTCTCTACCTCTGTGTCTCTGTCTCGGTGTCTCTGTCCCTGTGTCCCCTCCTCTGTGCCTCTGTCTCCGTGTCTCCGTCTCTGTGCCTCTGTCTCGGTCTCTGTGTCTCTGTCTCTGTGTCTCTGTCTCTGTGTCTCTGTCTCTGTGTCTCTGTCTCTGTGTCTCTGTCTCTGTGTCTCTGTCTCTGTGTCTCTGTCTCTGTGTCTCTGTCTCTGTGTCTCTGTCTCTGTGTCTCTGTCTCTGTGTCTCTGTCTCTGTGTCTCCGTCTTTGTGTCTCTGTCTCTGTGTCTCTGTCTCTGTGTCTCTGTCTCGGTGTCTCTGTCCCTGTGGCTCCTTCTCTGTGTCACTCTCTCTGCGTCCCTGTCTCTGTGTCTCTGTCTCTGTCTCTGTGTATCTGCCTCTGTGTCTCCCTCCCTGTGACACGGTCCCTGTGTTACCGTCTCTGTGTCTCGGCCTCTGTGTCTCTGTCTCTGTGTCTCTGTCTCTCCGTCTCTGTCTCTGTGTCTATGTCTCAGTGTCTCTGCCTCTGTGTCTGTGTCTCTGTCTCTGTGTCTCTGTCTCTGTGTCTCTGTCTCTGTGTCTCTGTCTCTGTGTCTCTGTCTCTGTGTCTCTGTCTCTGTGTCTCTGTCTCTGTGTCTCTGTCTCTGTGTCTCTGTCTCTGTGTCTCTGTCTCTGTCTCTGTGTCTCTGTCTCTGTGTCTCTGTCTCTGTGTCTCTGTCTCTGTGTCTCTGTCTCTGTGTCTCTGTCTCTGTGTCTCTGCCTCTGTGTCTCTGTCTCTGTGTCTCTGTCTCTGTGTCTCTGTCTCTGTGTCTCTGTCTTTGTGTCTCTGTCTCTGTGTCTATGTCTCTGAGTATCTGTCTCTGTGTCTCTGTCTCTGTCTCTGAATCTCTGTCTCTCAGTCTCTGTCTCTGTGTCTCTGTCTCTGTGTCTCTGTCTCTGTGTCTCTCTCTCTGTGTCTCTGTCTACGTGTCTCTGTCTCTGTGTCTTTGAGTCTGTGTCTCTGTCTCTGTGTCTCTGTCTCCGTGTCTCTGTCTCTTTGTCTCTGTCTCCGCGTCTCTGTCTCTGCGTCTCTGTCTCTGTGTCCCTGTCTCTGTGTCTCTGTCTCTGTGCCTCTGTCTCTGTGTCTCTGTCCCTGAGAATCTGCCTCTGTGTTTCTGCCTCTGTGTCTCTGTCCCTGTGTCTCCGTCTCTGTGTCTCTGTCTCTCTCACTTTGTCTCTGTCTCTGTGTATCTGTCTCTGTGTCTCTGTCTCCGTGTCTCTGTCTCCGTGTCTCTGCCTCAGTGTCTCTGTCTCTGTGTCTCCGTTTCTGTGTATCTGTCTCTGTGACTCCGTCTCTCTCTCTGTCCCTGTTTCTCTTTCTCTGTGTCTCTATACCTGTGTCTCCTTCTCTGCGTTTCTCTCTCTGTGTCTCTGTCTCTGTTTCTCTTTCTCAGTGCCTCTGTCTCTGTGTCTCTATACCTGTGTCTCTGTCTCTGTGTATCCGTCTCTGTGTTTCTCTGTCTGTGTCTCTGTCTCTGTGTCTCTGTCTCTGTGTCTCTGTCTCTGTGTCTCTGCCTCTGTGTCTCTGTCTCTGTGTTTCTGTCTCTGTGTCTCTGTCTCTGTGTCTCTGTCTCTGTGTCTCTGTCTCTGTGTCTCTGTCTCTGTGTCTCTGTCTCTGTGTCTCTGTCTCTGTCTCTCTGTCTCTGTGTCTCTGTCTCTGTGTCTCCTTCTCTGTCTCACTGTCTCTGTGTCTCTGTCTCTGAATCTCTGTCTCTGTGTCTCTGTCCCAGAGCCTCCGTCTCTGTGTCTCTGTCTCTGTGTATCTATCTCTGTGTCTCTGTCTCTGTCTCTGTCTCTGCTTCTCTTTCTCTGTGTCTCTGCCTCTGTGTCTCTGTCTCGGTGTCTCTGTCCCTGTGTCCCCTCCTCTGTGTCTCTGTCTCCGTGTCTCCGTCTCTGTGCCTCTGTCTCGGTCTCTGTGTCTCTGTCTCTGTGTCTCTGTCGCTGTGTCTCCGCCTCTGCGTCTCCGTCTCTGTGCCTCTGTCTCTGTCTCTGAGTCTCTGTCTCTGTGTCTCTGTCTATGTGTCCCTGTCTCTGTGTCTCTGTCTCGGTGTCTCTGTCCCTGTGGCTCCTTCTCTGTGTCACTCTCTCTGCGTCCCTGTCTCTGTGTCTCCGTCTCTGTCTCTGTGTATCTGCCTCTGTGTCTCCCTCCCTGTGTCACGGTCCCTGTGTTACCGTCTCTGTGTCTCGGCATCTGTGTCTCTGTCTCTGTGTCTCTGCCTCTGAATCTCTGTCTCTGTGTCTCTGTCCCAGTGTCTCTGTCTCTGTGTCTCTGTCTCTGTGTCTCTGTCTCTGTGTCTCGGCCTCTGTGTCTCTGTCTCTGTGTCTCTGTCTCTGTGTCTCTGTCTCTGTGTCTATGTCTCTGTGTCTCTGCCTCTGTGTCTCTGTCTCTGTGTCTCTGTCTCTGTGTCTCTGTCTCTGTGTCTCTGTCTCTGTGTCTCTGTCTCTGTGTCTCTGTCTCTGTGTCTCTGTCTCTGTGTCTCTGTCTCTGTCTCTGTCTCTGTGTCTCTGTCTCTGTGTCTCTGTCTCTGTGTCTCTGTCTCTGTGTCTCTGTCTCTGTGTCTCTGTCTCTGTGTCTCTGTCTCTGTGTCTCTGTCTCTGTGTCTCTGTCTCTGTGTCTCTGTCTCTGTGTCTCTGTCTCTGTGTCTCTGTCTCTGTGTCTCTGTCTCTGTGTCTCTGTCTCTGTGTCTCTGTCTCTGTGTCTCTGTCTCTGTGTCTCTGCCTCTGTGTCTCTGTCTCTGTGTCTCTGTCTCTGTGTCTCTGTCTTTGTGTCTCTGTCTCTGTGTCTATGTCTCTGAGTATCTGTCTCTGTGTCTCTGTCTCTGTCTCTGAATCTCTGTCTCTCAGTCTCTGTCTCTGTGTCTCTGTCTCTGTGTCTCTGTCTCTGTGTCTCTGTCTCTGTGTCTCTGTCTCTGTCTCTGTGTCTCCGTCTCTGTCTCTCTGTCTCTGTGTCTCTGTCTCTGTGTCTATGTCTTTGTGTCTCTGCCTCTGTGTCTCTGTCTCTGTGTCTCTGTCTCGGTGTCTCTGACTCTGTGTCTCTGACTCTGTGTCTCTGTCTCTGTGTCTCTGTCTCTGTGTCTCTGTCTCTGTGTCTCTGTCTCTGTGTCTCTGTCTCTGTGTCTCTGTCTCTGTGTCTCTGTCTCTGTGTCTCTGTCTCTGTGTCTCTGTCTCTGTGTCTCTGTCTCCGTGTCTCTGTCTCCGTGTATCTGTCTCTGCGTCTCTGTGTCTCTGTCTCTGTCTCTGTGTCCCTGTCTCTGAGTCCCTCTCGCTGTGTCCCTGTCTCTGTGTCTGTGCCTCTGTGTCTCTGTCTCTGTGTCTCTGTCTCTATGTCTCTGTCTCTGTGTCTCTGTCTGTGTGTCTCTGTCTCTGTGTCTCTGTCTCTGTGTCTCTGTCCCTGTGTCTCTGTCTCTGTGTCTCTGTCTCTGTGTCTCTGTCTCTGTGTCTCTGTCTCTGTGTCTCTGTCTCTGTGTCTCTGTCTCTGTGTCTCTGTCTCTGTCTCTGTGTCTCTGTCTCTGTGTCTCTGTCTCTGTGTCTCTGTCTCTGTGTCTCTGTCTCTGTGTCTCTGTGTCTCTGTCTCTGTCTCTGAATCTCTGTCTCTCAGTCTCTGTCTCTGTGTCTCTGTCTCTGTGTCTCTGTCTCTGTGTCTCTCTCTCTGTGTCTCTGTCTACGTGTCTCTGTCTCTGTGTCTTTGAGTCTGTGTCTCTGTCTCTGTGTCTCTGTCTCCGTGTCTCTGTCTCTTTGTCTCTGTCTCCGCGTCTCTGTCTCTGCGTCTCTGTCTCTGTGTCCCTGTCTCTGTGTCTCTGTCTCTGTGCCTCTGTCTCTGTGTCTCTGTCCCTGAGAATCTGCCTCTGTGTTTCTGCCTCTGTGTCTCTGTCCCTGTGTCTCCGTCTCTGTGTCTCTGTCTCTCTCACTTTGTCTCTGTCTCTGTGTATCTGTCTCTGTGTCTCTGTCTCCGTGTCTCTGTCTCCGTGTCTCTGCCTCAGTGTCTCTGTCTCTGTGTCTCCGTTTCTGTGTATCTGTCTCTGTGACTCCGTCTCTCTCTCTGTCCCTGTTTCTCTTTCTCTGTGTCTCTATACCTGTGTCTCCTTCTCTGCGTTTCTCTCTCTGTGTCTCTGTCTCTGTTTCTCTTTCTCAGTGCCTCTGTCTCTGTGTCTCTATACCTGTGTCTCTGTCTCTGTGTATCCGTCTCTGTGTTTCTCTGTCTGTGTCTCTGTCTCTGTGTCTCTGTCTCTGTGTCTCTGTCTCTGTGTCTCTGCCTCTGTGTCTCTGTCTCTGTGTTTCTGTCTCTGTGTCTCTGTCTCTGTGTCTCTGTCTCTGTGTCTCTGTCTCTGTGTCTCTGTCTCTGTGTCTCTGTCTCTGTGTCTCTGTCTCTGTCTCTCTGTCTCTGTGTCTCTGTCTCTGTGTCTCCTTCTCTGTCTCACTGTCTCTGTGTCTCTGTCTCTGAATCTCTGTCTCTGTGTCTCTGTCCCAGAGCCTCCGTCTCTGTGTCTCTGTCTCTGTGTATCTATCTCTGTGTCTCTGTCTCTGTCTCTGTCTCTGCTTCTCTTTCTCTGTGTCTCTGCCTCTGTGTCTCTGTCTCGGTGTCTCTGTCCCTGTGTCCCCTCCTCTGTGTCTCTGTCTCCGTGTCTCCGTCTCTGTGCCTCTGTCTCGGTCTCTGTGTCTCTGTCTCTGTGTCTCTGTCGCTGTGTCTCCGCCTCTGCGTCTCCGTCTCTGTGCCTCTGTCTCTGTCTCTGAGTCTCTGTCTCTGTGTCTCTGTCTATGTGTCCCTGTCTCTGTGTCTCTGTCTCGGTGTCTCTGTCCCTGTGGCTCCTTCTCTGTGTCACTCTCTCTGCGTCCCTGTCTCTGTGTCTCCGTCTCTGTCTCTGTGTATCTGCCTCTGTGTCTCCCTCCCTGTGTCACGGTCCCTGTGTTACCGTCTCTGTGTCTCGGCATCTGTGTCTCTGTCTCTGTGTCTCTGCCTCTGAATCTCTGTCTCTGTGTCTCTGTCCCAGTGTCTCTGTCTCTGTGTCTCTGTCTCTGTGTCTCTGTCTCTGTGTCTCGGCCTCTGTGTCTCTGTCTCTGTGTCTCTGTCTCTGTGTCTCTGTCTCTGTGTCTATGTCTCTGTGTCTCTGCCTCTGTGTCTCTGTCTCTGTGTCTCTGTCTCTGTGTCTCTGTCTCTGTGTCTCTGTCTCTGTGTCTCTGTCTCTGTGTCTCTGTCTCTGTGTCTCTGTCTCTGTGTCTCTGTCTCTGTCTCTGTCTCTGTGTCTCTGTCTCTGTGTCTCTGTCTCTGTGTCTCTGTCTCTGTGTCTCTGTCTCTGTGTCTCTGTCTCTGTGTCTCTGTCTCTGTGTCTCTGTCTCTGTGTCTCTGTCTCTGTGTCTCTGTCTCTGTGTCTCTGTCTCTGTGTCTCTGTCTCTGTGTCTCTGTCTCTGTGTCTCTGTCTCTGTGTCTCTGTCTCTGTGTCTCTGCCTCTGTGTCTCTGTCTCTGTGTCTCTGTCTCTGTGTCTCTGTCTTTGTGTCTCTGTCTCTGTGTCTATGTCTCTGAGTATCTGTCTCTGTGTCTCTGTCTCTGTCTCTGAATCTCTGTCTCTCAGTCTCTGTCTCTGTGTCTCTGTCTCTGTGTCTCTGTCTCTGTGTCTCTGTCTCTGTGTCTCTGTCTCTGTCTCTGTGTCTCCGTCTCTGTCTCTCTGTCTCTGTGTCTCTGTCTCTGTGTCTATGTCTTTGTGTCTCTGCCTCTGTGTCTCTGTCTCTGTGTCTCTGTCTCGGTGTCTCTGACTCTGTGTCTCTGACTCTGTGTCTCTGTCTCTGTGTCTCTGTCTCTGTGTCTCTGTCTCTGTGTCTCTGTCTCTGTGTCTCTGTCTCTGTGTCTCTGTCTCTGTGTCTCTGTCTCTGTGTCTCTGTCTCTGTGTCTCTGTCTCTGTGTCTCTGTCTCCGTGTCTCTGTCTCCGTGTATCTGTCTCTGCGTCTCTGTGTCTCTGTCTCTGTCTCTGTGTCCCTGTCTCTGAGTCCCTCTCGCTGTGTCCCTGTCTCTGTGTCTGTGCCTCTGTGTCTCTGTCTCTGTGTCTCTGTCTCTATGTCTCTGTCTCTGTGTCTCTGTCTGTGTGTCTCTGTCTCTGTGTCTCTGTCTCTGTGTCTCTGTCCCTGTGTCTCTGTCTCTGTGTCTCTGTCTCTGTGTCTCTGTCTCTGTGTCTCTGTCTCTGTGTCTCTGTCTCTGTGTCTCTGTCTTTGTGTCTATGTCTCTGAGTATCTGTCTCTGTGTCTCTGTCTCTGTCTCTGAATCTTTGTCTCTCAGTCTCTGTCTCTGTGTCTCTGTCTCTGTGTCTCTGTCTCTGTGTCTCTGTCTCTGTGTCTCTGTCTCTGTGCCTCCGTCTCTGTGTCTCTGTCTCTGTGTCTCTGTCGCTGTGTCTCTGTCTCTGTGTCTCTGTCTCTGTGTCTCTGTCTCTGTGTCGCTGTCTCTGTGTCTCTGTCCCTGTGGCTCCGTCTCTGTGTATCTGTCTCTGTCTCTGTGTGTGTGTCTCTGTGTCTGTCCCTGTGTGTATGACTCAGTCTGTGAGTCTCTGTCTCTGCGTCTCTGTCTCTGTGTGTGTGTCTCTGTGTCTGTCCCTGTGTGTATGACTCAGTCTCTGAGTCTCTGTCTCTGTGTCTCTGTCTCTGTGTCTCTGTCTCTGTGTCTCTGTCTTTGTGTCTCTGTCTCTGTGTCTCTGTCTCTGTGTCTCTGTCTCTGTGTCTCTGTCTCGGTGTCTCTGTCCCTGTAGCTCCTTCTCTGTGTCACTCTCTCTGCGTCCCTGTCTCTGTGTCTCTGTCTCTGTCTCTGTGTATCTGCCTCTGTGTCTCCCTCCCTGTGACACGGTCCCTGTGTTACCGTCTCTGTGTCTCGGCCTCTGTGTCTCTGTCTCTGTGTCTCTGTCTCTGTGTCTCTGTCTCTGTGTCTAAGTCTCTGTGTCTCTGCCTCTGTGTCTCTGTCTCTGTGTCTCTGTCTCTGTGTCTCTGTCTCTGTGTCTCTGTCTCTGTGTCTCTGTCTCTGTGTCTCTGTCTCTGTGTCTCTGTCTCTGTCTCTGTCTCTGTGTCTCTGTCTCTGTGTCTCTGTCTCTGTGTCTCTGTCTCTGTGTCTCCGTCTCTGTGTCTCTGTCTCTGTGTCTCTGTCTCTGTGTCTCTGTCTCTGTGTCTCTGTCTCTGTGTCTCTGTCTCTGTGTCTCTGTCTCTGTGTATCTGTCTCGGCGTCTCTGTGTCTCTGTCTCTGAGTCCCTCTCGCTGTGTCCCAGTCTCTGTGTCTCTGTCTCTGTGTCTCTGTCTCTGTGTCTCTGTCTCTGTGTCTCTGTCCCTGTGTCTCCGTCTCTGTTTCTCTGTCTCTCTCACTTTGTCTCTGTCTCTGTGTATCTGTTTCTGTGTCTCTGTCTCCGTGTCTCTGTCTCCGTGTCTCTGCCTCAGTGTCTCTGTCTCTGTGTCTCCGTTTCTGTGTATCTGTCTCTGTGACTCCGTCTCTCTCTCTGTCCCTGTTTCTCTTTCTCTGTGTCTCTATACCTGTGTCTCCTTCTCTGTGTTTCTCTCTCTGTGTCTCTGTCTCTGTTTCTCTTTCTCAGTGCCTCTGTCTCTGTGTCTCTATACCTGTGTCTCTGTCTCTGTGTATCCGTCTCTGTGTTTCTCTCTCTGTGTCTCTGTCTCTGTGTCTCTGTCGCTGTGTCTCTGTCTCTGTGTCTCTGTCTCTGTGTCTCTGTCTCTGTGTCTCTGTCTCTGTGTCTCTGTCTCTGTGTCTCTGTCTCTGCGTCTCTGTCTCTGTGTCTCTGTCTCTGTGTCTCTGTGTCTCTGTCTCTGTGTCTCTGTCTCTGTGTCTCTGTCTCTGTGTCTCTGTCTCTGTGTCTCTGTCTACGTGTCTCTGTCTCTGTGTCTTTGAGTCTGTGTCTCTGTCTCTGTGTCTCTGTCTCTGTGTCTCTGTCTCTGTTTCTCGTTCTCTGAGTCTCTGTCTCTATGTCCCTGTCTCTGCGCCTCTGCCCCTCTGTCTCCGTCTCTGTGCCTCTGTCTCTGTCTCTGTCTCTGTGTCCCTGTCTCTGTGTCTGTGTCCCTGTGTCCCCGTCTTTGCGTCTCTGTCTCTGTCTCTGTGTCTCTGCCTCTGTGTCCCTGTCTCTGCGTCTCTGTGTCTCTGTCTCTGTCTCTGTGTCGCTGTCTCTGTGTCTCTGTCTACCTCAGTGTGTCCCGGTCTCTGTGTCTCTGTCTCTATGTCACTGTCTCTGTGTCTCCGTCTCAGTGTCTCTGTCTCTGTGTCTCCGTCTCTGTGTCTCGGTCTCTGTGTCTCTGTCTATGTGTCTCTGCCTCTGTGTCTCTGTCTCTGTGTCTCTGCCTCTGTCTCTGTCTCTGTCTCTGTCTCTGTCTCTGTCTCTGTCTCTGTTTCTCTTTCTCTGTGTCTCTGTCTCTGTGTCCCTGTCCCTGTGTCTCCGTCTCTGTGTCTCACTCAATGTGTCTCTGTCTCTGTGTCTCTGTCTCTGTGTCTCTGTCTTTGTGTCTCTGTCTCTGTGTCTATGTCTCTGAGTATCTGTCTCTGTGTCTCTGTCTCTGTCCCTGAATCTCTGTCTCTGTGTCTCTGTCTCTGTGTCTCTGTCTCTGTGTCTCTGTCTCTGTGTCTCTGTCTCTGTGTCTCTGTCTACGTGTCTCTGTCTCTGTGTCTTTGAGTCTGTGTCTCTGTCTCTGTGTCTCTGTCTCTGTGTCTCTGTCTCTGTGTCTCTGTCTCTGTGTCTCTGTCTCTGTGTCTCTGTCTCTGTGTCTCTGTCTCTGTGTCTCTGGCTCTGTGTCTCTGTCTCTGTGTCTCTGTCTCTGTGTCTCTGTCTCTGTGTCTCTGTCTCTGTGTCTCTGTCTCTGTGTCTCTGTCTCTGCGTCTCTGTCTCTGTGTCTCTGTCTCTGTGTCTCTGTGTCTCTGTCTCTGTGTCTCTGTCTCTGTGTCTCTGTCTCTGTGTCTCTGTCTCTGTGTCTCTGTCTCTGTGTCTCTGTCTCTGTGTCTCTGTCTACGTGTCTCTGTCTCTGTGTCTTTGAGTCTGTGTCTCTGTCTCTGTGTCTCTGTCTCTGTGTCTCTGTCTCTGTGTCTCTGTCTCTGTGTCTCTGTCTCTGTGTCTCTGTCTCTGTGTCTCTGTCTCTGTGTCTCTGTCTCTGTGTCTCTGTCTCTGTGTCTCTGTCTCTGTGTCTCTGTCTCTGTGTCTCTGTCTCTGTGTCTCTGTCTCTGTGTCTCTGTCTCTGTGTCTATGTCTCTGTGTCTCTGCCTCTGTGTCTCTGTCTCTGCGTCTCCGTCTCTGCGTCTCTGTATCTGTGTCCCTGTCTCTGTGTCTCTGTCTCTGTGCCTTTGTCTCTGTGTCTCTGTCCCTGAGAATCTGTCTCTGTGTTTCTGCCTCTGTGTCTCTGTCCCTGTGTCTTCGTCTCTGTGTCTCTGTCTCTCTCCTTTGTCTCTGTCTCTGTGTATCTGTCTCTGTGTCTCTGTCTCCGTGTCTCCGTCTCCGTGTCTCTGCCTCAGTGTCTCTGTCTCTGTGTCTCCGTTTCTGTGTATCTGTCTCTGTGACTCCGTCTCTCTCTCTGTCCCTGTTTCTCTTTCTCTGTGTCTCTATACCTGTGTCACCTTCTCTTTGTTCCTCTCTCTGTGTCTCTGTCTCTGTTTCTCTTTCTCAGTGCCTCTGTCTCTGTGTCTCTATACCTGTGTCTCTGTCTCTGTGTATCCGTCTCTGTGTTTCTCTCTCTGCGTCTCTGTCTCTGTGTCTCTGTCTCTGTGTCTCTGTCTCTGTGTCTCTGTCTCTGTGTCTCTGTCTCTGTGTCTCTGTCTCTGTGTCTCTGCCTCTGTGTCTCTGTCTCTGTGTTTCTGTCTCTGTGTCTCTGTCTCTGTCTCTTTGTCTCTGTGTCTCTGTCTCTGTGTCTCTGTCTCTGTGTCTCTGCCTCTGTGTCTCTGTCTCTGTGTCTCTGTCTCTGTCTCTTTGTCTCTGTGTCTCTGTCTCTGTGTCTCCTTCTCTGTCCCACTGTCTCTGTGTCTCTGTCTCTGTGTCTCCGTCTCTGTGCCTCTGTCCTGCCTCTGAATCTCTGTCTCGGTGTCTCTGTCCCTGTGTCCCCTCCTCTGTGCCTCTGTCTCCGTGTCTCCGTCTCTGTGCCTCTGTCTCGGTCTCTGTGTCTCTGTCTCTGTGTCTCTGTCTCTGTGTCTCTGTCTCTGTGTCTCTGTCTCTGTGTCTCTGTCTCTGTGTCTCTGTCTCTGTGTCTCTGTCTCTGTGTCTCTGTCTCTGTGTCTCTGTCTCTGTGTCTCTGTCTCTGTGTCTCTGTCTCTGTGTCTCTGTCTCTGTGTCTCTGTCTCTGTGTCTCTGTCTCTGTGTCTCTGTCTCTGTGTCTCTGTCTCTGTGTCTCTGTCTCTGTGTCTCTGCCTCTGTGTCTCTGTCTCTGTGTCTCTGTCTCTGTGTCTCTGTCTTTGTGTCTCTGTCACTGTGTCTATGTCTCTGAGTATCTGTCTCTGTGTCTCTGTCTCTGTCTCTGAATCTCTGTCTCTCAGTCTCTGTCTCTGTGTCTCTGTCTCTGTGTCTCTCTCTCTGTGTCTCTGTCTACGTGTCTCTGTCTCTGTGTCTTTGAGTCTGTGTCTCTGTCTCTGTGTCTCTGTCTCCGTGTCTCTGTCTCTTTGTCTCTGTCTCCGCGTCTCTGTCTCCGCGTCTCTGTCTCTGCGTCTCTGTCTCTGTGTCCCTGTCTCTGTGTCTCTGTCTCTGTGCCTCTGTCTCTGTGTCTCTGTCCCTGAGAATCTGCCTCTGTGTTTCTGCCTCTGTGTCTCTGTCCCTGTGTCTCCGTCTCTGTGTCTCTGTCTCTCTCACTTTGTCTCTGTCTCTGTGTATCTGTCTCTGTGTCTCTGTCTCCGTGTCTCTGTCTCCGTGTCTCTGCCTCAGTGTCTCTGTCTCTGTGTCTCTGTCTCTGTGTCTCTGTCTCTGTGTCTCTGTCTCTGTCTCTCTGTCTCTGTGTCTCTGTCTCTGTGTCTCCTTCTCTGTCTCACTGTCTCTGTGTCTCTGTCTCTGTGTCTCCGTCTCTGTGCCTCTGTCTCTGCCTCTGAATCTCTGTCTCTGTGTCTCTGTCCCAGAGCCTCCGTCTCTGTGTCTCTGTCTCTGTGTATCTATCTCTGTGTCTCTGTCTCTGTCTCTGTCTCTGCTTCTCTTTCTCTGTGTCTCTGCCTCTGTGTCTCTGTCTCGGTGTCTCTGTCCCTGTGTCCCCTCCTCTGTGTCTCTGTCTCCGTGTCTCCGTCTCTGTGCCTCTGTCTCGGTCTCTGTGTCTCTGTCTCTGTGTCTCTGTCGCTGTGTCTCCGCCTCTGCGTCTCCGTCTCTGTGCCTCTGTCTCTGTCTCTGAGTCTCTATCTCTGTGTCTCTGTCTATGCGTCCCTGTCTCTGTGTCTCTGTCTCGGTGTCTCTGTCCCTGTGGCTCCTTCTCTGTGTCACTCTCTCTGCGTCCCTGTCTCTGTGTCTCCGTCTCTGTCTCTGTGTATCTGCCTCTGTGTCTCCCTCCCTGTGTCACGGTCCCTGTGTTACCGTCTCTGTGTCTCGGCATCTGTGTCTCTGTGTCTGTGTCTCTGCCTCTGAATCTCTGTCTCTGTGTCTCTGTCCCAGTGTCTCTGTCTCTGTGTCTCTGTCTCTGTGTCTCTGTCTCTGTGTCTCTGTCTCTGTGTCTCTGTCTCTGTGTCTCTGTCTCTGTGTCTCTGTCTCTGTGTCTCTGTCTCCGTGTCTCTGTCTCCGTGTATCTGTCTCTGCGTCTCTGTGTCTCTGTCTCTGTCTCTGTGTCCCTGTCTCTGAGTCCCTCTCGCTGTGTCCCAGTCTCTGTGTCTCTGTCTCTGTGTCTCTGTCTCTGTGTCTCTGTCTCTATGTCTCTGTCTCTGTGTCTCTGTCTGTGTGTCTCTGTCTCTGTGTCTCTGTCTCTGTGTCTCTGTCCCTGTGTCTCTGTCTCTGTGTCTCTGTCTCTGTGTCTCTGTCTCTGTGTCTCTGTCTCTGTGTCTCTGTCTCTGTGTCTCTGTCTCTGTGTCTCTGTCTTTGTGTCTATGTCTCTGAGTATCGGTCTCTGTGTCTCTGTCTCTGTCTCTGAATCTTTGTCTCTCAGTCTCTGTCTCTGTGTCTCTGTCTCTGTGTCTCTGTCTCGGTGTCTCTGTCTCTGTGTCTCTGTCTACGTGTCTCTGTCTCTGTGTCTTTGAGTCTGTGTCTCTGTCTCTGTGTCTCTGTCTCTGTGTCTCTGTCTCTGTGTCTCTGTCTCTGTGTCTCTGTCTCTGTGTCTCTGTCTCTGTGTCTCTGTCTCTGTGTCTCTGTCTCTGTGTCTCTGTCTCTGTGTCTCTGGCTCTGTGTCTCTGTCCCTGTGTCTCTGTCTCTGTGTCTCTGTCTCTGTGTCTCTGTCTCTGTGTCTCTGTCTCTGTGTCTCTGTCTCTGTGTCTCTGTCTCTGTGTCTCTGTCTCTGTGTCTCTGTCTCTGTGTCTCTGTCTCTGTGTCTCTGTCTCTGTGTCTCTGTCTCTGTGTCTCTGTCTCTGTGTCTCTGTCTCTGTGTCTCTGTCTCTGTGTCTCTGTCTCTGTGTCTCTGTCTCTGTGTCTCTGTCTCTGTGTCTCTGTCTCTGTGTCTCTGTCTCTGTGTCTCTGTCTCTGTGTCTCTGTCTCTGTGTCTCTGTCTCTGTGTCTCTGTCTCTGTGTCTCTGTCTCTGTGTCTCTGTCTCTGTGTCTCTGTCTCTGTGTCTCTGTCTCTGTGTCTCTGTCTCTGTGTCTCTGTCTCTGTGTCTCTGTCTCTGTGTCTCTGTCTCTGTGTCTCTGTCTCTGTGTCTCTGTCTCTGTGTCTCTGTCTCTGTGTCTCTGTCTCTGTGTCTCTGTCTCTGTGTCTCTGTCTCTGTGTCTCTGTCTCTGTGTCTCTGTCTCTGTGTCTCTGTCTCTGTGTCTCTGTCTCTGTGTCTCTGTCTCTGTGTCTCTGTCTCTGTGTCTCTGTCTCTGTGTCTCTGTCTCTGTGTCTCTGTCTCTGTGTCTCTGTCTCTGTGTCTCTGTCTCTGTGTCTCTGTCTCTGTGTCTCTGTCTCTGTGTCTTTGAGTCTGTGTCTCTGTCTCTGTGTCTTTGAGTCTGTGTCTCTGTCTCTGTGTCTCTGTCTCTGTGTCTCTGTCTCTGTGTCTCTGTCTCTGTGTCTCTGTCTCTGTGTCTCTGTCTCTGTGTCTCTGTCTCTGTGTCTCTGTCTCTGTGTCTCTGTCTCTGTGTCTCTGTCTCTGTGTCTCTGTCTCTGTGTCTCTGTCTCTGTGTCTCTGTCTCTGTGTCTCTGTCTCTGTGTCTCCGTCTTTGTGTCTCTGTCTCTGTGTCTCTGTCTCTGTGTCTCTGTCTCGGTGTCTCTGTCCCTGTGGCTCCTTCTCTGTGTCACTCTCTCTGCGTCCCTGTCTCTGTGTCTCTGTCTCTGTCTCTGTGTATCTGCCTCTGTGTCTCCCTCCCTGTGACACGGTCCCTGTGTTACCGTCTCTGTGTCTCGGCCTCTGTGTCTCTGTCTCTGTGTCTCTGTCTCTGTGTCTCTGTCTCTGTGTCTATGTCTCTGTGTCTCTGCCTCTGTGTCTGTGTCTCTGTCTCTGTGTCTCTGTCTCTGTGTCTCTGTCTCTGTGTCTCTGTCTCTGTGTCTCTGTCTCTGTGTCTCTGTCTCTGTGTCTCTGTCTCTGTGTCTCTGTCTCTGTGTCTCTGTCTCTGTGTCTCTGTCTCTGTGTCTCTGTCTCTGTGTCTCTGTCTCTGTGTCTCTGTCTCTGTGTCTCTGTCTCTGTGTCTCTGTCTCTGTGTCTCTGCCTCTGTGTCTCTGTCTCTGTGTCTCTGTCTCTGTGTCTCTGTCTTTGTGTCTCTGTCTCTGTGTCTATGTCTCTGAGTATCTGTCTCTGTGTCTCTGTCTCTGTCTCTGAATCTCTGTCTCTCAGTCTCTGTCTCTGTGTCTCTGTCTCTGTGTCTCTCTCTCTGTGTCTCTGTCTACGTGTCTCTGTCTCTGTGTCTTTGAGTCTGTGTCTCTGTCTCTGTGTCTCTGTCTCCGTGTCTCTGTCTCTTTGTCTCTGTCTCCGCGTCTCTGTCTCTGCGTCTCTGTCTCTGTGTCCCTGTCTCTGTGTCTCTGTCTCTGTGCCTCTGTCTCTGTGTCTCTGTCCCTGAGAATCTGCCTCTGTGTTTCTGCCTCTGTGTCTCTGTCTCTGTGTCTCCGTCTCTGTGTCTCTGTCTCTCTCACTTTGTCTCTGTCTCTGTGTATCTGTCTCTGTGTCTCTGTCTCCGTGTCTCTGTCTCCGTGTCTCTGCCTCAGTGTCTCTGTCTCTGTGTCTCCGTTTCTGTGTATCTGTCTCTGTGACTCCGTCTCTCTCTCTGTCCCTGTTTCTCTTTCTCTGTGTCTCTATACCTGTGTCTCCTTCTCTGTGTTTCTCTCTCTGTGTCTCTGTCTCTGTTTCTCTTTCTCAGTGCCTCTGTCTCTGTGTCTCTATACCTGTGTCTCTGTCTCTGTGTATCCGTCTCTGTGTTTCTCTGTCTGTGTCTCTGTCTCTGTGTCTCTGTCTCTGTGTCTCTGCCTCTGTGTCTCTGTCTCTGTGTTTCTGTCTCTGTGTCTCTGTCTCTGTGTCTCTGTCTCTGTGTCTCTGTCTCTGTGTCTCTGTCTCTGTGTCTCTGTCTCTGTCTCTCTGTCTCTGTGTCTCTGTCTCTGTGTCTCCTTCTCTGTCTCACTGTCTCTGTGTCTCTGTCTCTGTGTCTCCGTCTCTGTGCCTCTGTCTCTGCCTCTGAATCTCTGTCTCTGTGTCTCTGTCCCAGAGCCACCGTCTCTGTGTCTCTGTCTCTGTGTATCTATCTCTGTGTCTCTGTCTCTGTCTCTGTCTCTGCTTCTCTTTCTCTGTGTCTCTGCCTCTGTGTCTCTGTCTCGGTGTCTCTGTCCCTGTGTCCCCTCCTCTGTGTCTCTGTCTCCGTGTCTCCGTCTCTGTGCCTCTGTCTCGGTCTCTGTGTCTCTGTCTCTGTGTCTCTGTCGCGGTGTCTCCGCCTCTGCGTCTCCGTCTCTGTGCCTCTGTCTCTGTCTCTGAGTCTCTGTCTCTGTGTCTCTGTCTATGTGTCCCTGTCTCTGTGTCTCTGTCTCGGTGTCTCTGTCCCTGTGGCTCCTTCTCTGTGTCACTCTCTCTGCGTCCCTGTCTCTGTGTCTCCGTCTCTGTCTCTGTGTATCTGCCTCTGTGTCTCCCTCCCTGTGTCACGGTCCCTGTGTTACCGTCTCTGTGTCTCGGCATCTGTGTCTCTGTCTCTGTGTCTCTGCCTCTGAATCTCTGTCTCTGTGTCTCTGTCCCAGTGTCTCTGTCTCTGTGTCTCTGTCTCTGTGTCTCTGTCTCTGTGTCTCTGTCTCTGTGTCTCTGTCTCTGTGTCTCTGTCTCTGTGGCTCTGTCTCTGTGTCTCTGTCTCTGTCTCTGTGTCTCTGTCTCTGTCTCTCTGTCTCTGTGTCTCTGTCTCTGTGTCTATGTCTTTGTGTCTCTGCCTCTGTGTCTCTGTCTCTGTGTCTCTGTCTCTGTGTCTCTGTCTCTGTGTCTCTGTCTCTGTGTCTCTGTCTCTGTGTCTCTGTCTCTGTGTCTCTGTCTCTGTGTCTCTGTCTCTGTGTCTCTGTCTCCGTGTCTCTGTCTCCGTGTATCTGTCTCTGCGTCTCTGTGTCTCTGTCTCTGTCTCTGTGTCCCTGTCTCTGAGTCCCTCTCGCTGTGTCCCAGTCTCTGTGTCTCTGTCTCTGTCTCTGTGTCTCTGTCTCTGTGTCTCTGTCTCTATGTCTCTGTCTCTGTGTCTCTGTCTGTGTGTCTCTGTCTCTGTGTCTCTGTCTCTGTGTCTCTGTCTCTGTGTCCCTGTCTCTGCGTCTCTGTCCCTGTGTCGCCGTATCCGTGAATAGGTGTCTGCGTCTCGGTCTATGTGTCTCTGTCTCTGTGCCTCTGCCTCTGTGTCTATGCCTCTGTCTCTGTCTCTCTGTCTCTGTGTCTCTGCCTCCGTCTCTCTGTCTCTGTGTCGCTGTCTCTCAGTCTCTGTGTATCTGTCTCTGTGTCTCTGTCTCTGTCTCTGTGTCTCTGCCTCTGTGTCTCTGTACCGATGTCTCTGCCTCCGTGTCTCTGTCTCTTTGTCTCTGTCTCAGCGCCTCTGTCTCTGTGTCTCTGTCTCTGTGTCTCTGTCTCTGTGTCTCTGTCTCTGTGTCTCTGTCTCTGTGTCTCTGTCTTTGTGTCTCTGTCTCTGTGTCTCTGTCTCTGTGTCTCTGTCTCTGTGTCTCTGTCTCTGTGTCTCTGTCTCTGTGTCTCTGTCTCTGTGTCTCTGTCTCTGTGTCTCTGTCTCTGCGTCTCTGTCTCTGTGTCTCTGTCTCTGTCTCTGTCTCTGTGTCTCTGTCTCTGTGTCTCTGTCTCTGTGTCTCTGTCTCTGTGTCTCTGTCTCAGTGTCTCTGTCTCTGTGTCTCTGTCTCTGTGTCTCTGTCTCTGTGTCTCTGTCTCTGTGTCTCTGTCTCTGTGTCTCTGTCTCTGTGTCTCTGTCTCTGTGTCTCTGTCTCTGTGTCTCTGTCTCTGTGTCTCTGTCTCTGTGTCTCTGTCTCTGTGTCTCTGTCTCTGTGTCTCTGTCTCTGTGTATCTGTCTCTGCGTCTCTGTGTCTCTGTCTCTGAGTCCCTCTCGCTGTGTCCCAGTCTCTGTGTCTCTGTCTCTGTGTCTCTGTCTCTGTGTCTCTGTCTCTGTGTCTCTGTCTCTATGTCTCTGTCTCTGTGTCTCTGTCTCTGTGTCTCTGTCTCTGTGTCTCTGTCTCTGTGTCTCTGTCTCTGTGTCTCTGTCTTTGTGTCTCTGTCTCTGTGTCTATGTCTCTGAGTATCTGTCTCTGTGACTCCGTCTCTCTCTCTGTCCCTGTTTCTCTTTCTCTGTGTCTCTACACCTGTGTCTCCTTCTCTGTGTTTCTCTCTCTGTGTCTCTGTCTCTGTTTCTCTTTCTCAGTGCCTCTGTCTCTGTGTCTCTATACCTGTGTCTCTGTCTCTGTGTATCCGTCTCTGTGTTTCTCTCTCTGTGTCTCTGTCTCTGTGTCTCTGTCTCTGTGTCTCTGTCTCTGTGTCTCTGTCTCTGTGTCTGTGTCTCTGTGTCTCTGCCTCTGTGTCTCTGTCTCTGTGTATCTGTCTCTGCGTCTCTGCGTCTCTGTCTCTGAGTCCCTCTCGCTGTGTCTCTGTCTCTGTGCCTCTGCCTCTGTGTCTATGCCTCTGTCTCTGTCTCTCTGTCTCTGTGTCTCTGCCTCCGTCTCTCTGTCTCTGTGTCTCTGTCTCTCTGTCTCTGTCTCTGTGTCTCTGTCTCTGTGTCTCTGTCTCTGTGTCTCTGTCTCTGTGTCTCTGTCTCTGTGTCTCTGTCTCTGTGTCACAGTCTCTGTGTCTCTGCGTCTCTGTCTCTGTGTCTCTGTCTCTGTGTCTCTGTCTCTGTGTCTCTGTCTCTGTGTCTCTGTCTCTGTGTCTCTGTCTCTGTGTCTCTGTCTCTGTGTCTCTGTCTCTGTGTCCCTGTCTCTGCGTCTCTGTCCCTGTGTCGCCGTATCCGTGAATAGGTGTCTGCGTCTCGGTCTATGTGTCTCTGTCTCTGTGCCACTGCCTCTGTGTCTATGCCTCTGTCTCTGTCTCTCTGTCTCCGTGTCTCTGCCTCCGTCTCTCTGTCTCTGTGTCTCTGTCTCTCAGTCTCTGTGTATCTGTCTCTGTGTCTCTGTCTCTGTCTCTGTGTCTCTGCCTCTGTGTCTCTGTACCGATGTCTCTGCCTCCGTGTCTCTGTCTCTTTGTCTCTGTCTCAGCGTCTCTGTCTCTGTGTCTCTGTCTCTGTGTCTCTGTCTCTGTGTCTCTGTCTCTGTGTCTCTGTCTCTGTGTCTCTGTCTCTGTGTCTCTGTCTCTGTGTCTCTGTCTCTGTGTCTCCGGCTCTGTGTCTCTGTCTCTGTGTCTCTGTCTCTGTGTCTCTGTCTCTGTGTCTCTGTCTCTGTGTCTCTGTCTCTGTGTCTCTGTCTCTGTGTCTCTGTCTCTGTGTCTCTGTCTCTGTGTCTCTGTCTCTGTGTCTCTGTCTCTGTGTCTCTGTCTCTGTGTCTCTGTCTCTGTGTCTCTGTCTCTGTGTCTCTGTCTCTGTGTCTCTGTCTCTGTGTCTCTGTCTCTGTGTCTCTGTCTCTGTGTCTCTGTCTCTGTGTCTCTGTCTCTGTGTCTCTGTCTCTGTGTCTCTGTCTCTGTGTCTCTGTCTCTGTGTCTCTGTCTCTGTGTCTCTGTCTCTGTGTCTCTGTCTCTGTGTCTCTGTCTCTGTGTCTCTGTCTCTGTGTCTCTGTCTCTGTGTCTCTGTCTCTGTGTCTCTGTCTCTGTGTCTCTGTCTCTGTGTCTCTGTCTCTGTGTCTCTGTCTCTGTGTCTCTGTCTCTGTGTCTCTGTCTCTGTGTCTTTGAGTCTGTGTCTCTGTCTCTGTGTCTCTGTCTCTGTGTCTCCGTCTCTGTGTCTCTGTCTCGGTGTCTCTGTCTCTGTGTCACTGTCTCTGTGTCTCTGCGTCTCTGTCTCTGTGTCTCTGTCTCTGTGTCTCTGTCTCTGTGTCTCTGTCTCTGTGTCTCTGTCTCTGTGTCTCTGTCTCTGTGTCTCTGTCTCTGTGTCCCTGTCTCTGCGTCTCTGTCCCTGTGTCGCCGTATCCGTGAATAGGTGTCTGCGTCTCGGTCTATGTGTCTCTGTCTCTGTGCCTCTGCCTCTGTGTCTATGCCTCTGTGTCTCTGTCTCTGTGTCTCTGTCTCTGTGTCTCTGTCTCTGTGACTCTGTCTCTGTGTCTCTGTCTCTGTGTCTCTGTCTCTGTGTCTCTGTCTCTGTGTCTCTGTCTCTGTGTCTCTGTCTCTGTGTCTCTGTCTCTGTGTCTCTGGCTCTGTGTCTCTGTCTCTGTTTCTCTTTCTCAGTGCCTCTGTCTCTGTGTCTCTATACCTGTGTCTCTATCTCTGTGTATCCGTCTCTGTGTTTCTCTCTCTGTGTCTCTGTCTCTGTGTCTCTGTCCCTGTGTCTCTGTCTCTGTGTCTCTGTCTCTGTGTCTCTGTCTCTGTGTCTCTGTCTCCGTGTCTCTGCCTCAGTGTCTCTGTCTCTGTGTCTCCGTTTCTGTGTATCTGTCTCTGTGACTCCGTCTCTCTCTCTGTCCCTGTTTCTCTTTCTCTGTGTCTCTATACCTGTGTCTCCTTCTCTGTGTTTCTCTCTCTGTGTCTCTGTCTCTGTCTCTCTTTCTCAGTGCCTCTGTCTCTGTGTCTCTATACCTGTGTCTCTATCTCTGTGTATCCGTCTCTGTGTTTCTCTCGCTGTGTCTCTGTCTCTGTGTCTCTGTCTCTGTGTCTCTGTCTCTGTGTCTCTGTCTCTGTGTCTCTGTCTCTGTGTCTCTGTCTCTGTGTCTCTGTCTCTGTGTCTCTGCCTCTGTGTCTCTGTCTCTGTGTTTCTGTCTCTGTGTCTCTGTCTCTGTGTCTCTGTCTCTGTGTCTCTGTCTCTGTGTCTCTGTCTCTGTGTCTCTGTCTCTGTGTCTCTGTCTCTGTGTCTCTGTCTCTGTCTCTCTGTCTCTGTGTCTCTGTCTCTGTGTCTCCTTCTCTGTCTCACTGTCTCTGTGTCTCTGTCTCTGTGTCTCCGTGTCTGTGCCTCTGTCTCTGCCTCTGAATCTCTATCTCTGTGTCTCTCTCCCAGAGCCTCCGTCTCTGTGTCTCTGTCTCTGTGTATCTATCTCTGTGTCTCTGTCTCTGTCTCTGTCTCTGCTTCTCTTTCTCTGTGTCTGTGCATCTGTGTCTCTGTCTCGGTGTCTCTGTCCCTGTGTCCCCTCCTCTGTGTCTCTGTCTCCGTGTCTCGGTCTCTGTGTCTCTGTCTCTGTGTCTCTGTCACTGTGTCTCTGTCTCTGTGTCTCTGTCTCTGTGTCTATGTCTCTGTGTCTCTGCCTCTGTGTCTCTGTCTCTGTGTCTCTGTCTCTGTGTCTCTGACTCTGTGTCTCTGACTCTGTGTCTCTGTCTCTGTGTCTCTGTCTCTGTGTCTCTGTCTCTGTGTCTCTGTCTCTGTGTCTCTGTCTCTGTGTCTCTGTCTCTGTGTCTCTGTCTTTGTGTCTCTGTCTCTGTGTCTCTGTCTCTGTGTCTCTGTCTCTGTGTCTCTGTCTCTGTGTCTCTGTCTCGGTGTCTCTGTCCCTGTGGCTCCTTCTCTGTGTCACTCTCTCTGCGTCCCTGTCTCTGTGTCTCTGTCTCTGTCTCTGTGTATCTGCCTCTGTGTCTCCCTCCCTGTGACACGGTCCCTGTGTTACCGTCTCTGTGTCTCGGCCTCTGTGTCTCTGTCTCTGTGTCTCTGGCTCTGTGTCTCTGTCTCTGTGTCTATGTCTCTGTGTCTATGTCTCTGTGTCTCTGTCTCTGTGTCTCTGTCTCTGTGTCTCTGTCTCTGTGTCTCTGTCTCTGTGTCTCTGTCTCTGTGTCTCTGTCTCTGTGTCTCTGTCTCTGTGTCTCTGTCTCTGTGTCTCTGTCTCTGCGTCTCTGTCTCTGTGTCTCTGTCTCTGTCTCTGTCTCTGTGTCTCTGTCTCTGTGTCTCTGTCTCTGTGTCTCTGTCTCTGTGTCTCTGTCTCAGTGTCTCTGTCTCTGTGTCTCTGTCTCTGTGTCTCTGTCTCTGTGTCTCTGTCTCTGTGTCTCTGTCTCTGTGTCTCTGTCTCTGTGTCTCTATCTCTGTGTCTCTGTCTCTGTGTCTCTGTCTCTGTGTCTCTGTCTCTGTGTCTCTGTCTCTGTGTCTCTGTCTCTGTGTATCTGTCTCTGCGTCTCTGTGTCTCTGTCTCTGAGTCCCTCTCGCTGTGTCCCAGTCTCTGTGTCTCTGTCTCTGTGTCTCTGTCTCTGTGTCTCTGTCTCTGTGTCTCTGTCTCTATGTCTCTGTCTCTGTGTCTCTGTCTCTGTGTCTCTGTCTCTGTGTCTCTGTCTCTGTGTCTCTGTCTTTGTGTCTCTGTCTCTGTGTCTATGTCTCTGAGTATCTGTCTCTGTGTCTCTGTCTCTGTCTCTGTCTCTGAATCTCTGTCTCTCAGTCTCTGTCTCTGTGTCTCTGTCTCTGTGTCTCTCTCTCTGTGTCTCTGTCTACGTGTCTCTGTCTCTGTGTCTTTGAGTCTGTGTCTCTGTCTCTGTGTCTCTGTCTCCGTGTCTCTGTCTCTCTGTCTCTGTCTCTGCGTCTCTGTCTCTGCGTCTCTGTCTCTGTGTCCCTGTCTCTGTGTCTCTGTCTCTGTGCCTCTGGCTCTGTGTCTCTGTCCCTGAGAATCTGCCTCTGTGTTTCTGCCTCTGTGTCTCTGTCCCTGTGTCTCCGTCTCTGTGTCTCTGTCTCTCTCACTTTGTCTCTGTCTCTGTGTATCTGTTTCTGTGTCTCTGTCTCCGTGTCTCTGTCTCCGTGTCTCTGAATCAGTGTCTCTGTCTCTGTGTCTCCGTTTCTGTGTATCTGTCTCTGTGACTCCGTCTCTCTCTCTGTCCCTGTTTCTCTTTCTCTGTGTCTCTATACCTGTGTCTCCTTCTCTGTGTTTCTCTCTCTGTGTCTCTGTCTCTGTTTCTCTTTCTCAGTGCCTCTGTCTCTGTGTCTCTATACCTGTGTCTCTGTCTCTGTGTCTCTGTCTCTGTGTCTCCGTCTTTGTGTCTCTGTCTCTGTGTCTCTGTCTCTGTGTCTCTGTCTCGGTGTCTCTGTCCCTGTGGCTCCTTCTCTGTGTCACTCTCTCTGCGTCCCTGTCTCTGTGTCTCTGTCTCTGTCTCTGTGTATCTGCCTCTGTGTCTCCCTCCCTGTGACACGGTCCCTGTGTTACCGTCTCTGTGTCTCGGCCTCTGTGTCTCTGTCTCTGTGTCTCTGTCTCTCCGTCTCTGTCTCTGTGTCTATGTCTCAGTGTCTCTGCCTCTGTGTCTGTGTCTCTGTCTCTGTGTCTCTGTCTCTGTGTCTCTGTCTCTGTGTCTCTGTCTCTGTGTCTCTGTCTCTGTGTCTCTGTCTCTGTGTCTCTGCCTCTGTGTCTCTATCTCTGTGTTTCTGTCTCTGTGTCTCTGTCTCTGTCTCTTTGTCTCTGTGTCTCTGTCTCTGTGTCTCTGTCTCTGTGTCTCTGCCTCTGTGTCTCTGTCTCTGTGTCTCTGTCTCTGTCTCTTTGTCTCTGTGTCTCTGTCTCTGTGTCTCCTTCTCTGTCCCACTGTCTCTGTGTCTCTGTCTCTGTGTCTCCGTCTCTGTGCCTCTGTCCTGCCTCTGAATCTCTGTCTCTGTGTCTCTGTCCCAGAGCCTCCGTCTCTGTGTCTCTGTCTCTGTGTATCTATCTCTGTGTCTCTGTCTCTGTCTCTGCTTCTCTTTCTCTGTGTCTCTACCTCTGTGTCTCTGTCTCGGTGTCTCTGTCCCTGTGTCCCCTCCTCTGTGCCTCTGTCTCCGTGTCTCCGTCTCTGTGCCTCTGTCTCGGTCTCTGTGTCTCTGTCTCTGTGTCTCTGTCTCTGTGTCTCTGTCTCTGTGTCTCTGTCTCTGTGTCTCTGTCTCTGTGTCTCTGTCTCTGTGTCTCTGTCTCTGTGTCTCTGTCTCTGTGTCTCTGTCTCTGTGTCTCTGTCTCTGTGTCTCTGTCTCTGTGTCTCTGTCTCTGTGTCTCTGTCTCTGTGTCTCTGTCTCTGTGTCTCTGTCTCTGTGTCTCTGTCTCTGTGTCTCTGTCTCTGTGTCTCTGTCTCTGTGTCTCTGCCTCTGTGTCTCTGTCTCTGTGTCTCTGTCTCTGTGTCTCTGTCTTTGTGTCTCTGTCACTGTGTCTATGTCTCTGAGTATCTGTCTCTGTGTCTCTGTCTCTGTCTCTGAATCTCTGTCTCTCAGTCTCTGTCTCTGTGTCTCTGTCTCTGTGTCTCTCTCTCTGTGTCTCTGTGTACGTGTCTCTGTCTCTGTGTCTTTGAGTCTGTGTCTCTGTCTCTGTGTCTCTGTCTCCGTGTCTCTGTCTCTTTGTCTCTGTCTCCGCGTCTCTGTCTCTGCGTCTCTGTCTCTGTGTCCCTGTCTCTGTGTCTCTGTCTCTGTGCCTCTGTCTCTGTGTCTCTGTCCCTGAGAATCTGCCTCTGTGTTTCTGCCTCTGTGTCTCTGTCCCTGTGTCTCCGTCTCTGTGTCTCTGTCTCTCTCACTTTGTCTCTGTCTCTGTGTATCTGTCTCTGTGTCTCTGTCTCCGTGTCTCTGTCTCCGTGTCTCTGCCTCAGTGTCTCTGTCTCTGTGTCTCTGTCTCTGTGTCTCTGTCTCTGTGTCTCTGTCTCTGTCTCTCTGTCTCTGTGTCTCTGTCTCTGTGTCTCCTTCTCTGTCTCACTGTCTCTGTGTCTCTGTCTCTGTGTCTCCGTCTCTGTGCCTCTGTCTCTGCCTCTGAATCTCTGTCTCTGTGTCTCTGTCCCAGAGCCTCCGTCTCTGTGTCTCTGTCTCTGTGTATCTATCTCTGTGTCTCTGTCTCTGTCTCTGTCTCTGCTTCTCTTTCTCTGTGTCTCTGCCTCTGTGTCTCTGTCTCGGTGTCTCTGTCCCTGTGTCCCCTCCTCTGTGTCTCTGTCACCGTGTCTCCGTCTCTGTGCCTCTGTCTCGGTCTCTGTGTCTCTGTCTCTGTGTCTCTGTCGCTGTGTCTCCGCCTCTGCGTCTCCGTCTCTGTGCCTCTGTCTCTGTCTCTGAGTCTCTGTCTCTGTGTCTCTGTCTATGTGTCCCTGTCTCTGTGTCTCTGTCTCGGTGTCTCTGTCCCTGTGGCTCCTTCTCTGTGTCACTCTCTCTGCGTCCCTGTCTCTGTGTCTCCGTCTCTGTCTCTGTGTATCTGCCTCTGTGTCTCCCTCCCTGTGTCACGGTCCCTGTGTTACCGTCTCTGTGTCTCGGCATCTGTGTCTCTGTCTCTGTGTCTCTGCCTCTGAATCTCTGTCTCTGTGTCTCTGTCCCAGTGTCTCTGTCTCTGTGTCTCTGTCTCTGTGTCTCTGTCTCTGTGTCTCTGTCTCTGTGTCTCTGTCTCTGTGTCTCTGTCTCTGTGTCTCTGTCTCTGTGTCTCTGTCTCTGTGTCTCTGTCTCCGTGTCTCTGTCTCCGTGTATCTGTCTCTGCGTCTCTGTGTCTCTGTCTCTGTCTCTGTGTCCCTGTCTCTGAGTCCCTCTCGCTGTGTCCCAGTCTCTGTGTCTCTGTCTCTGTGTCTCTGTCTCTGTGTCTCTGTCTCTATGTCTCTGTCTCTGTGTCTCTGTCTGTGTGTCTCTGTCTCTGTGTCTCTGTCTCTGTGTCTCTGTCCCTGTGTCTCTGTCTCTGTGTCTCTGTCTCTGTGTCTCTGTCTCTGTGTCTCTGTCTCTGTGTCTCTGTCTCTGTGTCTCTGTCTCTGTGTCTCTGTCTTTGTGTCTATGTCTCTGAGTATCGGTCTCTGTGTCTCTGTCTCTGTCTCTGAATCTTTGTCTCTCAGTCTCTGTCTCTGTGTCTCTGTCTCTGTGTCTCTGTCTCGGTGTCTCTGTCTCTGTGTCTCTGTCTACGTGTCTCTGTCTCTGTGTCTTTGAGTCTGTGTCTCTGTCTCTGTGTCTCTGTCTCTGTGTCTCTGTCTCTGTGTCTCTGTCTCTGTGTCTCTGTCTCTGTGTCTCTGTCTCTGTGTCTCTGTCTCTGTGTCTCTGTCTCTGTGTCTCTGGCTCTGTGTCTCTGTCCCTGTGTCTCTGTCTCTGTGTCTCTGTCTCTGTGTCTCTGTCTCTGTGTCTCTGTCTCTGTGTCTCTGTCTCTGTGTCTCTGTCTCTGTGTCTCTGTCTCTGTGTCTCTGTCTCTGTGTCTCTGTCTCTGTGTCTCTGTCTCTGTGTCTCTGTCTCTGTGTCTCTGTCTCTGTGTCTCTGTCTCTGTGTCTCTGTCTCTGTGTCTCTGTGTCTGTGTCTCTGTCTCTGTGTCTCTGTCTCTGTGTCTCTGTCTCTGTGTCTCTGTCTCTGTGTCTCTGTCTCTGTGTCTCCGTCTCTGTGTCTCCGTCTCTGTGTCTCTGTCTCTGTGTCTCTGTCTCTGTGTCTCTGTCTCTGTGTCTCTGTCTCTGTGTCTCTGTCTCTGTGTCTCTGTCTCTGTGTCTCTGTCTCTGTGTCTCTGTCTCTGTGTCTCTGTCTCTGTGTCTCTGTCTCTGTGTCTCTGTCTCTGTGTCTCTGTCTCTGTGTCTCTGTCTCTGTGTCTCTGTCTCTGTGTCTCTGTCTCTGTGTCTCTGTCTCTGTGTCTCTGTCTCTGTGTCTCTGTCTCTGTGTCTCTGTCTCTGTGTCTCTGTCTCTGTGTCTCTGTCTCTGTGTCTCTGTCTCTGTGTCTCTGTCTCTGTGTCTCTGTCTCTGTGTCTCTGTCTCTGTGTCTCTGTCTCTGTGTCTCTGTCTCTGTGTCTCTGTCTCTGTGTCTCTGTCTCTGTGTCTCTGTCTCTGTGTCTCTGCCTCTGTGTCTCTGTCTCTGTGTCTCTGTCTCTGTGTCTCTGTCTCTGTGTCTCTGTCTCTGTGTCACAGTCTCTGTGTCTCTGCGTCTCTGTCTCTGTGTCTCTGTCTCTGTGTCTCTGTCTCTGTGTCTCTGTCTCTGTGTCTCTGTCTCTGTGTCTCTGTCTCTGTGTCTCTGTCTGTGTGTCTCTGTCTCTGTGTCCCTGTCTCTGCGTCTCTGTCCCTGTGTCGCCGTATCCGTGAATAGGTGTCTGCGTCTCGGTCTATGTGTCTCTGTCTCTGTGCCACTGCCTCTGTGTCTATGCCTCTGTCTCTGTCTCTCTGTCTCCGTGTCTCTGCCTCCGTCTCTCTGTCTCTGTGTCTCTGTCTCTCAGTCTCTGTGTATCTGTCTCTGTGTCTCTGTCTCTGTCTCTGTGTCTCTGCCTCTGTGTCTCTGTACCGATGTCTCTGCCTCCGTGTCTCTGTCTCTTTGTCTCTGTCTCAGCGTCTCTGTCTCTGTGTCTCTGTCTCTGTGTCTCTGTCTCTGTGTCTCTGTCTCTGTGTCTCTGTCTCTGTGTCTCTGTCTCTGTGTCTCTGTCTCTGTGTCTCTGGCTCTGTGTCTCTGTCTCTGTGTCTCTGTCTCTGTGTCTCTGTCTCTGTGTCTCTGTCTCTGTGTCTCTGTCTCTGTGTCTCTGTCTCTGTGTCTCTGTCTCTGTGTCTCTGTCTCTGTGTCTCTGTCTCTGTGTCTCTGTCTCTGTGTCTCTGTCTCTGTGTCTCTGTCTCTGTGTCTCTGTCTCTGTGTCTCTGTCTCTGTGTCTCTGTCTCTGTGTCTCTGTCTCTGTGTCTCTGTCTCTGTGTCTCTGTCTCTGTGTCTCTGTCTCTGTGTCTCTGTCTCTGTGTCTCTGTCTCTGTGTCTCTGTCTCTGTGTCTCTGTCTCTGTGTCTCTGTCTCTGTGTCTCTGTCTCTGTGTCTCTGTCTCTGTGTCTCTGTCTCTGTGTCTCTGTCTCTGTGTCTCTGTCTCTGTGTCTCTGTCTCTGTGTCTCTGTCTCTGTGTCTCTGTCTCTGTGTCTCTGTCTCTGTGTCTCTGTCTCTGTGTCTCTGTCTCTGTGTCTCTGTCTCTGTGTCTCTGTCTCTGTGTCTCTGTCTCTGTGTCTCTGTCTCTGTGTCTCTGTCTCTGTGTCTCTGTCTCTGTGTCTCTGTCTCTGTGTCTCTGTCTCTGTGTCTCTGTCTCTGTGTCTCTGTCTCTGTGTCTCTGTCCCAGAGCCTCCGTCTCTGTGTCTCTGTCTCTGTGTATCTATCTCTGTGTCTCTGTCTCTGTCTCTGTCTCTGCTTCTCTTTCTCTGTGTCTCTGCCTCTGTGTCTCTGTCTCGGTGTCTCTGTCCCTGTGTCCCCTCCTCTGTGTCTCTGTCACCGTGTCTCCGTCTCTGTGCCTCTGTCTCGGTCTCTGTGTCTCTGTCTCTGTGTCTCTGTCGCTGTGTCTCCGCCTCTGCGTCTCCGTCTCTGTGCCTCTGTCTCTGTCTCTGAGTCTCTGTCTCTGTGTCTCTGTCTATGTGTCCCTGTCTCTGTGTCTCTGTCTCGGTGTCTCTGTCCCTGTGGCTCCTTCTCTGTGTCACTCTCTCTGCGTCCCTGTCTCTGTGTCTCCGTCTCTGTCTCTGTGTATCTGCCTCTGTGTCTCCCTCCCTGTGTCACGGTCCCTGTGTTACCGTCTCTGTGTCTCGGCATCTGTGTCTCTGTCTCTGTGTCTCTGCCTCTGAATCTCTGTCTCTGTGTCTCTGTCCCAGTGTCTCTGTCTCTGTGTCTCTGTCTCTGTGTCTCTGTCTCTGTGTCTCTGTCTCTGTGTCTCTGTCTCTGTGTCTCTGTCTCTGTGTCTCTGTCTCTGTGTCTCTGTCTCTGTGTCTCTGTCTCCGTGTCTCTGTCTCCGTGTATCTGTCTCTGCGTCTCTGTGTCTCTGTCTCTGTCTCTGTGTCCCTGTCTCTGAGTCCCTCTCGCTGTGTCCCAGTCTCTGTGTCTCTGTCTCTGTGTCTCTGTCTCTGTGTCTCTGTCTCTATGTCTCTGTCTCTGTGTCTCTGTCTGTGTGTCTCTGTCTCTGTGTCTCTGTCTCTGTGTCTCTGTCCCTGTGTCTCTGTCTCTGTGTCTCTGTCTCTGTGTCTCTGTCTCTGTGTCTCTGTCTCTGTGTCTCTGTCTCTGTGTCTCTGTCTCTGTGTCTCTGTCTTTGTGTCTATGTCTCTGAGTATCGGTCTCTGTGTCTCTGTCTCTGTCTCTGAATCTTTGTCTCTCAGTCTCTGTCTCTGTGTCTCTGTCTCTGTGTCTCTGTCTCGGTGTCTCTGTCTCTGTGTCTCTGTCTACGTGTCTCTGTCTCTGTGTCTTTGAGTCTGTGTCTCTGTCTCTGTGTCTCTGTCTCTGTGTCTCTGTCTCTGTGTCTCTGTCTCTGTGTCTCTGTCTCTGTGTCTCTGTCTCTGTGTCTCTGTCTCTGTGTCTCTGTCTCTGTGTCTCTGGCTCTGTGTCTCTGTCCCTGTGTCTCTGTCTCTGTGTCTCTGTCTCTGTGTCTCTGTCTCTGTGTCTCTGTCTCTGTGTCTCTGTCTCTGTGTCTCTGTCTCTGTGTCTCTGTCTCTGTGTCTCTGTCTCTGTGTCTCTGTCTCTGTGTCTCTGTCTCTGTGTCTCTGTCTCTGTGTCTCTGTCTCTGTGTCTCTGTCTCTGTGTCTCTGTCTCTGTGTCTCTGTGTCTGTGTCTCTGTCTCTGTGTCTCTGTCTCTGTGTCTCTGTCTCTGTGTCTCTGTCTCTGTGTCTCTGTCTCTGTGTCTCCGTCTCTGTGTCTCTGTCTCTGTGTCTCTGTCTCTGTGTCTCTGTCTCTGTGTCTCTGTCTCTGTGTCTCTGTCTCTGTGTCTCTGTCTCTGTGTCTCTGTCTCTGTGTCTCTGTCTCTGTGTCTCTGTCTCTGTGTCTCTGTCTCTGTGTCTCTGTCTCTGTGTCTCTGTCTCTGTGTCTCTGTCTCTGTGTCTCTGTCTCTGTGTCTCTGTCTCTGTGTCTCTGTCTCTGTGTCTCTGTCTCTGTGTCTCTGTCTCTGTGTCTCTGTCTCTGTGTCTCTGTCTCTGTGTCTCTGTCTCTGTGTCTCTGTCTCTGTGTCTCTGTCTCTGTGTCTCTGTCTCTGTGTCTCTGTCTCTGTGTCTCTGTCTCTGTGTCTCTGTCTCTGTGTCTCTGTCTCTGTGTCTCTGTCTCTGTGTCTCTGCCTCTGTGTCTCTGTCTCTGTGTCTCTGTCTCTGTGTCTCTGTCTCTGTGTCTCTGTCTCTGTGTCACAGTCTCTGTGTCTCTGCGTCTCTGTCTCTGTGTCTCTGTCTCTGTGTCTCTGTCTCTGTGTCTCTGTCTCTGTGTCTCTGTCTCTGTGTCTCTGTCTCTGTGTCTCTGTCTGTGTGTCTCTGTCTCTGTGTCCCTGTCTCTGCGTCTCTGTCCCTGTGTCGCCGTATCCGTGAATAGGTGTCTGCGTCTCGGTCTATGTGTCTCTGTCTCTGTGCCACTGCCTCTGTGTCTATGCCTCTGTCTCTGTCTCTCTGTCTCCGTGTCTCTGCCTCCGTCTCTCTGTCTCTGTGTCTCTGTCTCTCAGTCTCTGTGTATCTGTCTCTGTGTCTCTGTCTCTGTCTCTGTGTCTCTGCCTCTGTGTCTCTGTACCGATGTCTCTGCCTCCGTGTCTCTGTCTCTTTGTCTCTGTCTCAGCGTCTCTGTCTCTGTGTCTCTGTCTCTGTGTCTCTGTCTCTGTGTCTCTGTCTCTGTGTCTCTGTCTCTGTGTCTCTGTCTCTGTGTCTCTGTCTCTGTGTCTCTGGCTCTGTGTCTCTGTCTCTGTGTCTCTGTCTCTGTGTCTCTGTCTCTGTGTCTCTGTCTCTGTGTCTCTGTCTCTGTGTCTCTGTCTCTGTGTCTCTGTCTCTGTGTCTCTGTCTCTGTGTCTCTGTCTCTGTGTCTCTGTCTCTGTGTCTCTGTCTCTGTGTCTCTGTCTCTGTGTCTCTGTCTCTGTGTCTCTGTCTCTGTGTCTCTGTCTCTGTGTCTCTGTCTCTGTGTCTCTGTCTCTGTGTCTCTGTCTCTGTGTCTCTGTCTCTGTGTCTCTGTCTCTGTGTCTCTGTCTCTGTGTCTCTGTCTCTGTGTCTCTGTCTCTGTGTCTCTGTCTCTGTGTCTCTGTCTCTGTGTCTCTGTCTCTGTGTCTCTGTCTCTGTGTCTCTGTCTCTGTGTCTCTGTCTCTGTGTCTCTGTCTCTGTGTCTCTGTCTCTGTGTCTCTGTCTCTGTGTCTCTGTCTCTGTGTCTCTGTCTCTGTGTCTCTGTCTCTGTGTCTCTGTCTCTGTGTCTCTGTCTCTGTGTCTCTGTCTCTGTGTCTCTGTCTCTGTGTCTCTGTCTCTGTGTCTCTGTCTCTGTGTCTCTGTCTCTGTGTCTCTGTCTCTGTGTCTCTGTCTCTGTGTCTCTGTCTCTGTGTCTCTGTCTCTGTGTCTCTGTCTCTGTGTCTCTGTCTCTGTGTCTCTGTCTCTGTGTCTCTGTCTCTGTGTCTCTGTCTCTGTGTCTCTGTCTCTGTGTCTCTGTCTCTGTGTCTCTGTCTCTGTGTCTCTGTCTCTGTGTCTCTGTCTCTGTGTCTCTGTCTCTGTGTCTCTGTCTCTGTGTCTCTGTCTCTGTGTCTCTGTCTCTGTGTCTTTGAGTCTGTGTCTCTGTCTCTGTGTCTCTGTCTCTGTGTCTCCGTCTCTGTGTCTCTGTCTCGGTGTCTCTGTCTCTGTGTCACTGTCTCTGTGTCTCTGCGTCTCTGTCTCTGTGTCTCTGTCTCTGTGTCTCTGTCTCTGTGTCTCTGTCTCTGTGTCTCTGTCTCTGTGTCTCTGTCTCTGTGTCTCTGTCTCTGTGTCCCTGTCTCTGCGTCTCTGTCCCTGTGTCGCCGTATCCGTGAATAGGTGTCTGCGTCTCGGTCTATGTGTCTCTGTCTCTGTGCCTCTGCCTCTGTGTCTATGCCTCTGTGTCTCTGTCTCTGTGTCTCTGTCTCTGTGTCTCTGTCTCTGTGACTCTGTCTCTGTGTCTCTGTCTCTGTGTCTCTGTCTCTGTGTCTCTGTCTCTGTGTCTCTGTCTCTGTGTCTCTGTCTCTGTGTCTCTGTCTCTGTGTCTCTGGCTCTGTGTCTCTGTCTCTGTTTCTCTTTCTCAGTGCCTCTGTCTCTGTGTCTCTATACCTGTGTCTCTATCTCTGTGTATCCGTCTCTGTGTTTCTCTCTCTGTGTCTCTGTCTCTGTGTCTCTGTCTCTGTGTCTCTGTCTCTGTGTCTCTGTCTCTGTGTCTCTGTCTCTGTGTCTCTGTCTCCGTGTCTCTGCCTCAGTGTCTCTGTCTCTGTGTCTCCGTTTCTGTGTATCTGTCTCTGTGACTCCGTCTCTCTCTCTGTCCCTGTTTCTCTTTCTCTGTGTCTCTATACCTGTGTCTCCTTCTCTGTGTTTCTCTCTCTGTGTCTCTGTCTCTGTGTCTCTGTCTCTGTGTCTCTGTCTCTGTGTCTCTGTCTCTGTGTCTCTGTCTCTGTGTCTCTGTCTCTGTCTCTCTGTCTCTGTGTCTCTGTCTCTGTGTATCCTTCTCTGTCTCACTGTCTCTGTGTCTCTGTCTCTGTGTCTCCGTCTCTGTGCCTCTGTCTCTGCCTCTGAATCTCTATCTCTGTGTCTCTGTCCCAGAGCCTCCGTCTCTGTGTCTCTGTCTCTGTGTATCTATCTCTGTGTCTCTGTCTCTGTCTCTGTCTCTGCTTCTCTTTCTCTGTGTCTCTGCCTCTGTGTCTCTGTCTCGGTGTCTCTGTCCCTGTGTCCCCTCCTCTGTGTCTCTGTCTCCGTGTCTCGGTCTCTGTGTCTCTGTCTCTGTGTCTCTGTCACTGTGTCTCTGTCTCTGTGTCTCTGTCTCTGTGTCTATGTCTCTGTGTCTCTGCCTCTGTGTCTCTGTCTCTGTGTCTCTGTCTCTGTGTCTCTGACTCTGTGTCTCTGACTCTGTGTCTCTGTCTCTGTGTCTCTGTCTCTGTGTCTCTGTCTCTGTGTCTCTGTCTCTGTGTCTCTGTCTCTGTGTCTCTGTCTCTGTGTCTCTGTCTTTGTGTCTCTGTCTCTGTGTCTCTGTCTCTGTGTCTCTGTCTCTGTGTCTCTGTCTCGGTGTCTCTGTCCCTGTGGCTCCTTCTCTGTGTCACTCTCTCTGCGTCCCTGTCTCTGTGTCTCTGTCTCTGTCTCTGTGTATCTGCCTCTGTGTCTCCCTCCCTGTGACACGGTCCCTGTGTTACCGTCTCTGTGTCTCGGCCTCTGTGTCTCTGTCTCTGTGTCTCTGTCTCTGTGTCTCTGTCTCTGTGTCTATGTCTCTGTGTCTATGTCTCTGTGTCTCTGTCTCTGTGTCTCTGTCTCTGTGTCTCTGTCTCTGTGTCTCTGTCTCTGTGTCTCTGTCTCTGTGTCTCTGTCTCTGTGTCTCTGTCTCTGTGTCTCTGTCTCTGTGTCTCTGTCTCTGTGTCTCTGTCTCTGCGTCTCTGTCTCTGTGTCTCTGTCTCTGTCTCTGTCTCTGTGTCTCTGTCTCTGTGTCTCTGTCTCTGTGTCTCTGTCTCTGTGTCTCTGTCTCAGTGTCTCTGTCTCTGTGTCTCTGTCTCTGTGTCTCTGTCTCTGTGTCTCTGTCTCTGTGTCTCTGTCTCTGTGTCTCTGTCTCTGTGTCTCTATCTCTGTGTCTCTGTCTCTGTGTCTCTGTCTCTGTGTCTCTGTCTCTGTGTCTCTGTCTCTGTGTCTCTGTCTCTGTGTATCTGTCTCTGCGTCTCTGTGTCTCTGTCTCTGAGTCCCTCTCGCTGTGTCCCAGTCTCTGTGTCTCTGTCTCTGTGTCTCTGTCTCTGTGTCTCTGTCTCTGTGTCTCTGTCTCTATGTCTCTGTCTCTGTGTCTCTGTCTCTGTGTCTCTGTCTCTGTGTCTCTGTCTCTGTGTCTCTGTCTTTGTGTCTCTGTCTCTGTGTCTATGTCTCTGAGTATCTGTCTCTGTGTCTCTGTCTCTGTCTCTGTCTCTGAATCTCTGTCTCTCAGTCTCTGTCTCTGTGTCTCTGTCTCTGTGTCTCTCTCTCTGTGTCTCTGTCTACGTGTCTCTGTCTCTGTGTCTTTGAGTCTGTGTCTCTGTCTCTGTGTCTCTGTCTCCGTGTCTCTGTCTCTCTGTCTCTGTCTCTGCGTCTCTGTCTCTGCGTCTCTGTCTCTGTGTCCCTGTCTCTGTGTCTCTGTCTCTGTGCCTCTGGCTCTGTGTCTCTGTCCCTGAGAATCTGCCTCTGTGTTTCTGCCTCTGTGTCTCTGTCCCTGTGTCTCCGTCTCTGTGTCTCTGTCTCTCTCACTTTGTCTCTGTCTCTGTGTATCTGTTTCTGTGTCTCTGTCTCCGTGTCTCTGTCTCCGTGTCTCTGAATCAGTGTCTCTGTCTCTGTGTCTCCGTTTCTGTGTATCTGTCTCTGTGACTCCGTCTCTCTCTCTGTCCCTGTTTCTCTTTCTCTGTGTTTCTATACCTGTGTCTCCTTCTCTGTGTTTCTCTCTCTGTGTCTCTGTCTCTGTTTCTCTTTCTCAGTGCCTCTGTCTCTGTGTCTCTATACCTGTGTCTCTGTCTCTGTGTATCCGTCTCTGTGTTTCTCTCTCTGTGTCTCTGTCTCTGTGTCTCTGTCTCTGTGTCTCTGTCTCTGTGTCTCTGTCTCTGTGTCTCTGTCTCTGTGTCTCTGTCTCTGTGTCTCTGCCTCTGTGTCTCTGTCTCTGTGTATCTGTCTCTGCGTCTCTGTGTCTCTGTCTCTGAGTCCCTCTCGCTGTGTCTCTGTCTCTGTGCCTCTGCCTCTGTGTCTATGCCTCTGTCTCTGTCTCTCTGTCTCTGTGTCTCTGCCTCCGTCTCTCTGTCTCTGTGTCTCTGTCTCTCTGTGTCTGTCTCTGTGTCTCTGTCTCTGTGTCTCTGTCTCTGTGTCTCTGTCTCTGTGTCTCTGTCTCTGTGTCTCTGTCTCTGTGTCACTGTCTCTGTGTCTCTGCGTCTCTGTCTCTGTGTCTCTGTCTCTGTGTCTCTGTCTCTGTGTCTCTGTCTCTGTGTCTCTGTCTCTGTGTCTCTGTCTCTGTGTCTCTGTCTCTGTGTCCCTGTCTCTGCGTCTCTGTCCCTGTGTCGCCGTATCCGTGAATAGGTGTCTGCGTCTCGGTCTATGTGTCTCTGTCTCTGTGCCTCTGCCTCTGTGTCTATGCCTCCGTCTCTGTCTCTCTGTCTCTGTGTCTCTGCCTCCGTCTCTCTGTCTCTGTGTCTCTGTCTCTCAGTCTCTGTGTATCTGTCTCTGTGTCTCTGTCTCTGTCTCTGTGTCTCTGCCTCTGTGTCTCTGTACCGATGTCTCTGCCTCCGTGTCTCTGTCTCTTTGTCTCTGTCTCAGCGTCTCTGTCTCTGTGTCTCTGTCTCTGTGTCTCTGTCTCTGTGTCTCTGTCTCTGTGTCTCTGTCTCTGTGTCTCTGTCTTTGTGTCTCTGTCTCTGTGTCTCTGTCTCTGTGTCTCTGTCTCTGTGTCTCTGTCTCTGTGTCTCTGTCTCTGTGTCTCTGTCTCTGTGTCTCTGTCTCTGTGTCTCTGTCTCTGTGTCTCTGTCTCTGTGTCTCTGTCTCTGTGTCTCTGTCTCTGTGTCTCTGTCTCTGTGTCTCTGTCTCTGTCTCTGTCTCTGTGTCTCTGTCTCTGTGTCTCTGTCTCTGTGTCTCTGTCTCTGTGTCTCTGTCTCAGTGTCTCTGTCTCTGTGTCTCTGCCTCTGTGTCTCTGTCTCTCAGTCTCTGTCTCTGTGTCCCTGTCTCTGTGTCTCTGTCTCTGTGTCTCTGTCTACGTGTCTCTGTCTCTGTGTCTTTGAGTCTGTGTCTCTGTCTCTGTGTCTCTGTCTCTGTGTCTCTGTCTCTGTGTCTCTGTCTCTGTGTCTCTGTCTCTGTGTCTCTGTCTCTGTGTCTCTGTCTCTGTGTCTCTGTCTCTGTGTCTCTGCCTCTGTGTCTCTGTCTCTGTGTTTCTGTCTCTGTGTCTCTGTCTCTGTGTCTCTGTCTCTGTGTCTCTGTCTCTGTGTCTCTGTCTCTGTGTCTCTGTCTCTGTGTCTCTGTCTCTGTCTCTCTGTCTCTGTGTCTCTGTCTCTGTGTCTCCTTCTCTGTCTCACTGTCTCTGTGTCTCTGTCTCTGTGTCTCTGTCTCTGTGTCTCTGTCTCTGTGTCTCCGTCTCTGTGTCTCTGTCTCTGTGTCTCTGTCTCTGTGTCTCTGTCTCTGTGTCTCTGTCTCTGTGTCTCTGTCTCTGTGTCTCTGTCTCTGTGTCTTTGAGTCTGTGTCTCTGTCTCTGTGTCTCTGTCTCTGTGTCTCTGTCTCTGTGTCTCTGTCTCTGTGCCTCTGTCTCTGTGTCTCTGTCTCTGTGTCTCTGTCGCTGTGTCTCTGTCTCTGTGTCTCTGTCTCTGTGTCTCTGTCTCTGTGTCGCTGTCTCTGTGTCTCTGTCCCTGTGGCTCCGTCTCTGTGTATCTGTCTCTGTCTCTGTGTGTGTGTCTCTGTGTCTGTCCCTGTGTGTATGACTCAGTCTGTGAGTCTCTGTCTCTGCGTCTCTGTCTCTGTGTGTGTGTCTCTGTGTCTGTCCCTGTGTGTATGACTCAGTCTCTGAGTCTCTGTCTCTGTGTCTCTGTCTCTGTGTCTCTGTCTCTGTGTCTCTGTCTTTGTGTCTCTGTCTCTGTGTCTCTGTCTCTGTGTCTCTATACCTGTGTCTCCTTCTCTGTGTTTCTCTCTCTGTGTCTCTGTCTCTGTTTCTCTTTCTCAGTGCCTCTGTCTCTGTGTCTCTATACCTCTGTCTCTGTCTCTGTGTATCCGTCTCTGTGTTTCTCTCTCTGTGTCTCTGTCTCTGTGTCTCTGTCTCTGTGTCTCTGTCTCTGTGTCTCTGTCTCTGTGTCTCTGTCTTTGTGTCTCTGTCTCTGTGTCTATGTCTCTGAGTATCTGTCTCTGTGTCTCTGTCGCTGTATCTCCGTCTCTGTGTTCCTCTCTCTGTGTCTCTGTCTCTGTGTCTCTGTCTCTGTGGCTCTGTCTCGGTGTCTCTGTCTCTGTGTCTCTGTCTCTGTGTCTGTGTCTCTGTGTCTCTGTCTCTGTGCCTCTCTCTCTGTGTCTCTGTCTCTGTGTCTCTGTCTCTGTGTCTCTGTCTCTGTGTCTCTGTCTCTGTGTCTCTGTCTCTGTGTCTCTGTCTCTGTGTCTCTGTCTCTGTGTCTCTGTCTCTGTGGCTCTGTCTCTGTGTCTCTGTCTCTGTGTCTCTGTCTCTGTGTCTCTGTCTCTGTGTCTCTGTCTCTGTGTCTCTGTCTGTGTGTCTCTGTCTCTGTGTCTCTGTCTCTGTGTATCTGCCTCTGTGTCTCTGTCTCTGCGTCTCTGTATCCGTGTCTCTGTCTTGGTGTCTCTGTCTCTGTGTCACTGTCTCTGTGTCTCTGCGTCTCTGTCTCTTTGTCTCTTTCTCTGTGTCTCTGTCTCTGTGTCTATGTCTCTGTGTCTCTGTCCCTGAGAATCTGTCTCTGTGTTTCTGCCTCTGTGTCTCTGTCCCTGTGTCTCCGTCTCTGTGTCTCTGTCTCTCTCACTTTGTCTCTGTCTCTGTGTCACTGTCTATGTGTCTCTGTCTCTGTGTCTGTGTCACCGTGTCCCTGTCTCCGTCCCCATGTCTCTATCTCTGTGTCTCTGTCTCTGTGAATCTGTCTCTGTGTTTCTGTCTCTGTGTCTCTGGCCCTGTGTCTCCGTCTCTGTATCCCTGTCCCTCTGACTCTGTCTCTGTGTCACTGTGTCTGAATATCTGTCTCTGTGTCTCTGTCTCTGTGTCTCTGTCTCTGTCTCTGTCTCTGTCTCTGTCTCTGTCTCTGTCTCTGTGTCTATGTCTCTGTTTTTCTATCCCTGTGTCACGGTCTCTGTGTCTCTGTCTCTGCGTCTCTGTGTCTCTGTCTCTGTATCTCGGTCTCTGTGTCTCTGTCACTGTGTCTCTATCTCTGTGTCTCTGTCCCTGGGTCTCGGTCTCTGTGTCCCTGTCTCTGTGTCTCTGTCCCTGTGTCTCCGTCTCTGTGTATCTGTCTCCCTCTCTCTGTGTCTCCGTCTCTGTGTATCTGTCTCTCCCTCTCTGTGTCACTGTGTCTGAATATCTGTCTCTGTGTCTCTGTATCTGTGTCTCTGTCTCTGTGTCTCTGTCTCTGTCTCTGTCTCTGTCTCTGTCTCTGTCTCTGTCTCTGTCTCTGTGTCTATGTCTCTGTTTCTCTCTCCCTGTGTCACGGTCTCTGTGTCTCTGTCTCTGCGTCTCTGTGTCTCTGTCTCTGTATCTCTGTCTCTGTATCTCTGTCTCTGTGTCTCTGTCTCTGTGTCTCTGTCTCTATGTCCATGACTCTGTGTCTCTATCTCTGTGTCTCTGTCTCTGTGCCTCTGTCTCTGTGTCTCTGTCTCTAAGAATCTGTCTATGTGTTTCTGTCTCCGTGTCTCTGTCCCTATGTCTCCGTCTCTGTGTCTTTGTCTCTCTCACTTCGTCTCTGTCTCTGTGTATCTGTCTCTGTGTCTCTGTCTCCGTGTCTCTGTCTCCGTGTCTCTGTCTTGGTGTCTCTGTCTCTGTGTCTCTGTCTCTGTGTATCTGTCTCTGTGTCTCTGTCTCTGTCTCTGTCTCTGTGTCTCTGTCTCTGAGTCTCGCTCTCTGTGTCCCTGTACCTCTGTCTCTGTCTCTGTGTCTCTGTTTCTGTGTATCTGTCTCTGTTACTCTGTCTCTGTGTCTCTCTCTCCGCGTCTCTGTCTCGGTGTCTCTGTCTCTGTGTCTCTGTCTCCGTGTCTCCGCCTCTGCGCCTCTGTCTCTGTGTCTCCCTCCCTGTGTCACGGTCTCTTTGTCTCCGTCCCTGTGTCTCCGTCTCTGTGTCTCTGTCTCCGACCCTGTGTGTCTGTCTCTGTGTCTATGTCTCCGTGTATCCGTCCTGGTGTCTCTGTCTCTGTCTCTGTGCCTCTGTCTCTGTCTATCTGTCTCTGTGTCTCTGTCTCCGTGTCTCTGCCTCAGTGTCTCTGTCTCTGTGTCACTGTCTCTGTGTCTCTGTGTCCCTGTCTCTTTGTCTCTTTCTCTGTGTCTCTGTCTCTGTGTCCATGTCTCTGTGTCTCTGTCTCTGTGTTTCTCTCTTTATGTATCTGTCTCTGTGTATCTGTCTCTGTGAATCTGTCTCTGTGTTTCAGTCTCTGTGTCTCTGTCTCTATCTCTGCCTCTGTGTCTCTGTCTCTGTGTCTCTGTCTCCGTATCTCTGTCTCGGTGTCTCTGTCTCTGTGTCTCTGTCTCTGTGTCTCCGTCTCTGCGCCTCTGTCTCCGACCCTGTGTGTCTGTCTCTGTGTCTATGTCTCCGTGTCTCCGTCCCTGTGTCTCTGTCTCTGTCTTTGTGCCTCTGTCTCTGTCTATCTGTCTCTGTGTCTCTGTCTCCGTGTCTCTGCCTCAGTGTCTCTGTCTCTTTTTTCTCTGTCTCTGTGTCTCTGTCTCTGTCTCTATGTCTCTGTCTCTGTCTCTGTTTCTCTTTCTCTGTGTCTCTGTCTCTGTGTCTCTGTCCCTGTATCTCCGTCTCTGTGTTTCTCTCTCTGTGTCTCTGTCTCTGTGTCCCTGTCTCTGTGTCTCAGTCGCTGTGTATCTGCCTCTGTGTCTCTGTCTCTGCGTCTCTGTTTCCGTGTCTCTGTCTCGGTGTCTCTGTCTCTGTGTCCCTGTCTCTGCGCCTCTGCCCCTCTGTCTCCGTCTCTGTGCCTCTGTCTCTGTCTCTGTCTCTGTGCCTCTGTCTCTGTGTCTCTGTCCCTGAGAATCTGTCTCTGTGTTTCTGCCTCTGTGTCTCTGTCCCTGTGTCTCCGTCTCTGTGTCTCTGTCTCTCTCACTTTGTCTCTGTCTCTGTGTATCTGTCTCTGTGTCTCTGTCTCCGTGTCTCTGTCTCCGTGTCTCTGCCTCAGTGTCTCTGTCTCTGTGTCTCCGTTTCTGTGTATCTGTCTCTGTGACTCCGTCTCTGTGTCTCTGTCTCTGTGTCTCTGTCTCTGTGTCTCTGCCTCTGTGTCTCTGTCTCTGTGTCTCTGTCTCTGTGTCTCTGTCTCTGTGTCTCTGTCTCTGTGTCTCTGTCTCGGTGTCTCTGTCCCTGTGTACCCTCCTCTGTGTCTCTGTCTCCGTGTCTCCGTCTCTGTGCCTCTGTCTCGGTCTCTGTGTCTCTGTCGCTGTGTCTCCGCCTCTGCGTCTCCGTCTCTGTGCCTCTGTCTCTGTCTCTGAGTCTCTGTCTCTGTGTCTCTGTCTCTGTGTCTCTGCCTCTGTGTCTCTGTCTCTGTGTCTCTGTCTCTCTGTCTCTGTCTCTGTGTCTCTGTCTCTGTGTCTCTGTCTTTGTGTCTCTGTCTCTGTGTCTATGTCTCTGTGTATCTGTCTCTGTGTCTCTGTCTCTGTCTCTTAATCTCTGTCTCTCAGTCTCTGTCTCTGTGTCTCTGTCTCTGTGTCTCTGTCTCTGTGTCTCTGTCTCTGTGTCTCTGTCTCTGTGTCTCTGTCTCTGTGTCTCTGTCTCTGTGTCTCTGTCTCTGTGTCTCTGTCTCTGTGTCTCTGTCTCTGTGTCTCTGTCTCTGTGTCTCTGTCTCTGTGTCTCTGTCTCTGTGTCTCTGTCTCTGTGTCTCTGTCTCTGTGTATCTGTCTCTGTGTCTCTGTCTCTGTGTCTCTGTCTCTGTGTCTCTGTCTCTGTGTCTCTGTCTCTGTGTCTCTGCCTCTGTGTCTCTGTCTCTGTGTCTCTGTCTCTGTGCCTCTGTCTCTGTGTCTCTGTCTCTGTGTCTCTGTCTCTGTGTCTCTGTCGCTGTGTCTCTGTCTCTGTGTCTCTGTCTCTGTGTCTCTGTCTCTGTGTCGCTGTCTCTGTGTCTCTGTCCCTGTGGCTCCGTCTCTGTGTATCTGTCTCTGTCTCTGTGTGTGTGTCTCTGTGTCTGTCCCTGTGTGTATGACTCAGTCTCTGAGTCTCTGTCTCTGTGTCTCTGTCTCTGTCTCTGTCTCTGTGTCTCTGTCTCTGTGTCTCTGTCTATGTGTCTATGTCTCTGTGTCTCTGTCTCTGTGTATCTGTCTCTGTGTCTCTGTCTCTGTGTCTCTGTCTCTGTGTCTCTGTCTCTGTGTCTCTGTCTCTGTGTCTCTGCCTCTGTGTCTCTGTCTCTGTGTCTCTGTCTCTGTGCCTCTGTCTCTGTGTCTCTGTCTCTGTGTCTCTGTCTCTGTGTCTCTGTCGCTGTGTCTCTGTCTCTGTGTCTCTGTCTCTGTGTCTCTGTCTCTGCGTCGCTGTCTCTGTGTCTCTGTCCCTGTGGCTCCGTCTCTGTGTATCTGTCTCTGTCTCTGTGTGTGTGTCTCTGTGTCTGTCCCTGTGTGTATGACTCAGTCTCTGAGTCTCTGTCTCTGTGTCTCTGTCTCTGTCTCTGTCTCTGTGTCTCTGTCTCTGTGTCTCTGTCTATGTGTCTATGTCTCTGTGTCTCTGTCTCTGTTTCTCGGTCTCTGTGTCTCTCTCCCTGTGTCACGGTCTCTGTGTCTCGGTCTCTGTGACTCCGCCTCTGCGTCTCTTTCTCTGTGTCTGTGTCTCCGTCTCTGTGTCTCTGTCTCTCTGTCTCAGTGTCCCTGTCTCTGTGTCTCTGTCTCTGTGTCTCTGTCTCTGTGTCTCTGTCTCTGTGTCTCTGTCTCTGTGTCTCTGTCTCTGTGTCTCTGTCTCTGTGTCTCTGTCTCTGCGTCTCTGTCTCTGTGTCTCTGTCTCTGTGTCTCTGTCTCTGTGTCTCTGTCTCTGTGTCTCTGTCTCTGTGTCTCTGTCTCTGTGTCTCTGTCTCTGTGTCTCTGTCTCTGTGTCTCTGTCTCTGTGTCTCTGTCTCGGTGTCTCTGTCCCTGCGGCTCCCTCTCTGTGTCGCTCTCTCTGCGTCCCTGTCTCTGTGTCTCTGTCTCTGTCTCTGTGTATCTGCCTCTGTGTCTCCCTCCCTGTGTCACGGTCCCTGTGTTACCGTCTCTGTGTCTCTGTCTCTGTGTCTCTGTCTCTGTGTCTCTGTATCTGTGTCTCTGTCTCTGTGTCTCTGTCTCTGTGTCTCTGTCTCTGTGTCTCTGTCTCTGTGTCTCTGTCTCTGTGTGTCTGTCTCTGTGTCTCTGTCTCTGTGTCTATGTCTCTGAGTATCTGTCTCTGTGTCTCTGTCTCTGTCTCTGAATCTCTGTCTCTGTGTCTCTGTCTCTGTGTCTCTGTCCCTGTGTCTCTGTCTACGTGTCTCTGTCTCTGTGTCTTTGAGTCTGTGTCTCTGTCTCTGTGTCTCTGTCTCTGTGTCTCTGTCTCTGTGTCTCTGTCTATGTGTCTCTGTCTCTGTGCCTCTGCCTCTGTGTCTATGCCTCTGTCTCTGTCTCTCTGTCTCTGTGTCTCTGCCTCCGTCTCTCTGTCTCTGTGTCTCTGTCTCTCAGTCTCTGTGTATCTGTCTCTGTGTCTCTGTCTCTGTCTCTGTGTCTCTGCCTCTGTGTCTCTGTACCGATGTCTCTGCCTCCGTGTCTCTGTCTCTGTGTCTCTGTCTCTGTGTCTCTGTCTCTGTGTCTCTGTCTCTGTGTCTCTGTCTCTGTGTCTCTGTCTCTGTGTCTCTGTCTCTGTGTCTCTGTCTCTGTGTCTCTGTCTCTGTGTCTCTGTCTCTGTGTCTCTGTCTCTGTGTCTCTGTCTCTGTGTCTCTGTCTCTGTGTCTCTGTCTCTGTGTCTCTGTCTCTGTGTCTCTGTCTCTGTGTCTCTGTCTCTGTGTCTTTGAGTCTGTGTCTCTGTCTCTGTGTCTCTGTCTCTGTGTCTCTGTCTCGGTGTCTCTGTCTCTGTGTCACTGTCTCTGTGTCTCTGCGTCTCTGTCTCTGTGTCTCTGTCTCTGTGTCTCTGTCTCTGTGTCTCTGTCTCTGTGTCTCTGTCTCTGTGTCCCTGTCTCTGCGTCTCGGTCCCTGTGTCGCTGTATCCGTGAATAGGTGTCTGCGTCTCGGTCTATGTGCCTCTGTCTCTGTGCCTCTGCCTCTGTGTCTATGCCTCTGTCTCTGTCTCTCTGTCTCTGTGCCTCTGTCTCTGTCTCTGTGTCTCTGCCTCTGTGTCTCTGTACCGATGTCTCTGCCTCCGTGTCTCTGTCTCTTTGTCTCTGTCTCTGCGTCTCTGTCTCTGCGTCTCTGTCTCTGTGTCCCTGTCTCTGTGTCTCTGTCTCTGTGCCTCTGTCTCTGTGTCTCTGTCCCTGAGAATCTGTCTCTGTGTTTCTGCCTCTGTGTCTCTGTCCCTGTGTCTCCGTCTCTGTGTCTCTGTCTCTCTCACTTTGCCTCTGTCTCTGTGTATCTGTCTCTGTGTCTCTGTCTCCGTGTCTCTGTCTCCGTGTCTCTGCCTCAGTGTCTCTGTCTCTGTGTCTCCGTTTCTGTGTATCTGTCTCTGTGACTCCGTCTCTCTCTCTCTGTCCCTGTTTCTCTTTCTCTGTGTCTCTATACCTGTGTCTCCTTCTCTGTGTTCCTCTCTCTGTGTCTCTGTCTCTGTTTCTCTTTCTCAGTGCCTCTGTCTCTGTGTCTCTATACCTGTGTCTCTGTCTCTGTGTATCCGTCTCTGTGTTTCTCTCTCTGCGTCTCTGTCTCTGTGTCTCTGTCTCTGTGTCTCTGTCTCTGTGTCTCTGTCTCTGTGTCTCTGTCTCTGTGTCTCTGTTTCTGTGTCTCTGTCTCTGTGTCTCTGCCTCTGTGTGTCTGTCTCTGTGTTTCTGTCTCTGTGTCTCTGTCTCTGTGTCTCTGTCTCTGTGTCTCTGTCTCTGTGTCTCTGTCTCTGTGTCTCTGTCTATGTGTCTCTGCCTCTGTGTCTCTGTCTCTGTGTCTCTGTCTCTGTCTCTTTGTCTCTGTGTCTCTGTCTCTGTGTCTCCTTCTCTGTCTCACTGTCTCTGTGTCTCTGTCTCTGTGTCTCCGTCTCTGTGCCTCTGTCCTGCCTCTGAATCTCTGTCTCTGTGTCTCTGTCCCAGAGCCTCCGTCTCTGTGTCTCTGTCTCTGTGTATCTATCTCTGTGTCTCTGTCTCTGTCTCTGTCTCTGCTTCTCTTTCTCTGTGTCTCTAACTCTGTGTCTCTGTCTCGGTGTCTCTGTCCCTGTGTCCCCTCCTCTGTGCCTCTGTCTCCGTGCCTCCGTCTCTGTGCCTCTGTCTTGGTCTCTGGGTCTCTGTCTCTGTGTCTCTGTCTCTGTGTCTCTGTCTCTGTGTCTCTGTCGCTCTGTCTCTGTCTCTGTGTCTCTGTCTCTGTGTCTCTGTCTCTGTGTCTCTGTCTCTGTGTCTCTGTCTCTGTGTCTCTGTCTCTGTGTCTCTGTCTCTGTGTCTCTGTCTCTGTGTCTCTGTCTCTGTGTCTCTGTCTCTGTGTCTCTGTCTCTGTGTCTCTGTCTCTGTGTCTCTGTCTCTGTGTCTCTGTCTCTGTGTCTCTGTCTCTGTGTCTCTGTCTCTGTGTCTCTGTCTCTGTGTCTCTGTCTCTGTGTCTCTGTCTCTGTGTCTCTGTCTCTGTGTCTCTGTCTCTGTGTATCCCTCTCTGTGTTTCTCTCTCTGTGTCTCTGTCTCTGTGTCTCTGTCTCTGTGTCTCTGTCTCTGTGTCTCTGTCTCTGTGTTTCTGTCTCTGTGTCTCTGTCTCTGTTTCTCTGTCTCTGTCTCTCTGTCTCTGTGTCTCTGTCTCTGTGTCTCTGTCTCTGTGTCTCTGTCTCTGTGTCTCCTTCTCTGTCTCACTGTCTCTGTGTCTCTGTCTCTGTGTCTCCGTCTCTGTGCCTCTGTCTCTGCCTCTGTCTCTGCCTCTGAATCTCTGTCTCTGTGTCTCTGTCCCAGTGTCTCTGTCTCTGTGTTTCTGTCTCTGTGTCTCTGTCTCTGTGTCTCTGTCTCTGTGTCTCTGTCTCTGTGTCTCTGTCTCTGTGTCTCTGTCTCTGTGTCTCTGTCTCTGCGTCTCTGTCTCTGTGTCTCTGTCTCTGTGTCTGTGTCTCTGTCTCTCTGTCTCTGTGTCTCTGTCTCGGTGTCTCCTTCTCTGTCTCACTGTCTCTGTGTCTCTGTCTCTGTGTCTCCGTCTCTGTGCCTCTGTCTCTGCCTCTGAATCTCTGTCTCTGTGTCTCTGTCCCAGAGCCTCCGTCTCTGTGTCTCTGTCTCTGTGTATCTATCTCTGTGTCTCCGTCTCTGTCTCTGTCTCTGCTTCTCTTTCTCTGTGTCTCTGCCTCTGTGTCTCTGTCTCGGTGTCTCTGTCCCTGTGTCCCCTCCTCTGTGTCTCTGTCTCCGTGTCTCCGTCTCTGTGCCTCTGTCTCTGTGTCTCTGTCTCTGTGTCTCTGTCTCTGTGTCTCTGTCTCTGTGTCTCTGTCTCTGTGTCTCTGTCTCTGTGTCTCTGTCTCTGTGTCTCTGTCTCTGTGTCTCTGTCTCTGTGTCTCTGTCTCTGTGTCTCTGTCTCTGTGTCTCTGTCTCTGTGTCTCTGTCTCTGTGTCTCTGTCTCTGTGTCTCTGTCTCTGTGTCTCTGTCTCTGTGTCTCTGTCTCTGTGTCTCTGTCTCTGTGTCTCTGTCTCTGTGTCTCTGTCTCTGTGTCTCTGTCTCTGTGTCTCTGTCTCTGTGTCTCTGTCTCTGTGTCTCTGTCTCTGTGTCTCTGTCTCTGTGTCTCTGTCTCTGTGTCTCTGTCTCTGTGTCTCTGTCTCTGTGTCTCTGTCTCTGTGTCTCTGTCTCTGTGTCTCTGTCTCTGTGTCTCTGTCTCTGTGTCTCTGTCTCTGTGTCTCTGTCTCTGTGTCTCTGTCTCTGTGTCTCTGTCTCTGTGTCTCTGTCTCTGTGTCTCTGTCTCTGTGTCTCTGTCTCTGTGTCTCTGTCTCTGTGTCTCTGTCTCTGTGTCTCTGTCTCTGTGTCTCTGTCTCTGTGTCTCTGTCTCTGTGTCTCTGTCTCTGTGTCTCTGTCTCTGTGTCTCTGTCTCTGTGTCTCTGTCTCTGTGTCTCTGTCTCTGTGTCTCTGTCTCTGTGTCTCTGTCTCTGTGTCTCTGTCTCTGTGTCTCTGTCTCTGTGTCTCTGTCTCTGTGTCTCTGTCTCTGTGTCTCTGTCTCTGTGTCTCTGTCTCTGTGTCTCTGTCTCTGTGTCTCTGTCTCTGTGTCTCTGTCTCTGTGTCTCTGTCTCTGTGTCTCTGTCTCTGTGTCTCTGTCTCTGTGACTCTGTCTCTGTGTCTTTGAGTCTGTGTCTCTGTCTCTGTGTCTCTGTCTCTGTGTCTCTGTCTCTGTGCCTCTGTCTCTGTGTCTCTGTCTCTGTGTCTCTGTCGCTGTGTCTCTGTCTCTGTGTCTCTGTCTCTGTGTCTCTGTCTCTGTGTCGCTGTCTCTGTGTCTCTGTCCCTGTGGCTCCGTCTCTGTGTATCTGTCTCTGTCTCTGTGTGTGTGTCTCTGTGTCTGTCCCTGTGTGTATGACTCAGTCTCTGAGTCTCTGTCTCTGTGTCTCTGTCTCTGTCTCTGTCTCTGTCTCTGTCTCTGTGTCTCTGTCTCTGTGTCTCTGTCTATGTGTCTATGTCTCTGTGTCTCTGTCTCTGTTTCTCGGTCTCTGTGTCTCTCTCCCTGTGTCACGGTCTCTGTGTCTCGGTCTCTGTGACTCCGCCTCTGCGTCTCTTTCTCTGTGTCTGTGTCTCCGTCTCTGTGTCTCTGTCTCTCTGTCTCAGTGTCCCTGTCTCTGTGTCTCCGTCTCTGTGTCTCTGTCTCTGTGTCTCTGTCTCTGTGTCTCTGTCTCTGTGTCTCTGTCTCTGTGTCTCTGTCTCTGCGTCTCTGTCTCTGTGTCTCTGTTTCTGTGTCTCTGTCTCTGTGTCTCTGTCTCTGTGTCTCTGTCTCTGTGTCTCTGTCTCTGTGTCTCTGTCTCTGTGTCTCTGTCTCTGTGTCTCTGTCTCTGTGTCTCTGTCTCTGTTTCTCTGTCTCTGTGTCTCTGTCTCGGTGTCTCTGTCCCTGTGGCTCCCTCTCTGTGTCACTCTCTCTGCGTCCCTGTCTCTGTGTCTCTGTCTCTGTCTCTGTGTATCTGCCTCTGTGTCTCCCTCCCTGTGTCACGGTCCCTGTGTTACCGTCTCTGTGTCTCGGCCTCTGTGTCTCTGTCTCTGTGTCTCTGTCTCTGTGTCTCCTTCTCTGTCTCACTGTCTCTGTGTCTCTGTCTCTGTGTCTCTGTCTCTGTGTCTCTGCCTCTGTGTCTCTGTCTCTCTGTCTCTGTGTCTCTGTCTCGGTGTCTCCTTCTCTGTCTCACTGTCTCTGTGTCTCTGTCTCTGTGTCTCCGTCTCTGTGCCTCTGTCTCTGCCTCTGAATCTCTGTCTCTGTGTCTCTGTCCCAGAGCCTCCGTCTCTGTGTCTCTGTCTCTGTGTATCTATCTCTGTGTCTCCGTCTCTGTCTCTGTCTCTGCTTCTCTTTCTCTGTGTCTCTGCCTCTGTGTCTCTGTCTCGGTGTCTCTGTCCCTGTGTCCCCTCCTCTGTGTCTCTGTCTCCGTGTCTCCGTCTCTGTGCCTCTGTCTCGGTCTCTGTGTCTCTGTCTCTGTGTCTCTGTCGCTGTGTCTCCGCCTCTGCGTCTCCGTCTCTGTGCCTCTGTCTCTGTCTCTGAGTCTCTGTCTCTGTGTCTCTGTCTCTGTGTCTCTGTCTCTGTGTCTCTGTCTCTGTGTCTCTGTCTCTGTGTCTCTGTCTCTGTGTCTCTGTCTCTGTGTCTCTGTCTCTGTGTCTCTGTCTCTGTGTCTCTGTCTCTGTGTCTCTGTCTCTGTGTCTCTGTCTCTGTGTCTCTGTCTCTGTGTCTCTGTCTCTGTGTCTCTGTCTCTGTGTCTCTGTCTCTGTGTCTCTGTCTCTGTGTCTCTGTCTCTGTGTCTCTGTCTCTGTGTCTCTGTCTCTGTGTCTCTGTCTCTGTGTCTCTGTCTCTGTGTCTCTGTCTCTGTGTCTCTGTCTCTGTGTCTCTGTCTCTGTGTCTCTGTCTCTGTGTCTCTGTCTCTGTGTCTCTGTCTCTGTGTCTCTGTCTCTGTGTCTCTGTCTCTGTGTCTCTGTCTCTGTGTCTCTGTCTCTGTGTCTCTGTCTCTGTGTCTCTGTCTCTGTGTCTCTGTCTCTGTGTCTCTGTCTCTGTGTCTCTGTCTCTGTGTCTCTGTCTCTGTGTCTCTGTCTCTGTGTCTCTGTCTCTGTGTCTTTGAGTCTGTGTCTCTGTCTCTGTGTCTCTGTCTCTGTGTCTCTGTCTCTGTGTCTCTGTCTCTGTGCCTCTGTCTCTGTGTCTCTGTCTCTGTGTCTCTGTCTCTGTGTCTCTGTCTCTGTGTCTCTGTCTCTGTGTCGCTGTCTCTGTGTCTCTGTCCCTGTGGCTCCGTCTCTGTGTATCTGTCTCTGTCTCTGTGTGTGTGTCTCTGTGTCTGTCCCTGTGTGTATGACTCAGTCTCTGAGTCTCTGTCTCTGTGTCTCTGTCTCTGTCTCTGTCTCTGTCTCTGTGTCTCTGTCTCTGTGTCTCTGTCTATGTGTCTATGTCTCTGTGTCTCTGTCTCTGTTTCTCGGTCTCTGTGTCTCTCTCCCTGTGTCACGGTCTCTGTGTCTCGGTCTCTGTGACTCCGCCTCTGCGTCTCTTTCTCTGTGTCTGTGTCTCCGTCTCTGTGTCTCTGTCTCTCTGTCTCAGTGTCCCTGTCTCTGTGTCTCCGTCTCTGTGTCTCTGTCTCTGTGTCTCTGTCTCTGTGTCTCTGTCTCTGTGTCTCTGTCTCTGTGTCTCTGTCTCTGCGTCTCTGTCTCTGTGTCTCTGTTTCTGTGTCTCTGTCTCTGTGTCTCTGTCTCTGTGTCTCTGTCTCTGTGTCTCTGTCTCTGTGTCTCTGTCTCTGTGTCTCTGTCTCTGTGTCTCTGTCTCTGTGTCTCTGTCTCGGTGTCTCTGTCCCTGTGGCTCCCTCTCTGTGTCACTCTCTCTGCGTCCCTGTCTCTGTGTCTCTGTCTCTGTCTCTGTGTATCTGCCTCTGTGTCTCCCTCCCTGTGTCACGGTCCCTGTGTTACCGTCTCTGTGTCTCGGCCTCTGTGTCTCTGTCTCTGTGTCTCTGTCTCTGTGTCTCTGTCTCTGTGTCTATGTCTCTGTGTCTCTGCCTCTGTGTCTCTGTCTCTGTGTCTCTGTCTCTGTGTCTCTGTCTCTGTGTCTCTGTCTCTGTGTCTCTGTCTCTGTGTCTCTGTCTCTGTGTCTCTGTCTCTGTGTCTCTGTCTCTGTGTCTCTGTCTCTGTGTCTCCGTCTCTGTGTCTCTGTCTCTGTGTCTCTGTCTCTGTGCCTCTGTCTCTGTGTCTCTGTCTCTGTGTCTCTGTCTCTGTGTCTCTGTCTCTGTGTCTCTGTCTCTGTGTCTCTGTCTCTGTATATCTGTCTCTGCGTCTCTGTGTCTCTGTCTCTGAGTCCCGCTCGCTGTGTCCCAGTCTCTGTGTCTCTGTCTCTGTGTGTCTGTCTCTGCGTCTCTGTGTCTCTGTCTCTGTGTCTCTGTCTCTGTGTATCTGTCTCTGTGTCTCTGTCTCTGTGTCTCTGTCTCTGTGTCTCTGTCTCTGTGTCTCTGCCTCTGTGTCTATGTCTCTGTGTCTCTGCCTCTGTGTCTCTGTCTCTGTGTCTCTGTCTCTGTGTCTCTGTCTGTGTGTCTCTGTCTCTGTGTCTCTGTCTTTGTGTCTCTGTCTCTGTGTCTATGTCTCTGTGTATCTGTCTCTGTGTCTCTGTCTCTGTCTCTGAATCTCTGTCTCTCAGTCTCTGTCTCTGTGTCTCTGTCTCTGTGTCTCTGTCTCTGTGTCTCTGTCTCTGTGTCTCTGTCTCTGTGTCTCTGTCTCTGTGTCTCTGTCTACGTGTCTCTGTCTCTGTGTCTTTGAGTCTGTGTCTCTGTCTCTGTGTCTCTGTCGCTGTGTCTCTGTCTCTGTGTCTCTGTCTCTGTGTCTCTGTCTCTGTGTCTCTGTCTCTGTGTCTCTGTCTCTGTGTCTCTGTCTCTGTGTCTCTGTCTCTGTGTCTCTGTCTCTGTGTCTCTGTCTCTGTGTCTCTGTCTCTGTGTCTCTGTCTCTGTGTCTCTGTCTCTGTGTCTCTGTCTCTGTGTCTCTGTCTCTGTGTCTCTGTCTCTGTGTCTCTGTCTCTGTGTCTCTGTCTCTGTGTCTCTGTCTCTGTGTCTCCGTCTCTGTGTCTCCGTCTCTGTGTCTCCGTCTCTGTGTCTCCGTCTCTGTGTCTCTGTCTCTGTGTCTCTGTCTCTGTGTCTCTGTCTCTGTGTCTCTGTCTCTGTGTCTCTGTCTCTGTGTCTCTGTCTCTGTGTCTCTGTCTCTGTGTCTCTGTCTCTGTGTCTCTGTCTCTGTGTCTCTGTCTCTGTGTCTCTGTCTCTGTGTCTCTGTCTCTGTGTCTCTGTCTCTGTGTCTCTGTCTCTGTGTCTCTGTCTCTGTGTCTCTGTCTCTGTGGCTCTGTCTCTGTGGCTCTGTCTCTGTCTCTGTGTCTCTGTCTCTGTGTCTCTGTCTCTGTGTCTCTGTCTCTGTGTCTCTGTCTCTGTGTCTCTGTCTCTGTGTCTCTGTCTCTGTGTCTCTGTCTCTGTGTCTCTGTCTCTGTGTCTCTGTCTCTGTGTCTCTGTCTCTGTGTCTCTGTCTCTGTGTCTCTGTCTCTGTGTCTCTGTCTCTGTGTCTCTGTCTCTGTGTCTCTGTCTCTGTGTCTCTGTCTCTGTTTCTCTGTCTCTGTGTCTCTGTCTCTGTGTCTCTGGCTCTGTGTCTCTGTCTCTGTGTCTCTGTCTCTGTGTCTCGGTCTCTGTGTCTCTGTCTCTGTGTCTCTGTCTCTGTGTCTCTGTCTCTGTGTCTCTGTCTCTGTGTCTCTGTCTCTGTGTCTCTGTCTCTGTGTCTCTGTCTCTGTGTCTTTGAGTCTGTGTCTCTGTCTCTGTGTCTCTGTCTCTGTGTCCCTGTCTCTGTGTCTCTGTCTCTGTGTCTCTGTCTCTGTGTCTCTGTCTCTGTGCCTCTGTCTCTGTGTCTCTGTCTCTGTGTCTCTGTCGCTGTGTCTCTGTCTCTGTGTCTCTGTCTCTGTGTCTCTGTCTCTGTGTCGCTGTCTCTGTGTCTCTGTCCCTGTGGCTCCGTCTCTGTGTATCTGTCTCTGTCTCTGTGTGTGTGTCTCTGTGTCTGTCCCTGTGTGTATGACTCAGTCTCTGAGTCTCTGTCTCTCTGTCTCTGTCTCTGTCTCTGTCTCTGTCTCTGTCTCTGTCTCTGTGTCTCTGTCTCTGTGTCTCTGTCTATGTGTCTATGTCTCTGTGTCTCTGTCTCTGTTTCTCGGTCTCTGTGTCTCTCTCCCTGTGTCACGGTCTCTGTGTGTCGGTCTCTGTGACTCCGCCTCTGCGTCTCTTTCTCTGTGTCTGTGTCTCCGTCTCTGTGTCTCTGTCTCTCTGTCTCAGTGTCCCTGTCTCTGTGTCTCCGTCTCTGTGTCTCTGTCTCTGTGTCTCTGTCTCTGTGTCTCTGTCTCTGTGTCTCTGTCTCTGTGTCTCTGTCTCTGTGTCTCTGTCTCTGCGTCTCTGTCACTGTGTCTCTGTTTCTGTGTCTCTGTCTCTGTGTCTCTGTCTCTGTGTCTCTGTCTCTGTGTCTCTGTCTCTGTGTCTCTGTCTCTGTGTCTCTGTCTCTGTGTCTCTGTCTCGGTGTCTCTGTCCCTGTGGCTCCCTCTCTGTGTCACTCTCTCTGCGTCCCTGTCTCTGTGTCTCTGTCTCTGTCTCTGTGTATCTGCCTCTGTGTCTACCTCCCTGTGTCACGGTCCCTGTGTTACCGTCTCTGTGTCTCGGCCTCTGTGTCTCTGTCTCTGTGTCTCTGTCTCTGTGTCTCTGTCTCTGTGTCTATGTCTCTGTGTCTCTGCCTCTGTGTCTCTGTCTCTGTGTCTCTGTCTCTGTGTCTCTGTCTCTGTGTCTCTGTCTCTGTGTCTCTGTCTCTGTGTCTCTGTCTCTGTGTCTCTGTCTCTGTGTCTCTGTCTCTGTGTCTCTGTCTCTGTGTCTCTGTCTCTGTGTCTCTGTCTCTGTGCCTCTGTCTCTGTGTCTCTGTCTCTGTGTCTCTGTCTCTGTGTCTCTGTCTCTGTGTCTCTGTCTCTGTGTCTCTGTCTCTGTGTCTCTGTCTCTGTGTCTCTGTCTCTGTGTCTCTGTCTCTGTGTCTCTGTCTCTGTGTCTCTGTCTCTGTGTCTCTGTCTCTGTGTCTCTGTCTCTGTGTCTCTGTCTCTGTGTCTCTGTCTCTGTGTCTCTGTCTCTGTGTCTCTGTCTCTGTGTCTTTGTCTCTGTGTCTCTGTCTCTGTGTCTCTGTCTCTGTGTCTCTGTCTCTGTGTCTCTGTCTCTGTGTCTCTGTCTCTGTGTCTCTGTCTCTGTGTCTCTGTCTCTGTGTCTCTGTCTCTGTGTCTCTGTCTCTGTGTCTCTGTCTCTGTGTCTCTGTCTCTGTGTCTCTGTCTCTGTGTCTCTGTCTCTGTGTCTCTGTCTCTGTGTCTCTGTCTCTGTGTCTCTGTCTCTGTGTCTCTGTCTCTGTGTCTCTGTCTCTGTGTCTCTGTCTCTGTGTCTCTGTCTCTGTGTCTCTGTCTCTGTGTCTCTGTCTCTGTGTCTCTGTCTCTGTGTCTCTGTCTCTGTGTCTCTGTCTCTGTGTCTCTGTCTCTGTGTCTCTGTCTCTGTGTCTCTGTCTCTGTGTCTCTGTCTCTGTGTCTCTGTCTCTGTGTCTCTGTCTCTGTGTCTCTGTCTCTGTGTCTCTGTCTCTGTGTCTCTGTCTCTGTGTCTCTGTCTCTGTGTCTCTGTCTCTGTGTCTCTGTCTCTGTGTCTCTGTCTCTGTGTCTCTGTCTCTGTGTCTCTGTCTCTGTGTCTCTGTCTCTGTGTCTCTGTCTCTGTGCCTCTGTCTCTGTGTCTCTGTCTCTGTGTCTCTGTCTCTGTGTCCCTGTCTCTGTGTCTCTGTCCCTGTGTCTCCGTCTCTGTGTATCTGTCTCTTTCTGTGTGTGTCTCTGTGTCTGTCCCTGTGTGTATGACTCAGTCTCTGAGTCTCTGTCTCTTTGTCTCTGTCGCTGTCTCTGTCTCTGTCTCTGTGTCTCTGTCTCTGTGTCTCTGTCTCTGTGTCTCTGTCTATGTGTCTATGTCTCTGTGTCTCTGTCTCTGTTTCTCGGTCTCTGAGTCTCTGTCTCTATGTCCCTGTCTCTGCGCCTCTGCCCCTCTGTCTCCGTCTCTGTGCCTCTGTCTCTGTCTCTGTCTCTGAGCCTCTGTCTCTGTGTCCCTGTCTCTGTGTCTGTGTCCCTGTGTCCCCGTCATTGCGTCTCTGTCTCTGTCTCTGTGTCTCTGCCTCTGTGTCCCTGTCTCTGCGTCTCTGTGTCTCTGTCTCTGTCTCTGTGTCGCTGTCTCTGTGTCTCTGTCTCTCTCACTGTGTCCCGGTCTCTGTGTCTCTGTCTCTATGTCACTGTCTCTGTGTCTCCGTCTCAGTGTCTCTGTCTCTGTGTCTCCGTCTCTGTGTCTCGGTCTCTGTGTCTCTGTCTATGTGTCTCTGCCTCTGTGTCTCTGACTCTGTGTCTCTGTCTGTGTCTCTGTCACTGTCTCTGTCTCTGTCTCTGTCTCTGTCTCTGTCTCTGTCTCTGTCTCTGTGTCTCTGTCTCTGTGTCTCTGTCTATGTGTCTATGTCTCTGTGTCTCTGTCTCTGTTTCTCGGTCTCTGTGTCTCTCTCCCTGTGTCACGGTCTCTGTGTGTCGGTCTCTGTGACTCCGCCTCTGCGTCTCTTTCTCTGTGTCTGTGTCTCCGTCTCTGTGTCTCTGTCTCTCTGTCTCAGTGTCCCTGTCTCTGTGTCTCCGTCTCTGTGTCTCTGTCTCTGTGTCTCTGTCTCTGTGTCTCTGTCTCTGTGTCTCTGTCTCTGTGTCTCTGTCTCTGTGTCTCTGTCTCTGCGTCTCTGTCACTGTGTCTCTGTTTCTGTGTCTCTGTCTCTGTGTCTCTGTCTCTGTGTCTCTGTCTCTGTGTCTCTGTCTCTGTGTCTCTGTCTCTGTGTCTCTGTCTCTGTGTCTCTGTCTCTGTGTCTCTGTCTCGGTGTCTCTGTCCCTGTGGCTCCCTCTCTGTGTCACTCTCTCTGCGTCCCTGTCTCTGTGTCTCTGTCTCTGTCTCTGTGTATCTGCCTCTGTGTCTACCTCCCTGTGTCACGGTCCCTGTGTTACCGTCTCTGTGTCTCGGCCTCTGTGTCTCTGTCTCTGTGTCTCTGTCTCTGTGTCTCTGTCTCTGTGTCTATGTCTCTGTGTCTCTGCCTCTGTGTCTCTGTCTCTGTGTCTCTGTCTCTGTGTCTCTGTCTCTGTGTCTCTGTCTCTGTGTCTCTGTCTCTGTGTCTCTGTCTCTGTGTCTCTGTCTCTGTGTCTCTGTCTCTGTGTCTCTGTCTCTGTGTCTCTGTCTCTGTGTCTCTGTCTCTGTGTCTCTGTCTCTGTGCCTCTGTCTCTGTGTCTCTGTCTCTGTGTCTCTGTCTCTGTGTCTCTGTCTCTGTGTCTCTGTCTCTGTGTCTCTGTCTCTGTGTCTCTGTCTCTGTATATCTTTCTCTGCGTCTCTGTGTCTCTGTCTCTGAGTCCCTCTCGCTGTGTCCCAGTCTCTGTGTCTCTGTCTCTGTGTGTCTGTCTCTGCGTCTCTGTGTCTCTGTCTCTGTGTCTCTGTCTCTGTGTATCTGTCTCTGTGTCTCTGTCTCTGTGTCTCTGTCTCTGTGTCTCTGTCTCTGTGTCTCTGTCTCTGTGTCTCTGTCTCTGTGTCTCTGCCTCTGTGTCTCTGTCTCTGTGTCTCTGTCTCTGTGTCTCTGTCTCTGTGTCTCTGCCTCTGTGTCTCTGTCTCTGTGTCTCTGTCTCTGTGTCTCTGTCTCTGTGTCTCTGTCTCTGTGTCTCTGTCTCTGTGTCTCTGTCTCTGTGTCTCTGTCTCTGTGCCTCTGTCTCTGTGTCTCTGTCTCTGTGTCTCTGTCTCTGTGTCTCTGTCTCTGTGTCTCTGTCTCTGTGTCTCTGTCTCTGTGTCTCTGTCTCTGTGTCTCTGTCTCTGTGTCTCTGTCTCTGTGTCTCTGTCTCTGTGTCTCTGTCTCTGTGTCTCTGTCTCTGTGTCTCTGTCTCTGTGTCTCTGTCTCTGTGTCTCTGTCTCTGTGTCTCTGTCTCTGTGTCTCTGTCTCTGTGTCTCTGTCTCTGTGTCTCTGTCTCTGTGTCTCTGTCTCTGTGTCTCTGTCTCTGTGTCTCTGTCTCTGTGTCTCTGTCTCTGTGTCTCTGTCTCTGTGTCTCTGTCTCTGTGTCTCTGTCTCTGTGTCTCTGTCTCTGTGTCTCTGTCTCTGTGTCTCTGTCTCTGTGTCTCTGTCTCTGTGTCTCTGTCTCTGTGTCTCTGTCTCTGTGTCTCTGTCTCTGTGTCTCTGTCTCTGTGTCTCTGTCTCTGTGTCTCTGTCTCTGTGTCTCTGTCTCTGTGTCTCTGTCTCTGTGTCTCTGTCTCTGTGTCTCTGTCTCTGTGTCTCTGTCTCTGTGTCTCTGTCTCTGTGTCTCTGTCTCTGTGTCTCTGTCTCTGTGTCTCTGTCTCTGTGTCTCTGTCTCTGTGCCTCTGTCTCTGTGTCTCTGTCTCTGTGTCTCTGTCGCTGTGTCTCTGTCTCTGTGTCTCTGTCTCTGTGTCTCTGTCTCTGTGTCCCTGTCTCTGTGTCTCTGTCCCTGTGTCTCCGTCTCTGTGTATCTGTCTCTTTCTGTGTGTGTCTCTGTGTCTGTCGCTGTGTGTATGACTCAGTCTCTGAGTCTCTGTCTCTTTGTCTCTGTCGCTGTCTCTGTCTCTGTCTCTGTGTCTCTGTCTCTGTGTCTCTGTCTCTGTGTCTCTGTCTATGTGTCTATGTCTCTGTGTCTCTGTCTCTGTTTCTCGGTCTCTGAGTCTCTGTCTCTATGTCCCTGTCTCTGCGCCTCTGCCCCTCTGTCTCCGTCTCTGTGCCTCTGTCTCTGTCTCTGTCTCTGAGCCTCTGTCTCTGTGTCCCTGTCTCTGTGTCTGTGTCCCTGTGTCCCCGTCATTGCGTCTCTGTCTCTGTCTCTGTGTCTCTGCCTCTGTGTCCCTGTCTCTGCGTCTCTGTGTCTCTGTCTCTGTCTCTGTGTCGCTGTCTCTGTGTCTCTGTCTCTCTCACTGTGTCCCGGTCTCTGTGTCTCTGTCTCTATGTCACTGTCTCTGTGTCTCCGTCTCAGTGTCTCTGTCTCTGTGTCTCCGTCTCTGTGTCTCGGTCTCTGTGTCTCTGTCTATGTGTCTCTGCCTCTGTGTCTCTGACTCTGTGTCTCTGTCTGTGTCTCTGTCACTGTCTCTGTCTCTGTCTCTGTCTCTGTCTCTGTCTCTGTCTCTGTCTCTGTGTCTCTGTCTCTGTGTCTCTGTCTATGTGTCTATGTCTCTGTGTCTCTGTCTCTGTTTCTCGGTCTCTGTGTCTCTCTCCCTGTGTCACGGTCTCTGTGTGTCGGTCTCTGTGACTCCGCCTCTGCGTCTCTTTCTCTGTGTCTGTGTCTCCGTCTCTGTGTCTCTGTCTCTCTGTCTCAGTGTCCCTGTCTCTGTGTCTCCGTCTCTGTGTCTCTGTCTCTGTGTCTCTGTCTCTGTGTCTCTGTCTCTGTGTCTCTGTCTCTGTGTCTCTGTCTCTGTGTCTCTGTCTCTGCGTCTCTGTCACTGTGTCTCTGTTTCTGTGTCTCTGTCTCTGTGTCTCTGTCTCTGTGTCTCTGTCTCTGTGTCTCTGTCTCTGTGTCTCTGTCTCTGTGTCTCTGTCTCTGTGTCTCTGTCTCTGTGTCTCTGTCTCGGTGTCTCTGTCCCTGTGGCTCCCTCTCTGTGTCACTCTCTCTGCGTCCCTGTCTCTGTGTCTCTGTCTCTGTCTCTGTGTATCTGCCTCTGTGTCTACCTCCCTGTGTCACGGTCCCTGTGTTACCGTCTCTGTGTCTCGGCCTCTGTGTCTCTGTCTCTGTGTCTCTGTCTCTGTGTCTCTGTCTCTGTGTCTATGTCTCTGTGTCTCTGCCTCTGTGTCTCTGCCTCTGTGTCTCTGTCTCTGTGTCTCTGTCTCTGTGTCTCTGTCTCTGTGTCTCTGTCTCTGTGTCTCTGTCTCTGTTCTCTGTCTCTGTGTCTCTGTCTCTGTGTCTCTGTCTCTGTGTCTCTGTCTCTGTGTCTCTGTCTCTGTGTCCTCTGTCTCTGTGCCTCTGTCTCTGTGTCTCTGTCTCTGTGTCTCTGTCTCTGTGTCTCTGTCTCTGTGTCTCTGTCTCTGTGTCTCTGTCTCTGTATATCTTTCTCTGCGTCTCTGTGTCTCTGTCTCTGAGTCCCTCTCGCTGTGTCCCAGTCTCTGTGTCTCTGTCTCTGTGTGTCTGTCTCTGCGTCTCTGTGTCTCTGTCTCTGTGTCTCTGTCTCTGTGTATCTGTCTCTGTGTCTCTGTCTCTGTGTCTCTGTCTCTGTGTCTCTGTCTCTGTGTCTCTGTCTCTGTGTCTCTGTCTCTGTGTCTCTGCCTCTGTGTCTCTGTCTCTGTGTCTCTGTCTCTGTGTCTCTGTCTCTGTGTCTCTGCCTCTGTGTCTCTGTCTCTGTGTCTCTGTCTCTGTGTCTCTGTCTCTGTGTCTCTGTCTCTGTGTCTCTGTCTCTGTGTCTCTGTCTCTGTGTCTCTGTCTCTGTGCTCTGTCTCTGTGTCTCTGTCTCTGTGTCTCTGTCTCTGTGTCTCTGTCTCTGTGTCTCTGTCTCTGTGTCTCTGTCTCTGTGTCTCTGTCTCTGTGTCTCTGTCTCTGTGTCTCTGTCTCTGTGTCTCTGTCTCTGTGTCTCTGTCTCTGTGTCTCTGTCTCTGTGTCTCTGTCTCTGTGTCTCTGTCTCTGTGTCTCTGTCTCTGTGTCTCTGTCTCTGTGTCTCTGTCTCTGTGTCTCTGTCTCTGTGTCTCTGTCTCTGTGTCTCTGTCTCTGTGTCTCTGTCTCTGTGTCTCTGTCTCTGTGTCTCTGTCTCTGTGTCTCTGTCTCTGTGTCTCTGTCTCTGTGTCTCTGTCTCTGTGTCTCTGTCTCTGTGTCTCTGTCTCTGTGTCTCTGTCTCTGTGTCTCTGTCTCTGTGTCTCTGTCTCTGTGTCTCTGTCTCTGTGTCTCTGTCTCTGTGTCTCTGTCTCTGTGTCTCTGTCTCTGTGTCTCTGTCTCTGTGTCTCTGTCTCTGTGTCTCTGTCTCTGTGTCTCTGTCTCTGTGTCTCTGTCTCTGTGTCTCTGTCTCTGTGTCTCTGTCTCTGTGTCTCTGTCTCTGTGTCTCTGTCTCTGTGTCTTGTCTCTGTGTCTCTGTCTCTGTGTCTCTGTCTCTGTGTCTCTGTCTCTGTGTCTCTGTCTCTGTGTCTCTGTCTCTGTGTCTCTGTCTCTGTGTCTCTGTCTCTGTGTCTCTGTCTCTGTGTCTCTGTCTCTGTGTCTCTGTCTCTGTGTCTCTGTCTCTGTGTCTCTGTCTCTGTGTCTCTGTCTCTGTGTCTCTGTCTCTGTGTCTCTGTCTCTGTGTCTCTGTCTCTGTGCCTCTGTCTCTGTGTCTCTGTCTCTGTGTCTCTGTCGCTGTGTCTCTGTCTCTGTGTCTCTGTCTCTGTGTCTCTGTCTCTGTGTCCCTGTCTCTGTGTCTCTGTCCCTGTGTCTCCGTCTCTGTGTATCTGTCTCTTTCTGTGTGTGTCTCTGTGTCTGTCCCTGTGTGTATGACTCAGTCTCTGAGTCTCTGTCTCTTTGTCTCTGTCGCTGTCTCTGTCTGTGTCTCTGTGTCTCTGTCTCTGTGTCTCTGTCTCTGTGTCTCTGTCTATGTGTCTATGTCTCTGTGTCTCTGTCTCTGTTTCTCGGTCTCTGAGTCTCTGTCTCTATGTCCCTGTCTCTGCGCCTCTGCCCCTCTGTCTCCGTCTCTGTGCCTCTGTCTCTGTCTCTGTCTCTGAGCCTCTGTCTCTGTCTCCCTGTCTCTGTGTCTGTGTCCCTGTGTCCCCGTCATTGCGTCTCTGTCTCTGTCTCTGTGTCTCTGCCTCTGTGTCCCTGTCTCTGCGTCTCTGTGTCTCTGTCTCTGTCTCTGTGTCGCTGTCTCTGTGTCTCTGTCTCTCTCACTGTGTCCCGGTCTCTGTGTCTCTGTCTCTATGTCACTGTCTCTGTGTCTCCGTCTCAGTGTCTCTGTCTCTGTGTCTCCGTCTCTGTGTCTCGGTCTCTGTGTCTCTGTCTATGTGTCTCTGCCTCTGTGTCTCTGACTCTGTGTCTCTGTCTGTGTCTCTGTCACTGTCTCTGTCTCTGTCTCTGTCTCTGTCTCTGTTTCTCTTTCTCTGTGTCTCTGTCTCTGTGTCCCTGTCCCTGTGTCTCCGTCTCTGTGTCTCACTCAATGTGTCTCTGTCTCTGTGTCTCTGTCTCTGTGTCTCTGTCTCTGTGTCTCTGTCTTTGTGTCTCTGTCTCTGTGTCTATGTCTCTGAGTATCTGTCTCTGTGTCTCTGTCTCTGTCTCTGAATCTCTGTCACTGTGTCTCTGTTTCTGTGTCTCTGTCTCTGTGTCTCTGTCTACGTGTCTCTGTCTCTGTGTCTTTGAGTCTGTGTCTCTGTCTCTGTGTCTCTGTCTCTGTGTCTCTGTCTCTGTGTCTTTGAGTCTGTGTCTCTGTCTCGGTGTCTCTGTCTCTGTGTCTCTGTCTCTGTGTCTCTGTCTCTGTGTCTCTGTCTCTGTGTCTCTGTCTCTGTGTCTCTGTCTCTGTGTCTTTGAGTCTGTGTCTCTGTCTCTGTGTCTCTGTCTCTGTGTCTCTGTCTCGGTGTCTCTGTCTCTGTGTCACTGTCTCTGTGTCTCTGCGTCTCTGTCTCTGTGTCTCTGTCTCAGTGTCCCTGTCTCTGTGTCTCCGTCTCTGTGTCTCTGTCTCTGTGTCTCTGTCTCTGTGTCTCTGTCTCTGTGTCTCTGTCTCTGTGTCTCTGTCTCTGTGTCTCTGTCTCTGCGTCTCTGTCACTGTGTCTCTGTTTCTGTGTCTCTGTCTCTGTGTCTCTGTCTCTGTGTCTCTGTCTCTGTGTCTCTGTCTCTGTGTCTCTGTCTCTGTGTCTCTGTCTCTGTGTCTCTGTCTCTGTGTCTCTGTCTCTGTGTCTCTGTCTCTGTGTCTCTGTCTCGGTGTCTCTGTCCCTGTGGCTCCCTCTCTGTGTCACTCTCTCTGCGTCCCTGTCTCTGTGTCTCTGTCTCTGTCTCTGTGTATCTGCCTCTGTGTCTACCTCCCTGTGTCACGGTCCCTGTGTTACCGTCTCTGTGTCTCGGCCTCTGTGTCTCTGTCTCTGTGTCTCTGTCTCTGTGTCTCTGTCTCTGTGTCTATGTCTCTGTGTCTCTGCCTCTGTGTCTCTGTCTCTGTGTCTCTGTCTCTGTGTCTCTGTCTCTGTGTCTCTGTCTCTGTGTCTCTGTCTCTGTGTCTCTGTCTCTGTGTCTCTGTCTCTGTGTCTCTGTCTCTGTGTCTCTGTCTCTGTGTCTCTGTCTCTGTGTCTCTGTCTCTGTGTCTCTGTCTCTGTGTCTCTGTCTCTGTGTCTCTGTCTCTGTGTCTCTGTCTCTGTGCCTCTGTCTCTGTGTCTCTGTCTCTGTGTCTCTGTCTCTGTGTCTCTGTCTCTGTGTCTCTGTCTCTGTATATCTTTCTCTGCGTCTCTGTGTCTCTGTCTCTGAGTCCCTCTCGCTGTGTCCCAGTCTCTGTGTCTCTGTCTCTGTTTGTCTGTCTCTGCGTCTCTGTGTCTCTGTCTCTGTGTCTCTGTCTCTGTGTATCTGTCTCTGTGTCTCTGTCTCTGTGTCTCTGTCTCTGTGTCTCTGTCTCTGTGTCTCTGTCTCTGTGTCTCTGTCTCTGTGTCTCTGTCTCTGTGTCTCTGTCTCTGTGTATCTGTCTCTGTGTCTCTGCCTCTGTGTCTCTGTCTCTGTGTCTCTGTCTCTGTGTCTCTGTCTCTGTGTCTTTCAGTCTGTGTCTCTGTCTCTGTGTCTCTGTCTCTGTGTCTCTGTCTCTGTGTCTCTGTCTCTGTGTCTCTGTCTCTGTGTCTCTGTCTCTGTGTCTCTGTCTATGTGTCTATGTCTCTGTGTCTCTGTCTCTGTTTCTCGGTCTCTGAGTCTCTGTCTCTATGTCCCTGTCTCTGCGCCTCTGCCCCTCTGTCTCCGTCTCTGTGCCTCTGTCTCTGTCTCTGTCTCTGAGCCTCTGTCTCTGTGTCCCTGTCTCTGTGTCTGTGTCCCTGTGTCCCCGTCATTGCGTCTCTGTCTCTGTCTCTGTGTCTCTGCCTCTGTGTCCCTGTCTCTGCGTCTCTGTGTCTCTGTCTCTGTCTCTGTGTCGCTGTCTCTGTGTCTCTGTCTCTCTCACTGTGTCCCGGTCTCTGTGTCTCTGTCTCTATGTCACTGTCTCTGTGTCTCCGTCTCAGTGTCTCTGTCTCTGTGTCTCCGTCTCTGTGTCTCGGTCTCTGTGTCTCTGTCTATGTGTCTCTGCCTCTGTGTCTCTGACTCTGTGTCTCTGTCTGTGTCTCTGTCACTGTCTCTGTCTCTGTCTCTGTCTCTGTCTCTGTTTCTCTTTCTCTGTGTCTCTGTCTCTGTGTCCCTGTCCCTGTGTCTCCGTCTCTGTGTCTCACTCAATGTGTCTCTGTCTCTGTGTCTCTGTCTCTGTGTCTCTGTCTCTGTGTCTCTGTCTTTGTGTCTCTGTCTCTGTGTCTATGTCTCTGAGTATCTGTCTCTGTGTCTCTGTCTCTGTCTCTGAATCTCTGTCACTGTGTCTCTGTTTCTGTGTCTCTGTCTCTGTGTCTCTGTCTACGTGTCTCTGTCTCTGTGTCTTTGAGTCTGTGTCTCTGTCTCTGTGTCTCTGTCTCTGTGTCTCTGTCTCTGTGTCTTTGAGTCTGTGTCTCTGTCTCGGTGTCTCTGTCTCTGTGTCTCTGTCTCTGTGTCTCTGTCTCTGTGTCTCTGTCTCTGTGTCTCTGTCTCTGTGTCTCTGTCTCTGTGTCTCTGTCTCTGTGTCTTTGAGTCTGTGTCTCTGTCTCTGTGTCTCTGTCTCTGTGTCTCTGTCTCGGTGTCTCTGTCTCTGTGTCACTGTCTCTGTGTCTCTGCGTCTCTGTCTCTGTGTCTCTGTCTCAGTGTCCCTGTCTCTGTGTCTCCGTCTCTGTGTCTCTGTCTCTGTGTCTCTGTCTCTGTGTCTCTGTCTCTGTGTCTCTGTCTCTGTGTCTCTGTCTCTGTGTCTCTGTCTCTGCGTCTCTGTCACTGTGTCTCTGTTTCTGTGTCTCTGTCTCTGTGTCTCTGTCTCTGTGTCTCTGTCTCTGTGTCTCTGTCTCTGTGTCTCTGTCTCTGTGTCTCTGTCTCTGTGTCTCTGTCTCTGTGTCTCTGTCTCTGTGTCTCTGTCTCTGTGTCTCTGTCTCGGTGTCTCTGTCCCTGTGGCTCCCTCTCTGTGTCACTCTCTCTGCGTCCCTGTCTCTGTGTCTCTGTCTCTGTCTCTGTGTATCTGCCTCTGTGTCTACCTCCCTGTGTCACGGTCCCTGTGTTACCGTCTCTGTGTCTCGGCCTCTGTGTCTCTGTCTCTGTGTCTCTGTCTCTGTGTCTCTGTCTCTGTGTCTATGTCTCTGTGTCTCTGCCTCTGTGTCTCTGTCTCTGTGTCTCTGTCTCTGTGTCTCTGTCTCTGTGTCTCTGTCTCTGTGTCTCTGTCTCTGTGTCTCTGTCTCTGTGTCTCTGTCTCTGTGTCTCTGTCTCTGTGTCTCTGTCTCTGTGTCTCTGTCTCTGTGTCTCTGTCTCTGTGTCTCTGTCTCTGTGTCTCTGTCTCTGTGTCTCTGTCTCTGTGCCTCTGTCTCTGTGTCTCTGTCTCTGTGTCTCTGTCTCTGTGTCTCTGTCTCTGTGTCTCTGTCTCTGTATATCTTTCTCTGCGTCTCTGTGTCTCTGTCTCTGAGTCCCTCTCGCTGTGTCCCAGTCTCTGTGTCTCTGTCTCTGTTTGTCTGTCTCTGCGTCTCTGTGTCTCTGTCTCTGTGTCTCTGTCTCTGTGTATCTGTCTCTGTGTCTCTGTCTCTGTGTCTCTGTCTCTGTGTCTCTGTCTCTGTGTCTCTGTCTCTGTGTCTCTGTCTCTGTGTCTCTGTCTCTGTGTCTCTGTCTCTGTGTCTCTGTCTCTGTGTATCTGTCTCTGTGTCTCTGCCTCTGTGTCTCTGTCTCTGTGTCTCTGTCTCTGTGTCTCTGTCTCTGTGTCTTTCAGTCTGTGTCTCTGTCTCTGTGTCTCTGTCTCTGTGTCTCTGTCTCTGTGTCTCTGTCTCTGTGTCTCTGTCTCTGTGCCTCTGTCTCTGTGTCTCTGTCTCTGTGTCTCTGTCGCTGTGTGTCTGTCTCTGCGTCTCTGTGTCTCTGTCTCTGTGTCTCTGTCTCTGTGTATCTGTCTCTGTGTCTCTGTCTCTGTGTCTCTGTCTCTGTGTCTCTGTCTCTGTGTCTCTGTCTCTGTGTCTCTGTCTCTGTGTCTCTGCCTCTGTGTCTCTGTCTCTGTGTCTCTGTCTCTGTGTCTCTGTCTCTGTGTCTCTGCCTCTGTGTCTCTGTCTCTGTGTCTCTGTCTCTGTGTCTCTGTCTCTGTGTCTCTGTCTCTGTGTCTCTGTCTCTGTGTCTCTGTCTCTGTGTCTCTGTCTCTGTGCCTCTGTCTCTGTGTCTCTGTCTCTGTGTCTCTGTCTCTGTGTCTCTGTCTCTGTGTCTCTGTCTCTGTGTCTCTGTCTCTGTGTCTCTGTCTCTGTGTCTCTGTCTCTGTGTCTCTGTCTCTGTGTCTCTGTCTCTGTGTCTCTGTCTCTGTGTCTCTGTCTCTGTGTCTCTGTCTCTGTGTCTCTGTCTCTGTGTCTCTGTCTCTGTGTCTCTGTCTCTGTGTCTCTGTCTCTGTGTCTCTGTCTCTGTGTCTCTGTCTCTGTGTCTCTGTCTCTGTGTCTCTGTCTCTGTGTCTCTGTCTCTGTGTCTCTGTCTCTGTGTCTCTGTCTCTGTGTCTCTGTCTCTGTGTCTCTGTCTCTGTGTCTCTGTCTCTGTGTCTCTGTCTCTGTGTCTCTGTCTCTGTGTCTCTGTCTCTGTGTCTCTGTCTCTGTGTCTCTGTCTCTGTGTCTCTGTCTCTGTGTCTCTGTCTCTGTGTCTCTGTCTCTGTGTCTCTGTCTCTGTGTCTCTGTCTCTGTGTCTCTGTCTCTGTGTCTCTGTCTCTGTGTCTCTGTCTCTGTGTCTCTGTCTCTGTGTCTCTGTCTCTGTGTCTCTGTCTCTGTGTCTCTGTCTCTGTGTCTCTGTCTCTGTGTCTCTGTCTCTGTGTCTCTGTCTCTGTGTCTCTGTCTCTGTGTCTCTGTCTCTGTGTCTCTGTCTCTGTGTCTCTGTCTCTGTGTCTCTGTCTCTGTGTCTCTGTCTCTGTGTCTCTGTCTCTGTGTCTCTGTCTCTGTGTCTCTGTCTCTGTGTCTCTGTCTCTGTGTCTCTGTCTCTGTGTCTCTGTCTCTGTGTCTCTGTCTCTGTGTCTCTGTCTCTGTGTCTCTGTCTCTGTGTCTCTGTCTCTGTGTCTCTGTCTCTGTGCCTCTGTCTCTGTGTCTCTGTCTCTGTGTCTCTGTCGCTGTGTCTCTGTCTCTGTGTCTCTGTCTCTGTGTCTCTGTCTCTGTGTCCCTGTCTCTGTGTCTCTGTCCCTGTGTCTCCGTCTCTGTGTATCTGTCTCTTTCTGTGTGTGTCTCTGTGTCTGTCCCTGTGTGTATGACTCAGTCTCTGAGTCTCTGTCTGTTTGTCTCTGTCGCTGTCTCTGTCTGTGTCTCTGTGTCTCTGTCTCTGTGTCTCTGTCTCTGTGTCTCTGTCTATGTGTCTATGTCTCTGTGTCTCTGTCTCTGTTTCTCGGTCTCTGAGTCTCTGTCTCTATGTCCCTGTCTCTGCGCCTCTGCCCCTCTGTCTCCGTCTCTGTGCCTCTGTCTCTGTCTCTGTCTCTGAGCCTCTGTCTCTGTGTCCCTGTCTCTGTGTCTGTGTCCCTGTGTCCCCGTCATTGCGTCTCTGTCTCTGTCTCTGTGTCTCTGCCTCTGTGTCCCTGTCTCTGCGTCTCTGTGTCTCTGTCTCTGTCTCTGTGTCGCTGTCTCTGTGTCTCTGTCTCTCTCACTGTGTCCCGGTCTCTGTGTCTCTGTCTCTATGTCACTGTCTCTGTGTCTCCGTCTCAGTGTCTCTGTCTCTGTGTCTCCGTCTCTGTGTCTCGGTCTCTGTGTCTCTGTCTATGTGTCTCTGCCTCTGTGTCTCTGACTCTGTGTCTCTGTCTGTGTCTCTGTCACTGTCTCTGTCTCTGTCTCTGTCTCTGTCTCTGTTTCTCTTTCTCTGTGTCTCTGTCTCTGTGTCCCTGTCCCTGTGTCTCCGTCTCTGTGTCTCACTCAATGTGTCTCTGTCTCTGTGTCTCTGTCTCTGTGTCTCTGTCTCTGTGTCTCTGTCTTTGTGTCTCTGTCTCTGTGTCTATGTCTCTGAGTATCTGTCTCTGTGTCTCTGTCTCTGTCTCTGAATCTCTGTCACTGTGTCTCTGTTTCTGTGTCTCTGTCTCTGTGTCTCTGTCTACGTGTCTCTGTCTCTGTGTCTTTGAGTCTGTGTCTCTGTCTCTGTGTCTCTGTCTCTGTGTCTCTGTCTCTGTGTCTTTGAGTCTGTGTCTCTGTCTCGGTGTCTCTGTCTCTGTGTCTCTGTCTCTGTGTCTCTGTCTCTGTGTCTCTGTCTCTGTGTCTCTGTCTCTGTGTCTCTGTCTCTGTGTCTCTGTCTCTGTGTCTTTGAGTCTGTGTCTCTGTCTCTGTGTCTCTGTCTCTGTGTCTCCGTCTCTGTGTCTCTGTCTCTGTGTCTCTGTCTCTGTGTCTCTGTCTCTGTGTCTCTGTCTCTGTGTCTCTGTCTCTGTGTCTCTGTCTCTGCGTCTCTGTCACTGTGTCTCTGTCTCTGTGTCTCTGTCTCTGTGTCTCTGTCTCTGTGTCTCTGTCTCTGTGTCTCTGTCTCTGTGTCTCTGTCTCTGTGTCTCTGTCTCTGTGTCTCTGTCTCTGTGTCTCTGTCTCTGTGTCTCTGTCTCTGTGTCTCTGTCTCGGTGTCTCTGTCCCTGTGGCTCCCTCTCTGTGTCACTCTCTCTGCGTCCCTGTCTCTGTGTCTCTGTCTCTGTCTCTGTGTATCTGCCTCTGTGTCTACCTCCCTGTGTCACGGTCCCTGTGTTACCGTCTCTGTGTCTCGGCCTCTGTGTCTCTGTCTCTGTGTCTCTGTCTCTGTGTCTCTGTCTCTGTGTCTATGTCTCTGTGTCTCTGCCTCTGTGTCTCTGTCTCTGTGTCTCTGTCTCTGTGTCTCTGTCTCTGTGTCTCTGTCTCTGTGTCTCTGTCTCTGTGTCTCTGTCTCTGTGTCTCTGTCTCTGTGTCTCTGTCTCTGTGTCTCTGTCTCTGTGTCTCTGTCTCTGTGTCTCTGTCTCTGTGTCTCTGTCTCTGTGTCTCTGTCTCTGTGCCTCTGTCTCTGTGTCTCTGTCTCTGTGTCTCTGTCTCTGTGTCTCTGTCTCTGTGTCTCTGTCTCTGTATATCTTTCTCTGCGTCCCTGTGTCTCTGTCTCTGAGTCCCTCTCGCTGTGTCCCAGTCTCTGTGTCTCTGTCTCTGTTTGTCTGTCTCTGCGTCTCTGTGTCTCTGTCTCTGTGTCTCTGTCTCTGTGTATCTGTCTCTGTGTCTCTGTCTCTGTGTCTCTGTCTCTGTGTCTCTGTCTCTGTGTCTCTGTCTCTGTGTCTCTGTCTCTGTGTCTCTGTCTCTGTGTCTCTGTCTCTGTGTCTCTGTCTCTGTGTATCTGTCTCTGTGTCTCTGCCTCTGTGTCTCTGTCTCTGTGTCTCTGTCTCTGTGTCTCTGTCTCTGTGTCTTTCAGTCTGTGTCTCTGTCTCTGTGTCTCTGTCTCTGTGTCTCTGTCTCTGTGTCTCTGTCTCTGTGTCTCTGTCTCTGTGCCTCTGTCTCTGTGTCTCTGTCTCTGTGTCTCTGTCGCTGTGTCTCTGTCTCTGTGTCTCTGTCTCTGTGTCTCTGTCTCTGTGTCCCTGTCTCTGTGTCTCTGTCCCTGTGTCTCCGTCTCTGTGTATCTGTCTCTTTCTGTGTGTGTCTCTGTGTCTGTCCCTGTGTGTATGACTCAGTCTCTGAGTCTCTGTCTCTTTGTCTCTGTCGCTGTCTCTGTCTCTGTCTCTGTGTCTCTGTCTCTGTGTCTCTGTCTATGTGTCTATGTCTCTGTGTCTCTGTCTCTGTTTCTCGGTCTCTGAGTCTCTGTCTCTATGTCCCTGTCTCTGCGCCTCTGCCCCTCTGTCTCCGTCTCTGTGCCTCTGTCTCTGTCTCTGTCTCTGAGCCTCTGTCTCTGTGTCCCTGTCTCTGTGTCTGTGTCCCTGTGTCCCCGTCTTTGCGTCTCTGTCTCTGTCTCTGTGTCTCTGCCTCTGTGTCCCTGTCTCTGCGTCTCTGTGTCTCTGTCTCTGTCTCTGTGTCGCTGTCTCTGTGTCTCTGTCTCTCTCACTGTGTCCCGGTCTCTGTGTCTCTGTCTCTATGTCACTGTCTCTGTGTCTCCGTCTCAGTGTCTCTGTCTCTGTGTCTCCGTCTCTGTGTCTCGGTCTCTGTGTCTCTGTCTATGTGTCTCTGCCTCTGTGTCTCTGTCTCTGTGTCTCTGTCTCTGTCTCTGTCACTGTCTCTGTCTCTGTCTCTGTCTCTGTCTCTGTCTCTGTTTCTCTTTCTCTGTGTCTCTGTCTCTGTGTCCCTGTCCCTGTGTCTCCGTCTCTGTGTCTCACTCAATGTGTCTCTGTCTCTGTGTCTCTGTCTCTGTGTCTCTGTCTCTGTGTCTCTGTCTTTGATTCTCTGTCTCTGTGTCTATGTCTCTGAGTATCTGTCTCTGTGTCTCTGTCTCTGTCTCTGAATCTCTGTCTCTGTGTCTCTGTTTCTGTGTCTCTGTCTCTGTGTCTCTGTCTACGTGTCTCTGTCTCTGTGTCTTTGAGTCTGTGTCTCTGTCTATGTGTCTCTGTCTCTGTGTCTCTGTCTCTGTGTCTCTGTCGCTGTGTGTCTGTCTCTGCGTCTCTGTGTCTCTGTCTCTGTGTCTCTGTCTCTGTGTATCTGTCTCTGTGTCTCTGTCTCTGTGTCTCTGTCTCTGTGTCTCTGTCTCTGTGTCTCTGTCTCTGTGTCTCTGTCTCTGTGTCTCTGCCTCTGTGTCTCTGTCTCTGTGTCTCTGTCTCTGTGTCTCTGTCTCTGTGTCTCTGCCTCTGTGTCTCTGTCTCTGTGTCTCTGTCTCTGTGTCTCTGTCTCTGTGTCTCTGTCTCTGTGTCTCTGTCTTGGTGTCTCTGTCTCTGTGTCACTGTCTCTGTGTCTCCGCGTCCCTGTCTCTGTGTCTCTGTCTCTGTGTCTCTGTCTCTGTGTCTCTGTCTCTGTGTCTCTGTCTCTGTGTCTCTGTCTCTGTGTCTCTGTCTCTGTGTCCCTGTCTCTGCGTCTCTGTCCCTGTGTCGCCGTATCCGTGAATAGGTGTCTGCGTCTCGGTCTATGTGTCTCTGTCTCTGTGCCTCTGCCTCTGTGTCTATGCCTCTGTCTCTGGCTCTCTGTCTCTGTGTCTCTGCCTCCGTCTCTCTGTCTCTGTGTCTCTGTCTCTCAGTCTCTGTGTATCTGTCTCTGTGTCTCTGTCTCTGTCTCTGTGTCTCTGCCTCTGTGTCTCTGTACCGATGTCTCTGCCTCCGTGTCTCTGTCTCTTTGTCTCTGTCTCTGCGTCTCTGTCTCTGTGTCTCTGTCTCTGTGTCTCTGTCTCTGTGTCTCTGTCTCTGTGTCTCTGTCTCTGTGTCTCTGTCTCTGTGTCTCTGTCTCTGTGTCTCTGTCTCTGTGTCTCTGTCTCTGTGTATCCGTCTCTGTGTTTCTCTCTCTGTGTCTCTGTCTCTGTGTCTCTGTCTCTGTGTCTCTGTCTCTGTGTCTCTGTCTCTGTGTTTCTCTCTCTGTGTCTCTGTCTCTGTGTCTCTGTCTCTGTGTCTCTGTCTCTGTGTCTCTGTCTCTGTATCTCTGTCTCTGTGTCTCTGTCTCTGTGTCTCTGTCTCTGTGTCTCCGTCTTTGTGTCTCTGTCTCTGTGTCTCTGTCTCTGTGTCTCTGTCTCTGTGTCTCTGTCTCAGTGTCTCTGTCCCTGTGGCTCCTTCTCTGTGTCACTCTCGCTGCGACCCTGTCTCTGTGTCTCTGTCTCTGTCTCTGTGTATCTGCCTCTGTGTCTCCCTCCCTGTGACACGGTCCCTGTGTTACCGCCTCTGTGTCTCGGCCTCTGTGTCTCTGTCTCTGTGTCTCTGTCTCTGTGTCTCTGTCTCTGTGTCTCTGTCTCTGTGTCTCTGTCTCTGTGTCTCTGTCTCTGTGTCTCTGTCTCTGTGTCTCTGTCTCTGTGTCTCTGTCTCTGTGTCTCTGTCTCTGTGTCTCTCTCTCTGTGTCTTTCAGTCTGTGTCTCTGTCTCTGTGTCTCTGTCTCAGTGTCTCTGTCTCTGTGTCTCTGTCTCTGTGTCTCTGTCTCTGTGCCTCTGTCTCTGTGTCTCTGTCTCTGTGTCTCTGTCGCTGTGTCTCTGTCTCTGTGTCTCTGTCTCTGTGTCTCTGTCTCTGTGTCCCTGTCTCTGTGTCTCTGTCCCTATGTCTCCGTCTCTGTGTATCTGTCTCTTTCTGTGTGTGTCTCTGTGTCTGTCCCTGTGTGTATGACTCAGTCTCTGAGTCTCTGTCTCTGTGTCTCTGTCTCTGTCTCTGTCTCTGCCTCTGTGTCTCTGTCTCTGTGTCTCTGTCTCTGTGTCTCTGTCTATGTGTCTATGTCTCTGTGTCTCTGTCTCTGTTTCTCGGTCTCTGAGTCTCTGTCTCTATGTCCCTGTCTCTGCGCCTCTGCCCCTCTGTCTCCGTCTCTGTGCCTCTGTCTCTGTCTCTGTCTCTGAGCCTCTGTCTCTGTGTCCCTGTCTCTGTGTCTGTGTCCCTGTGTCCCCGTCTTTGCGTCTCTGTCTCTGTCTCTGTGTCTCTGCCTCTGTGTCCCTGTCTCTGCGTCTCTGTGTCTCTGTCTCTGTCTCTGTGTCGCTGTCTCTGTGTCTCTGTCTCTCTCACTGTGTCCCGGTCTCTGTGTCTCTCTCTCTATGTCACTGTCTCTGTGTCTCCGTCTCAGTGTCTCTGTCTCTGTGTCTCCGTCTCTGTGTCTCGGTCTCTGTGTCTCTGTCTATGTGTCTCTGCCTCTGTGTCTCTGTCTCTGTGTCTCTGTCTCTGTGTCTCTGTCTCTGTGTCTCTGTCTCTGTGTCTCTGTCTCTGTATATCTTTCTCTGCGTCTCTGTGTCTCTGTCTCTGAGTCCCTCTCGCTGTGTCCCAGTCTCTGTGTCTCTGTCTCTGTTTGTCTGTCTCTGCGTCTCTGTGTCTCTGTCTCTGTGTCTCTGTCTCTGTGTATCTGTCTCTGTGTCTCTGTCTCTGTGTCTCTGTCTCTGTGTCTCTGTCTCTGTGTCTCTGTCTCTGTGTCTCTGTCTCTGTGTCTCTGTCTCTGTGTCTCTGTCTCTGTGTCTCTGTCTCTGTGTCTCTGTCTCTGTGTATCTGTCTCTGTGTCTCTGCCTCTGTGTCTCTGTCTCTGTGTCTCTGTCTCTGTGTCTCTGTCTCTGTGTCTTTCAGTCTGTGTCTCTGTCTCTGTGTCTCTGTCTCTGTGTCTCTGTCTCTGTGTCTCTGTCTCTGCGTCTCTGTCTCTGTGCCTCTGTCTCTGTGTCTCTGTCTCTGTGTCTCTGTCGCTGTGTCTCTGTCTCTGTGTCTCTGTCTCTGTGTCTCTGTCTCTGTGTCCCTGTCTCTGTGTCTCTGTCCCTGTGTCTCCGTCTCTGTGTATCTGTCTCTTTCTGTGTGTGTCTCTGTGTCTGTCCCTGTGTGTATGACTCAGTCTCTGAGTCTCTGTCTCTTTGTCTCTGTCGCTGTCTCTGTCTCTGTCTCTGTGTCTCTGTCTCTGTGTCTCTGTCTATGTGTCTATGTCTCTGTGTCTCTGTCTCTGTTTCTCGGTCTCTGAGTCTCTGTCTCTATGTCCCTGTCTCTGCGCCTCTGCCCCTCTGTCTCCGTCTCTGTGCCTCTGTCTCTGTCTCTGTCTCTGAGCCTCTGTCTCTGTGTCCCTGTCTCTGTGTCTGTGTCCCTGTGTCCCCGTCTTTGCGTCTCTGTCTCTGTCTCTGTGTCTCTGCCTCTGTGTCCCTGTCTCTGCGTCTCTGTGTCTCTGTCTCTGTCTCTGTGTCGCTGTCTCTGTGTCTCTGTCTCTCTCACTGTGTCCCGGTCTCTGTGTCTCTGTCTCTATGTCACTGTCTCTGTGTCTCCGTCTCAGTGTCTCTGTCTCTGTGTCTCCGTCTCTGTGTCTCGGTCTCTGTGTCTCTGTCTATGTGTCTCTGCCTCTGTGTCTCTGTCTCTGTGTCCCTGTCTCTGTCTCTGTCACTGTCTCTGTCTCTGTCTCTGTCTCTGTCTCTGTTTCTCTTTCTCTGTGTCTCTGTCTCTGTGTCCCTGTCCCTGTGTCTCCGTCTCTGTGTCTCACTCAATGTGTCTCTGTCTCTGTGTCTCTGTCTCTGTGTCTCTGTCTCTGTGTCTCTGTCTTTGATTCTCTGTCTCTGTGTCTATGTCTCTGAGTATCTGTCTCTGTGTCTCTGTCTCTGTCTCTGAATCTCTGTCTCTGTGTCTCTGTTTCTGTGTCTCTGTCTCTGTGTCTCTGTCTACGTGTCTCTGTCTCTGTGTCTTTGAGTCTGTGTCTCTGTCTCTGTGTCTCTGTCTCTGTGTCTCTGTCTCTGTGTCTCTGTCTCTGTGTCTCTGTCTCTGTGTCTCTGTCTCTGTGTCTCTGTCTCTGTGTCTCTGTCTCTGTGTCTCTGTCTCTGTGTCTCTGTCTCTGTGTCTCTGGCTCTGTGTCTCCGTCTCTGTGTCTCTGTCTCTGTGTCTCTGTCTCTGTGTCTCTGTCTCTGTGTCTCTGTCTCTGTCTCTGTGTCTCTGTCTCTGTGTCTCTGTCTCTGTGTCTCTGTCTCTGTGTCTCTGTCTCTGTGTCTCTGTCTCTGTGTCTCTGTCTCTGTGTCTCTGTCTCTGTGTCTCTGTCTCTGTGTCTCTGTCTCTGTGTCTCTGTCTCTGTGTCTCTGTCTCTGTGTCTCTGTCTCTGTGTCTCTGTCTCTGTGTCTCTGTCTCTGTGTCTTTGAGTCTGTGTCTCTGTCTCTGTGTCTCTGTCTCTGTGTCTCTGTCTTGGTGTCTCTGTCTCTGTGTCACTGTCTCTGTGTCTCCGCGTCCCTGTCTCTGTGTCTCTGTCTCTGTGTCTCTGTCTCTGTGTCTCTGTCTCTGTGTCTCTGTCTCTGTGTCTCTGTCTCTGTGTCTCTGTCTCTGTGTCTCTGTCTCTGTGTCTCTGTCTCTGTGTCTCTGTCTCTGTGTCTCTGTCTCTGTGTATCTGTCTCTGTGTCTCTGCCTCTGTGTCTCTGTCTCTGTGTCTCTGTCTCTGTGTCTCTGTCTCTGTGTCTTTCAGTCTGTGTCTCTGTCTCTGTGTCTCTGTCTCTGTGTCTCTGTCTCTGTGTCTCTGTCTCTGTGTCTCTGTCTCTGTGCCTCTGTCTCTGTGTCTCTGTCTCTGTGCCTCTGTCGCTGTGTCTCTGTCTCTGTGTCTCTGTCTCTGTGTCTCTGTCTCTGTGTCCCTGTCTCTGTGTCTCTGTCCCTGTGTCTCCGTCTCTGTGTATCTGTCTCTTTCTGTGTGTGTCTCTGTGTCTGTCCCTGTGTGTATGACTCAGTCTCTGAGTCTCTGTCTCTTTGTCTCTGTCGCTGTCTCTGTCTCTGTCTCTGTGTCTCTGTCTCTGTGTCTCTGTCTATGTGTCTATGTCTCTGTGTCTCTGTCTCTGTTTCTCGGTCTCTGAGTCTCTGTCTCTATGTCCCTGTCTCTGCGCCTCTGCCCCTCTGTCTCCGTCTCTGTGCCTCTGTCTCTGTCTCTGTCTCTGAGCCTCTGTCTCTGTGTCCCTGTCTCTGTGTCTGTGTCCCTGTGTCCCCGTCTTTGCGTCTCTGTCTCTGTCTCTGTGTCTCTGCCTCTGTGTCCCTGTCTCTGCGTCTCTGTGTCTCTGTCTCTGTCTCTGTGTCGCTGTCTCTGTGTCTCTGTCTCTCTCACTGTGTCCCGGTCTCTGTGTCTCTGTCTCTATGTCACTGTCTCTGTGTCTCCGTCTCAGTGTCTCTGTCTCTGTGTCTCCGTCTCTGTGTCTCGGTCTCTGTGTCTCTGTCTATGTGTCTCTGCCTCTGTGTCTCTGTCTCTGTGTCTCTGTCTCTGTCTCTGTCACTGTCTCTGTCTCTGTCTCTGTCTCTGTCTCTGTTTCTCTTTCTCTGTGTCTCTGTCTCTGTGTCCCTGTCCCTGTGTCTCCGTCTCTGTGTCTCACTCAATGTGTCTCTGTCTCTGTGTCTCTGTCTCTGTGTCTCTGTCTCTGTGTCTCTGTCTTTGATTCTCTGTCTCTGTGTCTATGTCTCTGAGTATCTGTCTCTGTGTCTCTGTCTCTGTCTCTGAATCTCTGTCTCTGTGTCTCTGTTTCTGTGTCTCTGTCTCTGTGTCTCTGTCTACGTGTCTCTGTCTCTGTGTCTTTGAGTCTGTGTCTCTGTCTCTGTGTCTCTGTCTCTGTGTCTCTGTCTCTGTGTCTCTGTCTCTGTGTCTCTGTCTCTGTGTCTCTGTCTCTGTGTCTCTGTCTCTGTGTCTCTGTCTCTGTGTCTCTGTCTCTGTGTCTCTGTCTCTGTGTCTCTGTCTCTGTGTCTCTGGCTCTGTGTCTCCGTCTCTGTGTCTCTGTCTCTGTGTCTCTGTCTCTGTGTCTCTGTCTCTGTGTCTCTGTCTCTGTGTCTCTGTCTCTGTGTCTCTGTCTCTGTGTCTCTGTCTCTGTGTCTCTGTCTCTGTGTCTCTGTCTCTGTGTCTCTGTCTCTGTGTCTCTGTCTCTGTGTCTCTGTCTCTGTGTCTCTGTCTCTGTGTCTCTGTCTCTGTGTCTCTGTCTCTGTGTCTTTGAGTCTGTGTCTCTGTCTCTGTGTCTCTGTCTCTGTGTCTCTGTCTTGGTGTCTCTGTCTCTGTGTCACTGTCTCTGTGTCTCCGCGTCCCTGTCTCTGTGTCTCTGTCTCTGTGTCTCTGTCTCTGTGTCTCTGTCTCTGTGTCTCTGTCTCTGTGTCTCTGTCTCTGTGTCTCTGTCTCTGTGTCCCTGTCTCTGCGTCTCTGTCCCTGTGTCGCCGTATCCGTGAATAGGTGTCTGCGTCTCGGTCTATGTGTCTCTGTCTCTGTGCCTCTGCCTCTGTGTCTATGCCTCTGTCTCTGGCTCTCTGTCTCTGTGTCTCTGCCTCCGTCTCTCTGTCTCTGTGTCTCTGTCTCTCAGTCTCTGTGTATCTGTCTCTGTGTCTCTGTCTCTGTCTCTGTGTCTCTGCCTCTGTGTCTCTGTACCGATGTCTCTGCCTCCGTGTCTCTGTCTCTTTGTCTCTGTCTCTGCGTCTCTGTCTCTGTGTCTCTGTCTCTGTGTCTCTGTCTCTGTGTCTCTGTCTCTGTGTCTCTGGCTCTGTGTCTCTGTCTCTGTGTCTCTGTCTCTGTGTCTCTGTCTCTGTGTCTCTGTCTCTGTGTCTCTGTCTCTGTGTCTTTGAGTCTGTGTCTCTGTCTCTGTGTCTCTGTCTCTGTGTCTCTGTCTTGGTGTCTCTGTCTCTGTGTCTCTGTCTCTGTGTCTCTGTCTCTGTGTCTCTGTCTCTGTGTCTCTGTCTCTGTGTCTCTGTCTCTGTGTCTCTGTCTCTGTGTCTCTGTCTCTGTGTCTCTGTCTCTGTGTCTCTGTCTCTGTGTCTCTGTCTCTGTGTCTCTGTCTCTGTGTATCCGTCTCTGTGTTTCTCTCTCTGTGTCTCTGTCTCTGTGTCTCTGTCTCTGTGTCTCTGTCTCTGTGTTTCTCTCTCTGTGTCTCTGTCTCTGTGTCTCTGTCTCTGTGTCTCTGTCTCTGTGTCTCTGTCTCTGTGTCTCTGTCTCTGTGTCTCTGTCTCTGTATCTCTGTCTCTGTGTCTCTGTCTCTGTGTCTCTGTCTCTGTGTCTCCGTCTTTGTGTCTCTGTCTCTGTGTCTCTGTCTCTGTGTCTCTGTCTCAGTGTCTCTGTCCCTGTGGCTCCTTCTCTGTGTCACTCTCGCTGCGACCCTGTCTCTGTGTCTCTGTCTCTGTCTCTGTGTATCTGCCTCTGTGTCTCCCTCCCTGTGACACGGTCCCTGTGTTACCGCCTCTGTGTCTCGGCCTCTGTGTCTCTGTCTCTGTGTCTCTGTCTCTGTGTCTCTGTCTCTGTGTCTATGTCTCTGTGTCTCTGCCTCTGTGTCTCTGTCTCTGTGTCTCTGTCTCTGTGTCTCTGTCTCTGTGTCTCTGTCTCTGTGTCTCTGTCTCTGTGTCTCTGTCTCTGTGTCTCTGTCTCTGTGTCTCTGTCTCTTTGTCTCTGTCTCTGTGTCTCTGTCTCTGTGTCTCTGTCTTTGTGTCTCTGTCTCTGTGTCTATGTCTCTGAGTATCTGTCTCTGTGTCTCTGTCTCTGTCTCTGAATCTCTGTCTCTCAGTCTCTGTCTCTGTGTCTCTGTCTCTGTGTCTCTCTCTCTGTGTCTCTGTCTACGTGTCTCTGTCTCTGTGTCTTTGAGTCTGTGTCTCTGTCTCTGTGTCTCTGTCTCTGCGTCTCTGTATCCGTGTCTCTGTCTTGGTGTCTCTGTCTCTGTGTCACTGTCTCTGTGTCTCTGCGTCTCTGTCTCTTTGTCTCTTTCTCTGTGTCTCTGTCTCTGTGTCTATGTCTCTGTGTCTCTGTCTCTGTGTTTCTCTCTTTATGTATCTGTCTCTGTGTCTCTGTCTCTGTGAATCTGTCTCTGTGTCTCTGTCTCTGTGTCTCTGTCTCTGTGTCTCTGTCTCTGTGTCTCTGTCTCTGTGTCTCTGTCTCTGTGTCTCTGTCTCTGTGTCTCTGTCTCTGTGTCTCTGTCTCTGTGTCTCTGTCTCTGTGTCTCTGTCTCTGTGTCTCTGTCTCTGTGTCTCTGTCTCTGTGTCTCTGTCTCTGTGTCTCTGTCTCTGTGTCTCTGTCTCTGTGTCTCTGTCTCTGTGTCTCTGTCTCTGTGTCTCTCTCTCTGTGTCTTTCAGTCTGTGTCTCTGTCTCTGTGTCTCTGTCTCAGTGTCTCTGTCTCTGTGTCTCTGTCTCTGTGTCTCTGTCTCTGTGCCTCTGTCTCTGTGTCTCTGTCTCTGTGTCTCTGTCGCTGTGTCTCTGTCTCTGTGTCTCTGTCTCTGTGTCTCTGTCTCTGTGTCCCTGTCTCTGTGTCTCTGTCCCTATGTCTCCGTCTCTGTGTATCTGTCTCTTTCTGTGTGTGTCTCTGTGTCTGTCCCTGTGTGTATGACTCAGTCTCTGAGTCTCTGTCTCTGTGTCTCTGTCTCTGTCTCTGTCTCTGCCTCTGTGTCTCTGTCTCTGTGTCTCTGTCTCTGTGTCTCTGTCTATGTGTCTATGTCTCTGTGTCTCTGTCTCTGTTTCTCGGTCTCTGAGTCTCTGTCTCTATGTCCCTGTCTCTGCGCCTCTGCCCCTCTGTCTCCGTCTCTGTGCCTCTGTCTCTGTCTCTGTCTCTGAGCCTCTGTCTCTGTGTCCCTGTCTCTGTGTCTGTGTCCCTGTGTCCCCGTCTTTGCGTCTCTGTCTCTGTCTCTGTGTCTCTGCCTCTGTGTCCCTGTCTCTGCGTCTCTGTGTCTCTGTCTCTGTCTCTGTGTCGCTGTCTCTGTGTCTCTGTCTCTCTCACTGTGTCCCGGTCTCTGTGTCTCTCTCTCTATGTCACTGTCTCTGTGTCTCCGTCTCAGTGTCTCTGTCTCTGTGTCTCCGTCTCTGTGTCTCGGTCTCTGTGTCTCTGTCTATGTGTCTCTGCCTCTGTGTCTCTGTCTCTGTGTCTCTGTCTCTGTCTCTGTCTCTGTCTCTGTCTCTGTCTCTGTTTCTCTTTCTCTGTGTCTCTGTCTCTGTGTCCCTGTCCCAGTGTCTCCGTCTCTGGGTCTCACTCAATGTGTCTCTGTCTCTGTCTCTGTGTCGCTGTCTCTGTGTCTCTGTCTCTCTCACTGTGTCCCGGTCTCTGTGTCTCTCTCTCTATGTCACTGTCTCTGTGTCTCCGTCTCAGTGTCTCTGTCTCTGCGTCTCCGTCTCTGTGTCTCGGTCTCTGTGTCTCTGTCTATGTGTCCCTGCCTCTGTGTCTCTGTCTCTGTGTCTCTGTCTCTGTCTCTGTCTCTGTCTCTGTCTCTGTCTCTGTTTCTCTTTCTCTGTGTCTCTGTCTCTGTGTCCCTGTCCCTGTGTCTCCGTCTCTGGGTCTCACTCAATGTGTCTCTGTCTCTGTGTCTCTGTCTCTGTGTCTCTGTCTCTGTGTCTCTGTCTTTGTGTCTCTGTCTCTGTGTCTATGTCTCTGAGTATCTGTCTCTGTGTCTCTGTCTCTGTCTCTGAATCTCTATCTCTGTGTCTCTCTCTCTGTGTCTCTGTCTCTGTGTCTCTGTCTACGTGTCTCTGTCTCTGTGTCTTTGAGTCTGTGTCTCTGTCTCTGTGTCTCTGTCTCTGTGTCTCTGTCTCTGTGTCTCTGTCTCTGTGTCTCTGTCTCTGTGTCTCTGTCTCTGTGTCTCTGTCTCTGTGTCTCTGTCTCTGTGTCTCTGTCTCTGTGTCTCTGTCTCTGTGTCTCTGGCCCTGTGTCTCTGTCTTTGTGTCTCTGTCTCTGTGTCTCTGTCTCTGTGTCTCTGTCTCTGTGTCTCTGTCTCTGTGTCTCTGTCTCTGCCTCCGTGTCTCTGTCTCTTTGTCTCTGTCTCTGCGTCTCTGTCTCTGTGTCTCTGTCTCTGTGTCTCTGTCTCTGTGTCTCTGTCTCTGTGTCTCTGGCTCTGTGTCTCTGTCTCTGTGTCTCTGTCTCTGTGTCTCTGTCTCTGTGTCTCTGTCTCTGTGTCTCTGTCTCTGTGTCTCTGTCTCTGTGTCTCTGTCTCTGTGTCTCTGTCTCTGTGTCTCTGTATCTGTGTCTCTGTCTCTGTGTCTCTGTCTCTGTGTCTTTGAGTCTGTGTCTCTGCCTCTGTGTCTCTGTCTCTGTGTCTCTGTCTCTGTGTCTCTGTCTCGGTGTCTCTGTCTCTGTGTCACTGTCTCTGTGTCTCTGCGTCTCTGTCTCTGTGTCTCTGTCTCTGTGTCTCTGAGTCTGTGTCTCTGTCTCTGTGTCCCTGTCTCTGCGTCTCGGTCCCTGTGTCGCCGTATCCGTGAATAGGTGTCTGCGTCTCGGTCTATGTGTCTCTGTCTCTGTGCCTCTGCCTCTGTGTCTGTGCCTCTGTCTCTGTCTCTCTGTCTCTGTGTCTCTGCCTCCGTCTCTCTGTCTCTGTGTCTCTGTCTCTGTGTCTCTGTCTCTGTGTCTCTGTCTCTGTGTCTCTGTCTCTGTGTCTCTGTCTCTGTGTCTCTGTCTCTGTGTCTCTGTCTCTGTGTCTCTGTCTCTGTGTCTCTGTCTCTGTGTCTCTGTCTCTGTGTCTCTGTCTCTGTGTCTCTGTCTCTGTGTCTCTGTCTCTGTGTCTCTGTCTCTGTGTATCTGTCTCTGCGTCTCTGTGTCTCTGTCTCTGTCTCTGTGTCCCTGTCTCTGAGTCCCTCTCGCTGTGTCCCAGTCTCTGTGTCTCTGTCTCTGTGTCTCTGTCTCTGTGTCTCTGTCTCTGTGTCTCTGTCTCTGTGTCTCTGTCTCTGTGTCTCTGTCTCTGTGTCTCTGCCTCCGTCTCTCTGTCTCTGTGTCTCTGTCTCTCTGTCTCTGTGTATCTGTCTCTGTGTCTCTGTCTCTGTCTCTGTCTCTGTGTCTCTGCCTCTGTGTCTCTGTACCGATGTCTCTGCCTCCGTGTCTCTGTCTCTTTGTCTCTGTCTCCGCGTCTCTGTCTCTGCGTCTCTGTCTCTGTGTCCCTGTCTCTGTGTCTATGTCTCTGTGCCTCTCTCTCTGTGTCTCTGTCCCTGAGAATCTGTCTCTGTGTTTCTGCCTCTGTGTCTCTGTCCCTGTGTCTCCGTCTCTGTGTCTCTGTCTCTCTCACTTTGTCTCTGTCTCTGTGTCTCTGTCTCCGTGTCTCTGTCTCCGTGTCTCTGCCTCAGTGTCTCTGTCTCTGTCTCCGTTTCTGTGTATCTGTCTCTGTGACTCCGTCTCTCTCTCTGTCCCTGTTTCTCTTTCTCTGTGTCTCTATACCTGTGTCTCCTTCTCTGTGTTTCTCTCTCTGTGTCTCTGTCTCTGTTTCTCTTTCTCAGTGCCTCTGTCTCTGTGTCTCTATACCTGTGTCTCTATCTCTGTGTATCCGTCTCTGTGTTTCTCTCTCTGTGTCTCTGTCTCTGTGTCTCTGTCTCTGTGTCTCTGTCTCTGTGTCTCTGTCTCTGTGTCTCTGTCTCTGTGTCTCTGTCTCTGTGTCTCTGTCTCTGTGTCTCTGTATCTGTGTCTCTGTCTCTGTGTCTCTGTCTCTGTGTCTTTGAGTCTGTGCCTCTGCCTCTGTGTCTCTGTCTCTGTGTCTCTGTCTCTGTGTCTCTGTCTCGGTGTCTCTGTCTCTGTGTCACTGTCTCTGTGTCTCTGCGTCTCTGTCTCTGTGTCTCTGTCTCTGTGTCTCTGCCTCTGTGTCTCTGTCTCTGTGTCCCTGTCTCTGCGTCTCGGTCCCTGTGTCGCCGTATCCGTGAATAGGTGTCTGCGTCTCGGTCTATGTGTCTCTGTCTCTGTGCCTCTGCCTCTGTGTCTATGCCTCTGTCTCTGTCTCTCTGTCTCTGTGTCTCTGCCTCCGTCTCTCTGTCTCTGTGTCTCTGTCTCTCAGTCTCTGTCTCTGTGTCTCTGTCTCTGTGTCTCTGTCTCTGTGTCTCTGTCTCTGTGTCTCTGTCTCTGTGTCTCTGTCTCTGTGTCTCTGTCTCTGTGTCTCTGTCTCTGTGTCTCTGTCTCTGTGTCTCTGTCTCTGTGTCTCTGTCTCTGTGTCTCTGTCTCTGTGTCTCTGTCTCTGTGTCTCTGTCTCTGTGTCTCTGTCTCTGTGTATCTGTCTCTGCGTCTCTGTGTCTCTGTCTCTGTCTCTGTGTCCCTGTCTCTGAGTCCCTCTCGCTGTGTCCCAGTCTCTGTGTCTCTGGCTCTGTGTCTCTGTCTCTGTGTCTCTGTCTCTGTGTCTCTGTCTCTGTGTCTCTGTCTCTGTGTCTCTGTCTCTGTGTCTCTGTCTCTGTGTCTCTGTCTCTGTGTCTCTGCCTCCGTCTCTCTGTCTCTGTGTCTCTGTCTCTCTGTCTCTGTGTATCTGTCTCTGTGTCTCTGTCTCTGTCTCTGTCTCTGTGTCTCTGCCTCTGTGTCTCTGTACCGATGTCTCTGCCTCCGTGTCTCTGTCTCTTTGTCTCTGTCTCCGCGTCTCTGTCTCTGCGTCTCTGTCTCTGTGTCCCTGTCTCTGTGTCTATGTCTCTGTGCCTCTCTCTCTGTGTCTCTGTCCCTGAGAATCTGTCTCTGTGTTTCTGCCTCTGTGTCTCTGTCCCTGTGTCTCCGTCTCTGTGTCTCTGTCTCTCTCACTTTGTCTCTGTCTCTGTGTCTCTGTCTCCGTGTCTCTGTCTCCGTGTCTCTGCCTCAGTGTCTCTGTCTCTGTGTCTCCGTTTCTGTGTATCTGTCTCTGTGACTCCGTCTCTCTCTCTGTCCCTGTTTCTCTTTCTCTGTGTCTCTATACCTGTGTCTCCTTCTCTGTGTTTCTCTCTCTGTGTCTCTGTCTCTGTTTCTCTTTCTCAGTGCCTCTGTCTCTGTGTCTCTATACCTGTGTCTCTATCTCTGTGTATCCGTCTCTGTGTTTCTCTCTCTGTGTCTCTGTCTCTGTGTCTCTGTCTCTGTGTCGCTGTCTCTGTGTCTCTGTCTCTGTGTCTCTGTCTCTGTGTCTCTGTCCCAGAGCCTCCGTCTCTGTGTCTCTGTCTCTGTGTATCTATCTCTGTGTCTCTGTCTCTGTCTCTGTCTCTGCTTCTCTTTCTCTGTGTCTCTGCCTCTGTGTCTCTGTCTCGGTGTCTGAGTCTCTGTCTCTGAGTCTCTGTCTCTGTGTCTCTGTCTATGTGTCCCTGTCTCTGTGTCTCTGTCTCGGTGTCTCTGTCCCTGTGGCTCCTTCTCTGTGTCACTCTCTCTGCGTCCCTGTCTCTGTGTCTCTGTCTCTGTCTCTGTGTATCTGCCTCTGTGTCTCCCTCCCTGTGTCACGGTCCCTGTGTTACCGTCTCTGTGTCTCGGCATCTGTGTCTCTGTCTCTGTGTCTCTGTCTCTGTGTCTCTGTCTCTGTGTCTCTGTCTCTGTGTCTCTGTCTCTGTGTCTCTGTCTCTGTGTCTCTGTCTCTGTGTCTCTGTCTCTGTGTCTCTGTCTCTGTGTCTCTGTCTCTGTGTCTCTGTCTCTGTGTCTCTGTCTCTGTGTCTCTGTCTCTGTGTCTCTGTCTCTGTGTCTCTGTCTCTGTGTCTCTGTCTCTGTGTCTCTGTCTCTGTGTCTCTGTCTCTGTGTCTCTGTCTCTGTGTCTCTGTCTCTGTGTCTCTGTCTCTGTGTCTCTGTCTCTGTGTCTCTGTCTCTGTGTCTCTGTCTCTGTGTCTCTGTCTCTGTGTCTCTGTCTCTGTGTCTCTGTCTCTGTGTCTCTGTCTCTGTGTCTCTGTCTCTGTGTCTCTGTCTCTGTGTCTCTGTCTCTGTGTCTCTGTCTCTGTGTCTATGTCTTTGTGTCTCTGCCTCTGTGTCTCTGTCTCTGTGTCTCTGTCTCGGTGTCTCTGTCTCGGTGTCTCTGTCTCTGTGTCTCTGACTCTGTGTCTCTGTCTCTGTGTCTCTGTCTCTGTGTCTCTGTCTCTGTGTCTCTGTCTCTGTGTCTCTGTCTCTGTGTCTCTGTCTCTGTGTCTCTGTCTCTGTGTCTCTGTCTCCGTGTCTCTGTCTCCGTGTATCTGTCTCTGCGTCTCTGTGTCTCTGTCTCTGTCTCTGTGTCCCTGTCTCTGAGTCCCTCTCGCTGTGTCCCAGTCTCTGTGTCTCTGTCTCTGTGTCTCTGTCTCTGTTTCTCTGTCTCTATGTCTCTGTCTCTGTGTCTCTGTCTGTGTGTCTCTGTCTCTGTGTCTCTGTCTCTGTGTCTCTGTCTACGTGTCTCTGTCTCTGTGTCTTTGAGTCTGTGTCTCTGTCTCTGTGTCTCTGTCTCTGTGTCTCTGTCTCTGTGTCTCTGTCTCTGTGTCTCTGTCTCTGTGTCTCTGTCTCTGTGTCTCTGTCTCTGTGTCTGTGTCTCTGTGTCTCTGTCTCTGTGTCTCTGTCTCTGTGTCTCTGTCTCTGTGTCTCTGTCTCTGTGTCTCTGTCTCTGTGTCTCTGTCTCTGTGTCTCTGTCTCTGTGTCTGTGTCTCTGTGTCTCTGTCTCTGTGTCTCTGTCTCTGTGTCTCTGTCTCTGTGTCTCTGTCTCTGTGTCTCTGTCTCTGTGTCTCTGTCTCTGTGTCTCTGTCTCTGTGTCTCTGTCTCTGTGTCTCTGTCTCTGTGTCTCTGTCTCTGTGTCTCTGTCTCTGTGTCTCTGTCTCTGTGTCTCTGTCTCTGTGTCTCTGTCTCTGTGTCTCTGTCTCTGTGTCTCTGTCTCTGTGTCTCTGTCTCTGTGTCTCTGTCTCTGTGTCTTTGAGTCTGTGTCTCTGTCTCTGTGTCTCTGTCTCTGTGTCTCTGTCTTGGTGTCTCTGTCTCTGTGTCACTGTCTCTGTGTCTCCGCGTCCCTGTCTCTGTGTCTCTGTCTCTGTGTCTCTGTCTCTGTGTCTCTGTCTCTGTGTCTCTGTCTCTGTGTCTCTGTCTCTGTGTCTCTGTCTCTGTGTCCCTGTCTCTGCGTCTCTGTCCCTGTGTCGCCGTATCCGTGAATAGGTGTCTGCGTCTCGGTCTATGTGTCTCTGTCTCTGTGCCTCTGCCTCTGTGTCTATGCCTCTGTCTCTGGCTCTCTGTCTCTGTGTCTCTGCCTCCGTCTCTCTGTCTCTGTGTCTCTGTCTCTCAGTCTCTGTGTATCTGTCTCTGTGTCTCTGTCTCTGTCTCTGTGTCTCTGCCTCTGTGTCTCTGTACCGATGTCTCTGCCTCCGTGTCTCTGTCTCTTTGTCTCTGTCTCTGCGTCTCTGTCTCTGTGTCTCTGTCTCTGTGTCTCTGTCTCTGTGTCTCTGTCTCTGTGTCTCTGGCTCTGTGTCTCTGTCTCTGTGTCTCTGTCTCTGTGTCTCTGTCTCTGTGTCTCTGTCTCTGTGTCTCTGTCTCTGTGTCTTTGAGTCTGTGTCTCTGTCTCTGTGTCTCTGTCTCTGTGTCTCTGTCTTGGTGTCTCTGTCTCTGTGTCTCTGTCTCTGTGTCTCTGTCTCTGTGTCTCTGTCTCTGTGTCTCTGTCTCTGTGTCTCTGTCTCTGTGTCTCTGTCTCTGTGTCTCTGTCTCTGTGTCTCTGTCTCTGTGTCTCTGTCTCTGTGTATCCGTCTCTGTGTTTCTCTCTCTGTGTCTCTGTCTCTGTGTCTCTGTCTCTGTGTCTCTGTCTCTGTGTTTCTCTCTCTGTGTCTCTGTCTCTGTGTCTCTGTCTCTGTGTCTCTGTCTCTGTGTCTCTGTCTCTGTGTCTCTGTCTCTGTATCTCTGTCTCTGTGTCTCTGTCTCTGTGTCTCTGTCTCTGTGTCTCCGTCTTTGTGTCTCTGTCTCTGTGTCTCTGTCTCTGTGTCTCTGTCTCAGTGTCTCTGTCCCTGTGGCTCCTTCTCTGTGTCACTCTCGCTGCGACCCTGTCTCTGTGTCTCTGTCTCTGTCTCTGTGTATCTGCCTCTGTGTCTCCCTCCCTGTGACACGGTCCCTGTGTTACCGCCTCTGTGTCTCGGCCTCTGTGTCTCTGTCTCTGTGTCTCTGTCTCTGTGTCTCTGTCTCTGTGTCTATGTCTCTGTGTCTCTGCCTCTGTGTCTCTGTCTCTGTGTCTCTGTCTCTGTGTCTCTGTCTCTGTGTCTCTGTCTCTGTGTCTCTGTCTCTGTGTCTCTGTCTCTGTGTCTCTGTCTCTTTGTCTCTGTCTCTGTGTCTCTGTCTCTGTGTCTCTGTCTTTGTGTCTCTGTCTCTGTGTCTATGTCTCTGAGTATCTGTCTCTGTGTCTCTGTCTCTGTCTCTGAATCTCTGTCTCTCAGTCTCTGTCTCTGTGTCTCTGTCTCTGTGTCTCTCCCTCTGTGTCTCTGTCTACGTGTCTCTGTCTCTGTGTCTTTGAGTCTGTGTCTCTGTCTCTGTGTCTCTGTCTCTGCGTCTCTGTATCCGTGTCTCTGTCTTGGTGTCTCTGTCTCTGTGTCACTGTCTCTGTGTCTCTGCGTCTCTGTCTCTTTGTCTCTTTCTCTGTGTCTCTGTCTCTGTGTCTATGTCTCTGTGTCTCTGTCTCTGTGTTTCTCTCTTTATGTATCTGTCTCTGTGAATCTGTCTCTGTGTCTCTGTCTCTGTGTCTCTGTCTCTGTGTCTCTGTCTCTGTGTCTCTGTCTCTGTGTCTCTGTCTCTGTGTCTCTGTCTCTGTGTCTCTGTCTATGTGTCTATGTCTCTGTGTGTCTGTCTCTGTTTCTCGGTCTCTGAGTCTCTGTCTCTATGTCCCTGTCTCTGCGCCTCTGCCCCTCTGTCTCCGTCTCTGTGCCTCTGTCTCTGTCTCTGTCTCTGAGCCTCTGTCTCTGTGTCCCTGTCTCTGTGTCTGTGTCCCTGTGTCCCCGTCTTTGCGTCTCTGTCTCTGTCTCTGTGTCTCTGCCTCTGTGTCCCTGTCTCTGCGTCTCTGTGTCTCTGTCTCTGTCTCTGTGTCGCTGTCTCTGTGTCTCTGTCTCTCTCACTGTGTCCCGGTCTCTGTGTCTCTCTCTCTATGTCACTGTCTCTGTGTCTCCGTCTCAGTGTCTCTGTCTCTGTGTCTCCGTCTCTGTGTCTCGGTCTCTGTGTCTCTGTCTATGTGTCTCTGCCTCTGTGTCTCTGTCTCTGTGTCTCTGTCTCTGTCTCTGTCTCTGTCTCTGTCTCTGTTTCTCTTTCTCTGTGTCTCTGTCTCTGTGTCCCTGTCCCAGTGTCTCCGTCTCTGGGTCTCACTCAATGTGTCTCTGTCTCTGTCTCTGTGTCGCTGTCTCTGTGTCTCTGTCTCTCTCACTGTGTCCCGGTCTCTGTGTCTCTCTCTCTATGTCACTGTCTCTGTGTCTCCGTCTCAGTGTCTCTGTCTCTGCGTCTCCGTCTCTGTGTCTCGGTCTCTGTGTCTCTGTCTATGTGTCCCTGCCTCTGTGTCTCTGTCTCTGTGTCTCTGTCTCTGTCTCTGTCTCTGTCTCTGTCTCTGTCTCTGTTTCTCTTTCTCTGTGTCTCTGTCTCTGTGTCCCTGTCCCTGTGTCTCCGTCTCTGGGTCTCACTCAATGTGTCTCTGTCTCTGTGTCTCTGTCTCTGTGTCTCTGTCTCTGTGTCTCTGTCTTTGTGTCTCTGTCTCTGTGTCTATGTCTCTGAGTATCTGTCTCTGTGTCTCTGTCTCTGTCTCTGAATCTCTATCTCTGTGTCTCTCTCTCTGTGTCTCTGTCTCTGTGTCTCTGTCTACGTGTCTCTGTCTCTGTGTCTTTGAGTCTGTGTCTCTGTCTCTGTGTCTCTGTCTCTGTGTCTCTGTCTCTGTGTCTCTGTCTCTGTGTCTCTGTCTCTGTGTCTCTGTCTCTGTGTCTCTGTCTCTGTGTCTCTGTCTCTGTGTCTCTGTCTCTGTGTCTCTGTCTCTGTGTCTCTGTCTCTGTGTCTCTGTCTCTGTGTCTCTGGCCCTGTGTCTCTGTCTTTGTGTCTCTGTCTCTGTGTCTCTGTCTCTGTGTCTCTGTCTCTGTGTCTCTGTCTCTGCCTCCGTGTCTCTGTCTCTTTGTCTCTGTCTCTGCGTCTCTGTCTCTGTGTCTCTGTCTCTGTGTCTCTGTCTCTGTGTCTCTGTCTCTGTGTCTCTGTCTCTGTGTCTCTGTCTCTGTGTCTCTGTCTCTGTGTCTCTGTCTCTGTGTCTCTGTCTCTGTGTCTCTGTCTCTGTGTCTCTGTCTCTGTGTCTCTGTCTCTGTGTCTCTGTCTCTGTGTCTCTGTATCTGTGTCTCTGTCTCTGTGTCTCTGTCTCTGTGTCTTTGAGTCTGTGTCTCTGCCTCTGTGTCTCTGTCTCTGTGTCTCTGTCTCTGTGTCTCTGTCTCGGTGTCTCTGTCTCTGTGTCACTGTCTCTGTGTCTCTGCGTCTCTGTCTCTGTGTCTCTGTCTCTGTGTCTCTGAGTCTGTGTCTCTGTCTCTGTGTCCCTGTCTCTGCGTCTCGGTCCCTGTGTCGCCGTATCCGTGAATAGGTGTCTGCGTCTCGGTCTATGTGTCTCTGTCTCTGTGCCTCTGCCTCTGTGTCTATGCCTCTGTCTCTGTCTCTCTGTCTCTGTGTCTCTGCCTCCGTCTCTCTGTCTCTGTGTCTCTGTCTCTGTGTCTCTGTCTCTGTGTCTCTGTCTCTGTGTCTCTGTCTCTGTGTCTCTGTCTCTGTGTCTCTGTCTCTGTGTCTCTGTCTCTGTGTCTCTGTCTCTGTGTCTCTGTCTCTGTGTCTCTGTCTCTGTGTATCTGTCTCTGCGTCTCTGTGTCTCTGTCTCTGTCTCTGTGTCCCTGTCTCTGAGTCCCTCTCGCTGTGTCCCAGTCTCTGTGTCTCTGTCTCTGTGTCTCTGTCTCTGTGTCTCTGTCTCTGTGTCTCTGTCTCTGTGTCTCTGTCTCTGTGTCTCTGTCTCTGTGTCTCTGCCTCCGTCTCTCTGTCTCTGTGTCTCTGTCTCTCTGTCTCTGTGTATCTGTCTCTGTGTCTCTGTCTCTGTCTCTGTCTCTGTGTCTCTGCCTCTGTGTCTCTGTACCGATGTCTCTGCCTCCGTGTCTCTGTCTCTTTGTCTCTGTCTCCGCGTCTCTGTCCCTGCGTCTCTGTCTCTGTGTCCCTGTCTCTGTGTCTATGTCTCTGTGCCTCTCTCTCTGTGTCTCTGTCCCTGAGAATCTGTCTCTGTGTTTCTGCCTCTGTGTCTCTGTCCCTGTGTCTCCTTCTCTGTGTCTCTGTCTCTCTCACTTTGTCTCTGTCTCTGTGTCTCTGTCTCCGTGTCTCTGTCTCCGTGTCTCTGCCTCAGTGTCTCTGTCTCTGTGTCTCCGTTTCTGTGTATCTGTCTCTGTGACTCCGTCTCTCTCTCTGTCCCTGTTTCTCTTTCTCTGTGTCTCTATACCTGTGTCTCCTTCTCTGTGTTTCTCTCTCTGTGTCTCTGTCTCTGTTTCTCTTTCTCAGTGCCTCTGTCTCTGTGTCTCTATACCTGTGTCTCTATCTCTGTGTATCCGTCTCTGTGTTTCTCTCTCTGTGTCTCTGTCTCTGTGTCTCTGTCTCTGTGTCTCTGTCTCTGTGTCTCTGTCTCTGTGTCTCTGTCTCTGTGTCTCTGTCTCTGTGTCTCTGTCTCTGTGTCTCTGTATCTGTGTCTCTGTCTCTGTGTCTCTGTCTCTGTGTCTTTGAGTCTGTGTCTCTGCCTCTGTGTCTCTGTCTCTGTGTCTCTGTCTCTGTGTCTCTGTCTCGGTGTCTCTGTCTCTGTGTCACTGTCTCTGTGTCTCTGCGTCTCTGTCTCTGTGTCTCTGTCTCTGTGTCTCTGCCTCTGTGTCTCTGTCTCTGTGTCCCTGTCTCTGCGTCTCGGTCCCTGTGTCGCCGTATCCGTGAATAGGTGTCTGCGTCTCGGTCTATGTGTCTCTGTCTCTGTGCCTCTGCCTCTGTGTCTATGCCTCTGTCTCTGTCTCTCTGTCTCTGTGTCTCTGCCTCCGTCTCTCTGTCTCTGTGTCTCTGTCTCTCAGTCTCTGTCTCTGTGTCTCTGTCTCTGTGTCTCTGTCTCTGTGTCTCTGTCTCTGTGTCTCTGTCTCTGTGTCTCTGTCTCTGTGTCTCTGTCTCTGTGTCTCTGTCTCTGTGTCTCTGTCTCTGTGTCTCTGTCTCTGTGTCTCTGTCTCTGTGTCTCTGTCTCTGTGTCTCTGTCTCTGTGTCTCTGTCTCTGTGTATCTGTCTCTGCGTCTCTGTGTCTCTGTCTCTGTCTCTGTGTCCCTGTCTCTGAGTCCCTCTCGCTGTGTCCCAGTCTCTGTGTCTCTGGCTCTGTGTCTCTGTCTCTGTGTCTCTGTCTCTGTGTCTCTGTCTCTGTGTCTCTGTCTCTGTGTCTCTGTCTCTGTGTCTCTGTCTCTGTGTCTCTGTCTCTGTGTCTCTGCCTCCGTCTCTCTGTCTCTGTGTCTCTGTCTCTCTGTCTCTGTGTATCTGTCTCTGTGTCTCTGTCTCTGTCTCTGTCTCTGTGTCTCTGCCTCTGTGTCTCTGTACCGATGTCTCTGCCTCCGTGTCTCTGTCTCTTTGTCTCTGTCTCCGCGTCTCTGTCTCTGCGTCTCTGTCTCTGTGTCCCTGTCTCTGTGTCTATGTCTCTGTGCCTCCCTCTCTGTGTCTCTGTCCCTGAGAATCTGTCTCTGTGTTTCTGCCTCTGTGTCTCTGTCCCTGTGTCTCCGTCTCTGTGTCTCTGTCTCTCTCACTTTGTCTCTGTCTCTGTGTCTCTGTCTCCGTGTCTCTGTCTCCGTGTCTCTGCCTCAGTGTCTCTGTCTCTGTGTCTCCGTTTCTGTGTATCTGTCTCTGTGACTCCGTCTCTCTCTCTGTCCCTGTTTCTCTTTCTCTGTGTCTCTATACCTGTGTCTCCTTCTCTGTGTTTCTCTCTCTGTGTCTCTGTCTCTGTTTCTCTTTCTCAGTGCCTCTGTCTCTGTGTCTCTATACCTGTGTCTCTATCTCTGTGTATCCGTCTCTGTGTTTCTCTCTCTGTGTCTCTGTCTCTGTGTCTCTGTCTCTGTGTCTCTGTCTCTGTGTCTCTGTCTCTGTGTCTCTGTCTCTGTGTCTCTGTCCCAGAGCCTCCGTCTCTGTGTCTCTGTCTCTGTGTATCTATCTCTGTGTCTCTGTCTCTGTCTCTGTCTCTGCTTCTCTTTCTCTGTGTCTCTGCCTCTGTGTCTCTGTCTCGGTGTCTGAGTCTCTGTCTCTGTGTCTCTGTCTATGTGTCCCTGTCTCTGTGTCTCTGTCTCGGTGTCTCTGTCCCTGTGGCTCCTTCTCTGTGTCACTCTCTCTGCGTCCCTGTCTCTGTGTCTCTGTCTCTGTCTCTGTGTATCTGCCTCTGTGTCTCCCTCCCTGTGTCACGGTCCCTGTGTTACCGTCTCTGTGTCTCGGCATCTGTGTCTCTGTCTCTGTGTCTCTGTCTCTGTGTCTCTGTCTCTGTGTCTCTGTCTCTGTGTCTCTGTCTCTGTGTCTCTGTCTCTGTGTCTCTGTCTCTGTGTCTCTGTCTCTGTGTCTCTGTCTCTGTGTCTCTGTCTCTGTGTCTCTGTCTCTGTGTCTCTGTCTCTGTGTCTCTGTCTCTGTGTCTCTGTCTCTGTGTCTCTGTCTCTGTGTCTCTGTCTCTGTGTCTCTGTCTCTGTGTCTCTGTCTCTGTGTCTCTGTCTCTGTGTCTCTGTCTCTGTGTCTCTGTCTCTGTGTCTCTGTCTCTGTGTCTCTGTCTCTGTGTCTCTGTCTCTGTGTCTCTGTCTCTGTGTCTCTGTCTCTGTGTCTCTGTCTCTGTGTCTCTGTCTCTGTGTCTCTGTCTCTGTGTCTCTGTCTCTGTGTCTCTGTCTCTGTGTCTCTGTCTCTGTGTCTCTGTCTCTGTGTCTCTGTCTCTGTGTCTCTGTCTCTGTGTCTATGTCTTTGTGTCTCTGCCTCTGTGTCTCTGTCTCTGTGTCTCTGTCTCGGTGTCTCTGTCTCTGTGTCTCTGACTCTGTGTCTCTGTCTCTGTGTCTCTGTCTCTGTGTCTCTGTCTCTGTGTCTCTGTCTCTGTGTCTCTGTCTCTGTGTCTCTGTCTCTGTGTCTCTGTCTCTGTGTCTCTGTCTCTGTGTCTCTGTCTCCGTGTCTCTGTCTCCGTGTATCTGTCTCTGCGTCTCTGTGTCTCTGTCTCTGTCTCTGTGTCCCTGTCTCTGAGTCCCTCTCGCTGTGTCCCAGTCTCTGTGTCTCTGTCTCTGTGTCTCTGTCTCTGTTTCTCTGTCTCTATGTCTCTGTCTCTGTGTCTCTGTCTGTGTGTCTCTGTCTCTGTGTCTCTGTCTCTGTGTCTCTGTCTACGTGTCTCTGTCTCTGTGTCTTTGAGTCTGTGTCTCTGTCTCTGTGTCTCTGTCTCTGTGTCTCTGTCTCTGTGTCTCTGTCTCTGTGTCTCTGTCTCTGTGTCTCTGTCTCTGTGTCTCTGTCTCTGTGTCTGTGTCTCTGTGTCTCTGTCTCTGTGTCTCTGTCTCTGTGTCTCTGTCTCTGTGTCTCTGTCTCTGTGTCTCTGTCTCTGTGTCTCTGTCTCTGTGTCTGTGTCTCTGTGTCTCTGTCTCTGTGTCTCTGTCTCTGTGTCTCTGTCTCTGTGTCTCTGTCTTTGTGTCTCTGTCTCTGTGTCTATGTCTCTGAGTATCTGTCTCTGTGTCTCTGTCTCTGTCTCTGAATCTCTGTCTCTCAGTCTCTGTTTCTGTGTCTCTGTCTCTGTGAATCTGTCTCTGTGTTTCAGTCTCTGTGTCTCTGGCCCTATGTCTCCGTCTCTGTATCTCTGTCTCTCTGACTCTGTCGCTGTGTCACTGTCTCTGAATCTCTGTCTCTGTGTCTCTGTCTCTGTGTCACTGTCTCTGTGTCTCTGTCTCTGTGTCTCTGTCTCTGTGTCTCTGACTCTGTGTCTCTGTCTCTGTGAATATGTCTCTGTGTTTCTGTCTCCGTGTCTCTGGCCCTGTGTCTCCGTCTCTGTATCTCTGTCCCTCTGACTCTGTCTCTGTGTCACTGTGTCTGAATCTCTGTCTCTGTGTCTCTGGCTCTGTGTATCTGTCTCTGTGTGTCTGTCTCTGTCTCGGTCTCTGTGTCTCTGTCTCTGAGTCTCTCTCTCTGTGTCCTTGTCCCTCTGTCTCTGTCTCTGTGTCTCTGTTTCTGTGTATCTGTCTTTGTGACTCTGTCTCTCTCTGTCTCTGTTTCTCTTTTTCTGTGTCTCTGTCTCTGTGTCCCCTTCTCTGTGTTTCTCTCTCTGTTTCTCTGTCTCTCTTTCCCTTTCTCTGTGTCTCTGTCTCTGTGTCCCTGTCTCTGTGTCTCTGTCTCTGAGTCTCTGTCTCTGTGCCTCTCTCTCGTTATCTCTGTCTCTGTGTCTCTGTCTCTGTGTCTCTGTCTCTGTGTCTCTGACTCTGTGTCTCTGTCTCTGTGTCTCTGTCTCTGTGTCTCTGTCTCTGTGTCTCTGTCTCTGTGTCTCTGCCTCTGTGTCTCTGTCTCTGTGTATCCGTCTCTGTGTTTCTCTCTCTGTGTCTCTGTCTCTGTGTCTGTGTCTCTGTGTCTCTGTCTCTGTGTCTCTGCCTCTGTGTCTCTGTCTCTGTGTTTCAGTCTCTGTGTCTCTGTCTCTATGTCTCTGTCTCTGTGTCTCTGTCTCTGTGTCTCCGTCTCTGTGTCTCTGTCTCTGTGTCTCTGTCTCTGTTTCTCTGTCTCTGTCTCTCTGTCTCTGTGTCTCTGTCTCTGTGTCTCCTTCTCTGTCTCACTGTCTCTGTGTCTCTGTCTCTGTGTCTCCGTCTCTGTGCCTCTGTCTCTGCCTCTGAATCTCTGTCTCTGTGTCTCTGTCCCAGTGTCTCTGTCTCTGTGTCTCTGTCTCTGTGTCTCTGTCTCTGTGTCTCTGTCTCTGTGTCTCTGTCTCTGTGTCTCTGTCTCTGTGTCTCTGTCTCTGTGTCTCTGTCTCTGTGTCTCTGTCTCTGTGTCTCTGTCTCTGTGTCTCTGTCTCTGTGTCTCTGTCTCTGTGTCTCTGTCTCTGAGTCTCTGTCTCTGTGTCTCTGTCTCTGTGTCTCTGTCTCTGTGTCTCTGTCTCTGAATCTCTGTCTCTGTGTCCCTGTCTCTGCGTCTCTGTCCCTGTGTCGCCGTATCCGTGAATAGGTGTCTGCGTCTCGGTCTATGTGTCTCTGTCTCTGTGCCTCTGCCTCTGTGTCTATGCCTCTGTCTCTGCGTCTCTGTCTCTGTGTCTCTGCCTCCGTCTCTCTGTCTCTGTGTCTCTGTCTCTCTGTCTCTGTGTATCTGTCTCTGTGTCTCTGTCTCTGTCTCTGTCTCTGTGTCTCTGCCTCTGTGTCTCTGGACCGATGTCTCTGCCTCCGTGTCTCTGTCTCTTTGTCTCTGTCTCTGCGTCTCTGTCTCTGCGTCTCTGTCTCTGTGTCCCTGTCTCTGTGTCTATGTCTCTGTGCCTCTCTCTCTGTGTCTCTGTCCCTGAGAATCTGTCTCTGTGTTTCTGCCTCTGTGTCTCTGTCCCTGTGTCTCCGTCTCTGTGTCTCTGTCTCTCTCACTTTGTCTCTGTCTCTGTGTCTCTGTCTCCGTGTCTCTGTCTCCGTGTCTCTGCCTCAGTGTCTCTGTCTCTGTGTCTCCGTTTCTGTGTATCTGTCTCTGTGACTCCGTCTCTCTCTCTGTCCCTGTTTCTCTTTCTCTGTGTCTCTATACCTGTGTCTCCTTCTCTGTGTTTCTCTCTCTGTGTCTCTGTCTCTGTTTCTCTTTCTCAGTGCCTCTGTCTCTGTGTCTCTATACCTGTGTCTCTATCTCTGTGTATCCGTCTCTGTGTTTCTCTCTCTGTGTCTCTGTCTCTGTGTCTCTGTCTCTGTGTCTCTGTCTCTGTGTCTCTGTCTCTGTGTCTCTGTCCCAGAGCCTCCGTCTCTGTGTCTCTGTCTCTGTGTATCTATCTCTGTGTCTCTGTCTCTGTCTCTGTCTCTGCTTCTCTTTCTCTGTGTCTCTGCCTCTGTGTCTCTGTCTCGGTGTCTGAGTCTCTGTCTCTGTGTCTCTGTCTATGTGGCCCTGTCTCTGTGTCTCTGTGTCGGTGTCTCTGTCCCTGTGGCTCCTTCTCTGTGTCACTCTCTCTGCGTCCCTGTCTCTGTGTCTCTGTCTCTGTCTCTGTGTATCTGCCTCTGCGTCTCCCTCCCTGTGTCACGGTCCCTGTGTTACCGTCTCTGTGTCTCGGCATCTGTGTCTCTGTCTCTGTGTCTCTGTCTCTGTGTCTCTGTCTCTGTGTCTCTGTCTCTGTGTCTCTGTCTCTGTGTCTCTGTCTCTGTGTCTCTGTCTCTGTGTCTCTGTCTCTGTGTCTCTGTCTCTGTGTCTCTGTCTCTGTGTCTCTGTCTCTGTGTCTCTGTCTCTGTGTCTCTGTCTCTGTGTCTCTGTCTCTGTGTCTCTGTCTCTGTGTCTCTGTCTCTGTGTCTCTGTCTCTGTGTCTCTGTCTCTGTGTCTCTGTCTCTGTGTCTCTGTCTCTGTGTCTATGTCTTTGTGTCTCTGCCTCTGTGTCTCTGTCTCTGTGTCTCTGTCTATGTGTCTCTGTCTCTGTGTCTCTGTCTCTGTGTCTCTGTCTCTGTGTCTCTGTCTCTGTGTCTCTGTCTCTGTGTCTCCGTCTCTGTGTCTCTGTCTCTGTGTCTCTGTCTCTGTGTCTCTGTCTCTGTGTCTCTGTCTCTGTGTCTCTGTCTCTGTGTCTCTGTCTCTGAGTCTCTGTCTCTGTGTCTCTGTCTCTGTGTCTCTGTCTCTGTGTCTCTGTCTCTGTGTCTCTGTCTCTGTGTCTCTGTCTCTGTCTCTGTCTCTGTGTCCCTGTCTCGGAGTCCCTCTCGCTGTGTCCCAGTCTCTGTGTCTCTGTCTCTGTGTCTCTGTCTCTGTTTCTCTGTCTCTATGTCTCTGTCTCTGTGTGTCTGTCTGTGTATCTCTGTCTCTGTGTCTCTGTCTCTGTGTCTCTGTCTGCGTGTCTCTGTCTCTGTGTCTTTGAGTCTGTGTCTCTGTCTCTGTGTCTCTGTCTCTGTGTCTCTGTCTCTGTGTCTCTGTCTCTGTGTCTCTGTCTCTGTGTCTCTGTCTCTGTGTCTCTGTCTCTGTGTCTCTGTCTCTGTGTCTCTGTCTCTGTGTCTCTGTCTCTGTGTCTCTGTCTCTGTGTCTCTGGCTCTGTGTCTCCGTCTCTGTGTCTCTGTCTCTGTGTCTCTGTCTCTGTGTCTCTGTCTCTGTGTCTCTGTCTCTGTGTCTCTGTCTCTGTGTCTCTGTCTCTGTGTCTCTGTCTCTGTGTCTCTGTCTCTGTGTCTCTGTCTCTGTGTCTCTGTCTCTGTGTCTTTGAGTCTGTGTCTCTGTCTCTGTGTCTCTGTCTCTGTGTCTCTGTCTCGGTGTCTCTGTCTCTGTGTCACTGTCTCTGTGTCTCTGCGTCTCTGTCTCTGTGTCTCTGTCTCTGTGTCTCTGTCTCTGTGTCTCTGTCTCTGTGTCTCTGTCTCTGTGTCCCTGTATCTGCGACTCTGTCCCTGTGTCGCCGTATCCGTGAATAGGTGTCTGCGTCTCGGTCTATGTGTCTCTGTCTCTGTGCCTCTGCCTCTGTGTCTATGCCTCTGTCTCTGGCTCTCTGTCTCTGTGTCTCTGCCTCCGTCTCTCTGTCTCTGTGTCTCTGTCTCTCAGTCTCTGTGTATCTGTCTCTGTGTCTCTGTCTCTGTCTCTGTGTCTCTGCCTCTGTGTCTCCGTACCGATGTCTCTGCCTCCGTGTCTCTGTCTCTTTGTCTCTGTCTCTGCGTCTCTGTCTCTGTGTCTCTGTCTCTGTGTCTCTGTCTCTGTGTCTCTGTCTCTGTGTCTCTGGCTCTGTGTCTCTGTCTCTGTGTCTCTGTCTCTGTGTCTCTGTCTCTGTGTCTCTGTCTCTGTGTCTCTGTCTCTGTGTCTCTGTCTCTGTGTCTCTGTCTCTGTGTCTCTGTCTCTGTGTCTCTGTCTCTGTGTCTCTGTCTCTGTGTCTCTGTCTCTGTGTCTCTGTCTCTGTGTCTCTGTCTCTGTGTCTCTGTCTCTGTGTCTCTGTCTCTGTGTCTCTGTCTCTGTGTCTCTGTCTCTGTGTCTCTGTCTCTGTGTCTCTGTCTCTGTGTCTCTGTCTCTGTGTCTCTGTCTCTGTGTCTCTGTCTCTGTGTCTCTGACTCTGTGTCTCTGTCTCTGTGTCTCTGTCTCTGTGTCTCTGTCTCTGTGTCTCTGTCTCTGTGTCTCCGTCTCTGTGTCTCTGTCTCTGTGTCTCTGTCTCTGTGTCTCTGTCTCTGTGTCTCTGTCTCTGTGTCTCTGTCTCTGTGTCTCTGTCTCTGAGTCTCTGTCTCTGTGTCTCTGTCTCTGTGTCTCTGTCTCTGTGTCTCTGTCTCTGTGCCTCTGTCTCTGTGTCTCTGTCTCTGTCTCTGTCTCTGTGTCCCTGTCTCGGAGTCCCTCTCGCTGTGTCCCAGTCTCTGTGTCTCTGTCTCTGTGTCTCTGTCTCTGTTTCTCTGTCTCTATGTCTCTGTCTCTGTGTGTCTGTCTGTGTGTCTCTGTCTCTGTGTCTCTGTCTCTGTGTCTCTGTCTGCGTGTCTCTGTCTCTGTGTCTTTGAGTCTGTGTCTCTGTCTCTGTGTCTCTGTCTCTGTGTCTCTGTCTCTGTGTCTCTGTCTCTGTGTCTCTGTCTCTGTGTCTCTGTCTCTGTGTCTCTGGCTCTGTGTCTCTGGCTCTGTGTCTCCGTCTCTGTGTCTCTGTCTCTGTGTCTCTGTCTCTGTGTCTCTGTCTCTGTGTCTCTGTCTCTGTGTCTCTGTCTCTGTGTCTCTGTCTCTGTGTCTCTGTCTCTGTGTCTCTGTCTCTGTGTCTCTGTCTCTGTGTCTCTGTCTCTGTGTCTCTGTCTCTGTGTCTCTGTCTCTGTGTCTCTGTCTCTGTGTCTTTGAGTCTGTGTCTCTGTCTCTGTGTCTCTGTCTCTGTGTCTCTGTCTCGGTGTCTCTGTCTCTGTGTCACTGTCTCTGTGTCTCTGCGTCTCTGTCTCTGTGTCTCTGTCTCTGTGTCTCTGTCTCTGTGTCTCTGTCTCTGTGTCCCTGTATCTGCGTCTCTGTCCCTGTGTCGCCGTATCCGTGAATAGGTGTCTGCGTCTCGGTCTATGTGTCTCTGTCTCTGTGCCTCTGCCTCTGTGTCTATGCCTCTGTCTCTGGCTCTCTGTCTCTGTGTCTCTGCCTCCGTCTCTCTGTCTCTGTGTCTCTGTCTCTCAGTCTCTGTGTATCTGTCTCTGTGTCTCTGTCTCTGTCTCTGTGTCTCTGCCTCTGTGTCTCCGTACCGATGTCTCTGCCTCCGTGTCTCTGTCTCTTTGTCTCTGTCTCTGCGTCTCTGTCTCTGTGTCTCTGTCTCTGTGTCTCTGTCTCTGTGTCTCTGTCTCTGTGTCTCTGGCTCTGTGTCTCTGTCTCTGTGTCTCTGTCTCTGTGTCTCTGTCTCTGTGTCTCTGTCTCTGTGTCTCTGTCTCTGTGTCTCTGTCTCTGTGTCTCTGTCTCTGTGTCTCTGTCTCTGTGTCTCTGTCTCTGTGTCTCTGTCTCTGTGTCTCTGTCTCTGTGTCTCTGTCTCTGTGTCTCTGTCTCTGTGTCTCTGTCTCTGTGTCTCTGTCTCTGTGTCTCTGTCTCTGTGTCTCTGTCTCTGTGTCTCTGTCTCTGTGTCTCGGTCTCTGTGTCTCTGTCTCTGTGTCTCTGTCTCTGTGTCTCTGTCTCTGTGTCTCTGTCTCTGTGTCTCTGTCTCTGTGTCTCTGTCTCTGTGTCTCTGTCTCTGTGTCTCTGTCTCTGTGTCCCTGTCTCTGCGTCTCGGTCCCTGTGTCGCCGTATCCGTGAATAGGTGTCTGCGTCTCGGTCTATGTGTCTCTGTCTCTGTGCCTCTGCCTCTGTGAATATGCCTCTGTCTCTGTCTCTCTGTCTCTGTGTCTCTGCCTCCGTCTCTCTGTCTCTGTGTCTCTGTCTCTCAGTCTCTGTCTCTGTGTCTCTGTCTCTGTGCCTCTGTCTCTGTGTCTCTGTCTCTGTGTCTCTGGCTCTGTGTCTCTGTCTCTGTGTCTCTGTCTCTGTGTCTCTGTCTCTGTGTCTCTGTCTCTGTGTCTCTGTCTCTGTGTCTCTGTCTCTGTGTCTCTGTCTCTGTGTCTCTGTCTCTGTGTCTCTGTCTCTGTGTCTCTGTCTCTGTGTCTCTGTCTCTGTGTCTCTGTCTCTGTGTCTCTGTCTCTGTGTCTCTGTCTCTGTGTCTCTGTCTCTGTGTCTCTGTCTCTGTGTCTCTGTCTCTCTGTCTCTGTCTCTGTGTCTCTGTCTCTGTGTCTCTGTCTCTGTGTCTCTGTCTCTGTGTCTCTGTCTCTGTGTCTCTGTCTCTGTGTCTCTGTCTCTGTGTCCCTGTCTCTGCGTCTCGGTCCCTGTGTCGCCGTATCCGTGAATAGGTGTCTGCGTCTCGGTCTATGTGTCTCTGTCTCTGTGCCTCTGCCTCTGTGTCTATGCCTCTGTCTCTGTCTCTCTGTCTCTGTGTCTCTGCCTCCGTCTCTCTGTCTCTGTGTCTCTGTCTCTCAGTCTCTGTCTCTGTGTCTCTGTCTCTGTCTCTCTGTCTCTGTGTCTCTGTCTCTGTGTCTCTGTCTCTGTGTCTCTGGCTCTGTGTCTCTGTCTCTGTGTCTCTGTCTCTGTGTCTCTGTCTCTGTGTCTCTGTCTCTGTGTCTCTGTCTCTGTGTCTCTGTCTCTGTGTCTCTGTCTCTGTGTCTCTGTCTCTGTGTCTCTGTCTCTGTGTCTCTGTCTCTGTGTCTCTGTCTCTGTGTCTCTGTCTCTGTGTCTCTGTCTCTGTGTCTCTGTCTCTGTGTCTCTGTCTCTGTGTCTCTGTCTCTGTGTCTCTGTCTCTGTGTCTCTGTCTCTGTGTCTCTGTCTCTGTGTCTCTGTCTCTGTGTCTCTGTCTCTGTGTCTCTGTCTCTGTGTCTCTGTCTCTGTGTCCCTGTCTCTGCGTCTCGGTCCCTGTGTCGCCGTATCCGTGAATAGGTGTCTGCGTCTCGGTCTATGTGTCTCTGTCTCTGTGCCTCTGCCTCTGTGTCTATGCCTCTGTCTCTGTCTCTCTGTCTCTGTGTCTCTGCCTCCGTCTCTCTGTCTCTGTGTCTCTGTCTCTCAGTCTCTGTCTCTGCGTCTCTGTCTCTGTGTCTCTGTCTCTGTGTCTCTGTCTCTGTGTATCTGTCTCTGTGTCTCTGTCTCTGTGTATCTGTCTCTGCGTCTCTGTGTCTCTGTGTCTGAGTCCCTCTCGCTGTGTCCCAGTGTCTGTGTCTCTGTGTCTCTGTCTCTGTGTCTCTGTCTCTGTGTCTCTGTCTCTGTGTCTCTGTCTCTGCGTCTCTGTCTCTGTGTCTCTGTCTCTGTGTCTCTGTCTCTGTGTCTCTGTCTCTGTGTCTCTGTCTTTGTGTCTCTGTCTCTGTGTCTATGTCTCTGAGTATCTGTCTCTGTGTCTCTGTCTCTGTCTCTGAATCTCTGTCTCTCAGTCTCTGTCTCTGTGTCTCTGTCTCTGTGTCTCTCTCTCTGTGTCTCTGTCTACGTGTCTCTGTCTCTGTGTCTCTGTCTCTGTGTCTCTGTCTCTGTGTCTCTGTCTCTGTGTCTCTGTCTCTGTGTCTCTGTCTCTGTGTCTCTGTCTCCGTGTCTCTGTCTCTGTGTCTCTGTCTCTGTGTCTCTGTCTCTGTGTATCCGTCTCTGTGTTTCTCTCTCTGTGTCTCTGTCTCTGTGTCTCTGTCTCTGTGTCTCTGTCTCTGTGTCTCTGTCTCTGTGTCTCTGTCTCTGTGTCTCTGTCTCTGTGTTTCTCTCTCTGTGTCTCTGTCTCTGTGTCTCTGTCTCTGTGTCTCTGTCTCTGTGTCTCTGTCTCTGTGTCTCTGTCTCTGTATCTCTGTCTCTGTGTCTCTGTCTCTGTGTCTCTGTCTCTGTGTCTCCGTCTTTGTGTCTCTGTCTCTGTGTCTCTGTCTCTGTGTCTCTGTCTCAGTGTCTCTGTCCCTGTGGCTCCTTCTCTGTGTCACTCTCTCTGCGTCCCTGTCTCTGTGTCTCTGTCTCTGTCTCTGTGTATCTGCCTCTGTGTCTCCCTCCCTGTGACACGGTCCCTGTGTTACCGTCTCTGTGTCTCGGCCTCTGTGTGTCTGTCTCTGTGTCTCTGTCTCTGTGTCTCTGTCTCTGTGTCTATGTCCCTGTGTCTCTGTCTCTGTGTCTCTGTCTCTGTCTCTGTGTCTCTGTCTCTGTGTCTCTGTCTCTGTGTCTCTGTCTCTGTGTCTCTGTCTCTGTGTCTCTGTCTCTGTGTCTCTGTCTCTGTGTCTCTGTCTTTGTGTCTCTGTCTCTGTGTCTATGTCTCTGAGTATCTGTCTCTGTGTCTCTGTCTCTGTCTCTGAATCTCTGTCTCTCAGTCTCTGTCTCTGTGTCTCTGTCTCTGTGTCTCTCTCTCTGTGTCTCTGTCTACGTGTCTCTGTCTCTGTGTCTTTGAGTCTGTGTCTCTGTCTCTGTGTCTCTGTCTCTGCGTCTCTGTATCCGTGTCTCTGTCTTGGTGTCTCTGTCTCTGTGTCACTGTCTCTGTGTCTCTGCGTCTCTGTCTCTTTGTCTCTTTCTCTGTGTCTCTGTCTCTGTGTCTATGTCTCTGTGTCTCTGTCTCTGTGTTTCTCTCTTTATGTATCTGTCTCTGTGTCTCTGTCTCTGTGAATCTGTCTCTGTGTTTCAGTCTCTGTGTCTCTGGCCCTATGTCTCCGTCTCTGTATCTCTGTCTCTCTGACTCTGTCGCTGTGTCACTGTCTCTGAATCTCTGTCTCTGTGTCTCTGTCTCTGTGTCACTGTCTCTGTGTCTCTGTCTCTGTGTCTCTGTCTCTGTGTCTCTGACTCTGTGTCTCTGTCTCTGTGAATATGTCTCTGTGTTTCTGTCTCCGTGTCTCTGGCCCTGTGTCTCCGTCTCTGTATCTCTGTCCCTCTGACTCTGTCTCTGTGTCACTGTGTCTGAATCTCTGTCTCTGTGTCTCTGGCTCTGTGTATCTGTCTCTGTGTGTCTGTCTCTGTCTCGGTCTCTGTGTCTCTGTCTCTGAGTCTCTCTCTCTGTGTCCTTGTCCCTCTGTCTCTGTCTCTGTGTCTCTGTTTCTGTGTATCTGTCTTTGTGACTCTGTCTCTCTCTGTCTCTGTTTCTCTTTTTCTGTGTCTCTGTCTCTGTGTCTCTATAACTGTGTCCCCTTCTCTGTGTTTCTCTCTCTGTTTCTCTGTCTCTCTTTCCCTTTCTCTGTGTCTCTGTCTCTGTGTCCCTGTCTCTGTGTCTCTGTCTCTGAGTCTCTGTCTCTGTGCCTCTCTCTCGTTATCTCTGTCTCTGTGTCTCTGTCTCTGTGTCTCTGTCTCTGTGTCTCTGTCTCTGTGTCTCTGTCTCTGTGTCTCTGACTCTGTGTCTCTGTCTCTGTGTCTCTGTCTCTGTGTCTCTGTCTCTGTGTCTCTGTCTCTGTGTCTCTGTCTCTGTGTCTCTGTCTCTGTGTCTCTGTCTCTGTGTCTCTGTCTCTGTGTCTCTGTCTCTGTGTCTCTGTCTCTGTGTCTCTGTCTCTGTCTCTCTGTCTCAGTGTCTCTGTCTCTGTGTCTCCTTCTCTGTCTCACTGTCTCTGTGTCTCTGTCTCTGTGTCTCTGTCTCTGTGTCTCTGTCTCTGTGTCTCTGTCTCTGTGTCTCTGTCTCTGTGTCTCTGTCTCTGTGTCTCTGTCTGTGTGTCTCTGTCTCTGTGTATCCGTCTCTGTGTATCCGTCTCTGTGTTTCTCTCTCTGTGTCTCTGTCTCTGTGTCTCTGTCTCTGTGTCTCTGTCTCTGTGTCTCTGTCTCTGTGTATCCGTCTCTGTGTATCTGTCTCTGTGTCTCTGTCTCTGTCTCTGAATCTCTGTCTCTCAGTCTCTGTCTCTGTGTCTCTGTCTCTGTGTCTCTGTCTCTGTGTCTCTGTCTCTGTGTCTCTGTCTCTGTGTCTCTGTCTCTGTGTCTCTGTCTACGTGTCTCCGTCTCTGCGTCTCTGTCTCTGCGTCTCTGTCTCTGTGTCTCTGTCTCTGTGTCTCTGTCTCTGTGTCTCTGTCTCTGTGTCTCTGTCTCTGTGTCTCTGTCTCTGTGTCTCTGTCTCTGTGTCTCTGTCTCTGTGTCTCTGTCTCTGTGTCTCTGTCTCTGTGTCTCTGTCTCTGTGTCTCTGTCTCTGTGTCTCTGTCTCTGTGTCTCTGTCTCTGTGTCTCTGTCTCTGTGTCTCTGTCTCTGTGTCTCTGTCTCTGTGTCTCTGTCTCTGTGTCTCTGTCTCTGTGTCTCTGTCTCTGTGTCTCTGTCTCTGTGTCTCTGTCTCTGTGTCTCTGTCTCTGTGTCTCTGTCTCTGTGTCTCTGTCTCTGTGTCTCTGTCTCTGTGTCTCTGTCTCTGTGTCTCTGTCTCTGTGTCTCTGTCTCTGTGTCTCTGTCTCTGTGTCTCTGTCTCTGTGTCTCTGTGCCTCTGCCTCTGCGTCTCCGTCTCTGCGTCTCCGTCTCTGTGCCTCTGTCTCTGTCTCTGAGTCTCTGTCTCTGTGTCTCTGTCTCTGTGTCTCTGTCTCTGTGTCTCTGTCTCTGTGTCTCTGTCTCTGTGTCTCTGTCTCTGTGTCTCTGTCTCTGTGTCTCTGTCTCTGTGTCTATGTCTCTGTGTCTCTGCCTCTGTGTCTCTGTCTCTGTGTCTCTGTCTCGATGTCTCTGTCTCTGTGTCTCTGTCTCTGTGTCTCTGTCTTTGTGTCTCTGTCTCTGTGTCTATGTCTCTGTGTATCTGTCTCTGTGTCTCTGTCTCTGTCTCTGAATCTCTGTCTCTCAGTCTCTGTCTCTGTGTCTCTGTCTCTGTGTCTCTGTCTCTGTCTCTCTGTCTCTGTGTCTCTGTCTCTGTGTCTCCTTCTCTGTCTCACTGTCTCTGTGTCTCTGTCTCTGTGTCTCCGTCTCTGTGCCTCTGTCTCTGCCTCTGAATCTCTGTCTCTGTGTCTCTGTCCCAGTGTCTCTGTCTCTGTGTCTCTGTCTCTGTGTCTCTGTCTCTGTGTCTCTGTCTCTGTGTCTCTGTCTCTGTGTCTCTGTCTCTGTGTCTCTGTCTCTGTGTCTCTGTCTCTGTGTCTCTGTCTCTGAGTCTCTGTCTCTGTGTCTCTGTCTCTGTGTCTCTGTCTCTGAATCTCTGTCTCTGTGTCCCTGTCTCTGCGTCTCTGTCCCTGTGTCGCCGTATCCGTGAATAGGTGTCTGCGTCTCGGTCTATGTGTCTCTGTCTCTGTGCCTCTGCCTCTGTGTCTATGCCTCTGTCTCTGTCTCTCTGTCTCTGTGTCTCTGCCTCGCTCTCTCTCTCTCTGTGTCTCTGTCTCTCTGTCTCTGTGTATCTGTCTCTGTGTCTCTGTCTCTGTCTCTGTCTCTGTGTCTCTGCCTCTGTGTCTCTGTACCGATGTCTCTGCCTCCGTGTCTCTGTCTCTTTGTCTCTGTCTCTGCGTCTCTGTCTCTGCGTCTCTGTCTCTGTGTCCCTGTCTCTGTGTCTCTGTCTCTGTGCCTCTGTCTCTGTGTCTCTGTCCCTGAGAATCTGTCTCTGTGTTTCTGCCTCTGTGTCTCTGTCCCTGTGTCTCCGTCTCTGGGTCTCTGTCTCTCTCACTTTGTCTCTGTCTCTGTGTATCTGTCTCTGTGTCTCTGTCTCCGTGTCTCTGTCTCCGTGTCTCTGCCTCAGTGTCTCTGTCTCTGTGTCTCCGTTTCTGTGTATCTGTCTCTGTGACTCCGTCTCTCTCTCTGTCCCTGTTTCTCTTTCTCTGTGTCTCTATACCTGTGTCTCCTTCTCTGTGTTTCTCTCTCTGTGTCTCTGTCTCTGTTTCTCTTTCTCAGTGCCTCTGTCTCTGTGTCTCTATACCTGTGTCTCTATCTCTGTGTATCCGTCTCTGTGTTTCTCTCTCTGTGTCTCTGTCTCTGTGTCTCTGTCTCTGTGTCTCTGTCTCTGTGTCTCTGTCTCTGTGTCTCTGTCTCTGTGTCTCTGTCTCTGTGTCTCTGTCTCTGTGTCTCTGCCTCTGTGTCTCTGTCTCTGTGCTTCTGTCTCTGTGTCTCCGTCTCTGTGTCTCCGTCTCTGTGTCTCTGTCTCTGTGTCTCTGTCTCTGTGTCTCTGTCTCTGTGTCTCTGTCTCTGTGTCTCTGTCTTTGTGTCTCTGTCTCTGTGTCCCTGTCTCTGAGTCCCTCTCGCTGTGTCCCAGTCTCTGTGTCTCTGTCTCTGTGTCTCTGTCTCTGTGTCTCTGTCCCAGAGCCTCCGTCTCTGTGTCTCTGTCTCTGTGTATCTATCTCTGTGTCTCTGTCTCTGTCTCTGTCTCTGCTTCTCTTTCTCTGTGTCTCTGCCTCTGTGTCTCTGTCTCGGTGTCTGAGTCTCTGTCTCTGTGTCTCTGTCTATGTGTCCCTGTCTCTGTGTATCTGTCTCTGTGTCTCTGTCTCTGTGTCTCTGTCTCTGTGTCTCTGTCTCTGTGTCTCCGTCTCTGTGTTTCTGTCTCTGTGTCTCCGTCTCTGTGTCTCCGTCTCTGTGTCTCTGTCTCTGTGTCTCTGTCTCTGTGTCTCTGCCTCTGTGTCTCTGTCTCTGTGTCTCTGTCTCTGTGTCTCTGTCTCTGTGTCTCCGTCTCTGTGTCTCTGTCTCTGTGTCTCTGTCTCTGTGTCTCTGTCTCTGTGTCTCTGTCTCTGTGTCTCTGTCTCTGTGTCTCAGTCTCTGTGTCTCTGTCTCTGTGTCTCTGCCTCCGTCTCTCTGTCTCTGTGTCTCTGTCTCTCTGTCTCTGTGTATCTGTCTCTGTGTCTCTGTCTCTGTCTCTGTCTCTGTGTCTCTGCCTCTGTGTCTCTGTACCGATGTCTCTGCCTCCGTGTCTCTGTCTCTGCGTCTCTGTCTCTGCGTCTCTGTCTCTGTGCCCTGTCTCTGTGTCTATGTCTCTGTGCCTCTCTCTCTGTGTCTCTGTCCCTGAGAATCTGTCTCTGTGTTTCTGCCTCTGTGTCTCTGTCCCTGTGTCTCCGTCTCTGTGTCTCTGTCTCTCTCACTTTGTCTCTGTCTCTGTGTATCTGTCTCCGTGTCTCTGTCTCCGTGTCTCTGCCTCAGTGTCTCTGTCTCTGTGTCTCCGTTTCTGTGTATCTGTCTCTGTGACTCGGTCTCTCTCTCTGTCCCTGTTTCTCTTTCTCTGTGTCTGTATACCTGTGTCTCCTTCTCTGTGTTTCTCTCTCTGTGTCTCTGTCTCTGTTTCTCTTTCTCAGTGCCTCTGTCTCTGTGTCTCTATACCTGTGTCTCTATCTCTGTGTATCCGTCTCTGTGTTTCTCTCTCTGTGTCTCTGTCTCTGTGTCTCTGTCTCTGTGTCTCTGTCTCTGTGTCTCTGTCTCTGTGTCTCTGTCCCAGAGCCTCCGTCTCTGTGTCTCTGTCTCTGTGTATCTATCTCTGTGTCTCTGTCTCTGTCTCTGTCTCTGCTTCTCTTTCTCTGTGTCTCTGCCTCTGTGTCTCTGTCTCGGTGTCTGAGTCTCTGTCTCTGTGTCTCTGTCTATGTGTCCCTGTCTCTGTGTCTCTGTCTCGGTGTCTCTGTCCCTGTGGCTCCTTCTCTGTGTCACTCTCTCTGCGTCCCTGTCTCTGTGTCTCTGTCTCTGTCTCTGTGTATCTGCCTCTGTGTCTCCCTCCCTGTGTCACGGTCCCTGTGTAACCGTCTCTGTGTCTCTGTCTCTGTGTCTCTGTCTCTGTGTCTCTGTCTCTGTGTCTCTGTCTCTGTGTCTCTGTCTCTGTGTCTCTGTCTCTGTGTCTCTGTCTCTGTGTCTCTGTCTCTGTGTCTCTGTCTCTGTGTCTCTGTCTCTGTGTCTCTGTCTCTGTGTCTCTGTCTCTGTGTCTCTGTCTCTGTGTCTCTGTCTCTGTGTCTCTGTCTCTGTGTCTCTGTCTCTGTGTCTCTGTCTCTGTGTCTCTGTCTCTGTGTCTCTGTCTCTGTGTCTCTGTCTCTGTGTCTATGTCTTTGTGTCTCTGCCTCTGTGTCTCTGTCTCTGTGTCTCTGTCTCTGTGTCTCTGTCTCTGTGTCTCTGACTCTGTGTCTCTGTCTCTGTGTCTCTGTCTCTGTGTCTCTGTCTCTGTGTCTCTGTCTCTGTGTCTCTGTCTATGTGTCCCTGTCTCTGTGTCTCTGTCTCGGTGTCTCTGTCCCTGTGGCTCCTTCTCTGTGTCACTCTCTCTGCGTCCCTGTCTCTGTGTCTCTGTCTCTGTCTCTGTGTATCTGCCTCTGTGTCTCCCTCCCTGTGTCACGGTCCCTGTGTAACCGTCTCTGTGTCTCGGCATCTGTGTCTCTGTCTCTGTGTCTCTGTCTCTGTGTCTCTGTCTCTGTGTCTCTGTCTCTGTGTCTCTGTCTCTGTGTCTCTGTCTCTGTGTCTCTGTCTCTGTGTCTCTGTCTCTGTGTCTCTGTCTCTGTGTCTCTGTCTCTGTGTCTCTGTCTCTGTGTCTCTGTCTCTGTGTCTATGTCTTTGTGTCTCTGCCTCTGTGTCTCTGTCTCTGTGTCTCTGTCTCTGTGTCTCTGTCTCTGTGTCTCTGACTCTGTGTCTCTGTCTCTGTGTCTCTGTCTCTGTGTCTCTGTCTCTGTGTCTCTGTCTCTGTGTCTCTGTCTCTGTGTCTCTGTCTCTGTGTCTCTGTCTCTGTGTCTCTGTCTCTGTGTCTCTGTCTCTGAGTCTCTGTCTCTGTGTCTCTGTCTCTGTGTCTCTGTCTCTGTGTCTCTGTCTCTGTCTCTGTCTCTGTGTCCCTGTCTCTGAGTCCCTCTCGCTGTGTCCCAGTCTCTGTGTCTCTGTCTCTGTGTCTCTGTCTCTGTTTCTCTGTCTCTATGTCTCTGTCTCTGTGTGTCTGTCTGTGTGTCTCTGTCTCTGTGTCTCTGTCTCTGTGTCTCTGTCTACGTGTCTCTGTCTCTGTGTCTTTGAGTCTGTGTCTCTGTCTCTGTGTCTCTGTCTCTGTGTCTCTGTCTCTGTGTCTCTGTCTCTGTGTCTCTGTCTCTGTGTCACTGTCTCTGTGTCTCTGCGTCTCTGCCTCTGTGTCTCTGTCTCTGTGTCTCTGTCTCTGTGTCTCTGTCTCTGAGTCTCTGCCTCTGTGTCCCTGTCTCTGCGTCTCGGTCCCTGTGTCGCCGTATCCGTGAATAGGTGTCTGCGTCTCGGTCTATGTGCCTCTGTCTCTGTGCCTCTGCCTCTGTGTCTCTGTCTCTGTGTCTCTGTCTCTGTGTCTCTGTCTCTGTGTCTCTGTCTTTGTGTCTCTGTCTCTGTGTCTATGTCTCTGAGTATCTGTCTCTGTGTCTCTGTCTCTGTCTCTGAATCTCTGTCTCTCAGTCTCTGTCTCTGTGTCTCTGTCTCTGTGTCTCTCTCTCTGTGTCTCTGTCTACGTGTCTCTGTCTCTGTGTCTTTGAGTGTGTGTCTCTGTCTCTGTGTCTCTGTCTCTGTGTCTCTGTCTCTGTGTCTCTGTCTCTGTGTCTCTGTCTCTGTGTCTCTGTCTCTGTGTCTATGTCTTTGTGTCTCTGCCTCTGTGTCTCTGTCTCTGTGTCTCTGTCTCTGTGTCTCTGTCTCTGTGTCTCTGACTCTGTGTCTCTGTCTCTGTGTCTCTGTCTCTGTGTCTCTGTCTCTGTGTCTCTGTCTCTGTGTCTCTGTCTCTGTGTCTCTGTCTATGTGTCCCTGTCTCTGTGTCTCTGTCTCGGTGTCTCTGTCCCTGTGGCTCCTTCTCTGTGTCACTCTCTCTGCGTCCCTGTCTCTGTGTCTCTGTCTCTGTCTCTGTGTATCTGCCTCTGTGTCTCCCTCCCTGTGTCACGGTCCCTGTGTAACCGTCTCTGTGTCTCGGCATCTGTGTCTCTGTCTCTGTGTCTCTGTCTCTGTGTCTCTGTCTCTGTGTCTCTGTCTCTGTGTCTCTGTCTCTGTGTCTCTGTCTCTGTGTCTCTGTCTCTGTGTCTCTGTCTCTGTGTCTCTGTCTCTGTGTCTCTGTCTCTGTGTCTCTGTCTCTGTGTCTCTGTCTCTGTGTCTATGTCTTTGTGTCTCTGCCTCTGTGTCTCTGTCTCTGTGTCTCTGTCTCTGTGTCTCTGTCTCTGTGTCTCTGACTCTGTGTCTCTGTCTCTGTGTCTCTGTCTCTGTGTCTCTGTCTCTGTGTCTCTGTCTCTGTGTCTCTGTCTCTGTGTCTCTGTCTCTGTGTCTCTGTCTCTGTGTCTCTGTCTCTGTGTCTCTGTCTCTGAGTCTCTGTCTCTGTGTCTCTGTCTCTGTGTCTCTGTCTCTGTGTCTCTGTCTCTGTCTCTGTCTCTGTGTCCCTGTCTCTGAGTCCCTCTCGCTGTGTCCCAGTCTCTGTGTCTCTGTCTCTGTGTCTCTGTCTCTGTTTCTCTGTCTCTATGTCTCTGTCTCTGTGTGTCTGTCTGTGTGTCTCTGTCTCTGTGTCTCTGTCTCTGTGTCTCTGTCTACGTGTCTCTGTCTCTGTGTCTTTGAGTCTGTGTCTCTGTCTCTGTGTCTCTGTCTCTGTGTCTCTGTCTCTGTGTCTCTGTCTCTGTGTCTCTGTCTCTGTGTCACTGTCTCTGTGTCTCTGCGTCTCTGCCTCTGTGTCTCTGTCTCTGTGTCTCTGTCTCTGTGTCTCTGTCTCTGAGTCTCTGCCTCTGTGTCCCTGTCTCTGCGTCTCGGTCCCTGTGTCGCCGTATCCGTGAATAGGTGTCTGCGTCTCGGTCTATGTGCCTCTGTCTCTGTGCCTCTGCCTCTGTGTCTCTGTCTCTGTGTCTCTGTCTCTGTGTCTCTGTCTCTGTGTCTCTGTCTTTGTGTCTCTGTCTCTGTGTCTATGTCTCTGAGTATCTGTCTCTGTGTCTCTGTCTCTGTCTCTGAATCTCTGTCTCTCAGTCTCTGTCTCTGTGTCTCTGTCTCTGTGTCTCTCTCTCTGTGTCTCTGTCTACGTGTCTCTGTCTCTGTGTCTTTGAGTCTGTGTCTCTGTCTCTGTGTCTCTGTCTCTGTGTCTCTGTCTCTGTGTCTCTGTCTCTGTGTCTCTGTCTCTGTGTCTCTGTCTCTGTGTCTCTGTCTCTGTGTCTCTGTCTCTGTGTCTCTGTCTCTGTGTCTCTGTCTCTGTGTCTCTGTCTCTGTGTCTCTGTCTCTGTGTCTCTGTCTCTGTGTCCCTGTCTCTGTGTCTCTGTCTCTGTGTCTCTGTCTCTGTGTCTCTGTCTCTGTGTCTCTGTCTCTGTGTCTCTGTCTCTGTGTCTCTGTCTCTGTGTCTCTGTCTCTGTGTCTCTGTCTCTGTGTCTCTGTCTCTGTGTCTCTGTCTCTGTGTATCCGTCTCTGTGTTTCTCTCTCTGTGTCTCTGTCTCTGTGTCTCTGTCTCTGTGTCTCTGTCTCTGTATCTCTGTCTCTGTGTCTCTGTCTCTGTGTCTCTGTCTCTGTGTCTCTGTCTCTGTGTCTCTGTCTCTGTGTCTCCGTCTTTGTGTCTCTGTCTCTGTGTCTCTGTCTCTGTGTCTCTGTCTCAGTGTCTCTGTCCCTGTGGCTCCTTCTCTGTGTCACTCTCTCTGCGTCCCTGTCTCTGTGTCTCTGTCTCTGTCTCTGTGTATCTGCCTCTGTGTCTCCCTCCCTGTGACACGGTCCCTGTGTTACCGTCTCTGTGTCTCGGCCTCTGTGTGTCTGTCTCTGTGTCTCTGTCTCTGTGTCTCTGTCTCTGTGTCTATGTCTCTGTGTCTCTGCCTCTGTGTCTCTGTCTCTGTGTCTCTGTCTCTGTGTCTCTGTCTCTGTGTCTCTGTCTCTGTGTCTCTGTCTCTGTGTCTCTGTCTCTGTGTCTCTGTCTCTGTGTCTCTGTCTCTGTGTCTCTGTCTCTGTGTCTCTGTCTCTGTGTCTCTGTCTCTGTGTCTCTGTCTCTGTGTCTCTGTCTCTGTGTCTCTGTCTCTGTGTCTCTGACTCTGTGTCTCTGTCTTTGTGTCTCTGTCTCTGTGTCTATGTCTCTGAGTATCTGTCTCTGTGTCTCTGTCTCTGTCTCTGAATCTCTGTCTCTCAGTCTCTGTCTCTGTGTCTCTGTCTCTGTGTCTCTCTCTCTGTGTCTCTGTCTACGTGTCTCTGTCTCTGTGTCTCTGTCTCTGTGTATCCGTCTCTGTGTTTCTCTCTCTGTGTCTCTGTCTCTGTGTCTCTGTCTCTGTGTCTCTGTCTCTGTGTCTCTGTCTCTGTGTCTCTGTCTCTGTGTCTCTGTCTTTGTGTCTCTGTCTCTGTGTCTATGTCTCTGAGTATCTGTCTCTGTGTCTCTGTCTCTGTCTCTGAATCTCTGTCTCTCAGTCTCTGTCTCTGTGTCTCTGTCTCTGTGTCTCTCTCTCTGTGTCTCTGTCTACGTGTCTCTGTCTCTGTGTCTTTGAGTCTGTGTCTCTGTCTCTGTGTCTCTGTCTCTGCGTCTCTGTATCCGTGTCTCTGTCTTGGTGTCTCTGTCTCTGTGTCACTGTCTCTGTGTCTCTGCGTCCCTGTCTCTTTGTCTCTTTCTCTGTGTCTCTGTCTCTGTGTCTATGTCTCTGTGTCTCTGTCTCTGTGTTTCTCTCTTTATGTATCTGTCTCTGTGTCTCTGTCTCTGTGAATCTGTCTCTGTGTTTCAGTCTCTGTGTCTCTGGCCCTATGTCTCCGTCTCTGTATCTCTGTCTCTCTGACTCTGTCGCTGTGTCACTGTCTCTGAATCTCTGTCTCTGTGTCTCTGTCTCTGTGTCACTGTCTCTGTGTCTCTGTCTCTGTGTCTCTGTCTCTGTGTCTCTGACTCTGTGTCTCTGTCTCTGTGAATATGTCTCTGTGTTTCTGTCTCCGTGTCTCTGGCCCTGTGTCTCCGTCTCTGTATCTCTGTCCCTCTGACTCTGTCTCTGTGTCACTGTGTCTGAATCTCTGTCTCTGTGTCTCTGGCTCTGTGTATCTGTCTCTGTGTGTCTGTCTCTGTCACGGTCTCTGTGTCTCTGTCTCTGAGTCTCTCTCTCTGTGTCCTTGTCCCTCTGTCTCTGTCTCTGTGTCTCTGTTTCTGTGTATCTGTCTTTGTGACTCTGTCTCTCTCTGTCTCTGTTTCTCTTTTTCTGTGTCTCTGTCTCTGTGTCTCTATAACTGTGTCCCCTTCTCTGTGTTTCTCTCTCTGTTTCTCTGTCTCTCTTTCCCTTTCTCTGTGTCTCTGTCTCTGTGTCCCTGTCTCCGTGTCTCTGTCTCTGAGTCTCTGTCTCTGTGCCTCTCTCTCGTTATCTCTGTCTCTGTGTCTCTGTCTCTGTGTCTCTGTCTCTGTGTCTCTGTCTCTGTGTCTCTGACTCTGTGTCTCTGTCTCTGTGTCTCTGTCTCTGTGTCTCTGTCTCTGTGTCTCTGTCTCTGTGTCTCTGTCTCTGTGTCTCTGTCTCTGTGTATCCGTCTCTGTGTTTCTCTCTCTGTGTCTCTGTCTCTGTGTCTCTGTCTCTGTGTCTCTGTCTCTGTGTCTCTGTCTCTGTGTCTCTGCCTCTGTGTCTCTGTCTCTGTGTTTCTGTCTCTGTGTCTCTGTCTCTATGTCTCTGTCTCTGTGCCTCTGTCTCTGTGTCTCTGTCCCTGAGAATCTGTCTCTGTGTTTCTGCCTCTGTGTCTCTGTCCCTGTGTCTCCGTCTCTGGGTCTCTGTCTCTCTCACTTTGTCTCTGTCTCTGTGTATCTGTCTCTGTGTCTCTGTCTCCGTGTCTCTGTCTCCGTGTCTCTGCCTCAGTGTCTCTGTCTCTGTGTCTCCGTTTCTGTGTACCTGTCTCTGTGACTCCGTCTCTCTCTCTGTCCCTGTTTCTCTTTCTCTGTGTCTCTATACCTGTGTCTCCTTCTCTGTGTTTCTCTCTCTGTGTCTCTGTCTCTGTTTCTCTTTCTCAGTGCCTCTGTCTCTGTGTCTCTATACCTGTGTCTCTATCTCTGTGTATCCGTCTCTGTGTTTCTCTCTCTGTGTCTCTGTCTCTGTGTCTCTGTCTCTGTGTCTCTGTCTCTGTGTCTCTGTCTCTGTGTCTCTGCCTCTGTGTCTCTGTCTCTGTGTTTCTGTCTCTGTGTCTCCGTCTCTGTGTCTCTGTCTCTGTGTCTCTGTCTCTGTGTCTCTGTCTCTGTGTCTCTGTCTCTGTCTCTCTGTCTCTGTGTCTCTGTCTCTGTGTCTCCTTCTCTGTCTCACTGTCTCTGTGTCTCTGTCTCTGTGTCTCCGTCTCTGTGCCTCTGTCTCTGCCTCTGAATCTCTGTCTCTGTGTCTCTGTCCCAGAGCCTCCGTCTCTGTGTCTCTGTCTCTGTGTATCTATCTCTGTGTCTCTGTCTCTGTCTCTGTCTCTGCTTCTCTTTCTCTGTGTCTCTGCCTCTGTGTCTCTCTCTCGGTGTCTCTGTCCCTGCGTCCCCTCCTCTGTGTCTCTGTCTCCGTGTCTCCGTCTCTGTGCCTCTGTCTCGGTCTCTGTGTCTCTGTCTCTGTGTCTCTGTCGCTGTGTCTCCGCCCCTGCGTCTCCGTCTCTGTGCCTCTGTCTCTGTCTCTGAGTCTCTGTCTCTGTGTCTCTGTCTATGTGTCTCTGTCTCTGTGTCTCTGTCTCTGTGTCTCTGTCTCTGTGTCTCTGTCTCTGTGTCTCTGTCTCTGTGTCTCTGTCTCTGTGTCTCTGTCTCTGTGTCTCTGTCTCTGTGTCTCTGTCTCTGTGTCTCTGTCTCTGTGTCTCTGTCTCTGTGTCTCTGTCTCTGTGTCTCTGTCTCTGTGTCTCTGTCTCTGTGTCTCTGTCTCTGTGTCTCTGTCTCTGTGTCTCTGTCTCTGTGTCTCTGTCTCTGTGTCTCTGTCTCTGTGTCTCTGTCTCTGTGTCTCTGTCTCTGTGTCTCTGTCTCTGTGTCTCTGTCTCTGTGTATCCGTCTCTGTGTTTCTCGCTCTGTGTCTCTGTCTCTGTGTCTCTGTCTCTGTGTCTCTGTCTCTGTGTCTCTGTCTCTGTGTTTCTCTCTCTGTGTCTCTGTCTCTGTGTCTCTGTCTCTGTGTCTCTGTCTCTGTGTCTCTGTCTCTGTGTCTCTGTCTCTGTGTCTCTGTCTCTGTGTCTCTGTCTCTGTGTCTCTGTCTCTGTGTCTCCGTCTTTGTGTCTCTGTCTCTGTGTCTCTGTCTCTGTGTCTCTGTCTCAGTGTCTCTGTCCCTGTGGCTCCTTCTCTGTGTCACTCTCTCTGCGTCCCTGTCTCTGTGTCTCTGTCTCTGTCTCTGTGTATCTGCCTCTGTGTCTCCCTCCCTGTGACACGGTCCCTGTGTTACCGTCTCTGTGTCTCGGCCTCTGTGTCTCTGTCTCTGTGTCTCTGTCTCTGTGTCTCTGTCTCTGTGTCTATGTCTCTGTGTCTCTGCCTCTGTGTCTCTGTCTCTGTGTCTCTGTCTCTGTGTCTCTGTCTCTGTGTCTCTGTCTCTGTGTCTCTGTCTCTGTGTCTCTGTCTCTGTGTCTCTGTCTCTGTGTCTCTGTCTCTGTGTCTCTGTCTCTGTGTCTCTGTCTCTGTGTCTCTGTCTCTGTGTCTCTGTCTCTGTGTCTCTGTCTCTGTGTCTCTGTCTCTGTGTCTCTGTCTCTGTGTCTCTGTCTCTGTGTCTCTGTCTTTGTGTCTCTGTCTCTGTGTCTATGTCTCTGAGTATCTGTCTCTGTGTCTCTGTCTCTGTCTCTGAATCTCTGTCTCTCAGTCTCTGTCTCTGTGTCTCTGTCTCTGTGTCTCTCTCTCTGTGTCTCTGTCTACGTGTCTCTGTCTCTGTGTCTTTGAGTCTGTGTCTCTGTCTCTGTGTCTCTGTCTCTGCGTCTCTGTATCCGTGTCTCTGTCTTGGTGTCTCTGTCTCTGTGTCACTGTCTCTGTGTCTCTGCGTCTCTGTCTCTTTGTCTCTTTCTCTGTGTCTCTGTCTCTGTGTCTATGTCTCTGTGTCTCTGTCTCTGTGTTTCTCTCTTTATGTATCTGTCTCTGTGTCTCTGTCTCTGTGAATCTGTCTCTGTGTTTCAGTCTCTGTGTCTCTGGCCCTATGTCTCCGTCTCTGTATCTCTGTCTCTCTGACTCTGTCGCTGTGTCACTGTCTCTGAATCTCTGTCTCTGTGTCTCTGTCTCTGTGTCACTGTCTCTGTGTCTCTGTCTCTGTGTCTCTGTCTCTGTGTCTCTGTCTCTGTGTATCCGTCTCTGTGTTTCTCTCTCTGTGTCTCTGTCTCTGTGTCTCTGTCTCTGTGTCTCTGTCTCTGTGTCTCTGTCTCTGTGTTTCTCTCTCTGTGTCTCTCTCTCTGTGTCTCTGTCTCTGTGTCTCTGTCTCTGTGTCTCTGTCTCTGTGTCTCTGTCTCTGTATCTCTGTCTCTGTGTCTCTGTCTCTGTGTCTCTGTCTCTGTGTCTCCGTCTTTGTGTCTCTGTCTCTGTGTCTCTGTCTCTGTGTCTCTGTCTCAGTGTCTCTGTCCCTGTGGCTCCTTCTCTGTGTCACTCTCTCTGCGTCCCTGTCTCTGTGTCTCTGTCTCTGTCTCTGTGTATCTGCCTCTGTGTCTCCCTCCCTGTGACACGGTCCCTGTGTTACCGTCTCTGTGTCTCGGCCTCTGTGTCTCTGTCTCTGTGTCTCTGTCTCTGTGTCTCTGTCTCTGTGTCTATGTCTCTGTGTCTCTGCCTCTGTGTCTCTGTCTCTGTGTCTCTGTCTCTGTGTCTCTGTCTCTGTGTCTCTGTCTCTGTGTCTCTGTCTCTGTGTCTCTGTCTCTGTGTCTCTGTCTCTGTGTCTCTGTCTCTGTGTCTCTGTCTCTGTGTCTCTGTCTCCGTGTCTCTGTCTTTGTGTCTCTGTCTCTGTGTCTATGTCTCTGAGTATCTGTCTCTGTGTCTCTGTCTCTGTCTCTGCGTCTCTGTATCCGTGTCTCTGTCTTGGTGTCTCTGTCTCTGTGTCACTGTCTCTGTGTCTCTGCGTCTCTGTCTCTTTGTCTCTTTCTCTGTGTCTCTGTCTCTGTGTCTATGTCTCTGTGTCTCTGTCTCTGTGTTTCTCTCTTTATGTATCTGTCTCTGTGTCTCTGTCTCTGTGAATCTGTCTCTGTGTTTCAGTCTCTGTGTCTCTGGCCCTATGTCTCCGTCTCTGTATCTCTGTCTCTCTGACTCTGTCGCTGTGTCACTGTCTCTGAATCTCTGTCTCTGTGTCTCTGTCTCTGTGTCACTGTCTCTGTGTCTCTGTCTCTGTGTCTCTGTCTCTGTGTCTATGTCTCTGAGTATCTGTCTCTGTGTCTCTGTCTCTGTCTCTGTGTATCTGCCTCTGTGTCTCCCTCCCTGTGACACGGTCCCTGTGTTACCGTCTCTGTGTCTCTGTCTCTGTGTCCCTGTCTCTGTGTCTCTGTCTCTGAGTCTCTGTCTCTGTGCCTCTCTCTCGTTATCTCTGTCTCTGTGTCTCTGTCTCTGTGTCTCTGTCTCTGTGTCTCTGACTCTGTGTCTCTGTCTCTGTGTCTCGGCCTCTGTGTCTCTGTCTCTGTGTCTCTGTCTCTGTGTCTCTGTCTCTGTGTCTATGTCTCTGTGTCTCTGCCTCTGTGTCTCTGTCTCTGTGTCTCTGTCTCTGTGTCTCTGTCTCTGTGTCTCTGTCTCTGTGTCTCTGTCTCTGTGTCTCTGTCTCTGTGTCTCTGTCTCTGTGTCTCTGTCTCTGTGTCTCTGTCTCTGTGTCTCTGTCTCTGTGTCTCTGTCTCTGTGTCTCTGTCTTTGTGTCTCTGTCTCTGTGTCTATGTCTCTGAGTATCTGTCTCTGTGTCTCTGTCTCTGTCTCTGCGTCTCTGTATCCGTGTCTCTGTCTTGGTGTCTCTGTCTCTGTGTCACTGTCTCTGTGTCTCTGCGTCTCTGTCTCTTTGTCTCTTTCTCTGTGTCTCTGTCTCTGTGTCTATGTCTCTGTGTCTCTGTCTCTGTGTTTCTCTCTTTATGTATCTGTCTCTGTGTCTCTGTCTCTGTGAATCTGTCTCTGTGTTTCAGTCTCTGTGTCTCTGGCCCTATGTCTCCGTCTCTGTATCTCTGTCTCTCTGACTCTGTCGCTGTGTCACTGTCTCTGAATCTCTGTCTCTGTGTCTCTGTCTCTGTGTCACTGTCTCTGTGTCTCTGTCTCTGTGTCTCTGTCTCTGTGTCTATGTCTCTGAGTATCTGTCTCTGTGTCTCTGTCTCTGTCTCTGTGTATCTGCCTCTGTGTCTCCCTCCCTGTGACACGGTCCCTGTGTTACCGTCTCTGTGTCTCTGTCTCTGTGTCCCTGTCTCTGTGTCTCTGTCTCTGAGTCTCTGTCTCTGTGCCTCTCTCTCGTTATCTCTGTCTCTGTGTCTCTGTCTCTGTGTCTCTGTCTCTGTGTCTCTGTCTCTGTGTCTCTGTCTCTGTGTCTCTGACTCTGTGTCTCTGTCTCTGTGTCTCTGTCTCTGTGTCTGTGTCTCTGTCTCTGTGTCTCTGTCTCTGTGTCTCTGTCTCTGTGTATCCGTCTCTGTGTTTCTCTCTCTGTGTCTCTGTCTCTGTGTCTCTGTCTCTGTGTCTCTGTCTCTGTGTCTCTGTCTCTGTGTCTCTGTCTCTGTGTCTCTGCCTCTGTGTCTCTGTCTCTGTGTTTCTGTCTCTGTGTCTCTGTCTCTATGTCTCTGTCTCTGTGTCTCTGTCTCTGTGTCTCCGTCTCTGTGTCTCTGTCTCTGTGTCTCTGTCTCTGTTTCTCTGTCTCTGTCTCTCTGTCTCTGTGTCTCTGTCTCTGTGTCTCCTTCTCTGTCTCACTGTCTCTGTGTCTCTGTCTCTGTGTCTCCGTCTCTGTGCCTCTGTCTCTGCCTCTGAATCTCTGTCTCTGTGTCTCTGTCCCAGTGTCTCTGTCTCTGTGTCTTTGTCTCTGTTTCTCTGTCTCTGTCTCTCTGTCTCTGTGTCTCTGTCTCTGTGTCTCCTTCTCTGTCTCACTGTCTCTGTGTCTCTGTCTCTGTGTCTCCGTCTCTGTGCCTCTGTCTCTGCCTCTGAATCTCTGTCTCTGTGTCTCTGTCCCAGTGTCTCTGTCTCTGAGTCTCTGTCTCTGTGTCTCTGTCTCTGTGTCTCTGTCTCTGAATCTCTGTCTCTGTGTCCCTGTCTCTGCGTCTCTGTCCCTGTGTCGCCTTATCCGTGAATAGGTGTCTGCGTCTCGGTCTATGTGTCTCTGTCTCTGTGCCTCTGCCTCTGTGTCTATGCCTCTGTCTCTGTCTCTCTGTCTCTGTGTCTCTGCCTCGCTCTCTCTCTCTCTGTGTCTCTGTCCCTCTGTCTCTGTGTATCTGTCTCTGTGTCTCTGTCTCTGTCTCTGTCTCTGTGTCTCTGCCTCTGTGTCTCTGTACCGATGTCTCTGCCTCCGTGTCTCTGTCTCTTTGTCTCTGTCTCTGCGTCTCTGTCTCTGCGTCTCTGTCTCTGTGTCGCTGTCTCTGTGTCTCTGTCTCTGTGCCTCTGTCTCTGTGTCTCTGTCCCTGAGAATCTGTCTCTGTGTTTCTGCCTCTGTGTCTCTGTCCCTGTGTCTCCGTCTCTGGGTCTCTGTCTCTCTCACTTTGTCTCTGTCTCTGTGTATCTGTCTCTGTGTCTCTGTCTCCGTGTCTCTGTCTCCGTGTCTCTGCCTCAGTGTCTCTGTCTCTGTGTCTCCGTTTCTGTGTATCTGTCTCTGTGACTCCGTCTCTCTCCCTGTCCCTGTTTCTCTTTCTCTGTGTCTCTATACCTGTGTCTCCTTCTCTGTGTTTCTCTCTCTGTGTCTCTGTCTCTGTTTCTCTTTCTCAGTGCCTCTGTCTCTGTGTCTCTATACCTGTGTCTCTATCTCTGTGTATCCATCTCTGTGTTTCTCTCTCTGTGTCTCTGTCTCTGTGTCTCTGTCTCTGTGTCTCTGTCTCCATGTCTCTGTCTCTGTGTCTCTGTCTCTGTGTCTCTGTCTCTGTGTCTCTGCCTCTGTGTCTCTGTCTCTGTGTTTCTGTCTCTGTGTTTCCGTCTCTGTGTCTCTGTCTCTGTGTCTCTGTCTCTGTGTCTCTGTCTCTGTGTCTCTGTCTCTGTGTCTCTGTCTCTGTCTCTCTGTCTCTGTGTCTCTGTCTCTGTGTCTCCTTCTCTGTCTCACTGTCTCTGTGTCTCTGTCTCTGTGTCTCCGTCTCTGTGCCTCTGTCTCTGCCTCTGAATCTCTGTCTCTCTGTCTCTGTCCCAGAGCCTCCGTCTCTGTGTCTCTGTCTCTGTGTATCTATCTCTGTGTCTCTGTCTCTGTCTCTGTCTCTGCTTCTCTTTCTCTGTGTCTCTGCCTCTGTATCTCTCTCTCGGTGTCTCTGTCCCTGTGTCCCCTCCTCTGTGTCTCTGTCTCCGTGTCTCCGTCTCTGTGCCTCTGTCTCGGTCTCTGTGTCTCTGTCTCTGTGTCTCTGTCGCTGTGTCTCCGCCTCTGCGTCTCCGTCTCTGTGCCTCTGTCTCTGTCTCTGAGTCTCTGTCTCTGTGTCTCTGTCTATGTGTCCCTGTCTCTGTGTCTCTGTCTCTGTGTCTCTGTCTCTGTGTCTCTGTCTCTGTGTCTCTGTCTCTGTGTCTCTGTCTCTGTGTCTCTGTCTCTGTGTCTCTGTCTCTGTGTCTCTGTCTCTGTGTCTCTGTCTCTGTGTCTATGTCTCTGTGTCTCTGCCTCTGTGTCTCTGTCTCTGTGTCTCTGTCTCGATGTCTCTGTCTCTGTGTCTCTGTCTCTGTGTCTCTGTCTTTGTGTCTCTGTCTCTGTGTCTATGTCTCTGTGTATCTGTCTCTGTGTCTCTGTCTCTGTCTCTGAATCTCTGTCTCTCAGTCTCTGTCTCTGTGTCTCTGTCTCTGTGTCTCTGTCTCTGTGTCTCTGTCTACGTGTCTCTGTCTCTGTGTCTTTGAGTCTGTGTCCCTGTCTCTGTGTCTCTGTCTCTGTGTCCCTGTCTCTGTGTCTCTGTCTCTGTGTCTCTGTCTCTGTGTCTCTGTCTCTGTGTCTCTGTCTCTGTGTCTCTGTCTCTGTGTCTCTGTCTCTGTGTCTCTGTCTCTGTGTCTCTGTCTCTGTGTCTCTGTCTCTGTGTCTCTGTCTCTGTGTCTCTGTCTCTGTGTCTCTGTCTCTGTGTCTCTGTCTCTGTGTCTCTGTCTCTGTGTCTCTGTCTCTGTGTCTCTGTCTCTGTGTCTCTGTCTCTGTGTCTCTGTCTCTGTGTCTCTGTCTCTGTGTCTCTGTCTCTGTCTCTGTCTCTGTGTCCCTGTCTCGGAGTCCCTCTCGCTGTGTCCCAGTCTCTGTGTCTCTGTCTCTGTGTCTCTGTCTCTGTTTCTCTGTCTCTATGTCTCTGTCTCTGTGTGTCTGTCTGTGTATCTCTGTCTCTGTGTCTCTGTCTCTGTGTCTCTGTCTGCGTGTCTCTGTCTCTGTGTCTTTGAGTCTGTGTCTCTGTCTCTGTGTCTCTGTCTCTGTGTCTCTGTCTCTGTGTCTCTGTCTCTGTGTCTCTGTCTCTGTGTCTCTGTCTCTGTGTCTCTGTCTCTGTGTCTCTGTCTCTGTGTCTCTGTCTCTGTGTCTCTGTCTCTGTGTCTCTGGCTCTGTGTCTCCGTCTCTGTGTCTCTGTCTCTGTGTCTCTGTCTCTGTGTCTCTGTCTCTGTGTCTCTGTCTCTGTGTCTCTGTCTCTGTGTCTCTGTCTCTGTGTCTCTGTCTCTGTGTCTCTGTCTCTGTGTCTCTGTCTCTGTGTCTCTGTCTCTGTGTCTTTGAGTCTGTGTCTCTGTCTCTGTGTCTCTGTCTCTGTGTCTCTGTCTCGGTGTCTCTGTCTCTGTGTCACTGTCTCTGTGTCTCTGCGTCTCTGTCTCTGTGTCTCTGTCTCTGTGTCTCTGTCTCTGTGTCTCTGTCTCTGTGTCTCTGTCTCTGTGTCCCTGTATCTGCGACTCTGTCCCTGTGTCGCCGTATCCGTGAATAGGTGTCTGCGTCTCGGTCTATGTGTCTCTGTCTCTGTGCCTCTGCCTCTGTGTCTATGCCTCTGTCTCTGGCTCTCTGTCTCTGTGTCTCTGCCTCCGTCTCTCTGTCTCTGTGTCTCTGTCTCTCAGTCTCTGTGTATCTGTCTCTGTGTCTCTGTCTCTGTCTCTGTGTCTCTGCCTCTGTGTCTCCGTACCGATGTCTCTGCCTCCGTGTCTCTGTCTCTTTGTCTCTGTCTCTGCGTCTCTGTCTCTGTGTCTCTGTCTCTGTGTCTCTGTCTCTGTGTCTCTGTCTCTGTGTCTCTGGCTCTGTGTCTCTGTCTCTGTGTCTCTGTCTCTGTGTCTCTGTCTCTGTGTCTCTGTCTCTGTGTCTCTGTCTCTGTGTCTCTGTCTCTGTGTCTCTGTCTCTGTGTCTCTGTCTCTGTGTCTCTGTCTCTGTGTCTCTGTCTCTGTGTCTCTGTCTCTGTGTCTCTGTCTCTGTGTCTCTGTCTCTGTGTCTCTGTCTCTGTGTCTCTGTCTCTGTGTCTCTGTCTCTGTGTCTCTGTCTCTGTGTCTCTGTCTCTGTGTCTCTGTCTCTGTGTCTCTGTCTCTGTGTCTCTGTCTCTGTGTCTCTGTCTCTGTGTCTCTGTCTCTGTGTCTCTGACTCTGTGTCTCTGTCTCTGTGTCTCTGTCTCTGTGTCTCTGTCTCTGTGTCTCTGTCTCTGTGTCTCCGTCTCTGTGTCTCTGTCTCTGTGTCTCTGTCTCTGTGTCTCTGTCTCTGTGTCTCTGTCTCTGTGTCTCTGTCTCTGAGTCTCTGTCTCTGTGTCTCTGTCTCTGTGTCTCTGTCTCTGTGTCTCTGTCTCTGTGTCTCTGTCTCTGTGTCTCTGTCTCTGTCTCTGTCTCTGTGTCCCTGTCTCGGAGTCCCTCTCGCTGTGTCCCAGTCTCTGTGTCTCTGTCTCTGTGTCTCTGTCTCTGTTTCTCTGTCTCTATGTCTCTGTCTCTGTGTGTCTGTCTGTGTGTCTCTGTCTCTGTGTCTCTGTCTCTGTGTCTCTGTCTGCGTGTCTCTGTCTCTGTGTCTTTGAGTCTGTGTCTCTGTCTCTGTGTCTCTGTCTCTGTGTCTCTGTCTCTGTGTCTCTGTCTCTGTGTCTCTGTCTCTGTGTCTCTGTCTCTGTGTCTCTGGCTCTGTGTCTCTGGCTCTGTGTCTCCGTCTCTGTGTCTCTGTCTCTGTGTCTCTGTCTCTGTGTCTCTGTCTCTGTGTCTCTGTCTCTGTGTCTCTGTCTCTGTGTCTCTGTCTCTGTGTCTCTGTCTCTGTGTCTCTGTCTCTGTGTCTCTGTCTCTGTGTCTCTGTCTCTGTGTCTCTGTCTCTGTGTCTCTGTCTCTGTGTCTTTGAGTCTGTGTCTCTGTCTCTGTGTCTCTGTCTCTGTGTCTCTGTCTCGGTGTCTCTGTCTCTGTGTCACTGTCTCTGTGTCTCTGCGTCTCTGTCTCTGTGTCTCTGTCTCTGTGTCTCTGTCTCTGTGTCTCTGTCTCTGTGTCCCTGTATCTGCGTCTCTGTCCCTGTGTCGCCGTATCCGTGAATAGGTGTCTGCGTCTCGGTCTATGTGTCTCTGTCTCTGTGCCTCTGCCTCTGTGTCTATGCCTCTGTCTCTGGCTCTCTGTCTCTGTGTCTCTGCCTCCGTCTCTCTGTCTCTGTGTCTCTGTCTCTCAGTCTCTGTGTATCTGTCTCTGTGTCTCTGTCTCTGTCTCTGTGTCTCTGCCTCTGTGTCTCCGTACCGATGTCTCTGCCTCCGTGTCTCTGTCTCTTTGTCTCTGTCTCTGCGTCTCTGTCTCTGTGTCTCTGTCTCTGTGTCTCTGTCTCTGTGTCTCTGTCTCTGTGTCTCTGGCTCTGTGTCTCTGTCTCTGTGTCTCTGTCTCTGTGTCTCTGTCTCTGTGTCTCTGTCTCTGTGTCTCTGTCTCTGTGTCTCTGTCTCTGTGTCTCTGTCTCTGTGTCTCTGTCTCTGTGTCTCTGTCTCTGTGTCTCTGTCTCTGTGTCTCTGTCTCTGTGTCTCTGTCTCTGTGTCTCTGTCTCTGTGTCTCTGTCTCTGTGTCTCTGTCTCTGTGTCTCTGTCTCTGTGTCTCTGTCTCTGTGTCTCTGTCTCTGTGTCTCTGTCTCTGTGTCTCGGTCTCTGTGTCTCTGTCTCTGTGTCTCTGTCTCTGTGTCTCTGTCTCTGTGTCTCTGTCTCTGTGTCTCTGTCTCTGTGTCTCTGTCTCTGTGTCTCTGTCTCTGTGTCTCTGTCTCTGTGTCCCTGTCTCTGCGTCTCGGTCCCTGTGTCGCCGTATCCGTGAATAGGTGTCTGCGTCTCGGTCTATGTGTCTCTGTCTCTGTGCCTCTGCCTCTGTGAATATGCCTCTGTCTCTGTCTCTCTGTCTCTGTGTCTCTGCCTCCGTCTCTCTGTCTCTGTGTCTCTGTCTCTCAGTCTCTGTCTCTGTGTCTCTGTCTCTGTGCCTCTGTCTCTGTGTCTCTGTCTCTGTGTCTCTGGCTCTGTGTCTCTGTCTCTGTGTCTCTGTCTCTGTGTCTCTGTCTCTGTGTCTCTGTCTCTGTGTCTCTGTCTCTGTGTCTCTGTCTCTGTGTCTCTGTCTCTGTGTCTCTGTCTCTGTGTCTCTGTCTCTGTGTCTCTGTCTCTGTGTCTCTGTCTCTGTGTCTCTGTCTCTGTGTCTCTGTCTCTGTGTCTCTGTCTCTGTGTCTCTGTCTCTGTGTCTCTGTCTCTGTGTCTCTGTCTCTCTGTCTCTGTCTCTGTGTCTCTGTCTCTGTGTCTCTGTCTCTGTGTCTCTGTCTCTGTGTCTCTGTCTCTGTGTCTCTGTCTCTGTGTCTCTGTCTCTGTGTCTCTGTCTCTGTGTCCCTGTCTCTGCGTCTCGGTCCCTGTGTCGCCGTATCCGTGAATAGGTGTCTGCGTCTCGGTCTATGTGTCTCTGTCTCTGTGCCTCTGCCTCTGTGTCTATGCCTCTGTCTCTGTCTCTCTGTCTCTGTGTCTCTGCCTCCGTCTCTCTGTCTCTGTGTCTCTGTCTCTCAGTCTCTGTCTCTGTGTCTCTGTCTCTGTCTCTCTGTCTCTGTGTCTCTGTCTCTGTGTCTCTGTCTCTGTGTCTCTGGCTCTGTGTCTCTGTCTCTGTGTCTCTGTCTCTGTGTCTCTGTCTCTGTGTCTCTGTCTCTGTGTCTCTGTCTCTGTGTCTCTGTCTCTGTGTCTCTGTCTCTGTGTCTCTGTCTCTGTGTCTCTGTCTCTGTGTCTCTGTCTCTGTGTCTCTGTCTCTGTGTCTCTGTCTCTGTGTCTCTGTCTCTGTGTCTCTGTCTCTGTGTCTCTGTCTCTGTGTCTCTGTCTCTGTGTCTCTGTCTCTGTGTCTCTGTCTCTGTGTCTCTGTCTCTGTGTCTCTGTCTCTGTGTCTCTGTCTCTGTGTCTCTGTCTCTGTGTCTCTGTCTCTGTGTCCCTGTCTCTGCGTCTCGGTCCCTGTGTCGCCGTATCCGTGAATAGGTGTCTGCGTCTCGGTCTATGTGTCTCTGTCTCTGTGCCTCTGCCTCTGTGTCTATGCCTCTGTCTCTGTCTCTCTGTCTCTGTGTCTCTGCCTCCGTCTCTCTGTCTCTGTGTCTCTGTCTCTCAGTCTCTGTCTCTGCGTCTCTGTCTCTGTGTCTCTGTCTCTGTGTCTCTGTCTCTGTGTATCTGTCTCTGTGTCTCTGTCTCTGTGTATCTGTCTCTGCGTCTCTGTGTCTCTGTGTCTGAGTCCCTCTCGCTGTGTCCCAGTGTCTGTGTCTCTGTGTCTCTGTCTCTGTGTCTCTGTCTCTGTGTCTCTGTCTCTGTGTCTCTGTCTCTGCGTCTCTGTCTCTGTGTCTCTGTCTCTGTGTCTCTGTCTCTGTGTCTCTGTCTCTGTGTCTCTGTCTTTGTGTCTCTGTCTCTGTGTCTATGTCTCTGAGTATCTGTCTCTGTGTCTCTGTCTCTGTCTCTGAATCTCTGTCTCTCAGTCTCTGTCTCTGTGTCTCTGTCTCTGTGTCTCTCTCTCTGTGTCTCTGTCTACGTGTCTCTGTCTCTGTGTCTCTGTCTCTGTGTCTCTGTCTCTGTGTCTCTGTCTCTGTGTCTCTGTCTCTGTGTCTCTGTCTCTGTGTCTCTGTCTCCGTGTCTCTGTCTCTGTGTCTCTGTCTCTGTGTCTCTGTCTCTGTGTATCCGTCTCTGTGTTTCTCTCTCTGTGTCTCTGTCTCTGTGTCTCTGTCTCTGTGTCTCTGTCTCTGTGTCTCTGTCTCTGTGTCTCTGTCTCTGTGTCTCTGTCTCTGTGTTTCTCTCTCTGTGTCTCTGTCTCTGTGTCTCTGTCTCTGTGTCTCTGTCTCTGTGTCTCTGTCTCTGTGTCTCTGTCTCTGTATCTCTGTCTCTGTGTCTCTGTCTCTGTGTCTCTGTCTCTGTGTCTCCGTCTTTGTGTCTCTGTCTCTGTGTCTCTGTCTCTGTGTCTCTGTCTCAGTGTCTCTGTCCCTGTGGCTCCTTCTCTGTGTCACTCTCTCTGCGTCCCTGTCTCTGTGTCTCTGTCTCTGTCTCTGTGTATCTGCCTCTGTGTCTCCCTCCCTGTGACACGGTCCCTGTGTTACCGTCTCTGTGTCTCGGCCTCTGTGTGTCTGTCTCTGTGTCTCTGTCTCTGTGTCTCTGTCTCTGTGTCTATGTCCCTGTGTCTCTGTCTCTGTGTCTCTGTCTCTGTCTCTGTGTCTCTGTCTCTGTGTCTCTGTCTCTGTGTCTCTGTCTCTGTGTCTCTGTCTCTGTGTCTCTGTCTCTGTGTCTCTGTCTCTGTGTCTCTGTCTCTGTGTCTCTGTCTTTGTGTCTCTGTCTCTGTGTCTATGTCTCTGAGTATCTGTCTCTGTGTCTCTGTCTCTGTCTCTGAATCTCTGTCTCTCAGTCTCTGTCTCTGTGTCTCTGTCTCTGTGTCTCTCTCTCTGTGTCTCTGTCTACGTGTCTCTGTCTCTGTGTCTTTGAGTCTGTGTCTCTGTCTCTGTGTCTCTGTCTCTGCGTCTCTGTATCCGTGTCTCTGTCTTGGTGTCTCTGTCTCTGTGTCACTGTCTCTGTGTCTCTGCGTCTCTGTCTCTTTGTCTCTTTCTCTGTGTCTCTGTCTCTGTGTCTATGTCTCTGTGTCTCTGTCTCTGTGTTTCTCTCTTTATGTATCTGTCTCTGTGTCTCTGTCTCTGTGAATCTGTCTCTGTGTTTCAGTCTCTGTGTCTCTGGCCCTATGTCTCCGTCTCTGTATCTCTGTCTCTCTGACTCTGTCGCTGTGTCACTGTCTCTGAATCTCTGTCTCTGTGTCTCTGTCTCTGTGTCACTGTCTCTGTGTCTCTGTCTCTGTGTCTCTGTCTCTGTGTCTCTGACTCTGTGTCTCTGTCTCTGTGAATATGTCTCTGTGTTTCTGTCTCCGTGTCTCTGGCCCTGTGTCTCCGTCTCTGTATCTCTGTCCCTCTGACTCTGTCTCTGTGTCACTGTGTCTGAATCTCTGTCTCTGTGTCTCTGGCTCTGTGTATCTGTCTCTGTGTGTCTGTCTCTGTCTCGGTCTCTGTGTCTCTGTCTCTGAGTCTCTCTCTCTGTGTCCTTGTCCCTCTGTCTCTGTCTCTGTGTCTCTGTTTCTGTGTATCTGTCTTTGTGACTCTGTCTCTCTCTGTCTCTGTTTCTCTTTTTCTGTGTCTCTGTCTCTGTGTCTCTATAACTGTGTCCCCTTCTCTGTGTTTCTCTCTCTGTTTCTCTGTCTCTCTTTCCCTTTCTCTGTGTCTCTGTCTCTGTGTCCCTGTCTCTGTGTCTCTGTCTCTGAGTCTCTGTCTCTGTGCCTCTCTCTCGTTATCTCTGTCTCTGTGTCTCTGTCTCTGTGTCTCTGTCTCTGTGTCTCTGTCTCTGTGTCTCTGTCTCTGTGTCTCTGACTCTGTGTCTCTGTCTCTGTGTCTCTGTCTCTGTGTCTCTGTCTCTGTGTCTCTGTCTCTGTGTCTCTGTCTCTGTGTCTCTGTCTCTGTGTCTCTGTCTCTGTGTCTCTGTCTCTGTGTCTCTGTCTCTGTGTCTCTGTCTCTGTGTCTCTGTCTCTGTCTCTCTGTCTCAGTGTCTCTGTCTCTGTGTCTCCTTCTCTGTCTCACTGTCTCTGTGTCTCTGTCTCTGTGTCTCTGTCTCTGTGTCTCTGTCTCTGTGTCTCTGTCTCTGTGTCTCTGTCTCTGTGTCTCTGTCTCTGTGTCTCTGTCTGTGTGTCTCTGTCTCTGTGTATCCGTCTCTGTGTATCCGTCTCTGTGTTTCTCTCTCTGTGTCTCTGTCTCTGTGTCTCTGTCTCTGTGTCTCTGTCTCTGTGTCTCTGTCTCTGTGTATCCGTCTCTGTGTATCTGTCTCTGTGTCTCTGTCTCTGTCTCTGAATCTCTGTCTCTCAGTCTCTGTCTCTGTGTCTCTGTCTCTGTGTCTCTGTCTCTGTGTCTCTGTCTCTGTGTCTCTGTCTACGTGTCTCCGTCTCTGCGTCTCTGTCTCTGTGTCTCTGTCTCTGTGTCTCTGTCTCTGTGTCTCTGTCTCTGTGTCTCTGTCTCTGTGTCTCTGTCTCTGTGTCTCTGTCTCTGTGTCTCTGTCTCTGTGTCTCTGTCTCTGTGTCTCTGTCTCTGTGTCTCTGTCTCTGTGTCTCTGTCTCTGTGTCTCTGTCTCTGTGTCTCTGTCTCTGTGTCTCTGTCTCTGTGTCTCTGTCTCTGTGTCTCTGTCTCTGTGTCTCTGTCTCTGTGTCTCTGTCTCTGTGTCTCTGTCTCTGTGTCTCTGTCTCTGTGTCTCTGTCTCTGTGTCTCTGTCTCTGTGTCTCTGTCTCTGTGTCTCTGTCTCTGTGTCTCTGTCTCTGTGTCTCTGTCTCTGTGTCTCTGTCTCTGTGTCTCTGTCTCTGTGTCTCTGTCTCTGTGTCTCTGCGTCTCCGTCTCTGCGTCTCCGTCTCTGTGCCTCTGTCTCTGTCTCTGAGTCTCTGTCTCTGTGTCTCTGTCTCTGTGTCTCTGTCTCTGTGTCTCTGTCTCTGTGTCTCTGTCTCTGTGTCTCTGTCTCTGTGTCTCTGTCTCTGTGTCTATGTCTCTGTGTCTCTGCCTCTGTGTCTCTGTCTCTGTGTCTCTGTCTCGATGTCTCTGTCTCTGTGTCTCTGTCTCTGTGTCTCTGTCTTTGTGTCTCTGTCTCTGTGTCTATGTCTCTGTGTATCTGTCTCTGTGTCTCTGTCTCTGTCTCTGAATCTCTGTCTCTCAGTCTCTGTCTCTGTGTCTCTGTCTCTGTGTCTCTGTCTCTGTCTCTCTGTCTCTGTGTCTCTGTCTCTGTGTCTCCTTCTCTGTCTCACTGTCTCTGTGTCTCTGTCTCTGTGTCTCCGTCTCTGTGCCTCTGTCTCTGCCTCTGAATCTCTGTCTCTGTGTCTCTGTCCCAGTGTCTCTGTCTCTGTGTCTCTGTCTCTGTGTCTCTGTCTCTGTGTCTCTGTCTCTGTGTCTCTGTCTCTGTGTCTCTGTCTCTGTGTCTCTGTCTCTGTGTCTCTGTCTCTGTGTCTCTGTCTCTGAGTCTCTGTCTCTGTGTCTCTGTCTCTGTGTCTCTGTCTCTGAATCTCTGTCTCTGTGTCCCTGTCTCTGCGTCTCTGTCCCTGTGTCGCCGTATCCGTGAATCGGTGTCTGCGTCTCGGTCTATGTGTCTCTGTCTCTGTGCCTCTGCCTCTGTGTCTATGCCTCTGTCTCTGTCTCTCTGTCTCTGTGTCTCTGCCTCGCTCTCTCTCTCTCTGTGTCTCTGTCTCTCTGTCTCTGTGTATCTGTCTCTGTGTCTCTGTCTCTGTCTCTGTCTCTGTGTCTCTGCCTCTGTGTCTCTGTACCGATGTCTCTGCCTCCGTGTCTCTGTCTCTTTGTCTCTGTCTCTGCGTCTCTGTCTCTGCGTCTCTGTCTCTGTGTCCCTGTCTCTGTGTCTCTGTCTCTGTGCCTCTGTCTCTGTGTCTCTGTCCCTGAGAATCTGTCTCTGTGTTTCTGCCTCTGTGTCTCTGTCCCTGTGTCTCCGTCTCTGGGTCTCTGTCTCTCTCACTTTGTCTCTGTCTCTGTGTATCTGTCTCTGTGTCTCTGTCTCCGTGTCTCTGTCTCCGTGTCTCTGCCTCAGTGTCTCTGTCTCTGTGTCTCCGTTTCTGTGTATCTGTCTCTGTGACTCCGTCTCTCTCTCTGTCCCTGTTTCTCTTTCTCTGTGTCTCTATACCTGTGTCTCCTTCTCTGTGTTTCTCTCTCTGTGTCTCTGTCTCTGTTTCTCTTTCTCAGTGCCTCTGTCTCTGTGTCTCTATACCTGTGTCTCTATCTCTGTGTATCCGTCTCTGTGTTTCTCTCTCTGTGTCTCTGTCTCTGTGTCTCTGTCTCTGTGTCTCTGTCTCTGTGTCTCTGTCTCTGTGTCTCTGTCTCTGTGTCTCTGTCTCTGTGTCTCTGTCTCTGTGTCTCTGCCTCTGTGTCTCTGTCTCTGTGCTTCTGTCTCTGTGTCTCCGTCTCTGTGTCTCCGTCTCTGTGTCTCTGTCTCTGTGTCTCTGTCTCTGTGTCTCTGTCTCTGTGTCTCTGTCTCTGTGTCTCTGTCTTTGTGTCTCTGTCTCTGTGTCCCTGTCTCTGAGTCCCTCTCGCTGTGTCCCAGTCTCTGTGTCTCTGTCTCTGTGTCTCTGTCTCTGTGTCTCTGTCCCAGAGCCTCCGTCTCTGTGTCTCTGTCTCTGTGTATCTATCTCTGTGTCTCTGTCTCTGTCTCTGTCTCTGCTTCTCTTTCTCTGTGTCTCTGCCTCTGTGTCTCTGTCTCGGTGTCTGAGTCTCTGTCTCTGTGTCTCTGTCTATGTGTCCCTGTCTCTGTGTATCTGTCTCTGTGTCTCTGTCTCTGTGTCTCTGTCTCTGTGTCTCTGTCTCTGTGTCTCCGTCTCTGTGTTTCTGTCTCTGTGTCTCCGTCTCTGTGTCTCCGTCTCTGTGTCTCTGTCTCTGTGTCTCTGTCTCTGTGTCTCTGCCTCTGTGTCTCTGTCTCTGTGTCTCTGTCTCTGTGTCTCTGTCTCTGTGTCTCCGTCTCTGTGTCTCTGTCTCTGTGTCTCTGTCTCTGTGTCTCTGTCTCTGTGTCTCTGTCTCTGTGTCTCTGTCTCTGTGTCTCAGTCTCTGTGTCTCTGTCTCTGTGTCTCTGCCTCCGTCTCTCTGTCTCTGTGTCTCTGTCTCTCTGTCTCTGTGTATCTGTCTCTGTGTCTCTGTCTCTGTCTCTGTCTCTGTGTCTCTGCCTCTGTGTCTCTGTACCGATGTCTCTGCCTCCGTGTCTCTGTCTCTGCGTCTCTGTCTCTGCGTCTCTGTCTCTGTGCCCTGTCTCTGTGTCTATGTCTCTGTGCCTCTCTCTCTGTGTCTCTGTCCCTGAGAATCTGTCTCTGTGTTTCTGCCTCTGTGTCTCTGTCCCTGTGTCTCCGTCTCTGTGTCTCTGTCTCTCTCACTTTGTCTCTGTCTCTGTGTATCTGTCTCCGTGTCTCTGTCTCCGTGTCTCTGCCTCAGTGTCTCTGTCTCTGTGTCTCCGTTTCTGTGTATCTGTCTCTGTGACTCGGTCTCTCTCTCTGTCCCTGTTTCTCTTTCTCTGTGTCTGTATACCTGTGTCTCCTTCTCTGTGTTTCTCTCTCTGTGTCTCTGTCTCTGTTTCTCTTTCTCAGTGCCTCTGTCTCTGTGTCTCTATACCTGTGTCTCTATCTCTGTGTATCCGTCTCTGTGTTTCTCTCTCTGTGTCTCTGTCTCTGTGTCTCTGTCTCTGTGTCTCTGTCTCTGTGTCTCTGTCTCTGTGTCTCTGTCCCAGAGCCTCCGTCTCTGTGTCTCTGTCTCTGTGTATCTATCTCTGTGTCTCTGTCTCTGTCTCTGTCTCTGCTTCTCTTTCTCTGTGTCTCTGCCTCTGTGTCTCTGTCTCGGTGTCTGAGTCTCTGTCTCTGTGTCTCTGTCTATGTGTCCCTGTCTCTGTGTCTCTGTCTCGGTGTCTCTGTCCCTGTGGCTCCTTCTCTGTGTCACTCTCTCTGCGTCCCTGTCTCTGTGTCTCTGTCTCTGTCTCTGTGTATCTGCCTCTGTGTCTCCCTCCCTGTGTCACGGTCCCTGTGTAACCGTCTCTGTGTCTCTGTCTCTGTGTCTCTGTCTCTGTGTCTCTGTCTCTGTGTCTCTGTCTCTGTGTCTCTGTCTCTGTGTCTCTGTCTCTGTGTCTCTGTCTCTGTGTCTCTGTCTCTGTGTCTCTGTCTCTGTGTCTCTGTCTCTGTGTCTCTGTCTCTGTGTCTCTGTCTCTGTGTCTCTGTCTCTGTGTCTCTGTCTCTGTGTCTCTGTCTCTGTGTCTCTGTCTCTGTGTCTCTGTCTCTGTGTCTCTGTCTCTGTGTCTCTGTCTCTGTGTCTCTGTCTCTGTGTCTCTGTCTCTGTGTCTCTGTCTCTGTGTCTCTGTCTCTGTGTCTATGTCTTTGTGTCTCTGCCTCTGTGTCTCTGTCTCTGTGTCTCTGTCTCTGTGTCTCTGTCTCTGTGTCTCTGACTCTGTGTCTCTGTCTCTGTGTCTCTGTCTCTGTGTCTCTGTCTCTGTGTCTCTGTCTCTGTGTCTCTGTCTATGTGTCCCTGTCTCTGTGTCTCTGTCTCGGTGTCTCTGTCCCTGTGGCTCCTTCTCTGTGTCACTCTCTCTGCGTCCCTGTCTCTGTGTCTCTGTCTCTGTCTCTGTGTATCTGCCTCTGTGTCTCCCTCCCTGTGTCACGGTCCCTGTGTAACCGTCTCTGTGTCTCGGCATCTGTGTCTCTGTCTCTGTGTCTCTGTCTCTGTGTCTCTGTCTCTGTGTCTCTGTCTCTGTGTCTCTGTCTCTGTGTCTCTGTCTCTGTGTCTCTGTCTCTGTGTCTCTGTCTCTGTGTCTCTGTCTCTGTGTCTCTGTCTCTGTGTCTCTGTCTCTGTGTCTCTGTCTCTGTGTCTATGTCTTTGTGTCTCTGCCTCTGTGTCTCTGTCTCTGTGTCTCTGTCTCTGTGTCTCTGTCTCTGTGTCTCTGACTCTGTGTCTCTGTCTCTGTGTCTCTGTCTCTGTGTCTCTGTCTCTGTGTCTCTGTCTCTGTGTCTCTGTCTCTGTGTCTCTGTCTCTGTGTCTCTGTCTCTGTGTCTCTGTCTCTGTGTCTCTGTCTCTGAGTCTCTGTCTCTGTGTCTCTGTCTCTGTGTCTCTGTCTCTGTGTCTCTGTCTCTGTCTCTGTCTCTGTGTCCCTGTCTCTGAGTCCCTCTCGCTGTGTCCCAGTCTCTGTGTCTCTGTCTCTGTGTCTCTGTCTCTGTTTCTCTGTCTCTATGTCTCTGTCTCTGTGTGTCTGTCTGTGTGTCTCTGTCTCTGTGTCTCTGTCTCTGTGTCTCTGTCTACGTGTCTCTGTCTCTGTGTCTTTGAGTCTGTGTCTCTGTCTCTGTGTCTCTGTCTCTGTGTCTCTGTCTCTGTGTCTCTGTCTCTGTGTCTCTGTCTCTGTGTCACTGTCTCTGTGTCTCTGCGTCTCTGCCTCTGTGTCTCTGTCTCTGTGTCTCTGTCTCTGTGTCTCTGTCTCTGAGTCTCTGCCTCTGTGTCCCTGTCTCTGCGTCTCGGTCCCTGTGTCGCCGTATCCGTGAATAGGTGTCTGCGTCTCGGTCTATGTGCCTCTGTCTCTGTGCCTCTGCCTCTGTGTCTCTGTCTCTGTGTCTCTGTCTCTGTGTCTCTGTCTCTGTGTCTCTGTCTTTGTGTCTCTGTCTCTGTGTCTATGTCTCTGAGTATCTGTCTCTGTGTCTCTGTCTCTGTCTCTGAATCTCTGTCTCTCAGTCTCTGTCTCTGTGTCTCTGTCTCTGTGTCTCTCTCTCTGTGTCTCTGTCTACGTGTCTCTGTCTCTGTGTCTTTGAGTGTGTGTCTCTGTCTCTGTGTCTCTGTCTCTGTGTCTCTGTCTCTGTGTCTCTGTCTCTGTGTCTCTGTCTCTGTGTCTCTGTCTCTGTGTCTATGTCTTTGTGTCTCTGCCTCTGTGTCTCTGTCTCTGTGTCTCTGTCTCTGTGTCTCTGTCTCTGTGTCTCTGACTCTGTGTCTCTGTCTCTGTGTCTCTGTCTCTGTGTCTCTGTCTCTGTGTCTCTGTCTCTGTGTCTCTGTCTATGTGTCCCTGTCTCTGTGTCTCTGTCTCGGTGTCTCTGTCCCTGTGGCTCCTTCTCTGTGTCACTCTCTCTGCGTCCCTGTCTCTGTGTCTCTGTCTCTGTCTCTGTGTATCTGCCTCTGTGTCTCCCTCCCTGTGTCACGGTCCCTGTGTAACCGTCTCTGTGTCTCGGCATCTGTGTCTCTGTCTCTGTGTCTCTGTCTCTGTGTCTCTGTCTCTGTGTCTCTGTCTCTGTGTCTCTGTCTCTGTGTCTCTGTCTCTGTGTCTCTGTCTCTGTGTCTCTGTCTCTGTGTCTCTGTCTCTGTGTCTCTGTCTCTGTGTCTCTGTCTCTGTGTCTCTGTCTCTGTGTCTCTGTCTCTGTGTCTATGTCTTTGTGTCTCTGCCTCTGTGTCTCTGTCTCTGTGTCTCTGTCTCTGTGTCTCTGTCTCTGTGTCTCTGACTCTGTGTCTCTGTCTCTGTGTCTCTGTCTCTGTGTCTCTGTCTCTGTGTCTCTGTCTCTGTGTCTCTGTCTCTGTGTCTCTGTCTCTGTGTCTCTGTCTCTGTGTCTCTGTCTCTGTGTCTCTGTCTCTGAGTCTCTGTCTCTGTGTCTCTGTCTCTGTGTCTCTGTCTCTGTGTCTCTGTCTCTGTCTCTGTCTCTGTGTCCCTGTCTCTGAGTCCCTCTCGCTGTGTCCCAGTCTCTGTGTCTCTGTCTCTGTGTCTCTGTCTCTGTTTCTCTGTCTCTATGTCTCTGTCTCTGTGTGTCTGTCTGTGTGTCTCTGTCTCTGTGTCTCTGTCTCTGTGTCTCTGTCTACGTGTCTCTGTCTCTGTGTCTTTGAGTCTGTGTCTCTGTCTCTGTGTCTCTGTCTCTGTGTCTCTGTCTCTGTGTCTCTGTCTCTGTGTCTCTGTCTCTGTGTCACTGTCTCTGTGTCTCTGCGTCTCTGCCTCTGTGTCTCTGTCTCTGTGTCTCTGTCTCTGTGTCTCTGTCTCTGAGTCTCTGCCTCTGTGTCCCTGTCTCTGCGTCTCGGTCCCTGTGTCGCCGTATCCGTGAATAGGTGTCTGCGTCTCGGTCTATGTGCCTCTGTCTCTGTGCCTCTGCCTCTGTGTCTCTGTCTCTGTGTCTCTGTCTCTGTGTCTCTGTCTCTGTGTCTCTGTCTTTGTGTCTCTGTCTCTGTGTCTATGTCTCTGAGTATCTGTCTCTGTGTCTCTGTCTCTGTCTCTGAATCTCTGTCTCTCAGTCTCTGTCTCTGTGTCTCTGTCTCTGTGTCTCTCTCTCTGTGTCTCTGTCTACGTGTCTCTGTCTCTGTGTCTTTGAGTCTGTGTCTCTGTCTCTGTGTCTCTGTCTCTGTGTCTCTGTCTCTGTGTCTCTGTCTCTGTGTCTCTGTCTCTGTGTCTCTGTCTCTGTGTCTCTGTCTCTGTGTCTCTGTCTCTGTGTCTCTGTCTCTGTGTCTCTGTCTCTGTGTCTCTGTCTCTGTGTCTCTGTCTCTGTGTCTCTGTCTCTGTGTCCCTGTCTCTGTGTCTCTGTCTCTGTGTCTCTGTCTCTGTGTCTCTGTCTCTGTGTCTCTGTCTCTGTGTCTCTGTCTCTGTGTCTCTGTCTCTGTGTCTCTGTCTCTGTGTCTCTGTCTCTGTGTCTCTGTCTCTGTGTCTCTGTCTCTGTGTATCCGTCTCTGTGTTTCTCTCTCTGTGTCTCTGTCTCTGTGTCTCTGTCTCTGTGTCTCTGTCTCTGTATCTCTGTCTCTGTGTCTCTGTCTCTGTGTCTCTGTCTCTGTGTCTCTGTCTCTGTGTCTCTGTCTCTGTGTCTCCGTCTTTGTGTCTCTGTCTCTGTGTCTCTGTCTCTGTGTCTCTGTCTCAGTGTCTCTGTCCCTGTGGCTCCTTCTCTGTGTCACTCTCTCTGCGTCCCTGTCTCTGTGTCTCTGTCTCTGTCTCTGTGTATCTGCCTCTGTGTCTCCCTCCCTGTGACACGGTCCCTGTGTTACCGTCTCTGTGTCTCGGCCTCTGTGTGTCTGTCTCTGTGTCTCTGTCTCTGTGTCTCTGTCTCTGTGTCTATGTCTCTGTGTCTCTGCCTCTGTGTCTCTGTCTCTGTGTCTCTGTCTCTGTGTCTCTGTCTCTGTGTCTCTGTCTCTGTGTCTCTGTCTCTGTGTCTCTGTCTCTGTGTCTCTGTCTCTGTGTCTCTGTCTCTGTGTCTCTGTCTCTGTGTCTCTGTCTCTGTGTCTCTGTCTCTGTGTCTCTGTCTCTGTGTCTCTGTCTCTGTGTCTCTGACTCTGTGTCTCTGTCTTTGTGTCTCTGTCTCTGTGTCTATGTCTCTGAGTATCTGTCTCTGTGTCTCTGTCTCTGTCTCTGAATCTCTGTCTCTCAGTCTCTGTCTCTGTGTCTCTGTCTCTGTGTCTCTCTCTCTGTGTCTCTGTCTACGTGTCTCTGTCTCTGTGTCTCTGTCTCTGTGTATCCGTCTCTGTGTTTCTCTCTCTGTGTCTCTGTCTCTGTGTCTCTGTCTCTGTGTCTCTGTCTCTGTGTCTCTGTCTCTGTGTCTCTGTCTCTGTGTCTCTGTCTTTGTGTCTCTGTCTCTGTGTCTATGTCTCTGAGTATCTGTCTCTGTGTCTCTGTCTCTGTCTCTGAATCTCTGTCTCTCAGTCTCTGTCTCTGTGTCTCTGTCTCTGTGTCTCTCTCTCTGTGTCTCTGTCTACGTGTCTCTGTCTCTGTGTCTTTGAGTCTGTGTCTCTGTCTCTGTGTCTCTGTCTCTGCGTCTCTGTATCCGTGTCTCTGTCTTGGTGTCTCTGTCTCTGTGTCACTGTCTCTGTGTCTCTGCGTCCCTGTCTCTTTGTCTCTTTCTCTGTGTCTCTGTCTCTGTGTCTATGTCTCTGTGTCTCTGTCTCTGTGTTTCTCTCTTTATGTATCTGTCTCTGTGTCTCTGTCTCTGTGAATCTGTCTCTGTGTTTCAGTCTCTGTGTCTCTGGCCCTATGTCTCCGTCTCTGTATCTCTGTCTCTCTGACTCTGTCGCTGTGTCACTGTCTCTGAATCTCTGTCTCTGTGTCTCTGTCTCTGTGTCACTGTCTCTGTGTCTCTGTCTCTGTGTCTCTGTCTCTGTGTCTCTGACTCTGTGTCTCTGTCTCTGTGAATATGTCTCTGTGTTTCTGTCTCCGTGTCTCTGGCCCTGTGTCTCCGTCTCTGTATCTCTGTCCCTCTGACTCTGTCTCTGTGTCACTGTGTCTGAATCTCTGTCTCTGTGTCTCTGGCTCTGTGTATCTGTCTCTGTGTGTCTGTCTCTGTCTCGGTCTCTGTGTCTCTGTCTCTGAGTCTCTCTCTCTGTGTCCTTGTCCCTCTGTCTCTGTCTCTGTGTCTCTGTTTCTGTGTATCTGTCTTTGTGACTCTGTCTCTCTCTGTCTCTGTTTCTCTTTTTCTGTGTCTCTGTCTCTGTGTCTCTATAACTGTGTCCCCTTCTCTGTGTTTCTCTCTCTGTTTCTCTGTCTCTCTTTCCCTTTCTCTGTGTCTCTGTCTCTGTGTCCCTGTCTCCGTGTCTCTGTCTCTGAGTCTCTGTCTCTGTGCCTCTCTCTCGTTATCTCTGTCTCTGTGTCTCTGTCTCTGTGTCTCTGTCTCTGTGTCTCTGTCTCTGTGTCTCTGTCTCTGTGTCTCTGTCTCTGTGTCTCTGTCTCTGTGTCTCTGTCTCTGTGTCTCTGTCTCTGTGTCTCTGTCTCTGTGTCTCTGTCTCTGTGTCTCTGTCTCTGTGTCTATGTCTTTGTGTCTCTGCCTCTGTGTCTCTGTCTCTGTGTCTCTGTCTCTGTGTCTCTGTCTCTGTGTCTCTGACTCTGTGTCTCTGTCTCTGTGTCTCTGTCTCTGTGTCTCTGTCTCTGTGTCTCTGTCTCTGTGTCTCTGTCTCTGTGTCTCTGTCTCTGTGTCTCTGTCTCTGTGTCTCTGTCTCTGTGTCTCTGTCTCTGAGTCTCTGTCTCTGTGTCTCTGTCTCTGTGTCTCTGTCTCTGTGTCTCTGTCTCTGTCTCTGTCTCTGTGTCCCTGTCTCTGAGTCCCTCTCGCTGTGTCCCAGTCTCTGTGTCTCTGTCTCTGTGTCTCTGTCTCTGTTTCTCTGTCTCTATGTCTCTGTCTCTGTGTGTCTGTCTGTGTGTCTCTGTCTCTGTGTCTCTGTCTCTGTGTCTCTGTCTACGTGTCTCTGTCTCTGTGTCTTTGAGTCTGTGTCTCTGTCTCTGTGTCTCTGTCTCTGTGTCTCTGTCTCTGTGTCTCTGTCTCTGTGTCTCTGTCTCTGTGTCACTGTCTCTGTGTCTCTGCGTCTCTGCCTCTGTGTCTCTGTCTCTGTGTCTCTGTCTCTGTGTCTCTGTCTCTGAGTCTCTGCCTCTGTGTCCCTGTCTCTGCGTCTCGGTCCCTGTGTCGCCGTATCCGTGAATAGGTGTCTGCGTCTCGGTCTATGTGCCTCTGTCTCTGTGCCTCTGCCTCTGTGTCTCTGTCTCTGTGTCTCTGTCTCTGTGTCTCTGTCTCTGTGTCTCTGTCTTTGTGTCTCTGTCTCTGTGTCTATGTCTCTGAGTATCTGTCTCTGTGTCTCTGTCTCTGTCTCTGAATCTCTGTCTCTCAGTCTCTGTCTCTGTGTCTCTGTCTCTGTGTCTCTCTCTCTGTGTCTCTGTCTACGTGTCTCTGTCTCTGTGTCTTTGAGTGTGTGTCTCTGTCTCTGTGTCTCTGTCTCTGTGTCTCTGTCTCTGTGTCTCTGTCTCTGTGTCTCTGTCTCTGTGTCTCTGTCTCTGTGTCTATGTCTTTGTGTCTCTGCCTCTGTGTCTCTGTCTCTGTGTCTCTGTCTCTGTGTCTCTGTCTCTGTGTCTCTGACTCTGTGTCTCTGTCTCTGTGTCTCTGTCTCTGTGTCTCTGTCTCTGTGTCTCTGTCTCTGTGTCTCTGTCTATGTGTCCCTGTCTCTGTGTCTCTGTCTCGGTGTCTCTGTCCCTGTGGCTCCTTCTCTGTGTCACTCTCTCTGCGTCCCTGTCTCTGTGTCTCTGTCTCTGTCTCTGTGTATCTGCCTCTGTGTCTCCCTCCCTGTGTCACGGTCCCTGTGTAACCGTCTCTGTGTCTCGGCATCTGTGTCTCTGTCTCTGTGTCTCTGTCTCTGTGTCTCTGTCTCTGTGTCTCTGTCTCTGTGTCTCTGTCTCTGTGTCTCTGTCTCTGTGTCTCTGTCTCTGTGTCTCTGTCTCTGTGTCTCTGTCTCTGTGTCTCTGTCTCTGTGTCTCTGTCTCTGTGTCTCTGTCTCTGTGTCTATGTCTTTGTGTCTCTGCCTCTGTGTCTCTGTCTCTGTGTCTCTGTCTCTGTGTCTCTGTCTCTGTGTCTCTGACTCTGTGTCTCTGTCTCTGTGTCTCTGTCTCTGTGTCTCTGTCTCTGTGTCTCTGTCTCTGTGTCTCTGTCTCTGTGTCTCTGTCTCTGTGTCTCTGTCTCTGTGTCTCTGTCTCTGTGTCTCTGTCTCTGAGTCTCTGTCTCTGTGTCTCTGTCTCTGTGTCTCTGTCTCTGTGTCTCTGTCTCTGCCTCTGTCTCTGTGTCCCTGTCTCTGAGTCCCTCTCGCTGTGTCCCAGTCTCTGTGTCTCTGTCTCTGTGTCTCTGTCTCTGTTTCTCTGTCTCTATGTCTCTGTCTCTGTGTGTCTGTCTGTGTGTCTCTGTCTCTGTGTCTCTGTCTCTGTGTCTCTGTCTACGTGTCTCTGTCTCTGTGTCTTTGAGTCTGTGTCTCTGTCTCTGTGTCTCTGTCTCTGTGTCTCTGTCTCTGTGTCTCTGTCTCTGTGTCTCTGTCTCTGTGTCACTGTCTCTGTGTCTCTGCGTCTCTGCCTCTGTGTCTCTGTCTCTGTGTCTCTGTCTCTGTGTCTCTGTCTCTGAGTCTCTGCCTCTGTGTCCCTGTCTCTGCGTCTCGGTCCCTGTGTCGCCGTATCCGTGAATAGGTGTCTGCGTCTCGGTCTATGTGCCTCTGTCTCTGTGCCTCTGCCTCTGTGTCTCTGTCTCTGTGTCTCTGTCTCTGTGTCTCTGTCTCTGTGTCTCTGTCTTTGTGTCTCTGTCTCTGTGTCTATGTCTCTGAGTATCTGTCTCTGTGTCTCTGTCTCTGTCTCTGAATCTCTGTCTCTCAGTCTCTGTCTCTGTGTCTCTGTCTCTGTGTCTCTCTCTCTGTGTCTCTGTCTACGTGTCTCTGTCTCTGTGTCTTTGAGTCTGTGTCTCTGTCTCTGTGTCTCTGTCTCTGTGTCTCTGTCTCTGTGTCTCTGTCTCTGTGTCTCTGTCTCTGTGTCTCTGTCTCTGTGTCTCTGTCTCTGTGTCTCTGTCTCTGTGTCTCTGTCTCTGTGTCTCTGTCTCTGTGTCTCTGTCTCTGTGTCTCTGTCTCTGTGTCTCTGTCTCTGTGTCCCTGTCTCTGTGTCTCTGTCTCTGTGTCTCTGTCTCTGTGTCTCTGTCTCTGTGTCTCTGTCTCTGTGTCTCTGTCTCTGTGTCTCTGTCTCTGTGTCTCTGTCTCTGTGTCTCTGTCTCTGTGTCTCTGTCTCTGTGTATCCGTCTCTGTGTTTCTCTCTCTGTGTCTCTGTCTCTGTGTCTCTGTCTCTGTGTCTCTGTCTCTGTATCTCTGTCTCTGTGTCTCTGTCTCTGTGTCTCTGTCTCTGTGTCTCTGTCTCTGTGTCTCTGTCTCTGTGTCTCCGTCTTTGTGTCTCTGTCTCTGTGTCTCTGTCTCTGTGTCTCTGTCTCAGTGTCTCTGTCCCTGTGGCTCCTTCTCTGTGTCACTCTCTCTGCGTCCCTGTCTCTGTGTCTCTGTCTCTGTCTCTGTGTATCTGCCTCTGTGTCTCCCTCCCTGTGACACGGTCCCTGTGTTACCGTCTCTGTGTCTCGGCCTCTGTGTGTCTGTCTCTGTGTCTCTGTCTCTGTGTCTCTGTCTCTGTGTCTATGTCTCTGTGTCTCTGCCTCTGTGTCTCTGTCTCTGTGTCTCTGTCTCTGTGTCTCTGTCTCTGTGTCTCTGTCTCTGTGTCTCTGTCTCTGTGTCTCTGTCTCTGTGTCTCTGTCTCTGTGTCTCTGTCTCTGTGTCTCTGTCTCTGTGTCTCTGTCTCTGTGTCTCTGTCTCTGTGTCTCTGTCTCTGTGTCTCTGTCTCTGTGTCTCTGACTCTGTGTCTCTGTCTTTGTGTCTCTGTCTCTGTGTCTATGTCTCTGAGTATCTGTCTCTGTGTCTCTGTCTCTGTCTCTGAATCTCTGTCTCTCAGTCTCTGTCTCTGTGTCTCTGTCTCTGTGTCTCTCTCTCTGTGTCTCTGTCTACGTGTCTCTGTCTCTGTGTCTCTGTCTCTGTGTATCCGTCTCTGTGTTTCTCTCTCTGTGTCTCTGTCTCTGTGTCTCTGTCTCTGTGTCTCTGTCTCTGTGTCTCTGTCTCTGTGTCTCTGTCTCTGTGTCTCTGTCTTTGTGTCTCTGTCTCTGTGTCTATGTCTCTGAGTATCTGTCTCTGTGTCTCTGTCTCTGTCTCTGAATCTCTGTCTCTCAGTCTCTGTCTCTGTGTCTCTGTCTCTGTGTCTCTCTCTCTGTGTCTCTGTCTACGTGTCTCTGTCTCTGTGTCTTTGAGTCTGTGTCTCTGTCTCTGTGTCTCTGTCTCTGCGTCTCTGTATCCGTGTCTCTGTCTTGGTGTCTCTGTCTCTGTGTCACTGTCTCTGTGTCTCTGCGTCCCTGTCTCTTTGTCTCTTTCTCTGTGTCTCTGTCTCTGTGTCTATGTCTCTGTGTCTCTGTCTCTGTGTTTCTCTCTTTATGTATCTGTCTCTGTGTCTCTGTCTCTGTGAATCTGTCTCTGTGTTTCAGTCTCTGTGTCTCTGGCCCTATGTCTCCGTCTCTGTATCTCTGTCTCTCTGACTCTGTCGCTGTGTCACTGTCTCTGAATCTCTGTCTCTGTGTCTCTGTCTCTGTGTCACTGTCTCTGTGTCTCTGTCTCTGTGTCTCTGTCTCTGTGTCTCTGACTCTGTGTCTCTGTCTCTGTGAATATGTCTCTGTGTTTCTGTCTCCGTGTCTCTGGCCCTGTGTCTCCGTCTCTGTATCTCTGTCCCTCTGACTCTGTCTCTGTGTCACTGTGTCTGAATCTCTGTCTCTGTGTCTCTGGCTCTGTGTATCTGTCTCTGTGTGTCTGTCTCTGTCTCGGTCTCTGTGTCTCTGTCTCTGAGTCTCTCTCTCTGTGTCCTTGTCCCTCTGTCTCTGTCTCTGTGTCTCTGTTTCTGTGTATCTGTCTTTGTGACTCTGTCTCTCTCTGTCTCTGTTTCTCTTTTTCTGTGTCTCTGTCTCTGTGTCTCTATAACTGTGTCCCCTTCTCTGTGTTTCTCTCTCTGTTTCTCTGTCTCTCTTTCCCTTTCTCTGTGTCTCTGTCTCTGTGTCCCTGTCTCCGTGTCTCTGTCTCTGAGTCTCTGTCTCTGTGCCTCTCTCTCGTTATCTCTGTCTCTGTGTCTCTGTCTCTGTGTCTCTGTCTCTGTGTCTCTGTCTCTGTGTCTCTGACTCTGTGTCTCTGTCTCTGTGTCTCTGTCTCTGTGTCTCTGTCTCTGTGTCTCTGTCTCTGTGTCTCTGTCTCTGTGTCTCTGTCTCTGTGTATCCGTCTCTGTGTTTCTCTCTCTGTGTCTCTGTCTCTGTGTCTCTGTCTCTGTGTCTCTGTCTCTGTGTCTCTGTCTCTGTGTCTCTGCCTCTGTGTCTCTGTCTCTGTGTTTCTGTCTCTGTGTCTCTGTCTCTATGTCTCTGTCTCTGTGCCTCTGTCTCTGTGTCTCTGTCCCTGAGAATCTGTCTCTGTGTTTCTGCCTCTGTGTCTCTGTCCCTGTGTCTCCGTCTCTGGGTCTCTGTCTCTCTCACTTTGTCTCTGTCTCTGTGTATCTGTCTCTGTGTCTCTGTCTCCGTGTCTCTGTCTCCGTGTCTCTGCCTCAGTGTCTCTGTCTCTGTGTCTCCGTTTCTGTGTACCTGTCTCTGTGACTCCGTCTCTCTCTCTGTCCCTGTTTCTCTTTCTCTGTGTCTCTATACCTGTGTCTCCTTCTCTGTGTTTCTCTCTCTGTGTCTCTGTCTCTGTTTCTCTTTCTCAGTGCCTCTGTCTCTGTGTCTCTATACCTGTGTCTCTATCTCTGTGTATCCGTCTCTGTGTTTCTCTCTCTGTGTCTCTGTCTCTGTGTCTCTGTCTCTGTGTCTCTGTCTCTGTGTCTCTGTCTCTGTGTCTCTGCCTCTGTGTCTCTGTCTCTGTGTTTCTGTCTCTGTGTCTCCGTCTCTGTGTCTCTGTCTCTGTGTCTCTGTCTCTGTGTCTCTGTCTCTGTGTCTCTGTCTCTGTCTCTCTGTCTCTGTGTCTCTGTCTCTGTGTCTCCTTCTCTGTCTCACTGTCTCTGTGTCTCTGTCTCTGTGTCTCCGTCTCTGTGCCTCTGTCTCTGCCTCTGAATCTCTGTCTCTGTGTCTCTGTCCCAGAGCCTCCGTCTCTGTGTCTCTGTCTCTGTGTATCTATCTCTGTGTCTCTGTCTCTGTCTCTGTCTCTGCTTCTCTTTCTCTGTGTCTCTGCCTCTGTGTCTCTCTCTCGGTGTCTCTGTCCCTGCGTCCCCTCCTCTGTGTCTCTGTCTCCGTGTCTCCGTCTCTGTGCCTCTGTCTCGGTCTCTGTGTCTCTGTCTCTGTGTCTCTGTCGCTGTGTCTCCGCCCCTGCGTCTCCGTCTCTGTGCCTCTGTCTCTGTCTCTGAGTCTCTGTCTCTGTGTCTCTGTCTATGTGTCTCTGTCTCTGTGTCTCTGTCTCTGTGTCTCTGTCTCTGTGTCTCTGTCTCTGTGTCTCTGTCTCTGTGTCTCTGTCTCTGTGTCTCTGTCTCTGTGTCTCTGTCTCTGTGTCTCTGTCTCTGTGTCTCTGTCTCTGTGTCTCTGTCTCTGTGTCTCTGTCTCTGTGTCTCTGTCTCTGTGTCTCTGTCTCTGTGTCTCTGTCTCTGTGTCTCTGTCTCTGTGTCTCTGTCTCTGTGTCTCTGTCTCTGTGTCTCTGTCTCTGTGTCTCTGTCTCTGTGTCTCTGTCTCTGTGTCTCTGTCTCTGTGTCTCTGTCTCTGTGTCTCTGTCTCTGTGTCTCTGTCTCTGTGTATCCGTCTCTGTGTTTCTCGCTCTGTGTCTCTGTCTCTGTGTCTCTGTCTCTGTGTCTCTGTCTCTGTGTCTCTGTCTCTGTGTTTCTCTCTCTGTGTCTCTGTCTCTGTGTCTCTGTCTCTGTGTCTCTGTCTCTGTGTCTCTGTCTCTGTGTCTCTGTCTCTGTGTCTCTGTCTCTGTGTCTCTGTCTCTGTGTCTCTGTCTCTGTGTCTCCGTCTTTGTGTCTCTGTCTCTGTGTCTCTGTCTCTGTGTCTCTGTCTCAGTGTCTCTGTCCCTGTGGCTCCTTCTCTGTGTCACTCTCTCTGCGTCCCTGTCTCTGTGTCTCTGTCTCTGTCTCTGTGTATCTGCCTCTGTGTCTCCCTCCCTGTGACACGGTCCCTGTGTTACCGTCTCTGTGTCTCGGCCTCTGTGTCTCTGTCTCTGTGTCTCTGTCTCTGTGTCTCTGTCTCTGTGTCTATGTCTCTGTGTCTCTGCCTCTGTGTCTCTGTCTCTGTGTCTCTGTCTCTGTGTCTCTGTCTCTGTGTCTCTGTCTCTGTGTCTCTGTCTCTGTGTCTCTGTCTCTGTGTCTCTGTCTCTGTGTCTCTGTCTCTGTGTCTCTGTCTCTGTGTCTCTGTCTCTGTGTCTCTGTCTCTGTGTCTCTGTCTCTGTGTCTCTGTCTCTGTGTCTCTGTCTCTGTGTCTCTGTCTTTGTGTCTCTGTCTCTGTGTCTATGTCTCTGAGTATCTGTCTCTGTGTCTCTGTCTCTGTCTCTGAATCTCTGTCTCTCAGTCTCTGTCTCTGTGTCTCTGTCTCTGTGTCTCTCTCTCTGTGTCTCTGTCTACGTGTCTCTGTCTCTGTGTCTTTGAGTCTGTGTCTCTGTCTCTGTGTCTCTGTCTCTGCGTCTCTGTATCCGTGTCTCTGTCTTGGTGTCTCTGTCTCTGTGTCACTGTCTCTGTGTCTCTGCGTCTCTGTCTCTTTGTCTCTTTCTCTGTGTCTCTGTCTCTGTGTCTATGTCTCTGTGTCTCTGTCTCTGTGTTTCTCTCTTTATGTATCTGTCTCTGTGTCTCTGTCTCTGTGAATCTGTCTCTGTGTTTCAGTCTCTGTGTCTCTGGCCCTATGTCTCCGTCTCTGTATCTCTGTCTCTCTGACTCTGTCGCTGTGTCACTGTCTCTGAATCTCTGTCTCTGTGTCTCTGTCTCTGTGTCACTGTCTCTGTGTCTCTGTCTCTGTGTCTCTGTCTCTGTGTCTCTGTCTCTGTGTATCCGTCTCTGTGTTTCTCTCTCTGTGTCTCTGTCTCTGTGTCTCTGTCTCTGTGTCTCTGTCTCTGTGTCTCTGTCTCTGTGTTTCTCTCTCTGTGTCTCTCTCTCTGTGTCTCTGTCTCTGTGTCTCTGTCTCTGTGTCTCTGTCTCTGTGTCTCTGTCTCTGTATCTCTGTCTCTGTGTCTCTGTCTCTGTGTCTCTGTCTCTGTGTCTCCGTCTTTGTGTCTCTGTCTCTGTGTCTCTGTCTCTGTGTCTCTGTCTCAGTGTCTCTGTCCCTGTGGCTCCTTCTCTGTGTCACTCTCTCTGCGTCCCTGTCTCTGTGTCTCTGTCTCTGTCTCTGTGTATCTGCCTCTGTGTCTCCCTCCCTGTGACACGGTCCCTGTGTTACCGTCTCTGTGTCTCGGCCTCTGTGTCTCTGTCTCTGTGTCTCTGTCTCTGTGTCTCTGTCTCTGTGTCTATGTCTCTGTGTCTCTGCCTCTGTGTCTCTGTCTCTGTGTCTCTGTCTCTGTGTCTCTGTCTCTGTGTCTCTGTCTCTGTGTCTCTGTCTCTGTGTCTCTGTCTCTGTGTCTCTGTCTCTGTGTCTCTGTCTCTGTGTCTCTGTCTCTGTGTCTCTGTCTCCGTGTCTCTGTCTTTGTGTCTCTGTCTCTGTGTCTATGTCTCTGAGTATCTGTCTCTGTGTCTCTGTCTCTGTCTCTGCGTCTCTGTATCCGTGTCTCTGTCTTGGTGTCTCTGTCTCTGTGTCACTGTCTCTGTGTCTCTGCGTCTCTGTCTCTTTGTCTCTTTCTCTGTGTCTCTGTCTCTGTGTCTATGTCTCTGTGTCTCTGTCTCTGTGTTTCTCTCTTTATGTATCTGTCTCTGTGTCTCTGTCTCTGTGAATCTGTCTCTGTGTTTCAGTCTCTGTGTCTCTGGCCCTATGTCTCCGTCTCTGTATCTCTGTCTCTCTGACTCTGTCGCTGTGTCACTGTCTCTGAATCTCTGTCTCTGTGTCTCTGTCTCTGTGTCACTGTCTCTGTGTCTCTGTCTCTGTGTCTCTGTCTCTGTGTCTATGTCTCTGAGTATCTGTCTCTGTGTCTCTGTCTCTGTCTCTGTGTATCTGCCTCTGTGTCTCCCTCCCTGTGACACGGTCCCTGTGTTACCGTCTCTGTGTCTCTGTCTCTGTGTCCCTGTCTCTGTGTCTCTGTCTCTGAGTCTCTGTCTCTGTGCCTCTCTCTCGTTATCTCTGTCTCTGTGTCTCTGTCTCTGTGTCTCTGTCTCTGTGTCTCTGACTCTGTGTCTCTGTCTCTGTGTCTCGGCCTCTGTGTCTCTGTCTCTGTGTCTCTGTCTCTGTGTCTCTGTCTCTGTGTCTATGTCTCTGTGTCTCTGCCTCTGTGTCTCTGTCTCTGTGTCTCTGTCTCTGTGTCTCTGTCTCTGTGTCTCTGTCTCTGTGTCTCTGTCTCTGTGTCTCTGTCTCTGTGTCTCTGTCTCTGTGTCTCTGTCTCTGTGTCTCTGTCTCTGTGTCTCTGTCTCTGTGTCTCTGTCTCTGTGTCTCTGTCTTTGTGTCTCTGTCTCTGTGTCTATGTCTCTGAGTATCTGTCTCTGTGTCTCTGTCTCTGTCTCTGCGTCTCTGTATCCGTGTCTCTGTCTTGGTGTCTCTGTCTCTGTGTCACTGTCTCTGTGTCTCTGCGTCTCTGTCTCTTTGTCTCTTTCTCTGTGTCTCTGTCTCTGTGTCTATGTCTCTGTGTCTCTGTCTCTGTGTTTCTCTCTTTATGTATCTGTCTCTGTGTCTCTGTCTCTGTGAATCTGTCTCTGTGTTTCAGTCTCTGTGTCTCTGGCCCTATGTCTCCGTCTCTGTATCTCTGTCTCTCTGACTCTGTCGCTGTGTCACTGTCTCTGAATCTCTGTCTCTGTGTCTCTGTCTCTGTGTCACTGTCTCTGTGTCTCTGTCTCTGTGTCTCTGTCTCTGTGTCTATGTCTCTGAGTATCTGTCTCTGTGTCTCTGTCTCTGTCTCTGTGTATCTGCCTCTGTGTCTCCCTCCCTGTGACACGGTCCCTGTGTTACCGTCTCTGTGTCTCTGTCTCTGTGTCCCTGTCTCTGTGTCTCTGTCTCTGAGTCTCTGTCTCTGTGCCTCTCTCTCGTTATCTCTGTCTCTGTGTCTCTGTCTCTGTGTCTCTGTCTCTGTGTCTCTGTCTCTGTGTCTCTGTCTCTGTGTCTCTGACTCTGTGTCTCTGTCTCTGTGTCTCTGTCTCTGTGTCTCTGTCTCTGTGTCTCTGTCTCTGTGTCTCTGTCTCTGTGTATCCGTCTCTGTGTTTCTCTCTCTGTGTCTCTGTCTCTGTGTCTCTGTCTCTGTGTCTCTGTCTCTGTGTCTCTGTCTCTGTGTCTCTGTCTCTGTGTCTCTGCCTCTGTGTCTCTGTCTCTGTGTTTCTGTCTCTGTGTCTCTGTCTCTATGTCTCTGTCTCTGTGTCTCTGTCTCTGTGTCTCCGTCTCTGTGTCTCTGTCTCTGTGTCTCTGTCTCTGTTTCTCTGTCTCTGTCTCTCTGTCTCTGTGTCTCTGTCTCTGTGTCTCCTTCTCTGTCTCACTGTCTCTGTGTCTCTGTCTCTGTGTCTCCGTCTCTGTGCCTCTGTCTCTGCCTCTGAATCTCTGTCTCTGTGTCTCTGTCCCAGTGTCTCTGTCTCTGTGTCTTTGTCTCTGTTTCTCTGTCTCTGTCTCTCTGTCTCTGTGTCTCTGTCTCTGTGTCTCCTTCTCTGTCTCACTGTCTCTGTGTCTCTGTCTCTGTGTCTCCGTCTCTGTGCCTCTGTCTCTGCCTCTGAATCTCTGTCTCTGTGTCTCTGTCCCAGTGTCTCTGTCTCTGAGTCTCTGTCTCTGTGTCTCTGTCTCTGTGTCTCTGTCTCTGAATCTCTGTCTCTGTGTCCCTGTCTCTGCGTCTCTGTCCCTGTGTCGCCTTATCCGTGAATAGGTGTCTGCGTCTCGGTCTATGTGTCTCTGTCTCTGTGCCTCTGCCTCTGTGTCTATGCCTCTGTCTCTGTCTCTCTGTCTCTGTGTCTCTGCCTCGCTCTCTCTCTCTCTGTGTCTCTGTCTCTCTGTCTCTGTGTATCTGTCTCTGTGTCTCTGTCTCTGTCTCTGTCTCTGTGTCTCTGCCTCTGTGTCTCTGTACCGATGTCTCTGCCTCCGTGTCTCTGTCTCTTTGTCTCTGTCTCTGCGTCTCTGTCTCTGCGTCTCTGTCTCTGTGTCGCTGTCTCTGTGTCTCTGTCTCTGTGCCTCTGTCTCTGTGTCTCTGTCCCTGAGAATCTGTCTCTGTGTTTCTGCCTCTGTGTCTCTGTCCCTGTGTCTCCGTCTCTGGGTCTCTGTCTCTCTCACTTTGTCTCTGTCTCTGTGTATCTGTCTCTGTGTCTCTGTCTCCGTGTCTCTGTCTCCGTGTCTCTGCCTCAGTGTCTCTGTCTCTGTGTCTCCGTTTCTGTGTATCTGTCTCTGTGACTCCGTCTCTCTCCCTGTCCCTGTTTCTCTTTCTCTGTGTCTCTATACCTGTGTCTCCTTCTCTGTGTTTCTCTCTCTGTGTCTCTGTCTCTGTTTCTCTTTCTCAGTGCCTCTGTCTCTGTGTCTCTATACCTGTGTCTCTATCTCTGTGTATCCATCTCTGTGTTTCTCTCTCTGTGTCTCTGTCTCTGTGTCTCTGTCTCTGTGTCTCTGTCTCCATGTCTCTGTCTCTGTGTCTCTGTCTCTGTGTCTCTGTCTCTGTGTCTCTGCCTCTGTGTCTCTGTCTCTGTGTTTCTGTCTCTGTGTTTCCGTCTCTGTGTCTCTGTCTCTGTGTCTCTGTCTCTGTGTCTCTGTCTCTGTGTCTCTGTCTCTGTGTCTCTGTCTCTGTCTCTCTGTCTCTGTGTCTCTGTCTCTGTGTCTCCTTCTCTGTCTCACTGTCTCTGTGTCTCTGTCTCTGTGTCTCCGTCTCTGTGCCTCTGTCTCTGCCTCTGAATCTCTGTCTCTCTGTCTCTGTCCCAGAGCCTCCGTCTCTGTGTCTCTGTCTCTGTGTATCTATCTCTGTGTCTCTGTCTCTGTCTCTGTCTCTGCTTCTCTTTCTCTGTGTCTCTGCCTCTGTATCTCTCTCTCGGTGTCTCTGTCCCTGTGTCCCCTCCTCTGTGTCTCTGTCTCCGTGTCTCCGTCTCTGTGCCTCTGTCTCGGTCTCTGTGTCTCTGTCTCTGTGTCTCTGTCGCTGTGTCTCCGCCTCTGCGTCTCCGTCTCTGTGCCTCTGTCTCTGTCTCTGAGTCTCTGTCTCTGTGTCTCTGTCTATGTGTCCCTGTCTCTGTGTCTCTGTCTCTGTGTCTCTGTCTCTGTGTCTCTGTCTCTGTGTCTCTGTCTCTGTGTCTCTGTCTCTGTGTCTCTGTCTCTGTGTCTCTGTCTCTGTGTCTCTGTCTCTGTGTCTCTGTCTCTGTGTCTATGTCTCTGTGTCTCTGCCTCTGTGTCTCTGTCTCTGTGTCTCTGTCTCGATGTCTCTGTCTCTGTGTCTCTGTCTCTGTGTCTCTGTCTTTGTGTCTCTGTCTCTGTGTCTATGTCTCTGTGTATCTGTCTCTGTGTCTCTGTCTCTGTCTCTGAATCTCTGTCTCTCAGTCTCTGTCTCTGTGTTTCTGTCTCTGTGTCTCTGTCTCTGTGTCTCTGTCTACGTGTCTCTGTCTCTGTGTCTTTGAGTCTGTGTCCCTGTCTCTGTGTCTCTGTCTCTGTGTCCCTGTCTCTGTGTCTCTGTCTCTGTGTCTCTGTCTCTGTGTCTCTGTCTCTGTGTCTCTGTCTCTGTGTCTCTGTCTCTGTGTCTCTGTCTCTGTGTCTCTGTCTCTGTGTCTCTGTCTCTGTGTCTCTGTCTCTGTGTCTCTGTCTCTGTGTCTCTGTCTCTGTGTCTCTGTCTCTGTGTCTCCGTCTCTGTGTCTCTGTCTCTGTGTCTCTGTCTCTGTGTCTCTGTCTCTGTGTCTCTGTCTCTGCGTCTCCGTCTCTGCGTCTCCGTCTCTGCGTCTCTGTCTCTGCGTCTCTGTCTCTGTGTCTCTGTCTCTGTGTCTCTGTCTCTGTGTCTCTGTCTCTGTGTCTCTGTCTCTGTGTCTCTGTCTCTGTGTCTCTGTCTCTGTGTCTCTGTCTCTGTGTCTCTGTCTCTGTGTCTCTGTCTCTGTGTCTCTGTCTCTGTGTCTCTGTCTCTGTGTCTCTGTCTCTGTGTCTCTGTCTCTGTGTCTCTGTCTCTGTGTCTCTGTCTCTGTGTCTCTGTCTCTGTGTGTCTGTCTCTGTGTCTCCTTCTCTGTCTCACTGTCTCTGTGTCTCTGTCTCTGTGTCTCCGTCTCTGTGCCTCTGTCTCTGCCTCTGAATCTCTGTCTCTATGTCTCTGTCCCAGAGCCTCCGTCTCTGTGTCTCTGTCTCTGTGTATCTATCTCTGTGTCTCTGTCTCTGTCTCTGTCTCTGCTTCTCTTTCTCTGTGTCTCTGCCTCTGTGTCTCTCTCTCGGTGTCTCTGTCCCTGTGTCCCCTCCTCTGTGTCTCTGTCTCCGTGTCTCCGTCTCTGTGCCTCTGTCTCGGTCTCTGTGTCTCTGTCTCTGTGTCTCTGTCGCTGTGTCTCCGCCTCTGCGTCTCCGTCTCTGTGCCTCTGTCTCTGTCTCTGAGTCTCTGTCTCTGTGTCCCTGTCTCTGTGTCTCTGTCTCTGTGTCTCTGTCTCTGTGTCTCTGTCTCTGTGTCTCCGTCTCTGTGTCTCTGTCTCTGTGTCTCTGTCTCTGTGTCTCTGTCTCTGTGTCTATGTCTCTGTGCCTCTGCCTCTGTGTCTCTGTCTCTGTGTCTCTGTCTCGATGTCTCTGTCTCTGTGTCCCTGTCTCTGTGTCTCTGTCTTTGTGTCTCTGTCTCTGTGTCTATGTCTCTGTGTATCTGTCTCTGTGTCTCTGTCTCTGTCTCTGAATCTCTGTCTCTCAGTCTCTGTCTCTGTGTCTCTGTCTCTGTGTCTCTGTCTCTGTGTCTCTGTCTCTGTGTCTCTGTCTCTGTGTCTCTGTCTACGTGTCTCTGTCTCTGTGTCTTTGAGTCTGTGTCTCTGTCTCTGTGTCTCTGTCTCTGTGTCTCTGTCTCTGTGTCTCTGTCTCTGTGTCTCTGTCTCTGTGTCTCTGTCTCTGTGTCTCTGTCTCTGTGTCTCTGTCTCTCTGTCTCTGTCTCTCTGTCTCTGTGTCTCTGTCTCTGTGTCTCTGTCTCTGTGTCTCTGTCTCTGTGTCTCCGTCTCTGTGTCTCTGTCTCTGTGTCTCTGTCTCTGTGTCTCTGTCTCTGTGTCTATGTCTCTGTGCCTCTGCCTCTGTGTCTCTGTCTCTGTGTCTCTGTCTCGATGTCTCTGTCTCTGTGTCTCTGTCTCTGTGTCTCTGTCTCTGTGTCTCTGTCTCTGTGTCTCTGTCTCTGTGTCTCTGTCTCTGTGTCTCTGTCTCTGTGTGTCTGTCTCTGTGTCTCCTTCTCTGTCTCACTGTCTCTGTGTCTCTGTCTCTGTGTCTCCGTCTCTGTGCCTCTGTCTCTGCCTCTGAATCTCTGTCTCTATGTCTCTGTCCCAGAGCCTCCGTCTCTGTGTCTCTGTCTCTGTGTATCTATCTCTGTGTCTCTGTCTCTGTCTCTGTCTCTGCTTCTCTTTCTCTGTGTCTCTGCCTCTGTGTCTCTCTCTCGGTGTCTCTGTCCCTGTGTCCCCTCCTCTGTGTCTCTGTCTCCGTGTCTCCGTCTCTGTGCCTCTGTCTCGGTCTCTGTGTCTCTGTCTCTGTGTCTCTGTCGCTGTGTCTCCGCCTCTGCGTCTCCGTCTCTGTGCCTCTGTCTCTGTCTCTGAGTCTCTGTCTCTGTGTCCCTGTCTCTGTGTCTCTGTCTCTGTGTCTCTGTCTCTGTGTCTCTGTCTCTGTGTCTCCGTCTCTGTGTCTCTGTCTCTGTGTCTCTGTCTCTGTGTCTCTGTCTCTGTGTCTATGTCTCTGTGCCTCTGCCTCTGTGTCTCTGTCTCTGTGTCTCTGTCTCGATGTCTCTGTCTCTGTGTCCCTGTCTCTGTGTCTCTGTCTTTGTGTCTCTGTCTCTGTGTCTATGTCTCTGTGTATCTGTCTCTGTGTCTCTGTCTCTGTCTCTGAATCTCTGTCTCTCAGTCTCTGTCTCTGTGTCTCTGTCTCTGTGTCTCTGTCTCTGTGTCTCTGTCTCTGTGTCTCTGTCTCTGTGTCTCTGTCTACGTGTCTCTGTCTCTGTGTCTTTGAGTCTGTGTCTCTGTCTCTGTGTCTCTGTCTCTGTGTCTCTGTCTCTGTGTCTCTGTCTCTGTGTCTCTGTCTCTGTGTCTCTGTCTCTGTGTCTCTGTCTCTGTGTCTCTGTCTCTCTGTCTCTGTCTCTCTGTCTCTGTCTCTGTGTCTCTGTCTCTGTGTCTCTGTCTCTGTGTCTCTGTCTCTGTGTCTCTGTCTCTGTGTCTCTGTCTCTGTGTCTCTGTCTCTGTGTCTCTGTCTATGTGTCTCTGTCTCTGTGTCTCTGTCTCTGTGTCTCTGTCTCTGTGTCTCTGTCTCTGTGTCTCTGTCTCTGTGTCTCTGTCTCTGTGTCTCCGTCTCTGCGTCTCCGTCTCTGCGTCTCTGTCTCTGCTTCTCTGTCTCTGTGTCTCTGTCTCTGTGTCTCTGTCTCTGTGTCTCTGTCTCTGTGTCTCTGTCTCTGTGTCTCTGTCTCTGTGTCTCTGTCTCTGTCTCTGTGTCACTGTCTCTGTGTCTCTGCGTCTCTGTCTCTTTTTCTCTTTCTCTGTGTCTCTGTCTCTGTGTCTATGTCTCTGTGTCTCTGTCTCTGTGTTTCTCTCTTTATGTATCTGTCTCTGTGTCTCTGTCTCTGTGAATCTGTCTCTGTGTTTCAGTCTCTGTGTCTCTGGCCCTATGTCTCCGTCTCTGTATCTCTGTCTCTCTGACTCTGTCGCTGTGTCACTGTCTCTGAATCTCTGTCTCTGTGTCTCTGTCTCTATGTCACTGTCTCTGTGTCTCTGTCTCTGTGTCTCTGTCTCTGTGTCTATGTCTCTGAGTATCTGTCTCTGTGTCTCTGTCTCTGTCTCTGTGTATCTGCCTCTGTGTCTCCCTCCCTGTGACACGGTCTCTGTGTTACCGTCTCTGTGTCTCTGTCTCTGTGTCCCTGTCTCTGTGTCTCTGTCTCTGAGTCTCTGTCTCTGTGCCTCTCTCTCGTTATCTCTGTCTCTGTGTCTCTGTCTCTGTGTCTCTGTCTCTGTGTCTCTGTCTCTGTGTCTCTGACTCTGTGTCTCTGTCTCTGTGCCTCTGTCTCTGTGTCTCTGTCTCTGTGTCTCTGTCTCTGTGTCTCTGTCTCTGTGTCTCTGTCTCTGTGTATCCGTCTCTGTGTTTCTCTCTCTGTGTCTCTGTCTCTGTGTCTCTGTCTCTGTGTCTCTGTCTCTGTGTCTCTGTCTCTGTGTCTCTGTCTCTGTGTCTCTGTCTCTGTGTCTCTGCCTCTGTGTCTCTGTCTCTGTGTTTCTGTCTCTGTGTCTCTGTCTCTATGTCTCTGTCTCTGTGTCTCTGTCTCTGTGTCTCCGTCTCTGTGTCTCTGTCTCTGTGTCTCTGTCTCTGTTTCTCTGTCTCTGTCTCTCTGTCTCTGTCTCTCTGTCTCTGTGTCTCTGACTCTGTGTCTCCTTCTCTGTCTCACTGTCTCTGTGTCTCTGTCTCTGTGTCTCCGTCTCTGTGCCTCTGTCTCTGCCTCTGAATCTCTGTCTCTGTGTCTCTGTCCCAGTGTCTCTGTCTCTGTGTCTCTGACCCTGTGTCGCCTTATCCGTGAATAGGTGTCTGCGTCTCGGTCTATGTGTCTCTGTCTCTGTGCCTCTGCCTCTGTGTCTATGCCTCTGTCTCTGTCTCTCTGTCTCTGTGTCTCTGCCTCGATCTCTCTCTCTCTGTGTCTCTGTCTCTCTGTCTCTGTGTATCTGTCTCTGTGTCTCTGTCTCTGTCTCTGTCTCTGTGTCTCTGCCTCTGTGTCTCTGTACCGATGTCTCTGCCTCCGTGTCTCTGTCTCTTTGTCTCTGTCTCTGCGTCTCTGTCTCTGCGTCTCTGTCTCTGTGTCCCTGTCTCTGTGTCTCTGTCTCTGTGCCTCTGTCTCTGTGTCTCTGTCCCTGAGAATCTGTCTCTGTGTTTCTGCCTCTGTGTCTCTGTCCCTGTGTCTCCGTCTCTGGGTCTCTGTCTCTCTCACTTTGTCTCTGTCTCTGTGTATCTGTCTCTGTGTCTCTGTCTCCGTGTCTCTGTCTCCGTGTCTCTGCCTCAGTGTCTCTGTCTCTGTGTCTCTGTCTCTGTGTCTCTGTCTCTGTGTCTCTGTCTCTGTGTCTATGTCTCTGTGTCTCTGCCTCTGTGTCTCTGTCTCTGTGTCTCTGTCTCGATGTCTCTGTCTCTGTGTCTCTGTCTCTGTGTCTCTGTCTTTGTGTCTCTGTCTCTGTGTCTATGTCTCTGTGTATCTGTCTCTGTGTCTCTGTCTCTGTCTCTGAATCTCTGTCTCTCAGTCTCTGTCTCTGTGTCTCTGTCTCTGTGTCTCTGTCTCTGTGTCTCTGTCTCTGTGTCTCTGTCTCTGTGTCTCTGTCTACGTGTCTCTGTCTCTGTGTCTTTGAGTCTGTGTCCCTGTCTCTGTGTCTCTGTCTCTGTGTCTCTGTCTCTGTGTCTCTGTCTCTGTGTCTCTGTCTCTGTGTCTCTGTCTCTGTGTCTCTGTCTTTGTGTCTCTGTCTCTGTGTCTCTGTCTCTGTGTCTCTGTCTCTGTGTCTCTGTCTCTGTGTCTCTGTCTCTGTGTCTCTGTCTCTGTGTCTCCGTCTCTGTGTCTCCGTCTCTGCGTCTCCGTCTCTGCGTCTCTGTCTCTGCGTCTCTGTCTCTGCGTCTCTGTCTCTGTGTCTCTGTCTCTGTGTCTCTGTCTCTGTGTCTCTGTCTCTGTGTCTCTGTCTCTGTGTCTCTGTCTCTGTGTCTCTGTCTCTGTGTCTCTGTCTCTGTGTCTCTGTCTCTGTGTCTCTGTCTCTGTGTCTCTGTCTCTGTGTCTCTGTCTCTGTGTCTCTGTCTCTGTGTCTCTGTCTCTGTGTCTCTGTCTCTGTGTCTCTGTCTCTGTGTCTCTGTCTCTGTGTCTCTGTCTCTGTGTCTCTGTCTCTGTGTCTCTGTCTCTGTGTCTCTGTCTCTGTGTCTCTGTCTCTGTGTCTCTGTCTCTCTGTCTTTGAGTCTGTGTCTCTGTCTCTGTGTCTCTGTCTCTGTGTCTCTGTCTCTGTGTCTCTGTCTCTGTGCCTCTGTCTCTGTGTCTCTGTCTCTGTGTCTCTGTCGCTGTGTCTCTGTCTCTGTGTCTCTGTCTCTGTGTCTCTGTCACTGTGTCTCTGTCTCTGTGTCGCTGTCTCTGTGTCTCTGTCCCTGTGGCTCCGTCTCTGTGTATCTGTCTCTGTCTCTGTGTGTGTGTCTCTGTGTCTGTCCCTGTGTGTATGACTCAGTCTCTGAGTCTCTGTCTCTGTGTCTCTGTCTCTGTCTCTGTCCCTGTGTCTCTGTCTCTGTGTCTCTGTCTATGTGTCTATGTCTCTGTGTCTCTGTCTCTGTTTCTCGGTCTCTGTGTCTCTCTCCCTGTGTCACGGTCTCTGTGTCTCGGTCTCTGTGACTCCGCCTCTGCGTCTCCGTCTCTGTGCCTCTGTCTCTGTCTCTGAGTCTCTGTCTCTGTGTCTCTGTCTATGTGTCCCTGTCTCTGTGTCTCTGTCTCTGTGTCTCTGTCTCTGTGTCTCTGTCTCTGTGTCTCTGTCTCTGTGTCTATGTCTCTGTGTCTCTGCCTCTGTGTCTCTGTCTCTGTGTCTCTGTCTCTGTGTCTCTGTCTCTGTGTCTCTGTCTCTGTGTCTCTGTCTCTGTGTCTCTGTCTCTGTGTCTATGTCTCTGTGTATCTGTCTCTGTGTCTCTGTCTCTGTCTCTGAATCTCTGTCTCTCAGTCTCTGTCTCTGTGTCTCTGTCTCTGTGTCTCTGTCTCTGTGTCTCTGTCTCTGTGTCTCTGTCTCTGTGTCTCTGTCTCTGTGTCTCTGTCTCTGTGTCTCTGTCTCTGTGTCTCTGTCTCTGTGTCTCTGTCTCTGTGTCTCTGTCTCTGTGTCTCTGTCTCTGTGTCTCTGTCTCTGTGTCTCTGTCTCTGTGTCTCTGTCTCTGTGTCTCTGTCTCTGTGTCTCTGTCTCTGTGTCTCTGTCTCTGTGTCTCTGCCTCTGTGTCTCTGTCTCTGTGTCTCTGTCTCTGTGTCTCTGTCTACGTGTCTCTGTCTCTGTGTCTTTGAGTCTGTGTCTCTGTCTCTGTGTCTCTGTCTCTGTGTCTCGGTCTCTGTGTCTCTGTCTCTGTGTCTCTGTCTATGTGTCTCTGTCTCTGTGTCTCTGTCTTTGTGTCTCTGTCTCTGTGTCTATGTCTCTGTGTATCTGTCTCTGTGTCTCTGTCTCTGTCTCTGTGTCTCTGTCTCTGTGTCTCTGTCTCTGTGTCTCTGTCTCTGTGTCTCTGTCTCTGTGTCTCTGTCTCTGTGTCTCTGTCTCTGTGTATCTGTCTCTGCGTCTCTGTGTCTCTGTCTCTGAGTCCCTCTCGCTGTGTCCCAGTCTCTGTGTCTCTGTCTCTGTGTCTCTGTGTCTCTGTCTCTGTGTCTCTGTCTCTGTGTCTCTGTCTCTGTGTCTCTGTCTCTGTGTCTCTGTCTCTGTGTCTCTGTCTCTGTGTCTCTGTCTCTGTGTCTCTGTCTCTGTGTCTCTGTCTCTGTGTCTCTGTCTCTGTGTCTCTGTCTCTGTGTCTCTGTCTCTGTGTCTCTGTCTCTGTGTCTCTGTCTCTGTGTCTCTGTCTCTGTGTCTTTGTCTCTGTGTCTCTGTCTCTGTGTCTCTGTCTCTGTGTCCCTGTCTCTGTGTCTCTGTCTCTGTGTCTCTGTCTCTGTGTCTCTGTCTCTGTGTCTTTGAGTCTGTGTCTCTGTCTCTGTGTCTCTGTCTCTGTGTCTCTGTCTCTGTGTCTCTGTCTCTGTGTCTCTGTCTCTGTGCCTCTGTCTCTGTGTCTCTGTCTCTGTGTCTCTGTCGCTGTGTCTCTGTCTCTGTGTCTCTGTCTCTGTGTCTCTGTCTCTGTGTCGCTGTCTCTGTGTCTCTGTCCCTGTGGCTCCGTCTCTGTGTATCTGTCTCTGTCTCTGTGTGTGTGTCTCTGTGTCTGGACCTGTGTGTATGACTCAGTCTCTGAGTCTCTGTCTCTGTGTCTCTGTCTCTGTGTGTGTGTCTCTGTGTCTGTCCCTGTGTGTATGACTCAGTCTCTGAGTCTCTGTCTCTGTGTCTCTGTCTCTGTCTCTGTCTCTGTGTCTCTGTCTCTGTGTCTCTGTCGATGTGTCTATGTCTCTGTGTCTCTGTCTCTGTTTCTCGGTCTCTGTGTCTCTCTCCCTGTGTCACGGTCTCTGTGTCTCGGTCTCTGTGTCTCCGCCTCTGCGTCTCTTTCTCTGTGTCTGTGTCTCCGTCTCTGTGTCTCTGTCTCTCTGTCTCAGTGTCCCTGTCTCTGTGTCTCTGTCTCTGTGTCTCTGTCTCTGTGTCTCTGTCTCTGTGTCTCTGTCTCTGTGTCTCTGTCTCTGTGTCTCTGTCTCTGTGTCTCTGTCCCTGTGGCTCCGTCTCTGTGTATCTGTCTCTGTCTCTGTGTGTGTGTCTCTGTGTCTGTCCCTGTGTGTGACTCAGTCTCTGAGTCTCTGTCTCTGTGTCTCTGTCTCTGTGTGTGTGTCTCTGTGTCTGTCCCTGTGTGTATGACTCAGTCTCTGAGTCTCTGTCTCTGTGTCTCTGTCTCTGTCTCTGTCTCTGTCTCTGTGTCTCTGTCTCTGTGTCTCTGTCTATGTGTCTATGTCTCTGTGTCTCTGTCTCTGTTTCTCGGTCTCTGTGTCTCTCTCCCTGTGTCACGGTCTCTGTGTCTCGGTCTCTGTGTCTCCGCCTCTGCGTCTCCTTCTCTGTGTCTGTGTCTCCGTCTCTGTGTCTCTGTCTCTCTGTCTCAGTGTCCCTGTCTCTGTGTCTCTGTCTCTGTGTCTCTGTCTCTGTGTCTCTGTCTCTGTGTCTCTGTCTCTGTGTCTCTGTCTCTTTGTCTCTGTCTCTGTGTCTCTGTCTCTGTGTCTCTGTCTCTGTGTCTCTGTCTCTGTGTCTCTGTCTCTGTGTCTCTGTCTCTGTGTCTCTGTCTCTGTGTCTCTGTCTCTGTGTCTCTGTCTCTGTGTCTCTGTCTCTGTGTCTCTGTCTCTGTGTCTCTGTCTCTGTGTCTCTGTCTCTGTGTCTCTGTCTCTGTGTCTCTGTCTCTGTGTCTCTGTCTCGGTGTCTCTGTCCCTGTGGCTCCCTCTCTGTGTCACTCTCTCTGCGTCCCTGTCTCTGTGTCTCTGTCTCTGTCTCTGTGTATCTGCCTCTGTGTCTCCCTCCCTGTGTCACGGTCCCTGTGTTACCGTCTCTGTGTCTCTGTCTCTGTGTCTCTGTCTCTGTGTCTATGTCTCTGTGTCTCTGCCTCTGTGTCTCTGTCTCTGTGTCTCTGTCTCTGTGTCTCTGTCTCTGTGTCTCTGTCTCTGTGTCTCTGTCTCTGTGTCTCTGTCTCTGTGTCTGTGTCTCTGTGTCTCTGCCTCTGTGTCTCTGTCTCTGTGTCTCTGTCTCTGTGTCTCTGTCTCTGTGTCTCTGACTCTGTGTCTCTGTCTCTGTGTCTCTGTCTCTGTGTCTCTGTCTCTGTGTCTCTGTCTCTGTGTCTCTGTCTCTGTGTCTCTGTCTCTGTCTCTGAATCTCTGTCTCTCAGTCTCTGTCTCTGTGTCTCTGTCTCTGTGTCTCTGTCTCTGTGTCTCTGTCTCTGTGTCTCTGTCTCTGTGTCTCTGTCTCTGTGTCTCTGTCTCTGTGTCTCTGTCTCTGTGTCTCTGTCTCTGTGTCTCTGTCTCTCTGTCTCTGAGTCTGTGTCTCTGTCTCTGTGTCTCTGTCTCTGTGTCTCTGTCTCTGTGTCTCTGTCTCTGTGCCTCTGTCTCTGTGTCTCTGTCTCTGTGTCTCTGTCGCTGTGTCTCTGTCTCTGTGTCTCTGTCTCTGTGTCTCTGTCTCTGTGTCTCTGTCTCTGTGTCGCTGTCTCTGTGTCTCTGTCAATGTGGCTCCGTCTCTGTGTATCTGTCTCTGTCTCTGTGTGTGTGTCTCTGTGTCTGTCCCTGTGTGTATGACTCAGTCTCTGAGTCTCTGTCTCTGTGTCTCTGTCTCTGTCTCTGTCCCTGTGTCTCTGTCTCTGTGTCTCTGTCTATGTGTCTATGTCTCTGTGTCTCTGTCTCTGTTTCTCGGTCTCTGTGTCTCTCTCCCTGTGTCACGGTCTCTGTGTCTCGGTCTCTGTGACTCCGCCTCTGCGTCTCCGTCTCTGTGCCTCTGTCTCTGTCTCTGAGTCTCTGTCTCTGTGTCTCTGTCTATGTGTCCCTGTCTCTGTGTCTCTGTCTCTGTGTCTCTGTCTCTGTGTCTCTGTCTCTGTGTCTCTGTCTCTGTGTCTATGTCTCTGTGTCTCTGCCTCTGTGTCTCTGTCTCTGTGTCTCTGTCTCGATGTCTCTGTCTCTATGTCTCTGTCTCTGTGTCTCTGTCTTTATGTCTCTGTCTCTGTGTCTATGTCTCTGTGTATCTGTCTCTGTGTCTCTGTCTCTGTCTCTGAATCTCTGTCTCTCAGTCTCTGTCTCTGTGTCTCTGTCTCTGTGTCTCTGTCTCTGTGTCTCTGTCTCTGTGTCTCTGTCTACGTGTCTCTGTCTCTGTGTCTTTGAGTCTGTGTCCCTGTCTCTGTGTCTCTGTCTCTGTGTCTCTGTCTCTGTGTCTCTGTCTCTGTGCCTCTGTCTCTGTGTCTCTGTCTCTGTGTCTCTGTCGCTGTGTCTCTGTCTCTGTGTCTCTGTCTCTGTGTCTCTGTCTCTGTGTCTCTGTCTCTGTGTCGCTGTCTCTGTGTCTCTGTCCCTGTGGCTCCGTCTCTGTGTATCTGTCTCTGTCTCTGTGTGTGTGTCTCTGTGTCTGTCCCTGTGTGTATGACTCAGTCTCTGAGTCTCTGTCTCTGTGTCTCTGTCTCTGTCTCTGTCCCTGTGTCTCTGTCTCTGTGTCTCTGTCTATGTGTCTATGTCTCTGTGTCTCTGTCTCTGTTTCTCGGTCTCTGTGTCTCTCTCCCTGTGTCACGGTCTCTGTGTCTCGGTCTCTGTGACTCCGCCTCTGCGTCTCCGTCTCTGTGCCTCTGTCTCTGTCTCTGAGTCTCTGTCTCTGTGTCTCTGTCTATGTGTCCCTGTCTCTGTGTCTCTGTCTCTGTGTCTCTGTCTCTGTGTCTCTGTCTCTGTGTCTCTGTCTCTGTGTCTATGTCTCTGTGTCTCTGTCTCTGTGTCTCTGTCTCTGTGTCTCTGTCTCTGTGTCTCTGTCTCTGTGTCTCTGTCTCTGTGTCTCTGTCTCTGTGTCTCTGTCTCTGTGTCTCTGTCTCTGTGTCTCTGTCTCTGTGTCTCTGTCTCTGTGTCTCTGTCTCTGTGTCTCTGTCTCTGTGTCTCTGTCTCTGTGTCTCTGTCTCTGTGTCTCTGTCTCTGTGTCTCTGTCTCTGTGTCTCTGTCTCTGTGTCTCTGTCTCTGTGTCTCTGTCTCTGTGTCTCTGTCTCTGTGTATCTGTCTCTGCGTCTCTGTGTCTCTGTCTCTGAGTCCCTCTCGCTGTGTCCCAGTCTCTGTGTCTCTGTCTCTGTGTCTCTGTCTCTGTGTCTCTGTCTCTGTCTCTGTCTCTGTCTCTGTGTCTCTGTCTCTGTGTCTCTGTCTATGTGTCTATGTCTCTGTCTCTGCCTCTGAGCCTCTGTCTCTGTGTCCCTGTATCTGTGTCTGTGTCCCTGTGTCCCCGTCTCTGTGTCTCTGTCTCCGTGTCTCTGTCTCCGTGTCTCTGCCTCAGTGTCTCTGTCTCTGTGTCTCCGTTTCTATGTATCTGTCTCTGTGACTCCGTCTCTCTCTCTGTCCCTGTTTCTCTTTCTCTGTGTCTCTATACCTGTGTCTCCTTCTCTGTGTTTCTCTCTCTGTGTCTCTGTCTCTGTGTCTCTATACCTGTGTCTCTGTCTCTGTGTATCCGTCTCTGTGTTTCTCTCTCTGTGTCTCTGTCTCTGTGTCTCTGTCTCTGTGTCTCTGTCTCTGTGTCTCTGTCTCTGTGTCTCTGTCTCTGTGTCTCTGTCTCTGTGTCTCTGTCTCTGTGTCTCTGCCTCTGTGTCTCTGTCTCTGTGTTTCTGTCTCTGTGTCTCTGTCTCTGTGTCTCTGTCTCTGTGTCTCTGTCTCTGTGTCTCTGTCTCTGTGTCTCTGTCTCTGTGTCTCTGTCTCTGTGTCTCTGTCTCTTTGTCTCTGCCTCTGTGTCTCTGTCTCTGTGTCTCTGTCTCTGTCTCTCTGTCTCTGTGTCTCTGTCTCTGTGTCTCTGTCTCTGTGTCTCCTTCTCTGTCTCACTGTCTCTGTGTCTCTGTCTCTGTGTCTCCGTCTCTGTGCCTCTGTCTCTGCCTCTGAATCTCTGTCTCTGTGTCTCTGTCCCAGAGCCTCCGTCTCTGTGTCTCTATCTCTGTGTATCTATCTCTGTGTCTCTGTCTCTGTCTCTGTCTCTGCTTCTCTTTCTCTGTGTCTCTGCCTCTGTGTCTCTGTCTCGGTGTCTCTGTCCCTGTGTCCCCTCCTCTGTGTCTCTGTCTCCGTGTCTCCGTCTCTGTGCCTCTGTCTCGGTCTCTGTGTCTCTGTCTCTGTGTCTCTGTCGCTGTGTCTCTGTCTCTGTGTCTCTGTCTCTGTGTCTCTGTCTCTGTGCCTCTGTCTCTGTGTCTCTGTCTCTGTGTCTCTGTCCCTGTGTCTCTGTCTCTGTGTATCTGTCTCTGTGTCTTTGAGTCTGTGTCTCTGTCTCTGTGTCTCTGTCTCTGTGTCTCTGTCTCTGTGTCTCTGTCTCTGTGTCTCCGTCTCTGTGTTTCTCTCGCTGTGTCTCTGTCTCTGTGTCTCTGGCTCTGTGTCTCTGTCCCTGTGTCTCTGTCTCTGTGTCTCTGTCTCTGTGTCTCTGCCTCTGTGTCTCTGTCTCTGTGTCTCTGTCTCTGTGTCTCTGTCTCTGTGTCTCTGTCTCTGTGTCTCTGTCTCTGTGTCTCTGTCTCTGTCTCTCTGTCTCTGTGTCTCTGTCTCTGTGTCTCCTTCTCTGTCTCACTGTCTCTGTGTCTCCGTCTCTGTGCCTCTGTCTCTGCCTCTGAATCTCTGTCTCTGTGTCTCTGTCCCAGAGCCTCCGTCTCTGTGTCTCTGTCTCTGTGTATCTATCTCTGTGTCTCTGTCTCTGTCTCTGTCTCTGTCTCTGCTTCTCTTTCTCTGTGTCTCTGCCTCTGTGTCTCTGTCTCGGTGTCTATGTCCCTGTGTCCCCTCCTCTGTGTCTCTGTCTCCGTGTCTCCGTCTCTGTGCCTCTGTCTCGGTCTCTGTGTCTCTGTCTCTGTGTCTCCGTCGCTGTGTCTCTGTCTCTGTGTCTCTGTCTCTGTGTCTCTGTCTCTGTGCCTCTGTCTCTGTGTCTCTGTCTCTGTGTCTCTGTCTCTGTGTCTCTGTCTCTGTGTCTCTGTCTCTGTGTCTCTGTCTCTGTGTCTCTGTCTCTGTGTCTCTGTCTCTGTGTCTCTGTCTCTGTGTCTCTGTCTCTGTGTCTCTGTCTCTGTGTCTCTGTCTCTGTGTCTCTGTCTCTGTGTCTCTGTCTCCGTGTCTCTGTCTCTGTGTCTCTGTCTCTGTGTCTCTGTCTCTGTGTCTCTGTCTCTGTGTCTCTGTCTCTGTGTCTCTGTCTCTGTGTCTCTGTCTCTGTGTCTCTGTCTCTGTGTCTCTGTCTCTGTGTATCTGTCTCTGCGTCTCTGTGTCTCTGTCTCTGAGTCCCTCTCGCTGTGTCCCAGTCTCTGTGTCTCTGTCTCTGTGTCTCTGTCTCTGTGTCTCTGTCTCTGTCTCTGTCTCTGTCTCTGTGTCTCTGTCTCTGTGTCTCTGTCTATGTGTCTATGTCTCTGTCTCTGCCTCTGAGCCTCTGTCTCTGTGTCCCTGTATCTGTGTCTGTGTCCCTGTGTCCCCGTCTCTGTGTCTCTGTCTCCGTGTCTCTGTCTCCGTGTCTCTGCCTCAGTGTCTCTGTCTCTGTGTCTCCGTTTCTATGTATCTGTCTCTGTGACTCCGTCTCTCTCTCTGTCCCTGTTTCTCTTTCTCTGTGTCTCTATACCTGTGTCTCCTTCTCTGTGTTTCTCTCTCTGTGTCTCTGTCTCTGTGTCTCTATACCTGTGTCTCTGTCTCTGTGTATCCGTCTCTGTGTTTCTCTCTCTGTGTCTCTGTCTCTGTGTCTCTGTCTCTGTGTCTCTGTCTCTGTGTCTCTGTCTCTGTGTCTCTGTCTCTGTGTCTCTGTCTCTGTGTCTCTGTCTCTGTGTCTCTGCCTCTGTGTCTCTGTCTCTGTGTTTCTGTCTCTGTGTCTCTGTCTCTGTGTCTCTGTCTCTGTGTCTCTGTCTCTGTGTCTCTGTCTCTGTGTCTCTGTCTCTGTGTCTCTGTCTCTGTGTCTCTGTCTCTTTGTCTCTGCCTCTGTGTCTCTGTCTCTGTGTCTCTGTCTCTGTCTCTCTGTCTCTGTGTCTCTGTCTCTGTGTCTCCTTCTCTGTCTCACTGTCTCTGTGTCTCTGTCTCTGTGTCTCCGTCTCTGTGCCTCTGTCTCTGCCTCTGAATCTCTGTCTCTGTGTCTCTGTCCCAGAGCCTCCGTCTCTGTGTCTCTATCTCTGTGTATCTATCTCTGTGTCTCTGTCTCTGTCTCTGTCTCTGCTTCTCTTTCTCTGTGTCTCTGCCTCTGTGTCTCTGTCTCGGTGTCTCTGTCCCTGTGTCCCCTCCTCTGTGTCTCTGTCTCCGTGTCTCCGTCTCTGTGCCTCTGTCTCGGTCTCTGTGTCTCTGTCTCTGTGTCTCTGTCGCTGTGTCTCTGTCTCTGTGTCTCTGTCTCTGTGTCTCTGTCTCTGTGCCTCTGTCTCTGTGTCTCTGTCTCTGTGTCTCTGTCCCTGTGTCTCTGTCTCTGTGTATCTGTCTCTGTGTCTTTGAGTCTGTGTCTCTGTCTCTGTGTCTCTGTCTCTGTGTCTCTGTCTCTGTGTCTCTGTCTCTGTGTCTCCGTCTCTGTGTTTCTCTCGCTGTGTCTCTGTCTCTGTGTCTCTGTCTCTGTGTCTCTGTCCCTGTGTCTCTGTCTCTGTGTCTCTGTCTCTGTGTCTCTGCCTCTGTGTCTCTGTCTCTGTGTCTCTGTCTCTGTGTCTCTGTCTCTGTGTCTCTGTCTCTGTGTCTCTGTCTCTGTGTCTCTGTCTCTGTCTCTCTGTCTCTGTGTCTCTGTCTCTGTGTCTCCTTCTCTGTCTCACTGTCTCTGTGTCTCCGTCTCTGTGCCTCTGTCTCTGCCTCTGAATCTCTGTCTCTGTGTCTCTGTCCCAGAGCCTCCGTCTCTGTGTCTCTGTCTCTGTGTATCTATCTCTGTGTCTCTGTCTCTGTCTCTGTCTCTGTCTCTGCTTCTCTTTCTCTGTGTCTCTGCCTCTGTGTCTCTGTCTCGGTGTCTATGTCCCTGTGTCCCCTCCTCTGTGTCTCTGTCTCCGTGTCTCCGTCTCTGTGCCTCTGTCTCGGTCTCTGTGTCTCTGTCTCTGTGTCTCCGTCGCTGTGTCTCTGTCTCTGTGTCTCTGTCTCTGTGTCTCTGTCTCTGTGCCTCTGTCTCTGTGTCTCTGTCTCTGTGTCTCTGTCTCTGTGTCTCTGTCTCTGTGTCTCTGTCTCTGTGTCTCTGTCTCTGTGTCTCTGTCTCTGTGTCTCTGTCTCTGTGTCTCTGTCTCTGTGTCTCTGTCTCTGTGTCTCTGTCTCTGTGTCTCTGTCTCTGTGTCTCTGTCTCTGTGTCTCTGTCTCTGTGTCTCTGTCTCTGTGTCTCTGTCTCTGTGTCTCTGTCTCTGTGTCTCTGTCTCTGTGTCTCTGTCTCTGTGTCTCTGTCTCTGTGTCTCTGTCTCTGTGTCTCTGTCTCCGTGTATCTGTCTCTGCGTCTCTGTGTCTCTGTCTCTGTCTCTGTGTCCCTGTCTCTGAGTCCCTCTCGCTGTGTCCCTGTCTCTGTGTCTCTGTCTCTGTCTCTGTGTCTCTGTCTCTGTGTCTCTGTCTCTGTGTCTCTGTCTCTGTGTCTCTGTCTCTGTGTATCTGTCTCTGTGTCTCTGTCTCTGTGTCTCTGTCTCTGTGTCTCTGTCTCTGTCTCTCTGTCTCTGTGTCTCTGTCTCTGTGTCTCCTTCTCTGTCTCACTGTCTCTGTGTCTCCGTCTCTGTGCCTCTGTCTCTGCCTCTGAATCTCTGTCTCTGTGTCTCTGTCCCAGAGCCTCCGTCTCTGTGTCTCTGTCTCTATGTATCTATCTCTGTGTCTCTGTCTCTGTCTCTGTCTCTGTCTCTGCTTCTCTTTCTCTGTGTCTCTGCCTCTGTGTCTCTGTCTCGGTGTCTCTGTCCCTGTGTCCCCTCCTCTGTGTCTCTGTCTCCGTGTCTCCGTCTCTGTGCCTCTGTCTCGGTCTCTGTGTCTCTGTCCCTGTGTCTCTGTCTCTGTGTCTCTGTCGCTGTGTCTCTGTCTCTGTGTCTCTGTCTCTGTGTCTCTGTCTCTGTGCCTTTGTCTCTGTGTCTCTGTCTCTGTGTCTCTGTCTCTGTGTCTCTGTCTCTGTGTCTCTGTCTCTGTGTCTCTGTCTCTGTGTCTCTGTCTCTGTGTCTCTGTCTCTGTGTCTCTGTCTCTGTGTCTCTGTCTCTGTGTCTCTGTCTCTGTGTCTCTGTCTCTGTGTCTCTGTCTCTGTGTCTCTGTCTCTGTGTCTCTGTCTCTGTGTCTCTGTCTCTGTGTCTCTGTCTCTGTGTCTCTGTCTCTGTGTCTCTGTCTCTGTGTCTCTGTCTCTGTGTCTCTGTCTCTGTGTCTCTGTCTCTGTGTCTCTGTCTCTGTGTCTCTGTCTCTGTGTCTCTGTCTCTGTGTCTCTGTCTCTGTGTCTCTGTCTCTGTGTCTCTGTCTCTGTGTCTCTGTCTCTGTGTCTCTGTCTCTGTGTCTCTGTCTCTGTGTCTCTGTCTCTGTGTCTCTGTCTCTGTGTCTCTGTCTCTGTGTCTCTGTCTCTGTGTCTCTGTCTCTGTGTCTCTGTCTCTGTGTCTCTGTCTCTGTGTCTCTGTCTCTGTGTCTCTGTCTCTGTGTCTCTGTCTCTGTGTCTCTGTCTCTGTGTCTCTGTCTCTGTGTCTCTGTCTCTGTGTCTCTGTCTCTGTGTCTCTGTCTCTGTGTCTCTGTCTCTGTGTCTCTGTCTCTGTGTCTCTGTCTCTGTGTCTCTGTCTCTGTGTCTCTGTCTCTGTGTCTCTGTCTCGGTGTCTCTGTCCCTGTGGCTCCCTCTCTGTGTCACTCTCTCTGCGTCCCTGTCTCTGTGTCTCTGTCTCTGTCTCTGTGTATCTGCCTCTGTGTCTCCCTCCCTGTGTCACGGTCCCTGTGTTACCGTCTCTGTGTCTCTGTCTCTGTGTCTCTGTCTCTGTGTCTATGTCTCTGTGTCTCTGCCTCTGTGTCTCTGTCTCTGTGTCTCTGTCTCTGTGTCTCTGTCTCTGTGTCTCTGTCTCTGTGTCTCTGTCTCTGTGTCTCTGTCTCTGTGTCTGTGTCTCTGTGTCTCTGCCTCTGTGTCTCTGTCTCTGTGTCTCTGTCTCTGTGTCTCTGTCTCTGTGTCTCTGACTCTGTGTCTCTGTCTCTGTGTCTCTGTCTCTGTGTCTCTGTCTCTGTGTCTCTGTCTCTGTGTCTCTGTCTCTGTGTCTCTGTCTCTGTCTCTGAATCTCTGTCTCTCAGTCTCTGTCTCTGTGTCTCTGTCTCTGTGTCTCTGTCTCTGTGTCTCTGTCTCTGTGTCTCTGTCTCTGTGTCTCTGTCTCTGTGTCTCTGTCTCTGTGTCTCTGTCTCTGTGTCTCTGTCTCTGTGTCTCTGTCTCTCTGTCTCTGAGTCTGTGTCTCTGTCTCTGTGTCTCTGTCTCTGTGTCTCTGTCTCTGTGTCTCTGTCTCTGTGCCTCTGTCTCTGTGTCTCTGTCTCTGTGTCTCTGTCGCTGTGTCTCTGTCTCTGTGTCTCTGTCTCTGTGTCTCTGTCTCTGTGTCTCTGTCTCTGTGTCGCTGTCTCTGTGTCTCTGTCAATGTGGCTCCGTCTCTGTGTATCTGTCTCTGTCTCTGTGTGTGTGTCTCTGTGTCTGTCCCTGTGTGTATGACTCAGTCTCTGAGTCTCTGTCTCTGTGTCTCTGTCTCTGTCTCTGTCCCTGTGTCTCTGTCTCTGTGTCTCTGTCTATGTGTCTATGTCTCTGTGTCTCTGTCTCTGTTTCTCGGTCTCTGTGTCTCTCTCCCTGTGTCACGGTCTCTGTGTCTCGGTCTCTGTGACTCCGCCTCTGCGTCTCCGTCTCTGTGCCTCTGTCTCTGTCTCTGAGTCTCTGTCTCTGTGTCTCTGTCTATGTGTCCCTGTCTCTGTGTCTCTGTCTCTGTGTCTCTGTCTCTGTGTCTCTGTCTCTGTGTCTCTGTCTCTGTGTCTATGTCTCTGTGTCTCTGCCTCTGTGTCTCTGTCTCTGTGTCTCTGTCTCGATGTCTCTGTCTCTATGTCTCTGTCTCTGTGTCTCTGTCTTTATGTCTCTGTCTCTGTGTCTATGTCTCTGTGTATCTGTCTCTGTGTCTCTGTCTCTGTCTCTGAATCTCTGTCTCTCAGTCTCTGTCTCTGTGTCTCTGTCTCTGTGTCTCTGTCTCTGTGTCTCTGTCTCTGTGTCTCTGTCTACGTGTCTCTGTCTCTGTGTCTTTGAGTCTGTGTCCCTGTCTCTGTGTCTCTGTCTCTGTGTCTCTGTCTCTGTGTCTCTGTCTCTGTGCCTCTGTCTCTGTGTCTCTGTCTCTGTGTCTCTGTCGCTGTGTCTCTGTCTCTGTGTCTCTGTCTCTGTGTCTCTGTCTCTGTGTCTCTGTCTCTGTGTCGCTGTCTCTGTGTCTCTGTCCCTGTGGCTCCGTCTCTGTGTATCTGTCTCTGTCTCTGTGTGTGTGTCTCTGTGTCTGTCCCTGTGTGTATGACTCAGTCTCTGAGTCTCTGTCTCTGTGTCTCTGTCTCTGTCTCTGTCCCTGTGTCTCTGTCTCTGTGTCTCTGTCTATGTGTCTATGTCTCTGTGTCTCTGTCTCTGTTTCTCGGTCTCTGTGTCTCTCTCCCTGTGTCACGGTCTCTGTGTCTCGGTCTCTGTGACTCCGCCTCTGCGTCTCCGTCTCTGTGCCTCTGTCTCTGTCTCTGAGTCTCTGTCTCTGTGTCTCTGTCTATGTGTCCCTGTCTCTGTGTCTCTGTCTCTGTGTCTCTGTCTCTGTGTCTCTGTCTCTGTGTCTCTGTCTCTGTGTCTATGTCTCTGTGTCTCTGTCTCTGTGTCTCTGTCTCTGTGTCTCTGTCTCTGTGTCTCTGTCTCTGTGTCTCTGTCTCTGTGTCTCTGTCTCTGTGTCTCTGTCTCTGTGTCTCTGTCTCTGTGTCTCTGTCTCTGTGTCTCTGTCTCTGTGTCTCTGTCTCTGTGTCTCTGTCTCTGTGTCTCTGTCTCTGTGTCTCTGTCTCTGTGTCTCTGTCTCTGTGTCTCTGTCTCTGTGTCTCTGTCTCTGTGTCTCTGTCTCTGTGTCTCTGTCTCTGTGTCTCTGTCTCTGTGTATCTGTCTCTGCGTCTCTGTGTCTCTGTCTCTGAGTCCCTCTCGCTGTGTCCCAGTCTCTGTGTCTCTGTCTCTGTGTCTCTGTCTCTGTGTCTCTGTCTCTGTCTCTGTCTCTGTCTCTGTGTCTCTGTCTCTGTGTCTCTGTCTATGTGTCTATGTCTCTGTCTCTGCCTCTGAGCCTCTGTCTCTGTGTCCCTGTATCTGTGTCTGTGTCCCTGTGTCCCCGTCTCTGTGTCTCTGTCTCCGTGTCTCTGTCTCCGTGTCTCTGCCTCAGTGTCTCTGTCTCTGTGTCTCCGTTTCTATGTATCTGTCTCTGTGACTCCGTCTCTCTCTCTGTCCCTGTTTCTCTTTCTCTGTGTCTCTATACCTGTGTCTCCTTCTCTGTGTTTCTCTCTCTGTGTCTCTGTCTCTGTGTCTCTATACCTGTGTCTCTGTCTCTGTGTATCCGTCTCTGTGTTTCTCTCTCTGTGTCTCTGTCTCTGTGTCTCTGTCTCTGTGTCTCTGTCTCTGTGTCTCTGTCTCTGTGTCTCTGTCTCTGTGTCTCTGTCTCTGTGTCTCTGTCTCTGTGTCTCTGCCTCTGTGTCTCTGTCTCTGTGTTTCTGTCTCTGTGTCTCTGTCTCTGTGTCTCTGTCTCTGTGTCTCTGTCTCTGTGTCTCTGTCTCTGTGTCTCTGTCTCTGTGTCTCTGTCTCTGTGTCTCTGTCTCTTTGTCTCTGCCTCTGTGTCTCTGTCTCTGTGTCTCTGTCTCTGTCTCTCTGTCTCTGTGTCTCTGTCTCTGTGTCTCTGTCTCTGTGTCTCCTTCTCTGTCTCACTGTCTCTGTGTCTCTGTCTCTGTGTCTCCGTCTCTGTGCCTCTGTCTCTGCCTCTGAATCTCTGTCTCTGTGTCTCTGTCCCAGAGCCTCCGTCTCTGTGTCTCTATCTCTGTGTATCTATCTCTGTGTCTCTGTCTCTGTCTCTGTCTCTGCTTCTCTTTCTCTGTGTCTCTGCCTCTGTGTCTCTGTCTCGGTGTCTCTGTCCCTGTGTCCCCTCCTCTGTGTCTCTGTCTCCGTGTCTCCGTCTCTGTGCCTCTGTCTCGGTCTCTGTGTCTCTGTCTCTGTGTCTCTGTCGCTGTGTCTCTGTCTCTGTGTCTCTGTCTCTGTGTCTCTGTCTCTGTGCCTCTGTCTCTGTGTCTCTGTCTCTGTGTCTCTGTCCCTGTGTCTCTGTCTCTGTGTATCTGTCTCTGTGTCTTTGAGTCTGTGTCTCTGTCTCTGTGTCTCTGTCTCTGTGTCTCTGTCTCTGTGTCTCTGTCTCTGTGTCTCCGTCTCTGTGTTTCTCTCGCTGTGTCTCTGTCTCTGTGTCTCTGGCTCTGTGTCTCTGTCCCTGTGTCTCTGTCTCTGTGTCTCTGTCTCTGTGTCTCTGCCTCTGTGTCTCTGTCTCTGTGTCTCTGTCTCTGTGTCTCTGTCTCTGTGTCTCTGTCTCTGTGTCTCTGTCTCTGTGTCTCTGTCTCTGTCTCTCTGTCTCTGTGTCTCTGTCTCTGTGTCTCCTTCTCTGTCTCACTGTCTCTGTGTCTCCGTCTCTGTGCCTCTGTCTCTGCCTCTGAATCTCTGTCTCTGTGTCTCTGTCCCAGAGCCTCCGTCTCTGTGTCTCTGTCTCTGTGTATCTATCTCTGTGTCTCTGTCTCTGTCTCTGTCTCTGTCTCTGCTTCTCTTTCTCTGTGTCTCTGCCTCTGTGTCTCTGTCTCGGTGTCTATGTCCCTGTGTCCCCTCCTCTGTGTCTCTGTCTCCGTGTCTCCGTCTCTGTGCCTCTGTCTCGGTCTCTGTGTCTCTGTCTCTGTGTCTCCGTCGCTGTGTCTCTGTCTCTGTGTCTCTGTCTCTGTGTCTCTGTCTCTGTGCCTCTGTCTCTGTGTCTCTGTCTCTGTGTCTCTGTCTCTGTGTCTCTGTCTCTGTGTCTCTGTCTCTGTGTCTCTGTCTCTGTGTCTCTGTCTCTGTGTCTCTGTCTCTGTGTCTCTGTCTCTGTGTCTCTGTCTCTGTGTCTCTGTCTCTGTGTCTCTGTCTCTGTGTCTCTGTCTCTGTGTCTCTGTCTCCGTGTCTCTGTCTCTGTGTCTCTGTCTCTGTGTCTCTGTCTCTGTGTCTCTGTCTCTGTGTCTCTGTCTCTGTGTCTCTGTCTCTGTGTCTCTGTCTCTGTGTCTCTGTCTCTGTGTCTCTGTCTCTGTGTATCTGTCTCTGCGTCTCTGTGTCTCTGTCTCTGAGTCCCTCTCGCTGTGTCCCAGTCTCTGTGTCTCTGTCTCTGTGTCTCTGTCTCTGTGTCTCTGTCTCTGTCTCTGTCTCTGTCTCTGTGTCTCTGTCTCTGTGTCTCTGTCTATGTGTCTATGTCTCTGTCTCTGCCTCTGAGCCTCTGTCTCTGTGTCCCTGTATCTGTGTCTGTGTCCCTGTGTCCCCGTCTCTGTGTCTCTGTCTCCGTGTCTCTGTCTCCGTGTCTCTGCCTCAGTGTCTCTGTCTCTGTGTCTCCGTTTCTATGTATCTGTCTCTGTGACTCCGTCTCTCTCTCTGTCCCTGTTTCTCTTTCTCTGTGTCTCTATACCTGTGTCTCCTTCTCTGTGTTTCTCTCTCTGTGTCTCTGTCTCTGTGTCTCTATACCTGTGTCTCTGTCTCTGTGTATCCGTCTCTGTGTTTCTCTCTCTGTGTCTCTGTCTCTGTGTCTCTGTCTCTGTGTCTCTGTCTCTGTGTCTCTGTCTCTGTGTCTCTGTCTCTGTGTCTCTGTCTCTGTGTCTCTGTCTCTGTGTCTCTGCCTCTGTGTCTCTGTCTCTGTGTTTCTGTCTCTGTGTCTCTGTCTCTGTGTCTCTGTCTCTGTGTCTCTGTCTCTGTGTCTCTGTCTCTGTGTCTCTGTCTCTGTGTCTCTGTCTCTGTGTCTCTGTCTCTTTGTCTCTGCCTCTGTGTCTCTGTCTCTGTGTCTCTGTCTCTGTCTCTCTGTCTCTGTGTCTCTGTCTCTGTGTCTCCTTCTCTGTCTCACTGTCTCTGTGTCTCTGTCTCTGTGTCTCCGTCTCTGTGCCTCTGTCTCTGCCTCTGAATCTCTGTCTCTGTGTCTCTGTCCCAGAGCCTCCGTCTCTGTGTCTCTATCTCTGTGTATCTATCTCTGTGTCTCTGTCTCTGTCTCTGTCTCTGCTTCTCTTTCTCTGTGTCTCTGCCTCTGTGTCTCTGTCTCGGTGTCTCTGTCCCTGTGTCCCCTCCTCTGTGTCTCTGTCTCCGTGTCTCCGTCTCTGTGCCTCTGTCTCGGTCTCTGTGTCTCTGTCTCTGTGTCTCTGTCGCTGTGTCTCTGTCTCTGTGTCTCTGTCTCTGTGTCTCTGTCTCTGTGCCTCTGTCTCTGTGTCTCTGTCTCTGTGTCTCTGTCCCTGTGTCTCTGTCTCTGTGTATCTGTCTCTGTGTCTTTGAGTCTGTGTCTCTGTCTCTGTGTCTCTGTCTCTGTGTCTCTGTCTCTGTGTCTCTGTCTCTGTGTCTCCGTCTCTGTGTTTCTCTCGCTGTGTCTCTGTCTCTGTGTCTCTGTCTCTGTGTCTCTGTCCCTGTGTCTCTGTCTCTGTGTCTCTGTCTCTGTGTCTCTGCCTCTGTGTCTCTGTCTCTGTGTCTCTGTCTCTGTGTCTCTGTCTCTGTGTCTCTGTCTCTGTGTCTCTGTCTCTGTGTCTCTGTCTCTGTCTCTCTGTCTCTGTGTCTCTGTCTCTGTGTCTCCTTCTCTGTCTCACTGTCTCTGTGTCTCCGTCTCTGTGCCTCTGTCTCTGCCTCTGAATCTCTGTCTCTGTGTCTCTGTCCCAGAGCCTCCGTCTCTGTGTCTCTGTCTCTGTGTATCTATCTCTGTGTCTCTGTCTCTGTCTCTGTCTCTGTCTCTGCTTCTCTTTCTCTGTGTCTCTGCCTCTGTGTCTCTGTCTCGGTGTCTATGTCCCTGTGTCCCCTCCTCTGTGTCTCTGTCTCCGTGTCTCCGTCTCTGTGCCTCTGTCTCGGTCTCTGTGTCTCTGTCTCTGTGTCTCCGTCGCTGTGTCTCTGTCTCTGTGTCTCTGTCTCTGTGTCTCTGTCTCTGTGCCTCTGTCTCTGTGTCTCTGTCTCTGTGTCTCTGTCTCTGTGTCTCTGTCTCTGTGTCTCTGTCTCTGTGTCTCTGTCTCTGTGTCTCTGTCTCTGTGTCTCTGTCTCTGTGTCTCTGTCTCTGTGTCTCTGTCTCTGTGTCTCTGTCTCTGTGTCTCTGTCTCTGTGTCTCTGTCTCTGTGTCTCTGTCTCTGTGTCTCTGTCTCTGTGTCTCTGTCTCTGTGTCTCTGTCTCTGTGTCTCTGTCTCTGTGTCTCTGTCTCTGTGTCTCTGTCTCTGTGTCTCTGTCTCTGTGTCTCTGTCTCCGTGTATCTGTCTCTGCGTCTCTGTGTCTCTGTCTCTGTCTCTGTGTCCCTGTCTCTGAGTCCCTCTCGCTGTGTCCCTGTCTCTGTGTCTCTGTCTCTGTCTCTGTGTCTCTGTCTCTGTGTCTCTGTCTCTGTGTCTCTGTCTCTGTGTCTCTGTCTCTGTGTATCTGTCTCTGTGTCTCTGTCTCTGTGTCTCTGTCTCTGTGTCTCTGTCTCTGTCTCTCTGTCTCTGTGTCTCTGTCTCTGTGTCTCCTTCTCTGTCTCACTGTCTCTGTGTCTCCGTCTCTGTGCCTCTGTCTCTGCCTCTGAATCTCTGTCTCTGTGTCTCTGTCCCAGAGCCTCCGTCTCTGTGTCTCTGTCTCTATGTATCTATCTCTGTGTCTCTGTCTCTGTCTCTGTCTCTGTCTCTGCTTCTCTTTCTCTGTGTCTCTGCCTCTGTGTCTCTGTCTCGGTGTCTCTGTCCCTGTGTCCCCTCCTCTGTGTCTCTGTCTCCGTGTCTCCGTCTCTGTGCCTCTGTCTCGGTCTCTGTGTCTCTGTCCCTGTGTCTCTGTCTCTGTGTCTCTGTCGCTGTGTCTCTGTCTCTGTGTCTCTGTCTCTGTGTCTCTGTCTCTGTGCCTTTGTCTCTGTGTCTCTGTCTCTGTGTCTCTGTCTCTGTGTCTCTGTCTCTGTGTCTCTGTCTCTGTGTCTCTGTCTCTGTGTCTCTGTCTCTGTGTCTCTGTCTCTGTGTCTCTGTCTCTGTGTCTCTGTCTCTGTGTCTCTGTCTCTGTGTCTCTGTCTCTGTGTCTCTGTCTCTGTGTCTCTGTCTCTGTGTCTCTGTCTCTGTGTCTCTGTCTCTGTGTCTCTGTCTCTGTGTCTCTGTCTCTGTGTCTCTGTCTCTGTGTCTCTGTCTCTGTGTCTCTGTCTCTGTGTCTCTGTCTCTGTGTCTCTGTCTCTGTGTCTCTGTCTCTGTGTCTCTGTCTCTGTGTCTCTGTCTCTGTGTCTCTGTCTCTGTGTCTCTGTCTCTGTGTCTCTGTCTCTGTGTCTCTGTCTCTGTGTCTCTGTCTCTGTGTCTCTGTCTCTGTGTCTCTGTCTCTGTGTCTCTGTCTCTGTGTCTCTGTCTCTGTGTCTCTGTCTCTGTGTCTCTGTCTCTGTGTCTCTGTCTCTGTGTCTCTGTCTCTGTGTCTCTGTCTCTGTGTCTCTGTCTCTGTGTCTCTGTCTCTGTGTCTCTGTCTCTGTGTCTCTGTCTCTGTGTCTCTGTCTCTGTGTCTCTGTCTCTGTGTCTCTGTCTCTGTGTCTCTGTCTCTGTGTCTCTGTCTCTGTGTCTCTGTCTCTGTGTCTCTGTCTCTGTGTCTCTGTCTCTGTGTCTCTGTCTCTGTGTCTCTGTCTCTGTGTCTCTGTGTCTGTGTCTCTGTCTCTGTGTCTCTGTCTCTGTGTCTCTGTCTCTGTGTCTCTGTCCCTGTGGCTCCGTCTCTGTGTATCTGTCGCTGTCTCTGTGTGTGTGTCTCTGTGTCTGACCCTGTGTGTATGACTCAGTCTCTGAGTCTCTGTCTCTGTGTCTCTGTCTCTGTGTCTCTGTCTCTGTGCCTCTGTCTCTGTGTCTCTGTCTCTGTGTCTCTGTCTCTGTGTCTCTGTCTCTGTGTCTCTGTCTCTGTGTCTCTGTCTCTGTGTCTCTGTCTCTGTGTCTCTGTCTCTGTGTCTCTGTCTCTGTGTCTCTGTCTCTGTGTCTCTGTCTCTGTGTCTCTGTCTCTGTGTCTCTGTCTCTGTGTCTCTGTCTCTGTGTCTCTGTCTCTGTGTCTCTGTCTCTGTGTCTCTGTCTCTATGTCTCTGTCTGTGTGTCTCTGTCTCTGTGTCTCTGTCTCTGTGTCTCTGTCTCTGTGTCTCTGTCTCTGTGTCTCTGTCCCTGTGTCTCTGTCTCTGTGTCTCTGTCTCTGTGTCTCTGTCTCTGTGTCTCTGTCTTTGTGTCTATGTCTCTGAGTATCTGTCTCTGTGTCTCTGTCTCTGTCTCTGAATCTCTGTCTCTCAGTCTCTGTCTCTGTGTCTCTGTCTCTGTGTCTCTGTCTCTGTGTCTCTGTCTCTGTGTCTCTGTCTGTGTGTCTCTGTCTCTGTGTCTCTGTCTCTGTGTCTCTGTCTCTGTGTCTCTGTCTCTGTGTCTCTGTCCCTGTGTCTCTGTCTCCGTGTCTCTGTCTCCGTGTATCTGTCTCTGCGTCTCTGTGTCTCTGTCTCTGTCTCTGTGTCCCTGTCTCTGAGTCCCTCTCGCTGTGTCCCAGTCTCTGTGTCTCTGTCTCTGTGTCTCTGTCTCTGTGTCTCTGTCTCTGTGTCTCTGTCTCTGTGTCTCTGTCTCTGTGTCTCTGTCCCTGTGTCTCTGTCTCTCTGTCTCTGCCTCTGTGTCTCTGTCTCTGTGTCTCTGTCTCTGTGTCTCTGTCTCTGTGTCTCTGTCTCTGTGTCTCTGTCTCTGTGTCTCTGTCTCTGTGTCTCTGTCTCTGTGTCTCTGTCTCTGTGTCTCTGTCTCTGTGTCTCTGTCTCTGTGTCTCTGTCTCTGTGTCTCTGTCTCTGTGTCTCTGTCTCTGTGTCTCTGTCTCTGTGTCTCTGTCTCTGTGTCTCTGTCTCTGTGTCTCTGTCTCTGTGTCTCTGTCTCTGTGTCTCTGTCTCTGTGTCTCTGTCTCTGTGTCTCTGTCTCTGTGTCTCTGTCTCTGTGTCTCTGTCTCTGTGTCTCTGTCTCTGTGTCTCTGTCTCGGTGTCTCTGTCCCTGTGTCCCCTCCTCTGTGTCTCTGTCTCCGTGTCTCCGTCTCTGTGCCTCTGTCTCGGTCTCTGTGTCTCTGTCCCTGTGTCTCTGTCTCTGTGTCTCTGTCGCTGTGTCTCTGTCTCTGTGTCTCTGTCTCTGTGTCTCTGTCTCTGTGCCTTTGTCTCTGTGTCTCTGTCTCTGTGTCTCTGTCTCTGTGTCTCTGTCTCTGTGTCTCTGTCTCTGTGTCTCTGTCTCTGTGTCTCTGTCTCTGTGTCTCTGTCTCTGTGTCTCTGTCTCTGTGTCTCTGTCTCTGTGTCTCTGTCTCTGTGTCTCTGTCTCTGTGTCTCTGTCTCTGTGTCTCTGTCTCTGTGTCTCTGTCTCTGTGTCTCTGTCTCTGTGTCTCTGTCTCTGTGTCTCTGTCTCTGTGTCTCTGTCTCTGTGTCTCTGTCTCTGTGTCTCTGTCTCTGTGTCTCTGTCTCTGTGTCTCTGTCTCTGTGTCTCTGTCTCTGTGTCTCTGTCTCTGTGTCTCTGTCTCTGTGTCTCTGTCTCTGTGTCTCTGTCTCTGTGTCTCTGTCTCTGTGTCTCTGTCTCTGTGTCTCTGTCTCTGTGTCTCTGTCTCTGTGTCTCTGTCTCTGTGTCTCTGTCTCTGTGTCTCTGTCTCTGTGTCTCTGTCTCTGTGTCTCTGTCTCTGTGTCTCTGTCTCTGTGTCTCTGTCTCTGTGTCTCTGTCTCTGTGTCTCTGTCTCTGTGTCTCTGTCTCTGTGTCTCTGTCTCTGTGTCTCTGTCTCTGTGTCTCTGTCTCTGTGTCTCTGTCTCTGTGTCTCTGTCTCTGTGTCTCTGTCTCTGTGTCTCTGTCTCTGTGTCTCTGTCTCTGTGTCTCTGTCTCTGTGTCTCTGTCTCTGTGTCTCTGTCTCTGTGTCTCTGTCTCTGTGTCTCTGTCTCTGTGTCTCTGTCTCTGTGTCTCTGTCTCTGTGTCTCTGTCTCTGTGTCTCTGTCCCTGTGGCTCCGTCTCTGTGTATCTGTCGCTGTCTCTGTGTGTGTGTCTCTGTGTCTGACCCTGTGTGTATGACTCAGTCTCTGAGTCTCTGTCTCTGTGTCTCTGTCTCTGTGTCTCTGTCTCTGTGCCTCTGTCTCTGTGTCTCTGTCTCTGTGTCTCTGTCTCTGTGTCTCTGTCTCTGTGTCTCTGTCTCTGTGTCTCTGTCTCTGTGTCTCTGTCTCTGTGTCTCTGTCTCTGTGTCTCTGTCTCTGTGTCTCTGTCTCTGTGTCTCTGTCTCTGTGTCTCTGTCTCTGTGTCTCTGTCTCTGTGTCTCTGTCTCTGTGTCTCTGTCTCTGTGTCTCTGTCTCTGTGTCTCTGTCTCTATGTCTCTGTCTGTGTGTCTCTGTCTCTGTGTCTCTGTCTCTGTGTCTCTGTCTCTGTGTCTCTGTCTCTGTGTCTCTGTCCCTGTGTCTCTGTCTCTGTGTCTCTGTCTCTGTGTCTCTGTCTCTGTGTCTCTGTCTTTGTGTCTATGTCTCTGAGTATCTGTCTCTGTGTCTCTGTCTCTGTCTCTGAATCTCTGTCTCTCAGTCTCTGTCTCTGTGTCTCTGTCTCTGTGTCTCTGTCTCTGTGTCTCTGTCTCTGTGTCTCTGTCTGTGTGTCTCTGTCTCTGTGTCTCTGTCTCTGTGTCTCTGTCTCTGTGTCTCTGTCTCTGTGTCTCTGTCCCTGTGTCTCTGTCTCCGTGTCTCTGTCTCCGTGTATCTGTCTCTGCGTCTCTGTGTCTCTGTCTCTGTCTCTGTGTCCCTGTCTCTGAGTCCCTCTCGCTGTGTCCCAGTCTCTGTGTCTCTGTCTCTGTGTCTCTGTCTCTGTGTCTCTGTCTCTGTGTCTCTGTCTCTGTGTCTCTGTCTCTGTGTCTCTGTCCCTGTGTCTCTGTCTCTCTGTCTCTGCCTCTGTGTCTCTGTCTCTGTGTCTCTGTCTCTGTGTCTCTGTCTCTGTGTCTCTGTCTCTGTGTCTCTGTCTCTGTGTCTCTGTCTCTGTGTCTCTGTCTCTGTGTCTCTGTCTCTGTGTCTCTGTCTCTGTGTCTCTGTCTCTGTGTCTCTGTCTCTGTGTCTCTGTCTCTGTGTCTCTGTCTCTGTGTCTCTGTCTCTGTGTCTCTGTCTCTGTGTCTCTGTCTCTGTGTCTCTGTCTCTGTGTCTCTGTCTCTGTGTCTCTGTCTCTGTGTCTCTGTCTCTGTGTCTCTGTCTCTGTGTCTCTGTCTCTGTGTCTCTGTCTCTGTGTCTCTGTCTCTGTGTCTCTGTCTCTGTGTCTCTGTCTCTGTGTCTCTGTCTCTGTGTCTCTGTCTCTGTGTCTCTGTCTCTGTGTCTCTGTCTCTGTGTCTCTGTCTCTGTGTCTCTGTCTCTGTGTCTCTGTCTCTGTGTCTCTGTCTCTGTGTCTCTGTCTCTGTGTCTCTGTCTCTGTGTCTCTGTCTCTGTGTCTCTGTCTCTGTGTCTCTGTCTCTGTGTCTCTGTCTCTGTGTCTCTGTCTCTGTGTCTCTGTCTCTGTGTCTCTGTCTCTGTGTCTCTGTCTCTGTGTCTCTGTCTCTGTGTCTCTGTCTCTGTGTCTCTGTCTCTGTGTCTCTGTCTCTGTGTCTCTGTCTCTGTGTCTCTGTCTCTGTGTCTCTGTCTCTGTGTCTCTGTCTCTGTGTCTCTGTCTCTGTGTCTCTGTCTCTGTGTCTCTGTCTCTGTGTCTCTGTCTCTGTGTCTCTGTCTCTGTGTCTCTGTCTCTGTGTCTCTGTCTCTGTGTCTCTGTCTCTGTGTCTCTGTCTCTGTGTCTCTGTCTCTGTGTCTCTGTCTCTGTGTCTCTGTCTCTGTGTCTCTGTCTCTGTGTCTCTGTCTCTGTGTCTCTGTCTCTGTGTCTCTGTCTCTGTGTCTCTGTCTCTGTGTCTCTGTCTCTGTGTCTCTGTCTCTGTGTCTCTGTCTCTGTGTCTCTGTCTCTGTGTCTCTGTCTCTGTGTCTCTGTCTCTGTGTCTCTGTCTCTGTGTCTCTGTCTCTGTGTCTCTGTCTCTGTGTCTCTGTCTCTGTGTCTCTGTCTCTGTGTCTCTGTCTCTGTCTCTGTGTCTCCGTCTCTGTGTCTCCGTCTCTGTGTCTCCGTCTCTGTGTCTCCGTCTCTGCGTCTCCGTCTCTGCGTCTCCGTCTCTGCGTCTCCGTCTCTGCGTCTCCGTCTCTGCGTCTCCGTCTCTGCGTCTCCGTCTCTGCGTCTCCGTCTCTGCGTCTCCGTCTCTGCGTCTCCGTCTCTGCGTCTCCGTCTCTGCGTCTCCGTCTCTGCGTCTCCGTCTCTGCGTCTCCGTCTCTGCGTCTCCGTCTCTGCGTCTCCGTCTCTGCGTCTCCGTCTCTGCGTCTCCGTCTCTGCGTCTCCGTCTCTGCGTCTCGGTCTCTGCGTCTCTGTCTCTGTGTCTCTGTCTCTGTGTCTCTGTCTCTCTGTCTTTGAGTCTGTGTCTCTGTCTCTGTGTCTCTGTCTCTGTGTCTCTGTCTCTGTGTCTCTGTCTCTGTGCCTCTGTCTCTGTGTCTCTGTCTCTGTGTCTCTGTCGCTGTGTCTCTGTCTCTGTGTCTCTGTCTCTGTGTCTCTGTCTCTGTGTCTCTGTCTCTGTGTCGCTGTCTCTGTGTCTCTGTCAATGTGGCTCCGTCTCTGTGTATCTGTCTCTGTCTCTGTGTGTGTGTCTCTGTGTCTGTCCCTGTGTGTATGACTCAGTCTCTGAGTCTCTGTCTCTGTGTCTCTGTCTCTGTCTCTGTCCCTGTGTCTCTGTCTCTGTGTCTCTGTCTATGTGTCTATGTCTCTGTGTCTCTGTCTCTGTTTCTCGGTCTCTGTGTCTCTCTCCCTGTGTCACGGTCTCTGTGTCTCGGTCTCTGTGAATCCGCCTCTGCGTCTCCGTCTCTGTGCCTCTGTCTCTGTCTCTGAGTCTCTGTCTCTGTGTCTCTGTCTATGTGTCCCTGTCTCTGTGTCTCTGTCTCTGTGTCTCTGTGTCTCTGTCTCTGTGTCTCTGTCTCTGTGTCTCTGTCTCTGTGTCTATGTCTCTGTGTCTCTGCCTCTGTGTCTCTGTCTCTGTGTCTCTGTCTCGATGTCTCTGTCTCTATGTCTCTGTCTCTGTGTCTCTGTCTTTGTGTCTCTGTCTCTGTGTCTATGTCTCTGTGTATCTGTCTCTGTGTCTCTGTCTCTGTCTCTGAATCTCTGTCTCTCAGTCTCTGTCTCTGTGTCTCTGTCTCTGTGTCTCTGTCTCTGTGTCTCTGTCTCTGTGTCTCTGTCTACGTGTCTCTGTCTCTGTGTCTTTGAGTCTGTGTCCCTGTCTCTGTGTCTCTGTCTCTGTGTCTCTGTCTCTGTGTCTCTGTCTCTGTGCCTCTGTCTCTGTGTCTCTGTCTCTGTGTCTCTGTCGCTGTGTCTCTGTCTCTGTGTCTCTGTCTCTGTGTCTCTGTCTCTGTGTCTCTGTCTCTGTGTCGCTGTCTCTGTGTCTCTGTCCCTGTGGCTCCGTCTCTGTGTATCTGTCTCTGTCTCTGTGTGTGTGTCTCTGTGTCTGTCCCTGTGTGTATGACTCAGTCTCTGAGTCTCTGTCTCTGTGTCTCTGTCTCTGTCTCTGTCCCTGTGTCTCTGTCTCTGTGTCTCTGTCTATGTGTCTATGTCTCTGTGTCTCTGTCTCTGTTTCTCGGTCTCTGTGTCTCTCTCCCTGTGTCACGGTCTCTGTGTCTCGGTCTCTGTGACTCCGCCTCTGCGTCTCCGTCTCTGTGCCTCTGTCTCTGTCTCTGAGTCTCTGTCTCTGTGTCTCTGTCTATGTGTCCCTGTCTCTGTGTCTCTGTCTCTGTGTCTCTGTCTCTGTGTCTCTGTCTCTGTGTCTCTGTCTCTGTGTCTATGTCTCTGTGTCTCTGTCTCTGTGTCTCTGTCTCTGTGTCTCTGTCTCTGTGTCTCTGTCTCTGTGTCTCTGTCTCTGTGTCTCTGTCTCTGTGTCTCTGTCTCTGTGTCTCTGTCTCTGTGTCTCTGTCTCTGTGTCTCTGTCTCTGTGTCTCTGTCTCTGTGTCTCTGTCTCTGTGTCTCTGTCTCTGTGTCTCTGTCTCTGTGTCTCTGTCTCTGTGTCTCTGTCTCTGTGTCTCTGTCTCTGTGTCTCTGTCTCTGTGTCTCTGTCTCTGTGTCTCTGTCTCTGTGTCTCTGTCTCTGTGTCTCTGTCTCTGTGTATCTGTCTCTGCGTCTCTGTGTCTCTGTCTCTGAGTCCCTCTCGCTGTGTCCCAGTCTCTGTGTCTCTGTCTCTGTGTCTCTGTCTCTGTGTCTCTGTCTCTGTCTCTGTCTCTGTCTCTGTGTCTCTGTCTCTGTGTCTCTGTCTATGTGTCTATGTCTCTGTCTCTGCCTCTGAGCCTCTGTCTCTGTGTCCCTGTATCTGTGTCTGTGTCCCTGTGTCCCCGTCTCTGTGTCTCTGTCTCCGTGTCTCTGTCTCCGTGTCTCTGCCTCAGTGTCTCTGTCTCTGTGTCTCCGTTTCTATGTATCTGTCTCTGTGACTCCGTCTCTCTCTCTGTCCCTGTTTCTCTTTCTCTGTGTCTCTATACCTGTGTCTCCTTCTCTGTGTTTCTCTCTCTGTGTCTCTGTCTCTGTGTCTCTATACCTGTGTCTCTGTCTCTGTGTATCCGTCTCTGTGTTTCTCTCTCTGTGTCTCTGTCTCTGTGTCTCTGTCTCTGTGTCTCTGTCTCTGTGTCTCTGTCTCTGTGTCTCTGTCTCTGTGTCTCTGTCTCTGTGTCTCTGTCTCTGTGTCTCTGTCTCTGTGTCTCTGCCTCTGTGTCTCTGTCTCTGTGTTTCTGTCTCTGTGTCTCTGTCTCTGTGTCTCTGTCTCTGTGTCTCTGTCTCTGTGTCTCTGTCTCTGTGTCTCTGTCTCTGTGTCTCTGTCTCTGTGTCTCTGTCTCTTTGTCTCTGCCTCTGTGTCTCTGTCTCTGTGTCTCTGTCTCTGTCTCTCTGTCTCTGTGTCTCTGTCTCTGTGTCTCCTTCTCTGTCTCACTGTCTCTGTGTCTCTGTCTCTGTGTCTCCGTCTCTGTGCCTCTGTCTCTGCCTCTGAATCTCTGTCTCTGTGTCTCTGTCCCAGAGCCTCCGTCTCTGTGTCTCTATCTCTGTGTATCTATCTCTGTGTCTCTGTCTCTGTCTCTGTCTCTGCTTCTCTTTCTCTGTGTCTCTGCCTCTGTGTCTCTGTCTCGGTGTCTCTGTCCCTGTGTCCCCTCCTCTGTGTCTCTGTCTCCGTGTCTCCGTCTCTGTGCCTCTGTCTCGGTCTCTGTGTCTCTGTCTCTGTGTCTCTGTCGCTGTGTCTCTGTCTCTGTGTCTCTGTCTCTGTGTCTCTGTCTCTGTGCCTCTGTCTCTGTGTCTCTGTCTCTGTGTCTCTGTCTCTGTGTCTCTGTCTCTGTGTCTCTGTCTCTGTGTCTTTGAGTCTGTGTCTCTGTCTCTGTGTCTCTGTCTCTGTGTCTCTGTCTCTGTGTCTCTGTCTCTGTGTCTCCGTCTCTGTGTTTCTCTCGCTGTGTCTCTGTCTCTGTGTCTCTGTCTCTGTGTCTCTGTCCCTGTGTCTCTGTCTCTGTGTCTCTGTCTCTGTGTCTCTGCCTCTGTGTCTCTGTCTCTGTGTCTCTGTCTCTGTGTCTCTGTCTCTGTGTCTCTGTCTCTGTGTCTCTGTCTCTGTCTCTCTGTCTCTGTGTCTCTGTCTCTGTGTCTCCTTCTCTGTCTCACTGTCTCTGTGTCTCCGTCTCTGTGCCTCTGTCTCTGCCTCTGAATCTCTGTCTCTGTGTCTCTGTCCCAGAGCCGCCGTCTCTGTGTCTCTGTCTCTGTGTATCTATCTCTGTGTCTCTGTCTCTGTCTCTGTCTCTGTCTCTGCTTCTCTTTCTCTGTGTCTCTGCCTCTGTGTCTCTGTCTCGGTGTCTATGTCCCTGTGTCCCCTCCTCTGTGTCTCTGTCTCCGTGTCTCCGTCTCTGTGCCTCTGTCTCGGTCTCTGTGTCTCTGTCTCTGTGTCTCCGTCGCTGTGTCTCTGTCTCTGTGTCTCTGTCTCTGTGTCTCTGTCTCTGTGCCTCTGTCTCTGTGTCTCTGTCTCTGTGTCTCTGTCTCTGTGTCTCTGTCTCTGTGTCTCTGTCTCTGTGTCTCTGTCTCTGTGTCTCTGTCTCTGTGTCTCTGTCTCTGTGTCTCTGTCTCTGTGTCTCTGTCTCTGTGTCTCTGTCTCTGTGTCTCTGTCTCTGTGTCTCTGTCTCTGTGTCTCTGTCTCTGTGTCTCTGTCTCTGTGTCTCTGTCTCTGTGTCTCTGTCTCTGTGTCTCTGTCTCTGTGTCTCTGTCTCTGTGTCTCTGTCTCTGTGTCTCTGTCTCTGTGTCTCTGTCTCTGTGTCTCTGTCTCTGTGTCTCTGTCTCTGTGTCTCTGTCTCTGTGTCTCTGTCTCTGTGTCTCTGTCTCTGTGTCTCTGTCTCTGTGTATCTGTCTCTGCGTCTCTGTGTCTCTGTCTCTGTCTCTGTGTCCCTGTCTCTGAGTCCCTCTCGCTGTGTCCCTGTCTCTGTGTCTCTGTCTCTGTCTCTGTGTCTCTGTCTCTGTGTCTCTGTCTCTGTGTCTCTGTCTCTGTCTCTCTGTCTCTGTGTCTCTGTCTCTGTGTCTCCTTCTCTGTCTCACTGTCTCTGTGTCTCCGTCTCTGTGCCTCTGTCTCTGCCTCTGAATCTCTGTCTCTGTGTCTCTGTCCCAGAGCCTCCGTCTCTGTGTCTCTGTCTCTATGTATCTATCTCTGTGTCTCTGTCTCTGTCTCTGTCTCTGTCTCTGCTTCTCTTTCTCTGTGTCTCTGCCTCTGTGTCTCTGTCTCGGTGTCTCTGTCCCTGTGTCCCCTCCTCTGTGTCTCTGTCTCCGTGTCTCCGTCTCTGTGCCTCTGTCTCGGTCTCTGTGTCTCTGTCCCTGTGTCTCTGTCTCTGTGTCTCTGTCGCTGTGTCTCTGTCTCTGTGTCTCTGTCTCTGTGTCTCTGTCTCTGTGCCTTTGTCTCTGTGTCTCTGTCTCTGTGTCTCTGTCTCTGTGTCTCTGTCTCTGTGTCTCTGTCTCTGTGTCTCTGTCTCTGTGTCTCTGTCTCTGTGTCTCTGTCTCTGTGTCTCTGTCTCTGTGTCTCTGTCTCTGTGTCTCTGTCTCTGTGTCTCTGTCTCTGTGTCTCTGTCTCTGTGTCTCTGTCTCTGTGTCTCTGTCTCTGTGTCTCTGTCTCTGTGTCTCTGTCTCTGTGTCTCTGTCTCTGTGTCTCTGTCTCTGTGTCTCTGTCTCTGTGTCTCTGTCTCTGTGTCTCTGTCTCTGTGTCTCTGTCTCTGTGTCTCTGTCTCTGTGTCTCTGTCTCTGTGTCTCTGTCTCTGTGTCTCTGTCTCTGTGTCTCTGTCTCTGTGTCTCTGTCTCTGTGTCTCTGTCTCTGTGTCTCTGTCTCTGTGTCTCTGTCTCTGTGTCTCTGTCTCTGTGTCTCTGTCTCTGTGTCTCTGTCTCTGTGTCTCTGTCTCTGTGTCTCTGTCTCTGTGTCTCTGTCTCTGTGTCTCTGTCTCTGTGTCTCTGTCTCTGTGTCTCTGTCTCTGTGTCTCTGTCTCTGTGTCTCTGTCTCTGTGTCTCTGTCTCTGTGTCTCTGTCTCTGTGTCTCTGTCTCTGTGTCTCTGTCTCTGTGTCTCTGTCTCTGTGTCTCTGTCTCTGTGTCTCTGTCTCTGTGTCTCTGTCTCTGTGTCTCTGTCTCTGTGTCTCTGTCTCTGTGTCTCTGTCTCTGTGTCTCTGTCTCTGTGTCTCTGTCTCTGTGTCTCTGTCTCTGTGTCTCTGTCTCTGTGTCTCCGTCTCTGTGTTTCTCTCGCTGTGTCTCTGTCTCTGTGTCTCTGTCTCTGTGTCTCTGTCCCTGTGTCTCTGTCTCTGTGTCTCTGTCTCTGTGTCTCTGCCTCTGTGTCTCTGCCTCTGTGTCTCTGTCTCTGTGTCTCTGTCTCTGTGTCTCTGTCTCTGTGTCTCTGTCTCTGTGTCTCTGTCTCTGTGTCTCTGTCTCTGTCTCTCTGTCTCTGTGTCTCTGTCTCTGTGTCTCCTTCTCTGTCTCACTGTCTCTGTGTCTCCGTCTCTGTGCCTCTGTCTCTGCCTCTGAATCTCTGTCTCTGTGTCTCTGTCCCAGAGCCGCCGTCTCTGTGTCTCTGTCTCTGTGTATCTATCTCTGTGTCTCTGTCTCTGTCTCTGTCTCTGTCTCTGCTTCTCTTTCTCTGTGTCTCTGCCTCTGTGTCTCTGTCTCGGTGTCTATGTCCCTGTGTCCCCTCCTCTGTGTCTCTGTCTCCGTGTCTCCGTCTCTGTGCCTCTGTCTCGGTCTCTGTGTCTCTGTCTCTGTGTCTCCGTCGCTGTGTCTCTGTCTCTGTGTCTCTGTCTCTGTGTCTCTGTCTCTGTGCCTCTGTCTCTGTGTCTCTGTCTCTGTGTCTCTGTCTCTGTGTCTCTGTCTCTGTGTCTCTGTCTCTGTGTCTCTGTCTCTGTGTCTCTGTCTCTGTGTCTCTGTCTCTGTGTCTCTGTCTCTGTGTCTCTGTCTCTGTGTCTCTGTCTCTGTGTCTCTGTCTCTGTGTCTCTGTCTCTGTGTCTCTGTCTCTGTGTCTCTGTCTCTGTGTCTCTGTCTCTGTGTCTCTGTCTCTGTGTCTCTGTCTCTGTGTCTCTGTCTCTGTGTCTCTGTCTCTGTGTCTCTGTCTCTGTGTCTCTGTCTCTGTGTCTCTGTCTCTGTGTCTCTGTCTCTGTGTATCTGTCTCTGCGTCTCTGTGTCTCTGTCTCTGTCTCTGTGTCCCTGTCTCTGAGTCCCTCTCGCTGTGTCCCTGTCTCTGTGTCTCTGTCTCTGTCTCTGTGTCTCTGTCTCTGTGTCTCTGTCTCTGTGTCTCTGTCTCTGTGTCTCTGTCTCTGTGTATCTGTCTCTGTGTCTCTGTCTCTGTGTCTCTGTCTCTGTGTCTCTGTCTCTGTCTCTCTGTCTCTGTGTCTCTGTCTCTGTGTCTCCTTCTCTGTCTCACTGTCTCTGTGTCTCCGTCTCTGTGCCTCTGTCTCTGCCTCTGAATCTCTGTCTCTGTGTCTCTGTCCCAGAGCCTCCGTCTCTGTGTCTCTGTCTCTATGTATCTATCTCTGTGTCTCTGTCTCTGTCTCTGTCTCTGTCTCTGCTTCTCTTTCTCTGTGTCTCTGCCTCTGTGTCTCTGTCTCGGTGTCTCTGTCCCTGTGTCCCCTCCTCTGTGTCTCTGTCTCCGTGTCTCCGTCTCTGTGCCTCTGTCTCGGTCTCTGTGTCTCTGTCCCTGTGTCTCTGTCTCTGTGTCTCTGTCGCTGTGTCTCTGTCTCTGTGTCTCTGTCTCTGTGTCTCTGTCTCTGTGCCTTTGTCTCTGTGTCTCTGTCTCTGTGTCTCTGTCTCTGTGTCTCTGTCTCTGTGTCTCTGTCTCTGTGTCTCTGTCTCTGTGTCTCTGTCTCTGTGTCTCTGTCTCTGTGTCTCTGTCTCTGTGTCTCTGTCTCTGTGTCTCTGTCTCTGTGTCTCTGTCGCTGTGTCTCTGTCTCTGTGTCTCTGTCTCTGTGTCTCTGTCTCTGTGTCTCTGTCTCTGTGTCTCTGTCTCTGTGTCTCTGTCTCTGTGTCTCTGTCTCTGTGTCTCTGTCTCTGTGTCTCTGTCTCTGTGTCTCTGTCTCTGTGTCTCTGTCTCTGTGTCTCTGTCTCTGTGTCTCTGTCTCTGTGTCTCTGTCTCTGTGTCTCTGTCTCTGTGTCTCTGTCTCTGTGTCTCTGTCTCTGTGTCTCTGTCTCTGTGTCTCTGTCTCTGTGTCTCTGTCTCTGTGTCTCTGTCTCTGTGTCTCTGTCTCTGTGTCTCTGTCTCTGTGTCTCTGTCTCTGTGTCTCTGTCTCTGTGTCTCTGTCTCTGTGTCTCTGTCTCTGTGTCTCTGTCTCTGTGTCTCTGTCTCTGTGTCTCTGTCTCTGTGTCTCTGTCTCTGTGTCTCTGTCTCTGTGTCTCTGTCTCTGTGTCTCTGTCTCTGTGTCTCTGTCTCTGTGTCTCTGTCTCTGTGTCTCTGTCTCTGTGTCTCTGTCTCTGTGTCTCTGTCTCTGTGTCTCTGTCTCTGTGTCTCTGTCTCTGTGTCTCTGTCTCTGTGTCTCTGTCTCTGTGTCTCTGTCTCTGTGTCTCTGTCTCTGTGTCTCTGTCTCTGTGTCTCTGTCTCTGTGTCTCTGTCTCTGTGTCTCTGTCTCTGTGTCTCTGTCTCTGTGTCTCTGTCTCTGTGTCTCTGTCTCTGTGTCTCTGTCTCTGTGTCTCTGTCTCTGTGTCTCTGTCCCTGTGGCTCCGTCTCTGTGTATCTGTCGCTGTCTCTGTGTGTGTGTCTCTGTGTCTGACCCTGTGTGTATGACTCAGTCTCTGAGTCTCTGTCTCTGTGTCTCTGTCTCTGTGCCTCTGTCTCTGTGTCTCTGTCTCTGTGTCTCTGTCTCTGTGTCTCTGTCTCTGTGTCTCTGTCTCTGTGTCTCTGTCTCTGTGTCTCTGTCTCTGTGTCTCTGTCTCTGTGTCTCTGTCTCTGTGTCTCTGTCTCTGTGTCTCTGTCTCTGTGTCTCTGTCTCTGTGTCTCTGTCTCTGTGTCTCTGTCTCTGTGTCTCTGTCTCTGTGTCTCTGTCTCTGTGTCTCTGTCTCTGTGTCTCTGTCTCTGTGTCTCTGTCGCTGTGTCTCTGTCTCTGTGTCTCTGTCTCTGTGTCTCTGTCTCTGTGTCTCTGTCTCTGTGTCTCTGTCTCTGTGTCTCTGTCGCTGTGTCTCTGTCTCTGTGTCTCTGTCTCTGTGTCTCTGTCTCTGTGTCTCTGTCTCTGTGTCTCTGTCTCTGTGTCTCTGTCTCTGTGTCTCTGTCTCTGTGTCTCTGTCTCTGTGTCTCTGTCTCTGTGTCTCTGTCTCTGTGTCTCTGTCTCTGTGTCTCTGTCTCTGTGTCTCTGTCTCTGTGTCTCTGTCTCTGTGTCTCTGTCTCTGTGTCTCTGTCTCTGTGTCTCTGTCTCTGTGTCTCTGTCTCTGTGTCTCTGTCTCTGTGTCTCTGTCTCTGTGTCTCTGTCTCTGTGTCTCTGTCTCTGTGTCTCTGTCTCTGTGTCTCTGTCTCTGTGTCTCTGTCTCTGTGTCTCTGTCTCTGTGTCTCTGTCTCTGTGTCTCTGTCTCTGTGTCTCTGTCTCTGTGTCTCTGTCTCTGTGTCTCTGTCTCTGTGTCTCTGTCTCTGTGTCTCTGTCTCTGTGTCTCTGTCTCTGTGTCTCTGTCTCTGTGTCTCTGTCTCTGTGTCTCTGTCTCTGTGTCTCTGTCTCTGTGTCTCTGTCTCTGTGTCTCTGTCTCTGTGTCTCTGTCTCTGTGTCTCTGTCTCTGTGTCTCTGTCTCTGTGTCTCTGTCTCTGTGTCTCTGTCTCTGTGTCTCTGTCTCTGTGTCTCTGTCTCTGTGTCTCTGTCTCTGTGTCTCTGTCTCTGTGTCTCTGTCTCTGTGTCTCTGTCTCTGTGTCTCTGTCTCTGTGTCTCTGTCTCTGTGTCTCTGTCTCTGTGTCTCTGTCCCTGTGGCTCCGTCTCTGTGTATCTGTCGCTGTCTCTGTGTGTGTGTCTCTGTGTCTGACCCTGTGTGTATGACTCAGTCTCTGAGTCTCTGTCTCTGTGTCTCTGTCTCTGTGCCTCTGTCTCTGTGTCTCTGTCTCTGTGTCTCTGTCTCTGTGTCTCTGTCTCTGTGTCTCTGTCTCTGTGTCTCTGTCTCTGTGTCTCTGTCTCTGTGTCTCTGTCTCTGTGTCTCTGTCTCTGTGTCTCTGTCTCTGTGTCTCTGTCTCTGTGTCTCTGTCTCTGTGTCTCTGTCTCTGTGTCTCTGTCTCTGTGTCTCTGTCTCTGTGTCTCTGTCTCTGTGTCTCTGTCTCTGTGTCTCTGTCGCTGTGTCTCTGTCTCTGTGTCTCTGTCTCTGTGTCTCTGTCTCTGTGTCTCTGTCACTGTGTCTCTGTCTCTGTGTCTCTGTCTCTGTGTCTCTGTCTCTGTGTCTCTGTCTCTGTGTCTCTGTCTCTGTGTCTCTGTGTCTGTGTCTCTGTCTCTGTGTCTCTGTCTCTGTGTCTCTGCCTCTGGGTCTCTGTCTCTGTGTCTCTGTCTCTGTGTCTCTGTCTCTGTGCCTCTGTCTCTGTGTCTCTGTCTCTGTGTCTCTGTGTCTCTGTCTCTGTGTCTGTGTCTCTGTCTCTGTGTATCTGTCTCTGTGTCTCTGCCTCTGTCTCTGAATCTCTGTCTCTCAGTCACTGTCTCTGTGTCTCTGTCTCTGTGTCTCTCTCTCTGTGTCTCTGTCTACGTGTCTCTGTCTCTGTGTCTTTGAGTCTGTGTCTCTGTCTCTGTGTCTCTGTCTCTGTGTCTCTGTCTCTGTGTCTCTGTCGCTGTGTCTCTGTCTCTGTGTCTCTGTGTCTCTGTCTCTGTGTCTCTGTCTCTGTGTATCTGTCTCTGCGTCTCTGTGTCTCTGACTCTGTCTCTGTGTCCCTGTCTCTGAGTCTCTCTCGCTGTGTCCCAGTCTCTGTGTCTCTGTCTCTGTGTCTCTGTCTCTATGTCTCTGTCTCTGTGTCTCTGTCTCTGTGTCTCTGTCTCTATGTCTCTGTGTCTCTGTCTCTGTCTCTGTGTCCCTGTCTCTGAGTCTCTCTCGCTGTGTCCCAGTCTCTGTGTCTCTGTCTCTGTGTCTCTGTCTCTATGTCTCTGTCTCTGTGAAACTGCGTCTGAATCTCTGAATCTGTGTCCCTGTCTCTGTGTCTCTGTCCCTGTGTCTCCGTCTCTGTGTATCTGTCTCTGTCTCTGTGTCTCTGTCTCTGTGTCTCTGTCTATGTGTCTATGTCTCTGTGTCTCTGTCTCTGTTTCTCGGTCTCTGAGTCTCTGCCTCTATGTCCCTGTCTCTGCGCCTCTGTCCCTCTGTCCCGTTTCTGTGCCTCTGTCTCTGTCTCTGTCTCTGTCTCTGTCTCTGAGCCTCTGTCTCTGTGTCCCTGTCTCTGTGTCTGTGTCCCTGTGTCCCCGTCTCTGTGTCTCTGTCTCCGTGTCTCTGTCTCCGTGTCTCTGCCTCAGTGTCTCTGTCTCTGTGTCTCCGTTTCTATGTATCTGTCTCTGTGACTCCGTCTCTCTCTCTGTCCCTGTTTCTCTTTCTCTGTGTCTCTATACCTGTGTCTCCTTCTCTGTGTTTCTCTCTCTGTGTCTCTGTCTCTGTTTCTCTTTCTCAGTGCCTCTGTCTCTGTGTCTCTATACCTGTGTCTCTGTCTCTGTGTATCCGTCTCTGTGTTTCTCTCTCTGTGTCTCTGTCTCTGTGTCTCTGTCTCTGTGTCTCTGTCTCTGTGTCTCTGTCTCTGTGTCTCTGTCTCTGTGTCTCTGCCTCTGTGTCTCTGTCTCTGTGTTTCTGTCGCTGTGTCTCTGTCTCTGTGTCTCTGTCTCTGTGTCTCTGTCTCTGTGTCTCTGTCTCTGTGTCTCTGTCTCTGTGTATCTGTCTCTGTGTCTCTGTCTCTGTGTCTCTGTCTCTGTGTCTCTGTCTCTGTCTCTCTGTCTCTGTGTCTCTGTCTCTGTGTCTCCTTCTCTGTCTCACTGTCTCTGTGTCTCCGTCTCTGTGCCTCTGTCTCTGCCTCTGAATCTCTGTCTCTGTGTCTCTGTCCCAGAGCCTCCGTCTCTGTGTCTCTGTCTCTATGTATCTATCTCTGTGTCTCTGTCTCTGTCTCTGTCTCTGTCTCTGCTTCTCTTTCTCTGTGTCTCTGCCTCTGTGTCTCTGTCTCGGTGTCTCTGTCCCTGTGTCCCCTCCTCTGTGTCTCTGTCTCCGTGTCTCCGTCTCTGTGCCTCTGTCTCGGTCTCTGTGTCTCTGTCCCTGTGTCTCTGTCTCTGTGTCTCTGTCGCTGTGTCTCTGTCTCTGTGTCTCTGTCTCTGTGTCTCTGTCTCTGTGTCTCTGTCTCTGTGTCTCTGTTTCTGTGTCTCTGTCTCTGTGTCTCTGTCTCTGTGTCTCTGTCTCGGTGTCTCTGTCCCTGTGGCTCCCTCTCTGTGTCACTCTCTCTGCGTCCCTGTCTCTGTGTCTCTGTCTCTGTCTCTGTGTATCTGCCTCTGTGTCTCCCTCCCTGTGTCACGGTCCCTGTGTTACCGTCTCTGTGTCTCGGCCTCTGTGTCTCTGTCTCTGTGTCTCTGTCTCTGTGTCTCTGTCTCTGTGTCTATGTCTCTGTGTCTCTGTCTCTGTTTCTCGGTCTCTGTGCCTCTCTCCCTGTGTCACGGTCTCTGTGACTCGGTCTCTGTGTCTCCGCCTCTGCGTCTCTTTCTCTGTGTCTGTGTCTCCGTCTCTGTGTCTCTGTCTCTCTGTCTCAGTGTCCCTGTCTCTGTGTCTCTGTCTCTGTGTCTCTGTCTCTGTGTCTCTGTCTCTGTGTCTCTGTCTCTGTGTCTCTGTCTCTGTGTCTCTGTCTCTGTGTCTCTGTCTCTGTGTCTCTGTCTCTGTGTCTCTGTCTCTGTGTCTCTGTCTCTGTGTCTCTGTCCCTGTGGCTCCGTCTCTGTGTATCTGTCTCTGTCTCTGTGTGTGTGTCTCTGTGTCTGTCCCTGTGTGTATGACTCAGTCTCTGAGTCTCTGTCTCTGTGTCTCTGTCTCTGTGTGTGTGTCTCTGTGTCTGTCCCTGTGTGTATGACTCAGTCTCTGAGTCTCTGTCTCTGTGTCTCTGTCTCTGTCTCTGTCTCTGTCTCTGTGTCTCTGTCTCTGTGTCTCTGTCTATGTGTCTATGTCTCTGTGTCTCTGTCTCTGTTTCTCGGTCTCTGTGTCTCTCTCCCTGTGTCACGGTCTCTGTGTCTCGGTCTCTGTGTCTCCTTCTCTGTCTCACTGTCTCTGTGTCTCCGTCTCTGTGCCTCTGTCTCTGCCTCTGAATCTCTGTCTCTGTGTCTCTGTCCCAGAGCCTCCGTCTCTGTGTCTCTGTCTCTGTGTATCTATCTCTGTGTCTCTGTCTCTGTCTCTGTCTCTGTCTCTGCTTCTCTTTCTCTGTGTCTCTGCCTCTGTGTCTCTGTCTCGGTGTCTATGTCCCTGTGTCCCCTCCTCTGTGTCTCTGTCTCCGTGTCTCCGTCTCTGTGCCTCTGTCTCGGTCTCTGTGTCTCTGTCTCTGTGTCTCCGTCGCTGTGTCTCTGTCTCTGTGTCTCTGTCTCTGTGTCTCTGTCTCTGTGTCTCTGTCTCTGTGTCTCTGTCTCTGTGTCTCTGTCGCTGTGTCTCTGTCTCTGTGTCTCTGTCTCTGTGTCTCTGTCTCTGTGTCTCTGTCACTGTGTCTCTGTCTCTGTGTCTCTGTCTCTGTGTCTCTGTCTCTGTGTCTCTGTCTCTGTGTCTCTGTCTCTGTGTCTCTGTGTCTGTGTCTCTGTCTCTGTGTCTCTGTCTCTGTGTCTCTGCCTCTGGGTCTCTGTCTCTGTGTCTCTGTCTCTGTGTCTCTGTCTCTGTGCCTCTGTCTCTGTGTCTCTGTCTCTGTGTCTCTGTGTCTCTGTCTCTGTGTCTGTGTCTCTGTCTCTGTGTATCTGTCTCTGTGTCTCTGCCTCTGTCTCTGAATCTCTGTCTCTCAGTCACTGTCTCTGTGTCTCTGTCTCTGTGTCTCTCTCTCTGTGTCTCTGTCTACGTGTCTCTGTCTCTGTGTCTTTGAGTCTGTGTCTCTGTCTCTGTGTCTCTGTCTCTGTGTCTCTGTCTCTGTGTCTCTGTCGCTGTGTCTCTGTCTCTGTGTCTCTGTGTCTCTGTCTCTGTGTCTCTGTCTCTGTGTCTCTGTCTCTGTGTATCTGTCTCTGCGTCTCTGTGTCTCTGACTCTGTCTCTGTGTCCCTGTCTCTGAGTCTCTCTCGCTGTGTCCCAGTCTCTGTGTCTCTGTCTCTGTGTCTCTGTCTCTATGTCTCTGTCTCTGTGTCTCTGTCTCTGTGTCTCTGTCTCTATGTCTCTGTGTCTCTGTCTCTGTCTCTGTGTCCCTGTCTCTGAGTCTCTCTCGCTGTGTCCCAGTCTCTGTGTCTCTGTCTCTGTGTCTCTGTCTCTATGTCTCTGTCTCTGTGAAACTGCGTCTGAATCTCTGAATCTGTGTCCCTGTCTCTGTGTCTCTGTCCCTGTGTCTCCGTCTCTGTGTATCTGTCTCTGTCTCTGTGTCTCTGTCTCTGTGTCTCTGTCTATGTGTCTATGTCTCTGTGTCTCTGTCTCTGTTTCTCGGTCTCTGAGTCTCTGCCTCTATGTCCCTGTCTCTGCGCCTCTGTCCCTCTGTCCCGTTTCTGTGCCTCTGTCTCTGTCTCTGTCTCTGTCTCTGTCTCTGAGCCTCTGTCTCTGTGTCCCTGTCTCTGTGTCTGTGTCCCTGTGTCCCCGTCTCTGTGTCTCTGTCTCCGTGTCTCTGTCTCCGTGTCTCTGCCTCAGTGTCTCTGTCTCTGTGTCTCCGTTTCTATGTATCTGTCTCTGTGACTCCGTCTCTCTCTCTGTCCCTGTTTCTCTTTCTCTGTGTCTCTATACCTGTGTCTCCTTCTCTGTGTTTCTCTCTCTGTGTCTCTGTCTCTGTTTCTCTTTCTCAGTGCCTCTGTCTCTGTGTCTCTATACCTGTGTCTCTGTCTCTGTGTATCCGTCTCTGTGTTTCTCTCTCTGTGTCTCTGTCTCTGTGTCTCTGTCTCTGTGTCTCTGTCTCTGTGTCTCTGTCTCTGTGTCTCTGCCTCTGTGTCTCTGTCTCTGTGTTTCTGTCGCTGTGTCTCTGTCTCTGTGTCTCTGTCTCTGTGTCTCTGTCTCTGTGTCTCTGTCTGTGTGTCTCTGCCTCTGTGTCTCTGTCTCTGTGTGTCTGTCTCTGTGTCTCTGTCTCTGTCTCTCTGTCTCTGTGTCTCTGTCTCTGTGTCTCCTTCTCTGTCTCACTGTCTCTGTGTCTCCGTCTCTGTGTCTCCGTCTCTGTGCCTCTGTCTCTGCCTCTGAATCTCTGTCTCTGTGTCTCTGTCCCAGAGCCTCCGTCTCTGTGTCTCTGTCTCTGTGTATCTATCTCTGTGTCTCTGTCTCTGTCTCTGTCTCTGCTTCTCTTTCTCTGTGTCTCTGCATCTGTGTCTCTGTCTCGGTGTCTCTGTCCCTGTGTCCCCTCCTCTGTGTCTCTGTCTCCGTGTCTCCGTCTCTGTGCCTCTGTCTCGGTCTCTGTGTCTCTGTCTCTGTGTCTCTGTCTCTGTGTCTCTGTCTCTGTGTCTCTGTCTCTGTGTCTCTGTCTCTGTGTCTCTGTCTCTGTGTCTCTGTCTCTGTGTCTCTGTTTCTGTGTCTCTGTCTCTGTGTCTCTGTCTCTGTGTCTCTGTCTCGGTGTCTCTGTCCCTGTGGCTCCCTCTCTGTGTCACTCTCTCTGCGTCCCTGTCTCTGTGTCTCTGTCTCTGTCTCTGTGTATCTGCCTCTGTGTCTCCCTCCCTGTGTCACGGTCCCTGTGTTACCGTCTCTGTGTCTCGGCCTCTGTGTCTCTGTCTCTGTGTCTCTGTCTCTGTGTCTCTGTCTCTGTGTCTATGTCTCTGTGTCTCTGTCTCTGTCTCTGTTTCTCGGTCTCTGTGCCTCTCTCCCTGTGTCACGGTCTCTGTGACTCGGTCTCTGTGTCTCCGCCTCTGCGTCTCTTTCTCTGTGTCTGTGTCTCCGTCTCTGTGTCTCTGTCTCTCTGTCTCAGTGTCCCTGTCTCTGTGTCTCTGTCTCTGTGTCTCTGTCTCTGTGTCTCTGTCTCTGTGTCTCTGTCTCTGTGTCTCTGTCTCTGTGTCTCTGTCTCTGTGTCTCTGTCTCTGTGTCTCTGTCTCTGTGTCTCTGTCTCTGTGTCTCTGTCCCTGTGGCTCCGTCTCTGTGTATCTGTCTCTGTCTCTGTGTGTGTGTCTCTGTGTCTGTCCCTGTGTGTATGACTCAGTCTCTGAGTCTCTGTCTCTGTGTCTCTGTCTCTGTGTGTGTGTCTCTGTGTCTGTCCCTGTGTGTATGACTCAGTCTCTGAGTCTCTGTCTCTGTGTCTCTGTCTCTGTCTCTGTCTCTGTCTCTGTGTCTCTGTCTCTGTGTCTCTGTCTATGTGTCTATGTCTCTGTGTCTCTGTCTCTGTTTCTCGGTCTCTGTGTCTCTCTCCCTGTGTCACGGTCCTCTGTGTCTCGGTCTCTGTGTCTCCTTCTCTGTCTCACTGTCTCTGTGTCTCCGTCTCTGTGCCTCTGTCTCTGCCTCTGAATCTCTGTCTCTGTGTCTCTGTCCCAGAGCCTCCGTCTCTGTGTCTCTGTCTCTGTGTATCTATCTCTGTGTCTCTGTCTCTGTCTCTGTCTTTGTCTCTGCTTCTCTTTCTCTGTGTCTCTGCCTCTGTGTCTCTGTCTCGGTGTCTATGTCCCTGTGTCCCCTCCTCTGTGTCTCTGTCTCCGTGTCTCCGTCTCTGTGCCTCTGTCTCGGTCTCTGTGTCTCTGTCTCTGTGTCTCCGTCGCTGTGTCTCTGTCTCTGTGTCTCTGTCTCTGTGTCTCTGTCTCTGTGCCTCTGTCTCTGTGTCTCTGTCTCTGTGTCTCTGTCTCTGTGTCTCTGTCTCTGTGTCTCTGTCTCTGTGTCTCTGTCTCTGTGTCTCTGTCTCTGTGTCTCTGTCTCTGTGTCTCTGTCTCTGTGTCTCTGTCTCTGTGTCTCTGTCTCTGTGTCTCTGTCTCTGTGTCTCTGTCTCTGTGTCTCTGTCTCTGTGTCTCTGTCTCTGTGTCTCTGTCTCTGTGTCTCTGTCTCTGTGTCTCTGTCTCTGTGTCTCTGTCTCTGTGTCTCTGTCTCTGTGTCTCTGTCTCTGTGTCTCTGTCTCTGTGTCTCTGTCTCTGTGTCTCTGTCTCTGTGTCTCTGTCTCTGTGTCTCTGTCTCTGTGTATCTGTCTCTGCGTCTCTGTGTCTCTGTCCCTGTCTCTGTGTCCCTGTCTCTGAGTCCCTCTCGCTGTGTCCCTGTCTCTGTGTCTCTGTCTCTGTCTCTGTGTCTCTGTCTCTGTGTCTCTGTCTCTGTGTCTCTGTCTCTGTGTCTCTGTCTCTGTGTATCTGTCTCTGTGTCTCTGTCTCTGTGTCTCTGTCTCTGTGTCTCTGTCTCTGTCTCTCTGTCTCTGTGTCTCTGTCTCTGTGTCTCCTTCTCTGTCTCACTGTCTCTGTGTCTCCGTCTCTGTGCCTCTGTCTCTGCCTCTGAATCTCTGTCTCTGTGTCTCTGTCCCAGAGCCTCCGTCTCTGTGTCTCTGTCTCTATGTATCTATCTCTGTGTCTCTGTCTCTGTCTCTGTCTCTGTCTCTGCTTCTCTTTCTCTGTGTCTCTGCCTCTGTGTCTCTGTCTCGGTGTCTCTGTCCCTGTGTCCCCTCCTCTGTGTCTCTGTCTCCGTGTCTCCGTCTCTGTGCCTCTGTCTCGGTCTCTGTGTCTCTGTCCCTGTGTCTCTGTCTCTGTGTCTCTGTCGCTGTGTCTCTGTCTCTGTGTCTCTGTCTCTGTGTCTCTGTCTCTGTGCCTTTGTCTCTGTGTCTCTGTCTCTGTGTCTCTGTCTCTGTGTCTCTGTCTCTGTGTCTCTGTCTCTGTGTCTCTGTCTCTGTGTCTCTGTCTCTGTGTCTCTGTCTCTGTGTCTCTGTCTCTGTGTCTCTGTCTCTGTGTCTCTGTCTCTGTGTCTCTGTCTCTGTGTCTCTGTCTCTGTGTCTCTGTCTCTGTGTCTCTGTCTCTGTGTCTCTGTCTCTGTGTCTATGTCTCTGTGTCTCTGTCTCTGTGTCTCTGTCTCTGTGTCTCTGTCTCTGTGTCTCTGTCTCTGTGTCTCTGTCTCTGTGTCTCTGTCTCTGTGTCTCTGTCTCTGTGTCTCTGTCTCTGTGTCTCTGTCTCTGTGTCTCTGTCTCTGTGTCTCTGTCTCTGTGTCTCTGTCTCTGTGTCTCTGTCTCTGTGTCTCTGTCTCTGTGTCTCTGTCTCTGTGTCTCTGTCTCTGTGTCTCTGTCTCTGTGTCTCTGTCTCTGTGTCTCTGTCTCTGTGTCTCTGTCTCTGTGTCTCTGTCTCTGTGTATCTGTCTCTGCGTCTCTGTGTCTCTGTCTCTGAGTCCCTCTCGCTGTGTCCCAGTCTCTGTGTCTCTGTCTCTGTGTCTCTGTCTCTGTGTCTCTGTCTCTGTCTCTGTCTCTGTCTCTGTGTCTCTGTCTCTGTGTCTCTGTCTATGTGTCTATGTCTCTGTCTCTGCCTCTGAGCCTCTGTCTCTGTGTCCCTGTATCTGTGTCTGTGTCCCTGTGTCCCCGTCTCTGTGTCTCTGTCTCCGTGTCTCTGTCTCCGTGTCTCTGCCTCAGTGTCTCTGTCTCTGTGTCTCCGTTTCTATGTATCTGTCTCTGTGACTCCGTCTCTCTCTCTGTCCCTGTTTCTCTTTCTCTGTGTCTCTATACCTGTGTCTCCTTCTCTGTGTTTCTCTCTCTGTGTCTCTGTCTCTGTGTCTCTATACCTGTGTCTCTGTCTCTGTGTATCCGTCTCTGTGTTTCTCTCTCTGTGTCTCTGTCTCTGTGTCTCTGTCTCTGTGTCTCTGTCTCTGTGTCTCTGTCTCTGTGTCTCTGTCTCTGTGTCTCTGTCTCTGTGTCTCTGTCTCTGTGTCTCTGTCTCTGTGTCTCTGCCTCTGTGTCTCTGTCTCTGTGTTTCTGTCTCTGTGTCTCTGTCTCTGTGTCTCTGTCTCTGTGTCTCTGTCTCTGTGTCTCTGTCTCTGTGTCTCTGTCTCTGTGTCTCTGTCTCTGTGTCTCTGTCTCTTTGTCTCTGCCTCTGTGTCTCTGTCTCTGTGTCTCTGTCTCTGTCTCTCTGTCTCTGTGTCTCTGTCTCTGTGTCTCCTTCTCTGTCTCACTGTCTCTGTGTCTCTGTCTCTGTGTCTCCGTCTCTGTGCCTCTGTCTCTGCCTCTGAATCTCTGTCTCTGTGTCTCTGTCCCAGAGCCTCCGTCTCTGTGTCTCTATCTCTGTGTATCTATCTCTGTGTCTCTGTCTCTGTCTCTGTCTCTGCTTCTCTTTCTCTGTGTCTCTGCCTCTGTGTCTCTGTCTCGGTGTCTCTGTCCCTGTGTCCCCTCCTCTGTGTCTCTGTCTCCGTGTCTCCGTCTCTGTGCCTCTGTCTCGGTCTCTGTGTCTCTGTCTCTGTGTCTCTGTCGCTGTGTCTCTGTCTCTGTGTCTCTGTCTCTGTGTCCCTGTCTCTGTGCCTCTGTCTCTGTGTCTCTGTCTCTGTGTCTCTGTCTCTGTGTCTCTGTCTCTGTGTCTCCGTCTCTGTGTTTCTCTCGCTGTGTCTCTGTCTCTGTGTCTCTGTCTCTGTGTCTCTGTCCCTGTGTCTCTGTCTCTGTGTCTCTGTCTCTGTGTCTCTGCCTCTGTGTCTCTGTCTCTGTGTCTCTGTCTCTGTGTCTCTGTCTCTGTGTCTCTGTCTCTGTGTCTCTGTCTCTGTGTCTCTGTCTCTGTCTCTCTGTCTCTGTGTCTCTGTCTCTGTGTCTCCTTCTCTGTCTCACTGTCTCTGTGTCTCCGTCTCTGTGCCTCTGTCTCTGCCTCTGAATCTCTGTCTCTGTGTCTCTGTCCCAGAGCCGCCGTCTCTGTGTCTCTGTCTCTGTGTATCTATCTCTGTGTCTCTGTCTCTGTCTCTGTCTCTGTCTCTGCTTCTCTTTCTCTGTGTCTCTGCCTCTGTGTCTCTGTCTCGGTGTCTATGTCCCTGTGTCCCCTCCTCTGTGTCTCTGTCTCCGTGTCTCCGTCTCTGTGCCTCTGTCTCGGTCTCTGTGTCTCTGTCTCTGTGTCTCCGTCGCTGTGTCTCTGTCTCTGTGTCTCTGTCTCTGTGTCTCTGTCTCTGTGCCTCTGTCTCTGTGTCTCTGTCTCTGTGTCTCTGTCTCTGTGTCTCTGTCTCTGTGTCTCTGTCTCTGTGTCTCTGTCTCTGTGTCTCTGTCTCTGTGTCTCTGTCTCTGTGTCTCTGTCTCTGTGTCTCTGTCTCTGTGTCTCTGTCTCTGTGTCTCTGTCTCTGTGTCTCTGTCTCTGTGTCTCTGTCTCTGTGTCTCTGTCTCTGTGTCTCTGTCTCTGTGTCTCTGTCTCTGTGTCTCTGTCTCTGTGTCTCTGTCTCTGTGTCTCTGTCTCTGTGTCTCTGTCTCTGTGTCTCTGTCTCTGTGTCTCTGTCTCTGTGTCTCTGTCTCTGTGTCTCTGTCTCTGTGTCTCTGTCTCTGTGTCTCTGTCTCTGTGTCCCTGTCTCTGTGTATCTGTCTCTGCGTCTCTGTGTCTCTGTCTCTGTCTCTGTGTCCCTGTCTCTGAGTCCCTCTCGCTGTGTCCCTGTCTCTGTGTCTCTGTCTCTGTCTCTGTGTCTCTGTCTCTGTGTCTCTGTCTCTGTGTCTCTGTCTCTGTGTCTCTGTCTCTGTGTATCTGTCTCTGTGTCTCTGTCTCTGTGTCTCTGTCTCTGTGTCTCTGTCTCTGTCTCTCTGTCTCTGTGTCTCTGTCTCTGTGTCTCCTTCTCTGTCTCACTGTCTCTGTGTCTCCGTCTCTGTGCCTCTGTCTCTGCCTCTGAATCTCTGTCTCTGTGTCTCTGTCCCAGAGCCTCCGTCTCTGTGTCTCTGTCTCTATGTATCTATCTCTGTGCGTCTGTCTCTGTCTCTGTCTCTGTCTCTGCTTCTCTTTCTCTGTGTCTCTGCCTCTGTGTCTCTGTCTCGGTGTCTCTGTCCCTGTGTCCCCTCCTCTGTGTCTCTGTCTCCGTGTCTCCGTCTCTGTGCCTCTGTCTCGGTCTCTGTGTCTCTGTCCCTGTGTCTCTGTCTCTGTGTCTCTGTCGCTGTGTCTCTGTCTCTGTGTCTCTGTCTCTGTGTCTCTGTCTCTGTGCCTTTGTCTCTGTGTCTCTGTCTCTGAGTCTCTGTCTCTGTGTCTCTGTCTCTGTGTCTCTGTCTCTGTGTCTCTGTCTCTGTGTCTCTGTCTCTGTGTCTCTGTCTCTGTGTCTCTGTCTCTGTGTCTCTGTCTCTGTGTCTCTGTCTCTGTGTCTCTGTCTCTGTGTCTCTGTCTCTGTGTCTCTGTCTCTGTGTCTCTGTCTCTGTGTCTCTGTCTCTGTGTCTCTGTCTCTGTGTCTCTGTCTCTGTGTCTCTGTCTCTGTGTCTCTGTCTCTGTGTCTCTGTCTCTGTGTCTCTGTCTCTGTGTCTCTGTCTCTGTGTCTCTGTCTCTGTGTCTCTGTCTCTGTGTCTCTGTCTCTGTGTCTCTGTCTCTGTGTCTCTGTCTCTGTGTCTCTGTCTCTGTGTCTCTGTCTCTGTGTCTCTGTCTCTGTGTCTCTGTCTCTGTGTCTCTGTCTCTGTGTCTCTGTCTCTGTGTCTCTGTCTCTGTGTCTCTGTCTCTGTGTCTCTGTCTCTGTGTCTCTGTCTCTGTGTCTCTGTCTCTGTGTCTCTGTCTCTGTGTCTCTGTCTCTGTGTCTCTGTCTCTGTGTCTCTGTCTCTGTGTCTCTGTCTCTGTGTCTCTGTCTCTGTGTCTCTGTCTCTGTGTCTCTGTCTCTGTGTCTCTGTCTCTGTGTCTCTGTCTCTGTGTCTCTGTCTCTGTGTCTCTGTCTCTGTGTCTCTGTCTCTGTGTCTCTGTCTCTGTGTCTCTGTCTCTGTGTCTCTGTCTCTGTGTCTCTGTCTCTGTGTCTCTGTCTCTGTGTCTCTGTCTCTGTGTCTCTGTCTCTGTGTCTCTGTCTCTGTGTCTCTGTCTCTGTGTCTCTGTCTCTGTGCCTCTGTCTCTGTGTCTCTGTCTCTGTGTCTCTGTCTCTGTGTCTCTGTCTCTGTGTCTCTGTCTCTGTGTCTCTGTCCCTGTGGCTCCGTCTCTGTGTATCTGTCGCTGTCTCTGTGTGTGTGTCTCTGTGTCTGACCCTGTGTGTATGACTCAGTCTCTGAGTCTCTGTCTCTGTGTCTCTGTCTCTGTGCCTCTGTCTCTGTGTCTCTGTCTCTGTGTCTCTGTCTCTGTGTCTCTGTCTCTGTGTCTCTGTCTCTGTGTCTCTGTCTCTGTGTCTCTGTCTCTGTGTCTCTGTCTCTGTGTCTCTGTCTCTGTGTCTCTGTCTCTGTGTCTCTGTCTCTGTGTCTCTGTCTCTGTGTCTCTGTCTCTGTGTCTCTGTCGCTGTGTCTCTGTCTCTGTGTCTCTGTCTCTGTGTCTCTGTCTCTGTGTCTCTGTCACTGTGTCTCTGTCTCTGTGTCTCTGTCTCTGTGTCTCTGTCTCTGTGTCTCTGTCTCTGTGTCTCTGTCTCTGTGTCTCTGTGTCTGTGTCTCTGTCTCTGTGTCTCTGTCTCTGTGTCTCTGCCTCTGGGTCTCTGTCTCTGTGTCTCTGTCTCTGTGTCTCTGTCTCTGTGCCTCTGTCTCTGTGTCTCTGTCTCTGTGTCTCTGTGTCTCTGTCTCTGTGTCTGTGTCTCTGTCTCTGTGTATCTGTCTCTGTGTCTCTGCCTCTGTCTCTGAATCTCTGTCTCTCAGTCACTGTCTCTGTGTCTCTGTCTCTGTGTCTCTCTCTCTGTGTCTCTGTCTACGTGTCTCTGTCTCTGTGTCTTTGAGTCTGTGTCTCTGTCTCTGTGTCTCTGTCTCTGTGTCTCTGTCTCTGTGTCTCTGTCGCTGTGTCTCTGTCTCTGTGTCTCTGTGTCTCTGTCTCTGTGTCTCTGTCTCTGTGTATCTGTCTCTGCGTCTCTGTGTCTCTGACTCTGTCTCTGTGTCCCTGTCTCTGAGTCTCTCTCGCTGTGTCCCAGTCTCTGTGTCTCTGTCTCTGTGTCTCTGTCTCTATGTCTCTGTCTCTGTGTCTCTGTCTCTGTGTCTCTGTCTCTATGTCTCTGTGTCTCTGTCTCTGTCTCTGTGTCCCTGTCTCTGAGTCTCTCTCGCTGTGTCCCAGTCTCTGTGTCTCTGTCTCTGTGTCTCTGTCTCTATGTCTCTGTCTCTGTGAAACTGCGTCTGAATCTCTGAATCTGTGTCCCTGTCTCTGTGTCTCTGTCCCTGTGTCTCCGTCTCTGTGTATCTGTCTCTGTCTCTGTGTCTCTGTCTCTGTGTCTCTGTCTATGTGTCTATGTCTCTGTGTCTCTGTCTCTGTTTCTCGGTCTCTGAGTCTCTGCCTCTATGTCCCTGTCTCTGCGCCTCTGTCCCTCTGTCCCGTTTCTGTGCCTCTGTCTCTGTCTCTGTCTCTGTCTCTGTCTCTGAGCCTCTGTCTCTGTGTCCCTGTCTCTGTGTCTGTGTCCCTGTGTCCCCGTCTCTGTGTCTCTGTCTCCGTGTCTCTGTCTCCGTGTCTCTGCCTCAGTGTCTCTGTCTCTGTGTCTCCGTTTCTATGTATCTGTCTCTGTGACTCCGTCTCTCTCTCTGTCCCTGTTTCTCTTTCTCTGTGTCTCTATACCTGTGTCTCCTTCTCTGTGTTTCTCTCTCTGTGTCTCTGTCTCTGTTTCTCTTTCTCAGTGCCTCTGTCTCTGTGTCTCTATACCTGTGTCTCTGTCTCTGTGTATCCGTCTCTGTGTTTCTCTCTCTGTGTCTCTGTCTCTGTGTCTCTGTCTCTGTGTCTCTGTCTCTGTGTCTCTGTCTCTGTGTCTCTGTCTCTGTGTCTCTGCCTCTGTGTCTCTGTCTCTGTGTTTCTGTCGCTGTGTCTCTGTCTCTGTGTCTCTGTCTCTGTGTCTCTGTCTCTGTGTCTCTGTCTCTGTGTCTCTGTCTGTGTGTCTCTGCCTCTGTGTCTCTGTCTCTGTGTCTCTGTCTCTGTGTCTCTGTCTCTGTCTCTCTGTCTCTGTGTCTCTGTCTCTGTGTCTCCTTCTCTGTCTCACTGTCTCTGTGTCTCCGTCTCTGTGTCTCCGTCTCTGTGCCTCTGTCTCTGCCTCTGAATCTCTGTCTCTGTGTCTCTGTCCCAGAGCCTCCGTCTCTGTGTCTCTGTCTCTGTGTATCTATCTCTGTGTCTCTGTCTCTGTCTCTGTCTCTGCTTCTCTTTCTCTGTGTCTCTGCATCTGTGTCTCTGTCTCGGTGTCTCTGTCCCTGTGTCCCCTCCTCTGTGTCTCTGTCCCCGTGTCTCCGTCTCTGTGCCTCTGTCTCGGTCTCTGTGTCTCTGTCTCTGTGTCTCTGTCTCTGTGTCTCTGTCTCTGTGTCTCTGTCTCTGTGTCTCTGTCTCTGTGTCTCTGTCTCTGTGTCTCTGTCTCTGTGTCTCTGTTTCTGTGTCTCTGTCTCTGTGTCTCTGTCTCTGTGTCTCTGTCTCGGTGTCTCTGTCCCTGTGGCTCCCTCTCTGTGTCACTCTCTCTGCGTCCCTGTCTCTGTGTCTCTGTCTCTGTCTCTGTGTATCTGCCTCTGTGTCTCCCTCCCTGTGTCACGGTCCCTGTGTTACCGTCTCTGTGTCTCGGCCTCTGTGTCTCTGTCTCTGTGTCTCTGTCTCTGTGTCTCTGTCTCTGTGTCTCTGTCTCTGTGTCTCTGTCTCTGTGTCTCTGTCTCTGTGTCTCTGTCTCTGTGTCTCTGTCCCTGTGGCTCCGTCTCTGTGTATCTGTCTCTGTCTCTGTGTGTGTGTCTCTGTGTCTGTCCCTGTGTGTATGACTCAGTCTCTGAGTCTCTGTCTCTGTGTCTCTGTCTCTGTGTGTGTGTCTCTGTGTCTGTCCCTGTGTGTATGACTCAGTCTCTGAGTCTCTGTCTCTGTGTCTCTGTCTCTGTCTCTGTCTCTGTCTCTGTGTCTCTGTCTCTGTGTCTCTGTCTATGTGTCTATGTCTCTGTGTCTCTGTCTCTGTTTCTCGGTCTCTGTGTCTCTCTCCCTGTGTCACGGTCTCTGTGTCTCGGTCTCTGTGTCTCCTTCTCTGTCTCACTGTCTCTGTGTCTCCGTCTCTGTGCCTCTGTCTCTGCCTCTGAATCTCTGTCTCTGTGTCTCTGTCCCAGAGCCTCCGTCTCTGTGTCTCTGTCTCTGTGTATCTATCTCTGTGTCTCTGTCTCTGTCTCTGTCTCTGTCTCTGCTTCTCTTTCTCTGTGTCTCTGCCTCTGTGTCTCTGTCTCGGTGTCTATGTCCCTGTGTCCCCTCCTCTGTGTCTCTGTCTCCGTGTCTCCGTCTCTGTGCCTCTGTCTCGGTCTCTGTGTCTCTGTCTCTGTGTCTCCGTCGCTGTGTCTCTGTCTCTGTGTCTCTGTCTCTGTGTCTCTGTCTCTGTGTCTCTGTCTCTGTGTCTCTGTCTCTGTGTCTCTGTCGCTGTGTCTCTGTCTCTGTGTCTCTGTCTCTGTGTCTCTGTCTCTGTGTCTCTGTCACTGTGTCTCTGTCTCTGTGTCTCTGTCTCTGTGTCTCTGTCTCTGTGTCTCTGTCTCTGTGTCTCTGTGTCTGTGTCTCTGTCTCTGTGTCTCTGTCTCTGTGTCTCTGCCTCTGGGTCTCTGTCTCTGTGTCTCTGTCTCTGTGTCTCTGTCTCTGTGCCTCTGTCTCTGTGTCTCTGTCTCTGTGTCTCTGTGTCTCTGTCTCTGTGTCTGTGTCTCTGTCTCTGTGTATCTGTCTCTGTGTCTCTGCCTCTGTCTCTGAATCTCTGTCTCTCAGTCACTGTCTCTGTGTCTCTGTCTCTGTGTCTCTCTCTCTGTGTCTCTGTCTACGTGTCTCTGTCTCTGTGTCTTTGAGTCTGTGTCTCTGTCTCTGTGTCTCTGTCTCTGTGTCTCTGTCTCTGTGTCTCTGTCGCTGTGTCTCTGTCTCTGTGTCTCTGTGTCTCTGTCTCTGTGTCTCTGTCTCTGTGTCTCTGTCTGTGTGTCTCTGCCTCTGTGTCTCTGTCTCTGTGTCTCTGTCTCTGTGTCTCTGTCTCTGTCTCTCTGTCTCTGTGTCTCTGTCTCTGTGTCTCCTTCTCTGTCTCACTGTCTCTGTGTCTCCGTCTCTGTGTCTCCGTCTCTGTGCCTCTGTCTCTGCCTCTGAATCTCTGTCTCTGTGTCTCTGTCCCAGAGCCTCCGTCTCTGTGTCTCTGTCTCTGTGTATCTATCTCTGTGTCTCTGTCTCTGTCTCTGTCTCTGCTTCTCTTTCTCTGTGTCTCTGCATCTGTGTCTCTGTCTCGGTGTCTCTGTCCCTGTGTCCCCTCCTCTGTGTCTCCGTCTCTGTGCCTCTGTCTCGGTCTCTGTGTCTCTGTCTCTGTGTCTCTGTCTCTGTGTCTCTGTCTCTGTGTCTCTGTCTCTGTGTCTCTGTCTCTGTGTCTCTGTCTCTGTGTCTCTGTCTCTGTGTCTCTGTCTCTGTGTCTCTGTCTCTGTGTCTCTGTTTCTGTGTCTCTGTCTCTGTGTCTCTGTCTCTGTGTCTCTGTCTCGGTGTCTCTGTCCCTGTGGCTCCCTCTCTGTGTCACTCTCTCTGCGTCCCTGTCTCTGTGTCTCTGTCTCTGTCTCTGTGTATCTGCCTCTGTGTCTCCCTCCCTGTGTCACGGTCCCTGTGTTACCGTCTCTGTGTCTCTGTCTCTGTGTCTCTGTCTCTGTGTCTCTGTCTCTGTGTCTATGTCTCTGTGTCTCTGTCTCTGTTTCTCGGTCTCTGTGCCTCTCTCCCTGTGTCACGGTCTCTGTGACTCGGTCTCTGTGTCTCCGCCTCTGCGTCTCTTTCTCTGTGTCTGTGTCTCCGTCTCTGTGTCTCTGTCTCTCTGTCTCAGTGTCCCTGTCTCTGTGTCTCTGTCTCTGTGTCTCTGTCTCTGTGTCTCTGTCTCTGTGTCTCTGTCTCTGTGTCTCTGTCTCTGTGTCTCTGTCTCTGTGTCTCTGTCTCTGTGTCTCTGTCTCTGTGTCTCTGTCTCTGTGTCTCTGTCTCTGTGTCTCTGTCCCTGTGGCTCCGTCTCTGTGTATCTGTCTCTGTCTCTGTGTGTGTGTCTCTGTGTCTGTCCCTGTGTGTATGACTCAGTCTCTGAGTCTCTGTCTCTGTGTCTCTGTCTCTGTGTGTGTGTCTCTGTGTCTGTCCCTGTGTGTATGACTCAGTCTCTGAGTCTCTGTCTCTGTGTCTCTGTCTCTGTCTCTGTCTCTGTCTCTGTGTCTCTGTCTCTGTGTCTCTGTCTATGTGTCTATGTCTCTGTGTCTCTGTCTCTGTGTCTCTGTCTCTGTGTCTCTGTCTCTGTGTCTCTGTCTCTGTGTCTCTGTCTCTGTGTCTCTGTCTCTGTGTCTCTGTCTCTGTGTCTCTGTCTCTGTGTCTCTGTCTCTGTGTCTCTGTCTCTGTGTCTCTGTCTCTGTGTCTCTGTCTCTGTGTCTCTGTCTCTGTGTCTCTGTCTCTGTGTCTCTGTCTCTGTGTCTCTGTCTCTGTGTCTCTGTCTCTGTGTCTCTGTCTCTGTGTCTCTGTCTCTGTGTCTCTGTCTCTGTGTCTCTGTCTCTGTGTCTCTGTCTCTGTGTCTCTGTCTCTGTGTATCTGTCTCTGCGTCTCTGTGTCTCTGTCTCTGTCTCTGTGTCCCTGTCTCTGAGTCCCTCTCGCTGTGTCCCTGTCTCTGTGTCTCTGTCTCTGTCTCTGTGTCTCTGTCTCTGTGTCTCTGTCTCTGTGTCTCTGTCTCTGTGTCTCTGTCTCTGTGTATCTGTCTCTGTGTCTCTGTCTCTGTGTCTCTGTCTCTGTGTCTCTGTCTCTGTCTCTCTGTCTCTGTGTCTCTGTCTCTGTGTCTCCTTCTCTGTCTCACTGTCTCTGTGTCTCCGTCTCTGTGCCTCTGTCTCTGCCTCTGAATCTCTGTCTCTGTGTCTCTGTCCCAGAGCCTCCGTCTCTGTGTCTCTGTCTCTATGTATCTATCTCTGTGTCTCTGTCTCTGTCTCTGTCTCTGTCTCTGCTTCTCTTTCTCTGTGTCTCTGCCTCTGTGTCTCTGTCTCGGTGTCTCTGTCCCTGTGTCCCCTCCTCTGTGTCTCTGTCTCCGTGTCTCCGTCTCTGTGCCTCTGTCTCGGTCTCTGTGTCTCTGTCCCTGTGTCTCTGTCTCTGTGTCTCTGTCGCTGTGTCTCTGTCTCTGTGTCTCTGTCTCTGTGTCTCTGTGTCTGTGTCTCTGTCTCTGTGTCTCTGTCTCTGTGTCTCTGCCTCTGGGTCTCTGTCTCTGTGTCTCTGTCTCTGTGTCTCTGTCTCTGTGCCTCTGTCTCTGTGTCTCTGTCTCTGTGTCTCTGTGTCTCTGTCTCTGTGTCTGTGTCTCTGTCTCTGTGTATCTGTCTCTGTGTCTCTGCCTCTGTCTCTGAATCTCTGTCTCTCAGTCACTGTCTCTGTGTCTCTGTCTCTGTGTCTCTCTCTCTGTGTCTCTGTCTACGTGTCTCTGTCTCTGTGTCTTTGAGTCTGTGTCTCTGTCTCTGTGTCTCTGTCTCTGTGTCTCTGTCTCTGTGTCTCTGTCGCTGTGTCTCTGTCTCTGTGTCTCTGTGTCTCTGTCTCTGTGTCTCTGTCTCTGTGTATCTGTCTCTGCGTCTCTGTGTCTCTGACTCTGTCTCTGTGTCCCTGTCTCTGAGTCTCTCTCGCTGTGTCCCAGTCTCTGTGTCTCTGTCTCTGTGTCTCTGTCTCTATGTCTCTGTCTCTGTGTCTCTGTCTCTGTGTCTCTGTCTCTATGTCTCTGTGTCTCTGTCTCTGTCTCTGTGTCCCTGTCTCTGAGTCTCTCTCGCTGTGTCCCAGTCTCTGTGTCTCTGTCTCTGTGTCTCTGTCTCTATGTCTCTGTCTCTGTGAAACTGCGTCTGAATCTCTGAATCTGTGTCCCTGTCTCTGTGTCTCTGTCCCTGTGTCTCCGTCTCTGTGTATCTGTCTCTGTCTCTGTGTCTCTGTCTCTGTGTCTCTGTCTATGTGTCTATGTCTCTGTGTCTCTGTCTCTGTTTCTCGGTCTCTGAGTCTCTGCCTCTATGTCCCTGTCTCTGCGCCTCTGTCCCTCTGTCCCGTTTCTGTGCCTCTGTCTCTGTCTCTGTCTCTGTCTCTGTCTCTGAGCCTCTGTCTCTGTGTCCCTGTCTCTGTGTCTGTGTCCCTGTGTCCCCGTCTCTGTGTCTCTGTCTCCGTGTCTCTGTCTCCGTGTCTCTGCCTCAGTGTCTCTGTCTCTGTGTCTCCGTTTCTATGTATCTGTCTCTGTGACTCCGTCTCTCTCTCTGTCCCTGTTTCTCTTTCTCTGTGTCTCTATACCTGTGTCTCCTTCTCTGTGTTTCTCTCTCTGTGTCTCTGTCTCTGTTTCTCTTTCTCAGTGCCTCTGTCTCTGTGTCTCTATACCTGTGTCTCTGTCTCTGTGTATCCGTCTCTGTGTTTCTCTCTCTGTGTCTCTGTCTCTGTGTCTCTGTCTCTGTGTCTCTGTCTCTGTGTCTCTGTCTCTGTGTCTCTGTCTCTGTGTCTCTGCCTCTGTGTCTCTGTCTCTGTGTTTCTGTCGCTGTGTCTCTGTCTCTGTGTCTCTGTCTCTGTGTCTCTGTCTCTGTGTCTCTGTCTGTGTGTCTCTGCCTCTGTGTCTCTGTCTCTGTGTCTCTGTCTCTGTGTCTCTGTCTCTGTCTCTCTGTCTCTGTGTCTCTGTCTCTGTGTCTCCTTCTCTGTCTCACTGTCTCTGTGTCTCCGTCTCTGTGTCTCCGTCTCTGTGCCTCTGTCTCTGCCTCTGAATCTCTGTCTCTGTGTCTCTGTCCCAGAGCCTCCGTCTCTGTGTCTCTGTCTCTGTGTATCTATCTCTGTGTCTCTGTCTCTGTCTCTGTCTCTGCTTCTCTTTCTCTGTGTCTCTGCATCTGTGTCTCTGTCTCGGTGTCTCTGTCCCTGTGTCCCCTCCTCTGTGTCTCCGTCTCTGTGCCTCTGTCTCGGTCTCTGTGTCTCTGTCTCTGTGTCTCTGTCTCTGTGTCTCTGTCTCTGTGTCTCTGTCTCTGTGTCTCTGTCTCTGTGTCTCTGTCTCTGTGTCTCTGTCTCTGTGTCTCTGTCTCTGTGTCTCTGTTTCTGTGTCTCTGTCTCTGTGTCTCTGTCTCTGTGTCTCTGTCTCGGTGTCTCTGTCCCTGTGGCTCCCTCTCTGTGTCACTCTCTCTGCGTCCCTGTCTCTGTGTCTCTGTCTCTGTCTCTGTGTATCTGCCTCTGTGTCTCCCTCCCTGTGTCACGGTCCCTGTGTTACCGTCTCTGTGTCTCGGCCTCTGTGTCTCTGTCTCTGTGTCTCTGTCTCTGTGTCTCTGTCTCTGTGTCTATGTCTCTGTGTCTCTGTCTCTGTTTCTCGGTCTCTGTGCCTCTCTCCCTGTGTCACGGTCTCTGTGACTCGGTCTCTGTGTCTCCGCCTCTGCGTCTCTTTCTCTGTGTCTGTGTCTCCGTCTCTGTGTCTCTGTCTCTCTGTCTCAGTGTCCCTGTCTCTGTGTCTCTGTCTCTGTGTCTCTGTCTCTGTGTCTCTGTCTCTGTGTCTCTGTCTCTGTGTCTCTGTCTCTGTGTCTCTGTCTCTGTGTCTCTGTCTCTGTGTCTCTGTCTCTGTGTCTCTGTCTCTGTGTCTCTGTCTCTGTGTCTCTGTCTCTGTGTCTCTGTCCCTGTGGCTCCGTCTCTGTGTATCTGTCTCTGTCTCTGTGTGTGTGTCTCTGTGTCTGTCCCTGTGTGTATGACTCAGTCTCTGAGTCTCTGTCTCTGTGTCTCTGTCTCTGTGTGTGTGTCTCTGTGTCTGTCCCTGTGTGTATGACTCAGTCTCTGAGTCTCTGTCTCTGTGTCTCTGTCTCTGTCTCTGTCTCTGTCTCTGTGTCTCTGTCTCTGTGTCTCTGTCTATGTGTCTATGTCTCTGTGTCTCTGTCTCTGTGTCTCTGTCTCTGTGTCTCTGTCTCTGTGTCTCTGTCTCTGTGTCTCTGTCTCTGTGTCTCTGTCTCTGTGTCTCTGTCTCTGTGTCTCTGTCTCTGTGTCTCTGTCTCTGTGTCTCTGTCTCTGTGTCTCTGTCTCTGTGTCTCTGTCTCTGTGTCTCTGTCTCTGTGTCTCTGTCTCTGTGTCTCTGTCTCTGTGTCTCTGTCTCTGTGTCTCTGTCTCTGTGTCTCTGTCTCTGTGTCTCTGTCTCTGTGTCTCTGTCTCTGTGTCTCTGTCTCTGTGTCTCTGTCTCTGTGTATCTGTCTCTGCGTCTCTGTGTCTCTGTCTCTGTCTCTGTGTCCCTGTCTCTGAGTCCCTCTCGCTGTGTCCCTGTCTCTGTGTCTCTGTCTCTGTCTCTGTGTCTCTGTCTCTGTGTCTCTGTCTCTGTGTCTCTGTCTCTGTGTCTCTGTCTCTGTGTATCTGTCTCTGTGTCTCTGTCTCTGTGTCTCTGTCTCTGTGTCTCTGTCTCTGTCTCTCTGTCTCTGTGTCTCTGTCTCTGTGTCTCCTTCTCTGTCTCACTGTCTCTGTGTCTCCGTCTCTGTGCCTCTGTCTCTGCCTCTGAATCTCTGTCTCTGTGTCTCTGTCCCAGAGCCTCCGTCTCTGTGTCTCTGTCTCTATGTATCTATCTCTGTGTCTCTGTCTCTGTCTCTGTCTCTGTCTCTGCTTCTCTTTCTCTGTGTCTCTGCCTCTGTGTCTCTGTCTCGGTGTCTCTGTCCCTGTGTCCCCTCCTCTGTGTCTCTGTCTCCGTGTCTCCGTCTCTGTGCCTCTGTCTCGGTCTCTGTGTCTCTGTCCCTGTGTCTCTGTCTCTGTGTCTCTGTCGCTGTGTCTCTGTCTCTGTGTCTCTGTCTCTGTGTCTCTGTCTCTGTGCCTTTGTCTCTGTGTCTCTGTCTCTGTGTCTCTGTCTCTGTGTCTCTGTCTCTGTGTCTCTGTCTCTGTGTCTCTGTCTCTGTGTCTCTGTCTCTGTGTCTCTGTCTCTGTGTCTCTGTCTCTGTGTCTCTGTCTCTGTGTCTCTGTCTCTGTGTCTCTGTCTCTGTGTCTCTGTCTCTGTGTCTCTGTCTCTGTGTCTCTGTCTCTGTGTCTCTGTCTCTGTGTCTCTGTCTCTGTGTCTCTGTCTCTGTGTCTCTGTCTCTGTGTCTCTGTCTCTGTGTCTCTGTCTCTGTGTCTCTGTCTCTGTGTCTCTGTCTCTGTGTCTCTGTCTCTGTGTCTCTGTCTCTGTGTCTCTGTCTCTGTGTCTCTGTCTCTGTGTCTCTGTCTCTGTGTCTCTGTCTCTGTGTCTCTGTCTCTGTGTCTCTGTCTCTGTGTCTCTGTCTCTGTGTCTCTGTCTCTGTGTCTCTGTCTCTGTGTCTCTGTCTCTGTGTCTCTGTCTCTGTGTCTCTGTCTCTGTGTCTCTGTCTCTGTGTCTCTGTCTCTGTGTCTCTGTCTCTGTGTCTCTGTCTCTGTGTCTCTGTCTCTGTGTCTCTGTCTCTGTGTCTCTGTCTCTGTGTCTCTGTCTCTGTGTCTCTGTCTCTGTGTCTCTGTCTCTGTGTCTCTGTCTCTGTGTCTCTGTCTCTGTGTCTCTGTCTCTGTGTCTCTGTCTCTGTGTCTCTGTCTCTGTGTCTCTGTCTCTGTGTCTCTGTCTCTGTGTCTCTGTCTCTGTGTCTCTGTCCCTGTGTCTCTGTCTCTGTGTCTCTGTCTCTGTGTCTCTGTCTCTGTGTCTCTGTCCCTGTGGCTCCGTCTCTGTGTATCTGTCGCTGTCTCTGTGTGTGTGTCTCTGTGTCTGACCCTGTGTGTATGACTCAGTCTCTGAGTCTCTGTCTCTGTGTCTCTGTCTCTGTGTCTCTGTCTCTGTGCCTCTGTCTCTGTGTCTCTGTCTCTGTGTCTCTGTCTCTGTGTCTCTGTCTCTGTGTCTCTGTCTCTGTGTCTCTGTCTCTGTGTCTCTGTCTCTGTGTCTCTGTCTCTGTGTCTCTGTCTCTGTGTCTCTGTCTCTGTGTCTCTGTCTCTGTGTCTCTGTCTCTGTGTCTCTGTCTCTGTGTCTCTGTCTCTGTGTCTCTGTCTCTGTGTCTCTGTCTCTGTGTCTCTGTCGCTGTGTCTCTGTCTCTGTGTCTCTGTCTCTGTGTCTCTGTCTCTGTGTCTCTGTCACTGTGTCTCTGTCTCTGTGTCTCTGTCTCTGTGTCTCTGTCTCTGTGTCTCTGTCTCTGTGTCTCTGTCTCTGTGTCTCTGTCTCTGTGTCTCTGTGTCTGTGTCTCTGTCTCTGTGTCTCTGTCTCTGTGTCTCTGCCTCTGGGTCTCTGTCTCTGTGTCTCTGTCTCTGTGTCTCTGTCTCTGTGCCTCTGTCTCTGTGTCTCTGTCTCTGTGTCTCTGTGTCTCTGTCTCTGTGTCTGTGTCTCTGTCTCTGTGTATCTGTCTCTGTGTCTCTGCCTCTGTCTCTGAATCTCTGTCTCTCAGTCACTGTCTCTGTGTCTCTGTCTCTGTGTCTCTCTCTCTGTGTCTCTGTCTACGTGTCTCTGTCTCTGTGTCTTTGAGTCTGTGTCTCTGTCTCTGTGTCTCTGTCTCTGTGTCTCTGTCGCTGTGTCTCTGTCTCTGTGTCTCTGTCTCTCTGTCTCTGTGTCTCTGTCTCTGTGTATCTGTCTCTGCGTCTCTGTGTCTCTGACTCTGTCTCTGTGTCCCTGTCTCTGAGTCTCTCTCGCTGTGTCCCAGTCTCTGTGTCTCTGTCTCTGTGTCTCTGTCTCTATGTCTCTGTCTCTGTGTCTCTGTCTCTGTGTCTCTGTCTCTATGTCTCTGTGTCTCTGTCTCTGTCTCTGTGTCCCTGTCTCTGAGTCTCTCTCGCTGTGTCCCAGTCTCTGTGTCTCTGTCTCTGTGTCTCTGTCTCTATGTCTCTGTCTCTGTGAAACTGCGTCTGAATCTCTGAATCTGTGTCCCTGTCTCTGTGTCTCTGTCCCTGTGTCTCCGTCTCTGTGTATCTGTCTCTGTCTCTGTGTCTCTGTCTCTGTGTCTCTGTCTATGTGTCTATGTCTCTGTGTCTCTGTCTCTGTTTCTCGGTCTCTGAGTCTCTGCCTCTATGTCCCTGTCTCTGCGCCTCTGTCCCTCTGTCCCGTTTCTGTGCCTCTGTCTCTGTCTCTGTCTCTGTCTCTGTCTCTGAGCCTCTGTCTCTGTGTCCCTGTCTCTGTGTCTGTGTCCCTGTGTCCCCGTCTCTGTGTCTCTGTCTCCGTGTCTCTGTCTCCGTGTCTCTGCCTCAGTGTCTCTGTCTCTGTGTCTCCGTTTCTATGTATCTGTCTCTGTGACTCCGTCTCTCTCTCTGTCCCTGTTTCTCTTTCTCTGTGTCTCTATACCTGTGTCTCCTTCTCTGTGTTTCTCTCTCTGTGTCTCTGTCTCTGTTTCTCTTTCTCAGTGCCTCTGTCTCTGTGTCTCTATACCTGTGTCTCTGTCTCTGTGTATCCGTCTCTGTGTTTCTCTCTCTGTGTCTCTGTCTCTGTGTCTCTGTCTCTGTGTCTCTGTCTCTGTGTCTCTGTCTCTGTGTCTCTGTCTCTGTGTCTCTGCCTCTGTGTCTCTGCCTCTGTGTTTCTGTCGCTGTGTCTCTGTCTCTGTGTCTCTGTCTCTGTGTCTCTGTCTCTGTGTCTCTGTCTCTGTGTCTCTGTCTGTGTGTCTCTGCCTCTGTGTCTCTGTCTCTGTGTCTCTGTCTCTGTGTCTCTGTCTCTGTCTCTCTGTCTCTGTGTCTCTGTCTCTGTGTCTCCTTCTCTGTCTCACTGTCTCTGTGTCTCCGTCTCTGTGTCTCCGTCTCTGTGCCTCTGTCTCTGCCTCTGAATCTCTGTCTCTGTGTCTCTGTCCCAGAGCCTCCGTCTCTGTGTCTCTGTCTCTGTGTATCTATCTCTGTGTCTCTGTCTCTGTCTCTGTCTCTGCTTCTCTTTCTCTGTGTCTCTGCATCTGTGTCTCTGTCTCGGTGTCTCTGTCCCTGTGTCCCCTCCTCTGTGTCTCTGTCTCCGTGTCTCCGTCTCTGTGCCTCTGTCTCGGTCTCTGTGTCTCTGTCTCTGTGTCTCTGTCTCTGTGTCTCTGTCTCTGTGTCTCTGTCTCTGTGTCTCTGTCTCTGTGTCTCTGTCTCTGTGTCTCTGTCTCTGTGTCTCTGTTTCTGTGTCTCTGTCTCTGTGTCTCTGTCTCTGTGTCTCTGTCTCGGTGTCTCTGTCCCTGTGGCTCCCTCTCTGTGTCACTCTCTCTGCGTCCCTGTCTCTGTGTCTCTGTCTCGGTCTCTGTGTATCTGCCTCTGTGTCTCCCTCCCTGTGTCACGGTCCCTGTGTTACCGTCTCTGTGTCTCGGCCTCTGTGTCTCTGTCTCTGTGTCTCTGTCTCTGTGTCTCTGTCTCTGTGTCTATGTCTCTGTGTCTCTGTCTCTGTTTCTCGGTCTCTGTGCCTCTCTCCCTGTGTCACGGTCTCTGTGACTCGGTCTCTGTGTCTCCGCCTCTGCGTCTCTTTCTCTGTGTCTGTGTCTCCGTCTCTGTGTCTCTGTCTCTCTGTCTCAGTGTCCCTGTCTCTGTGTCTCTGTCTCTGTGTCTCTGTCTCTGTGTCTCTGTCTCTGTGTCTCTGTCTCTGTGTCTCTGTCTCTGTGTCTCTGTCTCTGTGTCTCTGTCTCTGTGTCTCTGTCTCTGTGTCTCTGTCCCTGTGGCTCCGTCTCTGTGTATCTGTCTCTGTCTCTGTGTGTGTGTCTCTGTGTCTGTCCCTGTGTGTATGACTCAGTCTCTGAGTCTCTGTCTCTGTGTCTCTGTCTCTGTGTGTGTGTCTCTGTGTCTGTCCCTGTGTGTATGACTCAGTCTCTGAGTCTCTGTCTCTGTGTCTCTGTCTCTGTCTCTGTCTCTGTCTCTGTGTCTCTGTCTCTGTGTCTCTGTCTATGTGTCTATGTCTCTGTGTCTCTGTCTCTGTTTCTCGGTCTCTGTGTCTCTCTCCCTGTGTCACGGTCTCTGTGTCTCGGTCTCTGTGTCTCCGCCTCTGCGTCTCTTTCTCTGTGTCTGTGTCTCCGTCTCTGTGTCTCTGTCTCTCTGTCTCAGTGTCCCTGTCTCTGTGTCTCTGTCTCTGTGTCTCTGTCTCTGTGTCTCTGTCTCTGTGTCTCTGTCTCTGTGTCTCTGTCTCTGTGTCTCTGTCTCTGTGTCTCTGTCTCTGTGTCTCTGTCTCTGTGTCTCTGTCGCGGTGTCTCTGTCCCTGTGGCTCCCTCTCTGTGTCACTCTCTCTGCGTCCCTGTCTCTGTGTCTCTGTCTCTGTCTCTGTGTATCTGCCTCTGTGTCTCCCTCCCTGTGTCACGGTCCCTGTGTTACCGTCTCCGTGTCTCGGCCTCTGTGTCTCTGTCTCTGTGTCTCTGTCTCTGTGTCTCTGTCTCTGTGTCTATGTCTCTGTGTCTCTGCCTCTGTGTCTCTGTCTCTGTGTCTCTGTCTCTGTGTCTCTGTCTCTGTGTCTCTGTCTCTGTGTCTCTGTCTCTGTGTCTCTGTCTCTGTGTCTCTGTCTCTGTGTCTCTGTCTCTGTGTCTCTGTCTCTGTGTCTCTGTCTCTGTGTCTCCGTCTCTGTGTCTCTGTCTCTGTGTCTCTGTCTCTGTGTCTCTGTCTCTGTGTATCTGTCTCTGCGTCTCTGTGTCTCTGTCTCTGAGTCCCTCTCGCTGTGTCCCAGTCTCTGTGTCTCTGTCTCTGTGTCTCTGTCTCTGTGTCTCTGTCTCTGTGTCTCTGTCTCTGTGTCTCTGTCTCTGTGTCTCTGTCTCTGTGTCTCTGTCTCTGTGCCTCTGTCTCTGTGCCTCTGTCTCTGTGTCTCTGTCTCTGTGTCTCTGTCTCTGTGTCTCTGTCTCTGTGCCTCTGTCTCTGTGCCTCTGTCTCTGTGTCTCTGTCTCTGTGTCTCTGTCTCTGTGTCTCTGTGTCTCTGTCTCTGTGTCTGTGTCTCTGTCTCTGTGTATCTGTCTCTGTGTCTCTGTCTCTGTCTCTGAATCTCTGTCTCTCAGTCTCTGTCTCTGTGTCTCTGTCTCTGTGTCTCTCTCTCTGTGTCTCTGTCTACGTGTCTCCGTCTCTGTGTCTTTGAGTCTGTGTCTCTGTCTCTGTGTCTCTGTCTCTGTGTCTCTGTCTCTGTGTCTCTGTCTCTGTGCCTCTGTCTCTGTGTCTCTGTCTCTGTGTCTCTGTCTCTGTGTCTCTGTCTCTGTGTCTCTGTCTCTGTGTCTCTGTCTCTGTGTCTCTGTCTCTGTGTCTCTGTGTCTCTGTCTCTGTCTCTGTGTCTCTGTCTCTGTGTCTCTGTCTCTGTGTCTCTGTCTCTGTGTCTCTGTCTCTGTGTCTCTGTCTCTGTGTCCCTGTCTCTGTGTCTCTGTCTCTGTGTCTCTGTCTCTGTGTCTCTGTCTCTGTGTCTCTGTCTCTGTGTCTCTGTCTCTGTGTCTCTGTCTCTGTGTCTCTGTCTCTGTGTCTCTGTCTCTGTGTCTCTGTCTCTGTGTCTCTGTCTCTGTGTCTCTGTCTCTGTGTCTCTGTCTCTGTGTCTCTGTCTCTGTGTCTCTGTCTCTGTGTCTCTGTCTCTGTGTCTCTGTCTCTGTGTCTCTGTCTCTGTGTCTCTGTCTCTGTGTCTCTGTCTCTGTCTCTGTGTCTCTGTCTCTGTGTCTCTGTCTCTGTGTCTCTGTCTCTGTGTCTCTGTCTCTGTGTCTCTGTCTCGGTGTCTCTGTCCCTCTGGCTCCCTCTCTGTGTCACTCTCTCTGCGTCCCTGTCTCTGTGTCTCTGTCTCTGTCTCTGTGTATCTGCCTCTGTGTCTCCCTCCCTGTGTCACGGTCCCTGTGTTACCGTCTCTGTGTCTCGGCCTCTGTGTCTCTGTCTCTGTGTCTCTGTCTCTGTGTCTCTGTCTCTGTGTCTATGTCCCTGTGTCTCTGCCTCTGTGTCTCTGTCTCTGTGTCTCTGTCTCTGTGTCTCTGTCTCTGTGTCTCTGTCTCTGTGTCTCTGTCTCTGTGTCTCTGTCTCTGTGTCTCTGTCTCTGTGTCTCTGTCTCTGTGTCTCTGTCTCTGTGTCTCTGTCTCTGTGTCTCTGTCTCTGTGTCTCCGTCTCTGTGTCTCTGTCTCTGTGTCTCTGTCTCTGTGTCTCTGTCTCTGTGTCTCTGTCTCTGTGTCTCTGTCTCTGTGTCTCTGTCTCTGTGTCTCTGTCTCTGTGTCTCTGTCTCTGTGTCTCTGTCTCTGTGTCTCTGTCTCTGTGTCTCTGTCTCTGTGTCTCTGTCTCTGTGTCTCTGTCTCTGTCTCTGTGTCTCTGTCTCTGTGTCTCTGTCTCTGTGTCTCTGTCTCTGTGTCTCTGTCTCTGTGTCTCTGTCTCTGTGTATCTGTCTCTGCGTCTCTGTGTTTCTGTCTCTGTCTCTGTGTCCCTGTCTCTGAGTCCCTCTCGCTGTGTCCCTGTCTCTGTGTCTCTGTCTCTGTCTCTGTGTATCTGCCTCTGTGTCTCCCTCCCTGTGTCACGGTCCCTGTGTTACCGTCTCTGTGTCTCGGCCTCTGTGTCTCTGTCTCTGTGTCTCTGTCTCTGCGTCTATGTCTCTGTGTCCCTGTCTCTGTGTCTCTGTCTCTGTGCCTCTGTCTCTGTGTCTCTGTCCCTGAGAATCTGTCTCTGTGTTTCTGCCTCTGTGTCTCTGTCCCTGTGTCTCCGTCTCTGTGTCTCTGTCTCTCTCACTTTGTCTCTGTCTCTGTGTATCTGTCTCTGTGTCTCTGTCTCCGTGTCTCTGCCTCAGTGTCTCTGTCTCTGTGTCTCCGTTTCTGTGTATCTGTCTCTGTGACTCCGTCTCTCTCTCTGTCCCTGTTTCTCTTTCTCTGTGTCTCTATACCTGTGTCTCCTTCTCTGTGTTTCTCTCTCTGTGTCTCTGTCTCTGTTTCTCTTTCTCAGTGCCTCTGTCTCTGTGTCTCTATACCTGTGTCTCTGTCTCTGTGTATCCGTCTCTGCGTTTCTCTCTCTGTGTCTCTGTCTCTGTGTCTCTGTCTCTATGTCTCTGTCTCTGTGAAACTGCGTCTGAATCTCTGAATCTGTGTCCCTGTCTCTGCGTCTCTGTCCCTGTGTCTCCGTCTCTGTGTATCTGTCTCTGTCTCTGTGTGTGTGTCTCTGTGTCTGTCCCTGTGTGTATGACTCAGTCTCTGAGTCTCTGTCTCTGTGTCTCTGTCTCTGTCTCTGTCTCTGAGTCTCTGTCTCTGTGTCTCTGTCTCTGTCTCTGTCTCTGTCTCTGTGTCTCTGTCTCTGTGTCTCTGTCTATGTGTCTATGTCTCTGTGTCTCTGTCTCTGTTTCTCGGTCTCTGTGTCTCTCTCCCTGTGTCACGGTCTCTGTGTCTCGGTCTCTGTGTCTCCGCCTCTGCGTCTCTTTCTCTGTGTCTGTGTCTCCGTCTCTGTGTCTCTGTCTCTCTGTCTCAGTGTCCCTGTCTCTGTGTCTCTGTCTCTGTGTCTCTGTCTCTGTGTCTCTGTCTCTGTGTCTCTGTCTCTGTGTCTCTGTCTCTGTGTCTCTGTCTCTGTGTCTCTGCCCCTGTGGCTCCGTCTCTGTGTATCTGTCTCTGTCTCTGTGTGTGTGTCTCTGTGTCTGTCCCTGTGTGTATGACTCAGTCTCTGAGTCTCTGTCTCTGTGTCTCTGTCTCTGTGTCTCTGTCTCTGTGTCTCTGTCTCTGTGTCTCTGTCTCTGTGTCTCTGTCTCTGTGTCTCTGCCTCTGTGTCTCTGTCTCTGTGTCTCTGTCTCTGTGTCTCTGTCACTGTGTCTCTGTCTCTGTGTCTCTGTCTCTGTGTCTATGTCTCTGTGTCTCTGTCTCTGTGTCTCTGTCCCTGTGTCTCTGTCTCTGTGTCTCTGACTCTGTGTCTCTGTCTCTGTGTCTCTGTCTCTGTGTCTCTGTCTCTGCGTCTCTGTGTCTCTGTCTCTGTCTCTGTGTCCCTGTCTCTGAGTCCCTCTCGCTGTGTCCCAGTCTCTGTGTCTCTGTCTCTGTGTCTCTGTCTCTGTGTCTCTGTCTCTATGTCTCTGTCTCAGTGTCTCTGTCTCTGTGTCTCTGTCTCTGTGTCTCTGTCTCTGTCTCTGTGTCTCTGTCTCTGTGTCTCTGTCTCTGTGTCTCTGTCTCTGTGTCTCTGTCTCTGTGTCTCTGTCTCTGTGTCTCTGTCTTTGTGTCTCTGTCTCTGTGTCTCTGTCTCTGTGTCTTTGTCTCGGTGTCTCTGTCCCTGTGGCTCCTTCTCTGTGTCACTCTCTCTGCGACCCTGTCTCTGTCTCTGTCTCTGTGTATCTGCCTCTGTGTCTCCCTCCCTGTGTCACGGTCCCTGTGTTACCGTCTCTGTGTCTCGGCCTCTGTGTCTCTGTCTCTGTGTCTCTGTCTCTGTGTCTCTGTCTCTGTGTCTCTGTCTCTGTGTCTCTGTCTCTGTGTCTCTGTCTCTGTGTCTCTGTCTCTGTGTCTCTGTCTCTGTGTCCCTGTCTCTGTGTCTCTGTCTCTGTGTCTCTGTCTCTGTGTCTCTGTCTCTGTGTCTCTGTCTCTGTGTCTCTGTCTCTGTGTCCCTGTCTCTGTGTCTCTGTCTCTGTGTCTCTGTCTCTGTGTCTCTGTCTCTGTGTCTCTGTCTCTGTGTCTCTGTCTCTGTGTCTCTGTCTCGGTGTCTCTGTCCCTGTGGCTCCCTCACTGTGTCACTCTCTCTGCGTCCCTGTCTCTGTGCCTCTGTCTCTGTCTCTGTGTATCTGCCTCTGTGTCTCCCTCCCTGTGTCACGGTCCCTGTGTTACCGTCTCTGTGTCTCGGCCTCTGTGTCTCTGTCTCTGTGTCTCTGTCTCTGTGTCTCTGTCTCTGTGTCTATGTCTCTGTGTCTCTGCCTCTGTGTCTCTGTCTCTGTGTCTCTGTCTCTGTGTCTCTGTCTCTGTGTCTCTGTCTCTGTGTCTCTGTCTCTGTGTCTCTGTCTCTGTGTCTCTGTCTCTGTGTCTTTGTCTCTGTGTCTCTGTCTCTGTGTCTCTGTCTCTGTGTCTCTGTCTCTGTGTCTCTGTCTCTGTGTCTCTGTCTCTGTGTCTCTGTCTCTGTGTATCTGTCTCTGCGTCTCTGTGTCTCTGTCTCTGAGTCCCTCTCGCTGTGTCCCAGTCTCTGTGTCTCTGTCTCTGTGTCTCTGTGTCTCTGTCTCTGTGTCTCTGTCTCTGTCTCTGTCTCTGTGTCTCTGTCTCTGTGTCTCTGTCTATGTGTCTATGTCTCTGTGTCTCTGTCTCTGTTTCTCGGTCTCTGAGTCTCTGTCTCTATGTCCCTGTCTCTGCGCCTCTGTCCCTCTGTCTCCGTTTCTGTGCCTCTGTCTCTGTCTCTGCCTCTGAGCCTCTGTCTCTGTGTCCCTGTCTCTGTGTCTGTGTCCCTGTGTCCCCGTCTCTGTGTCTCTGTCTCCGTGTCTCTGTCTCCGTGTCTCTGCCTCAGTGTCTCTGTCTCTGTGTCTCCGTTTCTATGTATCTGTCTCTGTGACTCCGTCTCTCTCTCTGTCCCTGTTTCTCTTTCTCTGTGTCTCTATACCTGTGTCTCCTTCTCTGTGTTTCTCTCTCTGTGTCTCTGTCTCTGTGTCTCTATACCTGTGTCTCTGTCTCTGTGTATCCGTCTCTGTGTTCCTCTCTCTGTGTCTCTGTCTCTGTGTCTCTGTCTCTGTGTCTCTGTCTCTGTGTCTCTGTCCCTGTGTCTCTGCCTCTGTGTCTCTGTCTCTGTGTTTCTGTCGCTGTGTCTCTGTCTCTGTGTCTCTGTCTCTGTGGCTCTGTCTCTGTGTCTCTGTCTCTGTGTCTCTGTCTCTGTGTCTCTGTCTCTGTGTCTCTGTCTCTGTGTCTCTGTCTCTGTGTCTCTGTCTCTGTGTCTCTGTCTCTGTGTCTCTGTCTCTGTGTCTCTGTCTCTGTGTCTCTGTCTCTGTGTCTCTGTCTCTGTGTCTCTGTCTCTGTGTCTCTGTCTCTGTGTCTCTGTCTCTGTGTCTCTGTCTCTGTGTCTCTGTCTCTGTGTCTCTGTCTCTGTGTCTCTGTCTCTGTGTCTCTGTCTCTGTGTCTCTGTCTCTGTGTCTCTGTCTCTGTGTCTCTGTCTCTGTGTCTCTGTCTCTGTGTATCTGTCTCTGCGTCTCTGTGTCTCTGTCTCTGTCTCTGTGTCCCTGTCTCTGAGTCCCTCTCGCTGTGTCCCTGTCTCTGTGTCTCTGTCTCTGTCTCTGTGTCTCTGTCTCTGTGTCTCTGTCTCTGTGTCTCTGTCTCTGTGTCTCTGTCTCTGTGTATCTGTCTCTGTGTCTCTGTCTCTGTGTCTCTGTCTCTGTGTCTCTGTCTCTGTCTCTCTGTCTCTGTGTCTCTGTCTCTGTGTCTCCTTCTCTGTCTCACTGTCTCTGTGTCTCCGTCTCTGTGCCTCTGTCTCTGCCTCTGAATCTCTGTCTCTGTGTCTCTGTCCCAGAGCCTCCGTCTCTGTGTCTCTGTCTCTATGTATCTATCTCTGTGTCTCTGTCTCTGTCTCTGTCTCTGTCTCTGCTTCTCTTTCTCTGTGTCTCTGCCTCTGTGTCTCTGTCTCGGTGTCTCTGTCCCTGTGTCCCCTCCTCTGTGTCTCTGTCTCCGTGTCTCCGTCTCTGTGCCTCTGTCTCGGTCTCTGTGTCTCTGTCCCTGTGTCTCTGTCTCTGTGTCTCTGTCGCTGTGTCTCTGTCTCTGTGTCTCTGTCTCTGTGTCTCTGTCTCTGTGCCTTTGTCTCTGTGTCTCTGTCTCTGTGTCTCTGTCTCTGTGTCTCTGTCTCTGTGTCTCTGTCTCTGTGTCTCTGTCTCTGTGTCTCTGTCTCTGTGTCTCTGTCTCTGTGTCTCTGTCTCTGTGTCTCTGTCTCTGTGTCTCTGTCTCTGTGTCTCTGTCTCTGTGTCTCTGTCTCTGTGTCTCTGTCTCTGTGTCTCTGTCTCTGTGTCTCTGTCTCTGTGTCTCTGTCTCTGTGTCTCTGTCTCTGTGTCTCTGTCTCTGTGTCTCTGTCTCTGTGTCTCTGTCTCTGTGTCTCTGTCTCTGTGTCTCTGTCTCTGTGTCTCTGTCTCTGTGTCTCTGTCTCTGTGTCTCTGTCTCTGTGTCTCTGTCTCTGTGTCTCTGTCTCTGTGTCTCTGTCTCTGTGTCTCTGTCTCTGTGTCTCTGTCTCTGTGTCTCTGTCTCTGTGTCTCTGTCTCTGTGTCTCTGTCTCTGTGTCTCTGTCTCTGTGTCTCTGTCTCTGTGTCTCTGTCTCTGTGTCTCTGTCTCTGTGTCTCTGTCTCTGTGTCTCTGTCTCTGTGTCTCTGTCTCTGTGTCTCTGTCTCTGTGTCTCTGTCTCTGTGTCTCTGTCTCTGTGTCTCTGTCTCTGTGTCTCTGTCTCTGTGTCTCTGTCTCTGTGTCTCTGTCTCTGTGTCTCTGTCTCTGTGTCTCTGTCTCTGTGTCTCTGTCTCTGTGTCTCTGTCTCTGTGTCTCTGTCCCTGTGTCTCTGTCTCTGTGTCTCTGTCTCTGTGTCTCTGTCTCTGTGTCTCTGTCCCTGTGGCTCCGTCTCTGTGTATCTGTCGCTGTCTCTGTGTGTGTGTCTCTGTGTCTGACCCTGTGTGTATGACTCAGTCTCTGAGTCTCTGTCTCTGTGTCTCTGTCTCTGTGTCTCTGTCTCTGTGCCTCTGTCTCTGTGTCTCTGTCTCTGTGTCTCTGTCTCTGTGTCTCTGTCTCTGTGTCTCTGTCTCTGTGTCTCTGTCTCTGTGTCTCTGTCTCTGTGTCTCTGTCTCTGTGTCTCTGTCTCTGTGTCTCTGTCTCTGTGTCTCTGTCTCTGTGTCTCTGTCTCTGTGTCTCTGTCTCTGTGTCTCTGTCTCTGTGTCTCTGTCTCTGTGTCTCTGTCTCTGTGTCTCTGTCGCTGTGTCTCTGTCTCTGTGTCTCTGTCTCTGTGTCTCTGTCTCTGTGTCTCTGTCACTGTGTCTCTGTCTCTGTGTCTCTGTCTCTGTGTCTCTGTCTCTGTGTCTCTGTCTCTGTGTCTCTGTCTCTGTGTCTCTGTGTCTGTGTCTCTGTCTCTGTGTCTCTGTCTCTGTGTCTCTGCCTCTGGGTCTCTGTCTCTGTGTCTCTGTCTCTGTGTCTCTGTCTCTGTGCCTCTGTCTCTGTGTCTCTGTCTCTGTGTCTCTGTGTCTCTGTCTCTGTGTCTGTGTCTCTGTCTCTGTGTATCTGTCTCTGTGTCTCTGCCTCTGTCTCTGAATCTCTGTCTCTCAGTCACTGTCTCTGTGTCTCTGTCTCTGTGTCTCTCTCTCTGTGTCTCTGTCTACGTGTCTCTGTCTCTGTGTCTTTGAGTCTGTGTCTCTGTCTCTGTGTCTCTGTCTCTGTGTCTCTGTCGCTGTGTCTCTGTCTCTGTGTCTCTGTCTCTCTGTCTCTGTGTCTCTGTCTCTGTGTATCTGTCTCTGCGTCTCTGTGTCTCTGACTCTGTCTCTGTGTCCCTGTCTCTGAGTCTCTCTCGCTGTGTCCCAGTCTCTGTGTCTCTGTCTCTGTGTCTCTGTCTCTATGTCTCTGTCTCTGTGTCTCTGTCTCTGTGTCTCTGTCTCTATGTCTCTGTGTCTCTGTCTCTGTCTCTGTGTCCCTGTCTCTGAGTCTCTCTCGCTGTGTCCCAGTCTCTGTGTCTCTGTCTCTGTGTCTCTGTCTCTATGTCTCTGTCTCTGTGAAACTGCGTCTGAATCTCTGAATCTGTGTCCCTGTCTCTGTGTCTCTGTCCCTGTGTCTCCGTCTCTGTGTATCTGTCTCTGTCTCTGTGTCTCTGTCTCTGTGTCTCTGTCTATGTGTCTATGTCTCTGTGTCTCTGTCTCTGTTTCTCGGTCTCTGAGTCTCTGCCTCTATGTCCCTGTCTCTGCGCCTCTGTCCCTCTGTCCCGTTTCTGTGCCTCTGTCTCTGTCTCTGTCTCTGTCTCTGTCTCTGAGCCTCTGTCTCTGTGTCCCTGTCTCTGTGTCTGTGTCCCTGTGTCCCCGTCTCTGTGTCTCTGTCTCCGTGTCTCTGTCTCCGTGTCTCTGCCTCAGTGTCTCTGTCTCTGTGTCTCCGTTTCTATGTATCTGTCTCTGTGACTCCGTCTCTCTCTCTGTCCCTGTTTCTCTTTCTCTGTGTCTCTATACCTGTGTCTCCTTCTCTGTGTTTCTCTCTCTGTGTCTCTGTCTCTGTTTCTCTTTCTCAGTGCCTCTGTCTCTGTGTCTCTATACCTGTGTCTCTGTCTCTGTGTATCCGTCTCTGTGTTTCTCTCTCTGTGTCTCTGTCTCTGTGTCTCTGTCTCTGTGTCTCTGTCTCTGTGTCTCTGTCTCTGTGTCTCTGTCTCTGTGTCTCTGCCTCTGTGTCTCTGCCTCTGTGTTTCTGTCGCTGTGTCTCTGTCTCTGTGTCTCTGTCTCTGTGTCTCTGTCTCTGTGTCTCTGTCTCTGTGTCTCTGTCTGTGTGTCTCTGCCTCTGTGTCTCTGTCTCTGTGTCTCTGTCTCTGTGTCTCTGTCTCTGTCTCTCTGTCTCTGTGTCTCTGTCTCTGTGTCTCCTTCTCTGTCTCACTGTCTCTGTGTCTCCGTCTCTGTGTCTCCGTCTCTGTGCCTCTGTCTCTGCCTCTGAATCTCTGTCTCTGTGTCTCTGTCCCAGAGCCTCCGTCTCTGTGTCTCTGTCTCTGTGTATCTATCTCTGTGTCTCTGTCTCTGTCTCTGTCTCTGCTTCTCTTTCTCTGTGTCTCTGCATCTGTGTCTCTGTCTCGGTGTCTCTGTCCCTGTGTCCCCTCCTCTGTGTCTCTGTCTCCGTGTCTCCGTCTCTGTGCCTCTGTCTCGGTCTCTGTGTCTCTGTCTCTGTGTCTCTGTCTCTGTGTCTCTGTCTCTGTGTCTCTGTCTCTGTGTCTCTGTCTCTGTGTCTCTGTCTCTGTGTCTCTGTCTCTGTGTCTCTGTTTCTGTGTCTCTGTCTCTGTGTCTCTGTCTCTGTGTCTCTGTCTCGGTGTCTCTGTCCCTGTGGCTCCCTCTCTGTGTCACTCTCTCTGCGTCCCTGTCTCTGTGTCTCTGTCTCTGTCTCTGTGTATCTGCCTCTGTGTCTCCCTCCCTGTGTCACGGTCCCTGTGTTACCGTCTCTGTGTCTCGGCCTCTGTGTCTCTGTCTCTGTGTCTCTGTCTCTGTGTCTCTGTCTCTGTGTCTATGTCTCTGTGTCTCTGTCTCTGTTTCTCGGTCTCTGTGCCTCTCTCCCTGTGTCACGGTCTCTGTGACTCGGTCTCTGTGTCTCCGCCTCTGCGTCTCTTTCTCTGTGTCTGTGTCTCCGTCTCTGTGTCTCTGTCTCTCTGTCTCAGTGTCCCTGTCTCTGTGTCTCTGTCTCTGTGTCTCTGTCTCTGTGTCTCTGTCTCTGTGTCTCTGTCTCTGTGTCTCTGTCTCTGTGTCTCTGTCTCTGTGTCTCTGTCTCTGTGTCTCTGTCTCTGTGTCTCTGTCCCTGTGGCTCCGTCTCTGTGTATCTGTCTCTGTCTCTGTGTGTGTGTCTCTGTGTCTGTCCCTGTGTGTATGACTCAGTCTCTGAGTCTCTGTCTCTGTGTCTCTGTCTCTGTGTGTGTGTCTCTGTGTCTGTCCCTGTGTGTATGACTCAGTCTCTGAGTCTCTGTCTCTGTGTCTCTGTCTCTGTCTCTGTCTCTGTCTCTGTGTCTCTGTCTCTGTGTCTCTGTCTATGTGTCTATGTCTCTGTGTCTCTGTCTCTGTTTCTCGGTCTCTGTGTCTCTCTCCCTGTGTCACGGTCTCTGTGTCTCGGTCTCTGTGTCTCCGCCTCTACGTCTCTTTCTCTGTGTCTGTGTCTCCGTCTCTGTGTCTCTGTCTCTCTGTCTCAGTGTCCCTGTCTCTGTGTCTCTGTCTCTGTGTCTCTGTCTCTGTGTCTCTGTCTCTGTGTCTCTGTCTCTGTGTCTCTGTCTCTGTGTCTCTGTCTCTGTGTCTCTGTCTCTGTGTCTCTGTCTCTGTGTCTCTGTCGCGGTGTCTCTGTCCCTGTGGCTCCCTCTCTGTGTCACTCTCTCTGCGTCCCTGTCTCTGTGTCTCTGTCTCTGTCTCTGTGTATCTGCCTCTGTGTCTCCCTCCCTGTGTCACGGTCCCTGTGTTACCGTCTCTGTGTCTCGGCCTCTGTGTCTCTGTCTCTGTGTCTCTGTCTCTGTGTCTCTGTCTCTGTGTCTATGTCTCTGTGTCTCTGCCTCTGTGTCTCTGTCTCTGTGTCTCTGTCTCTGTGTCTCTGTCTCTGTGTCTCTGTCTCTGTGTCTCTGTCTCTGTGTCTCTGTCTCTGTGTCTCTGTCTCTGTGTCTCTGTCTCTGTGTCTCTGTCTCTGTGTCTCTGTCTCTGTGTCTCCGTCTCTGTGTCTCTGTCTCTGTGTCTCTGTCTCTGTGTCTCTGTCTCTGTGTATCTGTCTCTGCGTCTCTGTGTCTCTGTCTCTGAGTCCCTCTCGCTGTGTCCCAGTCTCTGTGTCTCTGTCTCTGTGTCTCTGTCTCTGTGTCTCTGTCTCTGTGTCTCTGTCTCTGTGTCTCTGTCTCTGTGTCTCTGTCTCTGTGTCTCTGTCTCTGTGCCTCTGTCTCTGTGCCTCTGTCTCTGTGTCTCTGTCTCTGTGTCTCTGTCTCTGTGTCTCTGTCTCTGTGCCTCTGTCTCTGTGCCTCTGTCTCTGTGTCTCTGTCTCTGTGTCTCTGTCTCTGTGTCTCTGTGTCTCTGTCTCTGTGTCTGTGTCTCTGTCTCTGTGTATCTGTCTCTGTGTCTCTGTCTCTGTCTCTGAATCTCTGTCTCTCAGTCTCTGTCTCTGTGTCTCTGTCTCTGTGTCTCTCTCTCTGTGTCTCTGTCTACGTGTCTCCGTCTCTGTGTCTTTGAGTCTGTGTCTCTGTCTCTGTGTCTCTGTCTCTGTGTCTCTGTCTCTGTGTCTCTGTCTCTGTGCCTCTGTCTCTGTGTCTCTGTCTCTGTGTCTCTGTCTCTGTGTCTCTGTCTCTGTGTCTCTGTCTCTGTGTCTCTGTCTCTGTGTCTCTGTCTCTGTGTCTCTGTGTCTCTGTCTCTGTCTCTGTGTCTCTGTCTCTGTGTCTCTGTCTCTGTGTCTCTGTCTCTGTGTCTCTGTCTCTGTGTCTCTGTCTCTGTGTCCCTGTCTCTGTGTCTCTGTCTCTGTGTCTCTGTCTCTGTGTCTCTGTCTCTGTGTCTCTGTCTCTGTGTCTCTGTCTCTGTGTCTCTGTCTCTGTGTCTCTGTCTCTGTGTCTCTGTCTCTGTGTCTCTGTCTCTGTGTCTCTGTCTCTGTGTCTCTGTCTCTGTGTCTCTGTCTCTGTGTCTCTGTCTCTGTGTCTCTGTCTCTGTGTCTCTGTCTCTGTGTCTCTGTCTCTGTGTCTCTGTCTCTGTGTCTCTGTCTCTGTGTCTCTGTCTCTGTCTCTGTGTCTCTGTCTCTGTGTCTCTGTCTCTGTGTCTCTGTCTCTGTGTCTCTGTCTCTGTGTCTCTGTCTCTGTGTCTCTGTGTCTCTGTCTCTGTGTCTGTGTCTCTGTCTCTGTGTATCTGTCTCTGTGTCTCTGTCTCTGTCTCTGAATCTCTGTCTCTCAGTCTCTGTCTCTGTGTCTCTGTCTCTGTGTCTCTCTCTCTGTGTCTCTGTCTACGTGTCTCCGTCTCTGTGTCTTTGAGTCTGTGTCTCTGTCTCTGTGTCTCTGTCTCTGTGTCTCTGTCTCTGTGTCTCTGTCTCTGTGCCTCTGTGTCTCCCTCCCTGTGTCACGGTCCCTGTGTTACCGTCTCTGTGTCTCGGCCTCTGTGTCTCTGTCTCTGTGTCTCTGTCTCTGTGTCTATGTCCCTGTGTCTCTGCCTCTGTGTCTCTGTCTCTGTGTCTCTGTCTCTGTGTCTCTGTCTCTGTGTCTCTGTCTCTGTGTCTCTGTCTCTGTGTCTCTGTCTCTGTGTCTCTGTCTCTGTGTCTCTGTCTCTGTGTCTCTGTCTCTGTGTCTCTGTCTCTGTGTCTCTGTCTCTGTGTCTCCGTCTCTGTGTCTCTGTCTCTGTGTCTCTGTCTCTGTGTCTCTGTCTCTGTGTCTCTGTCTCTGTGTCTCTGTCTCTGTGTCTCTGTCTCTGTGTCTCTGTCTCTGTGTCTCTGTCTCTGTGTCTCTGTCTCTGTGTCTCTGTCTCTGTGTCTCTGTCTCTGTGTCTCTGTCTCTGTGTCTCTGTCTCTGTGTCTCTGTCTCTGTGTCTCTGTCTCTGTCTCTGTGTCTCTGTCTCTGTGTCTCTGTCTCTGTGTCTCTGTCTCTGTGTCTCTGTCTCTGTGTATCTGTCTCTGCGTCTCTGTGTTTCTGTCTCTGTCTCTGTGTCCCTGTCTCTGAGTCCCTCTCGCTGTGTCCCTGTCTCTGTGTCTCTGTCTCTGTCTCTGTGTATCTGCCTCTGTGTCTCCCTCCCTGTGTCACGGTCCCTGTGTTACCGTCTCTGTGTCTCGGCCTCTGTGTCTCTGTCTCTGTGTCTCTGTCTCTGTGTCTCTGTCTCTGTGTCTATGTCTCTGAGTATCTGTCTCTGTGTCTCTGTCCCTGTCTCTGAATCTCTGTCTCTCAGTCTCTGTCTCTGTGTCTCTGTCTCAGTGTCTCTCTCTCTGTGTCTCTGTCTACGTGTCTCTGTCTCTGTGTCTTTGAGTCTGTATCTCTGTCTCTGTGTCTCTGTCTCCGTGTCTCTGTCTCTTTGTCCCTGTCTCTGCGTCTCTGTCTCTGCGTCTCTGTCTCTGCGTCTCTGTCTCTGTGTCCCTGTCTCTGTGTCTCTGTCTCTGTGCCTCTGTCTCTGTGTCTCTGTCCCTGAGAATCTGTCTCTGTGTTTCTGCCTCTGTGTCTCTGTCCCTGTGTCTCCGTCTCTGTGTCTCTGTCTCTCTCACTTTGTCTCTGTCTCTGTGTATCTGTCTCTGTGTCTCTGTCTCCGTGTCTCTGCCTCAGTGTCTCTGTCTCTGTGTCTCCGTTTCTGTGTATCTGTCTCTGTGACTCCGTCTCTCTCTCTGTCCCTGTTTCTCTTTCTCTGTGTCTCTATACCTGTGTCTCCTTCTCTGTGTTTCTCTCTCTGTGTCTCTGTCTCTGTTTCTCTTTCTCAGTGCCTCTGTCTCTGTGTCTCTATACCTGTGTCTCTGTCTCTGTGTATCCGTCTCTGCGTTTCTCTCTCTGTGTCTCTGTCTCTGTGTCTCTGTCTCTATGTCTCTGTCTCTGTGAAACTGCGTCTGAATCTCTGAATCTGTGTCCCTGTCTCTGCGTCTCTGTCCCTGTGTCTCCGTCTCTGTGTATCTGTCTCTGTCTCTGTGTGTGTGTCTCTGTGTCTGTCCCTGTGTGTATGACTCAGTCTCTGAGTCTCTGTCTCTGTGTCTCTGTCTCTGTCTCTGTCTCTGAGTCTCTGTCTCTGTGTCTCTGTCTCTGTCTCTGTCTCTGTCTCTGTGTCTCTGTCTCTGTGTCTCTGTCTATGTGTCTATGTCTCTGTGTCTCTGTCTCTGTTTCTCGGTCTCTGTGTCTCTCTCCCTGTGTCACGGTCTCTGTGTCTCGGTCTCTGTGTCTCCGCCTCTGCGTCTCTTTCTCTGTGTCTGTGTCTCCGTCTCTGTGTCTCTGTCTCTCTGTCTCAGTGTCCCTGTCTCTGTGTCTCTGTCTCTGTGTCTCTGTCTCTGTGTCTCTGTCTCTGTGTCTCTGTCTCTGTGTCTCTGTCTCTGTGTCTCTGTCTCTGTGTCTCTGTCTCTGTGTCTCTGCCCCTGTGGCTCCGTCTCTGTGTATCTGTCTCTGTCTCTGTGTGTGTGTCTCTGTGTCTGTCCCTGTGTGTATGACTCAGTCTCTGTGTCTCTGTCTCTGTGTCTCTGTCTCTGTGTCTCTGTCTCTGTGTCTCTGTCTCTGTGTCTCTGTCTCTGTGTCTCTGTCTCTGTGTCTCTGCCTCTGTGTCTCTGTCTCTGTGTCTCTGTCTCTGTGTCTCTGTCTCTGTGTCTCTGTCTCTGTGTCTCTGCCTCTGTGTCACTGTCTCTGTGTTTCTGTCTCTGTGTCTCTGTCTCTGTGTCTCTGTCTCTGTGTCTCTGTCTCTGTATCTCTGTCTCTGTGTCTCTGTCTCTGTGTCTCTGCCTCTGTGTCTCTGTCTCTGTGTCTCTGTCTCTGTCTCTCTGTCTCTGTGTCTCTGTCTCTGTGTCTCCTTCTCTGTCTCACTGTCTCTGTGTCTCTGTCTCTGAGTCTCCGTCTCTGTGCCTCTGTCTCTGCCTCTGAATCTCTGTCTCTGTGTCTCTGTCCCAGAGCCTCCGTCTCTGTGTCTCTGTCTCTGTGTATCTATCTCTGTGTCTCTGTCTCTGTCTCTGTCTCTGCTTCTCTTTCTCTGTGTCTCTGCCTCTGTGTCTCTGTCTCGGTGTCTCTGTCCCTGTGTCCCCTCCTCTGTGTCTCTGTCTCCGTGTCTCCGTCTCTGTGCCTCTGTCTCGGTCTCTGTGTCTCTGTCTCTGTTTCTCTGTCACTGTGTCTCTGTCTCTGTGTCTCTGTCTCTGTGTCTATGTCTCTGTGTCTCTGTCTCTGTGTCTCTGTCCCTGTGTCTCTGTCTCTGTGTCTCTGACTCTGTGTCTCTGTCTCTGTGTCTCTGTCTCTGTGTCTCTGTCTCTGCGTCTCTGTGTCTCTGTCTCTGTCTCTGTGTCCCTGTCTCTGAGTCCCTCTCGCTGTGTCCCAGTCTCTGTGTCTCTGTCTCTGTGTCTCTGTCTCTGTGTCTCTGTCTCTATGTCTCTGTCTCAGTGTCTCTGTCTCTGTGTCTCTGTCTCTGTGTCTCTGTCTCTGTCTCTGTGTCTCTGTCTCTGTGTCTCTGTCTCTGTGTCTCTGTCTCTGTGTCTCTGTCTCTGTGTCTCTGTCTCTGTGTCTCTGTCTTTGTGTCTCTGTCTCTGTGTCTCTGTCTCTGTGTCTTTGTCTCGGTGTCTCTGTCCCTGTGGCTCCTTCTCTGTGTCACTCTCTCTGCGACCCTGTCTCTGTCTCTGTCTCTGTGTCTCTGTCTCTGTGTCTCTGTCTCTGTGTCTCTGTCTCTGCGTCTCTGTGTCTCTGTCTCTGTCTCTGTGTCCCTGTCTCTGAGTCCCTCTCGCTGTGTCCCAGTCTCTGTGTCTCTGTCTCTGTGTCTCTGTCTCTGTGTCTCTGTCTCTATGTCTCTGTCTCAGTGTCTCTGTCTCTGTGTCTCTGTCTCTGTGTCTCTGTCTCTGTCTCTGTGTCTCTGTCTCTGTGTCTCTGTCTCTGTGTCTCTGTCTCTGTGTCTCTGTCTCTGTGTCTCTGTCTCTGTGTCTCTGTCTTTGTGTCTCTGTCTCTGTGTCTCTGTCTCTGTGTCTTTGTCTCGGTGTCTCTGTCCCTGTGGCTCCTTCTCTGTGTCACTCTCTCTGCGACCCTGTCTCTGTCTCTGTCTCTGTGTATCTGCCTCTGTGTCTCCCTCCCTGTGTCACGGTCCCTGTGTTACCGTCTCTGTGTCTCGGCCTCTGTGTCTCTGTCTCTGTGTCTCTGTCTCTGTGTCTCTGTCTCTGTGTCTCTGTCTCTGTGTCTCTGTCTCTGTGTCTCTGTCTCTGTGTCTCTGTCTCTGTGTCTCTGTCTCTGTGTCTCTGTCTCTGTGTCTCTGTCTCTGTGTCTCTGTCTCTGTGTCCCTGTCTCTGTGTCTCTGTCTCTGTGTCTCTGTCTCTGTGTCTCTGTCTCTGTGTCTCTGTCTCTGTGTCTCTGTCTCTGTGTCTCTGTCTCTGTGTCCCTGTCTCTGTGTCTCTGTCTCTGTGTCTCTGTCTCTGTGTCTCTGTCTCTGTGTCTCTGTCTCTGTGTCTCTGTCTCTGTGTCTCTGTCTCGGTGTCTCTGTCCCTGTGGCTCCCTCACTGTGTCACTCTCTCTGCGTCCCTGTCTCTGTGCCTCTGTCTCTGTCTCTGTGTATCTGCCTCTGTGTCTCCCTCCCTGTGTCACGGTCCCTGTGTTACCGTCTCTGTGTCTCGGCCTCTGTGTCTCTGTCTCTGTGTCTCTGTCTCTGTGTCTCTGTCTCTGTGTCTATGTCTCTGTGTCTCTGCCTCTGTGTCTCTGTCTCTGTGTCTCTGTCTCTGTGTCTCTGTCTCTGTGTCTCTGTCTCTGTGTCTCTGTCTCTGTGTCTCTGTCTCTGTGTCTCTGTCTCTGTGTCTTTGTCTCTGTGTCTCTGTCTCTGTGTCTCTGTCTCTGTGTCTCTGTCTCTGTGTCTCTGTCTCTGTGTCTCTGTCTCTGTGTCTCTGTCTCTGTGTATCTGTCTCTGCGTCTCTGTGTCTCTGTCTCTGAGTCCCTCTCGCTGTGTCCCAGTCTCTGTGTCTCTGTCTCTGTGTCTCTGTGTCTCTGTCTCTGTGTCTCTGTCTCTGTCTCTGTCTCTGTGTCTCTGTCTCTGTGTCTCTGTCTATGTGTCTATGTCTCTGTGTCTCTGTCTCTGTTTCTCGGTCTCTGAGTCTCTGTCTCTATGTCCCTGTCTCTGCGCCTCTGTCCCTCTGTCTCCGTTTCTGTGCCTCTGTCTCTGTCTCTGCCTCTGAGCCTCTGTCTCTGTGTCCCTGTCTCTGTGTCTGTGTCCCTGTGTCCCCGTCTCTGTGTCTCTGTCTCCGTGTCTCTGTCTCCGTGTCTCTGCCTCAGTGTCTCTGTCTCTGTGTCTCCGTTTCTATGTATCTGTCTCTGTGACTCCGTCTCTCTCTCTGTCCCTGTTTCTCTTTCTCTGTGTCTCTATACCTGTGTCTCCTTCTCTGTGTTTCTCTCTCTGTGTCTCTGTCTCTGTGTCTCTATACCTGTGTCTCTGTCTCTGTGTATCCGTCTCTGTGTTCCTCTCTCTGTGTCTCTGTCTCTGTGTCTCTGTCTCTGTGTCTCTGTCTCTGTGTCTCTGTCCCTGTGTCTCTGCCTCTGTGTCTCTGTCTCTGTGTTTCTGTCGCTGTGTCTCTGTCTCTGTGTCTCTGTCTCTGTGGCTCTGTCTCTGTGTCTCTGTCTCTGTGTCTCTGTCTCTGTGTCTCTGTCTCTGTGTCTCTGTCTCTTTGTCTCTGCCTCTGTGTCTCTGTCTCTGTGTCTCTGTCTCTGTCTCTCTGTCTCTGTGTCTCTGTCCCTTTGTCTCTGCCTCTGTGTCTCTGTCTCTGTGTCTCTGTCTCTGTCTCTCTGTCTCTGTGTCTCTGTCTCTGTGTCTCCTTCTCTGTCTCACTGTCTCTGTGTCTCTGTCTCTGTGTCTCCGTCTCTGTGCCTCTGTCTCTGCCTCTGAATCTCTGTCTCTGTGTCTCTGTCCCAGAGCCTCCGTCTCTGTGTCTCTGTCTCTGTGTATCTATCTCTGTGTCTCTGTCTCTGCCTCTGTCTCTGCCTCTCTTTCTCTGTGTCTCTGCCTCTGTGTCTCTGTCTCGGTGTCTCTGTCCCTGTGTCCCCTCCTCTGTGTCTCTGTCTCCGTGTCTCCGTCTCTGTGCCTCTGTCTCGGTCTCTGTGTCTCTGTCTCTGTGTCTCTGTCTCTGTGTCTCTTTCTCTGTGTCTATGTCTCTGTGTCTCTGCCTCTGTGTCTCTGTCTCTGTGTCTCTGTCTCTGTGTCTCTGTCTCTGTGTCTCTGACTCTGTGTCTCTGTCTCTGTGTCTCCGTCTCTGTGTCTCTGTCTCTGTGTCTCTGTCTCTGTGTCTCTGTCTCTGTGTCTCTGTCTCTGTGTCTCTGTCTCTGTGTCTCTGTCTCTGTGTCTCTGTCTCTGTGTCTCTGTCTCTGTGTCTCTGTCTCTGTGTCTCTGTCTCTGTGTCTCTGTCTCTGTGTCTCTGTCTCTGTGTCTCTGTCTCTGTGTCTCTGTCTCTGTGTCTCTGTCTCTGTGTCTCTGTCTCTGTGTCTCTGTCTCTGTGTCTCTGTCTCTGTGTATCTGTCTCTGCGTCTCTGTGTTTCTGTCTCTGTCTCTGTGTCCCTGTCTCTGAGTCCCTCTCGCTGTGTCCCTGTCTCTGTGTCTCTGTCTCTGTCTCTGTGTATCTGCCTCTGTGTCTCCCTCCCTGTGACACGGTCCCTGTGTTACCGTCTCTGTGTCTCGGCCTCTGTGTCTCTGTCTCTGTGTCTCTGTCTCTGTGTCTCTGTCTCTGTGTCTATGTCTCTGAGTATCTGTCTCTGTGTCTCTGTCCCTGTCTCTGAATCTCTGTCTCTCAGTCTCTGTCTCTGTGTCTCTGTCTCAGTGTCTCTCTCTCTGTGTCTCTGTCTACGTGTCTCTGTCTCTGTGTCTTTGAGTCTGTATCTCTGTCTCTGTGTCTCTGTCTCCGTGTCTCTGTCTCTTTGTCTCTGTCTCTGCGTCTCTGTCTCTGCGTCTCTGTCTCTGCGTCTCTGTCTCTGTGTCCCTGTCTCTGTGTCTCTGTCTCTGTGCCTCTGTCTCTGTGTCTCTGTCTCTGTGTCTCTGTCTCTGTGTCTCTGTCTCTGTGTCTCTGTCTCTGTGTCTCTGTCTCTGTGTCTCTGTCTCTGTGTCTCTGTCTCTGTGTCTCTGTCTCTGTGTCTCTGTCTCTGTGTCTCTGTCTCTGTGTCTCTGTCTCTGTGTATCTGTCTCTGCGTCTCTGTGTTTCTGTCTCTGTCTCTGTGTCCCTGTCTCTGAGTCCCTCTCGCTGTGTCCCTGTCTCTGTGTCTCTGTCTCTGTCTCTGTGTATCTGCCTCTGTGTCTCCCTCCCTGTGACACGGTCCCTGTGTTACCGTCTCTGTGTCTCGGCCTCTGTGTCTCTGTCTCTGTGTCTCTGTCTCTGTGTCTCTGTCTCTGTGTCTATGTCTCTGAGTATCTGTCTCTGTGTCTCTGTCCCTGTCTCTGAATCTCTGTCTCTCAGTCTCTGTCTCTGTGTCTCTGTCTCAGTGTCTCTCTCTCTGTGTCTCTGTCTACGTGTCTCTGTCTCTGTGTCTTTGAGTCTGTATCTCTGTCTCTGTGTCTCTGTCTCCGTGTCTCTGTCTCTTTGTCTCTGTCTCTGCGTCTCTGTCTCTGCGTCTCTGTCTCTGCGTCTCTGTCTCTGTGTCCCTGTCTCTGTGTCTCTGTCTCTGTGCCTCTGTCTCTGTGTCTCTGTCCCTGAGAATCTGTCTCTGTGTTTCTGCCTCTGTGTCTCTGTCCCTGTGTCTCCGTCTCTGTGTCTCTGTCTCTCTCACTTTGTCTCTGTCTCTGTGTATCTGTCTCTGTGTCTCTGTCTCCGTGTCTCTGCCTCAGTGTCTCTGTCTCTGTGTCTCCGTTTCTGTGTATCTGTCTCTGTGACTCCGTCTCTCTCTCTGTCCCTGTTTCTCTTTCTCTGTGTCTCTATACCTGTGTCTCCTTCTCTGTGTTTCTCTCTCTGTGTCTCTGTCTCTGTTTCTCTTTCTCAGTGCCTCTGTCTCTGTGTCTCTATACCTGTGTCTCTGTCTCTGTGTATCCGTCTCTGTGTTTCTCTCTCTGTGTCTCTGTCTCTGTGTCTCTGTCTCTATGTCTCTGTCTCTGTGAAACTGCGTCTGAATCTCTGAATCTGTGTCCCTGTCTCTGTGTCTCTGTCCCTGTGTCTCCGTCTCTGTGTATCTGTCTCTGTCTCTGTGTGTGTGTCTCTGTGTCTGTCCCTGTGTGTATGACTCAGTCTCTGAGTCTCTGTCTCTGTGTCTCTGTCTCTGTCTCTGTCTCTGAGTCTCTGTCTCTGTGTCTCTGTCTCTGTCTCTGTCTCTGTCTCTGTGTCTCTGTCTCTGTGTCTCTGTCTATGTGTCTATGTCTCTGTGTCTCTGTCTCTGTTTCTCGGTCTCTGTGTCTCTCTCCCTGTGTCACGGTCTCTGTGTCTCGGTCTCTGTGTCTCCGCCTCTGCGTCTCTTTCTCTGTGTCTGTGTCTCCGTCTCTGTGTCTCTGTCTCTCTGTCTCAGTGTCCCTGTCTCTGTGTCTCTGTCTCTGTGTCTCTGTCTCTGTGTCTCTGTCTCTGTGTCTCTGTCTCTGTGTCTCTGTCTCTGTGTCTCTGTCTCTGTGTCTCTGTCCCTGTGGCTCCGTCTCTGTGTATCTGTATCTGTCTCTGTGTGTGTGTCTCTGTGTCTGTCCCTGTGTGTATGACTCAGTCTCTGAGTCTCTGTCTCTGTGTCTCTGTCTCTGTGTGTGTGTCTCTGTGTCTGTCCCTGTGTGTATGACTCAGTCTCTGAGTCTCTGTCTCTGTGTCTCTGTCTCTGTCTCTGTCTCTGTGTCTCTGTCTCTGTGTCTCTGTCTATGTGTCTATGTCTCTGTGTCTCTGTCTCTGTTTCTCGGTCTCTGTGTCTCTCTCCCTGTGTCACGGTCTCTGTGTCTCGGTCTCTGTGTCTCCGCCTCTGCGTCTCTGTGTCTCTGTCTCTGTGTCTCTGACTCTGTGTCTCTGTCTCTGTGTCTCCGTCTCTGTGTCTCTGTCTCTGTGTCTCTGTCTCTGTGTCTCTGTCTCTGTGTCTCTGTCTCTGTGTCTCTGTCTCTGTGTCTCTGTCTCTGTGTCTCTGTCTCTGTGTCTCTGTCTCTGTGTCTCTGTCTCTGTGTCTCTGTCTCTGTGTCTCTGTCTCTGTGTCTCTGTCTCTGTGTCTCTGTCTCTGTGTCTCTGTCTCTGTGTCTCTGTCTCTGTGTCTCTGTCTCTGTGTCTCTGTCTCTGTGTCTCTGTCTCTGTGTCTCTGTCTCTGTGTATCTGTCTCTGCGTCTCTGTGTTTCTGTCTCTGTCTCTGTGTCCCTGTCTCTGAGTCCCTCTCGCTGTGTCCCTGTCTCTGTGTCTCTGTCTCTGTCTCTGTGTATCTACCTCTGTGTCTCCCTCCCTGTGACACGGTCCCTGTGTTACCGTCTCTGTGTCTCGGCCTCTGTGTCTCTGTCTATGTGTCTCTGTCTCTGTGTCTCTGTCTCTGTGTCTATGTCTCTGAGTATCTGTCTCTGTGTCTCTGTCCCTGTCTCTGAATCTCTGTCTCTCAGTCTCTGTCTCTGTGTCTCTGTCTCAGTGTCTCTCTCTCTGTGTCTCTGTCTACGTGTCTCTGTCTCTGTGTCTTTGAGTCTGTATCTCTGTCTCTGTGTCTCTGTCTCCGTGTCTCTGTCTCTTTGTCTCTGTCTCTGCGTCTCTGTCTCTGCGTCTCTGTCTCTGCGTCTCTGTCTCTGTGTCCCTGTCTCTGTGTCTCTGTCTCTGTGCCTCTGTCTCTGTGTCTCTGTCCCTGAGAATCTGTCTCTGTGTTTCTGCCTCTGTGTCTCTGTCCCTGTGTCTCCGTCTCTGTGTCTCTGTCTCTCTCACTTTGTCTCTGTCTCTGTGTATCTGTCTCTGTGTCTCTGTCTCCGTGTCTCTGCCTCAGTGTCTCTGTCTCTGTGTCTCCGTTTCTGTGTATCTGTCTCTGTGACTCCGTCTCTCTCTCTGTCCCTGTTTCTCTTTCTCTGTGTCTCTATACCTGTGTCTCCTTCTCTGTGTTTCTCTCTCTGTGTCTCTGTCTCTGTTTCTCTTTCTCAGTGCCTCTGTCTCTGTGTCTCTATACCTGTGTCTCTGTCTCTGTGTATCCGTCTCTGCGTTTCTCTCTCTGTGTCTCTGTCTCTGTGTCTCTGTCTCTATGTCTCTGTCTCTGTGAAACTGCGTCTGAATCTCTGAATCTGTGTCCCTGTCTCTGCGTCTCTGTCCCTGTGTCTCCGTCTCTGTGTATCTGTCTCTGTCTCTGTGTGTGTGTCTCTGTGTCTGTCCCTGTGTGTATGACTCAGTCTCTGAGTCTCTGTCTCTGTGTCTCTGTCTCTGTCTCTGTCTCTGAGTCTCTGTCTCTGTGTCTCTGTCTCTGTCTCTGTCTCTGTCTCTGTGTCTCTGTCTCTGTGTCTCTGTCTATGTGTCTATGTCTCTGTGTCTCTGTCTCTGTTTCTCGGTCTCTGTGTCTCTCTCCCTGTGTCACGGTCTCTGTGTCTCGGTCTCTGTGTCTCCGCCTCTGCGTCTCTTTCTCTGTGTCTGTGTCTCCGTCTCTGTGTCTCTGTCTCTCTGTCTCAGTGTCCCTGTCTCTGTGTCTCTGTCTCTGTGTCTCTGTCTCTGTGTCTCTGTCTCTGTGTCTCTGTCTCTGTGTCTCTGTCTCTGTGTCTCTGTCTCTGTGTCTCTGTCTCTGTGTCTCTGCCCCTGTGGCTCCGTCTCTGTGTATCTGTCTCTGTCTCTGTGTGTGTGTCTCTGTGTCTGTCCCTGTGTGTATGACTCAGTCTCTGTGTCTCTGTCTCTGTGTCTCTGTCTCTGTGTCTCTGTCTCTGTGTCTCTGTCTCTGTGTCTCTGTCTCTGTGTCTCTGTCTCTGTGTCTCTGCCTCTGTGTCTCTGTCTCTGTGTCTCTGTCTCTGTGTCTCTGTCTCTGTGTCTCTGTCTCTGTGTCTCTGCCTCTGTGTCACTGTCTCTGTGTTTCTGTCTCTGTGTCTCTGTCTCTGTGTCTCTGTCTCTGTGTCTCTGTCTCTGTATCTCTGTCTCTGTGTCTCTGTCTCTGTGTCTCTGCCTCTGTGTCTCTGTCTCTGTGTCTCTGTCTCTGTCTCTCTGTCTCTGTGTCTCTGTCTCTGTGTCTCCTTCTCTGTCTCACTGTCTCTGTGTCTCTGTCTCTGAGTCTCCGTCTCTGTGCCTCTGTCTCTGCCTCTGAATCTCTGTCTCTGTGTCTCTGTCCCAGAGCCTCCGTCTCTGTGTCTCTGTCTCTGTGTATCTATCTCTGTGTCTCTGTCTCTGTCTCTGTCTCTGCTTCTCTTTCTCTGTGTCTCTGCCTCTGTGTCTCTGTCTCGGTGTCTCTGTCCCTGTGTCCCCTCCTCTGTGTCTCTGTCTCCGTGTCTCCGTCTCTGTGCCTCTGTCTCGGTCTCTGTGTCTCTGTCTCTGTTTCTCTGTCACTGTGTCTCTGTCTCTGTGTCTCTGTCTCTGTGTCTATGTCTCTGTGTCTCTGTCTCTGTGTCTCTGTCCCTGTGTCTCTGTCTCTGTGTCTCTGACTCTGTGTCTCTGTCTCTGTGTCTCTGTCTCTGTGTCTCTGTCTCTGCGTCTCTGTGTCTCTGTCTCTGTCTCTGTGTCCCTGTCTCTGAGTCCCTCTCGCTGTGTCCCAGTCTCTGTGTCTCTGTCTCTGTGTCTCTGTCTCTGTGTCTCTGTCTCTATGTCTCTGTCTCAGTGTCTCTGTCTCTGTGTCTCTGTCTCTGTGTCTCTGTCTCTGTCTCTGTGTCTCTGTCTCTGTGTCTCTGTCTCTGTGTCTCTGTCTCTGTGTCTCTGTCTCTGTGTCTCTGTCTCTGTGTCTCTGTCTTTGTGTCTCTGTCTCTGTGTCTCTGTCTCTGTGTCTTTGTCTCGGTGTCTCTGTCCCTGTGGCTCCTTCTCTGTGTCACTCTCTCTGCGACCCTGTCTCTGTCTCTGTCTCTGTGTCTCTGTCTCTGTGTCTCTGTCTCTGTGTCTCTGTCTCTGCGTCTCTGTGTCTCTGTCTCTGTCTCTGTGTCCCTGTCTCTGAGTCCCTCTCGCTGTGTCCCAGTCTCTGTGTCTCTGTCTCTGTGTCTCTGTCTCTGTGTCTCTGTCTCTATGTCTCTGTCTCAGTGTCTCTGTCTCTGTGTCTCTGTCTCTGTGTCTCTGTCTCTGTCTCTGTGTCTCTGTCTCTGTGTCTCTGTCTCTGTGTCTCTGTCTCTGTGTCTCTGTCTCTGTGTCTCTGTCTCTGTGTCTCTGTCTTTGTGTCTCTGTCTCTGTGTCTCTGTCTCTGTGTCTTTGTCTCGGTGTCTCTGTCCCTGTGGCTCCTTCTCTGTGTCACTCTCTCTGCGACCCTGTCTCTGTCTCTGTCTCTGTGTATCTGCCTCTGTGTCTCCCTCCCTGTGTCACGGTCCCTGTGTTACCGTCTCTGTGTCTCGGCCTCTGTGTCTCTGTCTCTGTGTCTCTGTCTCTGTGTCTCTGTCTCTGTGTCTCTGTCTCTGTGTCTCTGTCTCTGTGTCTCTGTCTCTGTGTCTCTGTCTCTGTGTCTCTGTCTCTGTGTCTCTGTCTCTGTGTCTCTGTCTCTGTGTCTCTGTCTCTGTGTCCCTGTCTCTGTGTCTCTGTCTCTGTGTCTCTGTCTCTGTGTCTCTGTCTCTGTGTCTCTGTCTCTGTGTCTCTGTCTCTGTGTCTCTGTCTCTGTGTCCCTGTCTCTGTGTCTCTGTCTCTGTGTCTCTGTCTCTGTGTCTCTGTCTCTGTGTCTCTGTCTCTGTGTCTCTGTCTCTGTGTCTCTGTCTCGGTGTCTCTGTCCCTGTGGCTCCCTCACTGTGTCACTCTCTCTGCGTCCCTGTCTCTGTGCCTCTGTCTCTGTCTCTGTGTATCTGCCTCTGTGTCTCCCTCCCTGTGTCACGGTCCCTGTGTTACCGTCTCTGTGTCTCGGCCTCTGTGTCTCTGTCTCTGTGTCTCTGTCTCTGTGTCTCTGTCTCTGTGTCTATGTCTCTGTGTCTCTGCCTCTGTGTCTCTGTCTCTGTGTCTCTGTCTCTGTGTCTCTGTCTCTGTGTCTCTGTCTCTGTGTCTCTGTCTCTGTGTCTCTGTCTCTGTGTCTCTGTCTCTGTGTCTTTGTCTCTGTGTCTCTGTCTCTGTGTCTCTGTCTCTGTGTCTCTGTCTCTGTGTCTCTGTCTCTGTGTCTCTGTCTCTGTGTCTCTGTCTCTGTGTATCTGTCTCTGCGTCTCTGTGTCTCTGTCTCTGAGTCCCTCTCGCTGTGTCCCAGTCTCTGTGTCTCTGTCTCTGTGTCTCTGTGTCTCTGTCTCTGTGTCTCTGTCTCTGTCTCTGTCTCTGTGTCTCTGTCTCTGTGTCTCTGTCTATGTGTCTATGTCTCTGTGTCTCTGTCTCTGTTTCTCGGTCTCTGAGTCTCTGTCTCTATGTCCCTGTCTCTGCGCCTCTGTCCCTCTGTCTCCGTTTCTGTGCCTCTGTCTCTGTCTCTGCCTCTGAGCCTCTGTCTCTGTGTCCCTGTCTCTGTGTCTGTGTCCCTGTGTCCCCGTCTCTGTGTCTCTGTCTCCGTGTCTCTGTCTCCGTGTCTCTGCCTCAGTGTCTCTGTCTCTGTGTCTCCGTTTCTATGTATCTGTCTCTGTGACTCCGTCTCTCTCTCTGTCCCTGTTTCTCTTTCTCTGTGTCTCTATACCTGTGTCTCCTTCTCTGTGTTTCTCTCTCTGTGTCTCTGTCTCTGTGTCTCTATACCTGTGTCTCTGTCTCTGTGTATCCGTCTCTGTGTTCCTCTCTCTGTGTCTCTGTCTCTGTGTCTCTGTCTCTGTGTCTCTGTCTCTGTGTCTCTGTCCCTGTGTCTCTGCCTCTGTGTCTCTGTCTCTGTGTTTCTGTCGCTGTGTCTCTGTCTCTGTGTCTCTGTCTCTGTGGCTCTGTCTCTGTGTCTCTGTCTCTGTGTCTCTGTCTCTGTGTCTCTGTCTCTGTGTCTCTGTCTCTTTGTCTCTGCCTCTGTGTCTCTGTCTCTGTGTCTCTGTCTCTGTCTCTCTGTCTCTGTGTCTCTGTCCCTTTGTCTCTGCCTCTGTGTCTCTGTCTCTGTGTCTCTGTCTCTGTCTCTCTGTCTCTGTGTCTCTGTCTCTGTGTCTCCTTCTCTGTCTCACTGTCTCTGTGTCTCTGTCTCTGTGTCTCCGTCTCTGTGCCTCTGTCTCTGCCTCTGAATCTCTGTCTCTGTGTCTCTGTCCCAGAGCCTCCGTCTCTGTGTCTCTGTCTCTGTGTATCTATCTCTGTGTCTCTGTCTCTGCCTCTGTCTCTGCCTCTCTTTCTCTGTGTCTCTGCCTCTGTGTCTCTGTCTCGGTGTCTCTGTCCCTGTGTCCCCTCCTCTGTGTCTCTGTCTCCGTGTCTCCGTCTCTGTGCCTCTGTCTCGGTCTCTGTGTCTCTGTCTCTGTGTCTCTGTCTCTGTGTCTCTTTCTCTGTGTCTATGTCTCTGTGTCTCTGCCTCTGTGTCTCTGTCTCTGTGTCTCTGTCTCTGTGTCTCTGTCTCTGTGTCTCTGACTCTGTGTCTCTGTCTCTGTGTCTCCGTCTCTGTGTCTCTGTCTCTGTGTCTCTGTCTCTGTGTCTCTGTCTCTGTGTCTCTGTCTCTGTGTCTCTGTCTCTGTGTCTCTGTCTCTGTGTCTCTGTCTCTGTGTCTCTGTCTCTGTGTCTCTGTCTCTGTGTCTCTGTCTCTGTGTCTCTGTCTCTGTGTCTCTGTCTCTGTGTCTCTGTCTCTGTGTCTCTGTCTCTGTGTCTCTGTCTCTGTGTCTCTGTCTCTGTGTCTCTGTCTCTGTGTCTCTGTCTCTGTGTATCTGTCTCTGCGTCTCTGTGTTTCTGTCTCTGTCTCTGTGTCCCTGTCTCTGAGTCCCTCTCGCTGTGTCCCTGTCTCTGTGTCTCTGTCTCTGTCTCTGTGTATCTGCCTCTGTGTCTCCCTCCCTGTGACACGGTCCCTGTGTTACCGTCTCTGTGTCTCGGCCTCTGTGTCTCTGTCTCTGTGTCTCTGTCTCTGTGTCTCTGTCTCTGTGTCTATGTCTCTGAGTATCTGTCTCTGTGTCTCTGTCCCTGTCTCTGAATCTCTGTCTCTCAGTCTCTGTCTCTGTGTCTCTGTCTCAGTGTCTCTCTCTCTGTGTCTCTGTCTACGTGTCTCTGTCTCTGTGTCTTTGAGTCTGTATCTCTGTCTCTGTGTCTCTGTCTCCGTGTCTCTGTCTCTTTGTCTCTGTCTCTGCGTCTCTGTCTCTGCGTCTCTGTCTCTGCGTCTCTGTCTCTGTGTCCCTGTCTCTGTGTCTCTGTCTCTGTGCCTCTGTCTCTGTGTCTCTGTCTCTGTGTCTCTGTCTCTGTGTCTCTGTCTCTGTGTCTCTGTCTCTGTGTCTCTGTCTCTGTGTCTCTGTCTCTGTGTCTCTGTCTCTGTGTCTCTGTCTCTGTGTCTCTGTCTCTGTGTCTCTGTCTCTGTGTCTCTGTCTCTGTGTATCTGTCTCTGCGTCTCTGTGTTTCTGTCTCTGTCTCTGTGTCCCTGTCTCTGAGTCCCTCTCGCTGTGTCCCTGTCTCTGTGTCTCTGTCTCTGTCTCTGTGTATCTGCCTCTGTGTCTCCCTCCCTGTGACACGGTCCCTGTGTTACCGTCTCTGTGTCTCGGCCTCTGTGTCTCTGTCTCTGTGTCTCTGTCTCTGTGTCTCTGTCTCTGTGTCTATGTCTCTGAGTATCTGTCTCTGTGTCTCTGTCCCTGTCTCTGAATCTCTGTCTCTCAGTCTCTGTCTCTGTGTCTCTGTCTCAGTGTCTCTCTCTCTGTGTCTCTGTCTACGTGTCTCTGTCTCTGTGTCTTTGAGTCTGTATCTCTGTCTCTGTGTCTCTGTCTCCGTGTCTCTGTCTCTTTGTCTCTGTCTCTGCGTCTCTGTCTCTGCGTCTCTGTCTCTGCGTCTCTGTCTCTGTGTCCCTGTCTCTGTGTCTCTGTCTCTGTGCCTCTGTCTCTGTGTCTCTGTCCCTGAGAATCTGTCTCTGTGTTTCTGCCTCTGTGTCTCTGTCCCTGTGTCTCCGTCTCTGTGTCTCTGTCTCTCTCACTTTGTCTCTGTCTCTGTGTATCTGTCTCTGTGTCTCTGTCTCCGTGTCTCTGCCTCAGTGTCTCTGTCTCTGTGTCTCCGTTTCTGTGTATCTGTCTCTGTGACTCCGTCTCTCTCTCTGTCCCTGTTTCTCTTTCTCTGTGTCTCTATACCTGTGTCTCCTTCTCTGTGTTTCTCTCTCTGTGTCTCTGTCTCTGTTTCTCTTTCTCAGTGCCTCTGTCTCTGTGTCTCTATACCTGTGTCTCTGTCTCTGTGTATCCGTCTCTGTGTTTCTCTCTCTGTGTCTCTGTCTCTGTGTCTCTGTCTCTATGTCTCTGTCTCTGTGAAACTGCGTCTGAATCTCTGAATCTGTGTCCCTGTCTCTGTGTCTCTGTCCCTGTGTCTCCGTCTCTGTGTATCTGTCTCTGTCTCTGTGTGTGTGTCTCTGTGTCTGTCCCTGTGTGTATGACTCAGTCTCTGAGTCTCTGTCTCTGTGTCTCTGTCTCTGTCTCTGTCTCTGAGTCTCTGTCTCTGTGTCTCTGTCTCTGTCTCTGTCTCTGTCTCTGTGTCTCTGTCTCTGTGTCTCTGTCTATGTGTCTATGTCTCTGTGTCTCTGTCTCTGTTTCTCGGTCTCTGTGTCTCTCTCCCTGTGTCACGGTCTCTGTGTCTCGGTCTCTGTGTCTCCGCCTCTGCGTCTCTTTCTCTGTGTCTGTGTCTCCGTCTCTGTGTCTCTGTCTCTCTGTCTCAGTGTCCCTGTCTCTGTGTCTCTGTCTCTGTGTCTCTGTCTCTGTGTCTCTGTCTCTGTGTCTCTGTCTCTGTGTCTCTGTCTCTGTGTCTCTGTCTCTGTGTCTCTGTCCCTGTGGCTCCGTCTCTGTGTATCTGTATCTGTCTCTGTGTGTGTGTCTCTGTGTCTGTCCCTGTGTGTATGACTCAGTCTCTGAGTCTCTGTCTCTGTGTCTCTGTCTCTGTGTGTGTGTCTCTGTGTCTGTCCCTGTGTGTATGACTCAGTCTCTGAGTCTCTGTCTCTGTGTCTCTGTCTCTGTCTCTGTCTCTGTGTCTCTGTCTCTGTGTCTCTGTCTATGTGTCTATGTCTCTGTGTCTCTGTCTCTGTTTCTCGGTCTCTGTGTCTCTCTCCCTGTGTCACGGTCTCTGTGTCTCGGTCTCTGTGTCTCCGCCTCTGCGTCTCTGTGTCTCTGTCTCTGTGTCTCTGACTCTGTGTCTCTGTCTCTGTGTCTCCGTCTCTGTGTCTCTGTCTCTGTGTCTCTGTCTCTGTGTCTCTGTCTCTGTGTCTCTGTCTCTGTGTCTCTGTCTCTGTGTCTCTGTCTCTGTGTCTCTGTCTCTGTGTCTCTGTCTCTGTGTCTCTGTCTCTGTGTCTCTGTCTCTGTGTCTCTGTCTCTGTGTCTCTGTCTCTGTGTCTCTGTCTCTGTGTCTCTGTCTCTGTGTCTCTGTCTCTGTGTCTCTGTCTCTGTGTCTCTGTCTCTGTGTCTCTGTCTCTGTGTCTCTGTCTCTGTGTATCTGTCTCTGCGTCTCTGTGTTTCTGTCTCTGTCTCTGTGTCCCTGTCTCTGAGTCCCTCTCGCTGTGTCCCTGTCTCTGTGTCTCTGTCTCTGTCTCTGTGTATCTACCTCTGTGTCTCCCTCCCTGTGACACGGTCCCTGTGTTACCGTCTCTGTGTCTCGGCCTCTGTGTCTCTGTCTATGTGTCTCTGTCTCTGTGTCTCTGTCTCTGTGTCTATGTCTCTGAGTATCTGTCTCTGTGTCTCTGTCCCTGTCTCTGAATCTCTGTCTCTCAGTCTCTGTCTCTGTGTCTCTGTCTCAGTGTCTCTCTCTCTGTGTCTCTGTCTACGTGTCTCTGTCTCTGTGTCTTTGAGTCTGTATCTCTGTCTCTGTGTCTCTGTCTCCGTGTCTCTGTCTCTTTGTCTCTGTCTCTGCGTCTCTGTCTCTGCGTCTCTGTCTCTGCGTCTCTGTCTCTGTGTCCCTGTCTCTGTGTCTCTGTCTCTGTGCCTCTGTCTCTGTGTCTCTGTCCCTGAGAATCTGTCTCTGTGTTTCTGCCTCTGTGTCTCTGTCCCTGTGTCTCCGTCTCTGTGTCTCTGTCTCTCTCACTTTGTCTCTGTCTCTGTGTATCTGTCTCTGTGTCTCTGTCTCCGTGTCTCTGCCTCAGTGTCTCTGTCTCTGTGTCTCCGTTTCTGTGTATCTGTCTCTGTGACTCCGTCTCTCTCTCTGTCCCTGTTTCTCTTTCTCTGTGTCTCTATACCTGTGTCTCCTTCTCTGTGTTTCTCTCTCTGTGTCTCTGTCTCTGTTTCTCTTTCTCAGTGCCTCTGTCTCTGTGTCTCTATACCTGTGTCTCTGTCTCTGTGTATCCGTCTCTGTGTTTCTCTCTCTGTGTCTCTGTCTCTGTGTCTCTGTCTCTATGTCTCTGTCTCTGTGAAACTGCGTCTGAATCTCTGAATCTGTGTCCCTGTCTCTGTGTCTCTGTCCCTGTGTCTCCGTCTCTGTGTATCTGTCTCTGTCTCTGTGTGTGTGTCTCTGTGTCTGTCCCTGTGTGTATGACTCAGTCTCTGAGTCTCTGTCTCTGTGTCTCTGTCTCTGTCTCTGTCTCTGAGTCTCTGTCTCTGTGTCTCTGTCTCTGTCTCTGTCTCTGTCTCTGTGTCTCTGTCTCTGTGTCTCTGTCTATGTGTCTATGTCTCTGTGTCTCTGTCTCTGTTTCTCGGTCTCTGTGTCTCTCTCCCTGTGTCACGGTCTCTGTGTCTCGGTCTCTGTGTCTCCGCCTCTGCGTCTCTTTCTCTGTGTCTGTGTCTCCGTCTCTGTGTCTCTGTCTCTCTGTCTCAGTGTCCCTGTCTCTGTGTCTCTGTCTCTGTGTCTCTGTCTCTGTGTCTCTGTCTCTGTGTCTCTGTCTCTGTGTCTCTGTCTCTGTGTCTCTGTCTCTGTGTCTCTGTCCCTGTGGCTCCGTCTCTGTGTATCTGTATCTGTCTCTGTGTGTGTGTCTCTGTGTCTGTCCCTGTGTGTATGACTCAGTCTCTGAGTCTCTGTCTCTGTGTCTCTGTCTCTGTGTGTGTGTCTCTGTGTCTGTCCCTGTGTGTATGACTCAGTCTCTGAGTCTCTGTCTCTGTGTCTCTGTCTCTGTCTCTGTCTCTGTGTCTCTGTCTCTGTGTCTCTGTCTATGTGTCTATGTCTCTGTGTCTCTGTCTCTGTTTCTCGGTCTCTGTGTCTCTCTCCCTGTGTCACGGTCTCTGTGTCTCGGTCTCTGTGTCTCCGCCTCTGCGTCTCTTTCTCTGTGTCTGTGTCTCCGTCTCTGTGTCTCTGTCTCTCTGTCTCAGTGTCCCTGTCTCTGTGTCTCTGTCTCTGTGTCTCTGTCTCTGTGTCTCTGTCTCTGTGTCTCTGTCTCTGTGTCTCTGTCTCTGTGTCCCTGTCTCTGTGTCTCTGTCTCTGTGTCTCTGTCTCTGTGTCTCTGTCTCTGTGTCTCTGTCTCTGTGTCTCTGTCTCTGTGTCTCTGTCTCTGTGTCTCTGTCTCTGTGTCTCTGTCCCTGTGGCTCCCTCTCTGTGTCACTCTCTCTGCGTCCCTGTCTCTGTGTCTCTGTCTCTGTCTCTGTGTATCTGCCTCTGTGTCTCCCTCCCTGTGTCACGGTCCCTGTGTTACCGTCTCTGTGTCTCGGCCTCTGTGTCTCTGTCTCTGTGTCTCTGTCTCTGTGTCTCTGTCTCTGTGTCTATGTCTCTGTGTCTCTGCCTCTGTGTCTCTGTCTCTGTGTCTCTGTCTCTGTGTCTCTGTCTCTGTGTCTCTGTCTCTGTGTCTCTGTCTCTGTGTCTCTGTCTCTGTGTCTCTGTCTCTGTGTCTCTGTCTCTGTGTCTCTGTCTCTGTGTCTCTGTCTCTGTGTCTCTGTCTCTGTGTCTCTGTCTCAGTGTCTCTGTCTCTGTGTCTCTGTCTCTGTGTATCTGTCTCTGCGTCTCTGTGTCTCTGTCTCTGAGTCCCTCTCGCTGTGTCCCAGTCCCTGTGTCTCTGTCTCTGTGTCTCTGTGTCTCTGTCTCTGTGTCTCTGTCTCTGTCTCTGTCTCTGTGTCTCTGTCTCTGTGTCTCTGTCTATGTGTCTATGTCTCTGTGTCTCTGTCTCTGTTTCTCGGTCTCTGAGTCTCTATCTCTATGTCCCTGTCTCTGCGCCTCTGTCCCTCTGTCTCCGTTTCTGTGCCTCTGTCTCTGTCTCTGCCTCTGAGCCTCTGTCTCTGTGTCCCTGTCTCTGTGTCTGTGTCCCTGTGTACCCGTCTCTGTGTCTCTGTCTCCGTGTCTCTGTCTCCGTGTCTCTGCCTCAGTGTCTCTGTCTCTGTGTCTCCGTTTCTATGTATCTGTCTCTGTGACTCCGTCTCTCTCTCTGTCCCTGTTTCTCTTTCTCTGTGTCTCTATACCTGTGTCTCCTTCTCTGTGTTTCTCTCTCTGTGTCTCTGTCTCTGTGTCTCTATACCTGTGTCTCTGTCTCTGTGTATCCGTCTCTGTGTTTCTCTCTCTGTGTCTCTGTCTCTGTGTCTCTGTCTCTGTGTCTCTGTCTCTGTGTCTCTGTCTCTGTGTCTCTGTCTCTGTGTCTCTGCCTCTGTGTCTCTGTCTCTGTGTTTCTGTCGCTGTGTCTCTGTCTCTGTGTCTCTGTCTCTGTGTCTCTGTCTCTGTGTCTCTGTCTCTGTGTCTCTGTCTCTGTGTCTCTGTCTCTGTGTCTCTGTCTCTTTGTCTCTGCCTCTGTGCCTCTGTCTCTGTGTCTCTGTCTCTGTCTCTCTGTCTCTGTGTCTCTGTCTCTGTGTCTCCTTCTCTGTCTCACTGTCTCTGTGTCTCTGTCTCTGTGTCTCCGTCTCTGTGCCTCTGTCTCTGTGTCTCTTTCTCTGTGTCTATGTCTCTGTGTCTCTGCCTCTGTGTCTCTGTCTCTGTGTCTCTGTCTCTGTGTCTCTGTCTCTGTGTCTCTGACTCTGTGTCTCTGTCTCTGTGTCTCCGTCTCTGAATCTCTGTCTCTGTGTCTCTGACCCAGAGCCTCCGTCTCTGTGTCTCTGTCTCTGTGTATCTATCTCTGTGTCTCTGTCTCTGTCTCTGTCTCTGCTTCTCTTTCTCTGTGTCTCTGCCTCTCTGTCTCTGTCTCGGTGTCTCTGTCCCTGTGTCCCCTCCTCTGTGTCTCTGTCTCCGTGTCTCCGTCTCTGTGCCTCTGTCTCGGTCTCTGTGTCTCTGTCTCTGTGTCTCTGTCTCTGTGTCTCTTTCTCTGTGTCTATGTCTCTGTGTCTCTGCCTCTGTGTCTCTGTCTCTGTGTCTCTGTCTCTGTGTCTCTGTCTCTGTGTCTCTGACTCTGTGTCTCTGTCTCTGTGTCTCCGTCTCTGTGTCTCTGTCTCTGTGTCTCTGTCTCTGTGTCTCTGTCTCTGTGTCTCTGTCTCTGTGTCTCTGCCTCTGTGTCTCTGACTCTGTGTCTCTGTCTCTGTGTCTCTGTCTCTGTGTCTCTGTCTCTGTGTCTCTGTCTCTGTGTATCTGTCTCTGCGTCTCTGTGTCTCTGTCTCTGTCTCTGTGTCCCTGTCTCTGAGTCCCTCTCGCTGTGTCCCTGTCTCTGTGTCTCTGTCTCTGTCTCTGTGTATCTGCCTCTGTGTCTCCCTCCCTGTGACACGGTCCCTGTGTTACCGTCTCTGTGTCTCGGCCTCTGTGTCTCTGTCTCTGTGTCTCTGTCTCTGTGTCTCTGTCTCTGTGTCTATGTCTCTGAGTATCTGTCTCTGTGTCTCTGTCTCTGTCTCTGTCTCTGAATCTCTGTCTCTCAGTCTCTGTCTCTGTGTCTCTGTCTCAGTGTCTCTCTCTCTGTGTCTCTGTCTACGTGTCTCTGTCTCTGTGTCTTTGAGTCTGTGTCTCTGTCTCTGTGTCTCTGTCTCCGTGTCTCTGTCTCTTTGTCTCTGTCTCTGCGTCTCTGTCTCTGCGTCTCTGTCTCTGTGTCCCTGTCTCTGTGTCTCTGTCTCTGTGCCTCTGTCTCTGTGTCTCTGTCCCTGAGAATCTGTCTCTGTGTTTCTGCCTCTGTGTCTCTGTCCCTGTGTCTCCGTCTCTGTGTCTCTGTCTCTCTCACTTTGTCTCTGTCTCTGTGTATCTGTCTCTGTGTCTCTGTCTCCGTGTCTCTGCCTCAGTGTCTCTGTCTCTGTGTCTCCGTTTCTGTGTATCTGTCTCTGTGACTCCGTCTCTCTCTCTGTCCCTGTTTCTCTTTCTCTGTGTCTCTATACCTGTGTCTCCTTCTCTGTGTTTCTCTCTCTGTGTCTCTGTCTCTGTTTCTCTTTCTCAGTGCCTCTGTCTCTGTGTCTCTATACCTGTGTCTCTGTCTCTGTGTATCCGTCTCTGTGTTTCTCTCTCTGTGTCTCTGTCTCTGTGTCTCTGTCTCTGTGTCTCTGTCTCTGTGTCTCTGTCTCTGTGTCTCTGTCTCTGTGTCTCTGTCTCTGTGTCTCTGTCTCTGTGTCTCTGTCTCTGTGTCTCTGTCTCTGTGTCTCTGTCTCTGTGTCTCTGTCTCTGTGTCTCTGTCTCTGTGTCTCTGTCTCTGTGTCTCTGTCTCTGTGTCTCTGTCTCTGTGTCTCTGCCTCTGTGTCACTGTCTCTGTGTTTCTGTCTCTGTGTCTCTGTCTCTGTGTCTCTGTCTCTGTGTCTCTGTCTCTGTATCTCTGTCTCTGTGTCTCTGTCTCTGTGTCTCTGCCTCTGTGTCTCTGTCTCTGTGCCTCTGTCTCTGTCTCTCTGTCTCTGTGTCTCTGTCTCTGTGTCTCCTTCTCTGTCTCACTGTCTCTGTGTCTCTGTCTCTGTGTCTCCGTCTCTGTGCCTCTGTCTCTGCCTCTGTGTCTCTGTCTCTGTGTCTCTGTCTCTGTGTCTCTGTCTCTGTGTCTCTGACTCTGTGTCTCTGTCTCTGTGTCTCCGTCTCTGTCTCTGTCTCTGTGTCTCTGACCCAGAGCCTCCGTCTCTGTGTCTCTGTCTCTGTGTATCTATCTCTGTGTCTCTGTCTCTGTCTCTGTCTCTGCTTCTCTTTCTCTGTGTCTCTGCCTCTCTGTCTCTGTCTCGGTGTCTCTGTCCCTGTGTCCCCTCCTCTGTGTCTCTGTCTCCGTGTCTCCGTCTCTGTGCCTCTGTCTCGGTCTCTGTGTCTCTGTCTCTGTGTCTCTGTCTCTGTGTCTCTTTCTCTGTGTCTATGTCTCTGTGTCTCTGCCTCTGTGTCTCTGTCTCTGTGTCTCTGTCTCTGTGTCTCTGTCTCTGTGTCTCTGACTCTGTGTCTCTGTCTCTGTGTCTCCGTCTCTGTGTCTCTGTCTCTGTGTCTCTGTCTCTGTGTCTCTGTCTCTGTGTCTCTGTCTCTGTGTCTCTGCCTCTGTGTCTCTGACTCTGTGTCTCTGTCTCTGTGTCTCTGTCTCTGTGTCTCTGTCTCTGTGTCTCTGTCTCTGTGTATCTGTCTCTGCGTCTCTGTGTCTCTGTCTCTGTCTCTGTGTCCCTGTCTCTGAGTCCCTCTCGCTGTGTCCCTGTCTCTGTGTCTCTGTCTCTGTCTCTGTGTATCTGCCTCTGTGTCTCCCTCCCTGTGACACGGTCCCTGTGTTACCGTCTCTGTGTCTCGGCCTCTGTGTCTCTGTCTCTGTGTCTCTGTCTCTGTGTCTCTGTCTCTGTGTCTATGTCTCTGAGTATCTGTCTCTGTGTCTCTGTCTCTGTCTCTGTCTCTGAATCTCTGTCTCTCAGTCTCTGTCTCTGTGTCTCTGTCTCAGTGTCTCTCTCTCTGTGTCTCTGTCTACGTGTCTCTGTCTCTGTGTCTTTGAGTCTGTGTCTCTGTCTCTGTGTCTCTGTCTCCGTGTCTCTGTCTCTTTGTCTCTGTCTCTGCGTCTCTGTCTCTGCGTCTCTGTCTCTGTGTCCCTGTCTCTGTGTCTCTGTCTCTGTGCCTCTGTCTCTGTGTCTCTGTCCCTGAGAATCTGTCTCTGTGTTTCTGCCTCTGTGTCTCTGTCCCTGTGTCTCCGTCTCTGTGTCTCTGTCTCTCTCACTTTGTCTCTGTCTCTGTGTATCTGTCTCTGTGTCTCTGTCTCCGTGTCTCTGCCTCAGTGTCTCTGTCTCTGTGTCTCCGTTTCTGTGTATCTGTCTCTGTGACTCCGTCTCTCTCTCTGTCCCTGTTTCTCTTTCTCTGTGTCTCTATACCTGTGTCTCCTTCTCTGTGTTTCTCTCTCTGTGTCTCTGTCTCTGTTTCTCTTTCTCAGTGCCTCTGTCTCTGTGTCTCTATACCTGTGTCTCTGTCTCTGTGTATCCGTCTCTGTGTTTCTCTCTCTGTGTCTCTGTCTCTGTGTCTCTGTCTCTGTGTCTCTGTCTCTGTGTCTCTGTCTCTGTGTCTCTGTCTCTGTGTCTCTGTCTCTGTGTCTCTGTCTCTGTGTCTCTGTCTCTGTGTCTCTGTCTCTGTGTCTCTGTCTCTGTGTCTCTGTCTCTGTGTCTCTGTCTCTGTGTCTCTGTCTCTGTGTCTCTGTCTCTGTGTCTCTGTCTCTGTGTCTCTGCCTCTGTGTCACTGTCTCTGTGTTTCTGTCTCTGTGTCTCTGTCTCTGTGTCTCTGTCTCTGTGTCTCTGTCTCTGTATCTCTGTCTCTGTGTCTCTGTCTCTGTGTCTCTGCCTCTGTGTCTCTGTCTCTGTGCCTCTGTCTCTGTCTCTCTGTCTCTGTGTCTCTGTCTCTGTGTCTCCTTCTCTGTCTCACTGTCTCTGTGTCTCTGTCTCTGTGTCTCCGTCTCTGTGCCTCTGTCTCTGCCTCTGAATCTCTGTCTCTGTGTCTCTGTCCCAGAGCCTCCGTCTCTGTGTCTCTGTCTCTGTGTATCTATCTCTGTGTCTCTGTCTCTGTCTCTGTCTCTGCTTCTCTTTCTCTGTGTCTCTGCCTCTGTGTCTCTGTCTCGGTGTCTCTGTCCCTGTGTCCCCTCCTCTGTGTCTCTGTCTCCGTGTCTCCGTCTCTGTGCCTCTGTCTCGGTCTCTGTGTCTCTGTCTCTGTTTCTCTGTCACTGTGTCTCTGTCTCTGTGTCTCTGTCTCTGCGTCTATGTCTCTGTGTCTCTGCCTCTGTGTCTCTGTCTCTGTGTCTCTGTCTCTGTGTCTCTGTCTCTGTGTCTCTGACTCTGTGTCTCTGTCTCTGTGTCTCTGTCTCTGTGTCTCTGTCTCTGTGTCTCTGTCTCTGCGTCTCTGTGTCTCTGTCTCTGTCTCTGTGTCCCTGTCTCTGAGTCCCTCTCGCTGTGTCCCAGTCTCTGTGTCTCTGTCTCTGTGTCTCTGTCTCTGTGTCTCTGTCTCTGTGTCTCTGTCTCTATGTCTCTGTCTCAGTGTCTCTGTCTCTGTGTCTCTGTCTCTGTGTCTCTGTCTCTGTCTCTGTGTCTCTGTCTCTGTGTCTCTGTCTCTGTGTCTCTGTCTCTGTGTCTCTGTCTCTGTGTCTCTCTCTCTGTGTCTCTGTCTTTGTGTCTCTGTCTCTGTGTCTCTGTCTCTGTGTCTCTGTCTCGGTGTCTCTGTCCCTGTGGCTCCTTCTCTGTGTCACTCTCTCTGCGACCATGTCTCTGTGTCTCTGTCTCTGTCTCTGTGTATCTGCCTCTGTGTCTCCCTCCCTGTGTCACGGTCCCTGTGTTACCGTCTCTGTGTCTCGGCCTCTGTGTCTCTGTCTCTGTGTCTCTGTCTCTGTGTCTATGTCTCTGTGTCTATGTCTCTGTGTCTCTGCCTCTGTGTCTCTGTCTCTGTGTCTCTGTCTCTGTGTCTCTGTCTCTGTGTCTCTGTCTACGTGTCTCTGTCTCTGTGTCTCTGTCTCTGTGTCTCTGTCTCTGTGTCTCTGTCTCTGTGTCTCTGTCTCTGTGTCTCTGTCTCTGTGTCTCTGTCTCTGTGTCTCTGTCTCTGTGTCTCTGTCTCTGTGTCTCTGTCTCTGTGTCTCTGTCTCTGTGTCTCCTTCTCTGTGTTTCTCTCTCTGTGTCTCTGTCTCTGTTTCTCTTTCTCAGTGCCTCTGTCTCTGTGTCTCTATACCTGTGTCTCCTTCTCTGTGTTTTTCTCTCTGTGTCTCTGTCTCTGTTTCTCTTTCTCAGTGCCTCTGTCTCTGTGTCTCTATACCTGTGTCTCTATCTCTGTGTATCCGTCTCTGTGTTTCTCTCGCTGTGTCTCTGTCTCTGTGTCTCTGTCTCTGTGTCTCTGTCTCTGTGTCTCTGTCTCTGTGTCTCTGCCTCTGTGTCTCTGTCTCTGTGTTTCTGTCTCTGTGTCTCTGTCTCTGTGTCTCTGTCTCTGTGTCTCTGTCTCTGTGTCTCTGTCTCTGTGTCTCTGTCTCTGTGTCTCTGTCTCTGTCTCTCTGTCTCTGTGTCTCTGTCTCTGTGTCTCCTTCTCTGTCTCACTGTCTCTGTGTCTCTGTCTCTGTGTCTCCGTCTCTGTGCCTCTGTCTCTGCCTCTGAATCTCTGTCTCTGTGTCTCTGTCCCAGAGCCTCCGTCTCTGTGTCTCTGTCTCTGTGTATCTATCTCTGTGTCTCTGTCTCTGTCTGTGTCTCTGTGTCTCTGTCTCTGTGTCTCTGTCTTTGTGTCTCTGTCCCTGTGTCTCTGTCTCTGTGTCTCTGTCTCTGTGTCTCTGTCTCTGTGTCTCTGTCTCTGTGTCTCTGTCTCTGTGTCTCTGTCTCTGTGTCTCTGTCTTTGTGTCTATGTCTCTGAGTATCTGTCTCTGTGTCTCTGTCTCTGTCTCTGAATCTCTGTCTCTCAGTCTCTGTCTCTGTGTCTCTGTCTCTGTGTCTCTGTCTCTGTGTCTCTGTCTCTGTGTCTCTGTCTCTGTGTCTCTGTCTACGTGTCTCTGTCTCTGTGTCTCTGTCTCTGTGTCTCTGTCTCTGTGTCTCTGTCTCTGTGTCTCTGTCTCTGTGTCTCTGTCTCTGTGTCTCTGTCTCTGTGTCTCTGTCTCTGTGTCTCTGTCTCTGTGTCTCTGTCTCTGTGTCTCTGTCTCTGTGTCTCTGTCTCTGTGTCTCTGTCTCTGTGTCTCTGTCTCTGTGTCTCTGTCTCTGTGTCTCTGTCTCTGTGTCTCTGTCTCTGTGTCTCTGTCTCTGTGTCTCTGTCTCTGTGTCTCTGTCTCTGTGTCTCTGTCTCTGTGTCTCTGTCTCTGTGTCTCTGTCTCTGTGTCTCTGTCTCTGTGTCTCTGTCTCTGTGTCTCTGTCTCTGTGTCTCTGTCTCTGTGTCTCTGTCTCTGTGTCTCTGTCTCTGTGTCTCTGTCTCTGTGTCTCTGTCTCTGTGTCTCTGTCTCTGTGTCTCTGTCTCTGTGTCTCTGTCTCTGTGTCTCTGTCTCTGTGTCTCTGTCTCTGTGTCTCTGTCTCTGTGTCTCTGTCTCTGTGTCTCTGTCTCTGTGTCTCTGTCTCTGTGTCTCTGTCTCTGTGTCTCTGTCTCTGTGTCTCTGTCTCTGTGTCTCTGTCTCTGTGTCTCTGTCTCTGTGTCTCTGTCTCTGTGTCTCTGTCTCTGTGTCTCTGTCTCTGCGTCTCTGTCTCTGTGTTTCTGCCTCTGTGTCTCTGTCCCTGTGTCTCCGTCTCTGTGTCTCTGTCTCTCTCACTTTGTCTCTGTCTCTGTGTATCTGTCTCTGTGTCTCTGTCTCCGTGTCTCTGCCTCAGTGTCTCTGTCTCTGTGTCTCCGTTTCTGTGTATCTGTCTCTGTGACTCCGTCTCTCTCTCTGTCCCTGTTTCTCTTTCTCTGTGTCTCTATACCTGTGTCTCCTTCTCTGTGTTTCTCTCTCTGTGTCTCTGTCTCTGTTTCTCTTTCTCAGTGCCTCTGTCTCTGTGTCTCTGTCTCTGTGTCTCTGTCTCTGTGTCTCTGTCTCTGTGTCTCTGTCTCTGTGTCTCTGTCTCTGTGTCTCTGTCTCTGTGTCTCTGTCTCTGTGTCTCTGTCTCTGTGTCTCTGTCTCTGTGTCTCTGTCTCTGTGTCTCTGTCTCTGTGTCTCTGTCTCTGTGTCTCTGTCTCTGTGTCTCTGTCTCTGTGTCTCTGTCTCTGTGTCTCTGTCTCTGTGTCTCTGTCTCTGTGTCTCTGTCTCTGTGTCTCTGTCTCTGTGTCTCTGTCTCTGTGTCTCTGTCTCTGTGTCTCTGTCTCTGTGTCTCTGTCTCTGTGTCTCTGTCTCTGTGTCTCTGTCTCTGTGTCTCTGTCTCTGTGTCTCTGTCTCTGTGTCTCTGTCTCTGTGTCTCTGTCTCTGTGTCTCTGTCTCTGTGTCTCTGTCTCTGTGTCTCTGTCTCTGTGTCTCTGTCTCTGTGTCTCTGTCTCTGTGTCTCTGTCTCTGTGTCTCTGTCTCTGTGTCTCTGTCTCTGTGTCTCTGTCTCTGTGTCTCTGTCTCTGTGTCTCTGTCTCTGTGTCTCTGTCTCTGTGTCTCTGTCTCTGTGTCTCTGTCTCTGTTTCTCTTTCTCAGTGCCTCTGTCTCTGTGTCTCTATACCTGTGTCTCCTTCTCTGTGTTTTTCTCTCTGTGTCTCTGTCTCTGTTTCTCTTTCTCAGTGCCTCTGTCTCTGTGTCTCTATACCTGTGTCTCTATCTCTGTGTATCCGTCTCTGTGTTTCTCTCGCTGTGTCTCTGTCTCTGTGTCTCTGTCTCTGTGTCTCTGTCTCTGTGTCTCTGTCTCTGTGTCTCTGCCTCTGTGTCTCTGTCTCTGTGTTTCTGTCTCTGTGTCTCTGTCTCTGTGTCTCTGTCTCTGTGTCTCTGTCTCTGTGTCTCTGTCTCTGTGTCTCTGTCTCTGTGTCTCTGTCTCTGTCTCTCTGTCTCTGTGTCTCTGTCTCTGTGTCTCCTTCTCTGTCTCACTGTCTCTGTGTCTCTGTCTCTGTGTCTCCGTCTCTGTGCCTCTGTCTCTGCCTCTGAATCTCTGTCTCTGTGTCTCTGTCCCAGAGCCTCCGTCTCTGTGTCTCTGTCTCTGTGTATCTATCTCTGTGTCTCTGTCTCTGTCTGTGTCTCTGTGTCTCTGTCTCTGTGTCTCTGTCTTTGTGTCTCTGTCCCTGTGTCTCTGTCTCTGTGTCTCTGTCTCTGTGTCTCTGTCTCTGTGTCTCTGTCTCTGTGTCTCTGTCTCTGTGTCTCTGTCTCTGTGTCTCTGTCTTTGTGTCTATGTCTCTGAGTATCTGTCTCTGTGTCTCTGTCTCTGTCTCTGAATCTCTGTCTCTCAGTCTCTGTCTCTGTGTCTCTGTCTCTGTGTCTCTGTCTCTGTGTCTCTGTCTCTGTGTCTCTGTCTCTGTGTCTCTGTCTACGTGTCTCTGTCTCTGTGTCTCTGTCTCTGTGTCTCTGTCTCTGTGTCTCTGTCTCTGTGTCTCTGTCTCTGTGTCTCTGTCTCTGTGTCTCTGTCTCTGTGTCTCTGTCTCTGTGTCTCTGTCTCTGTGTCTCTGTCTCTGTGTCTCTGTCTCTGTGTCTCTGTCTCTGTGTCTCTGTCTCTGTGTCTCTGTCTCTGTGTCTCTGTCTCTGTGTCTCTGTCTCTGTGTCTCTGTCTCTGTGTCTCTGTCTCTGTGTCTCTGTCTCTGTGTCTCTGTCTCTGTGTCTCTGTCTCTGTGTCTCTGTCTCTGTGTCTCTGTCTCTGTGTCTCTGTCTCTGTGTCTCTGTCTCTGTGTCTCTGTCTCTGTGTCTCTGTCTCTGTGTCTCTGTCTCTGTGTCTCTGTCTCTGTGTCTCTGTCTCTGTGTCTCTGTCTCTGTGTCTCTGTCTCTGTGTCTCTGTCTCTGTGTCTCTGTCTCTGTGTCTCTGTCTCTGTGTCTCTGTCTCTGTGTCTCTGTCTCTGTGTCTCTGTCTCTGTGTCTCTGTCTCTGTGTCTCTGTCTCTGTGTCTCTGTCTCTGTGTCTCTGTCTCTGTGTCTCTGTCTCTGTGTCTCTGTCTCTGTGTCTCTGTCTCTGTGTCTCTGTCTCTGTGTCTCTGTCTCTGTGTCTCTGTCTCTGTGTCTCTGTCTCTGTGTCTCTGTCTCTGTGTCTCTGTCTCTGTGTCTCTGTCTCTGTGTCTCTGTCTCTGTGTCTCTGTCTCTGTGTCTCTGTCTCTGTGTCTCTGTCTCTGTGTCTCTGTCTCTGTGTCTCTGTCTCTGTGTCTCTGTCTCTGTGTCTCTGTCTCTGTGTCTCTGTCTCTGTGTCTCTGTCTCTGTGTCTCTGTCTCTGTGTCTCTGTCTCTGTGTCTCTGTCTCTGTGTCTCTGTCTCTGTGTCTCTGTCTCTGTGTCTCTGTCTCTGTGTCTCTGTCTCTGTGTCTCTGTCTCTGTGTCTCTGTCTCTGTGTCTCTGTCTCTGTGTCTCTGTCTCTGTGTCTCTGTCTCTGTGTCTCTGTCTCTGTGTCTCTGTCTCTGTGTCTCTGTCTCTGTGTCTCTGTCTCTGTGTCTCTGTCTCTGTGTCTCTGTCTCTGTGTCTCTGTCTCTGTGTCTCTGTCTCTGTGTCTCTGTCTCTGTGTCTCTGTCTCTGTGTCTCTGTCTCTGTGTCTCTGTCTCTGTGTCTCTGTCTCTGTGTCTCTGTCTCTGTGTCTCTGTCTCTGTGTCTCTGTCTCTGTGTCTCTGTCTCTGTGTCTCTGTCTCTGTGTCTCTGTCTCTGTGTCTCTGTCTCTGTGTCTCTGTCTCTGTGTCTCTGTCTCTGTGTCTCTGTCTCTGTGTCTCTGTCTCTGTGTCTCTGTCTCTGTGTCTCTGTCTCTGTGTCTCTGTCTCTGTGTCTCTGTCTCTGTGTCTCTGTCTCTGTGTCTCTGTCTCTGTGTCTCTGTCTCTGTGTCTCTGTCTCTGTGTCTCTGTCTCTGTGTCTCTGTCTCTGTGTCTCTGTCTCTGAGTCTCTGTCTCCGTGTCTCTGCCTCAGTGTCTCTGTCTCTGTGTCTCCGTTTCTGTGTATCTGTCTCTGTGACTCCGTCTCTCTCTCTGTCCCTGTTTCTCTTTCTCTGTGTCTCTATACCTGTGTCTCCTTCTCTGTGTTTCTCTCTCTGTGTCTCTGTCTCTGTTTCTCTTTCTCAGTGCCTCTGTCTCTGTGTCTCTATACCTGTGTCTCCTTCTCTGTGTTTCTCTCTCTGTGTCTCTGTCTCTGTTTCTCTTTCTCAGTGCCTCTGTCTCTGTGTCTCTATACCTGTGTCTCTATCTCTGTGTATCCGTCTCTGTGTTTCTCTCGCTGTGTCTCTGTCTCTGTGTCTCTGTCTCTGTGTCTCTGTCTCTGTGTCTCTGTCTCTGTGTCTCTGTCTCTGTGTCTCTGCCTCTGTGTCTCTGTCTCTGTGTTTCTGTCTCGGTGTCTCTGTCTCTGTGTCTCTGTCTCTGTGTCTCTGTCTCTGTGTCTCTGTCTCTGTGTCTCTGTCTCTGTGTCTCTGTCTCTGTCTCTCTGTCTCTGTGTCTCTGTCTCTGTGTCTCTGTATCTGTGTCTCTGTCTCTGTGTCTCTGTCTCTGTTTCTCTTTCTCAGTGCCTCTGTCTCTGTGTCTCTATACCTGTGTCTCTATCTCTGTGTATCCGTCTCTGTGTTTCTCTCGCTGTGTCTCTGTCTCTGTGTCTCTGTCTCTGTGTCTCTGTCTCTGTGTCTCTGTCTCTGTGTCTCTGCCTCTGTGTCTCAGTCTCTGTGTTTCTGTCTCTGTGTCTCTGTCTCTGTGTCTCTGTCTCTGTGTCTCTGTCTCTGTGTCTCTGTCTCTGTGTCTCTGTCTCTGTGTCTCTGTCTCTGTGTCTCTGTCTCTGTCTCTCTGTCTCTGTGTCTCTGTCTCTGTGTCTCCTTCTCTGTCTCACTGTCTCTGTGTCTCTGTCTCTGTGTCTCCGTCTCTGTGCCTCTGTCTCTGCCTCTGAATCTCTGTCTCTGTGTCTCTGTCCCAGAGCCTCCGTCTCTGTGCCTCTGTCTCTGTGTATCTATCTCTGTGTCTCTGTCTCTGTCTGTGTCTCTGTGTCTCTGTCTCTGTGTCTCTGTCTTTGTGTCTCTGTCCCTGTGTCTCTGTCTCTGTGTCTCTGTCTCTGTGTCTCTGTCTCTGTGTCTCTGTCTCTGTGTCTCTGTCTCTGTGTCTCTGTCTCTGTGTCTCTGTCTTTGTGTCTATGTCTCTGAGTACCTGTCTCTGTGTCTCTGTCTCTGTCTCTGAATCTCTGTCTCTCAGTCTCTGTCTCTGTGTCTCTGTCTCTGTGTCTCTGTCTCTGTGTCTCTGTCTCTGTGTCTCTGTCTCTGTGTCTCTGTCTACGTGTCTCTGTCTCTGTGTCTCTGTCTCTGTGTCTCTGTCTCTGTGTCTCTGTCTCTGTGTCTCTGTCTCTGTTTCTCTTTCTCAGTGCCTCTGTCTCTGTGTCTCTATACCTGTGTCTCCTTCTCTGTGTTTTTCTCTCTGTGTCTCTGTCTCTGTTTCTCTTTCTCAGTGCCTCTGTCTCTGTGTCTCTATACCTGTGTCTCTATCTCTGTGTATCCGTCTCTGTGTTTCTCTCGCTGTGTCTCTGTCTCTGTGTCTCTGTCTCTGTGTCTCTGTCTCTGTGTCTCTGTCTCTGTGTCTCTGCCTCTGTGTCTCTGTCTCTGTGTTTCTGTCTCTGTGTCTCTGTCTCTGTGTCTCTGTCTCTGTGTCTCTGTCTCTGTGTCTCTGTCTCTGTGTCTCTGTCTCTGTGTCTCTGTCTCTGTCTCTCTGTCTCTGTGTCTCTGTCTCTGTGTCTCCTTCTCTGTCTCACTGTCTCTGTGTCTCTGTCTCTGTGTCTCCGTCTCTGTGCCTCTGTCTCTGCCTCTGAATCTCTGTCTCTGTGTCTCTGTCCCAGAGCCTCCGTCTCTGTGTCTCTGTCTCTGTGTATCTATCTCTGTGTCTCTGTCTCTGTCTGTGTCTCTGTGTCTCTGTCTCTGTGTCTCTGTCTTTGTGTCTCTGTCCCTGTGTCTCTGTCTCTGTGTCTCTGTCTCTGTGTCTCTGTCTCTGTGTCTCTGTCTCTGTGTCTCTGTCTCTGTGTCTCTGTCTCTGTGTCTCTGTCTTTGTGTCTATGTCTCTGAGTATCTGTCTCTGTGTCTCTGTCTCTGTCTCTGAATCTCTGTCTCTCAGTCTCTGTCTCTGTGTCTCTGTCTCTGTGTCTCTGTCTCTGTGTCTCTGTCTCTGTGTCTCTGTCTCTGTGTCTCTGTCTACGTGTCTCTGTCTCTGTGTCTCTGTCTCTGTGTCTCTGTCTCTGTGTCTCTGTCTCTGTGTCTCTGTCTCTGTGTCTCTGTCTCTGTGTCTCTGTCTCTGTGTCTCTGTCTCTGTGTCTCTGTCTCTGTGTCTCTGTCTCTGTGTCTCTGTCTCTGTGTCTCTGTCTCTGTGTCTCTGTCTCTGTGTCTCTGTCTCTGTGTCTCTGTCTCTGTGTCTCTGTCTCTGTGTCTCTGTCTCTGTGTCTCTGTCTCTGTGTCTCTGTCTCTGTGTCTCTGTCTCTGTGTCTCTGTCTCTGTGTCTCTGTCTCTGTGTCTCTGTCTCTGTGTCTCTGTCTCTGTGTCTCTGTCTCTGTGTCTCTGTCTCTGTGTCTCTGTCTCTGTGTCTCTGTCTCTGTGTCTCTCTCTGTCTCTGTGTCTCTGTCTCTGTGTCTCTGTCTCTGTGTCTCTGTCTCTGTGTCTCTGTCTCTGTGTCTCTGTCTCTGTGTCTCTGTCTCTGTGTCTCTGTCTCTGTCTCTCTGTCTCTGTGTCTCTGTCTCTGTGTCTCCTTCTCTGTCTCACTGTCTCTGTGTCTCTGTCTCTGTGTCTCCGTCTCTGTGCCTCTGTCTCTGCCTCTGAATCTCTGTCTCTGTGTCTCTGTCCCAGAGCCTCCGTCTCTGTGCCTCTGTCTCTGTGTATCTATCTCTGTGTCTCTGTCTCTGTCTGTGTCTCTGTGTCTCTGTCTCTGTGTCTCTGTCTTTGTGTCTCTGTCCCTGTGTCTCTGTCTCTGTGTCTCTGTCTCTGTGTCTCTGTCTCTGTGTCTCTGTCTCTGTGTCTCTGTCTCTGTGTCTCTGTCTCTGTGTCTCTGTCTTTGTGTCTATGTCTCTGAGTATCTGTCTCTGTGTCTCTGTCTCTGTCTCTGAATCTCTGTCTCTCAGTCTCTGTCTCTGTGTCTCTGTCTCTGTGTCTCTGTCTCTGTGTCTCTGTCTCTGTGTCTCTGTCTCTGTGTCTCTGTCTCTGTGTCTCTGTCTCTGTGTCTCTGTCTCTGTGTCTCTGTCTCTGTGTCTCTCTCCCTGTGTCACGGTCTCTGTGTCTCGGTCTCTGTGTCTCCGCCTCTGCGTCTCTTTCTCTGTGTCTGTGTCTCCGTCTCTGTGTCTCTGTCTCTCTGTCTCAGTGTCCCTGTCTCTGTGTCTCTGTCTCTGTGTCTCTGTCTCTGTGTCTCTGTCTCTGTGTCTCTGTCTCTGTGTCTCTGTCTCTGTGTCTCTGTCTCTGTGTCTCTGTCTCTGTGTCTCTGTCTCTGTGTCTCTGTCTCTGTGTCTCTGTCTCTGTGTCTCTGTCTCTGTGTCTCTGTCTCTGTGTCTCTGTCTCTGTGTCTCTGTCTCTGTGTCTCTGTCTCTGTGTCTCTGTCTCTGTGTCTCTGTCTCTGTGTCTCTGTCTCTGTGTCTCTGTCTCTGTGTCTCTGTCTCTGTGTCTCTGTCTCTGTGTCTCTGTCTCTGTGTCTCTGTCTCTGTGTCTCTGTCTCTGAGTCTCTGTCTCCGTGTCTCTGCCTCAGTGTCTCTGTCTCTGTGTCTCCGTTTCTGTGTATCTGTCTCTGTGACTCCGTCTCCCTCTCTGTCCCTGTTTCTCTTTCTCTGTGTCTCTATACCTGTGTCTCCTTCTCTGTGTTTCTCTCTCTGTGTCTCTGTCTCTGTTTCTCTTTCTCAGTGCCTCTGTCTCTGTGTCTCTATACCTGTGTCTCCTTCTCTGTGTTTCTCTCTCTGTGTCTCTGTCTCTGTTTCTCTTTCTCAGTGCCTCTGTCTCTGTGTCTCTATACCTGTGTCTCTATCTCTGTGTATCCGTCTCTGTGTTTCTCTCGCTGTGTCTCTGTCTCTGTGTCTCTGTCTCTGTGTCTCTGTCTCTGTGTCTCTGTCTCTGTGTCTCTGTCTCTGTGTCTCTGCCTCTGTGTCTCTGTCTCTGTGTTTCTGTCTCTGTGTCTCTGTCTCTGTGTCTCTGTCTCTGTGTCTCTGTCTCTGTGTCTCTGTCTCTGTGTCTCTGTCTCTGTGTCTCTGTCTCTGTCTCTCTGTCTCTGTGTCTCTGTCTCTGTGTCTCTGTATCTGTGTCTCTGTCTCTGTGTCTCTGTCTCTGTTTCTCTTTCTCAGTGCCTCTGTCTCTGTGTCTCTATACCTGTGTCTCTATCTCTGTGTATCCGTCTCTGTGTTTCTCTCGCTGTGTCTCTGTCTCTGTGTCTCTGTCTCTGTGTCTCTGTCTCTGTGTCTCTGTCTCTGTGTCTCTGCCTCTGTGTCTCTGTCTCTGTGTTTCTGTCTCTGTGTCTCTGTCTCTGTGTCTCTGTCTCTGTGTCTCTGTCTCTGTGTCTCTGTCTCTGTGTCTCTGTCTCTGTGTCTCTGTCTCTGTGTCTCTGTCTCTGTCTCTCTGTCTCTGTGTCTCTGTCTCTGTGTCTCCTTCTCTGTCTCACTGTCTCTGTGTCTCTGTCTCTGTGTCTCCGTCTCTGTGCCTCTGTCTCTGCCTCTGAATCTCTGTCTCTGTGTCTCTGTCCCAGAGCCTCCGTCTCTGTGCCTCTGTCTCTGTGTATCTATCTCTGTGTCTCTGTCTCTGTCTGTGTCTCTGTGTCTCTGTCTCTGTGTCTCTGTCTTTGTGTCTCTGTCCCTGTGTCTCTGTCTCTGTGTCTCTGTCTCTGTGTCTCTGTCTCTGTGTCTCTGTCTCTGTGTCTCTGTCTCTGTGTCTCTGTCTCTGTGTCTCTGTCTTTGTGTCTATGTCTCTGAGTATCTGTCTCTGTGTCTCTGTCTCTGTCTCTGAATCTCTGTCTCTCAGTCTCTGTCTCTGTGTCTCTGTCTCTGTGTCTCTGTCTCTGTGTCTCTGTCTCTGTGTCTCTGTCTCTGTGTCTCTGTCTCTGTGTCTCTGTCTCTGTGTCTCTGTCTACGTGTCTCTGTCTCTGTGTCTCTGTCTCTGTGTCTCTGTCTCTGTGTCTCTGTCTCTGTGTCTCTGTCTCTGTGTCTCTGTCTCTGTGTCTCTGTCTCTGTGTCTCTGTCTCTGTGTCTCTGTCTCTGTGTCTCTGTCTCTGTGTCTCTGTCTCTGTGTCTCTGTCTCTGTGTCTCTGTCTCTGTGTCTCTGTCTCTGTGTCTCTGTCTCTGTGTCTCTGTCTCTGTGTCTCTGTCTCTGTGTCTCTGTCTCTGTGTCTCTGTCTCAGTGTCTCTGTCTCTGTGTCTCTGTCTCTGTGTCTCTCTCCCTGTGTCACGGTCTCTGTGTCTCGGTCTCTGTGTCTCCGCCTCTGCGTCTCTTTCTCTGTGTCTGTGTCTCCGTCTCTGTGTCTCTGTCTCTCTGTCTCAGTGTCCCTGTCTCTGTGTCTCTGTCTCTGTGTCTCTGTCTCTGTGTCTCTGTCTCTGTGTCTCTGTCTCTGTGTCACTGTCTCTGTGTCTCTGTCTCTGTGTCTCTGTCCCTGTGGCTCCGTCTCTGTGTATCTGTCTCTGTCTCTGTGTGTGTGTCTCTGTGTCTGTCCCTGTGTGTATGACTCAGTCTCTGTGTCTCTGTCTCTGTGTCTCTGTCTCTGTGTGTGTGTCTCTGTGTCTGTCCCTGTGTGTATGACTCAGTCTCTGAGTCTCTGTCTCTGTGTCTCTGTCTCTGTCTCTGTCTCTGTGTCTCTGTCTCTGTGTCTCTGTCTATGTGTCTATGTCTCTGTGTCTCTGTCTCTGTTTCTCGGTCTCTGTGTCTCTCTCCCTGTGTCACGGTCTCTGTGTCTCGGTCTCTGTGTCTCCGCCTCTGCGTCTCTTTCTCTGTGTCTGTGTCTCCGTCTCTGTGTCTCTGTCTCTCTGTCTCAGTGTCCCTGTCTCTGTGTCTCTGTCTCTGTGTCTCTGTCTCTGTGTCTCTGTCTCTGTGTCTCTGTCTCTGTGTCTCTGTCTCTGTGTCTCTGTCTCTGTGTCCCTGTCTCTGTGTCTCTGTCTCTGTGTCTCTGTCTCTGTGTCTCTGTCTCTGTGTCTCTGTCTCTGTGTCTCTGTCTCTGTGTCTCTGTCTCTGTGTCTCTGTCTCGGTGTCTCTGTCCCTGTGGCTCCCTCTCTGTGTCACTCTCTCTGCGTCCCTGTCTCTGTGTCTCTGTCTCTGTCTCTTTGTATCTGCCTCTGTGTCTCCCTCCCTGTGTCACGGTCCCTGTGTTACCGTCTCTGTGTCTCGGCCTCTGTGTCTCTGTCTCTGTGTCTCTGTCTCTGTGTCTCTGTCTCTGTGTCTATGTCTCTGTGTCTCTGCCTCTGTGTCTCTGTCTCTGTGTCTCTGTCTCTGTGTCTCTGTCTCTGTGTCTCTGTCTCTGTGTCTCTGTCTCTGTGTCTCTGTCTCTGTGTCTCTGTCTCTGTGTCTCTGTCTCTGTGTCTCTGTCTCTGTGTCTCTGTCTCTGTGTCTCTGTCTCTGTGTCTCTGTCTCTGTGTCTCTGTCTCTGTGTCTCTGTCTCTGTGTCTCTGTCTCTGTGTCTCTGTCTCTGTGTATCTGTCTCTGCGTCTCTGTGTCTCTGTCTCTGAGTCCCTCTCGCTGTGTCCCAGTCTCTGTGTCTCTGTCTTTGTGTCTCTGTGTCTCTGTCTCTGTGTCTCTGTCTCTGTCTCTGTCTCTGTGTCTCTGTCTCTGTGTCTCTGTCTATGTGTCTATGTCTCTGTGTCTCTGTCTCTGTTTCTCGGTCTCTGAGTCTCTGTCTCTATGTCCCTGTCTCTGCGCCTCTGTCCCTCTGTCTCCGTTTCTGTGCCTCTGTCTCTGTCTCTGCCTCTGAGCCTCTGTCTCTGTGTCCCTGTCTCTGTGTCTGTGTCCCTGTGTCCCCGTCTCTGTGTCTCTGTCTCCGTGTCTCTGTCTCCGTGTCTCTGCCTCAGTGTCTCTGTCTCTGTGTCTCCGTTTCTATGTATCTGTCTCTGTGACTCCGTCTCTCTCTCTGTCCCTGTTTCTCTTTCTCTGTGTCTCTATACCTGTGTCTCCTTCTCTGTGTTTCTCTCTCTGTGTCTCTGTCTCTGTGTCTCTATACCTGTGTCTCTGTCTCTGTGTATCCGTCTCTGTGTTTCTCTCTCTGTGTCTCTGTCTCTGTGTCTCTGTCTCTGTGTCTCTGTCTCTGTGTCTCTGTCTCTGTGTCTCTGTCTCTGTGTCTCTGTCTCTGCTTCTCTTTCTCTGTGTCTCTGCCTCTCTGTCTCTGTCTCGGTGTCTCTGTCCCTGTGTCCCCTCCTCTGTGTCTCTGTCTCCGTGTCTCCGTCTCTGTGCCTCTGTCTCGGTCTCTGTGTCTCTGTCTCTGTGTCTCTGTCTCTGTGTCTCTTTCTCTGTGTCTATGTCTCTGTGTCTCTGCCTCTGTGTCTCTGTCTCTGTGTCTCTGTCTCTGTGTCTCTGTCTCTGTGTCTCTGTCTCTGTGTCTCTGTCTTCGTGTCTATGTCTCTGAGCATCTGTCTCTGTGTCTCTGTCTCTGTGTCTCTGTCTCTGTCTCTGAATCTCTGTCTCTCAGTCTCTGTCTCTGTGTCTCTGTCTCTGTGTCTCTGTCTCTGTGTCTCTGTCTCTGTGTCTCTGTCTCTGTGTCTCTGTCTCTGTGTCTCTGTCTCTGTGTCTCTGTCTCTGTGTCTCTGTCTCTGTGTCTCTGTCTCTGTGTCTCTGTCTCTGTGTCTCTGTCTCTGTGTCTCTGTCTCTGTGTCTCTGTCTCTGTGTCTCTGTCTCTGTGTCTCTGTCTCTGTGTCTCTGTCTCTGTGTCTCTGTCTCTGTGTCCCTGTCTCTGTGTCCCTGTCTCTGTGTCTCTGTCTCTGTGTCTCTGTCTCTGTGTCTCTGTCTCTGTGTCTCTGTCTCTGTGTCTCTGTCTCTGTGTCTCTGTCTCTGTGTCTCTGTCTCTGTGTCTCTGTCTCTGTGTCTCTGTCTCTGTGTCTCTGTCTCTGTGTCTCTGTCTCTGTGTCTCTGTCTCTGTGTCTCTGTCTCTGTGTCTCTGTCTCTGTGTCTCTGTCTCTGTGTCTCTGTCTCTGTGTCTCTGTCTCTGTGTCTCTGTCTCTGTGTCTCTGTCTCTGTGTCTCTGTCTCTGTGTCTCTGTCTCTGTGTCTCTGTCTCTGTGTCTCTGTCTCTGTGTCTCTGTCTCTGTGTCTCTGTCTCTGTGTCTCTGTCTCTGTGTCTCTGTCTCTGTGTCTCTGTCTCTGTGTCTCTGTCTCTGTGTCTCTGTCTCTGTGTCTCTGTCTCTGTGTCTCTGTCTCTGTGTCTCTGTCTCTGTGTCTCTGTCTCTGTGTCTCTCTCCCTGTGTCACGGTCTCTGTGTCTCGGTCTCTGTGTCTCCGCCTCTGCGTCTCTTTCTCTGTGTCTGTGTCTCCGTCTCTGTGTCTCTGTCTCTCTGTCTCAGTGTCCCTGTCTCTGTGTCTCTGTCTCTGTGTCTCTGTCTCTGTGTCTCTGTCTCTGTGTCTCTGTCTCTGTGTCTCTGTCTCTGTGTCTCTGTCTCTGTGTCTCTGTCCCTGTGGCTCCGTCTCTGTGTATCTGTCTCTGTCTCTGTGTGTGTGTCTCTGTGTCTGTCCCTGTGTGTATGACTCAGTCTCTGTGTCTCTGTCTCTGTGTCTCTGTCTCTGTGTGTGTGTCTCTGTGTCTGTCCCTGTGTGTATGACTCAGTCTCTGAGTCTCTGTCTCTGTGTCTCTGTCTCTGTCTCTGTCTCTGTGTCTCTGTCTCTGTGTCTCTGTCTATGTGTCTATGTCTCTGTGTCTCTGTCTCTGTTTCTCGGTCTCTGTGTCTCTCTCCCTGTGTCACGGTCTCTGTGTCTCGGTCTCTGTGTCTCCGCCTCTGCGTCTCTTTCTCTGTGTCTGTGTCTCCGTCTCTGTGTCTCTGTCTCTCTGTCTCAGTGTCCCTGTCTCTGTGTCTCTGTCTCTGTGTCTCTGTCTCTGTGTCTCTGTCTCTGTGTCTCTGTCTCTGTGTCTCTGTCTCTGTGTCTCTGTCTCTGTGTCCCTGTCTCTGTGTCTCTGTCTCTGTGTCTCTGTCTCTGTGTCTCTGTCTCTGTGTCTCTGTCTCTGTGTCTCTGTCTCTGTGTCTCTGTCTCTGTGTCTCTGTCTCGGTGTCTCTGTCTCTGTCTCTGTGTATCTGCCTCTGTGTCTCCCTCCCTGTGTCACGGTCCCTGTGTTACCGTCTCTGTGTCTCGGCCTCTGTGTCTCTGTCTCTGTGTCTCTGTCTCTGTGTCTCTGTCTCTGTGTCTCTGTCTCTGTGTCTCTGTCTCTGTCTCTCTGTCTCTGTGTCTCTGTCTCTGTGTCTCTGTATCTGTGTCTCTGTCTCTGTGTCTCTGTCTCTGTTTCTCTTTCTCAGTGCCTCTGTCTCTGTGTCTCTATACCTGTGTCTCTATCTCTGTGTATCCGTCTCTGTGTTTCTCTCGCTGTGTCTCTGTCTCTGTGTCTCTGTCTCTGTGTCTCTGTCTCTGTGTCTCTGTCTCTGTGTCTCTGCCTCTGTGTCTCTGTCTCTGTGTTTCTGTCTCTGTGTCTCTGTCTCTGTGTCTCTGTCTCTGTGTCTCTGTCTCTGTGTCTCTGTCTCTGTGTCTCTGTCTCTGTGTCTCTGTCTCTGTGTCTCTGTCTCTGTCTCTCTGTCTCTGTGTCTCTGTCTCTGTGTCTCCTTCTCTGTCTCACTGTCTCTGTGTCTCTGTCTCTGTGTCTCCGTCTCTGTGCCTCTGTCTCTGCCTCTGAATCTCTGTCTCTGTGTCTCTGTCCCAGAGCCTCCGTCTCTGTGCCTCTGTCTCTGTGTATCTATCTCTGTGTCTCTGTCTCTGTCTGTGTCTCTGTGTCTCTGTCTCTGTGTCTCTGTCTTTGTGTCTCTGTCCCTGTGTCTCTGTCTCTGTGTCTCTGTCTCTGTGTCTCTGTCTCTGTGTCTCTGTCTCTGTGTCTCTGTCTCTGTGTCTCTGTCTCTGTGTCTCTGTCTTTGTGTCTATGTCTCTGAGTATCTGTCTCTGTGTCTCTGTCTCTGTCTCTGAATCTCTGTCTCTCAGTCTCTGTCTCTGTGTCTCTGTCTCTGTGTCTCTGTCTCTGTGTCTCTGTCTCTGTGTCTCTGTCTCTGTGTCTCTGTCTCTGTGTCTCTGTCTACGTGTCTCTGTCTCTGTGTCTCTGTCTCTGTGTCTCTGTCTCTGTGTCTCTGTCTCTGTGTCTCTGTCTCTGTGTCTCTGTCTCTGTGTCTCTGTCTCTGTGTCTCTGTCTACGTGTCTCTGTCTCTGTGTCTCTGTCTCTGTGTCTCTGTCTCTGTGTCTCTGTCTCTGTGTCTCTGTCTCTGTGTCTCTGTCTCTGTGTCTCTGTCTCTGTGTCTCTGTCTCTGTGTCTCTGTCTCTGTGTCTCTGTCTCTGTCTCTGTGTCTCTGTCTCTGTGTCTCTGTCTCTGTGTCTCTGTCTCTGTGTCTCTGTCTCTGTGTCTCTGTCTCTGTGTCTCTGTCTCTGTGTCTCTGTCTCTGTGTCTCTCTCCCTGTGTCACGGTCTCTGTGTCTCGGTCTCTGTGTCTCCGCCTCTGCGTCTCTTTCTCTGTGTCTGTGTCTCCGTCTCTGTGTCTCTGTCTCTCTGTCTCAGTGTCCCTGTCTCTGTGTCTCTGTCTCTGTGTCTCTGTCTCTGTGTCTCTGTCTCTGTGTCTCTGTCTCTGTGTCTCTGTCTCTGTGTCTCTGTCTCTGTGTCTCTGTCCCTGTGGCTCCGTCTCTGTGTATCTGTCTCTGTCTCTGTGTGTGTGTCTCTGTGTCTGTCCCTGTGTGTATGACTCAGTCTCTGTGTCTCTGTCTCTGTGTCTCTGTCTCTGTGTGTGTGTCTCTGTGTCTGTCCCTGTGTGTATGACTCAGTCTCTGAGTCTCTGTCTCTGTGTCTCTGTCTCTGTCTCTGTCTCTGTGTCTCTGTCTCTGTGTCTCTGTCTATGTGTCTATGTCTCTGTGTCTCTGTCTCTGTTTCTCGGTCTCTGTGTCTCTCTCCCTGTGTCACGGTCTCTGTGTCTCGGTCTCTGTGTCTCCGCCTCTGCGTCTCTTTCTCTGTGTCTGTGTCTCCGTCTCTGTGTCTCTGTCTCTCTGTCTCAGTGTCCCTGTCTCTGTGTCTCTGTCTCTGTGTCTCTGTCTCTGTGTCTCTGTCTCTGTGTCTCTGTCTCTGTGTCTCTGTCTCTGTGTCTCTGTCTCTGTGTCCCTGTCTCTGTGTCTCTGTCTCTGTGTCTCTGTCTCTGTGTCTCTGTCTCTGTGTCTCTGTCTCTGTGTCTCTGTCTCTGTGTCTCTGTCTCTGTGTCTCTGTCTCGGTGTCTCTGTCCCTGTGGCTCCCTCTCTGTGTCACTCTCTCTGCGTCCCTGTCTCTGTGTCTCTGTCTCTGTCTCTGTGTATCTGCCTCTGTGTCTCCCTCCCTGTGTCACGGTCCCTGTGTTACCGTCTCTGTGTCTCGGCCTCTGTGTCTCTGTCTCTGTGTCTCTGTCTCTGTGTCTCTGTCTCTGTGTCTCTGTCTCTGTGTCTCTGTCTCTGTCTCTCTGTCTCTGTGTCTCTGTCTCTGTGTCTCTGTATCTGTGTCTCTGTCTCTGTGTCTCTGTCTCTGTTTCTCTTTCTCAGTGCCTCTGTCTCTGTGTCTCTATACCTGTGTCTCTATCTCTGTGTATCCGTCTCTGTGTTTCTCTCGCTGTGTCTCTGTCTCTGTGTCTCTGTCTCTGTGTCTCTGTCTCTGTGTCTCTGTCTCTGTGTCTCTGCCTCTGTGTCTCTGTCTCTGTGTTTCTGTCTCTGTGTCTCTGTCTCTGTGTCTCTGTCTCTGTGTCTCTGTCTCTGTGTCTCTGTCTCTGTGTCTCTGTCTCTGTGTCTCTGTCTCTGTGTCTCTGTCTCTGTCTCTCTGTCTCTGTGTCTCTGTCTCTGTGTCTCCTTCTCTGTCTCACTGTCTCTGTGTCTCTGTCTCTGTGTCTCCGTCTCTGTGCCTCTGTCTCTGCCTCTGAATCTCTGTCTCTGTGTCTCTGTCCCAGAGCCTCCGTCTCTGTGCCTCTGTCTCTGTGTATCTATCTCTGTGTCTCTGTCTCTGTCTGTGTCTCTGTGTCTCTGTCTCTGTGTCTCTGTCTTTGTGTCTCTGTCCCTGTGTCTCTGTCTCTGTGTCTCTGTCTCTGTGTCTCTGTCTCTGTGTCTCTGTCTCTGTGTCTCTGTCTCTGTGTCTCTGTCTCTGTGTCTCTGTCTTTGTGTCTATGTCTCTGAGTATCTGTCTCTGTGTCTCTGTCTCTGTCTCTGAATCTCTGTCTCTCAGTCTCTGTCTCTGTGTCTCTGTCTCTGTGTCTCTGTCTCTGTGTCTCTGTCTCTGTGTCTCTGTCTCTGTGTCTCTGTCTACGTGTCTCTGTCTCTGTGTCTCTGTCTCTGTGTCTCTGTCTCTGTGTCTCTGTCTCTGTGTCTCTGTCTCTGTGTCTCTGTCTCTGTGTCTCTGTCTCTGTGTCTCTGTCTCTGTGTCTCTGTCTCTGTGTCTCTGTCTCTGTGTCTCTGTCTCTGTGTCTCTGTCTCTGTGTCTCTGTCTCTGTGTCTCTGTCTCTGTGTCTCTGTCTCTGTGTCTCTGTCTCTGTGTCTCTGTCTCTGTGTCTCTGTCTCTGTGTCTCTGTCTCTGTGTCTCTGTCTCTGTGTCTCTGTCTCTGTGTCTCTGTCTCTGTGTCTCTGTCTCTGTGTCTCTCTCCCTGTGTCACGGTCTCTGTGTCTCGGTCTCTGTGTCTCCGCCTCTGCGTCTCTTTCTCTGTGTCTGTGTCTCCGTCTCTGTGTCTCTGTCTCTCTGTCTCAGTGTCCCTGTCTCTGTGTCTCTGTCTCTGTGTCTCTGTCTCTGTGTCTCTGTCTCTGTGTCTCTGTCTCTGTGTCTCTGTCTCTGTGTCTCTGTCTCTGTGTCTCTGTCTCTGTGTCTCTGTCCCTGTGGCTCCGTCTCTGTGTATCTGTCTCTGTCTCTGTGTGTGTGTCTCTGTGTCTGTCCCTGTGTGTATGACTCAGTCTCTGTGTCTCTGTCTCTGTGTCTCTGTCTCTGTGTGTGTGTCTCTGTGTCTGTCCCTGTGTGTATGACTCAGTCTCTGAGTCTCTGTCTCTGTGTCTCTGTCTCTGTCTCTGTCTCTGTGTCTCTGTCTCTGTGTCTCTGTCTATGTGTCTATGTCTCTGTGTCTCTGTCTCTGTTTCTCGGTCTCTGTGTCTCTCTCCCTGTGTCACGGTCTCTGTGTCTCGGTCTCTGTGTCTCCGCCTCTGCGTCTCTTTCTCTGTGTCTGTGTCTCCGTCTCTGTGTCTCTGTCTCTCTGTCTCAGTGTCCCTGTCTCTGTGTCTCTGTCTCTGTGTCTCTGTCTCTGTGTCTCTGTCTCTGTGTCTCTGTCTCTGTGTCTCTGTCTCTGTGTCTCTGTCTCTGTGTCCCTGTCTCTGTGTCTCTGTCTCTGTGTCTCTGTCTCTGTGTCTCTGTCTCTGTGTCTCTGTCTCTGTGTCTCTGTCTCTGTGTCTCTGTCTCTGTGTCTCTGTCTCGGTGTCTCTGTCCCTGTGGCTCCCTCTCTGTGTCACTCTCTCTGCGTCCCTGTCTCTGTGTCTCTGTCTCTGTCTCTGTGTATCTGCCTCTGTGTCTCCCTCCCTGTGTCACGGTCCCTGTGTTACCGTCTCTGTGTCTCGGCCTCTGTGTCTCTGTCTCTGTGTCTCTGTCTCTGTGTCTCTGTCTCTGTGTCTATGTCTCTGTGTCTCTGCCTCTGTGTCTCTGTCTCTGTGTCTCTGTCTCTGTGTCTCTGTCTCTGTGTCTCTGTCTCTGTGTCTCTGTCTCTGTGTCTCTGTCTCTGTGTCTCTGTCTCTGTGTCTCTGTCTCTGTGTCTCTGTCTCTGTGTCTCTGTCTCTGTGTCTCTGTCTCTGTGTCTCTGTCTCTGTGTCTCTGTCTCTGTGTCTCTGTCTCTGTGTCTCTGTCTCTGTGTATCTGTCTCTGCGTCTCTGTGTCTCTGTCTCTGAGTCCCTCTCGCTGTGTCCCAGTCTCTGTGTCTCTGTCTTTGTGTCTCTGTGTCTCTGTCTCTGTGTCTCTGTCTCTGTCTCTGTCTCTGTGTCTCTGTCTCTGTGTCTCTGTCTATGTGTCTATGTCTCTGTGTCTCTGTCTCTGTTTCTCGGTCTCTGAGTCTCTGTCTCTATGTCCCTGTCTCTGCGCCTCTGTCCCTCTGTCTCCGTTTCTGTGCCTCTGTCTCTGTCTCTGCCTCTGAGCCTCTGTCTCTGTGTCCCTGTCTCTGTGTCTGTGTCCCTGTGTCCCCGTCTCTGTGTCTCTGTCTCCGTGTCTCTGTCTCGGTGTCTCCGTTTCTATGTATCTGTCTCTGTGACTCCGTCTCTCTCTCTGTCCCTGTTTCTCTTTCTCTGTGTCTCTATACCTGTGTCTCCTTCTCTGTGTTTCTCTCTCTGTGTCTCTGTCTCTGTGTCTCTATACCTGTGTCTCTGTCTCTGTGTATCCGTCTCTGTGTTTCTCTCTCTGTGTCTCTGTCTCTGTGTCTCTGTCTCTGTGTCTCTGTCTCTGTGTCTCTGTCTCTGTGTCTCTGTCTCTGCTTCTCTTTCTCTGTGTCTCTGCCTCTCTGTCTCTGTCTCGGTGTCTCTGTCCCTGTGTCCCCTCCTCTGTGTCTCTGTCTCCGTGTCTCCGTCTCTGTGCCTCTGTCTCGGTCTCTGTGTCTCTGTCTCTGTGTCTCTGTCTCTGTGTCTCTTTCTCTGTGTCTATGTCTCTGTGTCTCGGCCTCTGTGTCTCTGTCTCTGTGTCTCTGTCTCTGTGTCTCTGTCTCTGTGTCTCTGTCTCTGTGTCTATGTCTCTGAGTATCTGTCTCTGTGTCTCTGTCTCTGTCTCTGTCTCTGAATCTCTGTCTCTCAGTCTCTGTCTCTGTGTCCCTGTCTCAGTGTCTCTCTCTCTGTGTCTCTGTCTACGTGTCTCTGTCTCTGTGTCTTTGAGTCTGTGTCTCTGTCTCTGTGTCTCTGTATCCGTGTCTCTGTCTCTTTGTCTCTGTCTCTGCGTCTCTGTCACTGCGTCTCTGTCTCTGTGTCCCTGTCTCTGTGTCTCTGTCTCTGTGCCTCTGTCTCTGTGTCTCTGTCCCTGAGAATCTGTCTCTGTGTTTCTGCCTCTGTGTCTCTGTCCCTGTGTCTCCGTCTCTGTGTCTCTGTCTCTCTCACTTTGTCTCTGTCTCTGTGTATCTGTCTCTGTGTCTCTGTCTCCGTGTCTCTGCCTCAGTGTCTCTGTCTCTGTGTCTCCGTTTCTGTGTATCTGTCTCTGTGACTCCGTCTCTCTCTCTGTCCCTGTTTCTCTTTCTCTGTGTCTCTATACCTGTGTCTCCTTCTCTGTGTTTCTCTCTCTGTGTCTCTGTCTCTGTTTCTCTTTCTCAGTGCCTCTGTCTCTGTGTCTCTATACCTGTGTCTCTGTCTCTGTGTATCCGTCTCTGTGTTTCTCTCTCTGTGTCTCTGTCTCTGTGTCTCTGTCTCTGTGTCTCTGTCTCTGTGTCTCTGTCTCTGTGTCTCTGTCTCTGTGTCTCTGTCTCTGTGTCTCTGTCTCTGTGTCTCTGTCTCTGTGTCTCTGTCTCTGTGTCTCTGTCTCTGTGTCTCTGTCTCTGTGTCTCTGTCTCTGTGTCTCTGTCTCTGTGTCTCTGTCTCTGTGTCTCCGTCTCTGTACCTCTGTCTCTGCCTCTGAATCTCTGTCTCTGTGTCTCTGTCCCAGAGCCTCCGTCTCTGTGTCTCTGTCTCTGTGTATCTATCTCTGTGTCTCTGTCTCTGTCTGTGTCTCTGTGTCTCTGTCTCTGTGTCTCTGTCTTTGTGTCTCTGTCCCTGTGTCTCTGTCTCTGTGTCTCTGTCTCTGTGTCTCTGTCTCTGTGTCTCTGTCTCTGTGTCTCTGTCTCTGTGTCTCTGTCTTCGTGTCTATGTCTCTGAGTATCTGTCTCTGTGTCTCTGTCTCTGTCTCTGTGTCTCTGTCTCTGAATCTCTGTCTCTCAGTCTCTGTCTCTGTGTCTCTGTCTCTGTGTCTCTGTCTCTGTGTCTCTGTCTCTGTGTCTCTGTCTCTGTGTCTCTGTCTCTGTGTCTCTGTCTCTGTGTCTCTGTCTCTGTGTCTCTGTCTCTGTGTCTCTGTCTCTGTGTCTCTGTCTCTGTGTCTCTGTCTCTGTGTCTCTGTCTCTGTGTCTCTGTCTCTGTGTCTCTGTCTCTGTGTCTCTGTCTCTGTGTCTCTGTCTCTGTGTCTCTGTCTCTGTGTCTCTGTCTCTGTGTCTCTGTCTCTGTGTCTCTGTCTCTGTGTCTCTGTCTCTGTGTCTCTGTCTCTGTGTCTCTGTCTCTGTGTCTCTGTCTCTGTGTCTCTGTCTCTGTGTCTCTGTCTCTGTGTCTCTGTCTCTGTGTCTCTGTCTCTGTGTCTCTGTCTCTGTGTCTCTGTCTCTGTGTCTCTGTCTCTGTGTCTCTGTCTCTGTGTCTCTGTCTCTGTGTCTCTGTCTCTGTGTCTCTGTCTCTGTGTCTCTGTCTCTGTGTCTCTGTCTCTGTGTCTCTGTCTCTGTGTCTCTGTCTCTGTGTCTCTGTCTCTGTGTCTCTGTCTCTGTGTCTCTGTCTCTGTGTCTCTGTCTCTGTGTCTCTGTCTCTGTGTCTCTGTCTCTGTGTCTCTGTCTCTGTGTCTCTGTCTCTGTGTCTCTGTCTCTGTGTCTCTGTGTCTGTGTCTCTGTCTCTGTGTCTCTGTCTCTGTGTCTCTGTCTCTGTGTCTCTGTCTCTGTGTCTCTGTCTCTGTGTCTCTGTCTCTGTGTCTCTGTCTCCGTGTCTCTGCCTCAGTGTCTCTGTCTCTGTGTCTCCGTTTCTGTGTATCTGTCTCTGTGACTCCGTCTCTCTCTCTGTCCCTGTTTCTCTTTCTCTGTGTCTCTATACCTGTGTCTCCTTCTCTGTGTTTCTCTCTCTGTGTCTCTGTCTCTGTTTCTCTTTCTCAGTGCCTCTGTCTCTGTGTCTCTATACCTGTGTCTCCTTCTCTGTGTTTCTCTCTCTGTGTCTCTGTCTCTGTTTCTCTTTCTCAGTGCCTCTGTCTCTGTGTCTCTATACCTGTGTCTCTATCTCTGTGTATCCGTCTCTGTGTTTCTCTCGCTGTGTCTCTGTCTCTGTGTCTCTGTCTCTGTGTCTCTGTCTCTGTGTCTCTGTCTCTGTGTCTCTGCCTCTGTGTCTCTGTCTCTGTGTTTCTGTCTCTGTGTCTCTGTCTCTGTGTCTCTGTCTCTGTGTCTCTGTCTCTGTGTCTCTGTCTCTGTGTCTCTGTCTCTGTGTCTCTGTCTCTGTCTCTCTGTCTCTGTGTCTCTGTCTCTGTGTCTCTGTATCTGTGTCTCTGTCTCTGTGTCTCTGTCTCTGTTTCTCTTTCTCAGTGCCTCTGTCTCTGTGTCTCTATACCTGTGTCTCTATCTCTGTGTATCCGTCTCTGTGTTTCTCTCGCTGTGTCTCTGTCTCTGTGTCTCTGTCTCTGTGTCTCTGTCTCTGTGTCTCTGCCTCTGTGTCTCTGTCTCTGTGTTTCTGTCTCTGTGTCTCTGTCTCTGTGTCTCTGTCTCTGTGTCTCTGTCTCTGTGTCTCTGTCTCTGTGTCTCTGTCTCTGTGTCTCTGTCTCTGTGTCTCTGTCTCTGTGTCTCTGTCTCTGTCTCTCTGTCTCTGTGTCTCTGTCTCTGTGTCTCTGTCTCTGTGTCTCCTTCTCTGTCTCACTGTCTCTGTGTCTCTGTCTCTGTGTCTCCGTCTCTGTGCCTCTGTCTCTGCCTCTGAATCTCTGTCTCTGTGTCTCTGTCCCAGAGCCTCCGTCTCTGTGCCTCTGTCTCTGTGTATCTATCTCTGTGTCTCTGTCTCTGTCTGTGTCTCTGTGTCTCTGTCTCTGTGTCTCTGTCTTTGTGTCTCTGTCCCTGTGTCTCTGTCTCTGTGTCTCTGTCTCTGTGTCTCTGTCTCTGTGTCTCTGTCTCTGTGTCTCTGTCTCTGTGTCTCTGTCTTTGTGTCTATGTCTCTGAGTATCTGTCTCTGTGTCTCTGTCTCTGTCTCTGAATCTCTGTCTCTCAGTCTCTGTCTCTGTGTCTCTGTCTCTGTGTCTCTGTCTCTGTGTCTCTGTCTCTGTGTCTCTGTCTCTGTGTCTCTGTCTCTGTGTCTCTGTCTACGTGTCTCTGTCTCTGTGTCTCTGTCTCTGTGTCTCTGTCTCTGTGTCTCTGTCTCTGTGTCTCTGTCTCTGTGTCTCTGTCTCTGTGTCTCTGTCTCTGTGTCTCTGTCTCTGTGTCTCTGTCTCTGTGTCTCTGTCTCTGTGTCTCTGTCTCTGTCTCTGTCTCTGTGTCTCCGTCTCTGTGCCTCTGTCTCTGCCTCTGAATCTCTGTCTCTGTGTCTCTGTCCCAGAGCCTCCGTCTCTGTGCCTCTGTCTCTGTGTATCTATCTCTGTGTCTCTGTCTCTGTCTGTGTCTCTGTGTCTCTGTCTCTGTGTCTCTGTCTTTGTGTCTCTGTCCCTGTGTCTCTGTCTCTGTGTCTCTGTCTCTGTGTCTCTGTCTCTGTGTCTCTGTCTCTGTGTCTCTGTCTCTGTGTCTCTGTCTCTGTGTCTCTGTCTCTGTCTCTCTGTCTCTGTGTCTCTGTCTCTGTGTCTCTGTATCTGTGTCTCTGTCTCTGTGTCTCTGTCTCTGTTTCTCTTTCTCAGTGCCTCTGTCTCTGTGTCTCTATACCTGTGTCTCTATCTCTGTGTATCCGTCTCTGTGTTTCTCTCGCTGTGTCTCTGTCTCTGTGTCTCTGTCTCTGTGTCTCTGTCTCTGTGTCTCTGTCTCTGTGTCTCTGCCTCTGTGTCTCTGTCTCTGTGTTTCTGTCTCTGTGTCTCTGTCTCTGTGTCTCTGTCTCTGTGTCTCTGTCTCTGTGTCTCTGTCTCTGTGTCTCTGTCTCTGTGTCTCTGTCTCTGTGTCTCTGTCTCTGTGTCTCTGTCTCTGTCTCTCTGTCTCTGTGTCTCTGTCTCTGTGTCTCTGTCTCTGTGTCTCCTTCTCTGTCTCACTGTCTCTGTGTCTCTGTCTCTGTGTCTCCGTCTCTGTGCCTCTGTCTCTGCCTCTGAATCTCTGTCTCTGTGTCTCTGTCCCAGAGCCTCCGTCTCTGTGCCTCTGTCTCTGTGTATCTATCTCTGTGTCTCTGTCTCTGTCTGTGTCTCTGTGTCTCTGTCTCTGTGTCTCTGTCTTTGTGTCTCTGTCCCTGTGTCTCTGTCTCTGTGTCTCTGTCTCTGTGTCTCTGTCTCTGTGTCTCTGTCTCTGTGTCTCTGTCTCTGTGTCTCTGTCTTTGTGTCTATGTCTCTGAGTATCTGTCTCTGTGTCTCTGTCTCTGTCTCTGAATCTCTGTCTCTCAGTCTCTGTCTCTGTGTCTCTGTCTCTGTGTCTCTGTCTCTGTGTCTCTGTCTCTGTGTCTCTGTCTCTGTGTCTCTGTCTCTGTGTCTCTGTCTACGTGTCTCTGTCTCTGTGTCTCTGTCTCTGTGTCTCTGTCTCTGTGTCTCTGTCTCTGTGTCTCTGTCTCTGTGTCTCTGTCTCTGTGTCTCTGTCTCTGTGTCTCTGTCTCTGTGTCTCTGTCTCTGTGTCTCTGTCTCTGTGTCTCTGTCTCTGTCTCTGTCTCTGTGTCTCTGTCTCTGTGTCTCTGTCTCTGTGTCTCTGTCTCTGTGTCTCTGTCTCTGTGTCTCTGTCTCTGTGTCTCTGTCTCTGTGTCTCTGTCTCTGTGTCTCTGTCTCTGTGTCTCTGTCTCTGTGTCTCTGTCTCTGTGTCTCTGTCTCTGTGTCTCTGTCTCTGTGTCTCTGTGTCTGTGTCTCTGTCTCTGTGTCTCTGTCTCTGTGTCTCTGTCTCTGTGTCTCTGTCTCTGTGTCTCTGTCTCTGTGTCTCTGTCTCTGTGTCTCTGTCTCCGTGTCTCTGCCTCAGTGTCTCTGTCTCTGTGTCTCCGTTTCTGTGTATCTGTCTCTGTGACTCCGTCTCTCTCTCTGTCCCTGTTTCTCTTTCTCTGTGTCTCTATACCTGTGTCTCCTTCTCTGTGTTTCTCTCTCTGTGTCTCTGTCTCTGTTTCTCTTTCTCAGTGCCTCTGTCTCTGTGTCTCTATACCTGTGTCTCCTTCTCTGTGTTTCTCTCTCTGTGTCTCTGTCTCTGTTTCTCTTTCTCAGTGCCTCTGTCTCTGTGTCTCTATACCTGTGTCTCTATCTCTGTGTATCCGTCTCTGTGTTTCTCTCGCTGTGTCTCTGTCTCTGTGTCTCTGTCTCTGTGTCTCTGTCTCTGTGTCTCTGTCTCTGTGTCTCTGCCTCTGTGTCTCTGTCTCTGTGTTTCTGTCTCTGTGTCTCTGTCTCTGTGTCTCTGTCTCTGTGTCTCTGTCTCTGTGTCTCTGTCTCTGTGTCTCTGTCTCTGTGTCTCTGTCTCTGTCTCTCTGTCTCTGTGTCTCTGTCTCTGTGTCTCTGTATCTGTGTCTCTGTCTCTGTGTCTCTGTCTCTGTTTCTCTTTCTCAGTGCCTCTGTCTCTGTGTCTCTATACCTGTGTCTCTATCTCTGTGTATCCGTCTCTGTGTTTCTCTCGCTGTGTCTCTGTCTCTGTGTCTCTGTCTCTGTGTCTCTGTCTCTGTGTCTCTGTCTCTGTGTCTCTGCCTCTGTGTCTCTGTCTCTGTGTTTCTGTCTCTGTGTCTCTGTCTCTGTGTCTCTGTCTCTGTGTCTCTGTCTCTGTGTCTCTGTCTCTGTGTCTCTGTCTCTGTGTCTCTGTCTCTGTGTCTCTGTCTCTGTGTCTCTGTCTCTGTCTCTCTGTCTCTGTGTCTCTGTCTCTGTGTCTCCTTCTCTGTCTCACTGTCTCTGTGTCTCTGTCTCTGTGTCTCCGTCTCTGTGCCTCTGTCTCTGCCTCTGAATCTCTGTCTCTGTGTCTCTGTCCCAGAGCCTCCGTCTCTGTGCCTCTGTCTCTGTGTATCTATCTCTGTGTCTCTGTCTCTGTCTGTGTCTCTGTGTCTCTGTCTCTGTGTCTCTGTCTTTGTGTCTCTGTCCCTGTGTCTCTGTCTCTGTGTCTCTGTCTCTGTGTCTCTGTCTCTGTGTCTCTGTCTCTGTGTCTCTGTCTCTGTGTCTCTGTCTTTGTGTCTATGTCTCTGAGTATCTGTCTCTGTGTCTCTGTCTCTGTCTCTGAATCTCTGTCTCTCAGTCTCTGTCTCTGTGTCTCTGTCTCTGTGTCTCTGTCTCTGTGTCTCTGTCTCTGTGTCTCTGTCTCTGTGTCTCTGTCTCTGTGTCTCTGTCTACGTGTCTCTGTCTCTGTGTCTCTGTCTCTGTGTCTCTGTCTCTGTGTCTCTGTCTCTGTGTCTCTGTCTCTGTGTCTCTGTCTACGTGTCTCTGTCTCTGTGTCTCTGTCTCTGTGTCTCTGTCTCTGTGTCTCTGTCTCTGTGTCTCTGTCTCTGTGTCTCTGTCTCTGTGTCTCTGTCTCTGTGTCTCTGTCTCTGTGTCTCTGTCTCTGTGTCTCTGTCTCTGTGTCTCTGTCTCTGTCTCTGTGTCTCTGTCTCTGTGTCTCTGTCTCTGTGTCTCTGTCTCTGTGTCTCTGTCTCTGTGTCTCTGTCTCTGTGTCTCTGTCTCTGTGTCTCTGTCTCTGTGTCTCTGTCTCTGTGTCTCTGTCTCTGTGTCTCTGTCTCTGTGTCTCTCTCCCTGTGTCACGGTCTCTGTGTCTCGGTCTCTGTGTCTCCGCCTCTGCGTCTCTTTCTCTGTGTCTGTGTCTCCGTCTCTGTGTCTCTGTCTCTCTGTCTCAGTGTCCCTGTCTCTGTGTCTCTGTCTCTGTGTCTCTGTCTCTGTGTCTCTGTCTCTGTGTCTCTGTCTCTGTGTCTCTGTCTCTGTGTCTCTGTCTCTGTGTCTCTGTCCCTGTGGCTCCGTCTCTGTGTATCTGTCTCTGTCTCTGTGTGTGTGTCTCTGTGTCTGTCCCTGTGTGTATGACTCAGTCTCTGTGTCTCTGTCTCTGTGTCTCTGTCTCTGTGTGTGTGTCTCTGTGTCTGTCCCTGTGTGTATGACTCAGTCTCTGAGTCTCTGTCTCTGTGTCTCTGTCTCTGTCTCTGTCTCTGTGTCTCTGTCTCTGTGTCTCTGTCTATGTGTCTATGTCTCTGTGTCTCTGTCTCTGTTTCTCGGTCTCTGTGTCTCTCTCCCTGTGTCACGGTCTCTGTGTCTCGGTCTCTGTGTCTCCGCCTCTGCGTCTCTTTCTCTGTGTCTGTGTCTCCGTCTCTGTGTCTCTGTCTCTCTGTCTCAGTGTCCCTGTCTCTGTGTCTCTGTCTCTGTGTCTCTGTCTCTGTGTCTCTGTCTCTGTCTCTGTCTCTGTGTCTCTGTCTCTGTGTCTCTGTCTATGTGTCTATGTCTCTGTGTCTCTGTCTCTGTTTCTCGGTCTCTGTGTCTCTCTCCCTGTGTCACGGTCTCTGTGTCTCGGTCTCTGTGTCTCCGCCTCTGCGTCTCTTTCTCTGTGTCTGTGTCTCCGTCTCTGTGTCTCTGTCTCTCTGTCTCAGTGTCCCTGTCTCTGTGTCTCTGTCTCTGTGTCTCTGTCTCTGTGTCTCTGTCTCTGTGTCTCTGTCTCTGTGTCTCTGTCTCTGTGTCTCTGTCTCTGTGTCCCTATCTCTGTGTCTCTGTCTCTGTGTCTCTGTCTCTGTGTCTCTGTCTCTGTGTCTCTGTCTCTGTGTCTCTGTCTCTGTGTCTCTGTCTCTGTGTCTCTGTCTCTGTGTCTCTGTCTCGGTGTCTCTGTCCCTGTGGCTCCCTCTCTGTGTCACTCTCTCTGCGTCCCTGTCTCTGTGTCTCTGTCTCTGTCTCTGTGTATCTGCCTCTGTGTCTCCCTCCCTGTGTCACGGTCCCTGTGTTACCGTCTCTGTGTCTCGGCCTCTGTGTCTCTGTCTCTGTGTCTCTGTCTCTGTGTCTCTGTCTCTGTGTCTCTGTCTCTGTGTCTCTGTCTCTGTCTCTCTGTCTCTGTGTCTCTGTCTCTGTGTCTCTGTATCTGTGTCTCTGTCTCTGTGTCTCTGTCTCTGTTTCTCTTTCTCAGTGCCTCTGTCTCTGTGTCTCTATACCTGTGTCTCTATCTCTGTGTATCCGTCTCTGTGTTTCTCTCGCTGTGTCTCTGTCTCTGTGTCTCTGTCTCTGTGTCTCTGTCTCTGTGTCTCTGTCTCTGTGTCTCTGCCTCTGTGTCTCTGTCTCTGTGTTTCTGTCTCTGTGTCTCTGTCTCTGTGTCTCTGTCTCTGTGTCTCTGTCTCTGTGTCTCTGTCTCTGTGTCTCTGTCTCTGTGTCTCTGTCTCTGTGTCTCTGTCTCTGTCTCTCTGTCTCTGTGTCTCTGTCTCTGTGTCTCCTTCTCTGTCTCACTGTCTCTGTGTCTCTGTCTCTGTGTCTCCGTCTCTGTGCCTCTGTCTCTGCCTCTGAATCTCTGTCTCTGTGTCTCTGTCCCAGAGCCTCCGTCTCTGTGCCTCTGTCTCTGTGTATCTATCTCTGTGTCTCTGTCTCTGTCTGTGTCTCTGTGTCTCTGTCTCTGTGTCTCTGTCTTTGTGTCTCTGTCCCTGTGTCTCTGTCTCTGTGTCTCTGTCTCTGTGTCTCTGTCTCTGTGTCTCTGTCTCTGTGTCTCTGTCTCTGTGTCTCTGTCTTTGTGTCTATGTCTCTGAGTATCTGTCTCTGTGTCTATGTCTCTGTCTCTGAATCTCTGTCTCTCAGTCTCTGTCTCTGTGTCTCTGTCTCTGTGTCTCTGTCTCTGTGTCTCTGTCTCTGTGTCTCTGTCTCTGTGTCTCTGTCTCTGTGTCTCTGTCTACGTGTCTCTGTCTCTGTGTCTCTGTCTCTGTGTCTCTGTCTCTGTGTCTCTGTCTCTGTGTCTCTGTCTCTGTGTCTCTGTCTCTGTGTCTCTGTCTCTGTGTCTCTGTCTCTGTGTCTCTGTCTCTGTGTCTCTGTCTCTGTGTCTCTGTCTCTGTGTCTCTGTCTCTGTGTCTCTGTCTCTGTGTCTCTGTCTCTGTGTCTCTGTCTCTGTGTCTCTGTCTCTGTGTCTCTGTCTCTGTGTCTCTGTCTCTGTGTCTCTGTCTCTGTGTCTCTGTCTCTGTGTCTCTGTCTCTGTGTCTCTGTCTCTGTGTCTCTCTCCCTGTGTCACGGTCTCTGTGTCTCGGTCTCTGTGTCTCCGCCTCTGCGTCTCTTTCTCTGTGTCTGTGTCTCCGTCTCTGTGTCTCTGTCTCTCTGTCTCAGTGTCCCTGTCTCTGTGTCTCTGTCTCTGTGTCTCTGTCTCTGTGTCTCTGTCTCTGTGTCTCTGTCTCTGTGTCTCTGTCTCTGTGTCTCTGTCTCTGTGTCTCTGTCCCTGTGGCTCCGTCTCTGTGTATCTGTCTCTGTCTCTGTGTGTGTGTCTCTGTGTCTGTCCCTGTGTGTATGACTCAGTCTCTGTGTCTCTGTCTCTGTGTCTCTGTCTCTGTGTGTGTGTCTCTGTGTCTGTCCCTGTGTGTATGACTCAGTCTCTGAGTCTCTGTCTCTGTGTCTCTGTCTCTGTCTCTGTCTCTGTGTCTCTGTCTCTGTGTCTCTGTCTATGTGTCTATGTCTCTGTGTCTCTGTCTCTGTTTCTCGGTCTCTGTGTCTCTCTCCCTGTGTCACGGTCTCTGCGTCTCGGTCTCTGTGTCTCCGCCTCTGCGTCTCTTTCTCTGTGTCTGTGTCTCCGTCTCTGTGTCTCTGTCTCTCTGTCTCAGTGTCCCTGTCTCTGTGTCTCTGTCTCTATGTCTCTGTCTCTGTGTCTCTGTCTCTGTGTCTCTGTCTCTGTGTCTCTGTCTCTGTGTCTCTGTCTCTGTGTCCCTGTCTCTGTGTCTCTGTCTCTGTGTCTCTGTCTCTGTGTCTCTGTCTCTGTGTCTCTGTCTCTGTGTCTCTGTCTCTGTGTCTCTGTCTCTGTGTCTCTGTCTCTGTGTCTCTGTCTCGGTGTCTCTGTCCCTGTGGCTCCCTCTCTGTGTCACTCTCTCTGCGTCCCTGTCTCTGTGTCTCTGTCTCTGTCTCTGTGTATCTGCCTCTGTGTCTCCCTCCCTGTGTCACGGTCCCTGTGTTACCGTCTCTGTGTCTCGGCCTCTGTGTCTCTGTCTCTGTGTCTCTGTCTCTGTGTCTCTGTCTCTGTGTCTATGTCTCTGTGTCTCTGCCTCTGTGTCTCTGTCTCTGTGTCTCTGTCTCTGTGTCTCTGTCTCTGTGTCTCTGTCTCTGTGTCTCTGTCTCTGTGTCTCTGTCTCTGTGTCTCTGTCTCTGTGTCTCTGTCTCTGTGTCTCTGTCTCTGTGTCTCTGTCTCTGTGTCTCTGTCTCTGTGTCTCTGTCTCTGTGTCTCTGTCTCTGTGTCTCTGTCTCTGTGTATCTGTCTCTGCGTCTCTGTGTCTCTGTCTCTGAGTCCCTCTCGCTGTGTCCCCAGTCTCTGTGTCTCTGTCTTTGTGTCTCTGTGTCTCTGTCTCTGTGTCTCTGTCTCTGTCTCTGTCTCTGTGTCTCTGTCTCTGTGTCTCTGTCTATGTGTCTATGTCTCTGTGTCTCTGTCTCTGTTTCTCGGTCTCTGAGTCTCTGTCTCTATGTCCCTGTCTCTGCGCCTCTGTCCCTCTGTCTCCGTTTCTGTGCCTCTGTCTCTGTCTCTGCCTCTGAGCCTCTGTCTCTGTGTCCCTGTCTCTGTGTCTGTGTCCCTGTGTCCCCGTCTCTGTGTCTCTGTCTCCGTGTCTCTGTCTCCGTGTCTCTGCCTCAGTGTCTCTGTCTCGGTGTCTCCGTTTCTATGTATCTGTCTCTGTGACTCCGTCTCTCTCTCTGTCCCTGTTTCTCTTTCTCTGTGTCTACATACCTGTGTCTCCTTCTCTGTGTTTCTCTCTCTGTGTCTCTGTCTCTGTTTCTCTTTCTCAGTGCCTCTGTCTCTGTGTCTCTATACCTGTGTCTCCTTCTCTGTGTTTCTCTCTCTGTGTCTCTGTCTCTGTTTCTCTTTCTCAGTGCCTCTGTCTCTGTGTCTCTATACCTGTGTCTCTATCTCTGTGTATCCGTCTCTGTGTTTCTCTCGCTGTGTCTCTGTCTCTGTGTTTCTGTCTCTGTGTCTCTGTCTCTGTGTCTCTGTCTCTGTGTCTCTGCCTCTGTGTCTCTGTCTCTGTGTTTCTGTCTCTGTGTCTCTGTCTCTGTGTCTCTGTCTCTGTGTCTCTGTCTCTGTGTCTCTGTCTCTGTGTCTCTGTCTCTGTGTCTCTGTCTCTGTGTCTCTGTCTCTGTCTCTCTGTCTCTGTGTCTCTGTCTCTGTGTCTCTGTGTCTGTGTATCTATCTCTGTGTCTCTGTCTCTGTCTGTGTCTCTGTGTCTCTGTCTCTGTGTCTCTGTCTTTGTGTCTCTGTCCCTGTGTCTCTGTCTCTGTGTCTCTGTCTCTGTGTCTCTGTCTCTGTGTCTCTGTCTCTGTGTCTCTGTCTCTGTGTCTATGTCTCTGAGTATCTGTCTCTGTGTCTCTGTCTCTGTCTCTGAATCTCTGTCTCTCAGTCTCTGTCTCTGTGTCTCTGTCTCTGTGTCTCTGTCTCTGTGTCTCTGTCTCTGTGTCTCTGTCTCTGTGTCTCTGTCTCTGTGTCTCTGTCTACGTGTCTCTGTCTCTGTGTCTCTGTCTCTGTGTCTCTGTCTCTGTGTCTCTGTCTCTGTGTCTCTGTCTCTGTGTCTCTGTCTCTGTGTCTCTGTCTCTGTGTCTCTGTCTCTGTGTCTCTGTCTCTGTGTCTCTGTCTCTGTGTCTCTGTCTCTGTCTCTGTGTCTCTGTCTCTGTGTCTCTGTCTCTGTCTCTGTCTCTGTGTCTCTGTCTCTGTGTCTCTGTCTATGTGTCTATGTCTCTGTGTCTCTGTCTCTGTTTCTCGGTCTCTGTGTCTCTCTCCCTGTGTCACGGTCTCTGTGTCTCGGTCTCTGTGTCTCCGCCTCTGCGTCTCTTTCTCTGTGTCTGTGTCTCCGTCTCTGTGTCTCTGTCTCTCTGTCTCAGTGTCCCTGTCTCTGTGTCTCTGTCTCTGTGTCTCTGTCTCTGTGTCTCTGTCTCTGTGTCTCTGTCTCTGTGTCTCTGTCTCTGTGTCTCTGTCTCTGTGTCCCTGTCTCTGTGTCTCTGTCTCTGTGTCTCTGTCTCTGTGTCTCTGTCTCTGTGTCTCTGTCTCTGTGTCTCTGTCTCTGTGTCTCTGTCTCGGTGTCTCTGTCCCTGTGGCTCCCTCTCTGTGTCACTCTCTCTGCGTCCCTGTCTCTGTGTCTCTGTCTCTGTCTCTGTGTATCTGCCTCTGTGTCTCCCTCCCTGTGTCACGGTCCCTGTGTTACCGTCTCTGTGTCTCGGCCTCTGTGTCTCTGTCTCTGTGTCTCTGTCTCTGTGTCTCTGTCTCTGTGTCTCTGTCTCTGTGTCTCTGTCTCTGTCTCTCTGTCTCTGTGTCTCTGTCTCTGTGTCTCTGTATCTGTGTCTCTGTCTCTGTGTCTCTGTCTCTGTTTCTCTTTCTCAGTGCCTCTGTCTCTGTGTCTCTATACCTGTGTCTCTATCTCTGTGTATCCGTCTCTGTGTTTCTCTCGCTGTGTCTCTGTCTCTGTGTCTCTGTCTCTGTGTCTCTGTCTCTGTGTCTCTGTCTCTGTGTCTCTGTCTCTGTGTCTCTGCCTCTGTGTCTCTGTCTCTGTGTTTCTGTCTCTGTGTCTCTGTCTCTGTGTCTCTGTCTCTGTGTCTCTGTCTCTGTGTCTCTGTCTCTGTGTCTCTGTCTCTGTGTCTCTGTCTCTGTGTCTCTGTCTCTGTCTCTCTGTCTCTGTGTCTCTGTCTCTGTGTCTCCTTCTCTGTCTCACTGTCTCTGTGTCTCTGTCTCTGTGTCTCCGTCTCTGTGCCTCTGTCTCTGCCTCTGAATCTCTGTCTCTGTGTCTCTGTCCCAGAGCCTCCGTCTCTGTGCCTCTGTCTCTGTGTATCTATCTCTGTGTCTCTGTCTCTGTCTGTGTCTCTGTGTCTCTGTCTCTGTGTCTCTGTCTTTGTGTCTCTGTCCCTGTGTCTCTGTCTCTGTGTCTCTGTCTCTGTGTCTCTGTCTCTGTGTCTCTGTCTCTGTGTCTCTGTCTCTGTGTCTCTGTCTCTGTGTCTCTGTCTCTGTGTCTCTGTCTTTGTGTCTATGTCTCTGAGTATCTGTCTCTGTGTCTCTGTCTCTGTCTCTGAATCTCTGTCTCTCAGTCTCTGTCTCTGTGTCTCTGTCTCTGTGTCTCTGTCTCTGTGTCTCTGTCTCTGTGTCTCTGTCTCTGTGTCTCTGTCTCTGTGTCTCTGTCTACGTGTCTCTGTCTCTGTGTCTCTGTCTCTGTGTCTCTGTCTCTGTGTCTCTGTCTCTGTGTCTCTGTCTCTGTGTCTCTGTCTCTGTGTCTCTGTCTCTGTGTCTCTGTCTCTGTGTCTCTGTCTCTGTGTCTCTGTCTCTGTGTCTCTGTCTCTGTGTCTCTGTCTCTGTGTCTCTGTCTCTGTGTCTCTGTCTCTGTGTCTCTGTCTCTGTGTCTCTGTCTCTGTGTCTCTGTCTCTGTGTCTCTGTCTCTGTGTCTCTGTCTCTGTGTCTCTGTCTCTGTGTCTCTGTCTCTGTGTCTCTGTCTCTGTGTCTCTGTCTCTGTGTCTCTGTCTCTGTTTCTCTGTCTCTGTGTCTCTGTCTCTGTGTCTCTCTCCCTGTGTCACGGTCTCTGTGTCTCGGTCTCTGTGTCTCCGCCTCTGCGTCTCTTTCTCTGTGTCTGTGTCTCCGTCTCTGTGTCTCTGTCTCTCTGTCTCAGTGTCCCTGTCTCTGTGTCTCTGTCTCTGTGTCTCTGTCTCTGTGTCTCTGTCTCTGTGTCTCTGTCTCTGTGTCTCTGTCTCTGTGTCTCTGTCTCTGTGTCTCTGTCCCTGTGGCTCCGTCTCTGTGTATCTGTCTCTGTCTCTGTGTGTGTGTCTCTGTGTCTGTCCCTGTGTGTATGACTCAGTCTCTGTGTCTCTGTCTCTGTGTCTCTGTCTCTGTGTGTGTGTCTCTGTGTCTGTCCCTGTGTGTATGACTCAGTCTCTGAGTCTCTGTCTCTGTGTCTCTGTCTCTGTCTCTGTCTCTGTGTCTCTGTCTCTGTGTCTCTGTCTATGTGTCTATGTCTCTGTGTCTCTGTCTCTGTTTCTCGGTCTCTGTGTCTCTCTCCCTGTGTCACGGTCTCTGTGTCTCGGTCTCTGTGTCTCCGCCTCTGCGTCTCTTTCTCTGTGTCTGTGTCTCCGTCTCTGTGTCTCTGTCTCTCTGTCTCAGTGTCCCTGTCTCTGTGTCTCTGTCTCTGTGTCTCTGTCTCTGTGTCTCTGTCTCTGTGTCTCTGTCTCTGTGTCTCTGTCTCTGTGTCTCTGTCTCTGTGTCCCTGTCTCTTTGTCTCTGTCTCTGTGTCTCTGTCTCTGTGTCTCTGTCTCTGTGTCTCTGTCTCTGTGTCTCTGTCTCTGTGTCTCTGTCTCTGTGTCTCTGTCTCGGTGTCTCTGTCCCTGTGGCTCCCTCTCTGTGTCACTCTCTCTGCGTCCCTGTCTCTGTGTCTCTGTCTCTGTCTCTGTGTATCTGCCTCTGTGTCTCCCTCCCTGTGTCACGGTCCCTGTGTTACCGTCTCTGTGTCTCGGCCTCTGTGTCTCTGTCTCTGTGTCTCTGTCTCTGTGTCTCTGTCTCTGTGTCTATGTCTCTGTGTCTCTGCCTCTGTGTCTCTGTCTCTGTGTCTCTGTCTCTGTGTCTCTGTCTCTGTGTCTCTGTCTCTGTGTCTCTGTCTCTGTGTCTCTGTCTCTGTGTCTCTGTCTCTGTGTCTCTGTCTCTGTGTCTCTGTCTCTGTGTCTCTGTCTCTGTGTCTCTGTCTCTGTGTCTCTGTCTCTGTGTCTCTGTCTCTGTGTCTCTGTCTCTGTGTCTCTGTCTCTGTGTCTCTGTCTCTGTGTCTCTGTCTCTGTGTCTCTGTCTCTGTGTCTCTGTCTCTGTGTATCTGTCTCTGCGTCTCTGTGTCTCTGTCTCTGAGTCCCTCTCGCTGTGTCCCAGTCTCTGTGTCTCTGTCTTTGTGTCTCTGTGTCTCTGTCTCTGTGTCTCTGTCTCTGTCTCTGTCTCTGTGTCTCTGTCTCTGTGTCTCTGTCTATGTGTCTATGTCTCTGTGTCTCTGTCTCTGTTTCTCGGTCTCTGAGTCTCTGTCTCTATGTCCCTGTCTCTGCGCCTCTGTCCCTCTGTCTCCGTTTCTGTGCCTCTGTCTCTGTCTCTGCCTCTGAGCCTCTGTCTCTGTGTCCCTGTCTCTGTGTCTGTGTCCCTGTGTCCCCGTCTCTGTGTCTCTGTCTCCGTGTCTCTGTCTCGGTGTCTCCGTTTCTATGTATCTGTCTCTGTGACTCCGTCTCTCTCTCTGTCCCTGTTTCTCTTTCTCTGTGTCTCTATACCTGTGTCTCCTTCTCTGTGTTTCTCTCTCTGTGTCTCTGTCTCTGTGTCTCTATACCTGTGTCTCTGTCTCTGTGTATCCGTCTCTGTGTTTCTCTCTCTGTGTCTCTGTCTCTGTGTCTCTGTCTCTGTGTCTCTGTCTCTGTGTCTCTGTCTCTGTGTCTCTGTCTCTGCTTCTCTTTCTCTGTGTCTCTGCCTCTCTGTCTCTGTCTCGGTGTCTCTGTCCCTGTGTCCCCTCCTCTGTGTCTCTGTCTCCGTGTCTCCGTCTCTGTGCCTCTGTCTCGGTCTCTGTGTCTCTGTCTCTGTGTCTCTGTCTCTGTGTCTCTTTCTCTGTGTCTATGTCTCTGTGTCTCTGCCTCTGTGTCTCTGTCTCTGTGTCTCTGTCTCTGTGTCTCTGTCTCTGTGTCTCTGACTCTGTGTCTCTGTCTCTGTGTCTCCGTCTCTGTGTCTCTGTCTCTGTGTCTCTGTCTCTGTGTCTCTGTCTCTGTGTCTCTGTCTCTGTGTCTCTGTCTCTGTGTCTCTGCCTCTGTGTCTCTGTCTCTGTGTCTCTGTCTCTGTGTCTCTGTCTCTGTGTCTCTGTCTCTGTGTCTCTGTCTCTGTGTCTCTGTCTCTGTGTATCTGTCTCTGCGTCTCTGTGTCTCTGTCTCTGTCTCTGTGTCCCTGTCTCTGAGTCCCTCTCGCTGTGTCCCTGTCTCTGTGTCTCTGTCTCTGTCTCTGTGTATCTGCCTCTGTGTCTCCCTCCCTGTGACACGGTCCCTGTGTTACCGTCTCTGTGTCTCGGCCTCTGTGTCTCTGTCTCTGTGTCTCTGTCTCTGTGTCTCTGTCTCTGTGTCTCTGTCTCTGTGTCTCTGTCTCTGTGTCTATGTCTCTGAGTATCTGTCTCTGTGTCTCTGTCTCTGTCTCTGTCTCTGAATCTCTGTCTCTCAGTCTCTGTCTCTGTGTCCCTGTCTCAGTGTCTCTCTCTCTGTGTCTCTGTCTACGTGTCTCTGTCTCTGTGTCTTTGAGTCTGTGTCTCTGTCTCTGTGTCTCTGTATCCGTGTCTCTGTCTCTTTGTCTCTGTCTCTGCGTCTCTGTCACTGCGTCTCTGTCTCTGTGTCCCTGTCTCTGTGTCTCTGTCTATGTGCCTCTGTCTCTGTGTCTCTGTCCCTGAGAATCTGTCTCTGTGTTTCTGCCTCTGTGTCTCTGTCCCTGTGTCTCCGTCTCTGTGTCTCTGTCTCTCTCACTTTGTCTCTGTCTCTGTGTATCTGTCTCTGTGTCTCTGTCTCCGTGTCTCTGCCTCAGTGTCTCTGTCTCTGTGTCTCCGTTTCTGTGTATCTGTCTCTGTGACTCCGTCTCTCTCTCTGTCCCTGTTTCTCTTTCTCTGTGTCTCTATACCTGTGTCTCCTTCTCTGTGTTTCTCTCTCTGTGTCTCTGTCTCTGTTTCTCTTTCTCAGTGCCTCTGTCTCTGTGTCTCTATACCTGTGTCTCTGTCTCTGTGTATCCGTCTCTGTGTTTCTCTCTCTGTGTCTCTGTCTCTGTGTCTCTGTCTCTGTGTCTCTGTCTCTGTGTCTCTGTCTCTGTGTCTCTGTCTCTGTGTCTCTGTCTCTGTGTCTCTGTCTCTGTGTCTCTGTCTCTGTGTCTCTGCCTCTGTGTCTCTGTCTCTGTGTCTCTGTCTCTGTGTCTCTGTCTCTGTGTCTCTGTCTCTGTGTCTCTGTCTCTGTGTCTCCGTCTCTGTACCTCTGTCTCTGCCTCTGAATCTCTGTCTCTGTGTCTCTGTCCCAGAGCCTCCGTCTCTGTGTCTCTGTCTCTGTGTATCTATCTCTGTGTCTCTGTCTCTGTCTGTGTCTCTGTGTCTCTGTCTCTGTGTCTCTGTCTTTGTGTCTCTGTCCCTGTGTCTCTGTCTCTGTGTCTCTGTCTCTGTGTCTCTGTCTCTGTGTCTCTGTCTCTGTGTCTCTGTCTCTGTGTCTCTGTCTCTGTGTCTCTGTCTTCGTGTCTATGTCTCTGAGTATCTGTCTCTGTGTCTCTGTCTCTGTGTCTCTGTCTCTGTCTCTGAATCTCTGTCTCTCAGTCTCTGTCTCTGTGTCTCTGTCTCTGTGTCTCTGTCTCTGTGTCTCTGTCTCTGTGTCTCTGTCTCTGTGTCTCTGTCTCTGTGTCTCTGTCTCTGTGTCTCTGTCTCTGTGTCTCTGTCTCTGTGTCTCTGTCTCTGTGTCTCTGTCTCTGTGTCTCTGTCTCTGTGTCTCTGTCTCTGTGTCTCTGTCTCTGTGTCTCTGTCTCTGTGTCTCTGTCTCTGTGTCTCTGTCTCTGTGTCTCTGTCTCTGTGTCTCTGTCTCTGTGTCTCTGTCTCTGTGTCTCTGTCTCTGTGTCTCTGTCTCTGTGTCTCTGTCTCTGTGTCTCTGTCTCTGTGTCTCTGTCTCTGTGTCTCTGTCTCTGTGTCTCTGTCTCTGTGTCTCTGTCTCTGTGTCTCTGTCTCTGTGTCTCTGTCTCTGTGTCTCTGTCTCTGTGTCTCTGTCTCTGTGTCTCTGTCTCTGTGTCTCTGTCTCTGTGTCTCTGTCTCTGTGTCTCTGTCTCTGTGTCTCTGTCTCTGTGTCTCTGTCTCTGTGTCTCTGTCTCTGTGTCTCTGTCTCTGTGTCTCTGTCTCTGTGTCTCTGTCTCTGTGTCTCTGTCTCTGTGTCTCTGTCTCTGTGTCTCTGTCTCTGTGTCTCTGTCTCTGTGTCTCTGTCTCTGTGTCTCTGTCTCCGTGTCTCTGCCTCAGTGTCTCTGTCTCTGTGTCTCCGTTTCTGTGTATCTGTCTCTGTGACTCCGTCTCTCTCTCTGTCCCTGTTTCTCTTTCTCTGTGTCTCTATACCTGTGTCTCCTTCTCTGTGTTTCTCTCTCTGTGTCTCTGTCTCTGTTTCTCTTTCTCAGTGCCTCTGTCTCTGTGTCTCTATACCTGTGTCTCCTTCTCTGTGTTTCTCTCTCTGTGTCTCTGTCTCTGTTTCTCTTTCTCAGTGCCTCTGTCTCTGTGTCTCTATACCTGTGTCTCTATCTCTGTGTATCCGTCTCTGTGTTTCTCTCGCTGTGTCTCTGTCTCTGTGTCTCTGTCTCTGTGTCTCTGTCTCTGTGTCTCTGTCTCTGTGTCTCTGCCTCTGTGTCTCTGTCTCTGTGTTTCTGTCTCTTTGTCTCTGTCTCTGTGTCTCTGTCTCTGTGTCTCTGTCTCTGTGTCTCTGTCTCTGTGTCTCTGTCTCTGTCTCTCTGTCTCTGTGTCTCTGTCTCTGTGTCTCTGTATCTGTGTCTCTGTCTCTGTGTCTCTGTCTCTGTTTCTCTTTCTCAGTGCCTCTGTCTCTGTGTCTCTATACCTGTGTCTCTATCTCTGTGTATCCGTCTCTGTGTTTCTCTCGCTGTGTCTCTGTCTCTGTGTCTCTGTCTCTGTGTCTCTGTCTCTGTGTCTCTGTCTCTGTGTCTCTGCCTCTGTGTCTCTGTCTCTGTGTTTCTGTCTCTGTGTCTCTGTCTCTGTGTCTCTGTCTCTGTGTCTCTGTCTCTGTGTCTCTGTCTCTGTGTCTCTGTCTCTGTGTCTCTGTCTCTGTGTCTCTGTCTCTGTCTCTCTGTCTCTGTGTCTCTGTCTCTGTTTCTCGGTCTCTGAGTCTCTGTCTCTATGTCCCTGTCTCTGCGCCTCTGTCCCTCTGTCTCCGTTTCTGTGCCTCTGTCTCTGTCTCTGCCTCTGAGCCTCTGTCTCTGTGTCCCTGTCTCTGTGTCTGTGTCCCTGTGTCCCCGTCTCTGTGTCTCTGTCTCCGTGTCTCTGTCTCGGTGTCTCCGTTTCTATGTATCTGTCTCTGTGACTCCGTCTCTCTCTCTGTCCCTGTTTCTCTTTCTCTGTGTCTCTATACCTGTGTCTCCTTCTCTGTGTTTCTCTCTCTGTGTCTCTGTCTCTGTGTCTCTATACCTGTGTCTCTGTCTCTGTGTATCCGTCTCTGTGTTTCTCTCTCTGTGTCTCTGTCTCTGTGTCTCTGTCTCTGTGTCTCTGTCTCTGTGTCTCTGTCTCTGTGTCTCTGTCTCTGCTTCTCTTTCTCTGTGTCTCTGCCTCTCTGTCTCTGTCTCGGTGTCTCTGTCCCTGTGTCCCCTCCTCTGTGTCTCTGTCTCCGTGTCTCCGTCTCTGTGCCTCTGTCTCGGTCTCTGTGTCTCTGTCTCTGTGTCTCTGTCTCTGTGTCTCTTTCTCTGTGTCTATGTCTCTGTGTCTCTGCCTCTGTGTCTCTGTCTCTGTGTCTCTGTCTCTGTGTCTCTGTCTCTGTGTCTCTGACTCTGTGTCTCTGTCTCTGTGTCTCCGTCTCTGTGTCTCTGTCTCTGTGTCTCTGTCTCTGTGTCTCTGTCTCTGTGTCTCTGTCTCTGTGTCTCTGCCTCTGTGTCTCTGTCTCTGTGTCTCTGTCTCTGTGTCTCTGTCTCTGTGTCTCTGTCTCTGTGTCTCTGTCTCTGTGTATCTGTCTCTGCGTCTCTGTGTCTCTGTCTCTGTCTCTGTGTCCCTGTCTCTGAGTCCCTCTCGCTGTGTCCCTGTCTCTGTGTCTCTGTCTCTGTCTCTGTGTATCTGCCTCTGTGTCTCCCTCCCTGTGACACGGTCCCTGTGTTACCGTCTCTGTGTCTCGGCCTCTGTGTCTCTGTCTCTGTGTCTCTGTCTCTGTGTCTCTGTCTCTGTGTCTCTGTCTCTGTGTCTCTGTCTCTGTGTCTATGTCTCTGAGTATCTGTCTCTGTGTCTCTGTCTCTGTCTCTGTCTCTGAATCTCTGTCTCTCAGTCTCTGTCTCTGTGTCCCTGTCTCAGTGTCTCTCTCTCTGTGTCTCTGTCTACGTGTCTCTGTCTCTGTGTCTTTGAGTCTGTGTCTCTGTCTCTGTGTCTCTGTATCCGTGTCTCTGTCTCTTTGTCTCTGTCTCTGCGTCTCTGTCACTGCGTCTCTGTCTCTGTGTCCCTGTCTCTGTGTCTCTGTCTCTGTGCCTCTGTCTCTGTGTCTCTGTCCCTGAGAATCTGTCTCTGTGTTTCTGCCTCTGTGTCTCTGTCCCTGTGTCTCCGTCTCTGTGTCTCTGTCTCTCTCACTTTGTCTCTGTCTCTGTGTATCTGTCTCTGTGTCTCTGTCTCCGTGTCTCTGCCTCAGTGTCTCTGTCTCTGTGTCTCCGTTTCTGTGTATCTGTCTCTGTGACTCCGTCTCTCTCTCTGTCCCTGTTTCTCTTTCTCTGTGTCTCTATACCTGTGTCTCCTTCTCTGTGTTTCTCTCTCTGTGTCTCTGTCTCTGTTTCTCTTTCTCAGTGCCTCTGTCTCTGTGTCTCTATACCTGTGTCTCTGTCTCTGTGTATCCGTCTCTGTGTTTCTCTCTCTGTGTCTCTGTCTCTGTGTCTCTGTCTCTGTGTCTCTGTCTCTGTGTCTCTGTCTCTGTGTCTCTGTCTCTGTGTCTCTGTCTCTGTGTCTCTGTCTCTGTGTCTCTGTCTCTGTGTCTCTGTCTCTGTGTCTCTGTCTCTGTGTCTCTGTCTCTGTGTCTCTGTCTCTGTGTCTCTGTCTCTGTGTCTCTGTCTCTGTGTCTCCGTCTCTGTACCTCTGTCTCTGCCTCTGAATCTCTGTCTCTGTGTCTCTGTCCCAGAGCCTCCGTCTCTGTGTCTCTGTCTCTGTGTATCTATCTCTGTGTCTCTGTCTCTGTCTGTGTCTCTGTGTCTCTGTCTCTGTGTCTCTGTCTTTGTGTCTCTGTCCCTGTGTCTCTGTCTCTGTGTCTCTGTCTCTGTGTCTCTGTCTCTGTGTCTCTGTCTCTGTGTCTCTGTCTCTGTGTCTCTGTCTTCGTGTCTATGTCTCTGAGTATCTGTCTCTGTGTCTCTGTCTCTGTGTCTCTGTCTCTGTCTCTGAATCTCTGCCTCTCAGTCTCTGTCTCTGTGTCTCTGTCTCTGTGTCTCTGTCTCTGTGTCTCTGTCTCTGTGTCTCTGTCTCTGTGTCTCTGTCTCTGTGTCTCTGTCTCTGTGTCTCTGTCTCTGTGTCTCTGTCTCTGTGTCTCTGTCTCTGTGTCTCTGTCTCTGTGTCTCTGTCTCTGTGTCTCTGTCTCTGTGTCTCTGTCTCTGTGTCTCTGTCTCTGTGTCTCTGTCTCTGTGTCTCTGTCTCTGTGTCTCTGTCTCTGTGTCTCTGTCTCTGTGTCTCTGTCTCTGTGTCTCTGTCTCTGTGTCTCTGTCTCTGTGTCTCTGTCTCTGTGTCTCTGTCTCTGTGTCTCTGTCTCTGTGTCTCTGTCTCTGTGTCTCTGTCTCTGTGTCTCTGTCTCTGTGTCTCTGTCTCTGTGTCTCTGTCTCTGTGTCTCTGTCTCTGTGTCTCTGTCTCTGTGTCTCTGTCTCTGTGTCTCTGTCTCTGTGTCTCTGTCTCTGTGTCTCTGTCTCTGTGTCTCTGTCTCTGTGTCTCTGTCTCTGTGTCTCTGTCTCTGTGTCTCTGTCTCTGTGTCTCTGTCTCTGTGTCTCTGTCTCTGTGTCTCTGTCTCTGTGTCTCTGTCTCTGTGTCTCTGTCTCTGTGTCTCTGTCTCTGTGTCTCTGTCTCTGTGTCTCTGTCTCTGTGTCTCTGTCTCTGTGTCTCTGTCTCTGTGTCTCTGTCTCTGTGTCTCTGTCTCTGTGTCTCTGTCTCTGTGTCTCTGTCTCTGTGTCTCTGTCTCTGTGTCTCTGTCTCTGTGTCTCTGTCTCTGTGTCTCTGTCTCTGTGTCTCTGTCTCTGTGTCTCTGTCTCCGTGTCTCTGCCTCAGTGTCTCTGTCTCTGTGTCTCCGTTTCTGTGTATCTGTCTCTGTGACTCCGTCTCTCTCTCTGTCCCTGTTTCTCTTTCTCTGTGTCTCTATACCTGTGTCTCCTTCTCTGTGTTTCTCTCTCTGTGTCTCTGTCTCTGTTTCTCTTTCTCAGTGCCTCTGTCTCTGTGTCTCTATACCTGTGTCTCCTTCTCTGTGTTTCTCTCTCTGTGTCTCTGTCTCTGTTTCTCTTTCTCAGTGCCTCTGTCTCTGTGTCTCTATACCTGTGTCTCTATCTCTGTGTATCCGTCTCTGTGTTTCTCTCGCTGTGTCTCTGTCTCTGTGTCTCTGTCTCTGTGTCTCTGTCTCTGTGTCTCTGTCTCTGTGTCTCTGCCTCTGTGTCTCTGTCTCTGTGTTTCTGTCTCTGTGTCTCTGTCTCTGTGTCTCTGTCTCTGTGTCTCTGTCTCTGTGTCTCTGTCTCTGTGTCTCTGTCTCTGTCTCTCTGTCTCTGTGTCTCTGTCTCTGTGTCTCTGTATCTGTGTCTCTGTCTCTGTGTCTCTGTCTCTGTTTCTCTTTCTCAGTGCCTCTGTCTCTGTGTCTCTATACCTGTGTCTCTATCTCTGTGTATCCGTCTCTGTGTTTCTCTCGCTGTGTCTCTGTCTCTGTGTCTCTGTCTCTGTGTCTCTGTCTCTGTGTCTCTGTCTCTGTGTCTCTGCCTCTGTGTCTCTGTCTCTGTGTTTCTGTCTCTGTGTCTCTGTCTCTGTGTCTCTGTCTCTGTGTCTCTGTCTCTGTGTCTCTGTCTCTGTGTCTCTGTCTCTGTGTCTCTGTCTCTGTGTCTCTGTCTCTGTCTCTCTGTCTCTGTGTCTCTGTCTCTGTGTCTCCTTCTCTGTCTCACTGTCTCTGTGTCTCTGTCTCTGTGTCTCCGTCTCTGTGCCTCTGTCTCTGCCTCTGAATCTCTGTCTCTGTGTCTCTGTCCCAGAGCCTCCGTCTCTGTGCCTCTGTCTCTGTGTATCTATCTCTGTGTCTCTGTCTCTGTCTGTGTCTCTGTGTCTCTGTCTCTGTGTCTCTGTCTTTGTGTCTCTGTCCCTGTGTCTCTGTCTCTGTGTCTCTGTCTCTGTGTCTCTGTCTCTGTGTCTCTGTCTCTGTGTCTCTGTCTCTGTGTCTCTGTCTTTGTGTCTATGTCTCTGAGTATCTGTCTCTGTGTCTCTGTCTCTGTCTCTGAATCTCTGTCTCTCAGTCTCTGTCTCTGTGTCTCTGTCTCTGTGTCTCTGTCTCTGTGTCTCTGTCTCTGTGTCTCTGTCTCTGTGTCTCTGTCTCTGTGTCTCTGTCTACGTGTCTCTGTCTCTGTGTCTCTGTCTCTGTGTCTCTGTCTCTGTGTCTCTGTCTCTGTGTCTCTGTCTCTGTGTCTCTGTCTCTGTGTCTCTGTCTCTGTGTCTCTGTCTCTGTGTCTCTGTCTCTGTGTCTCTGTCTCTGTGTCTCTGTCTCTGTGTCCCTGTCTCTGTGTCTCTGTCTCTGTGTCTCTGTCTCTGTGTCTCTGTCTCTGTGTCTCTGTCTCTGTGTCTCTGTCTCTGTGTCTCTGTCTCTGTGTCTCTGTCTCTGTGTCTCTGTCTCGGTGTCTCTGTCCCTGTGGCTCCCTCTCTGTGTCACTCTCTCTGCGTCCCTGTCTCTGTGTCTCTGTCTCTGTCTCTGTGTATCTGCCTCTGTGTCTCCCTCCCTGTGTCACGGTCCCTGTGTTACCGTCTCTGTGTCTCGGCCTCTGTGTCTCTGTCTCTGTGTCTCTGTCTCTGTGTCTCTGTCTCTGTGTCTCTGTCTCTGTGTCTCTGTCTCTGTCTCTCTGTCTCTGTGTCTCTGTCTCTGTGTCTCTGTATCTGTGTCTCTGTCTCTGTGTCTCTGTCTCTGTTTCTCTTTCTCAGTGCCTCTGTCTCTGTGTCTCTATACCTGTGTCTCTATCTCTGTGTATCCGTCTCTGTGTTTCTCTCGCTGTGTCTCTGTCTCTGTGTCTCTGTCTCTGTGTCTCTGTCTCTGTGTCTCTGTCTCTGTGTCTCTGCCTCTGTGTCTCTGTCTCTGTGTTTCTGTCTCTGTGTCTCTGTCTCTGTGTCTCTGTCTCTGTGTCTCTGTCTCTGTGTCTCTGTCTCTGTGTCTCTGTCTCTGTGTCTCTGTCTCTGTGTCTCTGTCTCTGTCTCTCTGTCTCTGTGTCTCTGTCTCTGTGTCTCCTTCTCTGTCTCACTGTCTCTGTGTCTCTGTCTCTGTGTCTCCGTCTCTGTGCCTCTGTCTCTGCCTCTGAATCTCTGTCTCTGTGTCTCTGTCCCAGAGCCTCCGTCTCTGTGCCTCTGTCTCTGTGTATCTATCTCTGTGTCTCTGTCTCTGTCTGTGTCTCTGTGTCTCTGTCTCTGTGTCTCTGTCTTTGTGTCTCTGTCCCTGTGTCTCTGTCTCTGTGTCTCTGTCTCTGTGTCTCTGTCTCTGTGTCTCTGTCTCTGTGTCTCTGTCTTTGTGTCTATGTCTCTGAGTATCTGTCTCTGTGTCTATGTCTCTGTCTCTGAATCTCTGTCTCTCAGTCTCTGTCTCTGTGTCTCTGTCTCTGTGTCTCTGTCTCTGTGTCTCTGTCTCTGTGTCTCTGTCTCTGTGTCTCTGTCTCTGTGTCTCTGTCTCTGTGTCTCTGTCTACGTGTCTCTGTCTCTGTGTCTCTGTCTCTGTGTCTCTGTCTCTGTGTCTCTGTCTCTGTGTCTCTGTCTCTGTGTCTCTGTCTCTGTGTCTCTGTCTCTGTGTCTCTGTCTCTGTGTCTCTGTCTCTGTGTCTCTGTCTCTGTGTCTCTGTCTCTGTGTCTCTGTCTCTGTGTCTCTGTCTCTGTGTCTCTGTCTCTGTGTCTCTGTCTCTGTGTCTCTGTCTCTGTGTCTCTGTCTCTGTGTCTCTGTCTCTGTGCCTCTGTCTCTGTGTCTCTGTCTCTGTGTCTCTGTCTCTGTGTCTCTGTCTCTGTGTCTCTCTCCCTGTGTCACGGTCTCTGTGTCTCGGTCTCTGTGTCTCCGCCTCTGCGTCTCTTTCTCTGTGTCTGTGTCTCCGTCTCTGTGTCTCTGTCTCTCTGTCTCAGTGTCCCTGTCTCTGTGTCTCTGTCTCTGTGTCTCTGTCTCTGTGTCTCTGTCTCTGTGTCTCTGTCTCTGTGTCTCTGTCTCTGTGTCTCTGTCTCTGTGTCTCTGTCCCTGTGGCTCCGTCTCTGTGTATCTGTCTCTGTCTCTGTGTGTGTGTCTCTGTGTCTGTCCCTGTGTGTATGACTCAGTCTCTGTGTCTCTGTCTCTGTGTCTCTGTCTCTGTGTGTGTGTCTCTGTGTCTGTCCCTGTGTGTATGACTCAGTCTCTGAGTCTCTGTCTCTGTGTCTCTGTCTCTGTCTCTGTCTCTGTGTCTCTGTCTCTGTGTCTCTGTCTATGTGTCTATGTCTCTGTGTCTCTGTCTCTGTTTCTCGGTCTCTGTGTCTCTCTCCCTGTGTCACGGTCTCTGCGTCTCGGTCTCTGTGTCTCCGCCTCTGCGTCTCTTTCTCTGTGTCTGTGTCTCCGTCTCTGTGTCTCTGTCTCTCTGTCTCAGTGTCCCTGTCTCTGTGTCTCTGTCTCTGTGTCTCTGTCTCTGTGTCTCTGTCTCTGTGTCTCTGTCTCTGTGTCTCTGTCTCTGTGTCTCTGTCTCTGTGTCCCTGTCTCTGTGTCTCTGTCTCTGTGTCTCTGTCTCTGTGTCTCTGTCTCTGTGTCTCTGTCTCTGTGTCTCTGTCTCTGTGTCTCTGTCTCTGTGTCTCTGTCTCTGTGTCTCTGTCTCTGTGTCTCTGTCTCTGTGTCTCTGTCTCGGTGTCTCTGTCCCTGTGGCTCCCTCTCTGTGTCACTCTCTCTGCGTCCCTGTCTCTGTGTCTCTGTCTCTGTCTCTGTGTATCTGCCTCTGTGTCTCCCTCCCTGTGTCACGGTCCCTGTGTTACCGTCTCTGTGTCTCGGCCTCTGTGTCTCTGTCTCTGTGTCTCTGTCTCTGTGTCTCTGTCTCTGTGTCTATGTCTCTGTGTCTCTGCCTCTGTGTCTCTGTCTCTGTGTCTCTGTCTCTGTGTCTCTGTCTCTGTGTCTCTGTCTCTGTGTCTCTGTCTCTGTGTCTCTGTCTCTGTGTCTCTGTCTCTGTGTCTCTGTCTCTGTGTCTCTGTCTCTGTGTCTCTGTCTCTGTGTCTCTGTCTCTGTGTCTCTGTCTCTGTGTCTCTGTCTCTGTGTCTCTGTCTCTGTGTCTCTGTCTCTGTGTATCTGTCTCTGCGTCTCTGTGTCTCTGTCTCTGAGTCCCTCTCGCTGTGTCCCAGTCTCTGTGTCTCTGTCTTTGTGTCTCTGTGTCTCTGTCTCTGTGTCTCTGTCTCTGTCTCTGTCTCTGTGTCTCTGTCTCTGTGTCTCTGTCTATGTGTCTATGTCTCTGTGTCTCTGTCTCTGTTTCTCGGTCTCTGAGTCTCTGTCTCTATGTCCCTGTCTCTGCGCCTCTGTCCCTCTGTCTCCGTTTCTGTGCCTCTGTCTCTGTCTCTGCCTCTGAGCCTCTGTCTCTGTGTCCCTGTCTCTGTGTCTGTGTCCCTGTGTCCCCGTCTCTGTGTCTCTGTCTCCGTGTCTCTGTCTCCGTGTCTCTGCCTCAGTGTCTCTGTCTCGGTGTCTCCGTTTCTATGTATCTGTCTCTGTGACTCCGTCTCTCTCTCTGTCCCTGTTTCTCTTTCTCTGTGTCTCTATACCTGTGTCTCCTTCTCTGTGTTTCTCTCTCTGTGTCTCTGTCTCTGTGTCTCTATACCTGTGTCTCTGTCTCTGTGTATCCGTCTCTGTGTTTCTCTCTCTGTGTCTCTGTCTCTGTGTCTCTGTCTCTGTGTCTCTGTCTCTGTGTCTCTGTCTCTGTGTCTCTGTCTCTGCTTCTCTTTCTCTGTGTCTCTGCCTCTCTGTCTCTGTCTCGGTGTCTCTGTCCCTGTGTCCCCTCCTCTGTGTCTCTGTCTCCGTGTCTCCGTCTCTGTGCCTCTGTCTCGGTCTCTGTGTCTCTGTCTCTGTGTCTCTGTCTCTGTGTCTCTTTCTCTGTGTCTATGTCTCTGTGTCTCTGCCTCTGTGTCTCTGTCTCTGTGTCTCTGTCTCTGTGTCTCTGTCTCTGTGTCTCTGACTCTGTGTCTCTGTCTCTGTGTCTCCGTCTCTGTGTCTCTGTCTCTGTGTCTCTGTCTCTGTGTCTCTGTCTCTGTGTCTCTGTCTCTGTGTCTCTGTCTCTGTGTCTCTGCCTCTGTGTCTCTGTCTCTGTGTCTCTGTCTCTGTGTCTCTGTCTCTGTGTCTCTGTCTCTGTGTCTCTGTCTCTGTGTATCTGTCTCTGCGTCTCTGTGTCTCTGTCTCTGTCTCTGTGTCCCTGTCTCTGAGTCCCTCTCGCTGTGTCCCTGTCTCTGTGTCTCTGTCTCTGTCTCTGTGTATCTGCCTCTGTGTCTCCCTCCCTGTGACACGGTCCCTGTGTTACCGTCTCTGTGTCTCGGCCTCTGTGTCTCTGTCTCTGTGTCTCTGTCTCTGTGTCTCTGTCTCTGTGTCTCTGTCTCTGTGTCTATGTCTCTGAGTATCTGTCTCTGTGTCTCTGTCTCTGTCTCTGTCTCTGAATCTCTGTCTCTCAGTCTCTGTCTCTGTGTCTCTGTCTCAGTGTCTCTCTCTCTGTGTCTCTGTCTACGTGTCTCTGTCTCTGTGTCTTTGAGTCTGTGTCTCTGTCTCTGTGTCTCTGTATCCGTGTCTCTGTCTCTTTGTCTCTGTCTCTGCGTCCCTGTCTCTGCGTCTCTGTCTCTGTGTCCCTGTCTCTGTGTCTCTGTCTCTGTGCCTCTGTCTCTGTGTCTCTGTCCCTGAGAATCTGTCTCTGTGTTTCTGCCTCTGTGTCTCTGTCCCTGTGTCTCCGTCTCTGTACCTCTGTCTCTGCCTCTGAATCTCTGTCTCTGTGTCTCTGTCCCAGAGCCTCCGTCTCTGTGTCTCTGTCTCTGTGTATCTATCTCTGTGTCTCTGTCTCTGTCTGTGTCTCTGTGTCTCTGTCTCTGTGTCTCTGTCTTTGTGTCTCTGTCCCTGTGTCTCTGTCTCTGTGTCTCTGTCTCTGTGTCTCTGTCTCTGTGTCTCTGTCTCTGTGTCTCTGTCTCTGTATCTCTGTCTTCGTGTCTATGTCTCTGAGTATCTGTCTCTGTGTCTCTGTCTCTGTGTCTCTGTCTCTGTCTCTGAATCTCTGTCTCTCAGTCTCTGTCTCTGTGTCTCTGTCTCTGTGTCTCTGTCTCTGTGTCTCTGTCTCTGTGTCTCTGTCTCTGTGTCTCTGTCTCTGTGTCTCTGTCTCTGTGTCTCTGTCTCTGTGTCTCTGTCTCTGTGTCTCTGTCTCTGTGTCTCTGTCTCTGTGTCTCTGTCTCTGTGTCTCTGTCTCTGTGTCTCTGTCTCTGTGTCTCTGTCTCTGTGTCTCTGTCTCTGTGTCTCTGTCTCTGTGTCTCTGTCTCTGTGTCTCTGTCTCTGTGTCTCTGTCTCTGTGTCTCTGTCTCTGTGTCTCTGTCTCTGTGTCTCTGTCTCTGTGTCTCTGTCTCTGTGTCTCTGTCTCTGTGTCTCTGTCTCTGTGTCTCTGTCTCTGTGTCTCTGTCTCTGTGTCTCTGTCTCTGTGTCTCTGTCTCTGTGTCTCTGTCTCTGTGTCTCTGTCTCTGTGTCTCTGTCTCTGTGTCTCTGTCTCTGTGTCTCTGTCTCTGTGTCTCTGTCTCTGTGTCTCTGTCTCTGTGTCTCTGTCTCTGTGTCTCTGTCTCTGTGTCTCTGTCTCTGTGTCTCTGTCTCTGTGTCTCTGTCTCTGTGTCTCTGTCTCTGTGTCTCTGTCTCTGTGTCTCTGTCTCTGTGTCTCTGTCTCTGTGTCTCTGTCTCTGTGTCTCTGTCTCTGTGTCTCTGTCTCTGTGTCTCTGTCTCTGTGTCTCTGTCTCTGTGTCTCTGTCTCTGTGTCTCTGTCTCTGTGTCTCTGTCTCTGTGTCTCTGTCTCTGTGTCTCTGTCTCTGTGTCTCTGTCTCTGTGTCTCTGTCTCTGTGTCTCTGTCTCTGTGTCTCTGTCCCTGTGTCTCTGTCTCTGTGTCTCTGTCTCTGTGTCTCTGTCTCTGTGTCTCTGTCTCTGTGTCTCTGTCTCTGTGTCTCTGTCTCTGTGTCTCTGTCTCTGTGTCTCTGTCTCTGTGTCTCTGTCTCTGTGTCTCTGTCTCTGTGTCTCTGTCTCTGTCTCTGTGTCTCTGTCTCTGTGTCTCTGTCTCTGTGTCTCTGTCTCTGTGTCTCTGTCTCTGTGTCTCTGTCTCTGTGTCTCTGTCTCTGTGTCTCTGTCTCTGTGTCTCTTTCTCTGTGTCTATGTCTCTGTGTCTCTGCCTCTGTGTCTCTGTCTCTGTGTCTCTGTCTCTGTGTCTCTGTCTCTGTGTCTCTGACTCTGTGTCTCTGTCTCTGTGTCTCCGTCTCTGTGTCTCTGTCTCTGTGTCTCTGTCTCTGTGTCTCTGTCTCTGTGTCTCTGTCTCTGTGTCTCTGTCTCTGTGTCTCTGTCTCTGTGTCTCTGTCTCTGTGTCTCTGTCTCTGTGTCTCTGTCTCTGTGTATCTGTCTCTGCGTCTCTGTGTCTCTGTCTCTGTCTCTGTGTCCCTGTCTCTGAGTCCCACTCGCTGTGTCCCTGTCTCTGTGTCTCTGTCTCTGTCTCTGTGTATCTGCCTCTGTGTCTCCCTCCCTGTGACACGGTCCCTGTGTTACCGTCTCTGTGTCTCGGCCTCTGTGTCTCTGTCTCTGTGTCTCTGTCTCTGTGTCTCTGTCTCTGTGTCTATGTCTCTGAGTATCTGTCTCTGTGTCTCTGTCTCTGTCTCTGAATCTCTGTCTCTCAGTCTCTGTCTCTGTGTCTCTGTCTCAGTGTCTCTCTCTCTGTGTCTCTGTCTACGTGTCTCTGTCTCTGTGTCTTTGAGTCTGTGTCTCTGTCTCTGTGTCTCTGTCTCCGTGTCTCTGTCTCTTTGTCTCGGTCTCTGCGTCTCTGTCTCTGCGTCTCTGTCTCTGTGTCCCTGTCTCTGTGTCTCTGTCTCTGTGCCTCTGTCTCTGTGTCTCTGTCCCTGAGAATCTGTCTCTGTGTTTCTGCCTCTGTGTCTCTGTCCCTGTGTCTCCGTCTCTGTGTCTCTGTCTCTCTCACTTTGTCTCTGTCTCTGTGTATCTGTCTCTGTGTCTCTGTCTCCGTGTCTCTGCCTCAGTGTCTCTGTCTCTGTGTCTCCGTTTCTGTGTATCTGTCTCTGTGACTCCGTCTCTCTCTCTGTCCCTGTTTCTCTTTCTCTGTGTCTCTGTCTCTGTGTCTCTGTCTCTGTGTCTCTGTCTCTGTGTCCCTGTCTCTGTGTCTCTGTCTCTGTGTCTCTGTCTCTGTGTCTCTGTCTCTGTGTCTCTGTCTCTGTGTCTCTGTCTCTGTGTCTCTGTCTCTGTGTCTCTGTCTCTGTGTCTCTGTCTCGGTGTCTCTGTCCCTGTGGCTCCCTCTCTGTGTCACTCTCTCTGCGTCCCTGTCTCTGTGTCTCTGTCTCTGTCTCTGTGTATCTGCCTCTGTGTCTCCCTCCCTGTGTCACGGTCCCTGTGTTACCGTCTCTGTGTCTCGGCCTCTGTGTCTCTGTCTCTGTGTCTCTGTCTCTGTGTCTCTGTCTCTGTGTCTATGTCTCTGTGTCTCTGCCTCTGTGTCTCTGTCTCTGTGTCTCTGTCTCTGTGTCTCTGTCTCTGTGTCTCTGTCTCTGTGTCTCTGTCTCTGTGTCTCTGTCTCTGTGTCTCTGTCTCTGTGTCTCTGTCTCTGTGTCTCTGTCTCTGTGTCTCTGTCTCTGTGTCTCTGTCTCTGTGTCTCTGTCTCTGTGTCTCTGTCTCTGTGTCTCTGTCTCTGTGTCTCTGTCTCTGTGTCTCTGTCTCTGTGTATCTGTCTCTGCGTCTCTGTGTCTCTGTCTCTGAGTCCCTCTCGCTGTGTCCCAGTCTCTGTGTCTCTGTCTTTGTGTCTCTGTGTCTCTGTCTCTGTGTCTCTGTCTCTGTCTCTGTCTCTGTGTCTCTGTCTCTGTGTCTCTGTCTATGTGTCTATGTCTCTGTGTCTCTGTCTCTGTTTCTCGGTCTCTGAGTCTCTGTCTCTATGTCCCTGTCTCTGCGCCTCTGTCCCTCTGTCTCCGTTTCTGTGCCTCTGTCTCTGTCTCTGCCTCTGAGCCTCTGTCTCTGTGTCCCTGTCTCTGTGTCTGTGTCCCTGTGTCCCCGTCTCTGTGTCTCTGTCTCCGTGTCTCTGTCTCCGTGTCTCTGCCTCTGTGTATCTGCCTCTGTGTCTCCCTCCCTGTGACACGGTCCCTGTGTTACCGTCTCTGTGTCTCGGCCTCTGTGTCTCTGTCTCTGTGTCTCTGTCTCTGTGTCTCTGTCTCTGTGTCTATGTCTCTGAGTATCTGTCTCTGTGTCTCTGTCTCTGTCTCTGAATCTCTGTCTCTCAGTCTCTGTCTCTGTGTCTCTGTCTCAGTGTCTCTCTCTCTGTGTCTCTGTCTACGTGTCTCTGTCTCTGTGTCTTTGAGTCTGTGTCTCTGTCTCTGTGTCTCTGTCTCCGTGTCTCTGTCTCTTTGTCTCGGTCTCTGCGTCTCTGTCTCTGCGTCTCTGTCTCTGTGTCCCTGTCTCTGTGTCTCTGTCTCTGTGCCTCTGTCTCTGTGTCTCTGTCCCTGAGAATCTGTCTCTGTGTTTCTGCCTCTGTGTCTCTGTCCCTGTGTCTCCGTCTCTGTGTCTCTGTCTCTCTCACTTTGTCTCTGTCTCTGTGTATCTGTCTCTGTGTCTCTGTCTCCGTGTCTCTGCCTCAGTGTCTCTGTCTCTGTGTCTCCGTTTCTGTGTATCTGTCTCTGTGACTCCGTCTCTCTCTCTGTCCCTGTTTCTCTTTCTCTGTGTCTCTATACCTGTGTCTCCTTCTCTGTGTTTCTCTCGCTGTGTCTCTGTCTCTGTGTCTCTGTCTCTGTGTCTCTGTCTCTGTGTCTCTGTCTCTGTGTCTCTGTCTCTGTGTCTCTGTCTCTGTGTCTCTGTCTCTGTGTCTCTGTCTCTGTGTCTCTGTCTCTGTGTCTCTGTCTCTGTGTCTCTGTCTCTGTGTCTCTGTCTCTGTGTTACCGTCTCTGTGTCTCGGCCTCTGTGTCTCTGTCTCTGTGTCTCTGTCTCTGTGTCTCTGTCTCTGTGTCTATGTCTCTGTGTCTCTGCCTTTGTGTCTCTGTCTCTGTGTCTCTGTCTCTGTGTCTCTGTTTCTGTGTCTCTGTCTCTGTGTCTCTGTCTCTGTGTCTCTGTCTCTGTGTCTCTGTCTCTGTGTCTCTGTCTCTGTGTCTCTGTCTCTGTGTCTCTGTCTCTGTGTCTCTGTCTCTGTGTCTCTGTATCTGTGTCTCTGTCTCTGTGTCTCTGTCTCTGTGTCTCTGTCTCTTTGTCTCTGCCTCTGTGTCTCTGTCTCTGTGTCTCTGTCTCTGTCTCTCTGTCTCTGTGTCTCTGTCTCTGTGTCTCCTTCTCTGTCTCACTGTCTCTGTGTCTCTGTCTCTGTGTCTCCGTCTCTGTGCCTCTGTCTCTGCCTCTGAATCTCTGTCTCTGTGTCTCTGTCCCAGAGCCTCCGTCTCTGTGTCTCTGTCTCTGTGTATCTATCTCTGTGTCTCTGTCTCTGTCTCTGTCTCTGCTTCTCTTTCTCTGTGTCTCTGCCTCTGTGTCTCTGTCTCGGTGTCTCTGTCCCTGTGTCCCCTCCTCTGTGTCTCTGTCTCCGTGTCTCCGTCTCTGTGCCTCTGTCTCGGTCTCTGTGTCTCTGTCTCTGTGTCTCTGTCTCTGTGTCTCTTTCTCTGTGTCTATGTCTCTGTGTCTCTGCCTCTGTGTCTCTGTCTCTGTGTCTCTGTCTCTGTGTCTCTGTCTCTGTGTCTCTGACTCTGTGTCTCTGTCTCTGTGTCTCCGTCTCTGTGTCTCTGTCTCTGTGTCTCTGTCTCTGTGTCTCTGTCTCTGTGTCTCTGTCTCTGTGTCTCTGTCTCTGTGTCTCTGTCTCTGTGTCTCTGTCTCTGTGTCTCTGTCTCTGTGTCTCTGTCTCTGTGTCTCTGTCTCTGTGTCTCTGTCTCTGTGTCTCTGTCTCTGTGTATCTGTCTCTGCGTCTCTGTGTCTCTGTCTCTGTCTCTGTGTCCCTGTCTCTGAGTCGCTCTCGCTGTGTCCCTGTCTCTGTGTCTCTGTCTCTGTCTCTGTGTATCTGCCTCTGTGTCTCCCTCCCTGTGACACGGTCCCTGTGTTACCGTCTCTGTGTCTCGGCCTCTGTGTCTCTGTCTCTGTGTCTCTGTCTCTGTGTCTCTGTCTCTGTGTCTATGTCTCTGAGTATCTGTCTCTGTGTCTCTGTCTCTGTCTCTGAATCTCTGTCTCTCAGTCTCTGTCTCTGTGTCTCTGTCTCAGTGTCTCTCTCTCTGTGTCTCTGTCTACGTGTCTCTGTCTCTGTGTCTTTGAGTCTGTGTCTCTGTCTCTGTGTCTCTGTCTCCGTGTCTCTGTCTCTTTGTCTCGGTCTCTGCGTCTCTGTCTCTGCGTCTCTGTCTCTGTGTCCCTGTCTCTGTGTCTGTGTCTCTGTGCCTCTGTCTCTGTGTCTCTGTCCCTGAGAATCTGTCTCTGTGTTTCTGCCTCTGTGTCTCTGCCCCTGTGTCTCCGTCTCTGTGTCTCTGTCTCTCTCACTTTGTCTCTGTCTCTGTGTATCTGTCTCTGTGTCTCTGTCTCCGTGTCTCTGCCTCAGTGTCTCTGTCTCTGTGTCTCCGTTTCTGTGTATCTGTCTCTGTGACTCCGTCTCTCTCTCTGTCCCTGTTTCTCTTTCTCTGTGTCTCTATACCTGTGTCTCCTTCTCTGTGTTTCTCTCTCTGTGTCTCTGTCTCTGTTTCTCTTTCTCAGTGCCTCTGTCTCTGTGTCTCTATACCTGTGTCTCTGTCTCTGTGTATCCGTCTCTGTGTTTCTCTCTCTGTGTCTCTGTCTCTGTGTCTCTGTCTCTGTGTCTCTGTCTCTGTGTCTCTGTCTCTGTGTCTCTGTCTCTGTGTCTCTGTCTCTGTGTCTCTGTCTCTGTGTCTCTGTCCCTGTGTCTCTGTCTCTGTGTCTCTGTCTCTGTGTCTCTGTCTCTGTGTCTCTGTCTCTGTGTCTCTGTCTCTGTGTCTCTGCCTCTGTGTCACTGTCTCTGTGTTTCTGTCTCTGTGTCTCTGTCTCTGTGTCTCTGTCTCTGTGTCTCTGTCTCTGTGTCTCTGTCTCTGTGTCTCTGTCTCTGTGTCTCTGCCTCTGTGTCTCTGTCTCTGTGTCTCTGTCTCTGTCTCTCTGTCTCTGTGTCTCTGTCTCTGTGTCTCCTTCTCTGTCTCACTGTCTCTGTGTCTCTGTCTCTGTGTCTCCGTCCCTGTGCCTCTGTCTCTGCCTCTGAATCTCTGTCTCTGTGTCTCTGTCCCAGAGCCTCCGTCTCTGTGTCTCTGTCTCTGTGTATCTATCTCTGTGTCTCTGTCTCTGTCTCTGTCTCTGCTTCTCTTTCTCTGTGTCTCTGCCTCCGTGTCTCTGTCTCGGTGTCTCTGTCCCTGTGTCCCCTCCTCTGTGTCTCTGTCTCCGTGTCTCCGTCTCTGTGCCTCTGTCTCGGTCTCTGTGTCTCTGTCTCTGTTTCTCTGTCACTGTGTCTCTGTCTCTGTGTCTCTGTCTCTGTGTCTATGTCTCTGTGTCTCTGCCTCTGTGTCTCTGTCTCTGTGTCTCTGTCTCTGTGTCTCTGTCTCTGTGTCTCTGACTCTGTGTCTCTGTCTCTGTGTGTCTGTCTCTGTGTCTCTGTCTCTGTGTCCCTGTCTCTGTGTCTCTGTCTTTGTGTCTCTGTCTCTGTGTCTCTGTCTCTGTGTCTCTGTCTCGGTGTCTCTGTCCCTGTGGCTCCTTCTCTGTGTCACTCTCTCTGCGTCCCTGTCTCTGTGTCTCTGTCTCTGTCTCTGTGTATCTGCCTCTGTGTCTCCCTCCCTGTGTCACGGTCCCTGTGTTACCGTCTCTGTGTCTCGGCCTCTGTGTCTCTGTCTCTGTGTCTCTGTCTCTGTGTCTATGTCTCTGTGTCTATGTTTCTGTGTCTCTGCCTCTGTGTCTCTGTCTCTGTGTCTCTGTCTCTGTGTCTCTGTCTCTGTGTCTCTGTCTCTGTGTCTCTGTCTCTGTGTCTCTGTCTCTGTGTCTCTGTCTCTGTGTCTCTGTCTCTGTGTCTCTGTCTCTGTGTCTCTGTCTCTGTGTCTCTGTCTCTGTGTCTCTGTCTCTGTGTCTCTGTCTCTGTGTCTCTGTCTCTGTGTCTCCGTCTCTGTGTCTCCGTCTCTGTGTCTCTGTCTCTGTGTCTCTGTCTCTGTGTCTCTGTCTCTGTGTCTCTGTCTCTGTGTCTCTGTCTCTGTGTCTCTGTCTCTGTGTCTCTGTCTCTGTGTCTCTGTCTCTGTGTCTCTTTCTCTGTGTCTCTGCCTCTGTGTCTCTGTCTCTGTGTCTCTGTCTCTGTGTCTCTGTCTCTGTGTCTCTGTCTCTGTGTCTCTGTGTCTCTGTCTCTGTGTCTCTGTCTCTGTGTCTCTGTCTGTGTGTCTCTCTCTCTGTGTCTCTGTCTCTGAGTCTCTGTCTCCGTGTCTCTGCCTCAGTGTCTCTGTCTCTGTGTCTCCGTTTCTGTGTATCTGTCTCTGTGACTCCGTCTCTCTCTCTGTCCCTGTTTCTCTTTCTCTGTGTCTCTATACCTGTGTCTCCTTCTCTGTGTTTCTCTCTCTGTGTCTCTGTCTCTGTTTCTCTTTCTCAGTGCCTCTGTCTCTGTGTCTCTATACCTGTGTCTCCTTCTCTGTGTTTCTCTCTCTGTGTCTCTGTCTCTGTTTCTCTTTCTCAGTGCCTCTGTCTCTGTGTCTCTATACCTGTGTCTCTATCTCTGTGTATCCGTCTCTGTGTTTCTCTCGCTGTGTCTCTGTCTCTGTGTCTCTGTCTCTGTGTCTCTGTCTCTGTGTCTCTGCCTCTGTGTCTCTGTCTCTGTGTTTCTGTCTCTGTGTCTCTGTCTCTGTGTCTCTGTCTCTGTGTCTCTGTCTCTGTGTCTCTGTCTCTGTGTCTCTGTCTCTGTGTCTCTGTCTCTGTGTCTCTGTCTCTGTGTCTCTGTCTCTGTGTCTCTGTCTCTGTGTGTGTGTCTCTGTGTCTGTCCCTGTGTGTATGACTCAGTCTCTGAGTCTCTGTCTCTGTGTCTCTGTCTCTGTCTCTGTGTCTCTGTCTCTGTGTCTCTGTCTCTGTGCCTCTGTCTCTGTGTCTCTGTCTCTGTGTCTCTGTCTCTGTGTCTCTGTCTCTGTGTCTCTGTCTCTGTGTCTCTGTCTCTGTGTCTCTGTCTCTGTGTCTCTGTCTCTGTGTCTCTGTCTCTGTGTCTCTGTCTCTGCGTCTCTGTCTCTGTGTCTCTGTCTCTGTGTCTCTGTCTCTGTGTCTCTGTCTCTGTGTCTCTGTCTCTGTGTCTCTGTCTCTGTGTCTCTGTCTCTGTGTCTCTGTCTCTATGTCTCTGTCTCTGTGTCTCTGTCTCTGTGACTCTGTCTCTGTGTCTCTGCCTCTGTGTCCCTGTCTCTGTGTCTCTGTCTCTGTGTCTCTGTCTCTGTGTCACTGTCTCTGTGTCTCTGTCTCTGTGTCTCTGTCTCTGTGTCTCTGTCTCTGTGTCTCTGTCTCTGTGTCTCCGTCTCTGTGTCTCTGTCTCTGTGTCTCTGTCTCTGTGTCTCTGTCTCTGTGTCTCTGTCTCTGTGTCTCTGTCTCTGTGTCTCTGTCTCTGTGTCTCTGTCTCTGTGTCTCTGTCTCTGTGTCTCTGTCTCTGTGACTCTGTCTCTGTGTCTCTGCCTCTGTGTCTCCGTCTCTGTGACTCCGTCTCTGTGTCTCCGTCTCTGTGTCTCGGTCTCCGTGTCTCTGTCTCTGTGTCTCTGTCTCTGTGTCTCTGTCTCTGTGTCTCCGTCTCTGTGTCTCTGTCTCTGTGTCTCTGTCTCTGTGTCTCTGTCTCTGTGTCGCTGTCTCTGTGTCTCTGTCCCTGTGGCTCCGTCTCTGTGTATCTGTCTCTGTCTCTGTGTGTGTGTCTCTGTGTCTGTCCCTGTGTGTATGACTCAGTCTCTGAGTCTCTGTCTCTGTGTCTCTGTCTCTGTGTGTGTGTCTCTGTGTCTGTCCCTGTGTGTATGACTCAGTCTCTGAGTCTCTGTCTCTGTGTCTCTGTCTCTGTCTCTGTCTCTATGTCTCTGTCTCTGTGTCTCTGTCTATGTGTCTATGTCTCTGTGTCTCTGTCTCTGTTTCTCGGTCTCTGTGCCTCTCTCCCTGTGTCACGGTCTCTGTGTCTCGGTCTCTGTGTCTCCGCCTCTGCGTCTCTTTCTCTGTGTCTGTGTCTCCGTCTCTGTGTCTCTGTCTCTCTGTCTCAGTGTCCCTGTCTCTGTGTCTCTGTCTCTGTGTCTCTGTCTCTGCGTCGCTGTCTCTGTGTCTCTGTCTCTGTGTCTCTGTCTCTGTGTCTCTGTCTCTGTGTCTCTGTCTCTGTGTCTCTGTCCCTGTGGCTCCGTCTCTGTGTATCTGTCTCTGTCTCTGTGTGTGTGTCTCTGTGTCTGTCCCTGTGTGTATGACTCAGTCTCTGAGTCTCTGTCTCTGTGTCTCTGTCTCTCTGTGTGTGTCTCTGTGTCTGTCCCTGTGTGTATGACGCAGTCTCTGAGTCTCTGTCTCTGTGTCTCTGTCTCTGTCTCTGTCTCTGTGTCTCTGTCTCTGTGTCTCTGTCTATGTGTCTATGTCTCTGTGTCTCTGTCTCTGTTTCTCGGTCTCTGTGTCTCTCTCCCTGTGTCACGGTCTCTGTGTCTCGGTCTCTGTGTCTCCGCCTCTGCGTCTCTTTCTCTGTGTCTGTGTCTCCGTCTCTGTGTCTCTGTCTCTCTGTCTCTGTGTCTCTGTCTCTGTGTCTCTGTCTCTGTGTCTCTGTCTCTGTGTCTTTGAGTCTGTGTCTCTGTCTCTGTGTCTCTGTCTCTGTGTCTCCGTCTCTGTGACTCCGTCTCTGTGTCTCTGTCTCTGTGTCTCTGTCTCTGTGTCTCTGTCTCTGTGTCTCTGTCTCTGTGTCTCTGTCTCTGTGTCTCCGTCTCTGTGTCTCTGTCTCTGTGTCTCTGTCTCTGTGTCTCTGTCTCTGTGTCTCTGTCTCTGTGTCTCTGTCTCTGTGTCTCTGTCTCTGTGTCTCTGTCTCTGCTTCTCTTTCTCTGTGTCTCTGCCTCTGTGTCTCTGTCTCGGTGTCTCTGTCCCTGTGTCCCCTCCTCTGTGTCTCTGTCTCCGTGTCTCCGTCCTGTGCCTCTGTCTCGGTCTCTGTGTCTCTGTCTCTGTGTCTCTGTCTCTGTGTCTCTGTCTCTGTGCCTCTGTCTCTGTGTCTCTGTCTCTGTGTCTCTGTCTCTGTGTCTCTGTCTCTGTGTCTCTGTCTCTGTGTCTCTGTCTCTGTGTCTCTGTCTCTGTGTCTCTGTCTCTGTGTCTCTGTCTCTGTGTCTCTGTCTCTGTGTCTCTGTCTCTGTGTCTCTGTCTCTGTGTCTCTGTCTCTGTGTCTCTGTCTCTGTGTCTCTGTCTCTGTGTCTCTGTCTCTGTGTCTCTGTCTCTGTGTCTCTGTCTCTGTGTCTCTGTCTCTGTGTCTCTGTCTCTGTGTCTCTGTCTCTGTGTCTCTGTCTCTGTGACTCTGTCTCTGTGTCTCTGCCTCTGTGTCTCTGTCTCTGTGTCTCTGCCTCTGTGTCTCTGTCTCTGTGTCTCTGTCTCTGTGTCTCTGTCTCTGTGTCTCTGTCTCTGTGTCTCTGTCTCTGTGTCTCTGTCTCTCTGTCTCTGTCTCTCTGTCTCTGTGTCTCTGTCTCTGTGTCTCTGTCTCTGTGTCTCTGTCTCTGTGTCTCTGTCTCTGTGTCTCTGTCTCTGTGTCTCTGTCTCTGTGACTCTGTCTCTGTGTCTCTGCCTCTGTGTCTCTGTCTCTGTGTCTCTGTCTCTGTGTCTCTGTCTCTGTGTCTCTGTCTCTGTGTCTCTGTCTCTGTGTCTCTGTCTCTGTGTCTCTTTCTCTGTGTCTCTGTCTCTGTGTCTCTGTCTCTGTGTCTCTGTCTCTGTGTCTCTGTCTCTGTGTCTCTGTCTCTGTGTCTCTGTCTCTGTGTCTTTGAGTCTGTGTCTCTGTCTCTGTGTCTCTGTCTCTGTGTCTCCGTCTCTGTGACTCCGTCTCTGTGTCTCTGTCTCTGTGTCTCTGCCTCTGTGTCTCTGTCTCTGTGTCTCTGTCTCTGTGTCTCCGTCTCTGTGTCTCCGTCTCTGTGTCTCTGTCTCTGTGTCTCTGTCTCTGTGCCTCTGTCTCTGTGTCTCTGTCTCTGTGTCTCTGTCTCTGTGTCTCTGTCTCTGTGTCTCTGTCTCTGTGTCTCTGTCTCTGTGTCTCTGTCTCTGTGTCTCTGTCTCTGTGTCTCTGTCTCTGTGTCTCTGTCTCTGTGTCTCTGTCTCTGTGTCTCTGTCTCTGTGTCTCTGTCTCTGTGTCTCTGTCTCTGTGTCTCTGTCTCTGTGTCTCTGTCTCTGTGCCTCTGTCTCTGTGTCTCTGTCTCTGTGTCTCTGTCGCTGTGTCTCTGTCTCTGTGTCTCTGTCTCTGTGTCTCTGTCTCTGTGTCGCTGTCTCTGTGTCTCTGTCCCTGTGGCTCCGTCTCTGTGTATCTGTCTCTGTCTCTGTGTGTGTGTCTCTGTGTCTGTCCCTGTGTGTATGACTCAGTCTCTGAGTCTCTGTCTCTGTGTCTCTGTCTCTGTGTGTGTGTCTCTGTGTCTGTCCCTGTGTGTATGACTCAGTCTCTGAGTCTCTGTCTCTGTGTCTCTGTCTCTGTCTCTGTCTCTGTGTCTCTGTCTCTGTGTCTCTGTCTATGTGTCTATGTCTCTGTGTCTCTGTCTCTGTTTCTCGGTCTCTGTGCCTCTCTCCCTGTGTCACGGTCTCTGTGTCTCGGTCTCTGTGTCTCCGCCTCTGCGTCTCATTCTCTGTGTCTGTGTCTCCGTCTCTGTGTCTCTGTCTCTCTGTCTCAGTGTCCCTGTCTCTGTGTCTCTGTCTCTGTGTCTCTGTCTCTGTGTCGCTGTCTCTGTGTCTCTGTCTCTGTGTCTCTGTCTCTGTGTCTCTGTCTCTGTGTCTCTGTCTCTGTGTCTCTGTCCCTGTGGCTCCGTCTCTGTGTATCTGTCTCTGTCTCTGTGTGTGTGTCTCTGTGTCTGTCCCTGTGTGTATGACTCAGTCTCTGAGTCTCTGTCTCTGTGTCTCTGTCTCTGTGTGTGTGTCTCTGTGTCTGTCCCTGTGTGTATGACTCAGTCTCTGAGTCTCTGTCTCTGTGTCTCTGTCTCTGTCTCTGTCTCTGTGTCTCTGTCTCTGTGTCTCTGTCTATGTGTCTATGTCTCTGTGTCTCTGTCTCTGTTTCTCGGTCTCTGTGTCTCTCTCCCTGTGTCACGGTCTCTGTGTCTCGGTCTCTGTGTCTCCGCCTCTGCGTCTCTTTCTCTGTGTCTGTGTCTCCGTCTCTGTGTCTGTGTCTCTCTGTCTCAGTGTCCCTGTCTCTGTGTCTCTGTCTCTGTGTCTCTGTCTCTGTGTCTCTGTCTCTGTGTCTCTGTCTCTGTGTGTGTGTCTCTGTGTCTGTCCCTGTGTGTATGACTCAGTCTCTGAGTCTCTGTCTCTGTGTCTCTGTCTCTGTCTCTGTCTCTGTGTCTCTGTCTCTGTGTCTCTGTCTATGTGTCTATGTCTCTGTGTCTCTGTCTCTGTTTCTCGGTCTCTGTGTCTCTCTCCCTGTGTCACGGTCTCTGTGTCTCGGTCTCTGTGTCTCCGCCTCTGCGTCTCTTTCTCTGTGTCTGTGTCTCCGTCTCTGTGTCTCTGTCTCTCTGTCTCAGTGTCCCTGTCTCTGTGTCTCTGTCTCTGTGTCTCTGTCTCTGTGTCTCTGTCTCTGTGTCTCTGTCTCTGTGTCTCTGTCTCTGTGTCTCTGTCTCTGTGTCTCTGTCTCTGTGTCTCTGTCTCTGTGTCTCTGTCTCTGTGTCTCTGTCTCTGTGTCTCTGTCTCTGTGTCTCTGTCTCTGTGTCTCTGTCTCTGTGTCTCTGTCTCTGTGTCTCTGTCTCTGTGTCTCTGTCTCTGTGTCTCTGTCTCTGTGTCTCTGTCTCTGTGTCTCTGTCTCTGTGTCTCTGTCTCTGTGTCTCTGTCTCTGTGTCTCTGTCTCTGTGTCTCTGTCTCTGTGTCTCTGTCTCTGTGTCTCTGTCTCTGTGTCTCTGTCTCTGTGTCTCTGTCTCTGTGTCTCTGTCTCTGTGTCTCTGTCTCTGTGTCTCTGTCTCTGTGTCTCTGTCTCTGTGTCTCTGTCTCTGTGTCTCTGTCTCTGTGTCTCTGTCTCTGTGTCTCTGTCTCTGTGTCTCTGTCTCTGTGTCTCTGTCTCTGTGTCTCTGTCTCTGTGTCTCTGTCTCTGTGTCTCTGTCTCTGTGTCTCTGTCTCTGTGTCTCTGTCTCTGTGTCTCTGTCTCTGTGTCTCTGTCTCTGTGTCTCTGTCTCTGTCTCTGTCTCTGTGTCTCTGTCTCTGTGTCTCTGTCTCTGTGTCTCTGTCTCTGTGTCTCTGTCTCTGTGTCTCTGTCTCTGTGTCTCTGTCTCTGTGTCTCTGTCTCTGTGTCTCTGTCTCTGTGTCTCTGTCTCTGTGTCTCTGTCTCTGTGTCTCTGTCTCTGTGTCTCTGTCTCTGTGTCTCTGTCTCCGTGTCTCTGCCTCAGTGTCTCTGTCTCTGTGTCTCCGTTTCTGTGTATCTGTCTCTGTGACTCCGTCTCTCTCTCTGTCCCTGTTTCTCTTTCTCTGTGTCTCTATACCTGTGTCTCCTTCTCTGTGTTTCTCTCTCTGTGTCTCTGTCTCTGTTTCTCTTTCTCAGTGCCTCTGTCTCTGTGTCTCTATACCTGTGTCTCCTTCTCTGTGTTTCTCTCTCTGTGTCTCTGTCTCTGTTTCTCTTTCTCAGTGCCTCTGTCTCTGTGTCTCTATACCTGTGTCTCTATCTCTGTGTATCCGTCTCTGTGTTTCTCTCGCTGTGTCTCTGTCTCTGTGCCTCTGTCTCTGTGTCTCTGTCTCTGTGTCTCTGTCTCTGTGTCTCTGCCTCTGTGTCTCTGTCTCTGTGTTTCTGTCTCTGTGTCTCTGTCTCTGTGTCTCTGTCTCTGTGTCTCTGTCTCTGTGTCTCTGTCTCTGTGTCTCTGTCTCTGTGTCTCTGTCTCTGTCTCTCTGTCTCTGTGTCTCTGTCTCTGTGTCTCTGTATCTGTGTCTCTGTCTCTGTGTCTCTGTCTCTGTTTCTCTTTCTCAGTGCCTCTGTCTCTGTGTCTCTATACCTGTGTCTCTATCTCTGTGTATCCGTCTCTGTGTTTCTCTCGCTGTGCCTCTGTCTCTGTGTCTCTGTCTCTGTGTCTCTGTCTCTGTGTCTCTGTCTCTGTGTCTCTGCCTCTGTGTCTCTGTCTCTGTGTTTCTGTCTCTGTGTCTCTGTCTCTGTGTCTCTGTCTCTGTGTCTCTGTCTCTGTGTCTCTCTCTCTGTGTCTCTGTCTCTGTGTCTCTGTCTCTGTGTCTCTGTCTCTGTCTCTCTGTCTCTGTGTCTCTGTCTCTGTGTCTCCTTCTCTGTCTCACTGTCTCTGTGTCTCTGTCTCTGTGTCTCCGTCTCTGTGCCTCTGTCTCTGCCTCTGAATCTCTGTCTCTGTGTCTCTGTCCCAGAGCCTCCGTCTCTGTGCCTCTGTCTCTGTGTATCTATCTCTGTGTCTCTGTCTCTGTCTGTGTCTCTGTGTCTCTGTCTCTGTGTCTCTGTCTTTGTGTCTCTGTCCCTGTGTCTCTGTCTCTGTGTCTCTGTCTCTGTGTCTCTGTCTCTGTGTCTCTGTCTCTGTGTCTCTGTCTCTGTGTCTCTGTCTTTGTGTCTATGTCTCTGAGTATCTGTCTCTGTGTCTCTGTCTCTGTCTCTGAATCTCTGTCTCTCAGTCTCTGTCTCTGTGTCTCTGTCTCTGTGTCTCTGTCTCTGTGTCTCTGTCTCTGTGTCTCTGTCTCTGTGTCTCTGTCTCTGTGTCTCTGTCTACGTGTCTCTGTCTCTGTCTCTGTGTCTCTGTCTCTGTGTCTCTGTCTCTGTGTCTCTGTCTCTGTGTCTCTGTCTCTGTGTCTCTGTCTCTGTGTCTCTGTCTCTGTGTCTCTGTCTCTGTGTCTCTGTCTCTGTGTCTCTGTCCCTGTGTCTCTGTCTCTGTGTCTCTGTCTCTGTGTCTCTGTCTCTGTGTCTCTGTCTCTGTGTCTCTGTCTCTGTGTCTCTGTCTCTGTGTCTCTGTCTCTGTGTCTCTGTCTCTGTGTCTCTGTCTCTGTGTCTCTGTCTCTGTGTCTCTGTCTCTGTGTCTCTGTCTCTGTGTCTCTGTCTCTGTGTCTCTGTCTCTGTCTCTGTGTCTCTGTCTCTGTGTCTCTGTCTCTGTGTCTCTGTCTCTGTGTCTCTGTCTCTGTGTCTCTGTCTCTGTGTCTCTGTCTCTGTGTCTCTGTCTCTGTGTCTCTTTCTCTGTGTCTATGTCTCTGTTTCTCTGCCTCTGTGTCTCTGTCTCTGTGTCTCTGTCTCTGTGTCTCTGTCTCTGTGTCTCTGACTCTGTGTCTCTGTCTCTGTGTCTCCGTCTCTGTGTCTCTGTCTCTGTGTCTCTGTCTCTGTGTCTCTGTCTCTGTGTCTCTGTCTCTGTGTCTCTGTCTCTGTGTCTCTGTCTCTGTGTCTCTGTCTCTGTGTCTCTGTCTCTGTGTCTCTGTCTCTGTGTCTCTGTCTCTGTGTCTCTGTCTCTGTGTCTCTGTCTCTGTGTATCTGTCTCTGCGTCTCCGTGTCTCTGTCTCTGTCTCTGTGTCCCTGTCTCTGAGTCCCTCTCGCTGTGTCCCTGTCTCTGTGTCTCTGTCTCTGTCTCTGTGTATCTGCCTCTGTGTCTCCCTCCCTGTGACACGGTCCCTGTGTTACCGTCTCTGTGTCTCGGCCTCTGTGTCTCTGTCTCTGTGTCTCTGTCTCTGTGTATCTGTCTCTGTGTCTATGTCTCTGAGTATCTGTCTCTGTGTCTCTGTCTCTGTCTCTGAATCTCTGTCTCTCAGTCTCTGTCTCTGTGTCTCTGTCTCAGTGTCTCTCTCTCTGTGTCTCTGTCTACGTGTCTCTGTCTCTGTGTCTTTGAGTCTGTGTCTCTGTCTCTGTGTCTCTGTCTCCGTGTCTCTGTCTCTTTGTCTCGGTCTCTGCGTCTCTGTCTCTGCGTCTCTGTCTCTGTGTCCCTGTCTCTGTGTCTCTGTCTCTGTGCCTCTGTCTCTGTGTCTCTGTCCCTGAGAATCTGTCTCTGTGTTTCTGCCTCTGTGTCTCTGTCCCTGTGTCTCCGTCTCTGTGTCTCTGTCTCTCTCACTTTGTCTCTGTCTCTGTGTATCTGTCTCTGTGTCTCTGTCTCCGTGTCTCTGCCTCAGTGTCTCTGTCTCTGTGTCTCCGTTTCTGTGTATCTGTCTCTGTGACTCCGTCTCTCTCTCTGTCCCTGTTTCTCTTTCTCTGTGTCTCTATACCTGTGTCTCCTTCTCTGTGTTTCTCTCTCTGTGTCTCTGTCTCTGTTTCTCTTTCTCAGTGCCTCTGTCTCTGTGTCTCTATACCTGTGTCTCTGTCTCTGTGTATCCGTCTCTGTGTTTCTCTCGCTGTGTCTCTGTCTCTGTGTCTCTGTCTCTGTGTCTCTGTCTCTGTGTCTCTGTCTCTGTGTCTCTGTCTCTGTGTCTCTGTCTCTGTGTCTCTGTCTCTGTGTCTCTGTCTCTGTGTCTCTGTCTCTGTGTCTCTGTCTCTGTGTCTCTGTCTCTGTGTCTCTGTCTCTGTGTCTATGTCTCTGTGTCTCTGCCTTTGTGTCTCTGTCTCTGTGTCTCTGTCTCTGTGTCTCTGTTTCTGTGTCTCTGTCTCTGTGTCTCTGTCTCTGTGTCTCTGTCTCTGTGTCTCTGTCTCTGTGTCTCTGTCTCTGTGTCTCTGTCTCTGTGTCTCTGTCTCTGTGTCTCTGTCTCTGTGTCTCTGTATCTGTGTCTCTGTCTCTGTGTCTCTGTCTCTGTGTCTCTGTCTCTTTGTCTCTGCCTCTGTGTCTCTGTCTCTGTGTCTCTGTCTCTGTCTCTCTGTCTCTGTGTCTCTGTCTCTGTGTCTCCTTCTCTGTCTCACTGTCTCTGTGTCTCTGTCTCTGTGTCTCCGTCTCTGTGCCTCTGTCTCTGCCTCTGAATCTCTGTCTCTGTGTCTCTGTCCCAGAGCCTCCGTCTCTGTGTCTCTGTCTCTGTGTATCTATCTCTGTGTCTCTGTCTCTGTCTCTGTCTCTGCTTCTCTTTCTCTGTGTCTCTGCCTCTGTGTCTCTGTCTCGGTGTCTCTGTCCCTGTGTCCCCTCCTCTGTGTCTCTGTCTCCGTGTCTCCGTCTCTGTGCCTCTGTCTCGGTCTCTGTGTCTCTGTCTCTGTGTCTCTGTCTCTGTGTCTCTTTCTCTGTGTCTATGTCTCTGTGTCTCTGCCTCTGTGTCTCTGTCTCTGTGTCTCTGTCTCTGTGTCTCTGTCTCTGTGTCTCTGACTCTGTGTCTCTGTCTCTGTGTCTCCGTCTCTGTGTCTCTGTCTCTGTGTCTCTGTCTCTGTGTCTCTGTCTCTGTGTCTCTGTCTCTGTGTCTCTGTCTCTGTGTCTCTGTCTCTGTCTCTGAATCTCTGTCTCTCAGTCTCTGTCTCTGTGTCTCTGTCTCAGTGTCTCTCTCTCTGTGTCTCTGTCTACGTGTCTCTGTCTCTGTGTCTTTGAGTCTGTGTCTCTGTCTCTGTGTCTCTGTCTCCGTGTCTCTGTCTCTTTGTCTCGGTCTCTGCGTCTCTGTCTCTGCGTCTCTGTCTCTGTGTCCCTGTCTCTGTGTCTCTGTCTCTGTGCCTCTGTCTCTGTGTCTCTGTCCCTGAGAATCTGTCTCTGTGTTTCTGCCTCTGTGTCTCTGCCCCTGTGTCTCCGTCTCTGTGTCTCTGTCTCTCTCACTTTGTCTCTGTCTCTGTGTATCTGTCTCTGTGTCTCTGTCTCCGTGTCTCTGCCTCAGTGTCTCTGTCTCTGTGTCTCCGTTTCTGTGTATCTGTCTCTGTGACTCCGTCTCTCTCTCTGTCCCTGTTTCTCTTTCTCTGTGTCTCTATACCTGTGTCTCCTTCTCTGTGTTTCTCTCTCTGTGTCTCTGTCTCTGTTTCTCTTTCTCAGTGCCTCTGTCTCTGTGTCTCTATACCTGTGTCTCTGTCTCTGTGTATCCGTCTCTGTGCTTCTCTCTCTGTGTCTCTGTCTCTGTGTCTCTGTCTCTGTGTCTCTGTCTCTGTGTCTCTGTCTCTGTGTCTCTGTCTCTGTGTCTCTGTCTCTGTGTCTCTGTCTCTGTGTCTCTGTCCCTGTGTCTCTGTCTCTGTGTCTCTGTCTCTGTGTCTCTGTCTCTGTGTCTCTGTCTCTGTGTCTCTGTCTCTGTGTCTCTGCCTCTGTGTCACTGTCTCTGTGTTTCTGTCTCTGTGTCTCTGTCTCTGTGTCTCTGTCTCTGTGTCTCTGTCTCTGTGTCTCTGTCTCTGTGTCTCTGCCTCTGTGTCTCTGTCTCTGTGTCTCTGTCTCTGTCTCTCTGTCTCTGTGTCTCTGTCTCTGTGTCTCCTTCTCTGTCTCACTGTCTCTGTGTCTCTGTCTCTGTGTCTCCGTCCCTGTGCCTCTGTCTCTGCCTCTGAATCTCTGTCTCTGTGTCTCTGTCCCAGAGCCTCCGTCTCTGTGTCTCTGTCTCTGTGTATCTATCTCTGTGTCTCTGTCTCTGTCTCTGTCTCTGCTTCTCTTTCTCTGTGTCTCTGCCTCCGTGTCTCTGTCTCGGTGTCTCTGTCCCTGTGTCCCCTCCTCTGTGTCTCTGTCTCCGTGTCTCCGTCTCTGTGCCTCTGTCTCGGTCTCTGTGTCTCTGTCTCTGTTTCTCTGTCACTGTGTCTCTGTCTCTGTGTCTCTGTCTCTGTGTCTATGTCTCTGTGTCTCTGCCTCTGTGTCTCTGTCTCTGTGTCTCTGTCTCTGTGTCTCTGACTCTGTGTCTCTGTCTCTGTGTGTCTGTCTCTGTGTCTCTGTCTCTGTGTCCCTGTCTCTGTGTCTCTGTCTTTGTGTCTCTGTCTCTGTGTCTCTGTCTCTGTGTCTCTGTCTCGGTGTCTCTGTCCCTGTGGCTCCTTCTCTGTGTCACTCTCTCTGCGTCCCTGTCTCTGTGTCTCTGTCTCTGTCTCTGTGTATCTGCCTCTGTGTCTCCCTCCCTGTGTCACGGTCCCTGTGTTACCGTCTCTGTGTCTCGGCCTCTGTGTCTCTGTCTCTGTGTCTCTGTCTCTGTGTCTCTGTCTCTGTGTCTCTGTCTCTGTGTCTCCGTCTCTGTGTCTCCGTCTCTGTGTCTCTGTCTCTGTGTCTCTGTCTCTGTGTCTCTGTCTCTGTGTCTCTGTCTCTGTGTCTCTGTCTCTGTGTCTCTGTCTCTGTGTCTCTGTCTCTGTGTCTCTTTCTCTGTGTCTCTGCCTCTGTGTCTCTGTCTCTGTGTCTCTGTCTCTGTGTCTCTGTCTCTGTGTCTCTGTCTCTGTGTCTCTGTGTCTCTCTCTCTGTGTCTCTGTCTCTGTGTCTCTGTCTGTGTGTCTCTGTCTCTGTGTCTCTGTCTCTGAGTCTCTGTCTCCGTGTCTCTGCCTCAGTGTCTCTGTCTCTGTGTCTCCGTTTCTGTGTATCTGTCTCTGTGACTCCGTCTCTCTCTCTGTCCCTGTTTCTCTTTCTCTGTGTCTCTATACCTGTGTCTCCTTCTCTGTGTTTCTCTCTCTGTGTCTCTGTCTCTGTTTCTCTTTCTCAGTGCCTCTGTCTCTGTGTCTCTATACCTGTGTCTCCTTCTCTGTGTTTCTCTCTCTGTGTCTCTGTCTCTGTTTCTCTTTCTCAGTGCCTCTGTCTCTGTGTCTCTATACCTGTGTCTCTATCTCTGTGTATCCGTCTCTGTGTTTCTCTCGCTGTGTCTCTGTCTCTGTGTCTCTGTCTCTGTGTCTCTGTCTCTGTGTCTCTGCCTCTGTGTCTCTGTCTCTGTGTTTCTGTCTCTGTGTCTCTGTCTCTGTGTCTCTGTCTCTGTGTCTCTGTCTCTGTGTCTCTGTCTCTGTGTCTCTGTCTCTGTGTCTCTGTCTCTGTGTCTCTGTCTCTGTGTCTCTGTCTCTGTGTCTCTGTCTCTGTGTCTCTGTCTCTGTGTCTCTGTCTCTGTGTCTCTGTCTCTGTGTGTGTGTCTCTGTGTCTGTCCCTGTGTGTATGACTCAGTCTCTGAGTCTCTGTCTCTGTGTCTCTGTCTCTGTGTGTGTGTCTCTGTGTCTGTCCCTGTGTGTATGACTCAGTCTCTGTGTCTCTGTCGCTGTGTCTCTGTCTCTGTGTCTCTGTCTCTGTGTCTCTGTCTCTGTGTCGCTGTCTCTGTGTCTCTGTCCCTGTGGCTCCGTCTCTGTGTATCTGTCTCTGTCTCTGTGTGTGTGTCTCTGTGTCTGTCCCTGTGTGTATGACTCAGTCTCTGAGTCTCTGTCTCTGTGTCTCTGTCTCTGTCTCTGTGTCTCTGTCTCTGTGTCTCTGTCTCTGTGCCTCTGTCTCTGTGTCTCTGTCTCTGTGTCTCTGTCTCTGTGTCTCTGTCTCTGTGTCTCTGTCTCTGTGTCTCTGTCTCTGTGTCTCTGTCTCTGTGTCTCTGTCTCTGTGTCTCTGTCTCTGTGTCTCTGTCTCTGTGTCTCTGTCTCTGTGTCTCTGTCTCTGTGTCTCTGTCTCTGCGTCTCTGTCTCTGCGTCTCTGTCTCTGTGTCCCTGTCTCTGTGTCTCTGTCTCTGTGTCTCTGTCTCTGTGTCTCTGTCTCTGTGTCTCTGTCTCTGTGTCTCTGTCTCTGTGTCTCTGTCTCTGTGTCTCTGTCTCTGTGACTCTGTCTCTGTGTCTCTGCCTCTGTGTCCCTGTCTCTGTGTCTCTGTCTCTGTGTCTCTGTCTCTGTGTCTCTGTCTCTGTGTCTCTGTCTCTGTGTCTCTGTCTCTGTGTCTCTGTCTCTGTGTCTCTGTCTCTGTGTCTCTGTCTCTGTGTCTCTGTCTCTGTGTCTCTGTCTCTGTGTCTCTGTCTCTGTGTCTCTGTCTCTGTGTCTCTGTCTCTGTGTCTCTGTCTCTGTGTCTCTGTCTCTGTGTCTCTGCCTCTGTGTCTCTGTCTCTGTGTCTCTGTCTCTGTGTCTCTGTCTCTGTGTCTCTGTCTCTGTGTCTCTGTCTCTGTGTCTTTGAGTCTGTGTCTCTGTCTCTGTGTCTCTGTCTCTGTGTCTCCGTCTCTGTGACTCCGTCTCTGTGTCTCTGTCTCTGTGTCTCTGTCTCTGTGTCTCTGTCTCTGTGTCTCTGTCTCTGTGTCTCTGTCTCTGTGTCTCCGTCTCTGTGTCTCTGTCTCTGTGTCTCTGTCTCTGTGTCTCTGTCTCTGTGTCTCTGTCTCTGTGTCTCTGTCTCTGTGTCTCTGTCTCTGTGTCTCTGTCTCTGCTTCTCTTTCTCTGTGTCTCTGCCTCTGTGTCTCTGTCTCGGTGTCTCTGTCCCTGTGTCCCCTCCTCTGTGTCTCTGTCTCCGTGTCTCCGTCTCTGTGCCTCTGTCTCGGTCTCTGTGTCTCTGTCTCTGTGTCTCTGTCGCTGTGTCTCTGTCTCTGTGTCTCTGTCTCTGTGTCTCTGTCTCTGTGCCTCTGTCTCTGTGTCTCTGTCTCTGTGTCTCTGTCTCTGTGTCTCTGTCTCTGTGTCTCTGTCTCTGTGTCTCTGTCTCTGTGTCTCTGTCTCTGTGTCTCTGTCTCTGTGTCTCTGTCTCTGTGTCTCTGTCTCTGTGTCTCTGTCTCTGTGTCTCTGTCTCTGTGTCTCTGTCTCTGTGTCTCTGTCTCTGTGTCTCTGTCTCTGTGTCTCTGTCTCTGTGTCTCTGTCTCTGTGTCTCTGTCTCTGTGTCTCTGTCTCTGTGTCTCTGTCTCTGTGTCTCTGTCTCTGTGTCTCTGTCTCTGTGTCTCTGTCTCTGTGACTCTGTCTCTGTGTCTCTGCCTCTGTGTCTCTGTCTCTGTGTCTCTGTCTCTGTGTCTCTGTCTCTGTGTCTCTGTCTCTGTGTCTCTGTCTCTGTGTCTCTGTCTCTGTGTCTCTGTCTCTGTGTCTCTGTCTCTGTGTCTCTGTCTCTGTGTCTCTGTCTCTGTGTCTCTGTCTCTCTGTCTCTGTGTCTCTGTCTCTGTGTCTCTGTCTCTGTGTCTCTGTCTCTGTGTCTCTGTCTCTGTGTCTCTGTCTCTGTGTCTCTGTCTCTGTGACTCTGTCTCTGTGTCTCTGCCTCTGTGTCTCTGTCTCTGTGTCTCTGTCTCTGTGTCTCTGTCTCTGTGTCTCTGTCTCTGTGTCTCTGTCTCTGTGTCTCTGTCTCTGTGTCTCTGTCTCTGTGTCTCTGTCTCTGTGTCTCTTTCTCTGTGTCTCTGTCTCTGTGTCTCTGTCTCTGTGTCTCTGTCTCTGTGTCTCTGTCTCTGTGTCTCTGTCTCTGTGTCTCTGTCTCTGTGTCTCTGTCTCTGTGTCTCTGTCTCTGTGTCTCTGTCTCTGTGTCTCTGTCTCTGTGTCTCTGTCTCTGTGTCTTTGAGTCTGTGTCTCTGTCTCTGTGTCTCTGTCTCTGTGTCTCCGTCTCTGTGACTCCGTCTCTGTGTCTCTGTCTCTGTGTCTCTGCCTCTGTGTCTCTGTCTCTGTGTCTCTGTCTCTGTGTCTCCGTCTCTGTGTCTCCGTCTCTGTGTCTCTGTCTCTGTGTCTCTGTCTCTGTGCCTCTGTCTCTGTGTCTCTGTCTCTGTGTCTCTGTCTCTGTGTCTCTGTCTCTGTGTCTCTGTCTCTGTGTCTCTGTCTCTGTGTCTCTGTCTCTGTGTCTCTGTCTCTGTGTCTCTGTCTCTGTGTCTCTGTCTCTGTGTCTCTGTCTCTGTGTCTCTGTCTCTGTGTCTCTGTCTCTGTGTCTCTGTCTCTGTGTCTCTGTCTCTGTGTCTCTGTCTCTGTGCCTCTGTCTCTGTGTCTCTGTCTCTGTGTCTCTGTCGCTGTGTCTCTGTCTCTGTGTCTCTGTCTCTGTGTCTCTGTCTCTGTGTCGCTGTCTCTGTGTCTCTGTCCCTGTGGCTCCGTCTCTGTGTATCTGTCTCTGTCTCTGTGTGTGTGTCTCTGTGTCTGTCCCTGTGTGTATGACTCAGTCTCTGAGTCTCTGTCTCTGTGTCTCTGTCTCTGTGTGTGTGTCTCTGTGTCTGTCCCTGTGTGTATGACTCAGTCTCTGAGTCTCTGTCTCTGTGTCTCTGTCTCTGTCTCTGTCTCTGTGTCTCTGTCTCTGTGTCTCTGTCTATGTGTCTATGTCTCTGTGTCTCTGTCTCTGTTTCTCGGTCTCTGTGCCTCTCTCCCTGTGTCACGGTCTCTGTGTCTCGGTCTCTGTGTCTCCGCCTCTGCGTCTCATTCTCTGTGTCTGTGTCTCCGTCTCTGTGTCTCTGTCTCTCTGTCTCAGTGTCCCTGTCTCTGTGTCTCTGTCTCTGTGTCTCTGTCTCTGTGTCGCTGTCTCTGTGTCTCTGTCTCTGTGTCTCTGTCTCTGTGTCTCTGTCTCTGTGTCTCTGTCTCTGTGTCTCTGTCCCTGTGGCTCCGTCTCTGTGTATCTGTCTCTGTCTCTGTGTGTGTGTCTCTGTGTCTGTCCCTGTGTGTATGACTCAGTCTCTGAGTCTCTGTCTCTGTGTCTCTGTCTCTGTGTGTGTGTCTCTGTGTCTGTCCCTGTGTGTATGACTCAGTCTCTGAGTCTCTGTCTCTGTGTCTCTGTCTCTGTCTCTGTCTCTGTGTCTCTGTCTCTGTGTCTCTGTCTATGTGTCTATGTCTCTGTGTCTCTGTCTCTGTTTCTCGGTCTCTGTGTCTCTCTCCCTGTGTCACGGTCTCTGTGTCTCGGTCTCTGTGTCTCCGCCTCTGCGTCCCTTTCTCTGTGTCTGTGTCTCCGTCTCTGTGTCTGTGTCTCTCTGTCTCAGTGTCCCTGTCTCTGTGTCTCTGTCTCTGTGTCTCTGTCTCTGTGTCTCTGTCTCTGTGTCTCTGTCTCTGTGTGTGTGTCTCTGTGTCTGTCCCTGTGTGTATGACTCAGTCTCTGAGTCTCTGTCTCTGTGTCTCTGTCTCTGTCTCTGTCTCTGTGTCTCTGTCTCTGTGTCTCTGTCTATGTGTCTATGTCTCTGTGTCTCTGTCTCTGTTTCTCGGTCTCTGTGTCTCTCTCCCTGTGTCACGGTCTCTGTGTCTCGGTCTCTGTGTCTCCGCCTCTGCGTCTCTTTCTCTGTGTCTGTGTCTCCGTCTCTGTGTCTCTGTCTCTCTGTCTCAGTGTCCCTGTCTCTGTGTCTCTGTCTCTGTGTCTCTGTCTCTGTGTCTCTGTCTCTGTGTCTCTGTCTCTGTGTCTCTGTCTCTGTGTCTCTGTCTCTGTGTCTCTGTCTCTGTGTCTCTGTCTCTGTGTCTCTGTCTCTGTGTCTCTGTCTCTGTGTCTCTGTCTCTGTGTCTCTGTCTCTGTGTCTCTGTCTCTGTGTCTCTGTCTCTGTGTCTCTGTCTCTGTGTCTCTGTCTCTGTGTCTCTGTCTCTGTGTCTCTGTCTCTGTGTCTCTGTCTCTGTGTCTCTGTCTCTGTGTCTCTGTCTCTGTGTCTCTGTCTCTGTGTCTCTGTCTCTGTGTCTCTGTCTCTGTGTCTCTGTCTCTGTGTCTCTGTCTCTGTGTCTCTGTCTCTGTGTCTCTGTCTCTGTGTCTCTGTCTCTGTGTCTCTGTCTCTGTGTCTCTGTCTCTGTGTCTCTGTCTCTGTGTCTCTGTCTCTGTGTCTCTGTCTCTGTGTCTCTGTCTCTGTGTCTCTGTCTCTGTGTCTCTGTCTCTGTGTCTCTGTCTCTGTGTCTCTGTCTCTGTGTCTCTGTCTCTGTGTCTCTGTCTCTGTGTCTCTGTCTCTGTGTCTCTGTCTCTGTGTCTCTGTCTCTGTGTCTCTGTCTCTGTGTCTCTGTCTCTGTGTCTCTGTCTCTGTGTCTCTGTCTCTGTGTCTCTGTCTCTGTGTCTCTGTCTCTGTGTCTCTGTCTCTGTGTCTCTGTCTCTGTGTCTCTGTCTCCGTGTCTCTGCCTCAGTGTCTCTGTCTCTGTGTCTCCGTTTCTGTGTATCTGTCTCTGTGACTCCGTCTCTCTCTCTGTCCCTGTTTCTCTTTCTCTGTGTCTCTATACCTGTGTCTCCTTCTCTGTGTTTCTCTCTCTGTGTCTCTGTCTCTGTTTCTCTTTCTCAGTGCCTCTGTCTCTGTGTCTCTATACCTGTGTCTCCTTCTCTGTGTTTCTCTCTCTGTGTCTCTGTCTCTGTTTCTCTTTCTCAGTGCCTCTGTCTCTGTGTCTCTATACCTGTGTCTCTATCTCTGTGTATCCGTCTCTGTGTTTCTCTCGCTGTGTCTCTGTCTCTGTGTCTCTGTCTCTGTGTCTCTGTCTCTGTGTCTCTGTCTCTGTGTCTCTGCCTCTGTGTCTCTGTCTCTGTGTTTCTGTCTCTGTGTCTCTGTCTCTGTGTCTCTGTCTCTGTGTCTCTGTCTCTGTGTCTCTGTCTCTGTGTCTCTGTCTCTGTGTCTCTGTCTCTGTCTCTCTGTCTCTGTGTCTCTGTCTCTGTGTCTCTGTATCTGTGTCTCTGTCTCTGTGTCTCTGTCTCTGTTTCTCTTTCTCAGTGCCTCTGTCTCTGTGTCTCTATACCTGTGTCTCTATCTCTGTGTATCCGTCTCTGTGTTTCTCTCGCTGTGTCTCTGTCTCTGTGTCTCTGTCTCTGTGTCTCTGTCTCTGTGTCTCTGTCTCTGTGTCTCTGCCTCTGTGTCTCTGTCTCTGTGTTTCTGTCTCTGTGTCTCTGTCTCTGTGTCTCTGTCTCTGTGTCTCTGTCTCTGTGTCTCTGTCTCTGTGTCTCTGTCTCTGTGTCTCTGTCTCTGTGTCTCTGTCTCTGTCTCTCTGTCTCTGTGTCTCTGTCTCTGTGTCTCCTTCTCTGTCTCACTGTCTCTGTGTCTCTGTCTCTGTGTCTCCGTCTCTGTGCCTCTGTCTCTGCCTCTGAATCTCTGTCTCTGTGTCTCTGTCCCAGAGCCTCCGTCTCTGTGCCTCTGTCTCTGTGTATCTATCTCTGTGTCTCTGTCTCTGTCTGTGTCTCTGTGTCTCTGTCTCTGTGTCTCTGTCTTTGTGTCTCTGTCCCTGTGTCTCTGTCTCTGTGTCTCTGTCTCTGTGTCTCTGTCTCTGTGTCTCTGTCTCTGTGTCTCTGTCTTTGTGTCTATGTCTCTGAGTATCTGTCTCTGTGTCTCTGTCTCTGTCTCTGAATCTCTGTCTCTCAGTCTCTGTCTCTGTGTCTCTGTCTCTGTGTCTCTGTCTCTGTGTCTCTGTCTCTGTGTCTCTGTCTCTGTGTCTCTGTCTCTGTGTCTCTGTCTACGTGTCTCTGTCTCTGTGTCTCTGTCTCTGTGTCTCTGTCTCTGTGTCTCTGTCTCTGTGTCTCTGTCTCTGTGTCTCTGTCTCTGTGTCTCTGTCTCTGTGTCTCTGTCTCTGTGTCTCTGTCTCTGTGTCTCTGTCTCTGTGTCTCTGTCTCTGTGTCTCTGTCTCTGTGTCTCTGTCTCTGTGTCTCTGTCTCTGTGTCTCTGTCTCTGTGTCTCTGTCTCTGTGTCTCTGTCTCTGTGTCTCTGTCTCTGTGTCTCTGTCTCTGTGTCTCTGTCTCTGTGTCTCTGTCTCTGTGTCTCTCTCCCTGTGTCACGGTCTCTGTGTCTCGGTCTCTGTGTCTCCGCCTCTGCGTCTCTTTCTCTGTGTCTGTGTCTCCGTCTCTGTGTCTCTGTCTCTCTGTCTCAGTGTCCCTGTCTCTGTGTCTCTGTCTCTGTGTCTCTGTCTCTGTGTCTCTGTCTCTGTGTCTCTGTCTCTGTGTCTCTGTCTCTGTGTCTCTGTCTCTGTGTCTCTGTCCCTGTGGCTCCGTCTCTGTGTATCTGTCTCTGTCTCTGTGTGTGTGTCTCTGTGTCTGTCCCTGTGTGTATGACTCAGTCTCTGTGTCTCTGTCTCTGTGTCTCTGTCTCTGTGTGTGTGTCTCTGTGTCTGTCCCTGTGTGTATGACTCAGTCTCTGAGTCTCTGTCTCTGTGTCTCTGTCTCTGTCTCTGTCTCTGTGTCTCTGTCTCTGTGTCTCTGTCTATGTGTCTATGTCTCTGTGTCTCTGTCTCTGTTTCTCGGTCTCTGTGTCTCTCTCCCTGTGTCACGGTCTCCGTGTCTCGGTCTCTGTGTCTCCGCCTCTGCGTCTCTTTCTCTGTGTCTGTGTCTCCGTCTCTGTGTCTCTGTCTCTCTGTCTCAGTGTCCCTGTCTCTGTGTCTCTGTCTCTGTGTCTCTGTCTCTGTGTCTCTGTCTCTGTGTCTCTGTCTCTGTGTCTCTGTCTCTGTGTCCCTGTCTCTGTGTCTCTGTCTCTGTGTCTCTGTCTCTGTGTCTCTGTCTCTGTGTCTCTGTCTCTGTGTCTCTGTCTCTGTGTCTCTGTCTCTGTGTCTCTGTCTCTGTGTCTCTGTCTCTGTGTCTCTGTCTCTGTTTCTCTGTCTCGGTGTCTCTGTCCCTGTGGCTCCCTCTCTGTGTCACTCTCTCTGCGTCCCTGTCTCTGTGTCTCTGTCTCTGTCTCTGTGTATCTGCCTCTGTGTCTCCCTCCCTGTGTCACGGTCCCTGTGTTACCGTCTCTGTGTCTCGGCCTCTGTGTCTCTGTCTCTGTGTCTCTGTCTCTGTGTCTCTGTCTCTGTGTCTATGTCTCTGTGTCTCTGCCTCTGTGTCTCTGTCTCTGTGTCTCTGTCCCTGTGTCTCTGTCTCTGTGTCTCTGTCTCTGTGTCTCTGTCTCTGTGTCTCTGTCTCTGTGTCTCTGTCTCTGTGTCTCTGTCTCTGTGTCTCTGTCTCTGTGTCTCTGTCTCTGTGTCTCTGTCTCTGTGTCTCTGTCTCTGTGTCTCTGTCTCTGTGTCTCTGTCTCTGTGTCTCTGTCTCTGTGTCTCTGTCTATGTGTCTATGTCTCTGTGTCTCTGTCTCTGTTTCTCGGTCTCTGTGTCTCTCTCCCTGTGTCACGGTCTCTGTGTCTCGGTCTCTGTGTCTCCGCCTCTGCGTCTCTTTCTCTGTGTCTGTGTCTCCGTCTCTGTGTCTGTGTCTCTCTGTCTCAGTGTCCCTGTCTCTGTGTCTCTGTCTCTGTGTCTCTGTCTCTGTGTCTCTGTCTCTGTGTCTCTGTCTCTGTGTGTGTGTCTCTGTGTCTGTCCCTGTGTGTATGACTCAGTCTCTGAGTCTCTGTCTCTGTGTCTCTGTCTCTGTCTCTGTCTCTGTGTCTCTGTCTCTGTGTCTCTGTCTATGTGTCTATGTCTCTGTGTCTCTGTCTCTGTTTCTCGGTCTCTGTGTCTCTCTCCCTGTGTCACGGTCTCTGTGTCTCGGTCTCTGTGTCTCCGCCTCTGCGTCTCTTTCTCTGTGTCTGTGTCTCCGTCTCTGTGTCTCTGTCTCTCTGTCTCAGTGTCCCTGTCTCTGTGTCTCTGTCTCTGTGTCTCTGTCTCTGTGTCTCTGTCTCTGTGTCTCTGTCTCTGTGTCTCTGTCTCTGTGTCTCTGTCTCTGTGTCTCTGTCTCTGTGTCTCTGTCTCTGTGTCTCTGTCTCTGTGTCTCTGTCTCTGTGTCTCTGTCTCTGTGTCTCTGTCTCTGTGTCTCTGTCTCTGTGTCTCTGTCTCTGTGTCTCTGTCTCTGTGTCTCTGTCTCTGTGTCTCTGTCTCTGTGTCTCTGTCTCTGTGTCTCTGTCTCTGTGTCTCTGTCTCTGTGTCTCTGTCTCTGTGTCTCTGTCTCTGTGTCTCTGTCTCTGTGTCTCTGTCTCTGTCTCTCTGTCTCTGTGTCTCTGTCTCTGTGTCTCTGTCTCTGTGTCTCTGTCTCTGTGTCTCTGTCTCTGTGTCTCTGTCTCTGTGTCTCTGTCTCTGTGTCTCTGTCTCTGTGTCTCTGTCTCTGTGTCTCTGTCTCTGTGTCTCTGTCTCTGTGTCTCTGTCTCTGTGTCTCTGTCTCTGTGTCTCTGTCTCTGTGTCTCTGTCTCTGTGTCTCTGTCTCTGTGTCTCTGTCTCTGTGTCTCTGTCTCTGTGTCTCTGTCTCTGTGTCTCTGTCTCTGTGTCTCTGTCTCTGTGTCTCTGTCTCTGTGTCTCTGTCTCTGTGTCTCTGTCTCTGTGTCTCTGTCTCTGTGTCTCTGTCTCTGTGTCTCTGTCTCTGTGTCTCTGTCTCTGTGTCTCTGTCTCCGTGTCTCTGCCTCAGTGTCTCTGTCTCTGTGTCTCCGTTTCTGTGTATCTGTCTCTGTGACTCCGTCTCTCTCTCTGTCCCTGTTTCTCTTTCTCTGTGTCTCTATACCTGTGTCTCCTTCTCTGTGTTTCTCTCTCTGTGTCTCTGTCTCTGTTTCTCTTTCTCAGTGCCTCTGTCTCTGTGTCTCTATACCTGTGTCTCCTTCTCTGTGTTTCTCTCTCTGTGTCTCTGTCTCTGTTTCTCTTTCTCAGTGCCTCTGTCTCTGTGTCTCTATACCTGTGTCTCTATCTCTGTGTATCCGTCTCTGTGTTTCTCTCGCTGTGTCTCTGTCTCTGTGTCTCTGTCTCTGTGTCTCTGTCTCTGTGTCTCTGTCTCTGTGTCTCTGCCTCTGTGTCTCTGTCTCTGTGTTTCTGTCTCTGTGTCTCTGTCTCTGTGTCTCTGTCTCTGTGTCTCTGTCTCTGTGTCTCTGTCTCTGTGTCTCTGTCTCTGTGTCTCTGTCTCTGTCTCTCTGTCTCTGTGTCTCTGTCTCTGTGTCTCTGTATCTGTGTCTCTGTCTCTGTGTCTCTGTCTCTGTTTCTCTTTCTCAGTGCCTCTGTCTCTGTGTCTCTATACCTGTGTCTCTATCTCTGTGTATCCGTCTCTGTGTTTCTCTCGCTGTGTCTCTGTCTCTGTGTCTCTGTCTCTGTGTCTCTGTCTCTGTGTCTCTGTCTCTGTGTCTCTGCCTCTGTGTCTCTGTCTCTGTGTTTCTGTCTCTGTGTCTCTGTCTCTGTGTCTCTGTCTCTGTGTCTCTGTCTCTGTGTCTCTGTCTCTGTGTCTCTGTCTACGTGTCTCTGTCTCTGTGTCTCTGTCTCTGTGTCTCTGTCTCTGTGTCTCTGTCTCTGTGTCTCTGTCTCTGTGTCTCTGTCTCTGTGTCTCTGTCTCTGTGTCTCTGTCTCTGTGTCTCTGTCTCTGTGTCTCTGTCTCTGTGTCTCTGTCTCTGTGTCTCTGTCTCTGTGTCTCTGTCTCTGTGTCTCTGTCTCTGTGTCTCTGTCTCTGTGTCTCTGTCTCTGTGTCTCTGTCTCTGTGTCTCTGTCTCTGTGTCTCTGTCTCTGTGTCTCTGTCTCTGTGTCTCTGTCTCTGTGTCTCTCTCCCTGTGTCACGGTCTCTGTGTCTCGGTCTCTGTGTCTCCGCCTCTGCGTCTCTTTCTCTGTGTCTGTGTCTCCGTCTCTGTGTCTCTGTCTCTCTGTCTCAGTGTCCCTGTCTCTGTGTCTCTGTCTCTGTGTCTCTGTCTCTGTGTCTCTGTCTCTGTGTCTCTGTCTCTGTGTCTCTGTCTCTGTGTCTCTGTCTCTGTGTCTCTGTCCCTGTGGCTCCGTCTCTGTGTATCTGTCTCTGTCTCTGTGTGTGTGTCTCTGTGTCTGTCCCTGTGTGTATGACTCAGTCTCTGTGTCTCTGTCTCTGTGTCTCTGTCTCTGTGTGTGTGTCTCTGTGTCTGTCCCTGTGTGTATGACTCAGTCTCTGAGTCTCTGTCTCTGTGTCTCTGTCTCTGTCTCTGTCTCTGTGTCTCTGTCTCTGTGTCTCTGTCTATGTGTCTATGTCTCTGTGTCTCTGTCTCTGTTTCTCGGTCTCTGTGTCTCTCTCCCTGTGTCACGGTCTCTGTGTCTCGGTCTCTGTGTCTCCGCCTCTGCGTCTCTTTCTCTGTGTCTGTGTCTCCGTCTCTGTGTCTCTGTCTCTCTGTCTCAGTGTCCCTGTCTCTGTGTCTCTGTCTCTGTGTCTCTGTCTCTGTGTCTCTGTCTCTGTGTCTCTGTCTCTGTGTCTCTGTCTCTGTGTCTCTGTCTCTGTGTCCCTGTCTCTGTGTCTCTGTCTCTGTGTCTCTGTCTCTGTGTCTCTGTCTCTGTGTCTCTGTCTCTGTGTCTCTGTCTCTGTGTCTCTGTCTCTGTGTCTCTGTCTCGGTGTCTCTGTCCCTGTGGCTCCCTCTCTGTGTCACTCTCTCTGCGTCCCTGTCTCTGTGTCTCTGTCTCTGTCTCTGTGTATCTGCCTCTGTGTCTCCCTCCCTGTGTCACGGTCCCTGTGTTACCGTCTCTGTGTCTCGGCCTCTGTGTCTCTGTCTCTGTGTCTCTGTCTCTGTGTCTCTGTCTCTGTGTCTATGTCTCTGTGTCTCTGCCTCTGTGTCTCTGTCTCTGTGTCTCTGTCTCTGTGTCTCTGTCTCTGTGTCTCTGTCTCTGTGTCTCTGTCTCTGTGTCTCTGTCTCTGTGTCTCTGTCTCTGTGTCTCTGTCTCTGTGTCTCTGTCTCTGTGTCTCTGTCTCTGTGTCTCTGTCTCTGTGTCTCTGTCTCTGTGTCTCTGTCTCTGTGTCTCTGTCTCTGTGTCTCTGTCTCTGTGTATCTGTCTCTGCGTCTCTGTGTCTCTGTCTCTGAGTCCCTCTCGCTGTGTCCCAGTCTCTGTGTCTCTGTCTTTGTGTCTCTGTGTCTCTGTCTCTGTGTCTCTGTCTCTGTCTCTGTCTCTGTGTCTCTGTCTCTGTGTCTCTGTCTATGTGTCTATGTCTCTGTGTCTCTGTCTCTGTTTCTCGGTCTCTGAGTCTCTGTCTCTATGTCCCTGTCTCTGCGCCTCTGTCCCTCTGTCTCCGTTTCTGTGCCTCTGTCTCTGTCTCTGCCTCTGAGCCTCTGTCTCTGTGTCCCTGTCTCTGTGTCTGTGTCCCTGTGTCCCCGTCTCTGTGTCTCTGTCTCCGTGTCTCTGTCTCCGTGTCTCTGCCTCAGTGTCTCTGTCTCTGTGTCTCCGTTTCTATGTATCTGTCTCTGTGACTCCGTCTCTCTCTCTGTCCCTGTTTCTCTTTCCCTGTGTCTCTATACCTGTGTCTCCTTCTCTGTGTTTCTCTCTCTGTGTCTCTGTCTCTGTGTCTCTATACCTGTGTCTCTGTCTCTGTGTATCCGTCTCTGTGTTTCTCTCTCTGTGTCTCTGTCTCTGTGTCTCTGTCTCTGTGTCTCTGTCTCTGTGTCTCTGTCTCTGTGTCTCTGTCTCTGCTTCTCTTTCTCTGTGTCTCTGCCTCTCTGTCTCTGTCTCGGTGTCTCTGTCCCTGTGTCCCCTCCTCTGTGTCTCTGTCTCCGTGTCTCCGTCTCTGTGCCTCTGTCTCGGTCTCTGTGTCTCTGTCTCTGTGTCTCTGTCTCTGTGTCTCTTTCTCTGTGTCTATGTCTCTGTGTCTCTGCCTCTGTGTCTCTGTCTCTGTGTCTCTGTCTCTGTGTCTCTGTCTCTGTGTCTCTGACTCTGTGTCTCTGTCTCTGTGTCTCCGTCTCTGTGTCTCTGTCTCTGTGTCTCTGTCTCTGTGTCTCTGTCTCTGTGTCTCTGTCTCTGTGTCTCTGTCTCTGTGTCTCTGCCTCTGTGTCTCTGTCTCTGTGTCTCTGTCTCTGTGTCTCTGTCTCTGTGTCTCTGTCTCTGTGTCTCTGTCTCTGTGTATCTGTCTCTGCGTCTCTGTGTCTCTGTCTCTGTCTCTGTGTCCCTGTCTCTGAGTCCCTCTCGCTGTGTCCCTGTCTCTGTGTCTCTGTCTCTGTCTCTGTGTATCTGCCTCTGTGTCTCCCTCCCTGTGACACGGTCCCTGTGTTACCGTCTCTGTGTCTCGGCCTCTGTGTCTCTGTCTCTGTGTCTCTGTCTCTGTGTCTCTGTCTCTGTGTCTCTGTCTCTGTGTCTATGTCTCTGAGTATCTGTCTCTGTGTCTCTGTCTCTGTCTCTGTCTCTGAATCTCTGTCTCTCAGTCTCTGTCTCTGTGTCTCTGTCTCTGTGCCTCTGTCTCTGTGTCTCTGTCCCTGAGAATCTGTCTCTGCGTTTCTGCCTCTGTGTCTCTGTCCCTGTGTCTCCGTCTCTGTGTCTCTGTCTCTCTCACTTTGTCTCTGTCTCTGTGTATCTGTCTCTGTGTCTCTGTCTCCGTGTCTCTGCCTCAGTGTCTCTGTCTCTGTGTCTCCGTTTCTGTGTATCTGTCTCTGTGACTCCGTCTCTCTCTCTGTCCCTGTTTCTCTTTCTCTGTGTCTCTATACCTGTGTCTCCTTCTCTGTGTTTCTCTCTCTGTGTCTCTGTCTCTGTTTCTCTTTCTCAGTGCCTCTGTCTCTGTGTCTCTATACCTGTGTCTCTGTCTCTGTGTATCCGTCTCTGTGTTTCTCTCTCTGTGTCTCTGTCTCTGTGTCTCTGTCTCTGTGTCTCTGTCTCTGTGTCTCTGTCTCTGTGTCTCTGTCTCTGTGTCTCTGTCTCTGTGTCTCTGTCTCTGTGTCTCTGTCTCTGTGTCTCTGTCTCTGTGTCTCTGTCTCTGTGTCTCTTTCTGTGTCTCTGTCTCTGTGTCTCTGTCTCTGTGTCTCTGTCTCTGTGTCTCCGTCTCTGTACCTCTGTCTCTGCCTCTGAATCTCTGTCTCTGTGTCTCTGTCCCAGAGCCTCCGTCTCTGTGTCTCTGTCTCTGTGTATCTATCTCTGTGTCTCTGTCTCTGTCTGTGTCTCTGTGTCTCTGTCTCTGTGTCTCTGTCTTTGTGTCTCTGTCCCTGTGTCTCTGTCTCTGTGTCTCTGTCTCTGTGTCTCTGTCTCTGTGTCTCTGTCTCTGTGTCTCTGTCTCTGTGTCTCTGTCTCTGTGTCTCTGTCTCTGTGTCTCTGTCTCTGTGTCTCTGTCTTCGTGTCTATGTCTCTGAGTATCTGTCTCTGTGTCTCTGTCTCTGTGTCTCTGTCTCTGTCTCTGAATCTCTGTCTCTCAGTCTCTGTCTCTGTGTCTCTGTCTCTGTGTCTCTGTCTCTGTGTCTCTGTCTCTGTGTCTCTGTCTCTGTGTCTCTGTCTCTGTGTCTCTGTCTCTGTGTCTCTGTCTCTGTGTCTCTGTCTCTGTGTCTCTGTCTCTGTGTCTCTGTCTCTGTGTCTCTGTCTCTGTGTCTCTGTCTCTGTGTCTCTGTCTCTGTGTCTCTGTCTCTGTGTCTCTGTCTCTGTGTCTCTGTCTCTGTGTCTCTGTCTCTGTGTCTCTGTCTCTGTGTCTCTGTCTCTGTGTCTCTGTCTCTGTGTCTCTGTCTCTGTGTCTCTGTCTCTGTGTCTCTGTCTCTGTGTCTCTGTCTCTGTGTCTCTGTCTCTGTGTCTCTGTCTCTGTGTCTCTGTCTCTGTGTCTCTGTCTCTGTGTCTCTGTCTCTGTGTCTCTGTCTCTGTGTCTCTGTCTCTGTGTCTCTGTCTCTGTGTCTCTGTCTCTGTGTCTCTGTCTCTGTGTCTCTGTCTCTGTGTCTCTGTCTCTGTGTCTCTGTCTCTGTGTCTCTGTCTCTGTGTCTCTGTCTCTGTGTCTCTGTCTCTGTGTCTCTGTCTCTGTGTCTCTGTCTCTGTGTCTCTGTCTCTGTGTCTCTGTCTCTGTGTCTCTGTCTCTGTGTCTCTGTCTCTGTGTCTCTGTCTCTGTGTCTCTGTCTCTGTGTCTCTGTCTCTGTGTCTCTGTCTCTGTGTCTCTGTCTCTGTGTCTCTGTCTCTGTGTCTCTGTCTCTGTGTCTCTGTCTCTGTGTCTCTGTCTCTGTGTCTCTGTCTCTGTGTCTCTGTCTCTGTGTCTCTGTCTCTGTGTCTCTGTCTCTGTGTCTCTGTCTCTGTGTCTCTGTCTCTGTGTCTCTGTCTCTGTGTCTCTGTCTCTGTGTCTCTGTCTCTGTGTCTCTGTCTCTGTGTCTCTGTCTCTGTGTCTCTGTCCCTGTGTCTCTGTCCCTGTGTCTCTGTCTCTGTGTCTCTGTCCCTGTGTCTCTGTCTCTGTGTCTCTGTCTCTGTGTCTCTGTCTCTGTGTCTCTGTCTCTGTGTCTCTGTCTCTGTGTCTCTGTCTCTGTGTCTCTGTCTCTGTGTCTCTGTCTCTGTGTCTCTGTCTCTGTGTCTCTGTCTCTGTGTCTCTGTCTCTGTGTCTCTGTCTCTGTCTCTGTGTCTCTGTCTCTGTGTCTCTGTCTCTGTGTCTCTGTCTCTGTGTCTCTGTCTCTGTGTCTCTGTCTCTGTGTCTCTGTCTCTGTGTCTCTGTCTCTGTGTCTCTGTCTCTGTGTCTCTTTCTCTGTGTCTATGTCTCTGTGTCTCTGCCTCTGTGTCTCTGTCTCTGTGTCTCTGTCTCTGTGTCTCTGTCTCTGTGTCTCTGACTCTGTGTCTCTGTCTCTGTGTCTCCGTCTCTGTGTCTCTGTCTCTGTGTCTCTGTCTCTGTGTCTCTGTCTCTGTGTCTCTGTCTCTGTGTCTCTGTCTCTGTGTCTCTGTCTCTGTGTCTCTGTCTCTGTGTCTCTGTCTCTGTGTCTCTGTCTCTGTGTCTCTGTCTCTGTGTCTCTGTCTCTGTGTATCTGTCTCTGCGTCTCCGTGTCTCTGTCTCTGTCTCTGTGTCCCTGTCTCTGAGTCCCTCTCGCTGTGTCCCTGTCTCTGTGTCTCTGTCTCTGTCTCTGTGTATCTGCCTCTGTGTCTCCCTCCCTGTGACACGGTCCCTGTGTTACCGTCTCTGTGTCTCGGCCTCTGTGTCTCTGTCTCTGTGTCTCTGTCTCTGTGTCTCTGTCTCTGTGTCTCTGTCTCTGTGTCTATGTCTCTGAGTATCTGTCTCTGTGTCTCTGTCTCTGTCTCTGAATCTCTGTCTCTCAGTCTCTGTCTCTGTGTCTCTGTCTCAGTGTCTCTCTCTCTGTGTCTCTGTCTACGTGTCTCTGTCTCTGTGTCTTTGAGTCTGTGTCTCTGTCTCTGTGTCTCTGTCTCCGTGTCTCTGTCTCTTTGTCTCGGTCTCTGCGTCTCTGTCTCTGCGTCTCTGTCTCTGTGTCCCTGTCTCTGTGTCTCTGTCTCTGTGCCTCTGTCTCTGTGTCTCTGTCCCTGAGAATCTGTCTCTGTGTTTCTGCCTCTGTGTCTCTGTCCCTGTGTCTCCGTCTCTGTGTCTCTGTCTCTCTCACTTTGTCTCTGTCTCTGTGTATCTGTCTCTGTGTCTCTGTCTCCGTGTCTCTGCCTCAGTGTCTCTGTCTCTGTGTCTCCGTTTCTGTGTATCTGTCTCTGTGACTCCGTCTCTCTCTCTGTCCCTGTTTCTCTTTCTCTGTGTCTCTATACCTGTGTCTCCTTCTCTGTGTTTCTCTCTCTGTGTCTCTGTCTCTGTTTCTCTTTCTCAGTGCCTCTGTCTCTGTGTCTCTATACCTGTGTCTCTGTCTCTGTGTATCCGTCTCTGTGTTTCTCTCGCTGTGTCTCTGTCTCTGTGTCTCTGTCTCTGTGTCTCTGTCTCTGTGTCTCTGTCTCTGTGTCTCTGTCTCTGTGTCTCTGTCTCTGTGTCTCTGTCTCTGTGTCTCTGTCTCTGTGTCTCTGTCTCTGTGTTACCGTCTCTGTGTCTCTGTCTCTGTGTCTCTGTCTCTGTGTCTATGTCTCTGTGTCTCTGCCTCTGTGTCTCTGTCTCTGTGTCTCTGTCTCTGTGTCTCTGTCTCTGTGTCTCTGACTCTGTGTCTCTGTCTCTGTGTGTCTGTCTCTGTGTCTCTGTCTCTGTGTCCCTGTCTCTGTGTCTCTGTCTTTGTGTCTCTGTCTCTGTGTCTCTGTCTCTGTGTCTCTGTCTCGGTGTCTCTGTCCCTGTGGCTCCTTCTCTGTGTCACTCTCTCTGCGTCCCTGTCTCTGTGTCTCTGTCTCTGTCTCTGTGTATCTGCCTCTGTGTCTCCCTCCCTGTGTCACGGTCCCTGTGTTACCGTCTCTGTGTCTCGGCCTCTGTGTCTCTGTCTCTGTGTCTCTGTCTCTGTGTCTATGTCTCTGTGTCTATGTTTCTGTGTCTCTGCCTCTGTGTCTCTGTCTCTGTGTCTCTGTCTCTGTGTCTCTGTCTCTGTGTCTCTGTCTCTGTGTCTCTGTCTCTGTGTCTCTGTCTCTGTGTCTCTGTCTCTGTGTCTCTGTCTCTGTGTCTCTGTCTCTGTGTCTCTGTCTCTGTGTCTCTGTCTCTGTGTCTCTGTCTCTGTGTCTCTGTCTCTGTGTCTCTGTCTCTGTGTCTCTGTCTCTGTGTCTCCGTCTCTGTGTCTCCGTCTCTGTGTCTCTGTCTCTGTGTCTCTGTCTCTGTGTCTCTGTCTCTGTGTCTCTGTCTCTGTGTCTCTGTCTCTGTGTGTGTGTCTCTGTGTCTGTCCCTGTGTGTATGACTCAGTCTCTGAGTCTCTGTCTCTGTGTCTCTGTCTCTGTGTGTGTGTCTCTGTGTCTGTCCCTGTGTGTATGACTCAGTCTCTGTGTCTCTGTCGCTGTGTCTCTGTCTCTGTGTCTCTGTCTCTGTGTCTCTGTCTCTGTGTCGCTGTCTCTGTGTCTCTGTCCCTGTGGCTCCGTCTCTGTGTATCTGTCTCTGTCTCTGTGTGTGTGTCTCTGTGTCTGTCCCTGTGTGTATGACTCAGTCTCTGAGTCTCTGTCTCTGTGTCTCTGTCTCTGTCTCTGTGTCTCTGTCTCTGTGTCTCTGTCTCTGTGCCTCTGTCTCTGTGTCTCTGTCTCTGTGTCTCTGTCTCTGTGTCTCTGTCTCTGTGTCTCTGTCTCTGTGTCTCTGTCTCTGTGTCTCTGTCTCTGTGTCTCTGTCTCTGTGTCTCTGTCTCTGTGTCTCTGTCTCTGTGTCTCTGTCTCTGTGTCTCTGTCTCTGTGTCTCTGTCTCTGCGTCTCTGTCTCTGCGTCTCTGTCTCTGCGTCTCTGTCTCTGTGTCTCTGTCTCTGTGTCTCTGTCTCTGTGTCTCTGTCTCTGTGTCTCTGTCTCTGTGTCTCTGTCTCTGTGTCTCTGTCTCTGTGTATCTGTCTCTGTCTCTGTGTGTGTGTCTCTGTGTCTGTCCCTGTGTGTATGACTCAGTCTCTGAGTCTCTGTCTCTGTGTCTCTGTCTCTGTGTGTGTGTCTCTGTGTCTGTCCCTGTGTGTATGACTCAGTCTCTGAGTCTCTGTCTCTGTGTCTCTGTCTCTGTCTCTGTCTCTGTGTCTCTGTCTCTGTGTCTCTGTCTATGTGTCTATGTCTCTGTGTCTCTGTCTCTGTTTCTCGGTCTCTGTGCCTCTCTCCCTGTGTCACGGTCTCTGTGTCTCGGTCTCTGTGTCTCCGCCTCTGCGTCTCTTTCTCTGTGTCTGTGTCTCCGTCTCTGTGTCTCTGTCTCTCTGTCTCAGTGTCCCTGTCTCTGTGTCTCTGTCTCTGTGTCTCTGTCTCTGCGTCGCTGTCTCTGTGTCTCTGTGTCTGTGTCTCTGTCTCTGTGTCTCTGTCTCTGTGTCTCTGTCTCTGTGTCTCTGTCCCTGTGGCTCCGTCTCTGTGTATCTGTCTCTGTCTCTGTGTGTGTGTCTCTGTGTCTGTCCCTGTGTGTATGACTCAGTCTCTGAGTCTCTGTCTCTCTGTCTCTGTCTCTGTGTGTGTGTCTCTGTGTCTGTCCCTGTGTGTATGACGCAGTCTCTGAGTCTCTGTCTCTGTGTCTCTGTCTCTGTCTCTGTCTCTGTGTCTCTGTCTCTGTGTCTCTGTCTATGTGTCTATGTCTCTGTGTCTCTGTCTCTGTTTCTCGGTCTCTGTGTCTCTCTCCCTGTGTCACGGTCTCTGTGTCTCGGTCTCTGTGTCTCCGCCTCTGCGTCTCTTTCTCTGTGTCTGTGTCTCCGTCTCTGTGTCTCTGTCTCTCTGTCTCTGTGTCTCTGTCTCTGTGTCTCTGTCTCTGTGTCTCTGTCTCTGTGTCTTTGAGTCTGTGTCTCTGTCTCTGTGTCTCTGTCTCTGTGTCTCCGTCTCTGTGACTCCGTCTCTGTGTCTCTGTCTCTGTGTCTCTGTCTCTGTGTCTCTGTCTCTGTGTCTCTGTCTCTGTGTCTCTGTCTCTGTGTCTCCGTCTCTGTGTCTCTGTCTCTGTGTCTCTGTCTCTGTGTCTCTGTCTCTGTGTCTCTGTCTCTGTGTCTCTGTCTCTGTGTCTCTGTCTCTGCTTCTCTTTCTCTGTGTCTCTGCCTCTGTGTCTCTGTCTCGGTGTCTCTGTCCCTGTGTCCCCTCCTCTGTGTCTCTGTCTCCGTGTCTCCGTCTCTGTGCCTCTGTCTCGGTCTCTGTGTCTCTGTCTCTGTGTCTCTGTCGCTGTGTCTCTGTCTCTGTGTCTCTGTCTCTGTGTCTCTGTCTCTGTGCCTCTGTCTCTGTGTCTCTGTCTCTGTGTCTCTGTCTCTGTGTCTCTGTCTCTGTGTCTCTGTCTCTGTGTCTCTGTCTCTGTGTCTCTGTCTCTGTGTCTCTGTCTCTGTGTCTCTGTCTCTGTGTCTCTGTCTCTGTGTCTCTGTCTCTGTGTCTCTGTCTCTGTGTCTCTGTCTCTGTGTCTCTGTCTCTGTGTCTCTGTCTCTGTGTCTCTGTCTCTGTGTCTCTGTCTCTGTGTCTCTGTCTCTGTGTCTCTGTCTCTGTGTCTCTGTCTCTGTGTCTCTGTCTCTGTGTCTCTGTCTCTGTGACTCTGTCTCTGTGTCTCTGCCTCTGTGTCTCTGTCTCTGTGTCTCTGTCTCTGTGTCTCTGTCTCTGTGTCTCTGTCTCTGTGTCTCTGTCTCTGTGTCTCTGTCTCTGTGTCTCTGTCTCTGTGTCTCTGTCTCTGTGTCTCTGTCTCTCTGTCTCTGTGTCTCTGTCTCTGTGTCTCTGTCTCTGTGTCTCTGTCTCTGTGTCTCTGTCTCTGTGTCTCTGTCTCTGTGTCTCTGTCTCTGTGTCTCTGTCTCTGTGACTCTGTCTCTGTGTCTCTGCCTCTGTGTCTCTGTCTCTGTGTCTCTGTCTCTGTGTCTCTGTCTCTGTGTCTCTGTCTCTGTGTCTCTGTCTCTGTGTCTCTGTCTCTGTGTCTCTGTCTCTGTGTCTCTGTCTCTGTGTCTCTGTCTCTGTGTCTCTGTCTCTGTGTCTCTGTCTCTGTGTCTCTGTCTCTGTGTCTCTGTCTCTGTGTCTCTGTCTCTGTGTCTCTGTCTCTGTGTCTCTGTCTCTGTGTCTCTGTCTCTGTGTCTCTGTCTCTGTGTCTTTGAGTCTGTGTCTCTGTCTCTGTGTCTCTGTCTCTGTGTCTCCGTCTCTGTGACTCCGTCTCTGTGTCTCTGTCTCTGTGTCTCTGCCTCTGTGTCTCTGTCTCTGTGTCTCTGTCTCTGTGTCTCCGTCTCTGTGTCTCCGTCTCTGTGTCTCTGTCTCTGTGTCTCTGTCTCTGTGTCTCTGTCTCTGTGTCTCTGTCTCTGTGTCTCTGTCTCTGTGTCTCTGTCTCTGTGTCTCTGTCTCTGTGTCTCTGTCTCTGTGTCTCTGTCTCTGTGTCTCTGTCTCTGTGTCTCTGTCTCTGTGTCTCTGTCTCTGTGTCTCTGTCTCTGTGTCTCTGTCTCTGTGTCTCTGTCTCTGTGTCTCTGTCTCTGTGCCTCTGTCTCTGTGTCTCTGTCTCTGTGTCTCTGTCGCTGTGTCTCTGTCTCTGTGTCTCTGTCTCTGTGTCTCTGTCTCTGTGTCGCTGTCTCTGTGTCTCTGTCCCTGTGGCTCCGTCTCTGTGTATCTGTCTCTGTCTCTGTGTGTGTGTCTCTGTGTCTGTCCCTGTGTGTATGACTCAGTCTCTGAGTCTCTGTCTCTGTGTCTCTGTCTCTGTGTGTGTGTCTCTGTGTCTGTCCCTGTGTGTATGACTCAGTCTCTGAGTCTCTGTCTCTGTGTCTCTGTCTCTGTCTCTGTCTCTGTGTCTCTGTCTCTGTGTCTCTGTCTCTGTGTCTCTGTCTATGTGTCTATGTCTCTGTGTCTCTGTCTCTGTTTCTCGGTCTCTGTGCCTCTCTCCCTGTGTCACGGTCTCTGTGTCTCGGTCTCTGTGTCTCCGCCTCTGCGTCTCTTTCTCTGTGTCTGTGTCTCCGTCTCTGTGTCTCTGTCTCTCTGTCTCAGTGTCCCTGTCTCTGTGTCTCTGTCTCTGTGTCTCTGTCTCTGTGTCGCTGTCTCTGTGTCTCTGTCTCTGTGTCTCTGTCTCTGTGTCTCTGTCTCTGTGTCTCTGTCTCTGTGTCTCTGTCCCTGTGGCTCCGTCTCTGTGTATCTGTCTCTGTCTCTGTGTGTGTGTCTCTGTGTCTGTCCCTGTGTGTATGACTCAGTCTCTGAGTCTCTGTCTCTGTGTCTCTGTCTCTGTGTGTGTGTCTCTGTGTCTGTCCCTGTGTGTATGACTCAGTCTCTGAGTCTCTGTCTCTGTGTCTCTGTCTCTGTCTCTGTCTCTGTGTCTCTGTCTCTGTGTCTCTGTCTATGTGTCTATGTCTCTGTGTCTCTGTCTCTGTTTCTCGGTCTCTGTGTCTCTCTCCCTGTGTCACGGTCTCTGTGTCTCGGTCTCTGTGTCTCCGCCTCTGCGTCTCTTTCTCTGTGTCTGTGTCTCCGTCTCTGTGTCTGTGTCTCTCTGTCTCAGTGTCCCTGTCTCTGTGTCTCTGTCTCTGTGTCTCTGTCTCTGTGTCTCTGTCTCTGTGTCTCTGTCTCTGTGTGTGTGTCTCTGTGTCTGTCCCTGTGTGTATGACTCAGTCTCTGAGTCTCTGTCTCTGTGTCTCTGTCTCTGTCTCTGTCTCTGTGTCTCTGTCTCTGTGTCTCTGTCTATGTGTCTATGTCTCTGTGTCTCTGTCTCTGTTTCTCGGTCTCTGTGTCTCTCTCCCTGTGTCACGGTCTCTGTGTCTCGGTCTCTGTGTCTCTGTCTCTCTGTCTCAGTGTCCCTGTCTCTGTGTCTCTGTCTCTGTGTCTCTGTCTCTGTGTCTCTGTCTCTGTGTCTCTGTCTCTGTGTCTCTGTCTCTGTGTCTCTGTCTCTGTGTCTCTGTCTCTGTGTCTCTGTCTCTGTGTCTCTGTCTCTGTGTCTCTGTCTCTGTGTCTCTGTCTCTGTGTCTCTGTCTCTGTTTCTCTGCCCTGTGTCTCTGTCACGGTGTCTCTGTCCCTGTGGCTCCCTCTCTGTGTCACTCTCTCTGCGTCCATGTCTCTGTGTCTCTGTCTCTGTCTCTGTGTATCTGCCTCTGTGTCTCCCTCCCTGTGTCACGGTCCCTGTGTTACCGTCACTGTGTCTCTGTCTCTGTGTCTCAGTCTCTGTGTCTCTGTCTCTGTGTCTCTGTCTCTGTGTCTCTGTCTCTGTGTCTCTGTCTCTGTGTCTCTGTCTCTGTGTCTCTGTCTCTGTGTCTCTGTCTCTGTGTCTCTGTCTCTGTGTCTCTGTCTCTGTGTCTCCGTCTCTGTGTCTCCGTCTCTGTGTCTCTGTCTCTGTGTCTCTGTCTCTGTGTCTCTGTCTCTGTGTCTCTGTCTCTGTGTATCTGTCTCTGCGTCTCTGTGTCTCTGTCTCTGAGTCCCTCTCGCTGTGTCCCAGTCTCTGTGTCTCTGTCTCTGTGTCTCTGTCTCTGTGTCTCTGTCTCTGTGTCTCTGTCTCTGTGCCTCTGTCTCTGTGCCTCTGTCTCTGTGTCTCTGTCTCTGTGTCTCTGACTCTGTGTCTCTGTCTCTGCGTCTCTGTCTCTGTGTCTCTGTCTCTGTGTCTCTGTCTCTGTGTCTCTGTCTCTGTGCCTCTGTCTCTGTGTCTTTGAGTCTGTGTCTCTGTCTCTGTGTCTCTGTCTCTGTGTCTCTGTCTCTGTGTCTCTGTCTCTGTGTCTCTGTCTCTGTGTCTCTGTCTCTGTGTCTCTGTCTCTGTGTCTCTGTCTCTGTGTCTCTGTCTCTGTGTCTCTGTCTCTGTGCCTCTGTCTCTGTGTCTCTGTCTCTGTGTCTCTGTCTCTGTGTCTGTGTCTCTGTCTCTGTGTATCTGTCTCTGTGTCTCTGTCTCTGTCTCTGAATCTCTGTCTCTCAGTCTCTGTCTCTGTGTCTCTGTCTCTGTGTCTCTCTCTCTGTGTCTCTGTCTACGTGTCTCTGTCTCTGTGTCTCTGTCTCTGTGTCTCTGTCTCTGTGTCTCTGTCTCTGTGTCTCTGTCTCTGTGTCTCTGTCTCTGTGTCTCTGTCTCTGTGTCTCTGTCTCTGTGTCTCTGTCTCTGTGTCTCTGTCTCTGTGTCTCTGTCTCTGTGTCTCTGTCTCTGTGTCTCTGTCTCTGTGTTACCGTCTCTGTGTCTCGGCCTCTGTGTCTCTGTCTCTGTGTCTCTGTCTCTGTGTCTCTGCCTTTGTGTCTCTGTCTCTGTGTCTCTGTCTCTGTGTCTCTGTCTCTGTGTCTCTGCCTCTGTGTCTCTGTCTCTGTGTCTCTGTCTCTGTGTCTCTGTCTCTGTGCCTCTGTCTCTGTGTCTCTGTCTCTGTGTCTCTGTCTCTGTGTCTGTGTCTCTGTCTCTGTGTATCTGTCTCTATGTCTCTGTCTCTGTCTCTGAATCTCTGTCTCTCAGTCTCTGTCTCTGTGTCTCTGTCTCTGTGTCTCTCTCTCAGTGTCTCTGTCTACGTGTCTCTGTCTCTGTGTCTTTGAGTCTGTGTCTCTGTCTCTGTGTCTCTGTCTCTGTGTCTCTGTCTCTGTGTCTCTGTCTCTGTGTCTCTGTCTCTGTGCCTCTGTCTCTGTGTCTCTGTCTCTGTGTCTCTGTCGCTGTGTCTCTGTCTCTGTGCCTCTGTGTCTCTGTCTCTGTGTCTCTGTCTCTGTGTATCTGTCTCTGCGTCTCTGTGTCTCTGACTCTGTCTCTGTGTCCCTGCCTCTGAGTCTCTCTCGCTGTGTCCCAGTCTCTGCGTCTCTGTCTCTGTGTCTCTGTCTCTATGTCTCTGTCTCTGTGTCTCTGTCTCTGTGTCTCTGTCTCTATGTCTCTGTGTCTCTGTCTCTGTCTCTGTGTCCCTGTCTCTGAGTCTCTCTCGCTGTGTCCCAGTCTCTGTGTCTCTGTCTCTGTGTCTCTGTCTCTATGTCTCTGTCTCTGTGAAACTGCGTCTGAATCTCTGAATCTGTGTCCCTGTCTCTGTGTCTCTGTCCCTGTGTCTCCGTCTCTGTGTATCTGTCTCAGTCTCTGTGTGTGTGTCTCTGTGTCTGTCCCTGTGTGTATGACTCAGTCTCTGAGTCTCTGTCTCTGTGTCTCTGTCTCTGTCTCTGTCTCTGTGTCTCTGTCTCTGTGTCTCTGTCTCTGTGTCTCTGTCTATGTGTCTATGTCTCTGTGTCTCTGTCTCTGTTTCTCGGTCTCTGAGTCTCTGTCTCTATGTCCCTGTCTCAGCGCCTCTGTCCCTCTGTCTCCGTTTCTGTGCCTCTGTCTCTGTCTCTGTCTCTGTCTCTGTCTCTGAGCCTCTGTCTCTGTGTCCCTGTCTCTGTGTCTGTGTCCCTGTGTCCCCGTCTCTGTGTCTCTGTCTCCGTGTCTCTGTCTCCGTGTCTCTGCCTCAGTGTCTCTGTCTCTGTGTCTCCGTTTCTATGTATCTGTCTCTGTGACTCCGTCTCTCTCTCTGTCCCTGTTTCTCTTTCTCTGTGTCTCTATACCTGTGTCTCCTTCTCTGTGTTTCTCTCTCTGTGTCTCTGTCTCTGTGTCTCTGTCTCTGTGTCTCTGACTCTGTGTCTCTGTCTCTGTGTCTCTGTCTCTGTGTCTCTGTCTCTGTGTCTCTGTCTCTGTGTCTCTGTCTCTGTGTCTCTGTCTCTGTGTCTCTGTCTCTGTGTCTCTGTCTCTGTGTCTCTGTCTCTGTGTCTCTGTCTCTGTGTCTCTGTCTCTGTGTCTCTGTCTCTGTGTCTCTGTCTCTGTGTCTCTGTCTCTGTGTCTCTGTCTCTGTGTCTCTGTCTCTGTGTCTCTGTCTCTGTGTCTCTGTCTCTGTGTCTCTGTCTCTGTGTCTCTGTCTCTGTGTCTCTGTCTCTGTGTCTCTGTCTCTGTGTCTCTGTCTCTGTGTCTCTGTCTCTGTGTTACCGTCTCTGTGTCTCGGCCTCTGTGTCTCTGTCTCTGTGTCTCTGTCTCTGTGTCTCTGTCTCTGTGTCTCTGTCTCTGTGTCTCTGTCTCTGTGCCTCTGTCTCTGTGTCTCTGTCTCTGTGTCTCTGTCGCTGTGTCTCTGTCTCTGTGTCTCTGTCTCTGTGTCTCTGTCTCTGTGTCGCTGTCTCTGTGTCTCTGTCCCTGTGGCTCCGTCTCTGTGTATCTGTCTCTGTCTCTGTGTGTGTGACTCTGTGTCTGTCCCTGTGTGTATGACTCAGTCTCTGAGTCTCTGTCTCTGTGTCTCTGTCTCTGTCTCTGTCTCTGTGTCTCTGTCTCTGTGTCTCCGTCTCTGTGACTCCGTCTCTGTGTCTCTGTCTCTGTGTCCCTGTCTCTGTGTCTCTGTCTCTGTGTCTCTGTCTCTGTGTCTCTGTCTCTGTGTCTCCGTCTCTGTGTCTCTGTCTCTGTGTCTCTGTCTCTGTGTCTCTGTCTCTGTGTCTCTGTCTCTGTGTCTCTGTCTCTGCTTCTCTTTCTCTGTGTCTCTGCCTCTGTGTCTCTGTCTCGGTGTCTCTGTCCCTGTGTCCCCTCCACTGTGTCTCTGTCTCCGTGTCTCCGTCTCTGTGCCTCTGTCTCGGTCTCTGTGTCTCTGTCTCTGTGTCTCTGTCGCTGTGTCTCTGTCTCTGTGTCTCTGTCTCTGTGTCTCTGTCTCTGTGCCTCTGTCTCTGTGTCTCTGTCTCTGTGTCTCTGTCTCTGTGTCTCTGTCTCTGTGTCTCTGTCTCTGTGTCTCTGTCTCTGTGTCTCTGTCTCTGTGTCTCTGTCTCTGTGTCTCGGTCTCTGTGTCTCTGTCTCTGTGTCTCTGTCTCTGTGTCTCTGTCTCTGTGTCTCTGTCTCTGTGTCTCTGTCTCTGTGTCTCTGTCTCTGTGTCTCTGTCTCTGTGTCTCTGTCTCTGTGTCTCTGTCTCTGTGTCTCTGTCTCTGTGTCTCTGTCTCTGTGTCTCTGTCTCTGTGTCTCTGTCTCTGTGTCTCTGTCTCTGTGACTCTGTCTCTGTGTCTCTGTCTCTGTGTCTCTGTCTCTGTGTCTCTGTCTCTGTGTCTCTGTCTCTGTGTCTCTGTCTCTGTGTCTCTGTCTCTGTGTCTCTGTCTCTGTGTCTCTGTCTCTGTGTCTCTGTCTCTGTGTCTCTGTCTCTGTGTCTCTGTCTCTGTGTCTCTGTCTCTGTGTCTCTGTCTCTGTGTCTCTGTCTCTGTGTCTCTGTCTCTGTGTCTCTGTCTCTGTGACTCTGTCTCTGTGTCTCTGCCTCTGTGTCTCTGTCTCTGTGTCTCTGTCTCTGTGTCTCTGTCTCTGTGTCTCTGTCTCTGTGTCTCTTTCTCTGTGTCTCTGTCTCTGTGTCTCTGTCTCTGTGTCTCTGTCTCTGTGTCTCTGTCTCTGTGTCTCTGTCTCTGTGTCTCTGTCTCTGTGTCTCTGTCTCTGTGTCTCTGTCTCTGTGTCTCTGTCTCTGTGTCTCTGTCTCTGTGTCTTTGAGTCTGTGTCTCTGTCTCTGTGTCTCCGTCTCTGTGACTCCGTCTCTGTGTCTCTGTCTCTGTGTCTCTGCCTCTGTGTCTCTGTCTCTGTGTCTCTGTCTCTGTGTCTCCGTCTCTGTGTCTCCGTCTCTGTGTCTCTGTCTCTGTGTCTCTGTCTCTGTGTCTCTGTCTCTGTGTCTCTGTCTCTGTGTCTCTGTCTCTGTGTCTCTGTCTCTGTGTCTCTGTCTCTGTGTCTCTGTCTCTGTGTCTCTGTCTCTGTGTCTCTGTCTCTGTGTCTCTGTCTCTGTGTCTCTGTCTCTGTGTCTCTGTCTTTGTGTCTCTGTCTCTGTGTCTCTGTCTCTGTGCCTCTGTCTCTGTGTCTCTGTCTCTGTGTCTCTGTCTCTGTGTCGCTGTCTCTGTGTCTCTGTCTCTGTGTCTCTGTCTCTGTGTCTCTGTCTCTGTGTCTCTGTCCCTGTGGCTCCGTCTCTGTGTATCTGTCTCTGTCTCTGTGTGTGTGTCTCTGTGTCTGTCCCTGTGTGTATGACTCAGTCTCTGAGTCTCTGTCTCTGTGTCTCTGTCTCTGTGTGTGTGTCTCTGTGTCTGTCCCTGTGTGTATGACTCAGTCTCTGAGTCTCTGTCTCTGTGTCTCTGTCTCTGTCTCTGTCTCTGTGTCTCTGTCTCTGTGTCTCTGTCTATGTGTCTATGTCTCTGTGTCTCTGTCTCTGTTTCTCGGTCTCTGTGTCTCTCTCCCTGTGTCACGGTCTCTGTGTCTCGGTCTCTGTGTCTCCGCCTCTGCGTCTCTTTCTCTGTGTCTGTGTCTCCGTCTCTGTGTCTCTGTCTCTCTGTCTCAGTGTCCCTGTCTCTGTGTCTCTGTCTCTGTGTCTCTGTCTCTGTGTCTCTGTCTCTGTGTCTCTGTCTCTGTGTGTGTGTCTCTGTGTCTGTCCCTGTGTGTATGACTCAGTCTCTGAGTCTCTGTCTCTGTGTCTCTGTCTCTGTGTCTCTGTCTCTGTGTCTCTGTCTATGTGTCTATGTCTCTGTGTCTCTGTCTCTGTTTCTCGGTCTCTGTGTCTCTCTCCCTGTGTCACGGTCTCTGTGTCTCGGTCTCTGTGTCTCCGCCTCTGCGTCTCTTTCTCTGTGTCTGTGTCTCCGTCTCTGTGTCTCTGTCTCTCTGTCTCAGTGTCCCTGTCTCTGTGTCTCTGTCTCTGTGTCTCTGTCTCTGTGTCTCTGTCTCTGTGTCTCTGTCTCTGTGTCTCTGTCTCTGTGTCTCTGTCTCTGTGTCTCTGTCTCTGTGTATCTGTCTCTGCGTCTCTGTGTCTCTGTCTCTGAGTCCCTCTCGCTGTGTCCCAGTCTCTGTGTCCCAGTCTCTGTGTCTCTGTCTCTGTGTCTCTGTCTCTGTGTCTCTGTCTCTGTGTCTCTGTCTCTGTGTCTCTGTCTCTGTGTCTCTGCCTCTGTGTCTCTGTCTCTGTGTCTCTGTCTCTGTGTCTCTGTCTCTGTGCCTCTGTCTCTGTGTCTCTGTCTCTGTGTCTCTGTCTCTGTGTCTGTGTCTCTGTCTCTGTGTATCTGTCTCTGTGTCTCTGTCTCTGTCTCTGAATCTCTGTCTCTCAGTCTCTGTCTCTGTGTCTCTGTCTCTGTGTCTCTCTCTCTGTGTCTCTGTCTACGTGTCTCTGTCTCTGTGTCTTTGAGTCTGTGTCTCTGTCTCTGTGTCTCTGTCTCTGTGTCTCTGTCTCTGTGTCTCTGTCTCTGTGTCTCTGTCTCTGTGCCTCTGTCTCTGTGTCTCTGTCTCTGTGTCTCTGTCGCTGTGTCTCTGTCTCTGTGCCTCTGTGTCTCTGTCTCTGTGTCTCTGTCTCTGTGTATCTGTCTCTGCGTCTCTGTGTCTCTGACTCTGTCTCTGTGTCCCTGTCTCTGAGTCTCTCTCGCTGTGTCCCAGTCTCTGCGTCTCTGTCTCTGTGTCTCTGTCTCTATGTCTCTGTCTCTGTGTCTCTGTCTCTGTGTCTCTGTCTCTATGTCTCTGTGTCTCTGTCTCTGTCTCTGTGTCCCTGTCTCTGAGTCTCTCTCGCTGTGTCCCAGTCTCTGTGTCTCTGTCTCTGTGTCTCTGTCTCTATGTCTCTGTCTCTGTGAAACTGCGTCTGAATCTCTGAATCTGTGTCCCTGTCTCTGTGTCTCTGTCCCTGTGTCTCCGTCTCTGTGTATCTGTCTCTGTCTCTGTGTGTGTGTCTCTGTGTCTGTCCCTGTGTGTATGACTCAGTCTCTGAGTCTCTGTCTCTGTGTCTCTGTCTCTGTCTCTGTCTCTGTGTCTCTGTCTCTGTGTCTCTGTCTATGTGTCTATGTCTCTGTGTCTCTGTCTCTGTTTCTCGGTCTCTGAGTCTCTGTCTCTATGTCCCTGTCTCAGCGCCTCTGTCCCTCTGTCTCCGTTTCTGTGCCTCTGTCTCTGTCTCTGTCTCTGTCTCTGTCTCTGAGCCTCTGTCTCTGTGTCCCTGTCTCTGTGTCTGTGTCCCTGTGTCCCCGTCTCTGTGTCTCTGTCTCCGTGTCTCTGTCTCCGTGTCTCTGCCTCAGTGTCTCTGTCTCTGTGTCTCCGTTTCTATGTATCTGTCTCTGTGACTCCGTCTCTCTCTCTGTCCCTGTTTCTCTTTCTCTGTGTCTCTATACCTGTGTCTCCTTCTCTGTGTTTCTCTCTCTGTGTCTCTGTCTCTGTGTCTCTGTCTCTGTGTCTCTGACTCTGTGTCTCTGTCTCTGTGTCTCTGTCTCTGTGTCTCTGTCTCTGTGTCTCTGTCTCTGTGTCTCTGTCTCTGTGTCTCTGTCTCTGTGTCTCTGTCTCTGTGTCTCTGTCTCTGTGTCTCTGTCTCTGTGTCTCTGTCTCTGTGTCTCTGTCTCTGTGTCTCTGTCTCTGTGTCTCTGTCTCTGTGTCTCTGTCTCTGTGTCTCTGTCTCTGTGTCTCTGTCTCTGTGTCTCTGTCTCTGTGTCTCTGTCTCTGTGTCTCTGTCTCTGTGTCTCTGTCTCTGTGTCTCTGTCTCTGTGTCTCTGTCTCTGTGTCTCTGTCTCTGTGTCTCTGTCTCTGTGTCTCTGTCTCTGTGTCTCTGACTCTGTGTCTCTGTCTCTGTGTCTCTGTCTCTGTGTCTCTGTCTCTGTGTCTCTGTCTCTGTGTCTCTGTCTCTGTGTCTCTGTCTCTGTGTCTCTGTCTCTGTGTCTCTGTCTCTGTGTCTCTGTCTCTGTGTCTCTGTCTCTGTGTCTCTGTCTCTGTGTCTCTGTCTCTGTGTCTCTGTCTCTGTGTCTCTGTCTCTGTGTCTCTGTCTCTGTGTCTCTGTCTCTGTGTCTCTGTCTCTGTGTCTCTGTCTCTGTGTCTCTGTCTCTGTGTCTCTGTCTCTGTGTATCTGTCTCTGCGTCTCTGTGTCTCTGTCTCTGAGTCCCTCTCGCTGTCTCTCTGTCTCTGTGTCTCTGTCTCTGTGTCTCTGTCTCTGTGTCTCTGTCTCTGTGTCTCTGTCTCTGTGCCTCTGTCTCTGTGTCTCTGTCTCTGTGTCTCTGTCTCTGTGTCTCTGTCTCTGTGTCTCTGTGTCTCTGTCTCTGTGTCTGTGTCTCTGTCTCTGTGTATCTGTCTCTGTGTCTCTGTCTCTGTCTCTGAATCTCTGTCTCTCAGTCTCTGTCTCTGTGTCTCTGTCTCTGTGTCTCTCTCTCTGTGTCTCTGTCTACGTGTCTCTGTCTCTGTGTCTCTGTCTCTGTGTCTCTGTCTCTGTGTCTCTGTCTCTGTGTCTCTGTCTCTGTGTCTCTGTCTCTGTGTCTCTGTCTCTGTGTCTCTGTCTCTGTGTCTCTGTCTCTGTGTCTCTGTCTCTGTGTCTCTGTCTCTGTGTCTCTGTCTCTGTGTCTCTGTCTCTGTGTCTCTGTCTCTGTGTCTTTGAGTCTGTGTCTCTGTCTCTGTGTCTCCGTCTCTGTGACTCCGTCTCTGTGTCTCTGTCTCTGTGTCTCTGTCTCTGTGTCTCTGTCTCTGTGTCCCTGTCTCTGTGTCTCTGTCTCTGTGTCTCCGTCTCTGTGTCTCTGTCTCTGTGTCTCTGTCTCTGTGTCTCTGCTTCTCTTTCTCTGTGTCTCTGCCTCTGTGTCTCTGTCTCGGTGTCTCTGTCCCTGTGTCCCCTCCTCTGTGTCTCTGTCTCCGTGTCTCCGTCTCTGTGCCTCTGTCTCGGTCTCTGTGTCTCTGTCTCTGTGTCTCTGTCGCTGTGTCTCTGTCTCTGTGTCTCTGTCTCTGTGTCTCTGTCTCTGTGCCTCTGTCTCTGTGTCTCTGTCTCTGTGTCTCTGTCTCTGTGTCTCTGTCTCTGTGTCTCTGTCTCTGTGTCTCTGTCTCTGTGTCTCTGTCTCTGTGTCTCTGTCTCTGTGTCTCTGTCTCTGTGTCTCTGTCTCTGTGTCTCTGTCTCTGTGTCTCTGTCTCTGTGTCTCTGTCTCTGTGTCTCTGTCTCTGTGTCTCTGTCTCTGTGTCTCTGTCTCTGTGTCTCTGTCTCTGTGTCTCTGTCTCTGTGTCTCTGTCTCTGTGTCTCTGTCTCTGTGTCTCTGTCTCTGTGTCTCTGTCTCTGTGTCTCTGTCTCTGTGTCTCTGTCTCTGTGTCTCTGTCTCTGTGTCTCTGTCTCTGTGTCTCTGTCTCTGTGACTCTGTCTCTGTGTCTCTGCCTCTGTGTCTCTGTCTCTGTGTCTCTGTCTCTGTGTCTCTGTCTCTGTGTCTCTGTCTCTGTGTCTCTGTCTCTGTGTCTCTGTCTCTGTGTCTCTGTCTCTGTGTCTCTGTCTCTGTGTCTCTGTCTCTGTGTCTCTGTCTCTGTGTCTCTGTCTCTGTGTCTCTGTCTCTGTGTCTCTGTCTCTGTGTCTCTGTCTCTGTGACTCTGTCTCTGTGTCTCCGTCTCTGTGACTCCGTCTCTGTGTCTCCGTCTCTGTGACTCCGTCTCTGTGTCTCCGTCTCTGTGTCTCTGTCTCTGTGTCTCTGTCTCTGTGTCTCTGTCTCTGTGTCTCTGTCTCTGTGTCTCCGTCTCTGTGTCTCTGTCTCTGTGTCTCTGTCTCTGTGTCTCTGTCTCTGTGTCTCTGTCTCTGTGTCTCTGTCTCTGTGTCTCTGTCTCTGTGTCTCTGTCTCTGTGTCTCTGTCTCTGTGTCTCTGTCTCTGTGTCTCTGTCTCTGTGTCTCTGTCTCTGTGTCTCTGTATCTGTGTCTCTGTCTCTGTGTCTCTGTCTCTGTGTCTCTGTCTCTGTGCGTCTGTCTCTGTGTCTCTGTCTCTGTGTCTCTGTCGCTGTGTCTCTGTCTCTGTGTCTCTGTCTCTGTGTCTCTGTCTCTGTGTCGCTGTCTCTGTGTCTCTGTCCCTGTGGCTCCGTCTTTGTGTATCTGTCTCTGTCTCTGTGTGTGTGTCTCTGTGTCTGTCCCTGTGTGTATGACTCAGTCTCTGAGTCTCTGTCTCTGTGTCTCTGTCTCTGTGTGTGTGTCTCTGTGTCTGTCCCTGTGTGTATGACTCAGTCCCTGAGTCTCTGTCTCTGTGTCTCTGTCTCTGTCTCTGTCTCTGTGTCTCTGTCTCTGTGTCTCTGTCTATGTGTCTATGTCTCTGTGTCTCTGTCTCTGTTTCTCGGTCTCTGTGCCTCTCTCCCTGTGTCACGGTCTCTGTGTCTCGGTCTCTGTGTCTCCGCCTCTGCGTCTCTTTCTCTGTGTCTGTGTCTCCGTCTCTGTGTCTCTGTCTCTCTGTCTCAGTGTCCCTGTCTCTGTGTCTCTGTCTCTGTGTCTCTGTCTCTGTGTCGCCGTCTCTGTGTCTCTGTCTCTGTGTCCCTGTCTCTGTGTCTCTGTCTCTGTGTCTCTGTCCCTGTGGCTCCGTCTCTGTGTATCTGTCTCTGTCTCTGTGTGTGTGTCTCTGTGTCTGTCCCTGTGTGTATGACTCAGTCTCTGAGTCTCTGTCTCTGTGTCTCTGTCTCTGTGTGTGTGTCTCTGTGTCTGTCCCTGTGTGTATGACTCAGTCTCTGTGTCTCTGTCGCTGTGTCTCTGTCTCTGTGTCTCTGTCTCTGTGTCTCTGTCTCTGTGTCGCTGTCTCTGTGTCTCTGTCCCTGTGGCTCCGTCTCTGTGTATCTGTCTCTGTCTCTGTGTGTGTGTCTCTGTGTCTGTCCCTGTGTGTATGACTCAGTCTCTGAGTCTCTGTCTCTGTGTCTCTGTCTCTGTCTCTGTGTCTCTGTCTCTGTGTCTCTGTCTCTGTGCCTCTGTCTCTGTGTCTCGGTCTCTGTGTCTCTGTCTCTGTGTCTCTGTCTCTGTGTCTCTGTCTCTGTGTCTCTGTCTCTGTGTCTCTGTCTCTGTGTCTCTGTCTCTGTGTCTCTGTCTCTGTGTCTCTGTCTCTGTGTCTCTGTCTCTGTGTCTCTGTCTCTGTGTCTCTGTCTCTGTGTCTCTGTCTCTGTGTCTCTGTCTCTGTGTCTCTGTCTCTGTGTCTCTGTCTCTGTGTCTCTGTCTCTGTGTCTCTGTCTCTGTGTCTCTGTCTCTGTGTCTCTGTCTCTGTGTCTCTGTCTCTGTGTCTCTGTCTCTGTGTCTCTGTCTCTGTGTCTCTGTCTCTGTGTCTCTGTCTCTGTGTCTCTGTCTCTGTGTCTCTGTCTCTGTGTCTCTGTCTCTGTGTCTCTGTCTCTGTGTCTCTGTCTCTGTGACTCTGTCTCTGTGTCTCTGCCTCTGTGTCTCTGTCTCTGTGTCTCTGTCTCTGTGTCTCTGTCTCTGTGTCTCTGTCTCTGTGTCTCTGTCTCTGTGTCTCTGTCTCTGTGTCTCTGTCTCTGTGTCTCTGTCTCTGTGTCTCTGTCTCTGTGTCTCTGTCTCTGTGTCTCTGTCTCTGTGTCTCTGTCTCTGTGTCTCTGTCTCTGTGTCTCTGTCTCTGTGTCTCCGTCTCTGTGTCTCCGTCTCTGTGTCTCCGTCTCTGTGACTCCGTCTCTGTGTCTCCGTCTCTGTGACTCCGTCTCTGTGACTCCGTCTCTGTGTCTCCGTCTCTGTGTCTCCGTCTCTGTGTCTCCGTCTCTGTGTCTCCGTCTCTGTGTCTCCGTCTCTGTGTCTCCGTCTCTGTGTCTCCGTCTCTGTGTCTCCGTCTCTGTGTCTCCGTCTCTGTGTCTCCGTCTCTGTGTCTCTGTCTCTGTGTCTCTGTCTCTGTGTCTCTGTCTCTGTGTCTCTGTCTCTGTGTCTCTGTCTCTGTGTCTCTGTCTCTGTGTCTCTGTCTCTGTGTCTCTGTCTCTGTGTCTCTGTCTCTGTGTCTCTGTCTCTGTGTCTCTGTCTCTGTGTCTCTGTCTCTGTGTCTCTGTCTCTGTGTCTCTGTCTCTGTGTCTCTGTCTCTGTGTCTCTGTCTCTGTGTCTCTGTCTCTGTGTCTCTGTCTCTGTGTCTCTGTCTCTGTGTCTCTGTCTCTGTGTCTCTGTCTCTGTGTCTCTGTCTCTGTGTCTCTGTCTCTGTGTCTCTGTCTCTGTGTCTCTGTCTCTGTGTCTCTGTCTCTGTGTCTCTGTCTCTGTGTCTCTGTCTCTGTGTCTCTGTCTCTGTGTCTCTGTCTCTGTGCGTCTGTCTCTGTGTCTCTGTCTCTGTGTCTCTGTCGCTGTGTCTCTGTCTCTGTGTCTCTGTCTCTGTGTCTCTGTCTCTGTGTCGCTGTCTCTGTGTCTCTGTCCCTGTGGCTCCGTCTCTGTGTATCTGTCTCTGTCTCTGTGTCTGTCCCTGTGTGTATGACTCAGTCTCTGAGTCTCTGTCTCTGTGTCTCTGTCTCTGTGTGTGTGTCTCTGTGTCTGTCCCTGTGTGTATGACTCAGTCTCTGAGTCTCTGTCTCTGTGTCTCTGTCTCTGTCTCTGTCTCTGTGTCTCTGTCTCTGTGTCTCTGTCTATGTGTCTATGTCTCTGTGTCTCTGTCTCTGTTTCTCGGTCTCTGTGCCTCTCTCCCTGTGTCACGGTCTCTGTGTCTCGGTCTCTGTGTCTCCGCCTCTGCGTCTCTTTCTCTGTGTCTGTGTCTCCGTCTCTGTGTCTCTGTCTCTCTGTCTCAGTGTCCCTGTCTCTGTGTCTCTGTCTCTGTGTCTCTGTCTCTGTGTCGCTGTCTCTGTGTCTCTGTCTCTGTGTCTCTGTCTCTGTGTCTCTGTCTCTGTGTCTCTGTCCCTGTGGCTCCGTCTCTGTGTATCTGTCTCTGTCTCTGTGTGTGTGTCTCTGTGTCTGTCCCTGTGTGTATGACTCAGTCTCTGAGTCTCTGTCTCTGTGTCTCTGTCTCTGTGTGTGTGTCTCTGTGTCTGTCCCTGTGTGTATGACTCAGTCTCTGTGTCTCTGTCGCTGTGTCTCTGTCTCTGTGTCTCTGTCTCTGTGTCTCTGTCTCTGTGTCGCTGTCTCTGTGTCTCTGTCCCTGTGGCTCCGTCTCTGTGTATCTGTCTCTGTCTCTGTGTGTGTGTCTCTGTGTCTGTCCCTGTGTGTATGACTCAGTCTCTGAGTCTCTGTCTCTGTGTCTCTGTCTCTGTCTCTGTGTCTCTGTCTCTGTGTCTCTGTCTCTGTGCCTCTGTCTCTGTGTCTCGGTCTCTGTGTCTCTGTCTCTGTGTCTCTGTCTCTGTGTCTCTGTCTCTGTGTCTCTGTCTCTGTGTCTCTGTCTCTGTGTCTCTGTCTCTGTGTCTCTGTCTCTGTGTCTCTGTCTCTGTGTCTCTGTCTCTGTGTCTCTGTCTCTGTGTCTCTGTCTCTGTGTCTCTGTCTCTGTGTCTCTGTCTCTGTGTCTCTGTCTCTGTGTCTCTGTCTCTGTGTCTCTGTCTCTGTGTCTCTGTCTCTGTGTCTCTGTCTCTGTGTCTCTGTCTCTGTGTCTCTGTCTCTGTGTCTCTGTCTCTGTGTCTCTGTCTCTGTGTCTCTGTCTCTGTGTCTCTGTCTCTGTGTCTCTGTCTCTGTGTCTCTGTCTCTGTGTCTCTGTCTCTGTGTCTCTGTCTCTGTGTCTCTGTCTCTGTGTCTCTGTCTCTGTGTCTCTGTCTCTGTGTCTCTGTCTCTGTGTCTCTGTCTCTGTGTCTCTGTCTCTGTGTCTCTGTCTCTGTGTCTCTGTCTCTGTGTCTCTGTCTCTGTGTCTCTGTCTCTGTGTCTCTGTCTCTGTGTCTCTGTCTCTGTGTCTCTGTCTCTGTGTCTCTGTCTCTGTGTCTCTGTCTCTGTGTCTTTGAGTCTGTGTCTCTGTCTCTGTGTCTCCGTCTCTGTGTCTCTGTCTCTGTGTCTCTGTCTCTGTGTCTCTGTCTCTGTGTCGCTGTCTCTGTGTCTCCGTCTCTGTGTCTCTGTCTCTGTGTCTCTGTCTCTGTGTCTCTGTCTCTGTGTCTCTGTCTCTGTGTCTCTGTCTCTGTGTCTCTGTCTCTGTTTCTCTTTCTCTGTGTCTCTGCCTCTGTGTCTCTGTCTCGGTGTCTCTGTCCCTGTGTCCCCTCCTCTGTGTCTCTGTCTCCGTGTCTCCGTCTCTGTGCCTCTGTCTCGGTCTCTGTGTCTCTGTCTCTGTGTCTCTGTCTCTGTGTCTCTGTCGCTGTGTCTCTGTCTCTGTGTCTCTGTCTCTGTGTCTCTGTCTCTGTGCCTCTGTCTCTGTGTCTCTGTCTCTGTGTCTCTGTCTCTGTGTCTCTGTCTCTGTGTCTCTGTCTCTGTGTCTCTGTGTCTGTGTCTCTGTCTCTGTGTCTCTGTCTCTGTGTCTCTGTCTCTGTGTCTCTGTCTCTGTGTCTCTGTCTCTGTGTCTCTGTCTCTGTGTCTCTGTCTCTGTGTCTCTGTCTCTGTGTCTCTGTCTCTGTGTCTCTGTCTCTGTGTCTCTGTCTCTGTGTCTCTGTCTCTGTGTCTCTGTCTCTGTGTCTCTGTCTCTGTGTCTCTGTCTCTGTGTCTCTGTCTCTGTGTCTCTGTCTCTGTGTCTCTGTCTCTGTGTCTCTGTCTCTGTGTCTCTGTCTCTGTGTCTCTGTCTCTGTGTCTCTGTCTCTGTGTCTCTGTCTCTGTGTCTCTGTCTCTGTGTCTCTGTCTCTGTGACTCTGTCTCTGTGTCTCTGCCTCTGTGTCTCTGTCTCTGTGTCTCTGTCTCTGTGTCTCTGTCTCTGTGTCTCCGTCTCTGTGTCTCCGTCTCTGTGTCTCTGTCTCTGTGTCTCTGTCTCTGTGTCTCTGTCTCTGTGTCTCTGTCTCTGTGTCTCTGTCTCTGTGTCTCTGTCTCTGTGTCTCTGTCTCTGTGTCTCTGTCTCTGTGTCTCTGTCTCTGTGTCTCTGTCTCTGTGACTCTGTCTCTGTGTCTCCGCCTCTGTGTCTCCGTCTCTGTGACTCCGTCTCTGTGTCTCCGTCTCTGTGTCTCTGTCTCTGTGTCTCTGTCTCTGTGTCTCCGTCTCTGTGTCTCCGTCTCTGTGTCTCTGTCTCTGTGTCTCTGTCTTTGTGTCTCTGTCTCTGTGTCTCTGTCTCTGTGTCTCTGTCTCTGTGTCTCTGTCTCTGTGTCTCTGTCTCTGTGTCTCTGTCTCTGTGTCTCTGTCTCTGTGTCTCTGTCTCTGTGTCTCTGTCTCTGTGTCTCTGTCTCTGTGTCTCTGTCTCTGTGTCTCTGTCTCTGTGTCTCTGTCTCTGTGTCTCTGTCTCTGTGTCTCTGTCTCTGTGTCTCTGTCTCTGTGTCTCTGTCTCTGTGCGTCTGTCTCTGTGTCTCTGTCTCTGTGTCTCTGTCGCTGTGTCTCTGTCTCTGTGTCTCTGTCTCTGTGTCTCTGTCTCTGTGTCGCTGTCTCTGTGTCTCTGTCCCTGTGGCTCCGTCTCTGTGTATCTGTCTCTGTCTCTGTGTGTGTGTCTCTGTGTCTGTCCCTGTGTGTATGACTCAGTCTCTGAGTCTCTGTCTCTGTGTCTCTGTCTCTGTGTGTGTGTCTCTGTGTCTGTCCCTGTGTGTATGACTCAGTCTCTGAGTCTCTGTCTCTGTGTCTCTGTCTCTGTCTCTGTCTCTGTGTCTCTGTCTCTGTGTCTCTGTCTATGTGTCTATGTCTCTGTGTCTCTGTCTCTGTTTCTCGGTCTCTGTGCCTCTCTCCCTGTGTCACGGTCTCTGTGTCTCGGTCTCTGTGTCTCCGCCTCTGCGTCTCTTTCTCTGTGTCTGTGTCTCCGTCTCTGTGTCTCTGTCTCTCTGTCTCAGTGTCCCTGTCTCTGTGTCTCTGTCTCTGTGTCTCTGTCTCTGTGTCGCTGTCTCTGTGTCTCTGTCTCTGTGTCTCTGTCTCTGTGTCTCTGTCTCTGCGTCTCTGTCCCTGTGGCTCCGTCTCTGTGTATCTGTCTCTGTCTCTGTGTGTGTGTCTCTGTGTCTGTCCCTGTGTGTATGACTCAGTCTCTGAGTCTCTGTCTCTGTGTCTCTGTCTCTGTGTGTGTGTCTCTGTGTCTGTCCCTGTGTGTATGACGCAGTCTCTGAGTCTCTGTCTCTGTGTCTCTGTCTCTGTCTCTGTCTCTGTGTCTCTGTCTCTGTGTCTCTGTCTATGTGTCTATGTCTCTGTGTCTCTGTCTCTGTTTCTCGGTCTCTGTGTCTCTCTCCCTGTGTCACGGTCTCTGTGTCTCGGTCTCTGTGTCTCCGCCTCTGCGTCTCTTTCTCTGTGTCTGTGTCTCCGTCTCTGTGTCTCTGTCTCTCTGTCTCTGTGTCTCTGTCTCTGTGTCTCTGTCTCTGTGTCGCTGTCTCTGTGTCTCTGTCTCTGTGTCTCTGTCTCTGTGTCTCTGTCTCTGTGTCTCTGTCCCTGTGGCTCCGTCTCTGTGTATCTGTCTCTGTCTCTGTGTGTGTGTCTCTGTGTCTGTCCCTGTGTGTATGACTCAGTCTCTGAGTCTCTGTCTCTGTGTCTCTGTCTCTGTGTGTGTGTCTCTGTGTCTGTCCCTGTGTGTATGACTCAGTCTCTGAGTCTCTGTCTCTGTGTCTCTGTCTCTGTCTCTGTCTCTGTGTCTCTGTCTCTGTGTCTCTGTCTATGTGTCTATGTCTCTGTGTCTCTGTCTCTGTTTCTCGGTCTCTGTGTCTCTCTCCCTGTGTCACGGTCTCTGTGTCTCGGTCTCTGTGTCTCCGCCTCTGCGTCTCTTTCTCTGTGTCTGTGTCTCCGTCTCTGTGTCTCTGTCTCTCTGTCTCAGTGTCCCTGTCTCTGTGTCTCTGTCTCTGTGTCTCTGTCTCTGTGTCTCTGTCTCTGTGTCTCTGTCTCTGTGTGTGTGTCTCTGTGTCTGTCCGTGTGTGTATGACTCAGTCTCTGAGTCTCTGTCTCTGTGTCTCTGTCTCTGTCTCTGTCTCTGTGTCTCTGTCTCTGTGTCTCTGTCTATGTGTCTATGTCTCTGTGTCTCTGTCTCTGTTTCTCGGTCTCTGTGTCTCTCTCCCTGTGTCACGGTCTCTGTGTCTCGGTCTCTGTGTCTCCGCCTCTGCGTCTCTTTCTCTGTGTCTGTGTCTCCGTCTCTGTGTCTCTGTCTCTCTGTCTCAGTGTCCCTGTCTCTGTGTCTCTGTCTCTGTGTCTCTGTCTCTGTGTCTCTGCCCTGTGTCTCTGTCACGGTGTCTCTGCCCTGTGTCTCTGTCACGGTGTCTCTGTCCCTGTGGCTCCCTCTCTGTGTCACTCTCTCTGCGTCCATGTCTCTGTGTCTCTGTCTCTGTCTCTGTGTATCTGCCTCTGTGTCTCCCTCCCTGTGTCACGGTCCCTGTGTTACCGTCACTGTGTCTCGGCCTCTGTGTCTCTGTCTCTGTGTCTCAGTCTCTGTGTCTCTGTCTCTGTGTCTCTGTCTCTGTGTCTCTGTCTCTGTGTCTCTGTCTCTGTGTCTCTGTCTCTGTGTCTCTGTCTCTGTGTCTCTGTCTCTGTGTCTCTGTCTCTGTGTCTCCGTCTCTGTGTCTCTGTCTCTGTGTCTCTGTCTCTGTGTCTCTGTCTCTGTGTCTCTGTCTCTGTGTCTCTGTCTCTGTGTATCTGTCTCTGCGTCTCTGTGTCTCTGTCTCTGAGTCCCTCTCGCTGTGTCCCAGTCTCTGTGTCTCTGTCTCTGTGTCTCTGTCTCTGTGTCTCTGTCTCTGTGTCTCTGTCTCTGTGTCTCTGTCTCTGTGTCTCTGTCTCTGTGTCTCTGTCTCTGTGTCTCTGTCTCTGTGCCTCTGTCTCTGTGTCTCTGTCTCTGTGTCTCTGTCTCTGTGTCTCTGTGTCTCTGTCTCTGTGTCTGTGTCTCTGTCTCTGTGTATCTGTCTCTGTGTCTCTGTCTCTGTCTCTGAATCTCTGTCTCTCAGTCTCTGTCTCTGTGTCTCTCTCTCTGTGTCTCTGTCTACGTGTCTCTGTCTCTGTGCCTTTGAGTCTGTGTCTCTGTCTCTGTGTCTCTGTCTCTGTGTCTCTGTCTCTGTGTCTCTGTCTCTGTGTCTCTGTCTCTGTGCCTCTGTCTCTGTGCCTCTGTCTCTGTGTCTCTGTCTCTGTGTCTCTGACTCTGTGTCTCTGTCTCTGCGTCTCTGTCTCTGTGTCTCTGTCTCTGTGTCTCTGTCTCTGTGTCTCTGTCTCTGTGTCTCTGTCTCTGTGTCTCTGTCTCTGTGTCTCTGTGTCTCTGTCTCTGTGTCTCTGTCTCTGTGTCTCTGTCTCTGTGTCTCTGTCTCTGTGTCTCTGTCTCTGTGTCTCTGTCTCTGTGTCTCTGTCTCTGTGTCTCTGTCTCTGTGTCTCTGTCTCTGTGTCTCTGTCTCTGTGTCTCTGTCTCTGTGTCTCTGTCTCTGTGTCTCTGTCTCTGTGTATCTGTCTCTGCGTCTCTGTGTCTCTGTCTCTGAGTCCCTCTCGCTGTGTCCCAGTCTCTGTGTCTCTGTCTCTGTGTCTCTGTCTCTGTGTCTCTGTCTCTGTGTCTCTGTCTCTGTGTCTCTGTCTCTGTGTCTCTGTCTCTGTGTCTCTGCCTCTGTGTCTCTGTCTCTGTGTCTCTGTCTCTGTCTCTCTGTCTCTGTCTCTCTGTCTCTGTGTCTCTGTCTCTGTGTCTCCTTCTCTGTCTCACTGTCTCTGTGTCTCCGTCTCTGTGTCTCCGTCTCTGTGCCTCTGTCTCTGCCTCTGAATCTCTGTCTCTGTGTCTCTGTCCCAGAGCCTCCGTCTCTGTGTCTCTGTCTCTGTGTATCTATCTCTGTGTCTCTGTCTCTGTCTCTGTCTCTGCTTCTCTTTCTCTGTGTCTCTGCATCTGTGTCTCTGTCTCGGTGTCTCTGTCCCTGTGTCCCCTCCTCTGTGTCTCTGTCTCCGTGTCTCCGTCTCTGTGCCTCTGTCTCGGTCTCTGTGTCTCTGTCTCTGTGTCTCTGTCTCTGTGTCTCTGTCTCTGTGTCTCTGTCTCTGTGTCTCTGTCTCTGTGTCTCTGTCTCTGTGTCTCTGTCTCTGTGTCTCTGTCTCTGTGTCTCTGTCTCTGTGTCTCTGACTCTGTGTCTCTGTCTCTGCGTCTCTGTCTCTGTGTCTCTGTCTCTGTGTCTCTGTCTCTGTGTCTCTGTCTCTGTGTCTCTGTCTCTGTGTCTCTGTCTCTGTGTCTCTGTGTCTCTGTCTCTGTGTCTCTGTCTCTGTGTCTCTGTCTCTGTGTCTCTGTCTCTGTGTCTCTGTCTCTGTGTCTCTGTCTCTGTGTCTCTGTCTCTGTGTCTCTGTCTCTGTGTCTCTGTCTCTGTGTCTCTGTCTCTGTGTCTCTGTCTCTGTGTATCTGTCTCTGCGTCTCTGTGTCTCTGTCTCTGAGTCCCTCTCGCTGTGTCCCAGTCTCTGTGTCTCTGTCTCTGTGTCTCTGTCTCTGTGTCTCTGTCTCTGTGTCTCTGTCTCTGTGTCTCTGTCTCTGTGTCTCTGTCTCTGTGTCTCTGCCTCTGTGTCTCTGTCTCTGTGTCTCTGTCTCTGTCTCTCTGTCTCTGTCTCTCTGTCTCTGTGTCTCTGTCTCTGTGTCTCCTTCTCTGTCTCACTGTCTCTGTGTCTCCGTCTCTGTGTCTCCGTCTCTGTGCCTCTGTCTCTGCCTCTGAATCTCTGTCTCTGTGTCTCTGTCCCAGAGCCTCCGTCTCTGTGTCTCTGTCTCTGTGTATCTATCTCTGTGTCTCTGTCTCTGTCTCTGTCTCTGCTTCTCTTTCTCTGTGTCTCTGCATCTGTGTCTCTGTCTCGGTGTCTCTGTCCCTGTGTCCCCTCCTCTGTGTCTCTGTCTCCGTGTCTCCGTCTCTGTGCCTCTGTCTCGGTCTCTGTGTCTCTGTCTCTGTGTCTCTGTCTCTGTGTCTCTGTCTCTGTGTCTCTGTCTCTGTGTCTCTGTCTCTGTGTCTCTGTCTCTGTGTCTCTGTCTCTGTGTCTCTGTCTCTGTGTCTCTGTCTCTGTGTCTCTGTCTCTGTGTCTCTGTCTCTGTGTCTCTGTCTCTGTGTCTCTGTCTCTGTGTCTCTGTCTCTGTGTCTCTGTCTCTGTGTCTCTGTCTCTGTGTCTCTGTCTCTGTGTCTCTGTCTCTGTGTCTCTGTCTCTGTGTCTCTGTCTCTGTGTCTCTGTCTCTGTGTCTCTTTCTCTGTGTCTCTGTCTCTGTGTCTCTGTCTCTGTGTCTCTGTCTCTGTGTCTCTGTCTCTGTGTCTCTGTCTCTGTGCGTCTGTCTCTGTGTCTCTGTCCCTGTGTCTCTGTCGCTGTGTCTCTGTCTCTGTGTCTCTGTCTCTGTGTCTCTGTCTCTGTGTCGCTGTCTCTGTGTCTCTGTCCCTGTGGCTCCGTCTCTGTGTATCTGTCTCTGTCTCTGTGTGTGTGTCTCTGTGTCTGTCCCTGTGTGTATGACTCAGTATCTGAGTCTCTGTCTCTGTGTCTCTGTCTCTGTGTGTGTGTCTCTGTGTCTGTCCCTGTGTGTATGACTCAGTCCCTGAGTCTCTGTCTCTGTGTCTCTGTCTCTGTCTCTGTCTCTGTGTCTCTGTCTCTGTGTCTCTGTCTATGTGTCTATGTCTCTGTGTCTCTGTCTCTGTTTCTCGGTCTCTGTGCCTCTCTCCCTGTGTCACGGTCTCTGTGTCTCGGTCTCTGTGTCTCCGCCTCTGCGTCTCTTTCTCTGTGTCTGTGTCTCCGTCTCTGTGTCTCTGTCTCTCTGTCTCAGTGTCCCTGTCTCTGTGTCTCTGTCTCTGTGTCTCTGTCTCTGTGTCGCCGTCTCTGTGTCTCTGTCTCTGTGTCTCTGTCTCTGTGTCTCTGTCTCTGTGTCTCTGTCCCTGTGGCTCCGTCTCTGTGTATCTGTCTCTGTCTCTGTGTGTGTGTCTCTGTGTCTGTCCCTGTGTGTATGACTCAGTCTCTGAGTCTCTGTCTCTGTGTCTCTGTCTCTGTGTGTGTGTCTCTGTGTCTGTCCCTGTGTGTATGACTCAGTCTCTGTGTCTCTGTCGCTGTGTCTCTGTCTCTGTGTCTCTGTCTCTGTGTCTCTGTCTCTGTGTCGCTGTCTCTGTGTCTCTGTCCCTGTGGCTCCGTCTCTGTGTATCTGTCTCTGTCTCTGTGTGTGTGTCTCTGTGTCTGTCCCTGTGTGTATGACTCAGTCTCTGAGTCTCTGTCTCTGTGTCTCTGTCTCTGTCTCTGTGTCTCTGTCTCTGTGTCTCTGTCTCTGTGCCTCTGTCTCTGTGTCTCGGTCTCTGTGTCTCTGTCTCTGTGTCTCTGTCTCTGTGTCTCTGTCTCTGTGTCTCTGTCTCTGTGTCTCTGTCTCTGTGTCTCTGTCTCTGTGTCTCTGTCTCTGTGTCTCTGTCTCTGTGTCTCTGTCTCTGTGTCTCTGTCTCTGTGTCTCTGTCTCTGTGTCTCTGTCTCTGTGTCTCTGTCTCTGTGTCTCTGTCTCTGTGTCTCTGTCTCTGTGTCTCTGTCTCTGTGTCTCTGTCTCTGTGTCTCTGTCTCTGTGTCTCTGTCTCTGTGTCTCTGTCTCTGTGTCTCTGTCTCTGTGTCTCTGTCTCTGTGTCTCTGTCTCTGTGTCTCTGTCTCTGTGTCTCTGTCTCTGTGTCTCTGTCTCTGTGTCTCTGTCTCTGTGTCTCTGTCTCTGTGTCTTTGAGTCTGTGTCTCTGTCTCTGTGTCTCCGTCTCTGTGACTCCGTCTCTGTGTCTCTGTCTCTGTGTCTCTGTCTCTGTGTCTCTGTCTCTGTGTCCCTGTCTCTGTGTCTCTGTCTCTGTGTCTCCGTCTCTGTGTCTCTGTCTCTGTGTCTCTGTCTCTGTGTCTCTGTCTCTGTGTCTCTGTCTCTGTGTCTCTGTCTCTGCTTCTCTTTCTCTGTGTCTCTGCCTCTGTGTCTCTGTCTCGGTGTCTCTGTCCCTGTGTCCCCTCCTCTGTGTCTCTGTCTCCGTGTCTCCGTCTCTGTGCCTCTGTCTCGGTCTCTGTGTCTCTGTCTCTGTGTCTCTGTCGCTGTGTCTCTGTCTCTGTGTCTCTGTCTCTGTGTCTCTGTCTCTGTGCCTCTGTCTCTGTGTCTCTGTCTCTGTGTCTCTGTCTCTGTGTCTCTGTCTCTGTGTCTCTGTCTCTGTGTCTCTGTCTCTGTGTCTCTGTCTCTGTGTCTCTGTCTCTGTGTCTCTGTCTCTGTGTCTCTGTCTCTGTGTCTCTGTCTCTGTGTCTCTGTCTCTGTGTCTCTGTCTCTGTGTCTCTGTCTCTGTGTCTCTGTCTCTGTGTCTCTGTCTCTGTGTCTCTGTCTCTGTGTCTCTGTCTCTGTGTCTCTGTCTCTGTGTCTCTGTCTCTGTGTCTCTGCCTCTGTGTCTCTGTCTCTGTGTCTCTGTCTCTGTGTCTCTGTCTCTGTGTCTCTGTCTCTGTGTCTCTGTCTCTGTGTCTCTGTCTCTGTGTCTCTGTCTCTGTGTCTCTGTCTCTGTGTCTCTGTCTCTGTGTCTCTGTCTCTGTGTCTCTGTCTCTGTGTCTCTGTCTCTGTGTCTCTGTCTCTGTGTCTCTGTCTCTGTGTCTCTGTCTCTGTGACTCTGTCTCTGTGTCTCGGTCTCTGTGTCTCTGTCTCTGTGTCTCTGTCTCTGTGTCTCTGTCTCTGTGTCTCTGTCTCTGTGTCTCTGTCTCTGTGTCTCTGTCTCTGTGTCTCTGTCTCTGTGTCTCTGTCTCTGTGTCTCTGTCTCTGTGTCTCTGTCTCTGTGTCTCTGTCTCTGTGTCTCTGTCTCTGTGTCTCTGTCTCTGTGTCTCTGTCTCTGTGTCTCTGTCTCTGTGTCTCTGTCTCTGTGTCTCTGTCTCTGTGTCTCTGTCTCTGTGTCTCTGTCTCTGTGTCTCTGTCTCTGTGTCTCTGTCTCTGTGTCTCTGTCTCTGTGTCTCTGTCTCTGTGTCTCTGTCTCTGTGTCTCTGTCTCTGTGTCTCTGTCTCTGTGTCTCTGTCTCTGTGTCTCTGTCTCTGTGCGTCTGTCTCTGTGTCTCTGTCTCTGTGTCTCTGTCGCTGTGTCTCTGTCTCTGTGTCTCTGTCTCTGTGTCTCTGTCTCTGTGTCGCTGTCTCTGTGTCTCTGTCCCTGTGGCTCCGTCTCTGTGTATCTGTCTCTGTCTCTGTGTGTGTGTCTCTGTGTCTGTCCCTGTGTGTATGACTCAGTCTCTGAGTCTCTGTCTCTGTGTCTCTGTCTCTGTCTCTGTGTCTCTGTCTCTGTGCCTCTGTCTCTGTGTCTCGGTCTCTGTGTCTCTGTCTCTGTGTCTCTGTCTCTGTGTCTCTGTCTCTGTGTCTCTGTCTCTGTGTCCCTGTCTCTGTGTCTCTGTCTCTGTGTCTCTGTCTCTGTGTCTCTGTCTCTGTGTCTCCGTCGCTGTGACTCCGTCTCTGTGTCTCCGTCTCTGTGTCTCCGTCTCTGTGTCTCCGTCTCTGTGTCTCTGTCTCTGTGCCTCTGTCTCTGTGCCTCTGTCTCTGTGTCTCTGTCTCTGTGTCTCTGTCTCTGTGTCTCTGTCTCTGTGTCTCTGTCTCTGTGTCTCTGTCTCTGTGTCTCTGTCTCTGTGTCTCTGTCTCTGTGTCTCTGTCTCTGTGTCTCTGTCTCTGTGTCTCTGTCTCTGTGTCTCTGTCTCTGTGTCTCTGTCTCTGTGTCTCTGTCTCTGTGTCTCTGTCTCTGTGTCTCTGTCTCTGTGTCTCTGTCTCTGTGTCTCTGTCTCTGTGTCTCTGTCTCTGTGTCTCTGTCTCTGTGTCTCTGTCTCTGTGTCTCTGTCTCTGTGACTCTGTCTCTGTGACTCTGTCTCTGTGTCTCTGCCTCTGTGTCTCTGTCTCTGTGTCTCTGTCCCTGTGTCTCTGTCTCTGTGTCTCTGTCTCTGTGTCTCTGTCTCTGTGTCTCTGTCTCTGTGTCTCTGTCTCTGTGTCTCTGTCTCTGTGTCTCTGTCTCTGTGTCTCTGTCTCTGTGTCTCTGTCTCTGTGTCTCTGTCTCTGTGTCTCTGTCTCTGTGTCTCTGTCTCTGTGTCTCTGTCTCTGTGACTCTGTCTCTGTGTCTCCGCCTCTGTGTCTCCGCCTCTGTGTCTCCGTCTCTGTGACTCCGTCTCTGTGTCTCCGTCTCTGTGTCTCCGTCTCTGTGTCTCCGTCTCTGTGTCTCCGTCTCTGTGTCTCCGTCTCTGTGTCTCCGTCTCTGTGTCTCCGTCTCTGTGTCTCTGTCTCTGTGTCTCTGTCTCTGTGTCTCTGTCTCTGTGTCTCTGTCTCTGTGTCTCTGTCTCTGTGTCTCTGTCTCTGTGTCTCTGTCTCTGTGTCTCTGTCTCTGTGTCTCTGTCTCTGTGTCTCTGTCTCTGTGTCTCTGTCTCTGTGTCTCTGTCTCTGTGTCTCTGTCTCTGTGTCTCTGTCTCTGTGTCTCTGTCTCTGTGTCTCTGTCTCTGTGTCTCTGTCTCTGTGCGTCTGTCTCTGTGTCTCTGTCTCTGTGTCTCTGTCGCTGTGTCTCTGTCTCTGTGTCTCTGTCTCTGTGTCTCTGTCTCTGTGTCGCTGTCTCTGTGTCTCTGTCCCTGTGGCTCCGTCTCTGTGTATCTGTCTCTGTCTCTGTGTGTGTGTCTCTGTGTCTGTCCCTGTGTGTATGACTCAGTCTCTGAGTCTCTGTCTCTGTGTCTCTGTCTCTGTGTGTGTGTCTCTGTGTCTGTCCCTGTGTGTATGACTCAGTCTCTGAGTCTCTGTCTCTGTGTCTCTGTCTCTGTCTCTGTCTCTGTGTCTCTGTCTCTGTGTCTCTGTCTATGTGTCTATGTCTCTGTGTCTCTGTCTCTGTTTCTCGGTCTCTGTGCCTCTCTCCCTGTGTCACGGTCTCTGTGTCTCGGTCTCTGTGTCTCCGCCTCTGCGTCTCTTTCTCTGTGTCTGTGTCTCCGTCTCTGTGTCTCTGTCTCTCTGTCTCAGTGTCCCTGTCTCTGTGTCTCTGTCTCTGTGTCTCTGTCTCTGTGTCGCTGTCTCTGTGTCTCTGTCTCTGTGTCTCTGTCTCTGTGTCTCTGTCTCTGTGTCTCTGTCCCTGTGGCTCCGTCTCTGTGTATCTGTCTCTGTCTCTGTGTGTGTGTCTCTGTGTCTGTCCCTGTGTGTATGACTCAGTCTCTGAGTCTCTGTCTCTGTGTCTCTGTCTCTGTGTGTGTGTCTCTGTGTCTGTCCCTGTGTGTATGACTCAGTCTCTGTGTCTCTGTCTCTGTGTCTCTGTCTCTGTGTCTCTGTCTCTGTGTCGCTGTCTCTGTGTCTCTGTCCCTGTGGCTCCGTCTCTGTGTATCTGTCTCTGTCTCTGTGTGTGTGTCTCTGTGTCTGTCCCTGTGTGTATGACTCAGTCTCTGAGTCTCTGTCTCTGTGTCTCTGTCTCTGTCTCTGTGTCTCTGTCTCTGTGTCTCTGTCTCTGTGTCTCTGTCTCTGTGTCGCTGTCTCTGTGTCTCTGTCTCTGTGTCTCTGTCTCTGTGTCGCTGTCTCTGTGTCTCTGTCCCTGTGGCTCCGTCTCTGTGTATCTGTCTCTGTCTCTGTGTGTGTGTCTCTGTGTCTGTCCCTGTGTGTATGACTCAGTCTCTGAGTCTCTGTCTCTGTGTCTCTGTCTCTGTGTGTGTGTCTCTGTGTCTGTCCCTGTGTGTATGACTCAGTCTCTGAGTCTCTGTCTCTGTGTCTCTGTCTCTGTCTCTGTCTCTGTGTCTCTGTCTCTGTGTCTCTGTCTATGTGTCTATGTCTCTGTGTCTCTGTCTCTGTTTCTCGGTCTCTGTGCCTCTCTCCCTGTGTCACGGTCTCTGTGTCTCGGTCTCTGTGTCTCCGCCTCTGCGTCTCTTTCTCTGTGTCTGTGTCTCCGTCTCTGTGTCTCTGTCTCTCTGTCTCAGTGTCCCTGTCTCTGTGTCTCTGTCTCTGTGTCTCTGTCTCTGTGTCGCTGTCTCTGTGTCTCTGTCTCTGTGTCTCTGTCTCTGTGTCTCTGTCTCTGTGTCTCTGTCCCTGTGGCTCCGTCTCTGTGTATCTGTCTCTGTCTCTGTGTGTGTGTCTCTGTGTCTGTCCCTGTGTGTATGACTCAGTCTCTGAGTCTCTGTCTCTGTGTCTCTGTCTCTGTGTGTGTGTCTCTGTGTCTGTCCCTGTGTGTATGACTCAGTCTCTGTGTCTCTGTCTCTGTGTCTCTGTCTCTGTGTCTCTGTCTCTGTGTCTCTGTCTCTGTGTCTCTGTCTCTGTGTCTCTGTCTCTGTGTCTCTGTCTCTGTGTCTCTGTCTCTGTGTCTCCGTCTCTGTGTCTCTGTCTCTGTGTCTCTGTCTCTGTGTCTCTGTCTCTGTGTCTCTGTCTCTGTGTCTCTGTCTCTGCTTCTCTTTCTCTGTGTCTCTGCCTCTGTGTCTCTGTCTCGGTGTCTCTGTCCCTGTGTCCCCTCCTCTGTGTCTCTGTCTCCGTGTCTCCGTCTCTGTGCCTCTGTCTCGGTCTCTGTGTCTCTGTCTCTGTGTCTCTGTCGCTGTGTCTCTGTCTCTGTGTCTCTGTCTCTGTGTCTCTGTCTCTGTGCCTCTGTCTCTGTGTCTCTGTCTCTGTGTCTCTGTCTCTGTGTCTCTGTCTCTGTGTCTCTGTCTCTGTGTCTCTGTCTCTGTGTCTCTGTCTCTGTGTCTCTGTCTCTGTGTCTCTGTCTCTGTGTCTCTGTCTCTGTGTCTCTGTCTCTGTGTCTCTGTCTCTGTGTCTCTGTCTCTGTGTCTCTGTCTCTGTGTCTCTGTCTCTGTGTCTCTGTCTCTGTGTCTCTGTCTCTGTGTCTCTGTCTCTGTGTCTCTGTCTCTGTGTCTCTGTCTCTGTGTCTCTGCCTCTGTGTCTCTGCCTCTGTGTCTCTGTCTCTGTGTCTCTGTCTCTGTGTCTCTGTCTCTGTGTCTCTGTCTCTGTGTCTCTGTCTCTGTGTCTCTGTCTCTGTGTCTCTGTCTCTGTGTCTCTGTCTCTGTGTCTCTGTCTCTGTGTCTCTGTCTCTGTGTCTCTGTCTCTGTGTCTCTGTCTCTGTGTCTCTGTCTCTGTGTCTCTGTCTCTGTGTCTCTGTCTCTGTGACTCTGTCTCTGTGTCTCGGTCTCTGTGTCTCTGTCTCTGTGTCTCTGTCTCTGTGTCTCTGTCTCTGTGTCTCTGTCTCTGTGTCTCTGTCTCTGTGTCTCTGTCTCTGTGTCTCTGTCTCTGTGTCTCTGTCTCTGTGTCTCTGTCTCTGTGTCTCTGTCTCTGTGTCTCTGTCTCTGTGTCTCTGTCTCTGTGTCTCTGTCTCTGTGTCTCTGTCTCTGTGTCTCTGTCTCTGTGTCTCTGTCTCTGTGTCTCTGTCTCTGTGTCTCTGTCTCTGTGTCTCTGTCTCTGTGTCTCTGTCTCTGTGTCTCTGTCTCTGTGTCTCTGTCTCTGTGTCTCTGTCTCTGTGTCTCTGTCTCTGTGTCTCTGTCTCTGTGCGTCTGTCTCTGTGTCTCTGTCTCTGTGTCTCTGTCGCTGTGTCTCTGTCTCTGTGTCTCTGTCTCTGTGTCTCTGTCTCTGTGTCGCTGTCTCTGTGTCTCTGTCCCTGTGGCTCCGTCTCTGTGTATCTGTCTCTGTCTCTGTGTGTGTGTCTCTGTGTCTGTCCCTGTGTGTATGACTCAGTCTCTGAGTCTCTGTCTCTGTGTCTCTGTCTCTGTGTGTGTGTCTCTGTGTCTGTCCCTGTGTGTATGACTCAGTCTCTGAGTCTCTGTCTCTGTGTCTCTGTCTCTGTCTCTGTCTCTGTGTCTCTGTCTCTGTGTCTCTGTCTATGTGTCTATGTCTCTGTGTCTCTGTCTCTGTTTCTCGGTCTCTGTGCCTCTCTCCCTGTGTCACGGTCTCTGTGTCTCGGTCTCTGTGTCTCCGCCTCTGCGTCTCTTTCTCTGTGTCTGTGTCTCCGTCTCTGTGTCTCTGTCTCTCTGTCTCAGTGTCCCTGTCTCTGTGTCTCTGTCTCTGTGTCTCTGTCTCTGTGTCGCTGTCTCTGTGTCTCTGTCTCTGTGTCTCTGTCTCTGTGTCTCTGTCTCTGTGTCTCTGTCCCTGTGGCTCCGTCTCTGTGTATCTGTCTCTGTCTCTGTGTGTGTGTCTCTGTGTCTGTCCCTGTGTGTATGACTCAGTCTCTGAGTCTCTGTCTCTGTGTCTCTGTCTCTGTGTGTGTGTCTCTGTGTCTGTCCCTGTGTGTATGACTCAGTCTCTGTGTCTCTGTCGCTGTGTCTCTGTCTCTGTGTCTCTGTCTCTGTGTCTCTGTCTCTGTGTCGCTGTCTCTGTGTCTCTGTCCCTGTGGCTCCGTCTCTGTGTATCTGTCTCTGTCTCTGTGTGTGTGTCTCTGTGTCTGTCCCTGTGTGTATGACTCAGTCTCTGAGTCTCTGTCTCTGTGTCTCTGTCTCTGTCTCTGTGTCTCTGTCTCTGTGTCTCTGTCTCTGTGCCTCTGTCTCTGTGTCTCGGTCTCTGTGTCTCTGTCTCTGTGTCTCTGTCTCTGTGTCTCTGTCTCTGTGTCTCTGTCTCTGTGTCTCTGTCTCTGTGTCTCTGTCTCTGTGTCTCTGTCTCTGTGTCTCTGTCTCTGTGTCTCTGTCTCTGTGTCTCTGTCTCTGTGTCTCTGTCTCTGTGTCTCTGTCTCTGTGTCTCTGTCTCTGTGTCTCTGTCTCTGTGTCTCTGTCTCTGTGTCTCTGTCTCTGTGTCTCTGTCTCTGTGTCTCTGTCTCTGTGTCTCTGTCTCTGTGTCTCTGTCTCTGTGTCTCTGTCTCTGTGTCTCTGTCTCTCTGTCTCTGTCTCTGTGTCTCTGTCTCTGTGTCTCTGTCTCTGTGTCTCTGTCTCTGTGTCTCTGTCTCTGTGTCTCTGTCTCTGTGTCTCTGTCTCTGTGTCTCTGTCTCTGTGTCTCTGTCTCTGTGTCTCTGTCTCTGTGTCTCTGTCTCTGTGTCTCTGTCTCTGTGTCTCTGTCTCTGTGTCTCTGTCTCTGTGTCTCTGTCTCTGTGTCTCTGTCTCTGTGTCTCTGTCTCTGTGTCTCTGTCTCTGTGTCTCTGTCTCTGTGTCTCTGTCTCTGTGTCTCTGTCTCTGTGTCTCTGTCTCTGTGTCTCTGTCTCTGTGTCTCTGTCTCTGTGTCTCTGTCTCTGTGTCTCTGTCTCTGTGTCTCTGTCTCTGTGTCTCTGTCTCTGTGTCTCTGTCTCTGTGTCTCTGTCTCTGTGTCTCTGTCTCTGTGTCTCCGTCTCTGTGACTCCGTCTCTGTGTCTCTGTCTCTGTGTCTCTGTCTCTGTGTCTCTGTCTCTGTGTCTCTGTCTCTGTGTCTCCGTCTCTGTGTCTCTGTCTCTGTGTCTCTGTCCCTGTGGCTCCGTCTCTGTGTATCTGTCTCTGTCTCTGTGTGTGTGTCTCTGTGTCTGTCCCTGTGTGTATGACTCAGTCTCTGAGTCTCTGTCTCTGTGTCTCTGTCTCTGTGTGTGTGTCTCTGTGTCTGTCCCTGTGTGTATGACTCAGTCTCTGAGTCTCTGTCTCTGTGTCTCTGTCTCTGTCTCTGTCTCTGTGTCTCTGTCTCTGTGTCTCTGTCTATGTGTCTATGTCTCTGTGTCTCTGTCTCTGTTTCTCGGTCTCTGTGCCTCTCTCCCTGTGTCACGGTCTCTGTGTCTCGGTCTCTGTGTCTCCGCCTCTGCGTCTCTTTCTCTGTGTCTGTGTCTCCGTCTCTGTGTCTCTGTCTCTCTGTCTCAGTGTCCCTGTCTCTGTGTCTCTGTCTCTGTGTCTCTGTCTCTGTGTCGCTGTCTCTGTGTCTCTGTCTCTGTGTCTCTGTCTCTGTGTCTCTGTCTCTGTGTGTGTGTCTCTGTGTCTGTCCCTGTGTGTATGACTCAGTCTCTGTGTCTCTGTCGCTGTGTCTCTGTCTCTGTGTCTCTGTCTCTGTGTCTCTGTCTCTGTGTCGCTGTCTCTGTGTCTCTGTCCCTGTGGCTCCGTCTCTGTGTATCTGTCTCTGTCTCTGTGTGTGTGTCTCTGTGTCTGTCCCTGTGTGTATGACTCAGTCTCTGAGTCTCTGTCTCTGTGTCTCTGTCTCTGTCTCTGTGTCTCTGTCTCTGTGTCTCTGTCTCTGTGCCTCTGTCTCTGTGTCTCGGTCTCTGTGTCTCTGTCTCTGTGTCTCTGTCTCTGTGTCTCTGTCTCTGTGTCTCTGTCTCTGTGTCTCTGTCTCTGTGTCTCTGTCTCTGTGCCTCTGTCTCTGTGTCTCGGTCTCTGTGTCTCTGTCTCTGTGTCTCTGTCTCTGTGTCTCTGTCTCTGTGTCTCTGTCTCTGTGTCTCTGTCTCTGTGTCTCTGTCTCTGTGTCTCTGTCTCTGTGTCTCTGTCTCTGTGTCTCTGTCTCTGTGTCTCTGTCTCTGTGCCTCTGTCTCTGTGTCTCTGTCTCTGTGTCTCTGTCGCTGTGTCTCTGTCTCTGTGTCTCTGTCTCTGTGTCTCTGTCTCTGTGTCGCTGTCTCTGTGTCTCTGTCCCTGTGGCTCCGTCTCTGTGTATCTGTCTCTGTCTCTGTGTGTGTGTCTCTGTGTCTGTCCCTGTGTGTATGACTCAGTCTCTGAGTCTCTGTCTCTGTGTCTCTGTCTCTGTGTGTGTGTCTCTGTGTCTGTCCCTGTGTGTATGACTCAGTCTCTGAGTCTCTGTCTCTGTGTCTCTGTCTCTGTCTCTGTCTCTGTGTCTCTGTCTCTGTGTCTCTGTCTATGTGTCTATGTCTCTGTGTCTCTGTCTCTGTTTCTCGGTCTCTGTGCCTCTCTCCCTGTGTCACGGTCTCTGTGTCTCGGTCTCTGTGTCTCCGCCTCTGCGTCTCTTTCTCTGTGTCTGTGTCTCCGTCTCTGTGTCTCTGTCTCTCTGTCTCAGTGTCCCTGTCTCTGTGTCTCTGTCTCTGTGTCTCTGTCTCTGCGTCGCTGTCTCTGTGTCTCTGTCTCTGTGTCTCTGTCTCTGTGTCTCTGTCTCTGTGTCTCTGTCTCTGTGTCTCTGTCCCTGTGGCTCCGTCTCTGTGTATCTGTCTCTGTCTCTGTGTGTGTGTCTCTGTGTCTGTCCCTGTGTGTATGACTCAGTCTCTGAGTCTCTGTCTCTGTGTCTCTGTCTCTGTGTGTGTGTCTCTGTGTCTGTCCCTGTGTGTATGACGCAGTCTCTGAGTCTCTGTCTCTGTGTCTCTGTCTCTGTCTCTGTCTCTGTGTCTCTGTCTCTGTGTCTCTGTCTATGTGTCTATGTCTCTGTGTCTCTGTCTCTGTTTCTCGGTCTCTGTGTCTCTCTCCCTGTGTCACGGTCTCTGTGTCTCGGTCTCTGTGTCTCCGCCTCTGCGTCTCTTTCTCTGTGTCTGTGTCTCCGTCTCTGTGTCTCTGTCTCTCTGTCTCTGTGTCTCTGTCTCTGTGTCTCTGTCTCTGTGTCTCTGTCTCTGTGTCTCTGTCTCTGTGTCTTTGAGTCTGTGTCTCTGTCTCTGTGTCTCTGTCTCTGTGTCTCCGTCTCTGTGACTCCGTCTCTGTGTCTCTGTCTCTGTGTCTCTGTCTCTGTGTCTCTGTCTCTGTGTCTCTGTCTCTGTGTCTCTGTCTCTGTGTCTCCGTCTCTGTGTCTCTGTCTCTGTGTCTCTGTCTCTGTGTCTCTGTCTCTGTGTCTCTGTCTCTGTGTCTCTGTCTCTGCTTCTCTTTCTCTGTGTCTCTGCCTCTGTGTCTCTGTCTCGGTGTCTCTGTCCCTGTGTCCCCTCCTCTGTGTCTCTGTCTCCGTGTCTCCGTCTCTGTGCCTCTGTCTCGGTCTCTGTGTCTCTGTCTCTGTGCCTCTGTCACTGTGTCTCTGTCTCTGTGTCTCTGTCTCTGTGTCTCTGTCTCTGTGCCTCTGTCTCTGTGTCTCTGTCTCTGTGTCTCTGTCTCTGTGTCTCTGTCTCTGTGTCTCTGTCTCTGTGTCTCTGTCTCTGTGTCTCTGTCTCTGTGTCTCTGTCTCTGTGTCTCTGTCTCTGTGTCTCTGTCTCTGTGTCTCTGTCTCTGTGTCGCTGTCTCTGTGTCTCTGTCCCTGTGGCTCCGTCTCTGTGTATCTGTCTCTGTCTCTGTGTGTGTGTCTCTGTGTCTGTCCCTGTGTGTATGACTCAGTCTCTGAGTCTCTGTCTCTGTGTCTCTGTCTCTGTGTGTGTGTCTCTGTGTCTGTCCCTGTGTGTATGACTCAGTCTCTGAGTCTCTGTCTCTGTGTCTCTGTCTCTGTCTCTGTCTCTGTGTCTCTGTCTCTGTGTCTCTGTCTATGTGTCTATGTCTCTGTGTCTCTGTCTCTGTTTCTCGGTCTCTGTGCCTCTCTCCCTGTGTCACGGTCTCTGTGTCTCGGTCTCTGTGTCTCCGCCTCTGCGTCTCTTTCTCTGTGTCTGTGTCTCCGTCTCTGTGTCTCTGTCTCTCTGTCTCAGTGTCCCTGTCTCTGTGTCTCTGTCTCTGTGTCTCTGTCTCTGTGTCTCTGTCTCTGTGTCTCTGTCTCTGTGTGTGTGTCTCTGTGTCTGTCCCTGTGTGTATGACTCAGTCTCTGAGTCTCTGTCTCTGTGTCTCTGTCTCTGTCTCTGTCTCTGTGTCTCTGTCTCTGTGTCTCTGTCTATGTGTCTATGTCTCTGTGTCTCTGTCTCTGTTTCTCGGTCTCTGTGTCTCTCTCCCTGTGTCACGGTCTCTGTGTCTCGGTCTCTGTGTCTCCGCCTCTGCGTCTCTTTCTCTGTGTCTGTGTCTCCGTCTCTGTGTCTCTGTCTCTCTGTCTCAGTGTCCCTGTCTCTGTGTCTCTGTCTCTGTGTCTCTGTCTCTGTGTCTCTGTCTCTGTGTCTCTGTCTCTGTGTCTCTGTCTCTGTGTCTCTGTCTCTGTGTCTCTGTCTCTGTGTCTCTGTCTCTGTGTCTCTGTCTCTGTGTCTCTGCCCTGTGTCTCTGTCACGGTGTCTCTGTCCCTGTGGCTCCCTCTCTGTGCCACTCTCTCTGCGTCCATGTCTCTGTGTCTCTGTCTCTGTCTCTGTGTATCTGCCTCTGTGTCTCCCTCCCTGTGTCACGGTCCCTGTGTTACCGTCACTGTGTCTCGGCCTCTGTGTCTCTGTCTCTGTGTCTCAGTCTCTGTGTCTCTGTCTCTGTGTCTCTGTCTCTGTGTCTCTGTCTCTGTGTCTCTGTCTCTGTGTCTCTGTCTCTGTGTCTCTGTCTCTGTGTCTCTGTCTCTGTGTCTCTGTCTCTGTGTCTCTGCCTCTGTGTCTCCGTCTCTGTGTCTCTGTCTCTGTGTCGCTGTCTCTGTGTCTCTGTCTCTGTGTCTCTGTCTCTGTGTATCTGTCTCTGCGTCTCTGTGTCTCTGTCTCTGAGTCCCTCTCGCTGTGTCCCAGTCTCTGTGTCTCTGTCTCTGTGTCTCTGTCTCTGTGTCTCTGTCTCTGTGTCTCTGTCTCTGTGTCTCTGTCTCTGTGTCTCTGTCTCTGTGCCTCTGTCTCTGTGTCTCTGTCTCTGTGTCTCTGTCTCTGTGTCTCTGTGTCTCTGTCTCTGTGTCTGTGTCTCTGTCTCTGTGTATCTGTCTCTGTGTCTCTGTCTCTGTCTCTGAATCTCTGTCTCTCAGTCTCTGTCTCTGTGTCTCTGTCTCTGTGTCTCTCTCTCTGTGTCTCTGTCTACGTGTCTCTGTCTCTGTGCCTTTGAGTCTGTGTCTCTGTCTCTGTGTCTCTGTCTCTGTGTCTCTGTCTCTGTGTCTCTGTCTCTGTGTCTCTGTCTCTGTGCCTCTGTCTCTGTGCCTCTGTCTCTGTGTCTCTGTCTCTGTGTCTCTGACTCTGTGTCTCTGTCTCTGCGTCTCTGTCTCTGTGTCTCTGTCTCTGTGTCTCTGTCTCTGTGTCTCTGTCTCTGTGTCTCTGTCTCTGTGTCTCTGTCTCTGTGTCTCTGTCTCTGTGTCTCTGTGTCTCTGTCTCTGTGTCTCTGTCTCTGTGTCTCTGTCTCTGTGTCTCTGTCTCTGTGTCTCTGTCTCTGTGTCTCTGTCTCTGTGTCTCTGTCTCTGTGTCTCTGTCTCTGTGTCTCTGTCTCTGTGTCTCTGTCTCTGTGTCTCTGTCTCTGTGTCTCTGTCTCTGTGTCTCTGTCTCTGTGTCTCTGTCTCTGTGTCTCTGTCTCTGTGTATCTGTCTCTGCGTCTCTGTGTCTCTGTCTCTGAGTCCCTCTCGCTGTGTCCCAGTCTCTGTGTCTCTGTCTCTGTGTCTCTGTCTCTGTGTCTCTGTCTCTGTGTCTCTGTCTCTGTGTCTCTGCCTCTGTGTCTCTGTCTCTGTGTCTCTGTCTCTGTGTCTCTGTCTCTGTGCCTCTGTCTCTGTGTCTCTGTCTCTGTGTCTCTGTCTCTGTGTCTGTGTCTCTGTCTCTGTGTATCTGTCTCTGTGTCTCTGTCTCTGTCTCTGAATCTCTGTCTCTCAGTCTCTGTCTCTGTGTCTCTGTCTCTGTGTCTCTCTCTCTGTGTCTCTGTCTACGTGTCTCTGTCTCTGTGTCTTTGAGTCTGTGTCTCTGTCTCTGTGTCTCTGTCTCTGTGTCTCTGTCTCTGTGTCTCTGTCTCTGTGTCTCTGTCTCTGTGCCTCTGTCTCTGTGTCTCTGTCTCTGTGTCTCTGTCGCTGTGTCTCTGTCTCTGTGCCTCTGTGTCTCTGTCTCTGTGTCTCTGTCTCTGTGTATCTGTCTCTGCGTCTCTGTGTCTCTGACTCTGTCTCTGTGTCCCTGTCTCTGAGTCTCTCTCGCTGTGTCCCAGTCTCTGCGTCTCTGTCTCTGTGTCTCTGTCTCTATGTCTCTGTCTCTGTGTCTCTGTCTCTGTGTCTCTGTCTCTATGTCTCTGTGTCTCTGTCTCTGTCTCTGTGTCCCTGTCTCTGAGTCTCTCTCGCTGTGTTCCAGTCTCTGTGTCTCTGTCTCTGTGTCTCTGTCTCTATGTCTCTGTCTCTGTGAAACTGCGTCTGAATCTCGGAATCTGTGTCCCTGTCTCTGTGTCTCTGTCCCTGTGTCTCCGTCTCTGTGTATCTGTCTCTGTCTCTGTGTGTGTGTCTCTGTGTCTGTCCCTGTGTGTATGACTCAGTCTCTGAGTCTCTGTCTCTGTGTCTCTGTCTCTGTCTCTGTCTCTGTGTCTCTGTCTCTGTGTCTCTGTCTATGTGTCTATGTCTCTGTGTCTCTGTCTCTGTTTCTCGGTCTCTGAGTCTCTGTCTCTATGTCCCTGTCTCAGCGCCTCTGTCCCTCTGTCTCCGTTTCTGTGCCTCTGTCTCTGTCTCTGTCTCTGTCTCTGTCTCTGAGCCTCTGTCTCTGTGTCCCTGTCTCTGTGTCTGTGTCCCTGTGTCCCCGTCTCTGTGTCTCTGTCTCCGTGTCTCTGTCTCCGTGTCTCTGCCTCAGTGTCTCTGTCTCTGTGTCTCCGTTTCTATGTATCTGTCTCTGTGACTCCGTCTCTCTCTCTGTCCCTGTTTCTCTTTCTCTGTGTCTCTATACCTGTGTCTCCTTCTCTGTGTTTCTCTCTCTGTGTCTCTGTCTCTGTGTCTCTGTCTCTGTGTCTCTGACTCTGTGTCTCTGTCTCTGTGTCTCTGTCTCTGTGTCTCTGTCTCTGTGTCTCTGTCTCTGTGTCTCTGTCTCTGTGTCTCTGTCTCTGTGTCTCTGTCTCTGTGTCTCTGTCTCTGTATCTCTGTCTCTGTGTCTCTGTCTCTGTGTCTCTGTCTCTGTGTCTCTGTCTCTGTGTCTCTGTCTCTGTGTCTCTGTCTCTGTGTCTCTGTCTCTGTGTCTCTGTCTCTGTGTCTCTGTCTCTGTGTCTCTGTCTCTGTGTCTCTGTCTCTGTGTCTCTGTCTCTGTGTCTCTGTCTCTGTGTCTCTGTCTCTGTGTCTCTGTCTCTGTGTCTCTGTCTCTGTGTCTCTGTCTCTGTGTCTCTGTCTCTGTGTCTCTGTCTCTGTGTCTCTGTCTCTGTGTTACCGTCTCTGTGTCTCGGCCTCTGTGTCTCTGTCTCTGTGTCTCTGTCTCTGTGTCTCTGTCTCTGTGTCTCTGTCTCTGTGTCTCTGTCTCTGTGTCTCTGTCTCTGTGTATCTGTCTCTGTGTCTCTGTCTCTGTGCCTCTGTCTCTGTGTCTCTGTCTCTGTGTCTCTGTCTCTGTGTCTCTGTCTCTGTGTCTCTGTGTCTCTGTCTCTGTGTCTGTGTCTCTGTCTCTGTGTATCTGTCTCTGTGTCTCTGTCTCTGTCTCTGAATCTCTGTCTCTCAGTCTCTGTCTCTGTGTCTCTGTCTCTGTGTCTCTCTCTCTGTGTCTCTGTCTACGTGTCTCTGTCTCTGTGTCTTTGAGTCTGTGTCTCTGTCTCTGTGTCTCTGTCTCTGTGTCTCTGTCTCTGTGTCTCTGTCTCTGTGTCTCTGTCACTGTGCCTGTGTCTCTGTGTCTCTGTCTCTGTGTCTCTGTCGCTGTGTCTCTGTCTCTGTGTCTCTGTGTCTCTGTCTCTGTGTCTCTGTCTCTGTGTATCTGTCTCTGCGTCTCTGTGTCTCTGACTCTGTCTCTGTGTCCCTGTCTCTGAGTCTCTCTCGCTGTGTCCCAGTCTTTGTGTCTCTGTCTCTGTGTCTCTGTCTCTATGTCTCTGTCTCTGTGTCTCTGTCTCTGTGTCTCTGTCTCTATGTCTCTGTGTCTCTGTCTCTGTCTCTGTGTCCCTGTCTCTGAGTCTCTCTCGCTGTGTCCCAGTCTCTGTGTCTCTGTCTCTGTGTCTCTGTCTCTATGTCTCTGTCTCTGTGAAACTGCGTCTGAATCTCTGAATCTGTGTCCCTGTCTCTGTGTCTCTGTCCCTGTGTCTCCGTCTCTGTGTATCTGTCTCTGTCTCTGTGTGTGTGTCTCTGTGTCTGTCCCTGTGTGTATGACTCAGTCTCTGAGTCTCTGTCTCTGTGTCTCTGTCTCTGTCTCTGTCTCTGTCTCTGTGTCTCTGTCTCTGTGTCTCTGTCTATGTGTCTATGTCTCTGTGTCTCTGTCTCTGTTTCTCGGTCTCTGAGTCTCTGTCTCTATGTCCCTGTCTCTGCGCCTCTGTCCCTCTGTCTCCGTTTCTGTGCCTCTGTCTCTGTCTCTGTCTCTGTCTCTGTCTCTGAGCCTCTGTCTCTGTGTCCCTGTCTCTGTGTCTGTGTCCCTGTGTCCCCGTCTCTGTGTCTCTGTCTCCGTGTCTCTGTCTCCGTGTCTCTGCCTCAGTGTCTCTGTCTCTGTGTCTCCGTTTCTATGTATCTGTCTCTGTGACTCCGTCTCTCTCTCTGTCCCTGTTTCTCTTTCTCTGTGTCTCTATACGTGTGTCTCCTTCTCTGTGTTTCTCTCTCTGTGTCTCTGTCTCTGTTTCTCTTTCTCAGTGCCTCTGTCTCTGTGTCTCTATACCTGTGTCTCTGTCTCTGTGTATCCGTCTCTGTGTTTCTCTCTCTGTGTCTCTGTCTCTGTGTCTCTGTCTCTGTGTCTCTGTCTCTGTGTCTCTGTCTCTGTGTCTCTGTCTCTGTGTCTCTGCCTCTGTGTCTCTGTCTCTGTGTTTCTGTCGCTGTGTCTCTGTCTCTGTGTCTCTGTCTCTGTGTCTCTGTCTCTGTGTCTCTGTCTCTGTGTCTCTGTCTCTGTGTCTCTGCCTCTGTGTCTCTGTCTCTGTGTCTCTGTCTCTGTCTCTCTGTCTCTGTGTCTCTGTCTCTGTGTCTCCTTCTCTGTCTCACTGTCTCTGTGTCTCCGTCTCTGTGTCTCCGTCTCTGTGCCTCTGTTTCTGCCTCTGAATCTCTGTCTCTGTGTCTCTGTCCCAGAGCCTCCGTCTCTGTGTCTCTGTCTCTGTGTATCTATCTCTGTGTCTCTGTCTCTGTCTCTGTCTCTGCTTCTCTTTCTCTATGTCTCTGCATCTGTGTCTCTGTCTCGGTGTCTCTGTCCCTGTGTCCCCTCCTCTGTGTCTCTGTCTCCGTGTCTCCGTCTCTGTGCCTCTGTCTCGGTCTCTGTGTCTCTGTCTCTGTGTCTCTGTCTCTGTGTCTCTGTCTCTGTGTCTCTGTCTCTGTGTCTCTGTCTCTGTGTCTCTGTCTCTGTGTCTCTGTCTCTGTCTCTGTGTCTCTGTCTCTGTGTCTCTGTCTCTGTGTCTCTGTCTCTGTGTCTCTGTCTCTGTGTCTCTGTCTCTGTGTCTCTTTCTCTGTGTCTCTGTCTCGGTGTCTCTGTCCCTGTGGCTCCCTCTCTGTGTCACTCTCTCTGCGTCCCTGTCTCTGTGTCTCTGTCTCTGTCTCTGTGTATCTGCCTCTGTGTCTCCCTCCCTGTGTCACGGTCCCTGTGTTACCGTCTCTGTGTCTCTGTCTCTGTGTCTCTGTCTCTGTGTCTCTGTCTCTGTGTCTCTGTCTCTGTGTCTATGTCTCTGTGTCTCTGCCTCTGTGTCTCTGTCTCTGTGTCTCTGTCTCTGTGTCTCTGTCTCTGTGTCTCTGTCTCTGTGTCTCTGTCTCTGTGTCTCTGTCTCTGTGTCTCTGTCTCTGTGTCTCTGTCTCTGTGTCTCTGTCTCTGTGTCTCTGTCTCTGTGTCTCTGTCTCTGTGTCTCTGTCTCTGTGTCTCTGTCTCTGTGTCTCTGTCTCTGTGTCTCTGTCTCTGTGTCTCTGTCTCTGTGTCTCTGTCTCTGTGTCTCTGTCTCTGTGTATCTGTCTCTGCGTCTCTGTGTCTCTGTCTCTGAGTCCCTCTCGCTGTGTCCCAGTCTCTGTGTCTCTGTCTCTGTGTCTCTGTCTCTGTGTCTCTGTCTCTGTGTCTCTGTCTCTGTGTCTCTGTCTCTGTGCCTCTGTCTCTGTGTCTCTGTCTCTGTGTCTCTGTCTCTGTGTCTCTGTGTCTCTGTCTCTGTGTCTGTGTCTCTGTATCTGTGTATCTGTCTCTGTGTCTCTGTCTCTGTCTCTGAATCTCTGTCTCTCAGTCTCTGTCTCTGTGTCTCTGTCTCTGTGTCTCTCTCTCTGTGTCTCTGTCTACGTGTCTCTGTCTCTGTGTCTTTGAGTCTGTGTCTCTGTCTCTGTGTCTCTGTCTCTGTGTCTCTGTCTCTGTGTCTCTGTCTCTGTGTCTCTGTCTCTGTGTCTCTGTCTCTGTGTCTCTGTCTCTGTGTCTCTGTCTCTGTGTCTCTGTCTCTGTGTCTCTGTCTCTGTGTCTCTGTCTCTGTGTCTCTGTCTCTGTGTCTCTGTCTCTGTGTCTCTGTCTCTGTGCCTCTGTCTCTGTGTCTCTGTCTCTGTGTCTCTGTCGCTGTGTCTCTGTCTCTGTGTCTCTGTGTCTCTGTCTCTGTGTCTCTGTCTCTGTGTATCTGTCTCTGCGTCTCTGTGTCTCTGACTCTGTCTCTGTGTCCCTGTCTCTGAGTCTCTCTCGCTGTGTCCCAGTCTCAGTGTCTCTGTCTCTGTGTCTCTGTCTCTATGTCTCTGTCTCTGTGTCTCTGTCTCTGTGTCTCTGTCTCTATGTCTCTGTGTCTCTGTCTCTGTCTCTGTGTCCCTGTCTCTGAGTCTCTCTCGCTGTGTCACAGTCTCTGCGTCTCTGTCTCTGTGTCTCTGTCTCTATGTCTCTGTCTCTGTGAAACTGCGTCTGAATCTCTGAATCTGTGTCCCTGTCTCTGTGTCTCTGTCCCTGTGTCTCCGTCTCTGTGTATCTGTCTCCGTGTCTCTGTCTCCGTGTCTCTGCCTCAGTGTCTCTGTCTCTGTGTCTCCGTTTCTATGTATCTGTCTCTGTGACTCCGTCTCTCTCTCTGTCCCTGTTTCTCTTTCTCTGTGTCTCTATACCTGTGTCTCCTTCTCTGTGTTTCTCTCTCTGTGTCTCTGTCTCTGTTTCTCTTTCTCAGTGCCTCTGTCTCTGTGTCTCTATACCTGTGTCTCTGTCTCTGTGTATCCGTCTCTGTGTTTCTCTCTCTGTGTCCCTGTCTCTGTGTCTCTGTCTCTGTGTCTCTGTCTCTGTGTCTCTGCCTCTGTGTCTCTGTCTCTGTGTCTCTGTCTCTGTGTCTCTGCCTCTGTGTCTCTGTCTCTGTGTTTCTGTCGCTGTGTCTCTGTCTCTGTGTCTCTGTCTCTGTGTCTCTGTCTCTGTGTCTCTGTCTCTGTGTCTCTGTCTCTGTGTCTCTGTCTCTGTGTCTCTGTCTCTGTGTCTCTGTCTCTGTGTATCTGTCTCTGCGTCTCTGTGTCTCCGTCTCTGTCTCTGTGTCCCTGTCTCTGAGTCCCTCTCGCTGTGTCCCTGTCTCTGTGTCTCTGTCTCTGTCTCTGTGTATCTGCCTCTGTGTCTCCCTCCCTGTGACACGGTCCCTGTGTTACCGTCTCTGTGTCTCGGCCTCTGTGTCTCTGTCTCTGTGTCTCTGTCTCTGTGTCTCTGTCTCTGTGTCTATGTCTCTGAGTATCTGTCTCTGTGCCTCTGTCTCTGTCTCTGAATCTCTGTCTCTCAGTCTCTGTCTCTGTGTCTCTGTCTCAGTGTCTCTCTCTCTGTGTCTCTGTCTACGTGTCTCTGTCTCTGTGTCTTTGAGTCTGTGTCTCTGTCTCTGTGTCTCTGTCTCCGTGTCTCTGTCTCTTTCTCTCTGTCTCTGCGTCTCTGTCTCTGCGTCTCTGTCTCTGTGTCCCTGTCTCTGTGTCTCTGTCTCTGTGCCTCTGTCTCTGTGTCTCTGTCCCTGAGAATCTGTCTCTGTGTTTCTGCCTCTGTGTCTCTGTCCCTGTGTCTCCGTCTCTGTGTCTCTGTCTCTCTCACTTTGTCTCTGTCTCTGTGTATCTGTCTCTGTGTCTCTGTCTCCGTGTCTCTGCCTCAGTGTCTCTGTCTCTGTGTCTCCGTTTCTGTGTATCTGTCTCTGTGACTCCGTCTCTCTCTCTGTCCCTGTTTCTCTTTCTCTGTGTCTCTATACCTGTGTCTCCTTCTCTGTGTTTCTCTCTCTGTGTCTCTGTCTCTGTTTCTCTTTCTCAGTGCCTCTGTCTCTGTGTCTCTATACCTGTGTCTCTGTCTCTGTGTATCCGTCTCTGTGTTTCTCTCTCTGTGTCTCTGTCTCTGTCTCTCTGTCTCTGTGTCTCTGTCTCTGTGTCTCTGTCTCTGTGTCTCTGTCTCTGTGTCTCTGTCTCTGTGTCTCTGTCTCTGTGTCTCTGTCTCTGTGTCTCTGTCTCTGTGTCTCTGTCTCTGTGTCTCTGTCTCTGTGTCTCTGTCTCTGTGTCTCTGCCTCTGTGTTTCTGTCTCTGTGTCTCTGTCTCTGTGTCTCTGTCTCTGTGTCTCTGTCTCTGTGTCTCTGTCTCTGTGTCTCTGTCTCTGTGTCTCTGCCTCTGTGTCTCTGTCTCTGTGTCTCTGTCTCTGTCTCTCTGTCTCTGTGTCTCTGTCTCTGTGTCTCCTTCTCTGTCTCACTGTCTCTCTGTCTCTGTCTCTGTGTCTCCGTCTCTGTGCCTCTGTCTCTGCCTCTGAATCTCTGTCTCTGTGTCTCTGTCCCAGAGCCTCCGTCTCTGTGTCTCTGTCTCTGTGTATCTATCTCTGTGTCTCTGTCTCTGTCTCTGTCTCTGCTTCTCTTTCTCTGTGTCTCTGCCTCTGTGTCTCTGTCTCGGTGTCTCTGTCCCTGTGTCCCCTCCTCTGTGTCTCTGTCTCCGTGTCTCCGTCTCTGTGCCTCTGTCTCGGTCTCTGTGTCTCTGTCTCTGTGTCTCTGTCACTGTGTCTCTGTCTCTGTGTCTCTGTCTCTGTGTCTATGTCTCTGTGTCTCTGCCTCTGTGTCTCTGTCTCTGTGTCTCTGTCTCTGTGTCTCTGTCTCTGTGTCTCTGACTCTGTGTCTCTGTCTCTGTGTCTCTGTCTCTGTGTCTCTGTCTCTGTGTCTCTGTCTCTGTGTCTCTCTCTCTGTGTCTCTGTCTCTGTGTCTCTGTCTCTGTGTCTCTGTCTCTGTGTCTCTGTCTCTGTGTCTCTGTCTCTGTGTCTCTGTCTCTGTGTCTCTGTCTCTGTGTCTCTGTCTCTGTGTCTCTGTCTCTGTGTCTCTGTCTCTGTGTCTCTGTCTCTGTGTCTCTGTCTCTGTGTCTCTGTCTCTGTGTCTCTGTCTCTGTGTCTCTGTCTCTGTGTCTCTGTCTCTGTGTCTCTGTCTCTGTGTCTCTGTCTCTGTGTCTCTGTCTCTGTGTCTCTGTCTCTGTGTCTCTGTCTCTGTGTCTCTGTCTCTGTGTCTCTGTCTCTGTGTCTCTGTCTCTGTGTCTCTGTCTCTGTGTCTCTGTCTCTGTGTCTCTGTCTCTGTGTCTCTGTCTCTGTGTCTCTGTCTCTGTGTCTCTGTCTCTGTGTCTCTGTCTCTGTGTATCTGTCTCTGCGTCTCTGTGTCTCTGTCTCTGAGTCCCTCTCGCTGTGTCCCAGTCTCTGTGTCTCTGTCTCTGTGTATCTGTCTCTGTGTCTGTGTCTCCGTGTCTCTGTCTCCGTGTCTCTGCCTCAGTGTCTCTGTCTCTGTGTCTCCGTTTCTGTGTATCTGTCTCTGTGACTCCGTCTCTCTCTCTCTGTCCCTGTTTCTCTTTCTCTGTGTCTCTATACCTGTGTCTCCTTCTCTGTGTTTCTCTCTCTGTGTCTCTGTCTCTGTTTCTCTTTCTCAGTGCCTCTGTCTCTGTGTCTCTATACCTGTGTCTCTGTCTCTGTGTATCCGTCTCTGTGTTTCTCTCTCTGTGTCTCTGTCTCTGTGTCTCTGTCTCTGTGTCTCTGCCTCTGTGTCTCTGTCTCTGTGTCTCTGTCTCTGTGTCGCTGTCTCTGTGTCTCTGCCTCTGTGTCTCTGTCTCTGTGTCTCTGTCTCTGTCTCTCTGTCTCTGTGTCTCTGTCTCTGTGTCTCCTTCTCTGTCTCACTGTCTCTGTGTCTCTGTCTCTGTGTCTCCGTCTCTGTGCCTCTGTCTCTGCCTCTGAATGTCTGTCTCTGTGTCTCTGTCCCAGAGCCTCCGTCTCTGTGTCTCTGTCTCTGTGTATCTATCTCTGTGTCTCTGTCTCTGTGTCTCTGTCTCAGTATCTCTGTCTCTGTGTCTCTGTCTCTGTGTCTCTGTCTCTGTGTCTCTGTCTCTGTGTCTCTGTCTCTGTGTCTCTGTCTCTGTGTCTCTGTCTCTGTGTCTCTGTCTCTGTGTCTCTGTCTCTGTGTCTCTGTCTCTGTGTCTCTGTCTCTGTGTCTCTGTCTCTGTGTCTCTGTCTCTGTGTCTCTGTCTCTGTGTCTCTGTCTCTGTGTCTCTGTCTCTGTGTCTCTGTCTCTGTGTCTCTGTCTCTGTGTATCTGTCTCTGCGTCTCTGTGTCTCTGTCTCGGAGTCCCTCTCTCTGCGTCCCTGTCTCTGTGTCTCTGTCTCTGTCTCTGTGTATCTGCCTCTGTGTCTCCCTCCCTGTGTCACGGTCCCTGTGTTACCGTCTCTGTGTCTCGGCCTCTGTGTCTCTGTCTCTGTGTCTCTGTCTCTGTCTCTGTGTCTCTGTCTCTGTGTCTCTGTCTCTGTGTCTATGTCTCTGTGTCTCTGCCTCTGTGTCTCTGTCTCTGTGTCTCTGTCTCTGTGTCTCTGTCTCTGTGTCTCTGTCTCTGTGTCTCTGTCTCTGTGTCTCTGTCTCTGTGTCTCTGTCTCTGTGTCTCTGTCTCTGTGTCTCTGTCTCTGTGTCTCTGTCTCTGTGTCTCTGTCTCTGTGTCTCTGTCTCTGTGTCTCTGTCTCTGTGTCTCTGTCTCTGTGTCTCTGTCTCTGTGTCTCTGTCTCTGTGTCTCTGTCTCTGTGTCTCTGTCTCTGTGTCTCTGTCTCTGTGTCTCTGTCTCTGTGTCTCTGTCTCTGTGTCTCTGTCTCTGTGTCTCTGTCTCTGTGTCTCTGTCTCTGTGTCTCTGTCTCTGTGTCTCTGTCTCTGTGTCTCTGTCTCTGTGTCTCTGTCTCTGTGTCTCTGTCTCTGTGCCTCTGTCTCTGTGTCTCTGTCTCTGTGTCTCTGTCTCTGTGTCTCTGTCTCTGTGTCTCTGTCTCTGTGTATCTGTCTCTGCGTCTCTGTGTCTCTGTCTCTGAGTCCCTCTCGCTGTGTCCCAGTCTCTGTGTCTCTGTCTCTGTGTATCTGTCTCTGTGTCTCTGTCTCCGTGTCTCTGTCTCCGTGTCTCTGCCTCAGTGTCTCTGTCTCTGTGTCTCCGTTTCTGTGTATCTGTCTCTGTGACTCCGTCTCTCTCTCTCTGTCCCTGTTTCTCTTTCTCTGTGTCTCTATACCTGTGTCTCCTTCTCTGTGTTTCTCTCTCTGTGTCTCTGTCTCTGTTTCTCTTTCTCAGTGCCTCTGTCTCTGTGTCTCTATACCTGTGTCTCTGTCTCTGTGTATCCGTCTCTGTGTTTCTCTCTCTGTGTCTCTGTCTCTGTGTCTCTGTCTCTGTGTCTCTGCCTCTGTGTCTCTGTCTCTGTGTCTCTGTCTCTGTGTCGCTGTCTCTGTGTCTCTGCCTCTGTGTCTCTGTCTCTGTGTCTCTGTCTCTGTCTCTCTGTCTCTGTGTCTCTGTCTCTGTGTCTCCTTCTCTGTCTCACTGTCTCTGTGTCTCTGTCTCTGTGTCTCCGTCTCTGTGCCTCTGTCTCTGCCTCTGAATGTCTGTCTCTGTGTCTCTGTCCCAGAGCCTCCGTCTCTGTGTCTCTGTCTCTGTGTATCTATCTCTGTGTCTCTGTCTCTGTGTCTCTGTCTCTGTATCTCTGTCTCTGTGTCTCTGTCTCTGTGTCTCTGTCTCTGTGTCTCTGTCTCTGTGTCTCTGTCTCTGTGTCTCTGTCTCTGTGTCTCTGTCTCTGTGTCTCTGTCTCTGTGTCTCTGTCTCTGTGTCTCTGTCTCTGTGTCTCTGTCTCTGTGTCTCTGTCTCTGTGTCTCTGTCTCTGTGTCTCTGTCTCTGTGTCTCTGTCTCTGTGTCTCTGTCTCTGTGTATCTGTCTCTGCGTCTCTGTGTCTCTGTCTCGGAGTCCCTCTCGCTGTGTCCCAGTCTCTGTGTCCCTGTCTCTGTGTCTCTGTCTCTGTGCCTCTGTCTCTGTGTCTCTGTCTCTGTGTATCTGTCTCTGCGTCTCTGTGTCTCTGTCTCTGAGTCCCTCTCGCTGTGTCCCAGTCTCTGTGTCTCTGTCTCTGTGTATCTGTCTCTGTGTCTCTGTCTCCGTGTCTCTGTCTCCGTGTCTCTGCCTCAGTGTCTCTGTCTCTGTGTCTCCGTTTCTGTGTATCTGTCTCTGTGACTCCGTCTCTCTCTCTCTGTCCCTGTTTCTCTTTCTCTGTGTCTCTATACCTGTGTCTCCTTCTCTGTGTTTCTCTCTCTGTGTCTCTGTCTCTGTTTCTCTTTCTCAGTGCCTCTGTCTCTGTGTCTCTATACCTGTGTCTCTGTCTCTGTGTATCCGTCTCTGTGTTTCTCTCTCTGTGTCTCTGTCTCTGTGTCTCTGTCTCTGTGTCTCTGCCTCTGTGTCTCTGTCTCTGTGTCTCTGTCTCTGTGTCGCTGTCTCTGTGTCTCTGCCTCTGTGCCTCTGTCTCTGTGTCTCTGTCTCTGTCTCTCTGTCTCTGTGTCTCTGTCTCTGTGTCTCCTTCTCTGTCTCACTGTCTCTGTGTCTCTGTCTCTGTGTCTCCGTCTCTGTGCCTCTGTCTCTGCCTCTGAATGTCTGTCTCTGTGTCTCTGTCCCAGAGCCTCCGTCTCTGTGTCTCTGTCTCTGTGTATCTATCTCTGTGTCTCTGTCTCTGTGTCTCTGTCTCTGTATCTCTGTCTCTGTGTCTCTGTCTCTGTGTCTCTGTCTCTGTGTCTCTGTCTCTGTGTCTCTGTCTCTGTGTCTCTGTCTCTGTGTCTCTGTCTCTGTGTCTCTGTCTCTGTGTCTCTGTCTCTGTGTCTCTGTCTCTGTGTCTCTGTCTCTGTGTCTCTGTCTCTGTGTCTCTGTCTCTGTGTCTCTGTCTCTGTGTCTCTGTCTCTGTGTCTCTGTCTCTGTGTATCTGTCTCTGCGTCTCTGTGTCTCTGTCTCGGAGTCCCTCTCGCTGTGTCCCAGTCTCTGTGTCTCTGTCTCTGTGTCTCTGTCTCTGTGCCTCTGTCTCTGTGTCTCTGTCTCTGTGTCTCTGTCTCTGTGTCTCTGTCTCTGTGTCTCTGTCTCTGTGTCTCTGTCTCTGTGTCTCTGTCTCTGTGTCTCTGTCTCTGTGTCTCTGTCTCTGTGTCTCTGTCTCTGTCTCTGTGTCTCTGTCTCTGTGTCTCTGTCTCTGTGTCTCTGTCTCTGTGTCTCTGTCTCTGTGTCTCTGTCTCTGTGTCTCTGTCTCGGTGTCTCTGTCCCTGTGGCTCCCTCTCTGTGTCACTCTCTCTGCGTCCCTGTCTCTGTGTCTCTGTCTCTGTCTCTGTGTATCTGCCTCTGTGTCTCCCTCCCTGTGTCACGGTCCCTGTGTTACCGTCTCTGTGTCTCGGCCTCTGTGTCTCTGTCTCTGTGTCTCTGTCTCTGTCTCTGTGTCTCTGTCTCTGTGTCTCTGTCTCTGTGTCTATGTCTCTGTGTCTCTGCCTCTGTGTCTCTGTCTCTGTGTCTCTGTCTCTGTGTCTCTGTCTCTGTGTCTCTGTCTCTGTGTCTCTGTCTCTGTGTCTCTGTCTCTGTGTCTCTGTCTCTGTGTCTCTGTCTCTGTGTCTCTGTCTCTGTGTCTCTGTCTCTGTGTCTCTGTCTCTGTGCCTCTGTCTCTGTGTCTCTGTCTCTGTGTCTCTGTCGCTGTGTCTCTGTCTCTGTGTCTCTGTGTCTCTGTCTCTGTGTCTCTGTCTCTGTGTATCTGTCTCTGCGTCTCTGTGTCTCTGACTCTGTCTCTGTGTCCCTGTCTCTGAGTCTCTCTCGCTGTGTCCCAGTCTCTGTGTCTCTGTCTCTGTGTCTCTGTCTCTATGTCTCTGTCTCTGTGTCTCTGTCTCTGTGTCTCTGTCTCTATGTCTCTGTGTCTCTGTCTCTGTCTCTGTGTCCCTGTCTCTGAGTCTCTGTCGCTGTGTCACAGTCTCTGCGTCTCTGTCTCTGTGTCTCTGTCTCTATGTCTCTGTCTCTGTGAAACTGCGTCTGAATCTCTGAATCTGTGTCCCTGTCTCTGTGTCTCTGTCCCTGTGTCTCCGTCTCTGTGTATCTGACTCTGTCTCTGTGTGTTTGTCTCTGCGTCTGTCCCTGTGTGTATGACTCAGTCTCTGAGTCTCTGTCTCTGTGTCTCTGTCTCTGTCTCTGTCTCTGTGTCTCTGTCTCTGTGCCTCTGTCTATGTGTCTATGTCTCTGTGTCTCTGTCTCTGTTTCTCGGTCTCTGAGTCTCTGTCTCTATGTCCCTGTCTCTGCGCCTCTGTCCCTCTGTCTCCGTTTCTGTGCCTCTGTCTCTGTCTCTGTCTCTGTCTCTGAGCCTCTGTCTCTGTGTCCCTGTCTCTGTGTCTGTGTCCCTGTGTCCCCGTCTCTGTGTCTCTGTCTCCGTGTCTCTGTCTCCGTGTCTCTGCCTCAGTGTCTCTGTCTCTGTGTCTCCGTTTCTATGTATCTGTCTCTGTGACTCCGTCTCTCTCTCTGTCCCTGTTTCTCTTTCTCTGTGTCTCTATACCTGTGTCTCCTTCTCTGTGTTTCTCTCTCTGTGTCTCTGTCTCTGTTTCTCTTTCTCAGTGCCTCTGTCTCTGTGTCTCTATACCTGTGTCTCTGTCTCTGTGTATCCGTCTCTGTGTTTCTCTCTCTGTGTCTCTGTCTCTGTGTCTCTGTCTCTGTGTCTCTGTCTCTGTGTCTCTGCCTCTGTGTCTCTGTCTCTGTGTCTCTGTCTCTGTGTCTCTGCCTCTGTGTCTCTGTCTCTGTGTTTCTGTCGCTGTGTCTCTGTCTCTGTGTCTCTGTCTCTGTGTCTCTGTCTCTGTGTCTCTGTCTCTGTGTCTCTGCCTCTGTGTCTCTGTCTCTGTGTCTCTGTCTCTGTGTCTCTGTCTCTGTCTCTCTGTCTCTGTGTCTGTGTCTCTGTGTCCCCTTCTCTGTCTCACTGTCTCTGTGTCTCTGTCTCTGTGTCTCCGTCTCTGTGCCTCTGTCTCTGCCTCTGAATCTCTGTCTCTGTGTCTCTGTCCCAGAGCCTCCGTCTCTGTGTCTCTGTCTCTGTGTATCTATCTCTGTGTCTCTGTCTCTGTCTCTGTCTCTGCTTCTCTTTCTCTGTGTCTCTGCCTCTGTGTCTCTGTCTTGGTGTCTCTGTCCCTGTGTCCCCTCCTCTGTGTCTCTGTCTCCGTGTCTCCGTCTCTGTGCCTCTGTCTCGGTCTCTGTCTCTGTGTCTCTGTCTCTGTGTCTCTGTCTCTGTGTCTATGTCTCTGTGTCTCTGCCTCTGTGTCTCTGTCTCTGTGTCTCTGTCTCTGTGTCTCTGTCTCTGTGTCTCTGACTCTGTGTCTCTGTCTCTGTGTCTCTGTCTCTGTGTCTCTGTCTCTGTGTCTCTGTCTCTGTGTCTCTGTCTCTGTGTCTCTGTCTCTGTGTCTCTGTCTCTGTGTCTCTGTCTCTGTGTCTCTGTCTCTGTGTCTCTGTCTCTGTGTCTCTGTCTCTGTGTCTCTGTCTCTGTGTCTCTGTCTCTGTGTCTCTGTCTCTGTGTCTCTGTCTCTGTGTCTCTGTCTCTGTGTCTCTGTCTCTGTGTCTCTGTCTCTGTGTCTCTGTCTCTGTGTATCTGTCTCTGCGTCTCTGTGTCTCCGTCTCTGTCTCTGTGTCCCTGTCTCTGAGTCCCTCTCGCTGTGTCCCTGTCTCTGTGTCTCTGTCTCTGTCTCTGTGTATCTGCCTCTGTGTCTCCCTCCCTGTGACACGGTCCCTGTGGTACCGTCTCTGTGTCTCGGCCTCTGTGTCTCTGTCTCTGTGTCTCTGTCTCTGTGTCTCTGTCTCTGTGTCTCTGTCTCTGTGTCTATGTCTCTGAGTATCTGTCTCTGTGTCCCTGTCTCTGTCTCTGAATCTCTATCTCTCAGTCTCTGTCTCTGTGTCTCTGTCTCAGTGTCTCTCTCTCTGTGTCTCTGTCTACGTGTCTCTGTCTCTGTGTCTTTGAGTCTGTGTCTCTGTCTCTGTGTCTCTGTCTCCGTGTCTCTGTCTCTTTGTCTCTGTCTCTGCGTCTCTGTCTCTGCGTCTCTGTCTCTGCGTCTCTGTCTCTGTGTCCCTGTCTCTGTGTCTCTGTCTCTGTGCCTCTGTCTCTGTGTCTCTGTCCCTGAGAATCTGTCTCTGTGTTTCTGCCTCTGTGTCACTGTCCCTGTGTCTCCGTCTCTGTGTCTCTGTCTCTCTCACTTTGTCTCTGTCTCTGTGTATCTGTCTCTGTGTCTCTGTCTCCGTGTCTCTGCCTCAGTGTCTCTGTCTCTGTGTCTCCGTTTCTGTGTATCTGTCTCTGTGACTCCGTCTCTCTCTCTGTCCCTGTTTCTCTTTCTCTGTGTCTCTATACCTGTGTCTCCTTCTCTGTGTTTCTCTCTCTGTGTCTCTGTCTCTGTTTCTCTTTCTCAGTGCCTCTGTCTCTGTGTCTCTATACCTGTGTCTCTGTCTCTGTGTATCCGTCTCTGTGTTTCTCTCTCTGTGTCTCTGTCTCTGTCTCTCTGTCTCTGTGTCTCTGTCTCTGTGTCTCTGTCTCTGTGTCTCTGTCTCTGTGTCTCTGTCTCTGTGTCTCTGTCTCTGTGTCTCTGTCTCTGTGTCTCTGTCTCTGTGTCTCTGTCTCTGTGTCTCTGTCTCTGTGTCTCTGTCTCTGTGTCTCTGCCTCTGTGTTTCTGTCTCTGTGTCTCTGTCTCTGTGTCTCTGTCTCTGTGTCTCTGTCTCTGTGTCTCTGTCTCTGTGTCTCTGTCTCTGTGTCTCTGCCTCTGTGTCTCTGTCTCTGTGTCTCTGTCTCTGTCTCTCTGTCTCTGTGTCTCTGTCTCTGTGTCTCCTTCTCTGTCTCACTGTCTCTCTGTCTCTGTCTCTGTGTCTCCGTCTCTGTGCCTCTGTCTCTGCCTCTGAATCTCTGTCTCTGTGTCTCTGTCCCAGAGCCTCCGTCTCTGTGTCTCTGTCTCTGTGTATCTATCTCTGTGTCTCTGTCTCTGTCTCTGTCTCTGCTTCTCTTTCTCTGTGTCTCTGCCTCTGTGTCTCTGTCTCGGTGTCTCTGTCCCTGTGTCCCCTCCTCTGTGTCTCTGTCTCCGTGTCTCCGTCTCTGTGCCTCTGTCTCGGTCTCTGTGGCTCTGTCTCTGTGTCTCTGTCACTGTGTCTCTGTCTCTGTGTCTCTGTCTCTGTGTCTCTGTCTCTGTGTCTCTGTCTCTGTGTCTCTGTCTCTGTGTCTCTGTCTCTGTGTCTCTGTCTCTGTGTCTCTGCCTCTGTGTTTCTGTCTCTGTGTCTCTGTCTCTGTGTCTCTGTCTCTGTGTCTCTGTCTCTGTGTCTCTGTCTCTGTGTCTCTGCCTCTGTGTCTCTGTCTCTGTGTCTCTGTCTCTGTCTCTCTGTCTCTGTGTCTCTGTCTCTGTGTCTCCTTCTCTGTCTCACTGTCTCTGTGTCTCTGTCTCTGTGTCTCTGTCTCTGTGTCTCTGTCTCTGTGTCTCTGTCTCTGTGTCTCTGTCTCTGTGTCTCTGTCTCTGTGTCTCTGTCTCTGTGTCTCTGTCTCTGTGTCTCTGTCTCTGTGTCTCTGTCTCTGTGTCTCTGTCTCTGTGTCTCTGTCTCTGTGTCTCTGTCTCTGTGTCTCTGTCTCTGTGTCTCTGTCTCTGTGTCTCTGTCTCTGCGTCTCTGTCTCTGTGTCTCTGTCTCTATGTCTCTGTCTCTGTGTCTCTGTCTCTGTGTCTCTGTCTCTGCGTCTCTGTGTCTCTGTCTCTGAGTCCCTCTCGCTGTGTCCCAGTCTCTGTGTCTCTGTCTCTGTGTATCTGTCTCTGTGTCTCTGTCTCCGTGTCTCTGTCTCCGTGTCTCTGCCTCAGTGTCTCTGTCTCTGTGTCTCCGTTTCTGTGTATCTGTCTCTGTGACTCCGTCTCTCTCTCTGTCCCTGTTTCTCTTTCTCTGTGTCTCTATACCTGTGTCTCCTTCTCTGTGTTTCTCTCTCTGTGTCTCTGTCTCTGTTTCTCTTTCTCAGTGCCTCTGTCTCTGTGTCTCTATACCTGTGTCTCTGTCTCTGTGTATCCGTCTCTGTGTTTCTCTCTCTGTGTCTCTGTCTCTGTGTCTCTGTCTCTGTGTCTCTGCCTCTGTGTCTTTGTCTCTGTGTCTCTGTCTCTGTGTCGCTGTCTCTGTGTCTCTGCCTCTGTGTCTCTGTCTCTGTGTCTCTGTCTCTGTCTCTCTGTCTCTGTGTCTCTGTCTCTGTGTCTCCTTCTCTGTCTCACTGTCTCTGTGTCTCTGTCTCTGTGTCTCCGTCTCTGTGCCTCTGTCTCTGCCTCTGAATCTCTGTCTCTGTGTCTCTGTCCCAGAGCCTCCGTCTCTGTGTCTCTGTCTCTGTGTATCTATCTCTGTGTCTCTGTCTCTGTCTCTGTCTCTGTCTCTGCTTCTCTTTCTCTGTGTCTCTGCCTCTGTGTCTCTGTCTCGGTGTCTCTGTCCCTGTGTCCCCTCCTCTGTGTCTCTGTCTCCGTGTCTCCGTCTCTGTGCCTCTGTCTCGGTCTCTGTGTCTCTGTCTCTGTGTCTCTGTCACTGTGTCTCTGTCTCTGTGTCTCTGTCTCTGTGTCTATGTCTCTGTGTCTCTGCCTCTGTGTCTCTGTCTCTGTGTTTCTGTCTCTGTGTCTCTGTCTCTGTGTCTCTGTCTCTGTGTCTCTGTCTACGTGTCTCTGTCTCTGTGTCTTTGAGTCTGTGTCTCTGTCTCTGTGTCTCTGTCTCTGTGTCTCTGTCTCTGTGTCTCTGTCTCTGTGTCTCTGTCTCTGTGTCTCTGTCTCTGTGTCTCTGTCTTTGTGTCTCTGTCTCTGTGTCTCTGTCTCTGTGTCTCTGTCTCGGTGTCTCTGTCCCTGTGGCTCCTTCTCTGTGTCACTCTCTCTGCGTCCCTGTCTCTGCCTCTGTCTCTGTGTATCTGCCTCTGTGTCTCCCTCCCTGTGACACGGTCCCTGTCTTGCCGTCTCTGTGTCTCGGCCTCTGTGTCTCTGTCTCTGTGTCTCTGTCTCTGTGTCTCTGTCTCTGTGTCTCTGTCTCTGTGTCTCTGTCTCTGTGTCTCTGTCTCTGTCTCTGTTTCTCTGTCTCCGTGTCTCTGTCTCTGTGTCTCTGTCTCTGTGTCTCTGTCTCTGTTTCTCTGTCTCTGTGTCTCTGTCTCTGTGTCTCCTTCTCTGTCTCACTGTCTCTCTGTCTCTGTCTCTGTGTCTCCGTCTCTGTGCCTCTGGCTCTGCCTCTGAATCTCTGTCTCTGTGTCTCTGTCCCAGAGCCTCCGTCTCTGTGTCTCTGTCTCTGTGTATCTATCTCTGTGTCTCTGTCTCTGTCTCTGTCTCTGCTTCTCTTTCTCTGTGTCTCTGTCTCTGTGTCTCTGTCTCTGTGTCTCTGTCTCTGTGTCTCTGTCTCTGTGTCTCTGTCTCTGTGTCTCTGTCTCTGTGTCTCTGTCTCTGTGTCTCTGTCTCTGTGTCTCTCTCTCTCTGTGTATCTGTCTCTGCGTCTCTGTGTCTCTGTCTCTGAGTCCCTCTCGCTGTGTCCCAGTCTCTGTGTCTCTCTCTCTGTGTATCTGTCTCTGCGTCTCTGTGTCTCTGTCTCTGAGTCCCTCTCGCTGTGTCCCAGTCTCTGTGTCTCTGTCTCTGTGTATCTGTCTCTGTGTCTCTGTCTCCGTGTCTCTGTCTCCGTGTCTCTGCCTCAGTGTCTCTGTCTCTGTGTCTCCGTTTCTGTGTATCTGTCTCTGTGACTCCGTCTCTCTCTCTGTCCCTGTTTCTCTTTCTCTGTGTCTCTATACCTGTGTCTCCTTCTCTGTGTTTCTCTCTCTGTGTCTCTGTCTCTGTTTCTCTTTCTCAGTGCCTCTGTCTCTGTGTCTCTATACCTGTGTCTCTGTCTCTGTGTATCCGTCTCTGTGTTTCTCTCTCTGTGTCTCTGTCTCTGTGTCTTTGAGTCTGTGTCTCTGTCTCTGTGTCTCTGTCTCTGTGTCTCTGTCTCTGTGTCTCTGTCTCTGTGTCTCTGTCACTGTGTCTCTGTCTCTGTGTCTCTGTCTCTGTGTCTCTGTCACTGTGTCTCTGTCTCTGTGTCTCTGTCTCTGTGTCTATGTCTCTGTGTCTCTGCCTCTGTGTCTCTGTCTCTGTGTCTCTGTCTCTGTGTCTCTGACTCTGTGTCTCTGTCTCTGTGTCTCTGTCTCTGTGTCTCTGTCGCTGTGTCTCTGTCTCTGTGTCTCTGTCTCTGTGTCTCTGTCTCTGTGTCTCTGTCTCTGTGTCTCTGTCTTTGTGTCTCTGTCTCTGTGTCTATGTCTCTGAGTATCTGTCTCTGTGTCTCTGTCTCTGTCTCTGAATCTCTGTCTCTCAGTCTCTGTCTCTGTGTCTCTGTCTCTGTGTCTCTCTCTCTGAGTCTCTGTCTACGTGTCTCTGTCTCTGTGTCTTTGAGTCTGTGTCTCTGTCTCTGTGTCTCTGTCTCTGTGTCTCTGTCTCTGTGTATCTGTCTCTGAATCTCTGTCTCTGTGTCCCTGTCTCTGCGTCTCTGTCCCTGTGTCGCCGTATCCGTGAATAGGTGTCTGCGTCTCGGTCTATGTGTCTCTGTCTCTGTGCCTCTGCCTCTGTGTCTATGCCTCTGTCTCTGTCTCTCTGTCTCTGTGTCTCTGCCTCCGTCTCTCTGTCTCTGTGTCTCTGTCTCTCTGTCTCTGTGTATCTGTCTCTGTGTCTCTGTCTCTGTCTCTGTCTCTGTGTCTCTGCCTCTGTGTCTCTGTACCGATGTCTCTGCCTCCGTGTCTCTGTCTCTTTGTCTCTGTCTCTGCGTCTCTGTCTCTGCGTCTCTGTCTCTGTGTCCCTGTCTCTGTGTCTCTGTCTCTGTGTCTCTGTCTCTGTGTCTCTGTCCCTGTGTCCCCTCCTCTGTGTCTCTGTCTCCGTGTCTCCGTCTCTGTGCCTCTGTCTCGGTCTCTGTGTCTCTGTCTCTGTGTCTCTGTCTCTGTGTCTCTTTCTCTGTGTCTATGTCTCTGTGTCTCTGCCTCTGTGTCTCTGTCTCTGTGTCTCTGTCTCTGTGTCTCTGACTCTGTGTCTCTGTCTCTGTGTCTCTGTCTCTGTGTCTCTGTCTCTGTGTCTCTTTCTCTGTGTCTATGTCTCTGTGTCTCTGCCTCTGTGTCTCTGTCTCTGTGTCTCTGTCTCTGTGTCTCTGACTCTGTGTCTCTGTCTCTGTGTCTCTGTCTCTGTGTCTCTGTCTCTGTGTCTCTTTCTCTGTGTCTATGTCTCTGTGTCTCTGCCTCTGTGTCTCTGTCTCTGTGTCTCTGTCTCTGTGTCTCTGTCTCTGTGTCTCTGACTCTGTGTCTCTGTCTCTGTGTCTCTGTCTCTGTGTCTCTGTCTCTGTGTCTCTGTCTCTGTGTCTCTGTCTCTGTGTCTCTGCCTCTGTGTCTCTGTCTCTGTGTCTCTGTCTCTGTGTCTCTGTCTCTGTGTCTCTGTCTCTGTGTCTCTGTCTCTGTGTCTCTGTCTCTGTGTCTCTGTCTCTGTGCCTCTGTCTCTGTGTCTCTGTCTCTGTGTCTCTGTCTCTGTGTCTCTGTCTCTGTGTCTCTGTCTCTGTGTCTCTGTCTCTGTGTCTCTGTCTCTGTGTCTCTGTCTCTGTGTCTCTGTCTCTGTGTCTCTGTCTCTGTGTCTCTGTCTCTGTGTCTCTGTCTCTGTGTCTCTGTCTCTGTGTCTCTGTCTCTGTGTCTCTCTCTCTCTGTGTATCTGTCTCTGCGTCTCTGTGTCTCTGTCTCTGAGTCCCTCTCGCTGTGTCCCAGTCTCTGTGTCTCTCTCTCTGTGTATCTGTCTCTGCGTCTCTGTCTCTGTGTCTCTGTCTCTGTGTCTCTGTCTCTGTGTCTCTGTCTCTGTGTCTCTGTCTCTGTGTCTCTGTCTCTGTGCCTCTGTCTCTGTGTCTCTGTCTCTGTGTCTCTGTCGCTGTGTCTCTGTCTCTGTGTCTCTGTCTCAGTGTCTCTGTCTCTGTGTCGCTGTCTCTGTGTCTCTGTCCCTGTGGCTCCGTCTCTGTGTATCTGTCTCTGTCTCTGTGTGTGTGTCTCTGTGTCTGTCCCTGTGTGTATGACTCAGTCTCTGAGTCTCTGTCTCTGTGTCTCTGTCTCTGTGTGTGTGTCTCTGTGTCTGTCCCTGTGTGTATGACTCAGTCTCTGAGTCTCTGTCTCTGTGTCTCTGTCTCTGTCTCTGTCTCTGTGTCTCTGTCTCTGTGTCTCTGTCTATGTGTCTATGTCTCTGTGTCTCTGTCTCTGTTTCTCGGTCTCTGTGTCTCTCTCCCTGTGTCACGGTCTCTGTGTCTCGGTCTCTGTGTCTCCGCCTCTGCGTCTCTTTCTCTGTGTCTGTGTCTCCGTCTCTGTGTCTCTGTCTCTCTGTCTCAGTGTCCCTGTCTCTGTGTCTCTGTCTCTGTGTCTCTGTCTCTATGTCTCTGTCTCTGTGTCTCTGTCTCTGTGTCTCTGTCTCTATGTCTCTGTGTCTCTGTCTCTGTCTCTGTGTCCCTGTCTCTGAGTCTCTCTCGCTGTGTCCCAGTCTCTGTGTCTCTGTCTCTGTGTCTCTGTCTCTATGTCTCTGTCTCTGTGAAACTGCGTATGAATCTCTGAATCTGTGTCCCTGTCTCTGTGTCTCTGTCCCTGTGTCTCCGTCTCTGTGTATCTGTCTCTGTCTCTGTGTGTGTGTCTCTGTGTCTGTCCCTGTGTGTATGACTCAGTCTCTGAGTCTCTGTCTCTGTGTCTCTGTCTCTGTCTCTGTCTCTGTGTCTCTGTCTCTGTGTCTCTGTCTATGTGTCTATGTCTCTGTGTCTCTGTCTCTGTTTCTCGGTCTCTGAGTCTCTGTCTCTATGTCCCTGTCTCTGCGCCTCTGTCCCTCTGTCTCCCTTTCTGTGCCTCTGTCTCTGTCTCTGTCTCTGTCTCTGAGCCTCTGTCTCTGTGTCCCTGTCTCTGTGTCTGTGTCCCTGTGTCCCCGTCTCTGTGTCTCTGTCTCCGTGTCTCTGTCTCCGTGTCTCTGCCTCAGTGTCTCTGTCTCTGTGTCTCCGTTTCTATGTATCTGTCTCTGTGACTCCGTCTCTCTCTCTGTCCCTGTTTCTCTTTCTCTGTGTCTCTATACCTGTGTCTCCTTCTCTGTGTTTCTCCCTCTGTGTCTCTGTCTCTGTTTCTCTTTCTCAGTGCCTCTGTCTCTGTGTCTCTATACCTGTGTCTCTGTCTCTGTGTATCCGTCTCTGTGTTTCTCTCTCTGTGTCTCTGTCTCTGTGTCTCTGTCTCTGTGTCTCTGTCTCTGTGTCTCTGTCTCTGTGTCTCTGTCTCTGTGTCTCTTTCTCTGTGTCTATGTCTCTGTGTCTCTGCCTCTGTGTCTCTGTCTCTGTGTCTCTGTCTCTGTGTCTCTGTCTCTGTGTCTCTGTCTCTGTGTCTCTGACTCTGTGTCTCTGTCTCTGTGTCTCTGTCTCTGTGTCTCTGTCTCTGTGTCTCTGTCTCTGTGTCTCTGTCTCTGTGTCTCTGTCTCTGTGTCTCTGTCTCTGTGTCTCTGTCTCTGTGTCTCTGTCTCTGTGTCTCTGTCTCTGTGTCTCTGTCTCTGTGTCTCTGTCTCTGTGTCTCTGTCTCTGTGTCTCTGTCTCTGTGTCTCTGTCTCTGTGTCTCTGTCTCTGTGTCTCTGTCTCTGTGTATCTGTCTCTGCGTCTCTGTGTCTCTGTCTCTGTCTCTGTGTGCCTGTCTCTGAGTCCCTCTCGCTGTGTCCCTGTCTCTGTGTCTCTGTCTCTGTCTCTGTGTATCTGCCTCTGTGTCTCCCTCCCTGTGACACGGTCCCTGTGTTACCGTCTCTGTGTCTCGGCCTCTGTGTCTCTGTCTCTGTGTCTCTGTCTCTGTGTCTCTGTCTCTGTGTCTCTGTCTCTGTGTCTCTGTCTCTGTGTCTATGTCTCTGAGTATCTGTCTCTGTGTCTCTCTCTCTGTGTCTCTGTCTACGTGTCTCTGTCTCTGTGTCTTTGAGTCTGTGTCTCTGTCTCTGTGTCTCTGTCTCCGTGTCTCTGTCTCTTTGTCTCTGTCTCTGCGTCTCTGTCTCTGCGTCTCTGTCTCTGTGTCCCTGTCTCTGTGTCTCTGTCTCTGTGCCTCTGTCTCTGTGTCTCTGTCCCTGAGAATCTGTCTCTGTGTTTCTGCCTCTGTGTCTCTGTCCCTGTGTCTCCGTCTCTGTGTCTCTGTCTCTGTGTTTCTGTCTCTGTGTCTCTGTCTCTGTGTCTCTGTCTCTGTGTCCCTGTCTCTGTGTCTCTGTCTCTGTGTCTCTGTCTCTGTGTCTCTGTCTCTGTGTCTCTGCCTCTGTGTCTCTGTCTCTGTGTCTCTGTCTCTGTCTCTCTGTCTCTGTGTCTCTGTCTCTGTGTCTCCTTCTCAGTCTCACTGTCTCTGTGTCTCTGTCTCTGTGTCTCCGTCTCTGTGCCTCTGTCTCTGCCTCTGAATCTCTGTCTCTGTGTCTCTGTCCCAGAGCCTCCGTCTCTGTGTCTCTGTCTCTGTGTATCTATCTCGGTGTCTCTGTCTCTGTCTCTGTCTCTGCTTCTCTTTCTCTGTGTCTCTGCCTCTGTGTCTCTGTCTCGGTGTCTCTGTCCCTGTGTCCCCTCCTCTGTGTCTCTGTCTCCGTGTCTCCGTCTCTGTGCCTCTGTCTGGGTCTCTGTGTCTCTGTCTCTGTGTCTCTGTCTCTGTGTCTCTGTCTCTGTGTCTCTCTCTCTGTGTCTCTGTCTACGTGTCTCTGTCTCTGTGTCTTTGAGTCTGTGTCTCTGTCTCTGTGTCTCTGTCTCTGTGTCTCTGTCTCTGTGTCTCTGTCTCTGTGTCTCTGTCTCTGTGTCTCTGTCTCTGTGTCTCTGTCTCTGAGTCTCTGTCTCTGTGTCTCTGTCTCTGTGTCTCTGTCTCTGAATCTCTGTCTCTGTGTCCCTGTCTCTGCGTCTCTGTCCCTGTGTCGCCGTATCCGTGAATAGGTGTCTGCGTCTCGGTCTATGTGTCTCTGTCTCTGTGCCTCTGCCTCTGTGTCTATGCCTCTGTCTCTGTCTCTCTGTCTCTGTGTCTCTGCCTCCGTCTCTCTGTCTCTGTGTCTCTGTCTCTGTGTCTCTGTCTCTGTGTCTCTGTCTCTGTGTCTCTGTCTCTGCGTCTCTGTCTCTGTGTCTCTGTCTCTGTGTCTCTGTCTCTGTGTCTCTCTCTCTGTGTCTCTGTCTCTGTGTCTCTGTCTTTGTGTCTCTGTCTCTGTGTCTCTGTCTCTGTGTCTCTGTCTCTGTGTCTCTGTCTCTGTGTCTCTGTCTCGTTGTCTCTGTCCCTGTGGCTCCTTCTCTGTGTCACTCTCTCTGCGTCCCTGTCTCTGTCTCTGTCTCTGTGTATCTGCCTCTGTGTCTCCCTCCCTGTGACACGGTCCCTGTGTTGCCGTCTCTGTGTCTCGGCCTCTGTGTCTCTGTCTCTGTGTCTCTGTCTCTGTGTCTCTGTCTCTGTGTCTATGTCTCTGTGTCTCTGTCTCTGTGTCTCTGTCTCTGTGTCTCTGTCTCTGTGTCTCTGTATCTGTGTCTCTGTCTCTGTGTCTCCGTCTTTGTGTCTCTGTCTCTGTGTCTCTGTCTCTGTGTCTCTGTCTCGGTGTCTCTGTCCCTGTGGCTCCTTCTCTGTGTCACTCTCTCTGCGTCCCTGTCTCTGTGTCTCTGTCTCTGTCTCTGTGTATCTGCCTCTGTGTCTCCCTCCCTGTGACACGGTCCCTGTGTTACCGTCTCTGTGTCTCTGTCTCTGTGTCTCTGTCTCTGTGTCCCTGTCTCTGTGTCTGTGTCTCTGTGTCTCTGCCTCTGTGTCTCTGTCTCTGCGTCTCTGTCTCTGTGTCTCTATCTCTGTGTCTCTGTCTCTGTGTCTCTGTCTCTGTGTCTCTGTCTCTGTGTCTCTGTCTCTGTGTCTCTGTCTCTGTGTCTCTGTCCCTGTGTCTCTGTCTCTGTGTCTCTGTCTCTGTGTCTCTGTCTCTGTGTCTCTGTCTCTGTGTCTCTGTCTCGGTGTCTCTGTCCCTGTGGCTCCTTCTCTGTGTCACTCTCTCTGCGTCCCTGTCTCTGTGTCTCTGTCTCTGTCTCTGTGTATCTGCCTCTGTGTCTCCCTCCCTGTGACACGGTCCCTGTGTTACCGTCTCTGTGTCTCGGCCTCTGTGTCTCTGTCTCTGTGTCTCTGTCTCTGTGTCCCTGTCTCTGTGTCTGTGTCTCTGTGTCTCTGCCTCTGTGTCTCTGTCTCTGTGTCTCTGTCTCTGTGTCTCTATCTCTGTGTCTCTGTCTCTGTGTCTCTGTCTCTGTGTCTCTGTCTCTGTGTCTCTGTCTCTGTGTCTCTGTCTCTGTGTCTCTGTCTCTGTGTCTCTGTCCCTGTGTCTCTGTCTCTGTGTCTCTGTCTCTGTGTCTCTGTCTCTGTGTCTCTGTCTCTGTATCTCTGTCTCTGTGTCTCTGTCTCTGTGTCTCTGTCTCTGTGTCTCTGTCTCTGTGTCTCTGTCTCTGTGTCTCTGTCTCTGTGTCTCTGTCCCTGTGTCTCTGTCTCTGTGTCTCTGTCTCTGTGTCTCTGTCTCTGTGTCTCTGTCTCTGTGTCTCTGTCTCTGTGTCTCTGTCTCTGTGTCTCTGTCTCTGTGTCTCTGTCTCTGAGTCTCTGTCTCTGTGTCTCTGTCTCTGTGTCTCTGTCTCTGTGTCTCTGTCTCTGTGTCTCTGTCTCTGTGTCTCTGTCTCTGTGTCTCTGTCTTTGTGTCTCTGTCTCTGTGTCTATGTCTCTGAGTATCTGTCTCTGTGTCTCTGTCTCTGTCTCTGAATCTCTGTCTCTCAGTCTCTGTCTCTGTGTCTCTGTCTCTGTGTCTCTCTCTCTGTGTCTCTGTCTACGTGTCTCTGTCTCTGTGTCTTTGAGTCTGTGTCTCTGTCTCTGTGTCTCTGTCTCCGTGTCTCTGTCTCTTTGTCTCTGTCTCTGCGTCTCTGTCTCTGCGTCTCTGTCTCTGTGTCCCTGTCTCTGTGTCTCTGTCTCTGTGCCTCTGTCTCTGTGTCTCTGTCCCTGAGAATCTGCCTCTGTGTTTCTGCCTCTGTGTCTCTGTCCCTGTGTCTCCGTCTCTGTGTCTCTGTCTCTCTCACTTTGTCTCTGTCTCTGTGTATCTGTCTCTGTGTCTCTGTCTCCGTGTCTCTGTCTCCGTGTCTCTGCCTCAGTGCCTCTGTCTCTGTGTCTCCGTTTCTGTGTATCTGTCTCTGTGACACCGTCTCTCTCTCTGTCCCTGTTTCTCTTTCTCTGTGTCTCTATACCTGTGTCTCCTTCTCTGTGTTTCTCTCTCTGTGTCTCTGTCTCTGTTTCTCTTTCTCAGTGCCTCTGTCTCTGTGTCTCTATACCTGTGTCTCTGTCTCTGTGTATCCGTCTCTGTGTTTCTCTGTCTGTGTCTCTGTCTCTGTGTCTCTGTCTCTGTGTCTCTGTCTCTGTGTCTCTGTCTCTGTGTTTCTGTCTCTGTGTCTCTGTCTCTGTGTCTCTGTCTCTGTGTCTCTGTCTCTGTCTCTCTGTCTCTGTGTCTCTGTCTCTGTGAAACTGTCTCTGTGTCTCTGTCTCTGAGTATCTGTCTCTGTGTCTCTGTCTCTGTCTCTGAATCTCTGTCTCTGTGTCTCTGTCTCAGTGTCTCTGTCTCTGTGTCTCTGTCTCTGTGTCTCTGTCTCTGTGTCTCTGTCTCGGTGTCTCTGTCCCTGTGTCCCCTCCTCTGTGTCTCTGTCTCCGTGTCTCCGTCCCTGTGCCTCTGTCTGGGTCTCTGTGTCTCTGTCTCTGTGTCTCTGTCTCTGTGTCTCTCTCTCTGTGTCTCTGTCTACGTGTCTCTGTCTCTGTGTCTTTGAGTCTGTGTCTCTGTCTCTGTGTCTCTGTCTCTGTGTCTCTGTCTCTGTGTCTCTGTCTCTGTGTCTCTGTCTCTGTGTCTCTGTCTCTGTGTCTCTGTCTCTGAGTCTCTGTCTCTGTGTCTCTGTCTCTGTGTCTCTGTCTCTGAATCTCTGTCTCTGTGTCCCTGTCTCTGCGTCTCTGTCCCTGTGTCGCCGTATCCGTGAATAGGTGTCTGCGTCTCGGTCTATGTGTCTCTGTCTCTGTGCCTCTGTCTCTATGTCTCTGTCTCTGTGTCTCTGTCTCTGTGTCTCTGTCTCTGTGTCTCTGTCTCTGTGTCTCTGTCTCTGCGTCTCTGTCTCTGTGTCTCTGTCTCTGTGTCTCTCTCTCTGTGTCTCTGTCTCTGTGTCTCTGTCTTTGTGTCTCTGTCTCTGTGTCTCTGTCTCTGTGTCTCTGTCTCTGTGTCTCTGTCTCGGTGTCTCTGTCCCTGTGGCTCCTTCTCTGTGTCACTCTCTCTGCGTCCCTGTCTCTGTCTCTGTCTCTGTGTATCTGCCTCTGTGTCTCCCTCCCTGTGACACGGTCCCTGCGTTGCCGTCTCTGTGTCTCGGCCTCTGTGTCTCTGTCTCTGTGTCTCTGTCTCTGTGTCTATGTCTCTGTGTCTCTGCCTCTGTGTCTCTGTCTCTGTGTCTCTGTCTCTGTGTCTCTGTCTCTGTGTCTCTGTCTCTGTGTCTCTGTCTCTGTGTCTCTGTCTCTGTTTCTCTGTCTCTGTGTCTCTGTCTCTGTGTCTCTGTCTCTGTGTCTCTGTCTCTGTGTCTCTGTCTCTGTGTCTCTGTCTCTGTGTCTCTGTCTCTGTGTCTCTGTCTCTGTGTCTCTGTCTCTGTGTCGCTGTCTCTGTGTCTTCGTCTCTGTGTCTCTGTCTCTCTCACTGTGTCCCAGTCTCTGTGTCTCTGTCTCTATGTCACTGTCTCTGTGTCTCCGTCTCTATGTCTCAGTCTCTGTGTCTCTGTCTGTGTGCCTCTGCCCCTGTGCCTCTGTCTCCGTCTCAGTGTCTCTGTCTCTGTGTCTCTGTCCCTGTGTCTCTGTCTCTGTGTCTCTGTCTCTGTGTCTCTGTCTCTGTGTCTCTGTCTCTGTGTCTCTGTCTCTGTGTCTCTGTCTCTGTGTCTCTGTCTCTGTGTCTCTGTCTCTGTGTCTCTGTCTCTGTGTCTCTGTCTCTGTGTCTCTGTCTCTGTGTCTCTGTCTCTGTGTCTCTGTCTCTGTGTCTCTGTCTCTGTGTCTCTGTCTCTGAGTCTCTGTCTCTGTGTCTCTGTCTCTGTGTCTCTGTCTCTGTGTCTCTGTCTCTGTGTCTCTGTCTCTGTGTCTCTGTCTCTGTGTCTCTGTCTCTGTGTCTCTGTCTCTGTGTCTCTGTCTTTGTGTCTCTGTCTTTGTGTCTATGTCTCTGAGTATCTGTCTCTGTGTCTCTGTCTCTGTCTCTGAATCTCTGTCTCTCAGTCTCTGTCTCTGTGTCTCTGTCTCTGTGTCTCTCTCTCTGTGTCTCTGTCTACGTGTCTCTGTCTCTGTGTCTTTGAGTCTGTGTCTCTGTCTCTGTGTCTCTGTCTCCGTGTCTCTGTCTCTTTGTCTCTGTCTCTGCGTCTCTGTCTCTGCGTCTCTGTCTCTGTGTCCCTGTCTCTGTGTCTCTGTCTCTGTGCCTCTGTCTCTGTGTCTCTGTCCCTGAGAATCTGCCTCTGTGTTTCTGCCTCTGTGTCTCTGTCCCTGTGTCTCCGTCTCTGTGTCTCTGTCTCTCTCTCTTTGTCTCTGTCTCTGTGTATCTGTCTCTGTGTCTCTGTCTCCGTGTCTCTGTCTCCGTGTCTCTGCCTCAGTGCCTCTGTCTCTGTGTCTCCGTTTCTGTGTATCTGTCTCTGTAACTCCGTCTCTCTCTCTGTCCCTGTTTCTCTTTCTCTGTGTCTCTATACCTGTGTCTCCTTCTCTGTGTTTCTCTCTCTGTGTCTCTGTCTCTGTTTCTCTTTCTCAGTGCCTCTGTCTCTGTGTCTCTATACCTGTGTCTCTGTCTCTGTGTATCCGTCTCTGTGTTTCTCTGTCTGTGTCTCTGTCTCTGTGTCTCTGTCTCTGTGTCTCTGTCTCTGTGTCTCTGTCTCTGTGTCTCTGTCTCTGTGTCTCTGTCTCTGTGTTTCTGTCTCTGTGTCTCTGTCTCTGTGTCTCTGTCTCTGTGTCTCTGTCTCTGTGTCTCTGTCTCTGTCTCTCTGTCTCTGTGTCTCTGTCTCTGTGTCTCTGCCTCTGTGTCTCTGTCTCTGTGTCTCTGTCTCTGTCTCTCTGTCTCTGTGTCTCTGTCTCTGTGTCTCCTTCTCTGTCTCACTGTCTCTGTGTCTCTGTCTCTGTGTCTCCGTCTCTGTGCCTCTGTCTCTGCCTCTGAATCTCTGTCTCTGTGTCTCTGTCCCAGAGCCTCCGTCTCTGTGTCTCTGTCTCTGTGTATCTATCTCTGTGTCTCTGTCTCTGTCTCTGTCTCTGCTTCTCTGTCTCGGTGTCTCTGTCCCTGTGGCTCCTTCTCTGTGTCACTCTCTCTGCGTCCCTGTCTCTGTGTCTCTGTCTCTGTCTCTGTGTATCTGCCTCTGTGTCTCCCTCCCTGTGTCACGGTCCCTGTGTTACCGTCTCTGTGTCTCGGCATCTGTGTCTCTGTCTCTGTGTCTCTGTCTCTGTGTCTCTGTCTCTGTGTCTATGTCTCTGTGTCTCTGCCTCTGTGTCTCTGTCTCTGTGTCTCTGACTGTGTCTCTGTCTCTGTGTCTCTGTCTCTGCGTCTCTGTCTCTGTGTCTCTGTCTCTGTGTCTCTGTCTCTGTGTCTCTGTCTCTGTGTCTCTGTCTCTGTGTCTCTGTCTCTGTGTCTCTGTCTCTGTGTCTCTGTCTCTTTGTCTCTGTCTCTGTGTCTCTGTCTCTGTGTCTCTGTCTCTGTGTCTCTGTCTCTGTGTCTCTGTCTCTGTGTCTCTGTCTCTGTGTCTCTGTCTCTGTGTCTCTGTCTCTGTGTCTCTGTCTCTGTGTCTCTGTCTCTGTGTCTCTGTCTCTGTGTCTCTGTCTCTGTGTCTCTGTCTCTGTGTCTCTGTCTCTGTGTCTCTGTCTCTGTGTCTCTGTCTCTGTGTCTCTGTCTCTGTGTCTCTGTCTCTGTGTCTCTGTCTCTGTGTCTCTGTCTCTGTGTCTCTGTCTCTGTGTCTCTGTCTCTGTGTCTCTGTCTCGGCGTCTCTGTCCCTGTGGCTCCTTCTCTGTGTCACTCTCTCTGCGTCCCTGTCGCTGTGTCTCTGTCTCTGTCTCTGTGTATCTGCCTCTGTGTCTCCCTCCCTGTGTCACGGTCCCTGTGTTACCGTCTCTGTGTCTCGGCCTCTGTGTCTCTGTCTCTGTGTCTCTGTCTCTGTGTCTCTGTCTCTGTGTCTATGTCTCTGTGTCTCTGCCTCTGTGTCTCTGTCTCTGTGTCTCTGTCTCTGTGTCTCTGTCTCTGTGTCTCTGTCTCTGTATCTCTGTCTCTGTGTCTCTGTGTCTCTGTCTCTGTGTCTCTGTCTCTGTGTCTCTGTCTCTGTGTCTCTGTCTCTGTGTCTCTGTCTCTGTGTCTCTGTCTCTGTGTCTCTGTCTCTGTGTCTCTGTCTCTGTGTCTCTGTCTCTGTGTCTCTGTCTCTGTGTCTCTGTCTCTGTGTCTCTGTCTCTGTGTCTCTGTCTCTGTGTCTCTGTCTCTGAGTCTCTGTCTCTGTGTCTCTGTCTCTGTGTCTCTGTCTCTGTGTCTCTGTCTCTGTGTCTCTGTCTCTGTGTCTCTGTCTCTGTGTCTCTGTCTCTGTGTCTCTGTCTCTGTGTCTCTGTCTTTGTGTCTCTGTCTCTGTGTCTATGTCTCTGAGTATCTGTCTCTGTGTCTCTGTCTCTGTCTCTGAATCTCTGTCTCTCAGTCTCTGTCTCTGTGTCTCTGTCTCTGTGTCTCTCTCTCTGTGTCTCTGTCTACGTGTCTCTGTCTCTGTGTCTTTGAGTCTGTGTCTCTGTCTCTGTGTCTCTGTCTCCGTGTCTCTGTCTCTTTGTCTCTGTCTCTGCGTCTCTGTCTCTGCGTCTCTGTCTCTGTGTCCCTGTCTCTGTGTCTCTGTCTCTGTGCCTCTGTCTCTGTGTCTCTGTCCCTGAGAATCTGCCTCTGTGTTTCTGCCTCTGTGTCTCTGTCCCTGTGTCTCCGTCTCTGTGTCTCTGTCTCTCTCACTTTGTCTCTGTCTCTGTGTATCTGTCTCTGTGTCTCTGTCTCCGTGTCTCTGTCTCCGTGTCTCTGCCTCAGTGCCTCTGTCTCTGTGTCTCCGTTTCTGTGTATCTGTCTCTGTAACTCCGTCTCTCTCTCTGTCCCTGTTTCTCTTTCTCTGTGTCTCTATACCTGTGTCTCCTTCTCTGTGTTTCTCTCTCTGTGTCTCTGTCTCTGTTTCTCTTTCTCAGTGCCTCTGTCTCTGTGTCTCTATACCTGTGTCTCTGTCTCTGTGTATCCGTCTCTGTGTTTCTCTGTCTGTGTCTCTGTCTCTGTGTCTCTGTCTCTGTGTCTCTGTCTCTGTGTCTCTGTCTCTGTGTCTCTGTCTCTGTGTCTCTGTCTCTGTGTTTCTGTCTCTGTGTCTCTGTCTCTGTGTCTCTGTCTCTGTGTCTCTGTCTCTGTGTCTCTGTCTCTGTCTCTCTGTCTCTGTGTCTCTGTCTCTGTGTCTCTGCCTCTGTGTCTCTGTCTCTGTGTCTCTGTCTCTGTCTCTCTGTCTCTGTGTCTCTGTCTCTGTGTCTCCTTCTCTGTCTCACTGTCTCTGTGTCTCTGTCTCTGTGTCTCCGTCTCTGTGCCTCTGTCTCTGCCTCTGAATCTCTGTCTCTGTGTCTCTGTCCCAGAGCCTCCGTCTCTGTGTCTCTGTCTCTGTGTATCTATCTCTGTGTCTCTGTCTCTGTCTCTGTCTCTGCTTCTCTGTCTCGGTGTCTCTGTCCCTGTGGCTCCTTCTCTGTGTCACTCTCTCTGCGTCCCTGTCTCTGTGTCTCTGTCTCTGTCTCTGTGTATCTGCCTCTGTGTCTCCCTCCCTGTGTCACGGTCCCTGTGTTACCGTCTCTGTGTCTCGGCATCTGTGTCTCTGTCTCTGTGTCTCTGTCTCTGTGTCTCTGTCTCTGTGTCTATGTCTCTGTGTCTCTGCCTCTGTGTCTCTGTCTCTGTGTCTCTGACTGTGTCTCTGTCTCTGTGTCTCTGTCTCTGCGTCTCTGTCTCTGTGTCTCTGTCTCTGTGTCTCTGTCTCTGTGTCTCTGTCTCTGTGTCTCTGTCTCTGTGTCTCTGTCTCTGTGTCTCTGTCTCTGTGTCTCTGTCTCTTTGTCTCTGTCTCTGTGTCTCTGTCTCTGTGTCTCTGTCTCTGTGTCTCTGTCTCTGTGTCTCTGTCTCTGTGTCTCTGTCTCTGTGTCTCTGTCTCTGTGTCTCTGTCTCTGTGTCTCTGTCTCTGTGTCTCTGTCTCTGTGTCTCTGTCTCTGTGTCTCTGTCTCTGTGTCTCTGTCTCTGTGTCTCTGTCTCTGTGTCTCTGTCTCTGTGTCTCTGTCTCTGTGTCTCTGTCTCTGTGTCTCTGTCTCTGTGTCTCTGTCTCTGTGTCTCTGTCTCTGTGTCTCTGTCTCGGCGTCTCTGTCCCTGTGGCTCCTTCTCTGTGTCACTCTCTCTGCGTCCCTGTCGCTGTGTCTCTGTCTCTGTCTCTGTGTATCTGCCTCTGTGTCTCCCTCCCTGTGTCACGGTCCCTGTGTTACCGTCTCTGTGTCTCGGCCTCTGTGTCTCTGTCTCTGTGTCTCTGTCTCTGTGTCTCTGTCTCTGTGTCTATGTCTCTGTGTCTCTGCCTCTGTGTCTCTGTCTCTGTGTCTCTGTCTCTGTGTCTCTGTCTCTGTGTCTCTGTCTCTGTGTCTCTGTCTCTGTATCTCTGTCTCTGTGTCTCTGTGTCTCTGTCTCTGTGTCTCTGTCTCTGTGTCTCTGTCTCTGTGTCTCTGTCTCTGTGTCTCTGTCTCTGTGTCTCTGTCTCTGTGTCTCTGTCTCTGTGTCTCTGTCTCTGTGTCTCTGTCTCTGTGTCTCTGTCTCTGTGTCTCTGTCTCTGTGTCTCTGTCTCTGTGTCTCTGTCTCTGTGTCTCTGTCTCTGTGTCTCTGTCTCTGTGTATCTGTCTCTGTGTCTCTGTCTCTGTGTATCCGTCTCTGCGTCTCTGTGTCTCTGTCTCTGAGTCCCTCTCGCTGTGTCCCAGTGTCTGTGTCTCTGTGTCCCTGTCTCTGTGTCTCTGTCTCTGTGTCTCTGTCTCTGTGTCTCTGTCTCTGTCTCTGTGTCTCTGTCTCTGTGTCTCTGTCTCTGTGTCTCTGTCTCTGTGTCTCTGTCTCTGTGTCTCTGCCTCTGTGTCTCTGTACCGATGTCTCTGCCTCCGTGTCTCTGTCTCTTTGTCTCTGTCTCTGCGTCTCTGTCTCTGTGTCTCTGTCTCTGTGTCTCTGTCTCTGTGTCTCTGTCTCTGTGTCTCTGTCTCTGTGTTTCTGTCTCTGTGTCTCTGTCTCTGTGTCTCTGTCTCTGTGTCTCTGTCTCTGTCTCTCTGTCTCTGTGTCTCTGTCTCTGTGTCTCTGCCTCTGTGTCTCTGTCTCTGTGTCTCTGTCTCTGTCTCTCTGTCTCTGTGTCTCTGTCTCTGTGTCTCCTTCTCTGTCTCACTGTCTCTGTGTCTCTGTCTCTGTGTCTCCGTCTCTGTGCCTCTGTCTCTGCCTCTGAATCTCTGTCTCTGTGTCTCTGTCCCAGAGCCTCCTTCTCTGTGTCTCTGTCTCTGTGTATCTATCTCTGTGTCTCTGTCTCTGTCTCTGTCTCTGCTTCTCTGTCTCGGTGTCTCTGTCCCTGTGGCTCCTTCTCTGTGTCACTCTCTCTGCGTCCCTGTCTCTGTGTCTCTGTCTCTGTCTCTGTGTATCTGCCTCTGTGTCTCCCTCCCTGTGTCACGGTCCCTGTGTTACCGTCTCTGTGTCTCGGCCTCTGTGTCTCTGTCTCTGTGTCTCTGTCTCTGTGTCCCTGTCTCTGTGTCTGTGTCTCTGTGTCTCTGCCTCTGTGTCTCTGTCTCTGTGTCTCTGTCTCTGTGTCTCTATCTCTGTGTCTCTGTCTCTGTGTCTCTGTCTCTGTGTCTCTGTCTCTGTGTCTCTGTCTCTGTGTCTCTGTCTCTGTGTCTCTGTCTCTGTGTCTCTGTCTCTGTGTCTCTGTCTCTGTGTCTCTGTCTCTGTGTCTCTGTCTCTGTGTCTCTGTCTCTGTGTCTCTGTCTCTGTGTCTCTGTCTCTGTGTCTCTGTCTCTGTGTCTCTGTCTCTGTGTCTCTGTCTCTGTGTCTCTGTCTCTGTGTCTCTGTCTCTGTGTCTCTGTCTCTGTGTCTCTGTCTCTGTGTCTCTGTCTCTGTGTCTCTGTCTCTGTGTCTCTGTCTCTGTGTCTCTGTCTCTGAGTCTCTGTCTCTGTGTCTCTGTCTCTGTGTCTCTGTCTCTGTGTCTCTGTCTCTGTGTCTCTGTCTCTGTGTCTCTGTCTCTGTGTCTCTGTCTTTGTGTCTCTGTCTCTGTGTCTATGTCTCTGAGTATCTGTCTCTGTGTCTCTGTCTCTGTCTCTGAATCTCTGTCTCTCAGTCTCTGTCTCTGTGTCTCTGTCTCTGTGTCTCTCTCTCTGTGTCTCTGTCTACGTGTCTCTGTCTCTGTGTCTTTGAGTCTGTGTCTCTGTCTCTGTGTCTCTGTCTCCGTGTCTCTGTCTCTTTGTCTCTGTCTCTGCGTCTCTGTCTCTGCGTCTCTGTGTCTGTGTCCCTGTCTCTGTGTCTCTGTCTCTGTGCCTCTGTCTCTGTGTCTCTGTCCCTGAGAATCTGCCTCTGTGTTTCTGCCTCTGTGTCTCTGTCCCTGTGTCTCCGTCTCTGTGTCTCTGTCTCTCTCACTTTGTCTCTGTCTCTGTGTATCTGTCTCTGTGTCTCTGTCTCCGTGTCTCTGTCTCCGTGTCTCTGCCTCAGTGCCTCTGTCTCTGTGTCTCCGTTTCTGTGTATCTGTCTCTGTGACTCCGTCTCTCTCTCTGTCCCTGTTTCTCTTTCTCTGTGTCTCTATACCTGTGTCTCCTTCTCTGTGTTTCTCTCTCTGTGTCTCTGTCTCTGTTTCTCTTTCTCAGTGCCTCTGTCTCTGTGTCTCTATACCTGTGTCTCTGTCTCTGTGTATCCGTCTCTGTGTTTCTCTGTCTGTGTCTCTGTCTCTGTGTCTCTGTCTCTGTGTCTCTGTCTCTGTGTCTCTGTCTCTGTGTTTCTGTCTCTGTGTCTCTGTCTCTGTGTCTCTGTCTCTGTGTCTCTGTCTCTGTCTCTCTGTCTCTGTGTCTCTGTCTCTGTGAAACTGTCTCTGTGTCTCTGTCTCTGAGTATCTGTCTCTGTGTCTCTGTCTCTGTCTCTGAATCTCTGTCTCTGTGTCTCTGTCTCAGTGTCTCTGTCTCTGTGTCTCTGTCTCTGTGTCTCTGTCTCTGTGTCTCTGTCTCGGTGTCTCTGTCCCTGTGTCCCCTCCTCTGTGTCTCTGTCTCCGTGTCTCCGTCCCTGTGCCTCTGTCTGGGTCTCTGTGTCTCTGTCTCTGTGTCTCTGTCTCTGTGTCTCTCTCTCTGTGTCTCTGTCTACGTGTCTCTGTCTCTGTGTCTTTGAGTCTGTGTCTCTGTCTCTGTGTCTCTGTCTCTGTGTCTCTGTCTCTGTGTCTCTGTCTCTGTGTCTCTGTCTCTGTGTCTCTGTCTCTGAGTCTCTGTCTCTGTGTCTCTGTCTCTGTGTCTCTGTCTCTGAATCTCTGTCTCTGTGTCCCTGTCTCTGCGTCTCTGTCCCTGTGTCGCCGTATCCGTGAATAGGTGTCTGCGTCTCGGTCTATGTGTCTCTGTCTCTGTGCCTCTGCCTCTGTGTCTATGCCTCTGTCTCTGTCTCTCTGTCTCTGTGTCTCTGCCTCCGTCTCTCTGTCTCTGTGTCTCTGTCTCTCTGTCTCTGTGTATCTGTCTCTGTGTCTCTGTCTCTGTCTCTGTCTCTGTGTCTCTGCCTCTGTGTCTCTGTACCGATGTCTCTGCCTCCGTGTCTCTGTCTCTTTGTCTCTGTCTCTGCGTCTCTGTCTCTGCGTCTCTGTCTCTGTGTCCCTGTCTCTGTGTCTCTGTCTCTTTGTCTCTGTCTCTGTGTCTCTGTCCCTATGTCTCTGTCTCTGTGTCTCTGTCTCTGTGTCTCTGTCTCTGTGTCTCTGTCTCTGTGTCTCTGTCTCTGCGTCTCTGTCTCTGTGTCTCTGTCTCTGTGTCTCTGTCTCTGTGTCTCTCTCTCTGTGTCTCTGTCTCTGTGTCTCTGTCTTTGTGTCTCTGTCTCTGTGTCTCTGTCTCTGTGTCTCTGTCTCTGTGTCTCTGTCTCGGTGTCTCTGTCCCTGTGGCTCCTTCTCTGTGTCACTCTCTCTGCGTCCCTGTCTCTGTCTCTGTCTCTGTGTATCTGCCTCTGTGTCTCCCTCCCTGTGACACGGTCCCTGCGTTGCCGTCTCTGTGTCTCGGCCTCTGTGTCTCTGTCTCTGTGTCTCTGTCTCTGTGTCTATGTCTCTGTGTCTCTGCCTCTGTGTCTCTGTCTCTGTGTCTCTGTCTCTGTGTCTCTGTCTCTGTGTCTCTGTCTCTGTGTCTCTGTCTCTGTGTCTCTGTCTCTGTTTCTCTGTCTCTGTGTCTCTGTCTCTGTGTCTCTGTCTCTGTCTCTGTCTCTGTGTCTCTGTCTCTGTGTCTCTGTCTCTGTGTCTCTGTCTCTGTGTCTCTGTCTCTGTGTCTCTGTCTCTGTGTCGCTGTCTCTGTGTCTCCGTCTCTGTGTCTCTGTCTCTCTCACTGTGTCCCAGTCTCTGTGTCTCTGTCTCTATGTCACTGTCTCTGTGTCTCCGTCTCTATGTCTCAGTCTCTGTGTCTCTGTCTGTGTGCCTCTGCCCCTGTGCCTCTGTCTCCGTCTCAGTGTCTCTGTCTCTGTGTCTCTGTCTCTGCGTCTCTGTCTCTGTGTCTCTGTCTCTGTGTCTCTGTCTCTGTGTCTCTGTCTCTGTGTCTCTGTCTCTGTGTCTCTGTCTCTGTGTCTCTGTCTCTGTGTCTCTGTCTCTGTGTCTCTGTCTCTGTGTCTCTGTCTCTGTGTCTCTGTCTCTGTGTCTCTGTCTCTGTGTCTCTGTCTCTGTGTCTCTGTCTCTGTGTCTCTGTCTCTGTGTCTCTGTCTCTGTGTCTCTGTCTCTGTGTCTCTGTCTCTGTGTCTCTGTCTCTGTGTCTCTGTCTCTGTGTCTCTGTCTCGGCGTCTCTGTCCCTGTGGCTCCTTCTCTGTGTCACTCTCTCTGCGTCCCTGTCGCTGTGTCTCTGTCTCTGTCTCTGTGTATCTGCCTCTGTGTCTCCCTCCCTGTGTCACGGTCCCTGTGTTACCGTCTCTGTGTCTCGGCCTCTGTGTCTCTGTCTCTGTGTCTCTGTCTCTGTGTCTCTGTCTCTGTGTCTCTGTCTCTGTGTCTCTGTCTCTGTGTCTCTGTCTCTGTGTCTCTGTCTCTGTGTCTCTGTCTCTGTGTCTCTGTCTCTGTGTCTCTGTCTCTGTGTCTCTGTCTCTGTGTCTCTGTCTCTGTGTCTCTGTCTCTGTGTCTCTGTCTCTGTGTCTCTGTCTCTGTGTCTCTGTCTCTGTGTCTCTGTCTCTGTGTCTCTGTCTCTGTGTCTCTGTCTCTGTGTCTCTGTCTCTGTGTCTCTGTCTCTGTGTCTCTGTCTCTGTGTCTCTGTCTCTGTGTCTCTGTCTCTGTGTCTCTGTCTCTGTGTCTCTGCCTCTGTGTCTCTGTACCGATGTCTCTGCCTCCGTGTCTCTGTCTCTTTGTCTCTGTCTCTGCGTCTCTGTCTCTGCGTCTCTGTCTCTGTGTCTCTGTCTCTGTGTCTCTGTCTCTGTGTCTCTGTCTCTGTGTCTCTGTCTCTGTGTCTCTCTCTCTGTGTCTCTGTCTCTGTGTCTCTGTCTCTGTGTCTCTGTCTCTGTGTCTCTGTCTCTGTGTCTCTGTCTCTGTGTCTCTGTCTCTGTGTCTCTGTCTCTGTGTCTCTGTCTCTGTGTCTCCGTCTCTGTGTCTCTGTCTCTGTGTCTCTGTCTCTGTGTCTCTGTCTCTGTGTCTCTGTCTCTGTGTCTCTGTCTCTGTGTCTCTGTCTCTGTGTATCTGTCTCTGTGTCTCTGTCTCTGTGTATCCGTCTCTGCGTCTCTGTGTCTCTGTCTCTGAGTCCCTCTCGCTGTGTCCCAGTGTCTGTGTCTCTGTGTCTCTGTCTCTGTGTCTCTGTCTCTGTGTCTCTGTCTCTGTGTCTCTGTCTCTGTGTCTCTGTCTCTGTGTCTCTGTCTCTGTGTCTCTGCCTCTGTGTCTCTGTACCGATGTCTCTGCCTCCGTGTCTCTGTCTCTTTGTCTCTGTCTCTGCGTCTCTGTCTCTGCGTCTCTGTCTCTGTGTCCCTGTCTCTGTGTCTCTGTCTCTGTGCCTCTGTCTCTGTGTCTCTGTCCCTGAGAATCTGTCTCTGTGTTTCTGCCCCTGTGTCTCTGTCCCTGTGTCTCCGTCTCTGTGTCTCTGTCTCTCTCACTTTGTCTCTGTCTCTGTGTATCTGTCTCTGTGTCTCTGTCTCCGTGTCTCTGTCTCCGTGTCTCTGCCTCAGTGTCTCTGTCTCTGTGTCTCCGTTTCTGTGTATCTGTCTCTGTGACTCCGTCTCTCTCTCTGTCCCTGTTTCTCCTTCTCTGTGTCTCTATACCTGTGTCTCCTTCTCTGTGTTTCTCTCTCTGTGCCTCTGTCTCTGTTTCTCTTTCTCAGTGCCTCTGTCTCTGTGTCTCTATACCTGTGTCTCTATCTCTGTGTATCCGTCTCTGTGTTTCTCTCTCTGGGTCTCTGTCTCTGTGTCTCTGTCTCTGTGTCTCTGTCTCTGTGTCTCTGTCTCTGTCTCTCTGTGTCTGTGTCTCTGTCTCTGTGTCTCCTTCTCTGTCTCACTGTCTCTGTGTCTCTGTCTCTGTGTCTCCGTCTCTGTGCCTCTGTCCTGCCTCTGAATCTCTGTCTCTGTGTCTCTGTCCCAGAGCCTCCGTCTCTGTGTCTCTGTCTCTGTGTATCTATCTCTGTGTCTCTGTCTCTGTCTCTGTCTCTGCTTCTCTTTCTCTGTGTCTCTGTCTCTGTGTATCTATCTCTGTGTCTCTGTCTCTGTCTCTGTCTCTGCTTCTCTTTCTCTGTGTCTCTACCTCTGTGTCTCTGTCTCGGTGTCTCTGTCCCTGTGTCCCCTCCTCTGTGCCTCTGTCTCCGTGTCTCCGTCTCTGTGCCTCTGTCTCGGTCTCTGGGTCTCTGTCTCTGTGTCTCTGTCTCTGTGTCTCTGTCTCTGTGTCTCTGTCTCTGTGTCTCTGTCTCTGTGTCTCTGTCTCTGTGTCTCTGTCTCTGTGTCTCTGTCTCTGTGTCTCTGTCTCTGTGTCTCTGTCTCTGTGTCTCTGTCTCTGTGTCTCTGTCTCTGTGTCTCTGTCTCTGTGTCTCCGTCTTTGTGTCTCTGTCTCTGTGTCTCTGTCTCTGTGTCTCTGTCTCGGTGTCTCTGTCCCTGTGGCTCCTTCTCTGTGTCACTCTCTCTGCGTCCCTGTCTCTGTGTCTCTGTCTCTGTCTCTGTGTATCTGCCTCTGTGTCTCCCTCCCTGTGACACGGTCCCTGTGTTACCGTCTCTGTGTCTCGGCCTCTGTGTCTCTGTCTCTGTGTCTCTGTCTCTGTGTCTCTGTCTCTGTGTCCCTGTCTCTGTGTCTGTGTCTCTGTGTCTCTGCCTCTGTGTCTCTGTCTCTGTGTCTCTGTCTCTGTGTCTCTATCTCTGTGTCTCTGTCTCTGTGTCTCTGTCTCTGTGTCTCTGTCTCTGTGTCTCTGTCTCTGTGTCTCTGTCTCTGTGTCTCTGTCTCTGTGTCTCTGTCTCTGTGTCTCTGTCTCTGTGTCTCTGTCTCTGTGTCTCTGTCTCTGTGTCTCTGTCTCTGTGTCTCTGTCTCTGTGTCTCTGTCTCTGTGTCTCTGTCTCTGTGTCTCTGTCTCTGTGTCTCTGTCTCTGTGTCTCTGTCTCTGTGTCTCTGTCTCTGTGTCTCTGTCTCTGTGTCTCTGTCTCTGTGTCTCTGTCTCTGTGTCTCTGTCTCTGTGTCTCTGTCTCTGTGTCTCTGTCTCTGTGTCTCTGTCTCTGTGTCTCTGTCTCTGTGTCTCTGTCTCTGTGTCTCTGTCTCTGTGTCTCTGTCTCTGTGTCTCTGTCTCTGTGTCTCTGTCTCTGTGTCTCTGTCTCTGTGTCTCTGTCTCTGTGTCTCTGTCTCTGTGTCTCTGTCTCTGTGTCTCTGTCTCTGTGTCTCTGTCTCTGTGTCTCTGTCTCTGTGTCTCTGTCTCTGTGTCTCTGTCTCTGTGTCTCTGTCTCTGTGTCTCTGTCTCTGTGTCTCTGTCTTTGTGTCTCTGTCTCTGTGTCTATGTCTCTGAGTATCTGTCTCTGTGTCTCTGTCTCTCTCTCTGAATCTCTGTCTCTCAGTCTCTGTCTCTGTGTCTCTGTCTCTGTGTCTCTCTCTCTGTGTCTCTGTCTACGTGTCTCTGTCTCTGTGTCTTTGAGTCTGTGTCTCTGTCTCTGTGTGTCTGTCTCCGTGTCTCTGTCTCTTTGTCTCTGTCTCTGCGTCTCTGTCTCTGCGTCTCTGTCTCTGTGTCCCTGTCTCTGTGTCTCTGTCTCTGTGCCTCTGTCTCTGTGTCTCTGTCCCTGAGAATCTGCCTCTGTGTTTCTGCCTCTGTGTCTCTGTCCCTGTGTCTCCGTCTCTGTGTCTCTGTCTCTCTCACTTTGTCTCTGTCTCTGTGTATCTGTCTCTGTGTCTCTGTCTCCGTGTCTCTGTCTCCGTGTCTCTGCCTCAGTGTCTCTGTCTCTGTGTCTCCGTTTCTGTGTATCTGTCTCTGTGACTCCGTCTCTCTCTCTGTCCCTGTTTCCCTTTCGATGTGTCTCTATACCTGTGTCTCCTTCTCTGTGTTTCTCTCTCTGTGTCTCTGTCTCTGTTTCTCTTTCTCAGTGCCTCTGTCTCTGTGTCTCTATACCTGTGTCTCTGTCTCTGTGTATCCGTCTCTGTGTTTCTCTGTCTGTGTCTCTGTCTCTGTGTCTCTGTCTCTGTGTCCCTGTCTCTGTGTCTCTGTCTCTGTGTCTCTGTCTCTGTGTCTCTGTCTCTGTGTCTCTGTCTCTGTGTTTCTGTCTCTGTGTCTCTGTCTCTGTGTCTCTGTCTCTGTGTCTCTGTCTCTGTCTCTCTGTCTCTGTGTCTCTGTCTCTGTGTCTCTGCCTCTGTGTCTCTGTCTCTGTGTCTCTGTCTCTGTCTCTCTGTCTCTGTGTCTCTGTCTCTGTGTCTCCTTCTCTGTCTCACTGTCTCTGTGTCTCTGTCTCTGTGTCTCCGTCTCTGTGCCTCTGTCTCTGCCTCTGAATCTCTGTCTCTGTGTCTCTGTCCCAGAGCCTCCGTCTCTGTGTCTCTGTCTCTGTGTATCTATCTCTGTGTCTCTGTCTCTGTCTCTGTCTCTGCTTCTCTGTCTCGGTGTCTCTGTCCCTGTGGCTCCTTCTCTGTGTCACTCTCTCTGTGTATCTGTCTCTGTGTCTCTGTCTCTGTGTATCCGTCTCTGCGTCTCTGTGTCTCTGTCTCTGAGTCCCTCTCGCTGTGTCCCAGTGTCTGTGTCTCTGTGTCTCTGTCTCTGTGTTTCTCTCGCTGTGTCTCTGTCTCTGTGTCTCTGTCTCTGTGTCTCTGTCTCTGTGTCTCTGTCTCTGTGTCTCTGTCTCTGTGTCTCTGTCTCTGTGTCTCTGTCTCTGTGTCTCTGTCTCTGTGTCTCTGTCTCTGTGTCTCTGTCTCTGTGTCTCTGTCTCTGTGTCTCTGTCTCTGTGTCTCTGTCTCTGTGTCTCTGCCTCTGTGTCTCTGTCTCTGTGTCTCTGTCTCTGTCTCTGTCTCTCTGTGTCTGTGTCTCTGTCTCTGTGTCTCCTTCTCTGTCTCACTGTCTCTGAATCTCTGTCTCTGTGTCTCTGTCCCAGAGCCTCCGTCTCTGTGTCTCTGTCTCTGTGTATCTATCTCTGTGTCTCTGTCTCTGTCTCTGTCTCTGCTTCTCTTTCTCTGTGTCTCTACCTCTGTGTCTCTGTCTCGGTGTCTCTGTCCCTGTGTCCCCTCCTCTGTGCCTCTGTCTCCGTGTCTCCGTCTCTGTGCCTCTGTCTCGGTCTCTGGGTCTCTGTCTCTGTGTCTCTGTCTCTGTGTCTCTGTCTCTGTGTCTCTGTCTCTGTGTCTCTGTCTCTGTGTCTCTGTCTCTGTGTCTCTGTCTCTGTGTCTCTGTCTCTGTGTCTCTGTCTCTGTGTCTCTGTCTCTGTGCCTCTGTCTCTGTGTCTCTGTCTCTGTGTCTCTGTCTGTGTGTCTCCGTCTTTGTGTCTCTGTCTCTGTGTCTCTGTCTCTGTGTCTCTGTCTCGGTGTCTCTGTCCCTGTGGCTCCTTCTCTGTGTCACTCTCTCTGCGTCCCTGTCTCTGTGTCTCTGTCTCTGTCTCTGTGTATCTGCCTCTGTGTCTCCCTCCCGGTGACACGGTCCCTGTGTTACCGTCTCTGTGTCTCGGCCTCTGTGTCTCTGTCTCTGTGTCTCTGTCTCTGTGTCCCTGTCTCTGTGTCTGTGTCTCTGTGTCTCTGCCTCTGTGTCTCGGTCTCTGTGTCTCTGTCTCTGTGTCTCTGTCTCTGTGTCTCTGTCTCTGTGTCTCTGTCTCTGTGTCTCTGTCTCTGTGTCTCTGTCTCTGTGTCTCTGTCTCTGTGTCTCTGTCTCTGTGTCTCTGTCTCTGTGTCTCTGTCTCTGTGTCTCTGTCTCTGTGTCTCTGTCTCTGTGTCTCTGTCTCTGTGTCTCTGTCTCTGTGTCTCTGTCTCTGTGTCTCTGTCTCTGTGTCTCTGTCTCTGTGTCTCTGTCTCTGTGTCTCTGTGTCTGTGTCTCTGTCTCTGTGTCTCTGTCTCTGTGTCTCTGTCTCTGTGTCTCTGTCTCTGTGTCTCTGTCTCTGTGTCTCTGTCTCTGTGTCTCTGTCTCTGTGTCTCTGTCTTTGTGTCTCTGTCTCTGTGTCTATGTCTCTGAGTATCTGTCTCTGTGTCTCTGTCTCTGTCTCTGAATCTCTGTCTCTCAGTCTCTGTCTCTGTGTCTCTGTCTCTGTGTCTCTCTCTCTGTGTCTCTGTCTCTGTGTCTTTGAGTCTGTGTCTCTGTCTCTGTGTCTCTGTCTCCGTGTCTCTGTCTCTTTGTCTCTGTCTCTGCGTCTCTGTCTCTGCGTCTCTGTCTCTGTGTCCCTGTCTCTGTGTCTCTGTCTCTGTGCCTCTGTCTCTGTGTCTCTGTCCCTGAGAATCTGCCTCTGTGTTTCTGCCTCTGTGTCTCTGTCCCTGTGTCTCCGTCTCTGTGTCTCTGTCTCTCTCACTTTGTCTCTGTCTCTGTGTATCTGTCTCTGTGTCTCTGTCTCCGTGTCTCTGTCTCCGTGTCTCTGCCTCAGTGTCTCTGTCTCTGTGTCTCCGTTTCTGTGTATCTGTCTCTGTGACTCGGTCTCTCTCTCTGTCCCTGTTTCTCTTTCTCTGTGTCTCTATACCTGTGTCTCCTTCTCTGTGTTTCTCTCTCTGTGTCTCTGTCTCTGTTTCTCTTTCTCAGTGCCTCTGTCTCCGTGTCTCTATACCTGTGTCTCTGTCTCTGTGTATCCGTCTCTGTGTTTCTCTGTCTGTGTCTCTGTCTCTGTGTCTCTGTCTCTGTGTCTCTGTCTCTGTGTCTCTGTCTCTGTGTCTCTGTCTCTGTGTCTCTGTCTCTGTGTTTCTGTCTCTGTGTCTCTGTCTCTGTGTCTCTGTCTCTGTGTCTCTGTCTCTGTGTCGCTGTCTCTGTGTCTCTGTCTCTGTGTCTCTGCCTCTGTGTCTCTGTCTCTGCGTCTCTGTCTCTGTCTCTCTGTCTCTGTGTCTCTGTCTCTGTGTCTCCTTCTCTGTCTCACTGTCTCTGTGTCTCTGTCTCTGTGTCTCCGTCTCTGTGCCTCTGTCTCTGCCTCTGAATCTCTGTCTCTGTGTCTCTGTCCCAGAGCCTCCGTCTCTGTGTCTCTGTCTCTGTGTATCTATCTCTGTGTCTCTGTCTCTGTCTCTGTCTCTGCTTCTCTTTCTCTGTGTCTCTGCCTCTGTGTCTCTGTCTCGGTGTCTCTGTCCCTGTGTCCCCTCCTCTGTGCCTCTGTCTCCGTGTCTCCGTCTCTGTGCCTCTGTCTCGGTCTCTGGGTCTCTGTCTCTGTGTCTCTGTCTCTGTGTCTCTGTCTCTGTGTCTCTGTCTCTGTGTCTCTGTCTCTGTGTCTCTGTCTCTGTGTCTCTGTCTCTGTGTCTCTGTCTCTGTGTCTCTGTCTCTGTGCCTCTGTCTCTGTGTCTCTGTCTCTGTGTCTCTGTCTGTGTGTCTCCGTCTTTGTGTCTCTGTCTCTGTGTCTCTGTCTCTGTGTCTCTGTCTCGGTGTCTCTGTCCCTGTGGCTCCTTCTCTGTGTCACTCTCTCTGCGTCCCTGTCTCTGTGTCTCTGTCTCTGTCTCTGTGTATCTGCCTCTGTGTCTCCCTCCCGGTGACACGGTCCCTGTGTTACCGTCTCTGTGTCTCGGCCTCTGTGTCTCTGTCTCTGTGTCTCTGTCTCTGTGTCCCTGTCTCTGTGTCTGTGTCTCTGTGTCTCTGCCTCTGTGTCTCGGTCTCTGTGTCTCTGTCTCTGTGTCTCTGTCTCTGTGTCTCTGTCTCTGTGTCTCTGTCTCTGTGTCTCTGTCTCTGTGTCTCTGTCTCTGTGTCTCTGTCTCTGTGTCTCTGTCTCTGTGTCTCTGTCTCTGTGTCTCTGTCTCTGTGTCTCTGTCTCTGTGTCTCTGTCTCTGTGTCTCTGTCTCTGTGTCTCTGTCTCTGTGTCTCTGTCTCTGTGTCTCTGTCTCTGTGTCTCTGTCTCTGTGTCTCTGTCTCTGTGTCTCTGTCTCTGTGTCTCTGTCTCTGTGTCTCTGTCTCTGTGTCTCTGTCTCTGTGTCTCTGTGTCTGTGTCTCTGTCTCTGTGTCTCTGTCTCTGTGTCTCTGTCTCTGTGTCTCTGTCTCTGTGTCTCTGTCTCTGTGTCTCTGTCTTTGTGTCTCTGTCTCTGTGTCTATGTCTCTGAGTATCTGTCTCTGTGTCTCTGTCTCTGTCTCTGAATCTCTGTCTCTCAGTCTCTGTCTCTGTGTCTCTGTCTCTGTGTCTCTCTCTCTGTGTCTCTGTCTCTGTGTCTTTGAGTCTGTGTCTCTGTCTCTGTGTCTCTGTCTCCGTGTCTCTGTCTCTTTGTCTCTGTCTCTGCGTCTCTGTCTCTGCGTCTCTGTCTCTGTGTCCCTGTCTCTGTGTCTCTGTCTCTGTGCCTCTGTCTCTGTGTCTCTGTCCCTGAGAATCTGCCTCTGTGTTTCTGCCTCTGTGTCTCTGTCCCTGTGTCTCCGTCTCTGTGTCTCTGTCTCTCTCACTTTGTCTCTGTCTCTGTGTATCTGTCTCTGTGTCTCTGTCTCCGTGTCTCTGTCTCCGTGTCTCTGCCTCAGTGTCTCTGTCTCTGTGTCTCCGTTTCTGTGTATCTGTCTCTGTGACTCGGTCTCTCTCTCTGTCCCTGTTTCTCTTTCTCTGTGTCTCTATACCTGTGTCTCCTTCTCTGTGTTTCTCTCTCTGTGTCTCTGTCTCTGTTTCTCTTTCTCAGTGCCTCTGTCTCTGTGTCTCTATACCTGTGTCTCTGTCTCTGTGTATCCGTCTCTGTGTTTCTCTGTCTGTGTCTCTGTCTCTGTGTCTCTGTCTCTGTGTCTCTGTCTCTGTGTCTCTGTCTCTGTGTCTCTGTCTCTGTGTCTCTGTCTCTGTGTTTCTGTCTCTGTGTCTCTGTCTCTGTGTTTCTGTCTCTGTGTCTCTGTCTCTGTGTCTCTGTCTCTGTGTCTCTGTCTCTGTGTCTCTGCCTCTGTGTCTCTGTCTCTGTGTCTCTGTCTCTGTCTCTCTGTCTCCGTGTCTCTGTCTCTGTGTCTCCTTCTCTGTCTCACTGTCTCTGTGTCTCTGTCTCTGTGTCTCCGTCTCTGTGCCTCTGTCTCTGCCTCTGAATCTCTGTCTCTGTGTCTCTGTCCCAGAGCCTCCGTCTCTGTGTCTCTGTCTCTGTGTATCTATCTCTGTGTCTCTGTCTCTGTCTCTGTCTCTGCTTCTCTTTCTCTGTGTCTCTGCCTCTGTGTCTCTGTCTCGGTGTCTCTGTCCCTGTGTCCCCTCCTCTGTGTCTCTGTCTCCGTGTCTCCGTCTCTGTGCCTCTGTCTCGGTCTCTGTGTCTCTGTCTCTGTGTCTCTGTCACTGTGTCTCTGTCTCTGTGTCTCTGTCTCTGTGTCTATGTCTCTGTGTCTCTGCCTCTGTGTCTCTGTCTCTGTGTCTCTGACTCTGTGTCTCTGACTCTGTGTCTCTGTCTCTGTGTCTCTGTCTCTGCGTCTCTGTCTCTGTGTCCCTGTCTCTGTGTCTCTGTCTCTGTGTCTCTGTCTCTGTGTCTCTGTCTCTTTGTCTCTGTCTCTGTGTCTCTGTCTCTGTGTCTCTGTCTCTGTGTCTCTGTCTCTGTGTCTCTGTCTCTGTGTCCCTCTCGCTGTGTCTCTGTCTCTGTGTCTCTGTCTCTGTGTCTCTGTCTCTGTGTCTCTGTCTCTGTGTCTCTGTCTCTGTGTCTCTGTCTCTGTGTCTCTGTCTCTGTGTATCTGTCTCTGTGTCTCTGTCTCTGTGTCTCTGTCTCTGTGTATCCGTCTCTGCGTCTCTGTGTCTCTGTCTCTGAGTCCCTCTCGCTGTGTCCCAGTGTCTGTGTCTCTGTGTCTCTGTCTCTGTGTCTCTGTCTCTGTGTCTCTGTCTCTGTGTCTCTGTCTCTGTGTCTCTGTCTCTGTGTCTCTGCCTCTGTGTCTCTGTACCGATGTCTCTGCCTCCGTGTCTCTGTCTCTTTGTCTCTGTCTCTGCGTCTCTGTCTCTGCGTCTCTGTCTCTGTGTCCCTGTCTCTGTGTCTCTGTCTCTGTGCCTCTGTCTCTGTGTCTCTGTCTCTGTGTCTCTGTCTCTGTGTCTCTGTCTCTGTGTCTCTGTCTCTGTGTCTCTGTCTCTGTGTCTCTGTCTCTGTGTCTCTGTCTCTGTGTCTCTGTCTCTGTGTCTCTGTGTCTCTGTCTCTGTGTCTCTGTCTCTGTGTCTCTGTCTCTGTGTCTCCGTCTTTGTGTCTCTGTCTCTGTGTCTCTGTCTCGGTGTCTCTGTCCCTGTGGCTCCTTCTCTGTGTCACTCTCTCTGCGTCCCTGTCTCTGTGTCTCTGTCTCTGTCTCTGTGTATCTGCCTCTGTGTCTCCCTCCCGGTGACACGGTCCCTGTGTTACCGTCTCTGTGTCTCGGCCTCTGTGTCTCTGTCTCTGTGTCTCTGTCTCTGTGTATCTGTCTCTGCGTCTCTGTGTCTCTGTCTCTGTCTCTGTGTCCCTGTCTCTGAGGCCCTCTCGCTGTGTCTCTGTCTCTGTGTCTCTGTCTCTGTGTCTCTGTCTCTGTGTCTCTGTCTCTGTGTCTCTGTCTCTGTGTCTCTGTCTCTGTGTCTCTGTCTCTGTGTCTCTGTCTCTGTGTCTCTGTCTCTGTGTATCTGTCTCTGTGTCTCTGTCTCTGTGTATCTGTCTCTGCGTCTCTGTGTCTCTGTATCTGAGTCCCTCTCGCTGTGTCCCAGTGTCTGTGTCTCTGTGTCTCTGTCTCTGTGTCTCTGTCTCTGTGTCTCAGTCTCTGTGTCTCTGTCTCTGTGTCTCTGTCTCTGTGTCTCTGTCTCTGTGTCTCTGTGTCTGTGTCTCTGTCTCTGTGTCTCTGTCTCTGTGTCTCTGTCTCTGTGTCTCTGTCTCTGTGTCTCTGTCTCTGTGTCTCTGTCTTTGTGTCTCTGTCTCTGTGTCTATGTCTCTGAGTATCTGTCTCTGTGTCTCTGTCTCTGTCTCTGAATCTCTGTCTCTCAGTCTCTGTCTCTGTGTCTCTGTCTCTGTGTCTCTCTCTCTGTGTCTCTGTCTCTGTGTCTTTGAGTCTGTGTCTCTGTCTCTGTGTCTCTGTCTCCGTGTCTCTGTCTCTTTGTCTCTGTCTCTGCGTCTCTGTCTCTGCGTCTCTGTCTCTGTGTCCCTGTCTCTGTGTCTCTGTCTCTGTGCCTCTGTCTCTGTGTCTCTGTCCCTGAGAATCTGCCTCTGTGTTTCTGCCTCTGTGTCTCTGTCCCTGTGTCTCCGTCTCTGTGTCTCTGTCTCTCTCACTTTGTCTCTGTCTCTGTGTATCTGTCTCTGTGTCTCTGTCTCCGTGTCTCTGTCTCCGTGTCTCTGCCTCAGTGTCTCTGTCTCTGTGTCTCCGTTTCTGTGTATCTGTCTCTGTGACTCGGTCTCTCTCTCTGTCCCTGTTTCTCTTTCTCTGTGTCTCTATAACTGTGTCTCCTTCTCTGTGTTTCTCTCTCTGTGTCTCTGTCTCTGTTTCTCTTTCTCAGTGCCTCTGTCTCTGTGTCTCTATACCTGTGTCTCTGTCTCTGTGTATCCGTCTCTGTGTTTCTCTGTCTGTGTCTCTGTCTCTGTGTCTCTGTCTCTGTGTCTCTGTCTCTGTGCCTCTGTCTCTGTGTCTCTGTCTCTGTGTCTCTGTCTCTGTGTTTCTGTCTCTGTGTCTCTGTCTCTGTGTCTCTGTCTCTGTGTCTCTGTCTCTGTGTCTCTGTCCCAGAGCCTCCGTCTCTGTGTCTCTGTCTCTGTGTATCTATCTCTGTGTCTCTGTCTCTGTCTCTGTCTCTGCTTCTCTTTCTCTGTGTCTCTGCCTCTGTGTCTCTGTCTCGGTGTCTCCGTCCCTGTGTCCCCTCCTCTGTGTCTCTGTCTCCGTGTCTCCGTCTCTGTGCCTCTGTCTCGGTCTCTGTGTCTCTGTCTCTGTGTCTCTGTCACTGTGTCTCTGTCTCTGTGTCTCTGTCTCTGTGTCTATGTCTCTGTGTCTCTGCCTCTGTGTCTCTGTCTCTGTGTCTCTGACTCTGTGTCTCTGACTCTGTGTCTCTGTCTCTGTGTCTCTGTCTCTGCGTCTCTGTCTCTGTGTCCCTGTCTCTGTGTCTCTGTCTCTGTGTCTCTGTCTCTGTGTCTCTGTCTCTGTGTCTCTGTCTCTTTGTCTCTGTCTCTGTGTCTCTGTCTCTGTGTCTCTGTCTCTGTGTCTCTGTCTCTGTGTCTCTGTCTCTGTGTCTCTGTCTCTGTGTCCCTCTCGCTGTGTCTCTGTCTCTGTGTCTCTGTCTCTGTGTCTCTGTCTCTGTGTCTCTGTCTCTGTGTCTCTGTCTCTGTGTCTCTGTCTCTGTGTCTCTGTCTCTGTGTCTCTGTCTCTGTGTCTCTGTCTCTGTGTATCTGTCTCTGTGTCTCTGTCTCTGTGTATCTGTCTCTGCGTCTCTGTGTCTCTGTATCTGAGTCCCTCTCGCTGTGTCCCAGTGTCTGTGTCTCTGTGTCTCTGTCTCTGTGTCTCTGTCTCTGTGTCTCAGTCTCTGTGTCTCTGTCTCTGTGTCTCTGTCTCTGTGTCTCTGTCTCTGTGTCTCTGTGTCTGTGTCTCTGTCTCTGTGTCTCTGTCTCTGTGTCTCTGTCTCTGTGTCTCTGTCTCTGTGTCTCTGTCTCTGTGTCTCTGTCTTTGTGTCTCTGTCTCTGTGTATATGTCTCTGAGTATCTGTCTCTGTGTCTCTGTCTCTGTCTCTGAATCTCTGTCTCTCAGTCTCTGTCTCTGTGTCTCTGTCTCTGTGTCTCTCTCTCTGTGTCTCTGTCTCTGTGTCTTTGAGTCTGTGTCTCTGTCTCTGTGTCTCTGTCTCCGTGTCTCTGTCTCTTTGTCTCTGTCTCTGCGTCTCTGTCTCTGCGTCTCTGTCTCTGTGTCCCTGTCTCTGTGTCTCTGTCTCTGTGCCTCTGTCTCTGTGTCTCTGTCCCTGAGAATCTGCCTCTGTGTTTCTGCCTCTGTGTCTCTGTCCCTGTGTCTCCGTCTCTGTGTCTCTGTCTCTCTCACTTTGTCTCTGTCTCTGTGTATCTGTCTCTGTGTCTCTGTCTCCGTGTCTCTGTCTCCGTGTCTCTGCCTCAGTGTCTCTGTCTCTGTGTCTCCGTTTCTGTGTATCTGTCTCTGTGACTCGGTCTCTCTCTCTGTCCCTGTTTCTCTTTCTCTGTGTCTCTATAACTGTGTCTCCTTCTCTGTGTTTCTCTCTCTGTGTCTCTGTCTCTGTTTCTCTTTCTCAGTGCCTCTGTCTCTGTGTCTCTATACCTGTGTCTCTGTCTCTGTGTATCCGTCTCTGTGTTTCTCTGTCTGTGTCTCTGTCTCTGTGTCTCTGTCTCTGTGTCTCTGTCTCTGTGCCTCTGTCTCTGTGTCTCTGTCTCTGTGTCTCTGTCTCTGTGTTTCGGTCTCTGTGTCTCTGTCTCTGTGTCTCTGTCTCTGTGTCTCTGTCTCTGTGTCTCTGTCTCTGTGTCTCTGTCTCTGTGTCTCTGCCTCTGTATCTCTGTCTCTGTGTCTCTGTCTCTGTCTCTCTGTCTCTGTGTCTCTGTCTCTGTGTCTCCTTCTCTGTCTCACTGTCTCTGTGTCTCTGTCTCTGTGTCTCCGTCTCTGTGCCTCTGTCTCTGCCTCTGAATCTCTGTCTCTGTGTCTCTGTCCCAGAGCCTCCGTCTCTGTGTCTCTGTCTCTGTGTATCTATCTCTGTGTCTCTGTCTCTGTCTCTGTCTCTGCTTCTCTTTCTCTGTGTCTCTGCCTCTGTGTCTCTGTCTCGGTGTCTCTGTCCCTGTGTCCCCTCCTCTGTGTCTCTGTCTCCGTGTCTCCGTCTCTGTGCCTCTGTCTCGGTCTCTGTGTCTCTGTCTCTGTGTCTCTGTCACTGTGTCTCTGTCTCTGTGTCTCTGTCTCTGTGTCTATGTCTCTGTGTCTCTGCCTCTGTGTCTCTGTCTCTGTGTCTCTGTCTCTGTGTCTCTGACTCTGTGTCTCTGACTCTGTGTCTCTGTCTCTGTGTCTCTGTCTCTGCGTCTCTGTCTCTGTGTCCCTGTCTCTGTGTCTCTGTCTCTGTGTCTCTGTCTCTGTGTCTCTGTCTCTGTGTCTCTGTCTCTTTGTCTCTGTCTCTGTGTCTCTGTCTCTGTGTCTCTGTCTCTGTGTCTCTGTCTCTGTGTCTCTGTCTCTGTGTCTCTGTCTCTGTGTCCCTCTCGCTGTGTCTCTGTCTCTGTGTCTCTGTCTCTGTGTCTCTGTCTCTGTGTCTCTGTCTCTGTGTCTTTGTCTCTGTGTCTCTGTCTCTGTGTCTCTGTCTCTGTGTACCTGTCTCTGTGTCTCTGTCTCTGTGTATCCGTCTCTGCGTCTCTGTGTCTCTGTCTCTGAGTCTCTCTCGCTGTGTCCCAGTGTCTGTGTCTCTGTGTCTCTGTCTCTGTGTCTCTGTCTCTGTGTCTCTGTCTCTGTGTCTCTGTCTCTGTGTCTCTGTCTCTGTGTCTCTGTCTCTGTGTCTCTGCCTCTGTGTCTCTGTACCGATGTCTCTGCCTCCGTGTCTCTGTCTCTTTGACTCTGTCTCTGCGTCTCTGTCTCTGCGTCTCTGTCTCTGTGTCCCTGTCTCTGTGTCTCTGTCTCTGTGCCTCTGTCTCTGTGTCTCTGTCTCTGTGTCTCTGTCTCTGTGTCTCTGTCTCTGTGTCTCTGTCTCTGTGTCTCTGTCTCTGTGTCTCTGTCTCTGTGTCTCTGTCTCTGTGTCTCTGTCTCTGTGTCTCTGTCTCTGTGTCTCTGTCTCTGTGTCTCTGTCTCTGTGTCTCTGTCTCTGTGTCTCTGTCTCTGTGTCTCCGTCTTTGTGTCTCTGTCTCTGTGTCTCTGTTTCTGTGTCTCTGTCTCGGTGTCTCTGTCCCTGTGGCTCCTTCTCTGTGTCACTCTCTCTGCGTCCCTGTCTCTGTGTCTCTGTCTCTGTCTCTGTGTATCTGCCTCTGTGTCTCCCTCCCGGTGACACGGTCCCTGTGTTACCGTCTCTGTGTCTCGGCCTCTGTGTCTCTGTCTCTGTGTCTCTGTCTCTGTGTATCTGTCTCTGCGTCTCTGTGTCTCTGTCTCTGTCTCTGTGTCCCTGTCTCTGAGTCCCTCTCGCTGTGTCTCTGTCTCTGTGTCTCTGTCTCTGTGTCTCTGTCTCTGTGTCTCTGTCTCTGTGTCTCTGTCTCTGTGTCTCTGTCTCTGTGTCTCTGTCTCTGTGTATCTGTCTCTGTGTCTCTGTCTCTGTGTATCTGTCTCTGCGTCTCTGTGTCTCTGTATCTGAGTCCCTCTCGCTGTGTCCCAGTGTCTGTGTCTCTGTGTCTCTGTCTCTGTGTCTCTGTCTCTGTGTCTCAGTCTCTGTGTCTCTGTCTCTGTGTCTCTGTCTCTGTGTCTCTGTCTCTGTGTCTCTGTCTCTGTGTCTCTGTCTCTGTGTCTCTGTCTCTGTGTCTCTGCCTCTGTGTCTCTGTACCGATGTCTCTGCTTCCGTGTCTCTGTCTCTTTGTCTCTGTCTCTGCGTCTCTGTCTCTGCGTCTCTGTCTCTGTGTCCCTGTCTCTGTGTCTCTGTCTCTGTGCCTCTGTCTCTGTGTCTCTGTCCCTGATAATCTGTCTCTGTGTTTCTGCCTCTGTGTCTCTGTCCCTGTGTCTCCGTCTCTGTGTCTCTGTCTCTGTGTCTCTGTCTCTGTGTCTCTGTCTCTGTGTCTCTGTCTCTGTGTCTCTGTCTCTGTGTCTCTGTCTCTGTGTCTCTGTCTCTGTGTCTCTGTCTCTGTGTCTCTGTCTCTGTGTCTCTGTCTCTGTGTCTCTGTCTCTGTGTCTCTGTCTCTGTGTCTCTGTCTCTGTGTCTCTGTCTCTGTGTCTCTGTCTCTGTGTCTCTGTCTCTGTGTCTCTGTCTCTGTGTCTCTGTCTCTGTGTCTCTGTCTCTGTGTCTCTGTCTCTGTGTCTCTGTCCCTGTGTCTCTGTCTCTGTGTCTTTGAGTCTGTGTCTCTGTCTCTGTGTCTCTGTCTCTGTGTCTTTGAGTCTGTGTCTCTGTCTCTGTGTCTCTGTCTCTGTGTCTCCGTCTCTGTGCCTCTGTCTCTGCCTCTGAATCTCTGTCTCTGTGTCTCTGTCCCAGAGCCTCCGTCTCTGTGTCTCTGTCTCTGTGTATCTATCTCTGTGTCTCTGTCTCTGTCTCTGTCTCTGCTTCTCTTTCTCTGTGTCTCTGCCTCTGTGTCTCTGTCTCGGTGTCTCTGTCCCTGTGTCCCCTCCTCTGTGCCTCTGTCTCCGTGTCTCCGTCTCTGTGCCTCTGTCTCGGTCTCTGGGTCTCTGTCTCTGTGTCTCTGTCTCTGTGTCTCTGTCTCTGTGTCTCTGTCTCTGTGTCTCTGTCTCTGTGTCTCTGTCTCTGTGTCTCTGTCTCTGTGTCTCTGTCTCTGTGTCTCTGTCTCTGTGCCTCTGTCTCTGTGTCTCTGTCTCTGTGTCTCTGTCTGTGTGTCTCCGTCTTTGTGTCTCTGTCTCTGTGTCTCTGTCTCTGTGTCTCTGTCTCGGTGTCTCTGTCCCTGTGGCTCCTTCTCTGTGTCACTCTCTCTGCGTCCCTGTCTCTGTGTCTCTGTCTCTGTCTCTGTGTATCTGCCTCTGTGTCTCCCTCCCGGTGACACGGTCCCTGTGTTACCGTCTCTGTGTCTCGGCCTCTGTGTCTCTGTCTCTGTGTCTCTGTCTCTGTGTCCCTGTCTCTGTGTCTGTGTCTCTGTGTCTCTGCCTCTGTGTCTCGGTCTCTGTGTCTCTGTCTCTGTGTCTCTGTCTCTGTGTCTCTGTCTCTGTGTCTCTGTCTCTGTGTCTCTGTCTCTGTGTCTCTGTCTCTGTGTCTCTGTCTCTGTGTCTCTGTCTCTGTGTCTCTGTCTCTGTGTCTCTGTCTCTGTGTCTCTGTCTCTGTGTCTCTGTCTCTGTGTCTCTGTCTCTGTGTCTCTGTCTCTGTGTCTCTGTCTCTGTGTCTCTGTCTCTGTGTCTCTGTCTCTGTGTCTCTGTCTCTGTGTCTCTGTGTCTGTGTCTCTGTCTCTGTGTCTCTGTCTCTGTGTCTCTGTCTCTGTGTCTCTGTCTCTGTGTCTCTGTCTCTGTGTCTCTGTCTTTGTGTCTCTGTCTCTGTGTCTATGTCTCTGAGTATCTGTCTCTGTGTCTCTGTCTCTGTCTCTGAATCTCTGTCTCTCAGTCTCTGTCTCTGTGTCTCTGTCTCTGTGTCTCTCTCTCTGTGTCTCTGTCTCTGTGTCTTTGAGTCTGTGTCTCTGTCTCTGTGTCTCTGTCTCCGTGTCTCTGTCTCTTTGTCTCTGTCTCTGCGTCTCTGTCTCTGCGTCTCTGTCTCTGTGTCCCTGTCTCTGTGTCTCTGTCTCTGTGCCTCTGTCTCTGTGTCTCTGTCCCTGAGAATCTGCCTCTGTGTTTCTGCCTCTGTGTCTCTGTCCCTGTGTCTCCGTCTCTGTGTCTCTGTCTCTCTCACTTTGTCTCTGTCTCTGTGTATCTGTCTCTGTGTCTCTGTCTCCGTGTCTCTGTCTCCGTGTCTCTGCCTCAGTGTCTCTGTCTCTGTGTCTCCGTTTCTGTGTATCTGTCTCTGTGACTCGGTCTCTCTCTCTGTCCCTGTTTCTCTTTCTCTGTGTCTCTATACCTGTGTCTCCTTCTCTGTGTTTCTCTCTCTGTGTCTCTGTCTCTGTTTCTCTTTCTCAGTGCCTCTGTCTCTGTGTCTCTATACCTGTGTCTCTGTCTCTGTGTATCCGTCTCTGTGTTTCTCTGTCTGTGTCTCTGTCTCTGTGTCTCTGTCTCTGTGTCTCTGTCTCTGTGTCTCTGTCTCTGTGTCTCTGTCTCTGTGTCTCTGTCTCTGTGTTTCTGTCTCTGTGTCTCTGTCTCTGTGTTTCTGTCTCTGTGTCTCTGTCTCTGTGTCTCTGTCTCTGTGTCTCTGTCTCTGTGTCTCTGCCTCTGTGTCTCTGTCTCTGTGTCTCTGTCTCTGTCTCTCTGTCTCTGTGTCTCTGTCTCTGTGTCTCCTTCTCTGTCTCACTGTCTCTGTGTCTCTGTCTCTGTGTCTCCGTCTCTGTGCCTCTGTCTCTGCCTCTGAATCTCTGTCTCTGTGTCTCTGTCCCAGAGCCTCCGTCTCTGTGTCTCTGTCTCTGTGTATCTATCTCTGTGTCTCTGTCTCTGTCTCTGTCTCTGCTTCTCTTTCTCTGTGTCTCTGCCTCTGTGTCTCTGTCTCGGTGTCTCTGTCCCTGTGTCCCCTCCTCTGTGTCTCTGTCTCCGTGTCTCCGTCTCTGTGCCTCTGTCTCGGTCTCTGTGTCTCTGTCTCTGTGTCTCTGTCACTGTGTCTCTGTCTCTGTGTCTCTGTCTCTGTGTCTATGTCTCTGTGTCTCTGCCTCTGTGTCTCTGTCTCTGTGTCTCTGACTCTGTGTCTCTGACTCTGTGTCTCTGTCTCTGTGTCTCTGTCTCTGCGTCTCTGTCTCTGTGTCCCTGTCTCTGTGTCTCTGTCTCTGTGTCTCTGTCTCTGTGTCTCTGTCTCTGTGTCTCTGTCTCTTTGTCTCTGTCTCTGTGTCTCTGTCTCTGTGTCTCTGTCTCTGTGTCTCTGTCTCTGTGTCTCTGTCTCTGTGTCCCTCTCGCTGTGTCTCTGTCTCTGTGTCTCTGTCTCTGTGTCTCTGTCTCTGTGTCTCTGTCTCTGTGTCTCTGTCTCTGTGCCTCTGTCTCTGTGTCTCTGTCTCTGTGTATCTGTCTCTGTGTCTCTGTCTCTGTGTATCCGTCTCTGCGTCTCTGTGTCTCTGTCTCTGAGTCCCTCTCGCTGTGTCCCAGTGTCTGTGTCTCTGTGTCTCTGTCTCTGTGTCTCTGTCTCTGTGTCTCTGTCTCTGTGTCTCTGTCTCTGTGTCTCTGTCTCTGTGTCTCTGCCTCTGTGTCTCTGTACCGATGTCTCTGCCTCCGTGTCTCTGTCTCTTTGTCTCTGTCTCTGCGTCTCTGTCTCTGCGTCTCTGTCTCTGTGTCCCTGTCTCTGTGTCTCTGTCTCTGTGCCTCTGTCTCTGTGTCTCTGTCTCTGTGTCTCTGTCTCTGTGTCTCTGTCTCTGTGTCTCTGTCTCTGTGTCTCTGTCTCTGTGTCTCTGTCTCTGTGTCTCTGTCTCTGTGTCTCTGTGTCTCTGTCTCTGTGTCTCTGTCTCTGTGTCTCTGTCTCTGTGTCTCCGTCTTTGTGTCTCTGTCTCTGTGTCTCTGTCTCTGTGTCTCTGTCTCGGTGTCTCTGTCCCTGTGGCTCCTTCTCTGTGTCACTCTCTCTGCGTCCCTGTCTCTGTGTCTCTGTCTCTGTCTCTGTGTATCTGCCTCTGTGTCTCCCTCCCGGTGACACGGTCCCTGTGTTACCGTCTCTGTGTCTCGGCCTCTGTGTCTCTGTCTCTGTGTCTCTGTCTCTGTGTATCTGTCTCTGCGTCTCTGTGTCTCTGTCTCTGTCTCTGTGTCCCTGTCTCTGAGGCCCTCTCGCTGTGTCTCTGTCTCTGTGTCTCTGTCTCTGTGTCTCTGTCTCTGTGTCTCTGTCTCTGTGTCTCTGTCTCTGTGTCTCTGTCTCTGTGTCTCTGTCTCTGTGTCTCTGTCTCTGTGTCTCTGTCTCTGTGTATCTGTCTCTGTGTCTCTGTCTCTGTGTATCTGTCTCTGCGTCTCTGTGTCTCTGTATCTGAGTCCCTCTCGCTGTGTCCCAGTGTCTGTGTCTCTGTGTCTCTGTCTCTGTGTCTCTGTCTCTGTGTCTCAGTCTCTGTGTCTCTGTCTCTGTGTCTCTGTCTCTGTGTCTCTGTCTCTGTGTCTCTGTGTCTGTGTCTCTGTCTCTGTGTCTCTGTCTCTGTGTCTCTGTCTCTGTGTCTCTGTCTCTGTGTCTCTGTCTCTGTGTCTCTGTCTTTGTGTCTCTGTCTCTGTGTCTATGTCTCTGAGTATCTGTCTCTGTGTCTCTGTCTCTGTCTCTGAATCTCTGTCTCTCAGTCTCTGTCTCTGTGTCTCTGTCTCTGTGTCTCTCTCTCTGTGTCTCTGTCTCTGTGTCTTTGAGTCTGTGTCTCTGTCTCTGTGTCTCTGTCTCCGTGTCTCTGTCTCTTTGTCTCTGTCTCTGCGTCTCTGTCTCTGCGTCTCTGTCTCTGTGTCCCTGTCTCTGTGTCTCTGTCTCTGTGCCTCTGTCTCTGTGTCTCTGTCCCTGAGAATCTGCCTCTGTGTTTCTGCCTCTGTGTCTCTGTCCCTGTGTCTCCGTCTCTGTGTCTCTGTCTCTCTCACTTTGTCTCTGTCTCTGTGTATCTGTCTCTGTGTCTCTGTCTCCGTGTCTCTGTCTCCGTGTCTCTGCCTCAGTGTCTCTGTCTCTGTGTCTCCGTTTCTGTGTATCTGTCTCTGTGACTCGGTCTCTCTCTCTGTCCCTGTTTCTCTTTCTCTGTGTCTCTATAACTGTGTCTCCTTCTCTGTGTTTCTCTCTCTGTGTCTCTGTCTCTGTTTCTCTTTCTCAGTGCCTCTGTCTCTGTGTCTCTATACCTGTGTCTCTGTCTCTGTGTATCCGTCTCTGTGTTTCTCTGTCTGTGTCTCTGTCTCTGTGTCTCTGTCTCTGTGTCTCTGTCTCTGTGCCTCTGTCTCTGTGTCTCTGTCTCTGTGTCTCTGTCTCTGTGTTTCTGTCTCTGTGTCTCTGTCTCTGTGTCTCTGTCTCTGTGTCTCTGTCTCTGTGTCTCTGTCTCTGTGTCTCTGTCTCTGTGTCTCTGCCTCTGTATCTCTGTCTCTGTGTCTCTGTCTCTGTCTCTCTGTCTCTGTGTCTCTGTCTCTGTGTCTCCTTCTCTGTCTCACTGTCTCTGTGTCTCTGTCTCTGTGTCTCCGTCTCTGTGCCTCTGTCTCTGCCTCTGAATCTCTGTCTCTGTGTCTCTGTCCCAGAGCCTCCGTCTCTGTGTCTCTGTCTCTGTGTATCTATCTCTGTGTCTCTGTCTCTGTCTCTGTCTCTGCTTCTCTTTCTCTGTGTCTCTGCCTCTGTGTCTCTGTCTCGGTGTCTCTGTCCCTGTGTCCCCTCCTCTGTGTCTCTGTCTCCGTGTCTCCGTCTCTGTGCCTCTGTCTCGGTCTCTGTGTCTCTGTCTCTGTGTCTCTGTCACTGTGTCTCTGTCTCTGTGTCTCTGACTCTGTGTCTCTGACTCTGTGTCTCTGTCTCTGTGTCTCTGTCTCTGCGTCTCTGTCTCTGTGTCCCTGTCTCTGTGTCTCTGTCTCTGTGTCTCTGTCTCTGTGTCTCTGTCTCTGTGTCTCTGTCTCTTTGTCTCTGTCTCTGTGTCTCTGTCTCTGTGTCTCTGTCTCTGTGTCTCTGTCTCTGTGTCTCTGTCTCTGTGTCTCTGTCTCTGTGTCCCTCTCGCTGTGTCTCTGTCTCTGTGTCTCTGTCTCTGTGTCTCTGTCTCTGTGTGTCTGTCTCTGTGTCTTTGTCTCTGTGTCTCTGTCTCTGTGTCTCTGTCTCTGTGTACCTGTCTCTGTGTCTCTGTCTCTGTGTATCCGTCTCTGCGTCTCTGTGTCTCTGTCTCTGAGTCTCTCTCGCTGTGTCCCAGTGTCTGTGTCTCTGTGTCTCTGTCTCTGTGTCTCTGTCTCTGTGTCTCTGTCTCTGTGTCTCTGTCTCTGTGTCTCTGTCTCTGTGTCTCTGTCTCTGTGTCTCTGCCTCTGTGTCTCTGTACCGATGTCTCTGCCTCCGTGTCTCTGTCTCTTTGTCTCTGTCTCTGCGTCTCTGTCTCTGCGTCTCTGTCTCTGTGTCCCTGTCTCTGTGTCTCTGTCTCTGTGCCTCTGTCTCTGTGTCTCTGTCTCTGTGTCTCTGTCTCTGTGTCTCTGTCTCTGTGTCTCTGTCTCTGTGTCTCTGTCTCTGTGTCTCTGTCTCTGTGTCTCTGTCTCTGTGTCTCTGTCTCTGTGTCTCTGTCTCTGTGTCTCTGTCTCTGTGTCTCTGTCTCTGTGTCTCTGTCTCTGTGTCTCTGTCTCTGTGTCTCCGTCTTTGTGTCTCTGTCTCTGTGTCTCTGTTTCTGTGTCTCTGTCTCGGTGTCTCTGTCCCTGTGGCTCCTTCTCTGTGTCACTCTCTCTGCGTCCCTGTCTCTGTGTCTCTGTCTCTGTCTCTGTGTATCTGCCTCTGTGTCTCCCTCCCGGTGACACGGTCCCTGTGTTACCGTCTCTGTGTCTCGGCCTCTGTGTCTCTGTCTCTGTGTCTCTGTCTCTGTGTATCTGTCTCTGCGTCTCTGTGTCTCTGTCTCTGTCTCTGTGTCCCTGTCTCTGAGTCCCTCTCGCTGTGTCTCTGTCTCTGTGTCTCTGTCTCTGTGTCTCTGTCTCTGTGTCTCTGTCTCTGTGTCTCTGTCTCTGTGTCTCTGTCTCTGTGTCTCTGTCTCTGTGTATCTGTCTCTGTGTCTCTGTCTCTGTGTATCTGTCTCTGCGTCTCTGTGTCTCTGTATCTGAGTCCCTCTCGCTGTGTCCCAGTGTCTGTGTCTCTGTGTCTCTGTCTCTGTGTCTCTGTCTCTGTGTCTCAGTCTCTGTGTCTCTGTCTCTGTGTCTCTGTCTCTGTGTCTCTGTCTCTGTGTCTCTGTCTCTGTGTCTCTGTCTCTGTGTCTCTGCCTCTGTGTCTCTGTACCGATGTCTCTGCTTCCGTGTCTCTGTCTCTTTGTCTCTGTCTCTGCGTCTCTGTCTCTGCGTCTCTGTCTCTGTGTCCCTGTCTCTGTGTCTCTGTCTCTGTGCCTCTGTCTCTGTGTCTCTGTCCCTGATAATCTGTCTCTGTGTTTCTGCCTCTGTGTCTCTGTCCCTGTGTCTCCGTCTCTGTGTCTCTGTCTCTCTCACTTTGTCTCTGTCTCTGTGTATCTGTCTCTGTGTCTCTGTCTCCGTGTCTCTGTCTCCGTGTCTCTGCCTCAGTGTCTCTGTCTCTGTGTCTCCGTTTCTGTGTATCTGTCTCTGTGACTCCGTCTCTCTCTCTGTCCCTGTTTCTCTTTCTCTGTGTCTCTATACCTGTGTCTCCTTCTCTGTGTTTCTCTCTCTGTGTCTCTGTCTCTGTTTCTCTTTCTCAGTGCCTCTGTCTCTGTGTCTCTATACCTGTGTCTCTATCTCTGTGTATCCGTCTCTGTGTTTCTCTCGCTGTGTCTCTGTCTCTGTGTCTCTGTCTCTGTGTCTCTGTCTCTGTGTCTCTGTCTCTGTGTCTCTGTGTATCTGCCTCTGTGTCTCCCTCCCTGTGTCACGGTCCCTGTGTTACCGTCTCTGTGTCTCGGCATCTGTGTCTCTGTCTCTGTGTCTCTGTCTCTGTGTCTCTGTCTCTGTGTCTCTGTCTCTGTGTCTCTGTCTCTGTGTCTCTGTCTCTGTGTCTCTGTCTCTGTGTCTCTGTCTCTGTGTCTCTGTCTCTGTGTCTCTGTCTCTGTGTCTCTGTCTCTGTGTCTCTGTCTCTGTGTCTCTGTCTCTGTGTCTCTGTCTCTGTGTCTCTGTCTCTGTGTCTCTGTCTCTGTGTCTCTGTCTCTGTGTCTCTGTCTCTGTGTCTCTGTCTCTGTGTCTCTGTCTCTGTGTCTCTGTCTCTGTGTCTCTGTCCCTGTGTCTCTGTCTCTGTGTCTTTGAGTCTGTGTCTCTGTCTCTGTGTCTCTGTCTCTGTGTCTTTGAGTCTGTGTCTCTGTCTCTGTGTCTCTGTCTCTGTGTCTCTGTCGCTGTGTCTCTGTCTCTGTGTCTCTGTCTCTGTGTCTCTGTCTCTGTGTCGCTGTCTCTGTGTCTCTGTCCCTGTGGCTCCGTCTCTGTGTATCTGTCTCTGTCTCTGTGTGTGTGTCTCTGTGTCTGTCCCTGTGTGTATGACTCAGTCTCTGAGTCTCTGTCTCTGTGTCTCTGTCTCTGTGTGTGTGTCTCTGTGTCTATCCCTGTGTGTATGACTCAGTCTCTGAGTCTCTGTCTCTGTGTCTCTGTCTCTGTCTCTGTCTCTGTGTCTCTGTCTCTGTGTCTCTGTCTATGTGTCTATGTCTCTGTGTCTCTGTCTCTGTTTCTCGGTCTCTGTGTCTCTCTCCCTGTGTCACGGTCTCTGTGTCTCGGTCTCTGTGTCTCCGCCTCTGCGTCTCTTTCTCTGTGTCTGTGTCTCCGTCTCTGTGTCTCTGTCTCTCTGTCTCAGTGTCCCTGTCTCTGTGTCTCTGTCTCTGTGTCTCTGTCTCTGTGTCTCTGTCTCTGTGTCTCTGTCTCTGTGTCTCTGTCTCTGTGTCTCTGTCTCTGTGTCTCTGTCTCTGTGTCTCTGTCTCTGTGTCGCTGTCTCGGTGTCTCTGTCCCTGTGGCTCCCTCTCTGTGTCACTCTCTCTGCGTCCCTGTCTCTGTGTCTCTGTCTCTGTCTCTCTGTATCTGCCTCTGTGTCTCCCTCCCTGTGTCACGGTCCCTGTGTTACCGTCTCTGTGTCTCGGCCTCTGTGTCACTGTCTCTGTGTCTCTGTCTCTGTGTCTCTGCCTCCGTCTCTCTGTCTCTGTCTCTCTGTCTCTCTGTCTCTGTGTATCTGTCTCTGTGTCTCTGTCTCTGTCTCTGTCTCTGTGTCTCTGCCTCTGTGTCTCTGTACCGATGTCTCTGCCTCCGTGTCTCTGTCTCTTTGTCTCTGTCTCTGCGTCTCTGTCTCTGCGTCTCTGTCTCTGTGTCCCTGTCTCTGTGTCTCTGTCTCTGTGCCTCTGTCTCTGTGTCTCTGTCCCTGAGAATCTGTCTCTGTGTTTCTGCCCCTGTGTCTCTGTCCCTGTGTCTCCGTCTCTGTGTCTCTGTCTCTCTCACTTTGTCTCTGTCTCTGTGTATCTGTCTCTGTGTCTCTGTCTCTGTGTCCCTGTCTCTGTCTCTCTGTCTCTGTGTCTCTGTCTCTGTGTCTCCTTCTCTGTCTCACTGTCTCTGTGTCTCTGTCTCTGTGTCTCCGTCTCTGTGCCTCTGTCTCTGCCTCTGAATCTCTGTCTCTGTGTCTCTGTCCCAGAGCCTCCGTCTCTGTGTCTCTGTCTCTGTGTATCTATCTCTGTGTCTCTGTCTCTGTCTCTGTCTCTGCTTCTCTTTCTCTGTGTCTCTGCCTCTGTGTCTCTGTCTCGGTGTCTCTGTCCCTGTGTCCCCACCTCTGTGTCTCTGTCTCCGTGTCTCCGTCTCTGTGCCTCTGTCTCGGTCTCTGTGTCTCTGTCTCTGTGTCTCTGTCACTGTGTCTCTGTCTCTGTGTCTCTGTCTCTGTGTCTATGTCTCTGTGTCTCTGCCTCTGTGTCTCTGTCTCTGTGTCTCTGTCTCTGTGTCTCTGACTCTGTGTCTCTGACTCTGTGTCTCTGTCTCTGTGTCTCTGTCTCTGCGTCTCTGTCTCTGTGTCCCTGTCTCTGTGTCTCTCTCTCTGTGTCTCTGTCTCTGTGTCTCTGTCTCTGTGTCTCTGTCTCTTTGTCTCTGTCTCTGTGTCTCTGTCTCTGTGTCTCTGTCTCTGTGTCTCTGTCTCTGTGTCTCTGTCTCTGTGTCTCTGTCCCTGTTTCTCTTTCTCTGTGTCTCTATACCTGTGTCTCCTTCTCTGTGTTTCTCTCTCTGTGTCTCTGTCTCTGTTTCTCTTTCTCAGTGCCTCTGTCTCTGTGTCTCTATACCTGTGTCTCTATCTCTGTGTATCCGTCTCTGTGTTTCTCTCTCTGTGTCTCTGTCTCTGTGTCTCTGTCTCTGTGTCTCTGTCTCTGTGTCTCTGTCTCTGTGTCTCTGTCTCTGTGTCTCTGTCTCTGTGTCTCTGTCTCTGTGTCTCTGTCTCCGTGTCTCTGCCTCAGTGTCTCTGTCTCTGTGTCTCCGTTTCTGTGTATCTGTCTCTGTGACTCCGTCTCTCTCTCTGTCCCTGTTTCTCTTTCTCTGTGTCTCTATACCTGTGTCTCCTTCTCTGTGTTTCTCTCTCTGTGTCTCTGTCTCTGTTTCTCTTTCTCAGTGCCTCTGTCTCTGTGTCTCTATACCTGTGTCTCTATCTCTGTGTATCCGTCTCTGTGTTTCTCTCGCTGTGTCTCTGTCTCTGTGTCTCTGTCTCTGTGTCTCTGTCTCTGTGTCTCTGTCTCTGTGTCTCTGTCTCTGTGTCTCTGTCTCTGTGTCTCTGCCTCTGTGTCTCTGTCTCTGTGTTTCTGTCTCTGTGTCTCTGTCTCTGTGTCTCTGTCTCTGTGTCTCTGTCTCTGTGTCTCTGTCTCTGTGTCTCTGTCTCTGTGTCTCTGTCTCTGTGTCTCTGTCTCTGTGTCTCTGTCTCTGTGTCTCTGTCTCTGTGTCTCTGTCTCTGTGTCTCTGTCTCTGTGTCTCCTTCTCTGTCTCACTGTCTCTGTGTCTCTGTCTCTGTGTCTCCGTCTCTGTGCCTCTGTCTCTGCCTCTGAATCTCTGTCTCTGTGTCTCTGTCCCAGAGCCTCCGTTTCTGTGTCTCTGTCTCTGTGTATCTATCTCTGTGTCTCTGTCTCTGTCTCTGTCTCTGCTTCTCTTTCTCTGTGTCTCTGCCTCTGTGTCTCTGTCTCGGTGTCTCTGTCCCTGTGTCCCCTCCTCTGTGTCTCTGTCTCCGTGTCTCCGTCTCTGTGCCTCTGTCTCGGTCTCTGTGTCTCTGTCTCTGTGTCTCTGTCGCTGTGTCTCCGCCTCTGCGTCTCCGTCTCTGTGCCTCTGTCTCTGTCTCTGAGTCTCTGTCTCTGTGTCTCTGTCTATGTGTCCCTGTCTCTGTGTCTCTGTCTCGGTGTCTCTGTCCCTGTGGCTCCTTCGCTGTGTCACTCTCTCTGCGTCCCTGTCTCTGTGTCTCTGTCTCTGTCTCTGTGTATCTGCCTCTGTGTCTCCCTCCCTGTGTCACGGTCCCTGTGTTACCGTCTCTGTGTCTCGGCATCTGTGTCTCTGTCTCTGTGTCTCTGCCTCTGAATCTCTGTCTCTGTGTCTCTGTCCCAGTGTCTCTGTCTCTGTGTCTCTGTCTCTGTGTCTCTGTCTCTGTGTCGCTGTCTCGGTGTCTCGGTCCCTGTGGCTCCCTCTCTCTGTCACTCTCTCTGCGTCCCTGTCTCTGTGTCTCTGTCTCTGTCTCTGTCTCTGTGTCTCTGCCTCTGTGTCTCTGTACCGATGTCTCTGCCTCCGTGTCTCTGTCTCTTTGTCTCTGTCTCTGCGTCTCTGTCTCTGCGTCTCTGTCTCTGTGTCCCTGTCTCTGTGTCTCTGTCTCTGTGCCTCTGTCTCTGTGTCTCTGTCCCTGAGAATCTGTCTCAGTGTTTCTGCCCCTGTGTCTCTGTCCCTGTGTCTCCGTCTCTGTGTCTCTGTCTCTCTCACTTTGTCTCTGTCTCTGTGTATCTGTCTCTGTGTCTCTGTCTCCGTGTCTCTGTCTCCGTGTCTCTGCCTCAGTGTCTCTGTCTCTGTGTCTCCGTTTCTGTGTATCTGTCTCTGTGACTCCGTCTCTCTCTCTGTCCCTGTTTCTCTTTCTCTGTGTCTCTATACCTGTGTCTCCTTCTCTGTGTTTCTCTCTCTGTGTCTCTGTCTCTGTTTCGCTTTCTCAGTGCCTCTGTCTCTGTGTCTCTATACCTGTGTCTCTATCTCTGTGTATCCGTCTCTGTGTTTCTCTCGCTGTGTCTCTGTCTCTGTGTCTCTGTCTCTGTGTCTCTGTCTCTGTGTCTCTGTCTCTGTGTCTCTGTCTCTGTGTCTCTGTCTCTGTGTCTCTGTCTCTGTGTCTCTGTCTCTGTGTCTCTGTCTCTGTGTCTCTGTCTCTGTGTCTCTGTCTCTGTGTCTCTGTCTCTGTGTCTCTGTCTCTGTGTCTCTGTCTCTGTGTCTCTGTCTCTGTGTCTCTGTCTCTTTGTATCTGTCTCTGTGTCTCTGTCTCTGTGTATCTGTCTCTGCGTCTCTGTGTCTCTGTCTCTGAGTCCCTATCGCTGTGTCCCAGTGTCTGTGTCTCTGTGTCTCTGTCTCTGTGTCTCTGTCTCTGTGTCTCTGTCTCTGTGTCTCTGTCTCTGTGTCTCTGTCTCTGTGTCTCTGTCTCTGTGTCTCTGTCTCTGTGTCTCTGTCTCTGTGTCTCTGTCTCTGTGTCTCTGTCTCTGTGTCTCTGTCTCTGTGTCTCTGTCTCTGTGTCTCTGTCTCTGTGTCTCTGTCTCTGTGTCTCTGTTTCTGTGTCTCTGTCTTTGTGTCTCTGTCTCTGTGTCTATGTCTCTGAGTATCTGTCTCTGTGTCTCTGTCTCTGTCTCTGAATCTCTGTCTCTCAGTCTCTGTCTCTGTGTCTCTGTCTCTGTGTCTCTCTCTCTGTGTCTCTGGCTACGTGTCTCTGTCTCTGTGTCTTTGAGTCTGTGTCTCTGTCTCTGTGTCTCTGTCTCTGTGTCCCTCTCGCTGTGTCTCTGTCTCTGTGTCTCTGTCTCTGTGTCTCTGTCTCTGTGTCTCTGTCTCTGTGTCTCTGTCTCTGTGTCTCTGTCTCTGTGTATCTGTCTCTGTGTCTCTGTCTCTGTGTATCCGTCTCTGCGTCTCTGTGTCTCTGTCTCTGAGTCCCTCTCGCTGTGTCCCAGTGTCTGTGTCTCTGTGTCTCTGTCTCTGTGTCTCTGTCTCTGTGTCTCTGTCTCTGTGTCTCTGTCTCTGTGTATCTGTCTCTGTGTCTCTGCCTCTGTGTCTCTGTACCGATGTGTCTGCCTCCGTGTCTCTGTCTCTTTGTCTCTGTCTCTGCGTCTCTGTCTCTGCGTCTCTGTCTCTGTGTCCCTGTCTCTGTCTCTGTCTCTGTGTATCTGCCTCTGTGTCTCCCTCCCGGTGACACGGTCCCTGTGTTACCGTCTCTGTGTCTCGGCCTCTGTGTCTCTGTCTCTGTGTTTCTGTCTCTGTGTATCTGTCTCTGCGTCTCTGTGTCTCTGTCTCTGTCTCTGTGTCCCTGTCTCTGAGTCCCTCTCGCTGTGTCTCTGTCTCTGTGTCTCTGTCTCTGTGTCTCTGTCTCTGTGTCTCTGTCTCTGTGTCTCTGTCTCTGTGTCTCTGTCTCTGTGTATCTGTCTCTGTGTCTCTGTCTCTGTGTATCTGTCTCTGCGTCTCTGTGTCTCTGTATCTGAGTCCCTCTCGCTGTGTCCCAGTGTCTGTGTCTCTGTGTCTCTGTCTCTGTGTCTCTGTCTCTGTGTCTCTGTCTCTGTGTCTCTGTCTCTGTGTCTCTGTCTCTGTGTCTCTGTCTCTGTGTCTCTGTCTCTGTGTCTCTGTCTCTGTGTCTCTGTCTCTGTGTCTCTGCCTCTGTGTCTCTGTACCGATGTCTCTGCTTCTGTGTCTCTGTCTCTTTGTCTCTGTCTCTGCGTCTCTGTCTCTGCGTCTCTGTCTCTGTGTCCCTGTCTCTGTGTCTCTGTCTCTGTGCCTCTGTCTCTGTGTCTCTGTCCCTGATAATCTGTCTCTGTGTTTCTGCCTCTGTGTCTCTGTCCCTGTGTCTCCGTCTCTGTGCCTCTGTCTCTCTCACTTTGTCTCTGTCTCTGTGTATCTGTCTCTGTGTCTCTGTCTCCGTGTCTCTGTCTCCGTGTCTCTGCCTCAGTGTCTCTGTCTCTGTGTCTCCGTTTCTGTGTATCTGTCTCTGTGACTCCGTCTCTCTCTCTGTCCCTGTTTCTCTTTCTCTGTGTCTCTATACCTGTGTCTCCTTCTCTGTGTTTCTCTCTCTGTGTCTCTGTCTCTGTTTCTCTTTCTCAGTGCCTCTGTCTCTGTGTCTCTATACCTGTGTCTCTATCTCTGTGTATCCGTCTCTGTGTTTCTCTCTCTGTGTCTCTGTCTCTGTGTCTCTGTCTCTGTGTCTCTGTCTCTGTGTCTCTGTCTCTGTGTCTCTGTCTCTGTGTCTCTGTCTCTGTGTCTCTGTCTCCGTGTCTCTGCCTCAGTGTCTCTGTCTCTGTGTCTCCGTTTCTGTGTATCTGTCTCTGTGACTCCGTCTCTCTCTCTGTCCCTGTTTCTCTTTCTCTGTGTCTCTATACCTGTGTCTCCTTCTCTGTGTTTCTCTCTCTGTGTCTCTGTCTCTGTTTCTCTTTCTCAGTGCCTCTGTCTCTGTGTCTCTATACCTGTGTCTCTATCTCTGTGTATCCGTCTCTGTGTTTCTCTCGCTGTGTCTCTGTCTCTGTGTCTCTGTCTCTGTGTCTCTCTCTCTGTGTCTCTGTCTACGTGTCTCTGTCTCTGTGTCTTTGAGTCTGTGTCTCTGTCTCTGTGTCTCTGTCTCTGTGTCCCTCTCGCTGTGTCTCTGTCTCTGTGTCTCTGTCTCTGTGTCTCTGTCTCTGTGTCTCTGTCTCTGTGTCTCTGTCTCTGTGTCTCTGTCTCTGTGTCTCTGTCTCTGTGTCTCTGTCTCTGTGTCTCTGTCTCTGTGTCTCTGTCTCTGTGTCTCCTTCTCTGTCTCACTGTCTCTGTGTCTCTGTCTCTGTGTCTCCGTCTCTGTGCCTCTGTCTCTGCCTCTGAATCTCTGTCTCTGTGTCTCTGTCCCAGAGCCTCCGTTTCTGTGTCTCTGTCTCTGTGTATCTATCTCTGTGTCTCTGTCTCTGTCTCTGTCTCTGCTTCTCTTTCTCTGTGTCTCTGCCTCTGTGTCTCTGTCTCGGTGTCTCTGTCCCTGTGTCCCCTCCTCTGTGTCTCTGTCTCCGTGTCTCCGTCTCTGTGCCTCTGTCTCGGTCTCTGTGTCTCTGTCTCTGTGTCTCTGTCGCTGTGTCTCCGCCTCTGCGTCTCCGTCTCTGTGCCTCTGTCTCTGTCTCTGAGTCTCTGTCTCTGTGTCTCTGTCTATGTGTCCCTGTCTCTGTGTCTCTGTCTCGGTGTCTCTGTCCCTGTGGCTCCTTCGCTGTGTCACTCTCTCTGCGTCCCTGTCTCTGTGTCTCTGTCTCTGTCTCTGTGTATCTGCCTCTGTGTCTCCCTCCCTGTGTCACGGTCCCTGTGTTACCGTCTCTGTGTCTCGGCATCTGTGTCTCTGTCTCTGTGTCTCTGCCTCTGAATCTCTGTCTCTGTGTCTCTGTCCCAGTGTCTCTGTCTCTGTGTCTCTGTCTCTGTGTCTCTGTCTCTGTGTCGCTGTCTCGGTGTCTCGGTCCCTGTGGCTCCCTCTCTCTGTCACTCTCTCTGCGTCCCTGTCTCTGTGTCTCTGTCTCTGTCTCTGTCTCTGTGTCTCTGCCTCTGTGTCTCTGTACCGATGTCTCTGCCTCCGTGTCTCTGTCTCTTTGTCTCTGTCTCTGCGTCTCTGTCTCTGCGTCTCTGTCTCTGTGTCCCTGTCTCTGTGTCTCTGTCTCTGTGCCTCTGTCTCTGTGTCTCTGTCCCTGAGAATCTGTCTCAGTGTTTCTGCCCCTGTGTCTCTGTCCCTGTGTCTCCGTCTCTGTGTCTCTGTCTCTCTCACTTTGTCTCTGTCTCTGTGTATCTGTCTCTGTGTCTCTGTCTCCGTGTCTCTGTCTCCGTGTCTCTGCCTCAGTGTCTCTGTCTCTGTGTCTCCGTTTCTGTGTATCTGTCTCTGTGACTCCGTCTCTCTCTCTGTCCCTGTTTCTCTTTCTCTGTGCCTCTATACCTGTGTCTCCTTCTCTGTGTTTCTCTCTCTGTGTCTCTGTCTCTGTTTCTCTTTCTCAGTGCCTCTGTCTCTGTGTCTCTATACCTGTGTCTCTATCTCTGTGTATCCGTCTCTGTGTTTCTCTCGCTGTGTCTCTGTCTCTGTGTCTCTGTCTCTGTGTCTCTGTCTCTGTGTCTCTGTCTCTGTGTCTCTGTCTCTGTGTCTCTGTCTCTGTGTCTCTGTCTCTGTGTCTCTGTCTCTGTGTCTCCGTTTCTGTGTATCTGTCTCTGTGACTCCGTCTCTCTCTCTGTCCCTGTTTCTCTTTCTCTGTGTCTCTATACCTGTGTCTCCTTCTCTGTGTTTCTCTCTCTGTGTCTCTGTCTCTGTTTCTCTTTCTCAGTGCCTCTGTCTCTGTGTCTCTATACCTGTGTCTCTATCTCTGTGTATCCGTCTCTGTGTTTCTCTCGCTGTGTCTCTGTCTCTGTGTCTCTGTCTCTGTGTCTCTGTCTCTGTGTCTCTGTCTCTGTGTCTCTGTCTCTGTGTCTCTGCCTCTGTGTCTCTGTCTCTGTGTCTCTGTCTCTGTGTCTCTGTCTCTGTGTCTCTGTCTCTGTGTCTCTGTCTCTGTGTCTCTGTCTCTGTGTCTCTGTCTCTGTGTCTCTGTCTCTGTGTCTCCTTCTCTGTCTCACTGTCTCTGTGTCTCTGTCTCTGTGTCTCCGTCCCTGTGCCTCTGTCTCTGCCTCTGAATCTCTGTCTCTGTGTCTCTGTCCCAGAGCCTCCGTTTCTGTGTCTCTGTCTCTGTGTATCTATCTCTGTGTCTCTGTCTCTGTCTCTGTCTCTGCTTCTCTTTCTCTGTGTCTCTGCCTCTGTGTCTCTGTCTCGGTGTCTCTGTCCCTGTGTCCCCTCCTCTGTGTCTCTGTCTCCGTGTCTCCGTCTCTGTGCCTCTGTCTCGGTCTCTGTGTCTCTGTCTCTGTGTCTCTGTCGCTGTGTCTCCGCCTCTGCGTCTCCGTCTCTGTGCCTCTGTCTCTGTCTCTGAGTCTCTGTCTCTGTGTCTCTGTCTATGTGTCCCTGTCTCTGTGTCTCTGTCTCGGTGTCTCTGTCCCTGTGGCTCCTTCTCTGTGTCACTCTCTCTGCGTCCCTGTCTCTGTGTCTCTGTCTCTGTCTCTGTGTATCTGCCTCTGTGTCTCCCTCCCTGTGTCACGGTCCCTGTGTTACCGTCTCTGTGTCTCGGCATCTGTGTCTCTGTCTCTGTGTCTCTGTCTCTGTGTCTCTGTCTCTGTGTCTCTGTCTCTGTGTCTCTGTCTCTGTGTCTCTGTCTCTGTGTCTCTGTCTCTGTGTCTCTGTCTCTGTGTCTCTGTCTCTGTGTCTCTGTCTCTGTGTCTCTGTCTCTGTGTCTCTGTCTCTGTGTCTCTGTTTCTGTGTCTCTGTCTTTGTGTCTCTGTCTCTGTGTCTATGTCTCTGAGTATCTGTCTCTGTGTCTCTGTCTCTGTCTCTGAATCTCTGTCTCTCAGTCTCTGTCTCTGTGTGTCTGTCTCTGTGTCTCTCTCTCTGTGTCTCTGTCTACGTGTCTCTGTCTCTGTGTCTCTGTCTCTGTGTCCCTCTCGCTGTGTCTCTGTCTCTGTGTCTCTGTCTCTGTGTCTCTGTCTCTGTGTATCCGTCTCTGCGTCTCTGTGTCTCTGTCTCTGAGTCCCTCTCGCTGTGTCCCAGTGTCTGTGTCTCTGTGTCTCTGTCTCTGTGTCCCTGTCTCTGTGTCTCTGTCTCTGTGTCTCTGTCTCTGTGTCTCTGTCTCTGTGTCTCTGCCTCTGTGTCTCTGTACCGATGTCTCTGCCTCCGTGTCTCTGTCTCTTTGTCTCTGTCTCTGCGTCTCTGTCTCTGCGTCTCTGTCTCTGTGTCCCTGTCTCTGTGTCTCTGTCTCTGTGCCTCTGTCTCTGTGTCTCTGTCTCTGTGTCTCTGTCTCTGTGTCTCTGTCTCTGTGTCTCTGTCTCTGTGTCTCTGTCTCTGTGTCTCTGTCTCTGTGTCTCTGTCTCTGTGTCTCTGTCTCTGTGTCTCTGTCTCTGTGTCTCTGTCTCTGTGTCTCTGTCTCTGTGTCTCTGTCTCTGTGTCTCTGTCTCCGTGTCTCTGTCTCTGTGTCTCTGTCTCTGTGTCTCTGTCTCTGTGTCTCCGTCTTTGTGTCTCTGTCTCTGTGCCTCTGTCTCTGTGTCTCTGTCTCGGTGTCTCTGTCCCTGTGGCTCCTTCTCTGTGTCACTCTCTCTGCGTCCCTGTCTCTGTGTCTCTGTCTCTGTCTCTGTGTATCTGCCTCTGTGTCTCCTTCCCGGTGACACGGTCCCTGTGTTACCGTCTCTGTGTCTCGGCCTCTGTGTCTCTGTCTCTGTGTCTCTGTCTCTGTGTATCTGTCTCTGCGTCTCTGTGTCTCTGTCTCTGTCTCTGTGTCCCTGTCTCTGAGTCCCTCTCGCTGTGTCTCTTTCTCTGTGTCTCTGTCTCTGTGTCTCTGTCTCTGTGTCTCTGTCTCTGTGTCTCTGTCTCTGTGTCTCTGTCTCTATGTCTCTGTCTCTGTGTCTCTGTCTCTGTGTATCTGTCTCTGTGTCTCTGTCTCTGTGTATCTGTCTCTGCGTCTCTGTGTCTCTGTATCTGAGTCCCTCTCGCTGTGTCCCAGTGTCTGTGTCTCTGTGTCTCTGTCTCTGTGTCTCTGTCTCTGTGTCTCTGTCTCTGTGTCTCTGTCTCTGTGTCTCTGTCTCTGTGTCTCTGTCTCTGTGTCTCTGCCTCTGTGTCTCTGTACCGATGTCTCTGCTTCCGTGTCTCTGTCTCTTTGTCTCTGTCTCTGCGTCTCTGTCTCTGCGTCTCTGTCTCTGTGTCCCTGTCTCTGTGTCTCTGTCTCTGTGCCTCTGTCTCTGTGTCTCTGTCCCTGATAATCTGTCTCTGTGTTTCTGCCTCTGTGTCTCTGTCCCTGTGTCTCCGTCTCTGTGCCTCTGTCTCTCTCACTTTGTCTCTGTCTCTGTGTATCTGCCTCTGTGTCTCTGTCTCCGTGTCTCTGTCTCCGTGTCTCTGCCTCAGTGTCTCTGTCTCTGTGTCTCCGTTTCTGTGTATCTGTCTCTGTGACTCCGTCTCTCTCTCTGTCCCTGTTTCTCTTTCTCTGTGTCTCTATACCTGTGTCTCCTTCTCTGTGTTTCTCTCTCTGTGTCTCTGTCTCTGTTTCTCTTTCTCAGTGCCTCTGTCTCTGTGTCTCTATACCTGTGTCTCTATCTCTGTGTATCCGTCTCTCTGTTTCTCTCTCTGTGTCTCTGTCTCTGTGTCTCTGTCTCTGTGTCTCTGTCTCTGTGTCTCTGTCTCTGTGTCTCTGTCTCTGTGTCTCTGTCTCTGTGTCTCTGTCTCCGTGTCTCTGCCTCAGTGTCTCTGTCTCTGTGTCTCCGTTTCTGTGTATCTGTCTCTGTGACTCCGTCTCTCTCTCTGTCCCTGTTTCTCTTTCTCTGTGTCTCTATACCTGTGTCTCCTTCTCTGTGTTTCTCTCTCTGTGTCTCTGTCTCTGTTTCTCTTTCTCAGTGCCTCTGTCTCTGTGTCTCTATACCTGTGTCTCTATCTCTGTGTATCCGTCTCTGTGATTCTCTCGCTGTGTCTCTGTCTCTGTGTCTCTGTCTCTGTGTCTCTGTCTCTGTGTCTCTGTCTCTGTGTCTCTGTCTCTGTGTCTCTGTCTCTGTGTCTCTGCCTCTGTGTCTCTGTCTCTGTGTTTCTGTCTCTGTGTATCCGTCTCTGTGTTTCTCTCGCTGTGTCTCTGTCTCTGTGTCTCTGTCTCTGTGTCTCTGTGTCTCTGTCTCTGTGTCTCTGTCTCTGTGTCTCTGTCTCTGTGTCTCTGTCTCTGTCTCTGTGTCTCTGTCTCTGTGTCTCTGTCTCTGTGTCTCTGCCTCTGTGTCTCTGTCTCTGTGTTTCTGTCTCTGTGTCTCTGTCTCTGTGTCTCTGTCTCTGTGTCTCTGTCTCTGTGTCTCTGTCTCTGTGTCTCTGTCTCTGTGTCTCTGTCTCTGTGTCTCTGTCTCTGTGTCTCTGTCTCTGTGTTTCTGTCTCTGTGTCTCTGTCTCTGTGTCTCTGTCTCTGTCTCTCTGTCTCTGTGTCTCTGTCTCTGTGTCTCTGTCTCTGTGTCTCTGCCTCTGTGTCTCTGTCTCTGTGTCTCTGTCTCTGTCTCTCTGTCTCTGTGTCTCTGTCTCTGTGTCTCCTTCTCTGTCTCACTGTCTCTGTGTCTCTGTCTCTGTGTCTCCGTCTCTGTGCCTCTGTCTCTGCCTCTGAATCTCTGTCTCTGTGTCTCTGTCCCAGAGCCTCCGTCTCTGTGTCTCTGTCTCTGTGTATCTATCTCTGTGTCTCTGTCTCTGTCTCTGTCTCTGCTTCTCTTTCTCTGTGTCTCTGCCTCTGTGTCTCTGTCTCGGTGTCTCTGTCCCTGTGTCCCCTCCTCTGTGTCTCTGTCTCCGTGTCTCCGTCTCTGTGCCTCTGTCTCGGTCTCTGTGTCTCTGTCTCTGTGTCTCTGTCACTGTGTCTCTGTCTCTGTGTCTCTGTCTCTGTGTCTATGTCTCTGTGTCTCTGCCTCTGTGTCTCTGTCTCTGTGTCTCTGTCTCTGTGTCTCTGACTCTGTGTCTCTGACTCTGTGTCTCTCTCTCTGTGTCTCTGTCTCTGCGTCTCTGTCTCTGTGTCCCTGTCTCTGTGTCTCTGTCTCTGTGTCTCTGTCTCTGTGTCTCTGTCTCTGTGTCTCTGTCTCTTTGTCTCTGTCTCTGTGTCTCTGTCTCTGTGTCTCTGTCTCTGTGTCTCTGTCTCTGTGTCTCTGTCTCTGTGTCTCTGTCTCCGTGTCTCTGTCTCTGTGTCTCTGTCTCTGTGTCTCTGTCTCTGTGTCTCTGTCTCTGTGTCTCTGTCTCTGTGTCTCTGTCTCTGTGTCTCTGTCTCTGTGTCTCCGTCTCTTTGTCTCTGTCTCTGTGTCTCTGTCTCTGTGTCTCTGTCTCGGTGTCTCTGTCCCTGTGGCTCCTTCTCTGTGTCACTCTCTCTGCGTCCCTGTCTCTGTGTCTCTGTCTCTGTCTCTGTGTATCTGCCTCTGTGTCTCCCTCCCTGTGTCACGGTCCCTGTGTTACCGTCTCTGTGTCTCTGTCTCTGTGTCTCTGTCTCTGTGTCTCTGTCTCTGTGTCTCTGTCTCTGTGTCTCTGTCTCTGTGTCTCTGTCTCTGTGTCTCTGTCTCTGTGTCTCTGTCTCTGTGTCTCTGTCTCTGTGTCCCTGTCTCTGTGTCTCTGTCTCTGTGTCTATGTCTTTGTGTCTCTGCCTCTGTGTCTCTGTCTCTGTGTCTCTGTCTCTGTGTCTCTGTGTCTCTGTGTCTCTGTCTCTGTGTCTCTGTCTTTGTGTCTATGTCTCTGAGTATCTGTCTCTGTGTCTCTGTCTCTGTCTCTGAATCTCTGTCTCTCAGTCTCTGTCTCTGTGTCTCTGTCTCTGTGTCTCTGTCTCTGTGTCTCTGTCTCTCAGTCTCTGTCTCTGTGTCTCTGTCTCTGTGTCTCTGTCTCTGTGTCTCTGTCTCTGTGTCTCTGTCTCTGTGTCTCTGTCTCTGTGTCTCTGTCTCTGTGTCTCTGTCTCTGTGTCTCTGTCTCTGTGTCTCTGTCTCTGTGTCTCTGTCTCTGTGTCTCTGTCTCTGTGTCTCTGTCTCTGTGTCTCTGTCTCTGTGTCTCTGTCTCTGTGTCTCTGTCTCTGTGTCTCTGTCTCTGTGTCTCTGTCTCTGTGTCTCTGTCTCTGTGTCTCTGTCTCTGTGTCTCTGTCTCTGTGTCTCTGTCTCTGTGTCTCTGTCTCTGTGTCTCTGTCTCTGTGTCTCTGTCTCTGTGTCTCTGTCTCTGTGTCTCTGTCTCTGTGTCTTTGAGTCTGTGTCTCTGTCTCTGTGTCTCTGTCTCTGTGTCTCTGTCTCTGTGTCTCTGTCTCTGTGTCTTTGAGTCTGTGTCTCTGTCTCTGTGTCTCTGTCTCTGTGTCTCTGTCTCTGTGTCTCTGTCGCTGTGTCTCTGTCTCTGTGTCTCTGTCTCTGTGTCTCTGTCTCTGTGTCGCTGTCTCTGTGTCTCTGTCCCTGTGGCTCCGTCTCTGTGTATCTGTCCCTGTCTCTGTGTGTGTGTCTCTGTGTCTGTCCCTGTGTGTATGACTCAGTCTCTGAGTCTCTGTCTCTGTGTCTCTGTCTCTGTGTGTGTGACTCTGTGTCTATCCCTGTGTGTATGACTCAGTCTCTGAGTCTCTGTCTCTGTGTCTCTGTCTCTGTCTCTGTCTCTGTGTCTCTGTCTCTGTGTCTCTGTCTATGTGTCTATGTCTCTGTGTCTCTGTCTCTGTTTCTCGGTCTCTGTGTCTCTCTCCCTGTGTCTCTGTCTCTGTGTCTCTGTCTCTGTGTCTCTGTCTCTGTGTCTCTGTCTCTGTGTCTCTGTCTCTGTGTCTCTGTCTCTGTGTCTCTGTCTCTGTGTCTCTGTCTCTGTGTCTTTGAGTCTGTGTCTCTGTCTCTGTGTCTCTGTCTCTGTGTCTCTGTCTCTGTGTCTCTGTCTCTGTGTCTCTGTCTCTGTGTCTTTGAGTCTGTGTCTCTGTCTCTGTGTCTCTGTCTCTGTGTCTCTGTCTCTGTGTCTCTGTCGCTGTGTCTCTGTCTCTGTGTCTCTGTCTCTGTGTCTCTGTCTCTGTGTCTCTGTCTCTGTGTCTTTGAGTCTGTGTCTCTGTCTCTGTGTCTCTGTCTCTGTGTCTCTGTCTCTGTGTCTCTGTCTCTGTGTCTCTGTCTCTGTGTCTTTGAGTCTGTGTCTCTGTCTCTGTGTCTCTGTCTCTGTGTCTCTGTCTCTGTGTCTCTGTCGCTGTGTCTCTGTCTCTGTGTCTCTGTCTCTGTGTCTCTGTCTCTGTGTCGCTGTCTCTGTGTCTCTGTCCCTGTGGCTCCGTCTCTGTGTATCTGTCCCTGTCTCTGTGTGTGTGTCTCTGTGTCTGTCCCTGTGTGTATGACTCAGTCTCTGAGTCTCTGTCTCTGTGTCTCTGTCTCTGTGTGTGTGTCTCTGTGTCTATCCCTGTGTGTATGACTCAGTCTCTGAGTCTCTGTCTCTGTGTCTCTGTCTCTGTCTCTGTCTCTGTGTCTCTGTCTATGTGTCTATGTCTCTGTGTCTCTGTCTCTGTTTCTCGGTCTCTGTGTCTCTCTCCCTGTGTCACGGTCTCTGTGTCTCGGTCTCTGTGTCTCCGCCTCTGCGTCTCTTTCTCTGTGTCTGTGTCTCCGTCTCTGTGTCTCTGTCTCTCTGTCTCAGTGTCCCTGTCTCTGTGTCTCTGTCCTGTGTCTCTGTCTCTGTGTCTCTGTCTCTGTGTCTCTGTCTCTGTGTCTCTGTCTCTGTGTCTCTGTCTCTGTGTCTCTGTCTCTGTGTCTCTGTCTCTGTGTCTCTGTCTCTGTGTCTCTGTCTCTGTGTCTCTGTCTCTGTGTCTCTGTCTCTGTGTCTCTGTCTCTGTGTCTCTGTCTCTGTGTCTCTGTCTCTGTGTCTCTGTCTCTGTGTCGCTGTCTCGGTGTCTCTGTCCCTGTGGCTCCCTCTCTGTGTCACTCTCTCTGCGTCCCTGTCTCTGTGTCTCTGTCTCTGTCTCTCTGTATCTGCCTCTGTGTCTCCCTCCCTGTGTCACGGTCCCTGTGTTACCGTCTCTGTGTCTCGGCCTCTGTGTCTCTGTCTCTGTGTCTCTGTCTCTGTGTCTCTGCCTCCGTCTCTCTGTCTCTGTCTCTCTGTCTCTCTGTCTCTGTGTATCTGTCTCTGTGTCTCTGTCTCTGTCTCTGTCTCTGTGTCTCTGCCTCTGTGTCTCTGTACCGATGTCTCTGCCTCCGTGTCTCTGTCTCTTTGTCTCTGTCTCTGCGTCTCTGTCTCTGCGTCTCTGTCTCTGTGTCCCTGTCTCTGTGTCTCTGTCTCTGTGCCTCTGTCTCTGTGTCTCTGTCCCTGAGAATCTGTCTCTGTGTTTCTGCCCCTGTGTCTCTGTCCCTGTGTCTCCGTCTCTGTGTCTCTGTCTCTCTCACTTTGTCTCTGTCTCTGTGTATCTGTCTCTGTGTCTCTGTCTCCGTGTCTCTGTCTCCGTGTCTCTGCCTCAGTGTCTCTGTCTCTGTGTCTCCGTTTCTGTGTATCTGTCTCTGTGACTCCGTCTCTCTCTCTGTCCCTGTTTCTCTTTCTCTGTGTCTCTATACCTGTGTCTCCTTCTCTGTGTTTCTCTCTCTGTGTCTCTGTCTCTGTTTCTCTTTCTCAGTGCCTCTGTCTCTGTGTCTCTATACCTGTGTCTCTATCTCTGTGTATCCGTCTCTGTGTTTCTCTCGCTGTGTCTCTGTCTCTGTGTCTCTGTCTCTGTGTCTCTGTCTCTGTGTCTCTGTCTCTGTGTCTCTGTCTCTGTGTCTCTGTCTCTGTGTCTCTGTCTCTGTGTCTCTGTCTCTGTGTCTCTGTCTCTGTGTCTCTGTCTCTGTGTCTCTGTCTCTGTGTCTCTGTCTCTGTGTCTCTGTCTCTGTGTATCTGTCTCTGTGTCTCTGTCTCTGTGTATCTGTCTCTGCGTCTCTGTGTATCTGTCTCTGAGTCCCTATCGCTGTGTCCCAGTGTCTGTGTCTCTGTGTCTCTGTCTCTGTGTCTCTGTCTCTGTGTCTCTGTCTCTGTGTCTCTGTCTCTGTGTCTCTGTCTCTGTGTCTCTGTCTCTGTGTCTCTGTCTCTGTGTCTCTGTCTCTGTGTCTCTGTCTCTGTGTCTCTGTCTCTGTGTCTCTGTCTCTGTGTCTCTGTCTCTGTGTCTCTGTCTCTGTGTCTCTGTTTCTGTGTCTCTGTCTTTGTGTCTCTGTCTCTGTGTCTATGTCTCTGAGTATCTGTCTCTGTGTCTCTGTCTCTGTCTCTGAATCTCTGTCTCTCAGTCTCTGTCTCTGTGTCTCTGTCTCTGTGTCTCTCTCTCTGTGTCTCTGTCTACGTGTCTCTGTCTCTGTGTCTTTGAGTCTGTGTCTCTGTCTCTGTGTCTCTGTCTCTGTGTCCCTCTCGCTGTGTCTCTGTCTCTGTGTCTCTGTCTCTGTGTCTCTGTCTCTGTGTCTCTGTCTCTGTGTCTCTGTCTCTGTGTCTCTGTCTCTGTGTCTCTGTCTCTGTGTCCCTGTCTCTGTGTATCTGTCTCTGTGTCTCTGTCACTGTGTATCCGTCTCTGCGTCTCTGTGTCTCTGTCTCTGAGTCCCTCTCGCTGTGTCCCAGTGTCTGTGTCTCTGTGTCTCTGTCTCTGTGTCTCTGTCTCTGTGTCTCTGTCTCTGTGTCTCTGTCTCTGTGTCTCTGTCTCTGTGTCTCTGCCTCTGTGTCTCTGTACCGATGTCTCTGCCTCCGTGTCTCTGTCTCTTTGTCTCTGTCTCTGCGTCTCTGTCTCTGCGTCTCTGTCTCTGTGTCCCTGTCTCTGTGTCTCTGTCTCTGTGCCTCTGTCTCTGTGTCTCTGTCCCTGAGAATCTGTCTCTGTGTTTCTGCCTCTGTGTCTCTGTCCCTGTTTCTCTTTCTCTGTGTCTCTATACCTGTGTCTCCTTCTCTGTGTTTCTCTCTCTGTGCTCTGTCTCTGTTTCTCTTTCTCAGTGCCTCTGTCTCTGTGTCTCTATACCTGTGTCTCTATCTCTGTGTATCCGTCTCTGTGTTTCTCTCTCTGTGTCTCTGTCTCTGTGTCTCTGTCTCTGTGTCTCTGTCTCTGTGTCTCCGTTTCTGTGTATCTGTCTCTGTGACGCCGTCTCTCTCTCTGTCCCTGTTTCTCTTTCTCTGTGTCTCTATACCTGTGTCTCCTTCTCTGTGTTTCTCTCTCTGTGTCTCTGTCTCTGTTTCTCTTTCTCAGTGCCTCTGTCTCTGTGTCTCTATACCTGTGTCTCTATCTCTGTGTATCCGTCTCTGTGTTTCTCTCGCTGTGTCTCTGTCTCTGTGTCTCTGTCTCTGTCTCTGTGTCTCTGTCTCTGTGTCTCTGTCTCTGTGTCTCTGTCTCTGTGTCTCTGTCTCTGTGTCTCTGTCTCTGTGTCTCTGCCTCTGTGTCTCTGTCTCTGTGTCTCTGTCTCTGTCTCTGTCTCTCTGTGTCTGTGTCTCTGTCTCTGTGTCTCCTTCTCTGTCTCACTGTCTCTGTGTCTCTGTCTCTGTGTCTCCGTCTCTGTGCCTCTGTCCCGCCTCTGAATCTCTGTCTCTGTGTCTCTGTCCCAGAGCCTCCGTCTCTGTGTCTCTGTCTCTGTGTATCTATCACTGTGTCTCTGTCTCTGTCTCTGTCTCTGCTTCTCTTTCTCTGTGTCTCTACCTCTGTGTCTCTGTCTCGGTGTCTCTGTCCCTGTGTCCCCTCCTCTGTGCCTCTGTCTCCGTGTCTCCGTCTCTGTGCCTCTGTCTCGGTCTCTGGGTCTCTGTCTCTGTGTCTCTGTCTCTGTGTCTCTGTCTCTGTGTCTCTGTCTCTGTGTCTCTGTCTCTGTGTCTCTGTCTCTGTGTCTCTGTCTCTGTGTCTCTGTCTCTGTGTCTCTGTCTCTGTGTCTCTGTCTCTGTGTCTCTGTCTCTGTGTCTCTGTCTCTGTGTCTCTGTCTCTGTGTCTCTGTCTCTGTGTCTCTGTCTCTGTGTCTCTGTCTCTGTGTCTCTGTCTCTGTGTCTCTGTCTCTGTGTCTCTGTCTCTGTGTCTCTGTCTCTGTGTCTCTGTCTCTGTGTCTCTGTCTCTGTGTCTCTGTCTCTGTGTCTCTGTCTCTGTGTCTCTGTCTCTGTGTCTCTGTCTCTGTGTCTCTGTCTCTGTGTCTCTGTCTCTGTGTCTCTGTCTCTGTGTATCTGTCTCTGTGTATCTGTCTCTGTGTCTCTGTCTCTGTGTATCTGTCTCTGCGTCTCTATGTCTCTGTCTCTGAGTCCCTCTCGCTGTGTCCCAGTGTCTGTGTCTCTGTGTCTCTGTCTCTGTGTCTCTGTCTCTGTGTCTCTGTCTCTGTGTCTCTGTCTCTGTGTCTCTGTCTCTGTGTCTCTGTCTCTGTGTCTCTGTCTCTGTGTCTCTGTCTCTGTGTCTCTGTCTCTGTGTCTTTGTTTCTGTGTCTCTGTCTTTGTGTCTCTGTCTCTGTGTCTATGTTTCTGAGTATCTGTCTCTGTGTCTCTGTCTCTGTCTCTGAATCTCTGTCTCTCAGTCTCTGTCTCTGTGTCTCTGTCTCTGTGTCTCTCTCTCTGTGTCTCTGTCTACGTGTCTCTGTCTCTGTGTCTTTGAGTCTGTGTCTCTGTCTCTGTGTCTCTGTCTCTGTGTCTCTGTCTCTGTGTCTCTGTCTCTGTGTCTCTGTCTCTGTGTCTCTGTCTCTGTGTCTCTGTCTCTGTGTCTCTGCCTCTGTGTCTCTGTCTCTGTGTCTCTGTCTCTGTGTCTCTGTCTCTGTGTCTCTGTCTCTGTGTATCTGTCTCTGCGTCTCTGTGTCTCTGTCTCTGTCTCTGTGTCCCTGTCTCTGAGTCCCTCTCGCTGTGTCTCTGTCTCTGTGTCTCTGTCTCTGTGTCTCTGTCTCTGTGTCTCTGTCTCTGTGTCTCTGTCTCTGTGTCTCTGTCTCTGTGTCTCTGTCTCTGTGTCTCTGTCTCTGTGTATCTGTCTCTGTGTCTCTGTCTCTGTGTATCTGTCTCTGCGTCTCTGTGTCTCTGTATCTGAGTCCCTCTCGCTGTGTCCCAGTGTCTGTGTCTCTGTGTCTCTGTCTCTGTGTCTCTGTCTCTGTGTCTCTGTCTCTGTGTCTCTGTCTCTGTGTCTCTGTCTCTGTGTCTCTGTCTCTGTGTCTCTGTCTCTGTGTCTCTGTCTCTGTGTCTCTGTCTCTGTGTCTCTGTCTCTGTGTCTCTGCCTCTGTGTCTCTGTACCGATGTCTCTGCTTCCGTGTCTCTGTCTCTTTGTCTCTGTCTCTGCGTCTCTGTCTCTGCGTCTCTGTCTCTGTGTCCCTGTCTCTGTGTCTCTGTCTCTGTGCCTCTGTCTCTGTGTCTCTGTCCCTGATAATCTGTCTCTGTGTTTCTGCCTCTGTGTCTCTGTCCCTGTGTCTCCGTCTCTGTGTCTCTGTCTCTCTCACTTTGTCTCTGTCTCTGTGTATCTGTCTCTGTGTCTCTGTCTCCGTGTCTCTGTCTCCGTGTCTCTGCCTCAGTGTCTCTGTCTCTGTGTCTCCGTTTCTGTGTATCTGTCTCTGTGACTCCGTCTCTCTCTCTGTCCCTGTTTCTCTTTCTCTGTGTCTCTATACCTGTGTCTCCTTCTCTGTGTTTCTCTCTCTGTGTCTCTGTCTCTGTGTCTCTGTCTCTGTGTCTCTGTCTCTGTGCCTCTGTCTCTGTGTCTCTGTTCCTGAGAATCTGTCTCTGTGTTTCTGCCCCTGTGTCTCTGTCCCTGTGTCTCCGTCTCTGTGTCTCTGTCTCTCTCACTTTGTCTCTGTCTCTGTGTATCTGTCTCTGTGTCTCTGTCTCCGTGTCTCTGTCTCCGTGTCTCTGCCTCAGTGTCTCTGTCTCTGTGTCTCCGTTTCTGTGTATCTGTCTCTGTGACTCCGTCTCTCTCTCTGTCCCTGTTTCTCTGTCTCTGCGTCTCTGTCCCTGTGTCGCCGTATCCGTGAATAGGTGTCTGCGTCTCGGTCTATGTGTCTCTGTCTCTGTGCCTCTGCCTCTGTGTCTATGCCTCTGTCTCTGTCTCTCTGTCTCTGTGTCTCTGCCTCCGTCTCTCTGTCTCTGTGTCTCTGTCTCTCAGTCTCTGTGTATCTGTCTCTGTGTCTCTGTCTCTGTCTCTGTGTCTCTGTCTCTTTCTCTGTCTCTGTGTCTCTGCCTCTGTGTCTCTGTACCGATGTCTCTGCCTCCGTGTCTCTGTCTCTTTGTCTCTGTCTCTGCGTCTCTGTCTCTGCGTCTCTGTCTCTGTGTCCCTGTCTCTGTGTCTCTGTCTCTGTGCCTCTGTCTCTGTGTCTCTGTCCCTGAGAATCTGTCTCTGTGTTTCTGCCTCTGTGTCTCTGTCCGTGTGTCTCCGTCTCTGTGTCTCTGTCTCTCTCACTTTGTCTCAGTCTCTGTGTATCTGTCTCTGTGTCTCTGTCTCTGTCTCTGTGTCTCTGTCTCTTTCTCTGTCTCTGTGTCTCTGCCTCTGTGTCTCTGTACCGATGTCTCTGCCTCCGTGTCTCTGTCTCTTTGTCTCTGTCTCTGCGTCTCTGTCTCTGCGTCTCTGTCTCTGTGTCCCTGTCTCTGTGTCTCTGTCTCTGTGCCTCTGTCTCTGTGTCTCTGTCCCTGAGAATCTGTCTCTGTGTTTCTGCCTCTGTGTCTCTGTCCGTGTGTCTCCGTCTCTGTGTCTCTGTCTCTCTCACTTTGTCTCTGTCTCTGTGTATCTGTCTCTGTGTCTCTGTCTCCGTGTCTCTGTCTCCGTGTCTCTGCCTCAGTGTCTCTGTCTCTGTGTCTCCGTTTCTGTGTATGTGTCTCTGTGACTCCGTCTCTCTCTCTGTCCCTGTTTCTCTTTCTCTGTGTCTCTATACCTGTGTCTCCTTCTCTGTGTTTCTCTCTCTGTGTCTCTGTCTCTGTGTCTCTGTCTCTGTGTCTCTGTCTCTGTGTCTCTGTCTCTGTGTCTCTGTCTCTGTGTCTCTGTCTCTGTGTCTCTGTCTCTGTGTCTCTGTCTCCGTGTCTCTGCCTCAGTGTCTCTGTCTCTGTGTCTCCGTTTCTGTGTATCTGTCTCTGTGACTCCGTCTCTCTCTCTGTCCCTGTTTCTCTTTCTCTGTGTCTCTATACCTGTGTCTCCTTCTCTGTGTTTCTCTCTCTGTGTCTCTGTCTCTGTTTCTCTTTCTCAGTGCCTCTGTCTCTGTGTCTCTATACCTGTGTCTCTATCTCTGTGTATCCGTCTCTGTGTTTCTCTCGCTGTGTCTCTGTCTCTGTGTCTCTGTCTCTGTGTCTCTGTCTCTGTGTCTCTGGCTCTGTGTCTCTGTCTCTGTGTCTCTGTCTCTGTGTCCCTGTCTCTGCGTCTCTGTCCCTGTGTCGCCGTATCCGTGAATAGGTGTCTGCGTCTCGGTCTATGTGTCTCTGTCTCTGTGCCTCTGCCTCTGTGTCTATGCCTCTGTCTCTGTCTCTCTGTCTCTGTGTCTCTGCCTCCGTCTCTCTGTCTCTGTGTCTCTGTCTCTCAGTCTCTGTGTATCTGTCTCTGTGTCTCTGTCTCTGTCTCTGTGTCTCTGCCTCTGCGTCTCTGTACCGATGTCTCTGCCTCCGTGTCTCTGTCTCTTTGTCTCTGTCTCTGCGTCTCTGTCTCTGTGTCTCTGTCTCTGTGTCTCTGTCTCTGTGTCTCTGTCTCTGTGTCTCTGGCTCTGTGTCTCTGTCTCTGTGTCTCTGTCTCTGTGTCTCTGTCTCTGTGTCTCTGTCTCTGTGTCTCTGTCTCTGTGTCTCTGTCTCTGTGTCTCTGTCTCTGTGTCTCTGTCTCTGTGTCTCTGTGTCTCTGTCTCTGTGTCTCTCTCTCTGTGTCTCTGTCTCTGTGTCTCTGTCTCTGTGTCTTTGAGTCTGTGTCTCTGTCTCTGCGTCTCTGTCTCTGTGTCTCTGTCTCGGTGTCTCTGTCTCTGTGTCACTGTCTCTGTGTCTCTGCGTCTCTGTCTCTGTGTCTCTGTTTCTGTGTCTCTGTCTCTGTGTCTCTGTCTCTGTGTCTCTGTCTCTGTGTCCCTGTCCTTGCGTCTCTGTCCCTGTGTCGCCGTATCCGTGAATAGGTGTCTGCGTCTCGGTCTATGTGTCTCTGTCTCTGTGCCTCTGCCTCTGTGTCTATGACTCTGTCTCTGTCTCTCTGTCTCTGTGTCTCTGCCTCCGTCTCTCTGTCTCTGTGTCTCTGTCTCTCAGTCTCTGTGTATCTGTCTCTGTGTCTCTGTCTCTGTCTCTGTGTCTCTGCCTCTGTGTCTCTGTACCGATGTCTCTGCCTCCGTGTCTCTGTCTCTTTGTCTCTGTCTCTGCGTCTCTGTCTCTGCGTCTCTGTCTCTGTGTCCCTGTCTCTGCGTCTCTGTCTCTGTGCCTCTGTCTCTGTGTCTCTGTCCCTGAGAATCTGTCTCTGTGTTTCTGCCTCTGTGTCTCTGTCCCTGTGTCTCCGTCTCTGTGTCTCTGCCTCTCTCACTTTGTCTCTGTCTCTGTGTATCTGTCTCTGTGTTTCTGTCTCCGTGTCTCTGTCTCCGTGTCTCTGCCTCAGTGTCTCTGTCTCTGTGTCTCCGTTTCTGTGTATCTGTCTCTGTGACTCCGTCTCTCTCTCTGTCCCTGTTTCTCTTTCTCTGTGTCTCTATACCTGTGTCTCCTTCTCTGTGTTCCTCTCTCTGTGTCTCTGTCTCTGTTTCTCTTTCTCAGTGCCTCTGTCTCTGTGTCTCTATACCTGTGTCTCTGTCTCTGTGTATCCGTCTCTGTGTTTCTCTCTCTGCGTCTCTGTCTCTGTGTCTCTGTCTCTGTGTCTCTGTCTCTGTGTCTCTGTCTCTGTGCCTCTGTCTCTGTGTCTCTGTCTCTGTGTCTCTGCCTCTGTGTCTCTGTCTCTGTGTTTCTGTCTCTGTGTCTCTGTCTCTGTGTCTCTGTCTCTGTGTCTCTGTCTCTGTGTCTCTGTCTCTGTGTCTCTGCCTCTGTGTCTCTGTCTCTGTGTCTCTGTCTCTGTCTCTCTGTCTCTGTGTCTCTGTCTCTGTGTCTCCTTCTCTGTCTCACTGTCTCTGTGTCTCTGTCTCTGTGTCTCCGTCTCTGTGCCTCTGTCCTGTCTCTGTGTCTCTGTCTCTGTGTCTCTGTCTCTGTGTCTCTGTCTCTGTGTCTCTGTCTCTGTGTCTCTGTCTCTGTGTCTCTGTCTCTGTGTCTCCGTCTTTGTGTCTCTGTCTCTGTGTCTCTGTCTCTGTGTCTCTGTCTCGGTGTCTCTGTCCCTGTGGCTCCTTCTCTGTGTCACTCTCTCTGCGTCCCTGTCTCTGTGTCTCTGTCTCTGTCTCTGTGTATCTGCCTCTGTGTCTCCCTCCCTGTGACACGGTCCCTGTGTTACCGTCTCTGTGTCTCGGCCTCTCTGTCTCTGTCTCTGTGTCTCTGTCTCTGTGTCTCTGTCTCTGTGTCTATGTCTCTGTGTCTCTGCCTCTGTGTCTCTGTCTCTGTGTCTCTGTCTCTGTGTCTCTGTCTCTGTGTCTCTGTCTCTGTGTCTCTGTCTCTGTGTCTCTGTCTCTGTGTCTCTGTCTCTGTGTCTCTGTCTCTGTGTCTCTGTCTCTGTGTCTCTGTCTCTGTGTCTCTGTCTCTGTGTCTCTGTCTCTGTGTCTCTGTCTCTGTGTCTCTGTCTCTGTGTCTCTGTCTCTGTGTCTCTGTCTCTGTGTCTCTGTCTCTGTGTCTCTGTCTCTGTGTCTCTGTCTCTGTGTCTCTGTCTCTGTGTCTCTGTCTCTGTGTCTCTGTCTCTGTGTCTCTGTCTCTGTGTCTCTGTCTCTGTGTCTCTGTCTCTGTGTCTCTGTCTCTGTGTCTCTGTCTCTGTGTCTCTGTCTCTGTGTCTCTGTCTCTGTGTCTCTGTCTCTGTGTCTCTGTCTCTGTGTCTCTGTCTCTGTGTCTCTGTCTCTGTGTCTCTGTCTCTGTGTCTCTGTCTCCGTGTCTCTGCCTCAGTGTCTCTGTCTCTGTGTCTCCGTTTCTGTGTATCTGTCTCTGTGACTCCGTCTCTCTCTCTGTCCCTGTTTCTCTTTCTCGGTGTCTCTATACCTGTGTCTCCTTCTCTGTGTTTCTCTCTCTGTGACTCCGTCTCTCTCTCTGTCCCTGTGTCTCTTTCTCTGTGTCTCTATACCTGTGTCTCCTTCTCTGTGTTTCTCTCTCTGTGTCTCTGTCTCTGTTTCTCTTTCTCAGTGCCTCTGTCTCTGTGTCTCTATACCTGTGTCTCTATCTCTGTGTATCCGTCTCTGTGTTTCTCTCTCTGTGTCTCTGTCTCTGTGTCTCTGTCTCTGTGTCTCTGTCTCTGTGTCTCTGTCTCTGTGTCTCTGTCTCTGTGCCTCTGTCTCTGTGTCTCTGTCTCCGTCTCTCTGTCTCTGTGTCTCTGTCTCTGTGTCTCCTTCCCTGTCTCACTGTCTCTGCGTCTCTGTCTCTGTGTCTCCGTCTCTGTGCCTCTGTCTCTGCCTCTGAATCTCTGTCTCTGTGTCTCTGTCCCAGAGCCTCCGTCTCTGTGTCTCTGTCTCTGTGTATCTATCTCTGTGTCTCTGTCTCTGTCTCTGTCTCTGCTTCTCTTTCTCTGTGTCTCTGCCTCTGTGTCTCTGTCTCGGTGTCTCTGTCCCTGTGTCCCCTCCTCTGTGTCTCTGTCTCCGTGTCTCCGTCTCTGTGCCTCTGTCTCGGTCTCTGTGTCTCTGTCTCTGTGTCTCTGTCGCTGTGTCTCCGCCTCTGCGTCTCCGTCTCTGTGCCTCTGTCTCTGTCTCTGAGTCTCTGTCTCTGTGTCTCTGTCTATGTGTCCCTGTCTCTGTGTCTCTGTCTCGGTGTCTCTGTCCCTGTGGCTCCTTCTCTGTGTCACTCTCTCTGCGTCCCTGTCTCTGTGTCTCTGTCTCTGTCTCTGTGTATCTGCCTCTGTGTCTCCCTCCCTGTGTCACGGTCCCTGTGTTACCGTCTCTGTGTCTCGGCATCTGTGTCTCTGTCTCTGTGTCTCTGCCTCTGAATCTCTGTCTCTGTGTCTCTGTCCCAGGGTCTCTGTCTCTGTGTCTCTGTCTCTGTGTCTCTGTCTCTGTGTCTCTGTCTCTGTGTCTCTGTCTCTGTGTCTCTGTCTCTGTGTCTCTGTCTCTGTGTCTCTGTCTCTGTGTCTCTGTCTCTGTGTCTCTGTCTCTGTGTCTCTGTCTCTGTGTCTCTGTCCCAGAGCCTCCGTCTCTGTGTCTCTGTCTCTGTGTATCTATCTCTGTGTCTCTGTCTCTGTCTCTGTCTCTGCTTCTCTTTCTCTGTGTCTCTACCTCTGTGTCTCTGTCTCGGTGTCTCTGTCCCTGTGTCCCCTCCTCTGTGCCTCTGTCTCCGTGTCTCCGTCTCTGTGCCTCTGTCTCGGTCTCTGGGTCTCTGTCTCTGTGTCTCTGTCTCTGTGTCTCTGTCTCTGTATCTCTGTCTCTGTGTCTCTGTCTCTGTGTCTCTGTCTCTGTGTCTCTGTCTCTGTGTCTCTGTCTCTGTGTCTCTGTCTCTGTGTCTCTGTCTCTGTGTCTCTGTCTCTGTGTCTCTGTCTCTGTGTCTCTGTCTCTGTGTCTCTGTCTCTGTGTCTCTGTCTCTGTGTCTCTGTCTCTGTGTCTCTGCCTCTGTGTCTCTGTCTCTGTGTCCCTGTCTCTGTGTCTCTGTCTCTGGGACTCTGTCTCTGTGTCTATGTCTTTGTGTCTCTGCCTCTGTGTCTCTATCTCTGTGTCTCTGTCTCTGTGTCTCTGTCTCTGTGTCTCTGTCTCTGTGTCTCTGTCTCTGTGTCTCTGTCTCTGTGTCTCTGTCTCTGTGTCTCTGTCTCTGTGTCTCTGTCTCTGTGTCTCTGTCTCTGTGTCTCTGTCTCTGTGTCTCTGTCTCTGTGTCTCTGTCTCGGTGTCTCTGTCCCTGTGGCTCCTTCTCTGTGTCACTCTCTCTGCGTCCCTGTCTCTGTGTCCCTGTCTCTGTCTCTGTGTATCTGCCTCTGTGTCTCCCTCCCTGTGTCACGGTCCCTGTGTTACCGTCTCTGTGTCTCGGCCTCTGTGTCTCTGTCTCTGTGTCTCTGTCTCTGTGTCTCTGTCTCTGTGTCTCTGTCTCTGTGTCTATGTCTCTGTGTCTCTGCCTCTGTGTCTCTGTCTCTGTGTCTCTGTCTCTGTGTCTCTGTCTCTGTGTCTCTGTCTCTGTGTCTCTGTCTCTGTGTCTCTGTCTCTGTGTCTCTGTCTCTGTGTCTCTGTCTCTGTGTCTCTGTCTCTGTGTCTCTGTCTCTGTGTCTCTGTCTCTGTGTCTCTGTCTCTGTGTCTCTGTCTCTGTGTCTCTGTCTCTGTGTCTCTGTCTCTGTGTCTCTGTCTCTGTGTCTGTGTCTCTGTGTCTCTGTCTCTGTGTCTCTGTCTCTGTGTCTATGTCTCTGAGTATCTGTCTCTGTGTCTCTGTCTCTGTCTCTGAATCTCTGTCTCTCAGTCTCTGTCTCTGTGTCTCTGTCTCTGTGTCTCTCTCTCTGTGTCTCTGTCTCTGTGTCTCTGTCTCCGTGTCTCTGTCTCTTTGTCTCTGTCTCTGCGTCTCTGTCTCTGCGTCTCTGTCTCTGTGTCCCTGTCTCTGTGTCTCTGTCTCTGTGCCTCTGTCTCTGTGTCTCTGTCCCTGAGAATCTGCCTCTGTGTTTCTGCCTCTGTGTCTCTGTCCCTGTGTCTCCGTCTCTGTGTCTCTGTCTCTCTCACTTTGTCTCTGTCTCTGTGTATCTGTCTCTGTGTCTCTGTCTCCGTGTCTCTGTCTCCGTGTCTCTGCCTCAGTGTCTCTGTCTCTGTGTCTCCGTTTCTGTGTATCTGTCTCTGTGACTCCGTCTCTCTCTCTGTCCCTGTTTCTCTTTCTCTGTGTCTCTATACCTGTGTCTCCTTCTCTGTGTTTCTCTCTCTGTGTCTCTGTCTCTGTTTCTCTTTCTCAGTGCCTCTGTCTCTGTGTCTCTATACCTGTGTCTCTGTCTCTGTGTATCCGTCTCTATGTTTCTCTGTCTGTGTCTCTGTCTCTGTGTCTCTGTCTCTGTGTCTCTGTCTCTGTGTCTCTGTCTCTGTGTCTCTGTCTCTGTGTCTCTGTCTCTGTGTCTCTGTCTCTGTGTCTCTGTCTCTGTGTCTCTGTCTCGGTGTCTCTGTCCCTGTGGCTCCTTCTCTGTGTCACTCTCTCTGCGTCCCTGTCTCTGTGTCTCTGTCTCTGTCTCTGTGTATCTGCCTCTGTGTCTCCCTCCCTGTGTCACGGTCCCTGTGTTACCGTCTCTGTGTCTCGGCCTCTGTGTCTCTGTCTCTGTGTCTCTGTCTCTGTGTCTCTGTCTCTGTGTCTATGTCTCTGTGTCTCTGCCTCTGTGTCTCTGTCTCTGTGTCTCTGTCTCTGTGTCTCTGTCTCTGTGTCTCTGTCTCTGTGTCTCTGTCTCTGTGTCTCTGTCTCTGTGTCTCTGTCTCTGTGTCTCTGTCTCTGTGTCTCTGTGTCTCTGTCTCTGTGTCTGTGTCTCTGTGTCTCTGTCTCTGTGTCTCTGTCTCTGTGTCTCTGTCTCTGTGTCTCTGTCTCTGTGTCTCTGTCTCTGTGTCTCTGTCTCTGTGTCTCTGTCTCTGTGTCTCTGTCTCTGTGTCTCTGTCTCTGTGTCTCTGTCTCTGTGTATCTGTCTCTGCGTCTCTGTCTCTGTGTCTCTGTCTCTGTGTATCTGTCTCTGTGTCTCTGTGTCTCTGTCTCTGTGTATCTGTCTCTGTGTCTCTGTCTCTGTGTCTCTGTCTCTGTGTCTCTGTCTCTGTGTCTCTGTCTCTGTGTCTCTGTCTCTGTGTCTCCTTCTCTGTGTTTCTCTCTCTGTGTCTCTGTCTCTGTTTCTCTTTCTCAGTGCCTCTGTCTCTGTGTCTCTATACCTGTGTCTCTGTCGCTGTGTATCCGTCTCTGTGTTTCTCTCGCTGTGTCTCTGTCTCTGTGTCTCTGTCTCTGTGTCTCTGTCTCTGTGTCTCTGTCTCTGTGTCTCTGTCTCTGTCTATGAATCTCTGTCTCTCAGTCTCTGTCTCTGTGTCTCTGTCTCTGTGTCTGTGTCTCTGTGTCTCTGTCTCTGTGTCTCTGTCTACGTGTCTCTGTCGCTGTGTCTTTGAGTCTGTGTCTCTGTCTCTGTGTCTCTGTCTCTGTGTCTCTGTCTCTGTGTCTCTGTCTCTGTGTCTCTGTCTCTGTGTCTCTGTCTCTGTGTCTCTGTCTCTGTGTCTCTGTCTCTGTGTCTCTGTCTCTGTGTCTCTGTCTCTGTGTCTCTGTCTCTGTGTCTCTGTCTCTGTGTCTCTGTCTCTGTGTCTCTGTCTCTGTGTCTCTGTCTCTGTGTCTCTGTCTCTGTGTCTCTGTCTCTGTGTCTCTGTCTCTGTGTCTCTGTCTCTGTGTCTCTGTCTCTGTGTCTCTGTCTCTGTGTCTCTGTCTCTGTGTCGCTGTCTCTGTGTCTCTGTCCCTGTGGCTCCGTCTCTGTGTATCTGCCTCTGTCTCTGTGTGTGTGTCTCTGTGTCTGTCCCTGTGTGTATGACTCAGTCTCTGAGTCTCTGTCTCTGTGTCTCTGTCTCTGTGTGTGTGTCTCTGTGTCTGTCCCTGTGTGTATGACTCAGTCTCTGAGTCTCTGTCTCTGTGTCTGTGTCTCTGTCTCTGTCTCTGTGTCTCTGTCTATGTGTCTATGTCTCTGTTTCTCTGTCTCTGTTTCTCGGTCTCTGTGTCTCTCTCCCTGTGTCACGGTCTCTGTGTCTCGGTCTCTGTGTCTCCGCCTCTGCGTCTCTTTCTCTGTGTCTGTGTCTCCGTCTCTGTGTCTCTGTCTCTCTGTCTCAGTGTCCCTGTCTCTGTGTCTCTGTCTCTGTGTCTCTGTCTCTGTGTCTCTGTCTCTGTGTCTCTGTCTCTGTGTCTCTGTCTCTGTGTCTCTGTCTCTGTGTCTCTGTCTCTGTGTCTCTGTCTCTGTGTCTCTGTCTCTGTGTCTCTGTCTCTGTGTCTCTGTCTCTGTGTCTCTGTCTCTGTGTCTCTGTCTCTGTGTCTCTGTCTCTGTGTCTCTGTCTCTGTGTCTCTGTCTCTGTGTCTCTGTCTCTGTGTCTCTGTCTCTGTGTCTCTGTCTCTGTGTCTCTGTCTCTGTGTCTCTGTCTCGGTGTCTCTGTCCCTGTGGCTCCCTCTCTGTGTCACTCTCTCTGCGTCCCTGTCTCTGTGTCTCTGTCTCTATCTCTGTGTATCTGCCTCTGTGTCTCCCTCCCTGTGTCACGGTCCCTGTGTTACCGTCTCTGTGTCTCGGCCTCTGTGTCTCTGCCTCCGTCTCTCTGTCTCTGTGTCTCTGTCTCTCTGTCTCTGTGTATCTGTCTCTGTGTCTCTGTCTCTGTCTCTGTCTCTGTGTCTCTGTCTCTGTGTCTCCTTCTCTGTCTCACTGTCTCTGTGTCTCTGTCTCTGTGTCTCCGTCTCTGTGCCTCTGTCCTGCCTCTGAATCTCTGTCTCTGTGTCTCTGTCCCAGAGCCTCCGTCTCTGTGTCTCTGTCTCTGTGTATCTATCTCTGTGTCTCTGTCTCTGTCTCTGTCTCTGCTTCTCTTTCTCTGTGTCTCTACCTCTGTGTCTCTGTCTCGGTGTCTCTGTCCCTGTGTCCCCTCCTCTGTGCCTCTGTCTCCGTGTCTCCGTCTCTGTGCCTCTGTCTCGGTCTCTGGGTCTCTGTCTCTGTGTCTCTGTCTCTGTGTCTCTGTCTCTGTATCTCTGTCTCTGTGTCTCTGTCTCTGTGTCTCTGTCTCTGTGTCTCTGTCTCTGTGTCTCTGTCTCTGTGTCTCTGTCTCTGTGTCTCTGTCTCTGTGTCTCTGTCTCTGTGTCTCTGTCTCTGTGTCTCCATCTTTGTGTCTCTGTCTCTGTGTCTCTGTCTCTGTGTCTCTGTGTCGGTGTCTCTGTCCCTGTGGCTCCTTCTCTGTGTCACTCTCTCTGCGTCCCTCTCTCTGTGTCTCTGTCTCTGTCTCTGTGTATCTGCCTCTGTGTCTCCCTCCCTGTGACACGGTCCCTGTGTTACCGTCTCTGTGTCTCCGCCTCTGTGTCTCTGTCTCTGTGTCTCTGTCTCTGTGTCTCTATCTCTGTGTCTATGTCTCTGTGTCTCTGCCTCTGTGTCTCTGTCTCTGTGTCTCTGTCTCTGTGTCTCTGTCTTTGTGTCTCTGTCTCTGTGACTATGTCTCTGAGTATCTGTCTCTGTGTCTCTGTCTCTGTCTCTGAATCTCTGTCTCTCAGTCTCTGTCTCTGTGTCTCTGTCTCTGTGTCTCTCTCTCTGTGTCTCTGTCTACGTGTCTCTGTCTCTGTGTCTTTGTGTCTGTGTCTCTGTCTCTGTGTCTCTGTCTCCGTGTCTCTGTCTCTTTGTCTCTGTCCCTGCGTCTCTGTCTCTGCGTCTCTGTCTCTGTGTCCCTGTCTCTGTGTCTCTGTCTCTGTGCCTCTGTCTCTGTGTCTCTGTCCCTGAGAATCTGCCTCTGTGTTTCTGCCTCTGTGTCTCTGTCCCTGTGTCTCCGTCTCTGTGTCTCTGTCTCTCTCACTTTGTCTCTGTCTCTGTGTATCTGTCTCTGTGTCTCTGTCTCCGTGTCTCTGTCTCCGTGTCTCTGCCTCAGTGTCTCTGTCTCTGTGTCTCCGTTTCTGTGTATCTGTCTCTGTGACTCCGTCTCTCTCTCTGTCCCTGTTTCTCTTTCTCTGTGTCCCTATACCTGTGTCTCCTTCTCTGTGTTTCTCTCTCTGTGTCTCTGTCTCTGTTTCTCTTTCTCAGTGCCTCTGTCTCTGTGTCTCTATACCTGTGTCTCTGTCTCTGCGTATCCGTCTCTATGTTTCTCTGTCTGTGTCTCTGTCTCTGTGTCTCTGTCTCTGTGTCTCTGTCTCTGTGTCTCTGTCTCTGTGTCTCTGTCTCTGTGTCTCTGTCTCTGTGTTTCTGTCTCTGTGTCTCTGTCTCTGTGTCTCTGTCTCTGTGTCTCTGTCTCTGTGTCTCTGTCTCTGTGTCTCTGCCTCTGTGTCTCTGTCTCTGTGTCTCTGTCTCTGTCTCTCTGTCTCTGTGTCTCTGTCTCTGTGTCTCCTTCTCTGTCTCAATGTCTCTGTGTCTCTGTCTCTGTGTCTCCGTCTCTGTGCCTCTGTCTCCGCCTCTGAATCTCTGTCTCTGTGTCTCTGTCCCAGAGCCTCCGTCTCTGTGTCTCTGTCTCTGTGTATCTATCTCTGTGTCTCTGTCTCTGTCTCTGTCTCTGCTTCTCTTTCTCTGTGTCTCTGCCTCTGTGTCTCTGTCTCGGTGTCTCTGTCCCTGTGTCCCCTCCTCTGTGTCTCTGTCTCCGTGTCTCCGTCTCTGTGCCTCTGTCTCGGTCTCTGTGTCTCTGTCTCTGTGTCTCTGTCACTGTGTCTCTGTCTCTGTGTCTCTGTCTCTGTGTCTATGTCTCTGTGTCTTTGCCTCTGTGTCTCTGTCTCTGTGTCTCTGTCTCTGTGTCTCTGTCTCTGTGTCTCTGTCTCTGTGTCTCTGTCTCTGTGTCTCTGTCTCTGTGTCTCTGTCTCTGTGTCTCTGTCTCTGTGTCTCTGTCTCTGTGTCTCTGTCTCTGTGTCTCTGTCTCTGTGTCTCTGTCTCTGTGTCTCTGTCTCTGTGTCTCTGTCTCTGTGTCTCTGTCTCTGTGTCTCTGTCTCTGTGTCTCTGTCTCTGTGTCTCTGTCTCTGTGTCTCTGTCTCTGTGTCTCTGTCTCTGTGTCTCTGTCTCTGTGTCTCTGTCTCTGTGTCTCTGTCTCTGTGTCTCTGTCTCTGTGTCTCTGTCTCTGTGTCTCTGTCTCTGTGTCTCTGTCTCTGTGTCTCTGTCTCTGTGTCTCTGTCTCTGTGTCTCTGTCTCTGTGTCTCTGTCTCTGTGTCTCTGTCTCTGTGTCTCTGTCTCTGTGTCTCTGTCTCCGTGTCTCTGCCTCAGTGTCTCTGTCTCTGTGTCTCCGTTTCTGTGTATCTGTCTCTGTGACTCCGTCTCTCTCTCTGTCCCTGTTTCTCTTTCTCGGTGTCTCTATACCTGTGTCTCCTTCTCTGTGTTTCTCTCTCTGTGACTCCGTCTCTCTCTCTGTCCCTGTGTCTCTTTCTCTGTGTCTCTATACCTGTGTCTCCTTCTCTGTGTTTCTCTCTCTGTGTCTCTGTCTCTGTTTCTCTTTCTCAGTGCCTCTGTCTCTGTGTCTCTATACCTGTGTCTCTATCTCTGTGTATCCGTCTCTGTGTTTCTCTCTCTGTGTCTCTGTCTCTGTGTCTCTGTCTCTGTGTCTCTGTCTCTGTGTCTCTGTCTCTGTGTCTCTGTCTCTGTGTCTCTGTCTCTGTGTCTCTGTCTCTGTGTCTCTGTCTCTGTGTCTCTGTCTCTGTGTCTCTGTCTCTGTGTCTCTGTCTCCGTGTCTCTGCCTCAGTGTCTCTGTCTCTGTGTCTCCGTTTCTGTGTATCTGTCTCTGTGACTCCGTCTCTCTCTCTGTCCCTGTTTCTCTTTCTCGGTGTCTCTATACCTGTGTCTCCTTCTCTGTGTTTCTCTCTCTGTGACTCCGTCTCTCTCTCTGTCCCTGTGTCTCTTTCTCTGTGTCTCTATACCTGTGTCTCCTTCTCTGTGTTTCTCTCTCTGTGTCTCTGTCTCTGTTTCTCTTTCTCAGTGCCTCTGTCTCTGTGTCTCTATACCTGTGTCTCTATCTCTGTGTATCCGTCTCTGTGTTTCTCTCTCTGTGTCTCTGTCTCTGTGTCTCTGTCTCTGTGTCTCTGTCTCTGTGTCTCTGTCTCTGTGCCTCTGTCTCTGTGTCTCTGTCTCCGTCTCTCTGTCTCTGTGTCTCTGTCTCTGTGTCTCCTTCCCTGTCTCACTGTCTCTGCGTCTCTGTCTCTGTGTCTCCGTCTCTGTGCCTCTGTCTCTGCCTCTGAATCTCTGTCTCTGTGTCTCTGTCCCAGAGCCTCCGTCTCTGTGTCTCTGTCTCTGTGTATCTATCTCTGTGTCTCTGTCTCTGTCTCTGTCTCTGCTTCTCTTTCTCTGTGTCTCTGCCTCTGTGTCTCTGTCTCGGTGTCTCTGTCCCTGTGTCCCCTCATCTGTGTCTCTGTCTCCGTGTCTCCGTCTCTGTGCCTCTGTCTCGGTCTCTGTGTCTCTGTCTCTGTGTCTCTGTCGCTGTGTCTCCGCCTCTGCGTCTCCGTCTCTGTGCCTCTGTCTCTGTCTCTGAGTCTCTGTCTCTGTGTCTCTGTCTATGTGTCCCTGTCTCTGTGTCTCTGTCTCGGTGTCTCTGTCCCTGTGGCTCCTTCTCTGTGTCACTCTCTCTGCGTCCCTGTCTCTGTGTCTCTGTCTCTGTCTCTGTGTATCTGCCTCTGTGTCTCCCTCCCTGTGTCACGGTCCCTGTGTTACCGTCTCTGTGTCTCGGCATCTGTGTCTCTGTCTCTGTGTCTCTGCCTCTGAATCTCTGTCTCTGTGTCTCTGTCCCAGGGTCTCTGTCTCTGTGTCTCTGTCTCTGTGTCTCTGTCTCTGTGTCTCTGTCTCTGTGTCTCTGTCTCTGTGTCTCTGTCTCTGTGTCTCTGTCTCTGTGTCTCTGTCTCTGTGTCTCTGTCTCTGTGTCTCTGTCTCTGTGTCTCTGTCTCTGTGTCTCTGTCTCTGTGTCTCTGTCTCTGTGTCTCTGTCTCTGTGTCTCTGTCTCTGTGTCTCTGCCTCTGTGTCTCTGTCTCTGTGTCCCTGTCTCTGTGTCTCTGTCTCTGGGACTCTGTCTCTGTGTCTATGTCTTTGTGTCTCTGCCTCTGTGTCTCTATCTCTGTGTCTCTGTCTCTGTGTCTCTGTCTCTGTGTCTCTGACTCTGTGTCTCTGTCTCTGTGTCTCTGTCTCTGTGTCTCTGTCTCTGTGTCTCTGTCTCTGTGTCTCTGTCTCAGTGTCTCTGTCTCTGTGTCTCTGTCTCTGTGTTTCTGTCTCCGTGTCTCTGTCTCCGTGTCTCTGTCTCTGCGTCTCTGTGTCTCTGTCTCTGTCTCTGTGTCCCTGTCTCTGAGTCCCTCTCGCTGTGTCCCAGTCTCTGTGTCTCTGTCTCTGTGTCTCTGTCTCTGTGTCTCTGTCTCTGTGTCTCTGTCTGTGTGTCTCTGTCTCTGTGTCTCTGTCTATGTGTCTCTGTCTCTGTGTCTCTGTCTCTGTGTCTCTGTCCCTGTGTCTCTGTCTCTGTGTCTCTGTCTCTGTGTCTCTGTCTCTGTGTCTCTGTCTCTGTGTCTCTGTCTCTGTGTCTCTGTCTCTGTGTCTCTGTCTCTGTGTCTCTGTCTCTGTGTCTCTGTCTCTGTGTCTCTGTCTCTGTGTCTCTGTATTTGTGTCTATGTCTCTGTGTCTCTGTCTCTGTCTCTGAATCTCTGTCTCTGTGTCTCTGTCTCTGTGTCTCTGTCTCTGTGTCTCTGTCTACGTGTCTCTGTCTCTGTGTCTTTGAGTCTGTGTCTCTGTCTCTGTGTCTCTGTCTCTGTGTCTCTGTCTCTGTGTCTCTGTCTCTGTGTCTCTGTCTCTGTGTCTCTGTCTCTGTGTCTCTGTCTCTGCGTCTCTGTCTCTGTGTCTCTGTCTCTGTGTCTCTGTCTCTGTGTCTCTGTCTCTGTGTCTCTGTCTCTGTGTCTCTGTCTCTGTGTCTCTGTCTCTGTGTCTCTGTCTCTGTGTCTCTGTCTCTGTGTCTCTGTCTCTGTGTCTCTGTCTCTGTGTCTCTGTCTCTGTGTCTCTGTCTCTGTGTCTCTGTCTCTGTGTCTCTGTCTCTGTGTCTCTGTCTCTGTGTCTCTGTCTCTGTGTCTCTGTCTCTGTGTCTCTGTCTCTGTGTCTCTGTCTCTGTGTCTCTGTCTCTGTGTCTCTGTCTCTGTGTCTCTGTCTCTGTGTCTCTGTCTCTGTGTCTCTGTCTCTGTGTCTCTGTCTCCATGTCTCTGCCTCAGTGTCTCTGTCTCTGTGTCTCCGTTTCTGTGTATCTGTCTCTGTGACTCCGTCTCTCTCTCTGTCCCTGTTTCTCTTTCTCGGTGTCTCTATACCTGTGTCTCCTTCTCTGTGTTTCTCTCTCTGTGACTCCGTCTCTCTCTCTGTCCCTGTGTCTCTTTCTCTGTGTCTCTATACCTGTGTCTCCTTCTCTGTGTTTCTCTCTCTGTGTCTCTGTCTCTGTTTCTCTTTCTCAGTGCCTCTGTCTCTGTGTCTCTATACCTGTGTCTCTATCTCTGTGTATCCGTCTCTGTGTTTCTCTCTCTGTGTCTCTGTCTCTGTGTCTCTGTCTCTGTGTCTCTGTCTCTGTGTCTCTGTCTCTGTGTCTCTGTCTCTGTGCCTCTGTCTCTGTGTCTCTGTCTCCGTCTCTCTGTCTCTGTGTCTCTGTCTCTGTGTCTCCTTCCCTGTCTCACTGTCTCTGCGTCTCTGTCTCTGTGTCTCCGTCTCTGTGCCTCTGTCTCTGCCTCTGAATCTCTGTCTCTGTGTCTCTGTCCCAGAGCCTCCGTCTCTGTGTCTCTGTCTCTGTGTATCTATCTCTGTGTCTCTGTCTCTGTCTCTGTCTCTGCTTCTCTTTCTCTGTGTCTCTGCCTCTGTGTCTCTGTCTCGGTGTCTCTGTCCCTGTGTCCCCTCATCTGTGTCTCTGTCTCCGTGTCTCCGTCTCTGTGCCTCTGTCTCGGTCTCTGTGTCTCTGTCTCTGTGTCTCTGTCGCTGTGTCTCCGCCTCTGCGTCTCCGTCTCTGTGCCTCTGTCTCTGTCTCTGAGTCTCTGTCTCTGTGTCTCTGTCTATGTGTCCCTGTCTCTGTGTCTCTGTCTCGGTGTCTCTGTCCCTGTGGCTCCTTCTCTGTGTCACTCTCTCTGCGTCCCTGTCTCTGTGTCTCTGTCTCTGTCTCTGTGTATCTGCCTCTGTGTCTCCCTCCCTGTGTCACGGTCCCTGTGTTACCGTCTCTGTGTCTCGGCATCTGTGTCTCTGTCTCTGTGTCTCTGCCTCTGAATCTCTGTCTCTGTGTCTCTGTCCCAGGGTCTCTGTCTCTGTGTCTCTGTCTCTGTGTCTCTGTCTCTGTGTCTCTGTCTCTGTGTCTCTGTCTCTGTGTCTCTGTCTCTGTGTCTCTGTCTCTGTGTCTCTGTCTCTGTGTCTCTGTCTCTGTGTCTCTGTCTCTGTGTCTCTGTCTCTGTGTCTCTGTCTCTGTGTCTCTGTCTCTGTGTCTCTGTCTCTGTGTCTCTGTCTCTGTGTCCCTGTCTCTGTGTCTCTGTCTCTGGGACTCTGTCTCTGTGTCTATGTCTTTGTGTCTCTGCCTCTGTGTCTCTATCTCTGTGTCTCTGTCTCTGTGTCTCTGTCTCTGTGTCTCTGACTCTGTGTCTCTGTCTCTGTGTCTCTGTCTCTGTGTCTCTGTCTCTGTGTCTCTGTCTCTGTGTCTCTGTCTCAGTGTCTCTGTCTCTGTGTCTCTGTCTCTGTGTTTCTGTCTCCGTGTCTCTGTCTCCGTGTCTCTGTCTCTGCGTCTCTGTGTCTCTGTCTCTGTCTCTGTGTCCCTGTCTCTGAGTCCCTCTCGCTGTGTCCCAGTCTCTGTGTCTCTGTCTCTGTGTCTCTGTCTCTGTGTCTCTGTCTCTGTGTCTCTGTCTGTGTGTCTCTGTCTCTGTGTCTCTGTCTATGTGTCTCTGTCTCTGTGTCTCTGTCTCTGTGTCTCTGTCCCTGTGTCTCTGTCTCTGTGTCTCTGTCTCTGTGTCTCTGTCTCTGTGTCTCTGTCTCTGTGTCTCTGTCTCTGTGTCTCTGTCTCTGTGTCTCTGTCTCTGTGTCTCTGTCTCTGTGTCTCTGTCTCTGTGTCTCTGTCTCTGTGTCTCTGTCTCTGTGTCTCTGTCTCTGTGTCTCTGTATTTGTGTCTATGTCTCTGAGTATCTGTCTCTGTGTCTCTGTCTCTGTCTCTGAATCTCTGTCTCTGTGTCTCTGTCTCTGTGTCTCTGTCTCTGTGTCTCTGTCTACGTGTCTCTGTCTCTGTGTCTTTGAGTCTGTGTCTCTGTCTCTGTGTCTCTGTCTCTGTGTCTCTGTCTCTGTGTCTCTGTCTCTGTGTCTCTGTCTCTGTGTCTCTGTCTCTGTGTCTCTGTCTCTGTGTCTCTGTCTCTGCGTCTCTGTCTCTGTGTCTCTGTCTCTGTGTCTCTGTCTCTGTGTCTCTGTCTCTGTGTCTCTGTCTCTGTGTCTCTGTCTCTGTGTCTCTGTCTCTGTGTCTCTGTCTCTGTGTCTCTGTCTCTGTGTCTCTGTCTCTGTGTCTCTGTCTCTGTGTCTCTGTCTCTGTGTCTCTGTCTCTGTGTCTCTGTCTCTGTGTCTCTGTCTCTGTCTCTGTGTCTCTGTCTCTGTGTCTCTGTCTCTGTGTCTCTGTCTCTGTGTCTCTGTCTCTGTGTCTCTGTCTCTGTGTCTCTGTCTCTGTGTCTCTGTCTCTGTGTCTCTGTCTCTGCGTCTCTGTCTCTGCGTCTCTGTCTCTGTGTCTCTGTCTCTGTGTCTCTGTCTCTGTGTCTCTGTCTCTGTGTCTCTGTCTCTGTGTCTCTGTCTCTGTGTCTCTGTCTCTGTGTCTCTGTCTCTGTGTCTCTGTCTCTGTGTCTCTGTCTCTGTGTCTCTGTCTCTGTGTCTCTGTCTCTGTGTCTCTGTCTCTGTGTCTCTGTCTCTGTGTCTCTGTCTCTGTGTCTCTGTCTCTGTGTCTCTGTCTCTGTGTCTCTGTCTCTGTGTCTCTGTCTCTGTGTCTCTGTCTCTGTGTCTCTGTCTCTGTGTCTCTGTCTCTGTGTCTCTGTCTCTGTGTCTCTGTCTCTGTGTCTCTGTCTCTGTGTCTCTGTCTCTGTCTCTGTGTCTCTGTCTCTGTGTCTCTGTCTCTGTGTCTCTCTCTCTGTGTCTCTGTCTACGTGTCTCTGTCTCTGTGTCTTTGAGTCTGTGTCTCTGTCTCTGTGTCTCTGTCTCTGTGTCTCTGTCTCTGTGTCTCTGTCTCTGTGTCTCTGTCTCTGTGTGTCTGTCTCTGTGTCTCTGTCTCTGTGTCTCTGTCTCTGTGTCTCTGTCTCTGTGTCTCTGTCTCTGTGTCTCTGTCTCTGTGCCTCTGTCTCTGTGTCTCTGTCTCTGTGTCTCGGTCGCTGTGTCTCTGTCTCTGTGTCTCTGTGTCTCTGCCTCTGTGTCTCTGTCTCTGTGTATCTGTCTCTGCGTCTCTGTGTCTCTGACTCTGTCTCTGTGTCCCTGTCTCTGAGTCTCTCTCGCTGTGTCCCAGTCTCTGTGTCTCTGTCTCTGTGTCTCTGTCTCTATGTCTCTGTCTCTGTGTCTCTGTCTCTGTGTCTCTGTCTCTATGTCTCTGTGTCTCTGTCTCTGTCTCTGTGTCCCTGTCTCTGAGTCTCTCTCGCTGTGTCCCAGTCTCTGTGTCTCTGTCTCTGTGTCTCTGTCTCTATGTCTCTGTCTCTGTGAAACTGCGTCTGAATCTATGAATCTGTGTCCCTGTCTCTGTGTCTCTGTCCCTGTGTCTCCGTCTCTGTGTATCTGTCTCTGTCTCTGTGTGTGTGTCTCTGTGTCTGTCCCTGTGTGTATGACTCAGTCTCTGAGTCTCTGTCTCTGTGTCTCTGTCTCTGTCTCTGTCTCTGTGTCTCTGTCTCTGTGTCTCTGTCTATGTGTCTATGTCTCTGTGTCTCTGTCTCTGTTTCTCGGTCTCTGAGTCTCTGTCTCTATGTCCCTGTCTCTGCGCGTCTGTCCCTCTGTCTCCGTTTCTGTGCCTCTGTCTCTGTCTCTGTCTCTGAGCCTCTGTCTCTGTGTCCCTGTCTCTGTGTCTGTGTCCCTGTGTCCCCGTCTCTGTGTCTCTGTCTCCGTGTCTCTGTCTCCGTGTCTCTGCCTCAGTGTCTCTGTCTCTGTGTCTCCGTTTCTATGTATCTGTCTCTGTGACTCCGTCTCTCTCTCTGTCCCTGTTTCTCTTTCTCTGTGTCTCTATACCTGTGTCTCCTTCTCTGTGTTTCTCTCTCTGTGTCTCTGTCTCTGTTTCTCTTTCTCAGTGCCTCTGCCTCTGTGTCTCTATACCTGTGTCTCTGTCTCTGTGTATCCGTCTCTGTGTTTCTCTCTCTGTGTCTCTGTCTCTGTGTCTCTGTCTCTGTGTCTCTGTCTCTGTGTCTCTGTCTCTGTGTCTCTGTCTCTGTGTCTCTGTCTCTGTGTCTCTGCCTCTGTGTCTCTGTCTCTGTGTCTCTATACCTGTGTCTCTATCTCTGTGTATCCGTCTCTGTGTTTCTCTCTCTGTGTCTCTGTCTCTGTGTCTCTGTCTCTGTGTATCTGTCTCTGCGTCTCTGTGTCTCTGTCTCTGAGTCCCTCTCGCTGTGTCCCAGTGTCTGTGTCTCTGTGTCTCTGTCTCTGTGTCTCTGTCTCTGTGTCTCTGTCTCTGTGTCTCTGTCTCTGTGTCTCTGTCTTTGTGTCTCTGTCTCTGTGTCTATGTCTCTGAGTATCTGTCTCTGTGTCTCTGTCTCTGTCTCTGAATCTCTGTCTCTCAGTCTCTGTCTCTGTGTCTCTGTCTCTGTGTCTCTCTCTCTGTGTCTCTGTCTACGTGTCTCTGTCTCTGTGTCTTTGAGTCTGTGTCTCTGTCTCTGTGTCTCTGTCTCTGTGTCTCTGTCTCTGTGTCTCTGTCTCTGTGTCTCTGTCTCTGTGTCTCTGTCTCTGTGTCTCTGTCTCTGTGTCTCTGTCTCTGTGTCTCTGTCTCTGTGTCTCTGTCTCTGTGTCTCTGTCTCTGTGTCTCTGTCTCTGTGTATCTGTCTCTGCGTCTCTGTGTCTCTGTCTCTGTCTCTGTGTCCCTGTCTCTGAGTCCCTCTCGCTGTGTCCCAGTCTCTGTGTCTCTGTCTCTGTGTCTCTGTCTCTGTGTCTCTGTCTCTATGTCTCTGTCTCTGTGTCTCTGTCTCTGTGTCTCTGTCTCTGTGTCCCTGTCTCTGTGTCTCTGTCTCTGTGCCTCTGTCTCTGTGTCTCTGTCCCTTAGAATCTGTCTCTGTGTTTCTGCCTCTGTGTCTCTGTCCCTGTGTCTCCGTCTCTGTGTCTCTGTCTCTCTCACTTTGTCTCTGTCTCTGTGTATCTGTCTCTGTGTCTCTGTCTCCGTGTCTCTGTCTCCGTGTCTCTGCCTCAGTGTCTCTGTCTCTGTGTCTCCGTTTCTGTGTATCTGTCTCTGTGACTCCGTCTCTCTCTCTGTCCCTGTGTCTCTTTCTCTGTGTCTCTATACCTGTGTCTCCTTCTCTGTGTTTCTCTCTCTGTGTCTCTGTCTCTGTTTCTCTTTCTCAGTGCCTCTGTCTCTGTGTCTCTATACCTGTGTCTCTATCTCTGTGTATCCGTCTCTGTGTTTCTCTCTCTGTGTCTCTGTCTCTGTGTCTCTGTCTCTGTGTCTCTGTCTCTGTGTCTCTGTCTCTGTGTCTCTGTCTCTGTGTCTCTGTCTCTGTGTCTCTGTCTCCGTGTCTCTGCCTCAGTGTCTCTGTCTCTGTGTCTCCGTTTCTGTGTATCTGTCTCTGTGACTCCGTCTCTCTCTCTGTCCCTGTTTCTCTTTCTCGGTGTCTCTATACCTGTGTCTCCTTCTCTGTGTTTCTCTCTCTGTGTCTCTGTCTCTGTTTCTCTTTCTCAGTGCCTCTGTCTCTGTGTCTCTATACCTGTGTCTCTATCTCTGTGTATCCGTCTCTGTGTTTCTCTCGCTGTGTCTCTGTCTCTGTGTCTCTGTATCTGTGTCTCTGTCTCTGTGTCTCTGTCTCTGTGTCTCCGCCTCTGTGTCTCTGTCTCTGTGTTTCTGTCTCTGTGTCTCTGTCTCTGTGTCTCTGTCTCTGTGTCTCTGTCTCTGTGTCTCTGTCTCTGTGTCTCTGTCTCTGTGTCTCTGTCTCCGTCTCTCTGTCTCTGTGTCTCTGTCTCTGTGTCTCCTTCTCTGTCTCACTGTCTCTGCGTCTCTGTCTCTGTGTCTCCGTCTCCGTGCCTCTGTCTCTGCCTCTGAATCTCTGTCTCTGTGTCTCTGTCCCAGAGCCTCCGTCTCTGTGTCTCTGTCTCTGTGTATCTATCTCTGTGTCTCTGTCTCTGTCTCTGTCTCTGCTTCTCTTTCTCTGTGTCTCTACCTCTGTGTCTCTGTCTCGGTGTCTCTGTCCCTGTGTCCCCTCCTCTGTGTCTCTGTCTCCGTGTCTCCGTCTCTGTGCCTCTGTCTCGGTCTCTGTGTCTCCGTCTCTGTGTCTCTGTCGCTGTGTCTCCGCCTCTGCGTCTCCGTCTCTGTGCCTCTGTCTCTGTCTCTGAGTCTCTGTCTCTGTGTCTCTGTCTATGTGTCCCTGTCCCTGTGTCTCTGTCTCGGTGTCTCTGTCCCTGTGGCTCCTTCTCTGTGTCACTCTCTCTGCGTCCCTGTCTCTGTGTCTCTGTCTCTGTCTCTGTGTATCTGCCTCTGTGTCTCCCTCCCTGTGTCACGGTCCCTGCGTTACCGTCTCTGTGTCTCGGCATCTGTGTCTCTGTCTCTGTGTCTCTGCCTCTGAATCTCTGTCTCTGTGTCTCTGTCCCAGGGTCTCTGTCTCTGTGTCTCTGTCTCTGTGTCTTTGTCTCTGTGTCTCTGTCTCTGTGTCTCTGTCTCTGTCTCTGTGTCTCTGTCTCTGTGTCTCTGTCTCTGTGTCTCTGTCTCTGTGTCTCTGTCTCTGTGTCTCTGTCTCTGGGTCTCTGTCTCTGTGTCTATGTCTTTGTGTCTCTGCCTCTGTGTCTCTATCTCTGTGTCTCTGTCTCTGTGTCTCTGTCTCTGTGTCTCTGACTCTGTGTCTCTGTCCCTGTGTCTCTGTCTCTGTGTCTCTGTCTCTGTGTCTCTGTCTCTGTGTCTCTGTCTCAGTGTCTCTGTCTCTGTGTCTCTGTCTCTGTGTCTCTGCCTCTGTGTCTCTGTCTCCGTGTCTCTGTCTCCGTGTCTCTGTCTCTGCGTCTCTGTGTCTCTGTCTCTGTCTCTGTGTCCCTGTCTCTGAGTCCCTCTCGCTGTGTCCCAGTCTCTGTGTCTCTGTCTCTGTGTCTCTGTCTCTGTGTCTCTGTCTCTGTGTCTCTGTCTCTGTGTCTCTGTCTGTGTGTCTCTGTCTTTGTGTCTCTGTCTCTGTGTCTCTGTCTCTGTGTCTCTGTCTCTGTGTCTCTGTCCCTGTGTCTCTGTCTCTGTGTCTCTGTCTCTGTGTCTCTGTCTCTGTGTCTCTGTCTCTGTGTCTCTGTCTCTGTGTCTCTGTCTCTGTGTCTCTGTATTTGTGTCTATGTCTCTGAGTATCTGTCTCTGTCTCTGAATCTCTGTCTCTCAGTCTCTGTCTCTGTGTCTCTGTCTCTGTGTCTCTGTCTCTGTGTCTCTGTCTACGTGTCTCTGTCTCTGTGTCTTTGAGTCTGTGTCTCTGTCTCTGTGTCTCTGTCTCTGTGTCTCTGTCTCTGTGTCTCTGTCTCTGTGTCTCTGTCTCTGTGTCTCTGTCTCTGTGTCTCTGTCTCTGTGTCTCTGTCTCTGGGTCTCTGTCTCTGTGTCTATGTCTTTGTGTCTCTGCCTCTGTGTCTCTATCTCTGTGTCTCTGTCTCTGTGTCTCTGTCTCTGTGTCTCTGACTCTGTGTCTCTGTCTCAGTGTCTATGTCTCTGTGTCTCTGCCTCTGTGTCTCTGTCTCTGTGTCTCTGTCTCTGTGTCTCTGTCTCTGTGTCTCTGTCTCTGTGTCTCTGTCTCTGTGTCTCTGTCTCTGTGTCTCTGTCTCTGTGTCTCTGTCTCTGTGTCTCTGTCTCTGTGTCTCTGTCTCTGTGTCTCTGTCTCTGTGTATCTGTCTCTGCGTCTCTGTGTCTCTGTCTCTGTCTCTGTGTCCCTGTCTCTGAGTCCCTCTCGCTGTGTCCCAGTCTCTGTGTCTCTGTCTCTGTGTCTCTGTCTCTGTGTCTCTGTCTCTGTCTCTATGTCTCTGTCTCTGTGTCTCTGTCTCTGTGTCTCTGTCTCTGTGTCCCTGTCTCTGTGTCTCTGTCTCTGTGCCTCTGTCTCTGTGTCTCTGTCCCTTAGAATCTGTCTCTGTGTTTCTGCCTCTGTGTCTCTGTCCCTGTGTCTCCGTCTCTGTGTCTCTGTCTCTCTCACTTTGTCTCTGTCTCTGTGTATCTGTCTCTGTGTCTCTGTCTCCGTGTCTCTGGCTCCGTGTCTCTGCCTCAGTGTCTCTGTCTCTGTGTCTCCGTTTCTGTGTATCTGTCTCTGTGACTCCGTCTCTCTCTCTGTCCCTGTGTCTCTTTCTCTGTGTCTCTATACCTGTGTCTCCTTCTCTGTGTTTCTCTCTCTGTGTCTCTGTCTCTGTTTCTCTTTCTCAGTGCCTCTGTCTCTGTGTCTCTATACCTGTGTCTCTATCTCTGTGTATCCGTCTCTGTGTTTCTCTCGCTGTGTCTCTGTCTCTGTGTCTCTGTCTCTGTGTCTCTGTCTCTGTGTCTCTGTCTCTGTGTCTCCGCCTCTGTGTCTCTGTCTCTGTGTTTCTGTCTCTGTGTCTCTGTCTCTGTGTCTCTGTCTCTGTGTCTCTGTCTCTGTGTCTCTGTCTCCGTCTCTCTGTCTCTGTGTCTCTGTCTCTGTGTCTCCTTCTCTGTCTCACTGTCTCTGCGTCTCTGTCTCTGTGTCTCCGTCTCTGTGCCTCTGTCTCTGCCTCTGAATCTCTGTCTCTGTGTCTCTGTCCCAGAGCCTCCGTCTCTGTGTCTCTGTCTCTGTGTATCTATCTCTGTGTCTCTGTCTCTGTCTCTGTCTCTGCTTCTCTTTCTCTGTGTCTCTGCCTCTGTGTCTCTGTCTCTGTGTCTCTGTCCCTGTGTCCCCTCCTCTGTGTCTCTGTCTCCGTGTCTCCGTCTCTGTGCCTCTGTCTCGGTCTCTGTGTCTCTGTCTCTGTGTCTCTGTCGCTGTGTCTCCGCCTCTGCGTCTCCGTCTCTGTGCCTCTGTCTCTGTCTCTGAGTCTCTGTCTCTGTGTCTCTGTCTATGTGTCCCTGTCTCTGTGTCTCTGTCTCGGTGTCTCTGTCCCTGTGGCTCCTTCTCTGTGTCACTCTCTCTGCGTCCCTGTCTCTGTGTCTCTGTCTCTGTCTCTGTGTATCTGCCTCTGTGTCTCCCTCCCTGTGTCACGGTCCCTGTGTTACCGTCTCTGTGTCTCGGCATCTGTGTCTCTGTCTCTGTGTCTCTGCCTCTGAATCTCTGTCTCTGTGTCTCTGTCCCAGGGTCTCTGTCTCTGTGTCTCTGTCTCTGTGTCTCTGTCTCTGTGTCTCTGTCTCTGTGTCTCTGTCTCTGTGTCTCTGTCTCTGTGTCTCTGTCCCTGTGTCTCTGTCTCTGTGTCTCTGTCTCTGTGTCTCTGTCTCTGTGTCTCTGTCTCTGGGTCTCTGTCTCTGTGTCTATGTCTTTGTGTCTCTGCCTCTGTGTCTCTATCTCTGTGTCTCTGTCTCTGTGTCTCGGTCTCTGTGTCTCTGACTCTGTGTCTCTGTCTCTGTGTCTCTGTCTCTGTGTCTCTGTCTCTGTGTCTCTGTCTCTGTGTCTCTGTCTCAGTGTCTCTGTCTCTGTGTCTCTGTCTCTGTGTCTCTGCCTCTGTGTCTCTGTCTCCGTGTCTCTGTCTCCGTGTCTCTGTCTCTGCGTCTCTGTGTCTCTGTCTCTGTCTCTGTGTCCCTGTCTCTGAGTCCCTCTCGCTGTGTCCCAGTCTCTGTGTCTCTGTCTCTGTGTCTCTGTCTCTGTGTCTCTGTCTCTGTGTCTCTGTCTCTGTGTCTCTGTCTGTGTGTCTCTGTCTCTGTGTCTCTGTCTCTGTGTCTCTGTCTCTGTGTCTCTGTCTCTGTGTCTCTGTCCCTGTGTCTCTGTCTCTGTGTCTCTGTCTCTGTGTCTCTGTCTCTGTGTCTCTGTCTCTGTGTCTCTGTCTCTGTGTCTCTGTCTCTGTGTCTCTGTCTCTGTGTCTCTGTCTCTGTGTCTCTGTATTTGTGTCTATGTCTCTGAGTATCTGTCTCTGTGTCTCTGTCTCTGTCTCTGAATCTCTGTCTCTCAGTCTCTGTCTCTGTGTCTCTGTCTCTGTGTCTCTGTCTCTGTGTCTCTGTCTCTGTGTCTCTGTCTACGTGTCTCTGTCTCTGTGTCTTTGAGTCTGTGTCTCTGTCTCTGTGTCTCTGTCTCTGTGTCTCTGTCTCTGTGTCTCTGTCTCTGTGTCTCTGTCTCTGTGTCTCTGTCTCTGTGTCTCTGTCTCTGTGTCTCTGTCTCTGTGTCTCTGTCTCTGTGTCTCTGTCTCTGTGTCTCTGTCTCTGTGTCTCTGTCTCTGTGTCTCTGTCTCGGTGTCTCTGTCCCTGTGGCTCCCTCTCTGTGTCACTCTGTCTGCGTCCCTGTCTCTGTGTCTCTGTCTCTGTCTCTGTGTATCTGCCTCTGTGTCTCCCTCCCTGTGTCACGGTCCCTGTGTTACCGTCTCTGTGTCTCGGCCTCTGTGTCCCTGTCTCTGTGTCTCTGTCTCTGTGTCTCTGTCTCTGTGTCTATGTCTCTGTGTCTCTGCCTCTGTGTCTCTGTCTCTGTGTCTCTGTCTCTGTGTCTCTGTCTCTGTGTCTCTGTCTCTGTGTCTCTGTCTCTGTGTCTCTGTCGCTGTGTCTCTGTCTCTGCGTCTCTGTCTCTGTGTCTCTGTCTCTGTGTCTCTGTCTCTGTGTCTCTGTCTCTGTGTCTCTGTCTCTGTGTCTCTGTCTCTGTGTCTCTGTCTCTGTGTCTCTGTCTCTGTGTCTCTGTCTCTGTGTATCTGTCTCTGCGTCTCTGTGTCTCTGTCTCTGAGTCCCTCTCGCTGTGTCCCAGTCTCTGTGTCTCTGTCTCTGTGTCTCTGTCTCTGTGTCTCTGTCTCTGTGTCTCTGTCTCTGTGTCTCTGTCTCTGTGTCTCTGTCTCTGTGTCTCTGTCTCTGTGTCTCTGTCTCTGTGTCTCTGTCTCTGTGCCTCTGTCTCTGTGTCTCTGTCTCTGTCTCTCTGTCCCTGTGTCTCTGTGTCTCTGTCTCTGTCTCTGTGTCTCTGTCTCTGTGTATCTGTCTCTGTGTCTCTGTCTCTTTCTCTGAATCTCTGTCTCTCAGTCTCTGTCTCTGTGTCTCTGTCTCTGTGTCTCTGTCTCTGTGTCTCTGTCTCTGTGTCTCTGTCTCTGTGTCTCTGTCTCTGTGTCTCTGTCTCTGTGTCTCTGTCTCTGTGTCTCTGTCTCTGTGTCTCTGTCTCTGTGTCTCTGTCTCTGCGTCTCTGTCTCTGTGTCTCTGTCTCTGTGTCTCTGTCTCTGTGTCTCTGTCTCTATGTCTCTGTCTCTGTGTCTCTGTCTCTGTGTCTCTGTCTCTGTGCCTCTGTCTCTGTGTCTCTGTCTCTGTGTCTCGGTCGCTGTGTCTCTGTCTCTGTGTCTCTGTGTCTCTGCCTCTGTGTCTCTGTCTCTGTGTATCTGTCTCTGCGTCTCTGTGTCTCTGACTCTGTCTCTGTGTCCCTGTCTCTGAGTCTCTCTCGCTGTGTCCCAGTCTCTGTGTCTCTGTCTCTGTGTCTCTGTCTCTATGTCTCTGTCTCTGTGTCTCTGTCTCTGTGTCTCTGTCTCTATGTCTCTGTGTCTCTGGCTCTGTCTCTGTGTCCCTGTCTCTGAGTCTCTCTCGCTGTGTCCCAGTCTCTGTGTCTCTGTCTCTGTGTCTCTGTCTCTATGTCTCTGTCTCTGTGAAACTGCGTCTGAATCTATGAATCTGTGTCCCTGTCTCTGTGTCTCTGTCCCTGTGTCTCCGTCTCTGTGTATCTGTCTCTGTCTCTGTGTGTGTGTCTCTGTGTCTGTCCCTGTGTGTATGACTCAGTCTCTGAGTCTCTGTCTCTGTGTCTCTGTCTCTGTCTCTGTCTCTGTGTCTCTGTCTCTGTGTCTCTGTCTATGTGTCTATGTCTCTGTGTCTCTGTCTCTGTGTCTCTGTCTCTGTGTCTCTGTCTCTGTGTCTCTGTCTCAGTGTCTCTGTCTCTGTGTCTCTGTCTCTGTGTCTCTGCCTCTGTGTCTCTGTCTCCGTGTCTCTGTCTCCGTGTCTCTGTCTCTGCGTCTCTGTGTCTCTGTCTCTGTCTCTGTGTCCCTGTCTCTGAGTCCCTCTCGCTGTGTCCCAGTCTCTGTGTCTCTGTCTCTGTGTCTCTGTCTCTGTCTCTGTGTCTCTGTCTCTGTGTCTCTGTCTCTGTGTCTCTGTCTGTGTGTCTCTGTCTCTGTGTCTCTGTCTCTGTGTCTCTGTCTCTGTGTCTCTGTCTCTGTGTCTCTGTCCCTGTGTCTCTGTCTCTGTGTCTCTGTCTCTGTGTCTCTGTCTCTGTGTCTCTGTCTCTGTGTCTCTGTCTCTGTGTCTCTGTCTCTGTGTCTCTGTATTTGTGTCTATGTCTCTGAGTATCTGTCTCTGTGTCTCTGTCTCTGTCTCTGAATCTCTGTCTCTCAGTCTCTGTCTCTGTGTCTCTGTCTCTGTGTCTCTGTCTCTGTGTCTCTGTCTCTGTGTCTCTGTCTACGTGTCTCTGTCTCTGTGTCTTTGAGTCTGTGTCTCTGTCTCTGTGTCTCTGTCTCTGTGTCTCTGTCTCTGTGTCTCTGTCTCTGTGTCTCTGTCTCTGTGTCTCTGTCTCTGTGTCTCTGTCTCTGTGTCTCTGTCTCTGTGTCTCTGTCTCTGTGTCTCTGTCTCTGTGTCTCTGTCTCTGTGTCTCTGTCTCTGTGTCTCTGTCTCTGTGTCTCTGTCTCGGTGTCTCTGTCCCTGTGGCTCCCTCTCTGTGTCACTCTGTCTGCGTCCCTGTCTCTGTGTCTCTGTCTCTGTCTCTGTGTATCTGCCTCTGTGTCTCCCTCCCTGTGTCACGGTCCCTGTGTTACCGTCTCTGTGTCTCGGCCTCTGTGTCCCTGTCTCTGTGTCTCTGTCTCTGTGTCTCTGTCTCTGTGTCTATGTCTCTGTGTCTCTGCCTCTGTGTCTCTGTCTCTGTGTCTCTGTCTCTGTGTCTCTGTCTCTGTGTCTCTGTCTCTGTGTCTCTGTCTCTGTGTCTCTGTCTCTGTGTCTCTGTCGCTGTGTCTCTGTCTCTGCGTCTCTGTCTCTGTGTCTCTGTCTCTGTGTCTCTGTCTCTGTGTCTCTGTCTCTGTGTCTCTGTCTCTGTGTCTCTTTCTCTGTGTCTCTGTCTCTGTGTCTCTGTCTCTGTGTCTCTGTCTCTGTGTATCTGTCTCTGCGTCTCTGTGTCTCTGTCTCTGAGTCCCTCTCGCTGTGTCCCAGTCTCTGTGTCTCTGTCTCTGTGTCTCTGTCTCTGTGTCTCTGTCTCTGTGTCTCTGTCTCTGTGTCTCTGTCTCTGTGTCTCTGTCTCTGTGTCTCTGTCTCTGTGTCTCTGTCTCTGTGTCTCTGTCTCTGTGTCTCTGTCTCTGTGCCTCTGTCTCTGTGTCTCTGTCTCTGTCTCTCTGTCCCTGTGTCTCTGTGTCTCTTTGTCTCTGTCTCTGCGTCTCTGTCTCTGTGTATCTGTCTCTGTGTCTCTGTCTCCGTGTCTCTGCCTCAGTGTCTCTGTCTCTGTGTCTCTGTCTCTGTGTCTCTGCCTCTGTGTCTCTGTCTCTGTGTTTCTGTCTCTGTGTCTCTGTCTCTGTGTCTCTGTCTCTGTGTCTCTGTCTCTGTGTCTCTGTCTCTGTGTCTCTGTCTCTGTGTCTGTGTCTCTGTGTCTCTGTCTCTGTGTCTCTGTCTCTGTCTCTCTGTCTCTGTGTCTCTGTCTCTGTGTCTCCTTCTCTGTCTCACTGTCTCTGTGTCTCTGTCTCTGTGTCTCCGTCTCTGTGCCTCTGTCTCTGCCTCTGAATCTCTGTCTCTGTGTCTCTGTCCCAGAGCCTCCGTCTCTGTGTCTCTGTCTCTGTGTATCTATCTCTGTGTCTCTGTCTCTGTCTCTGTCTCTGCTTCTCTTTCTCTGTGTCTCTGCCTCTGTGTCTCTGTCTCGGTGTCTCTGTCCCTGTGTCCCCTCCTCTGTGTCTCTGTCTCCGTGTCTCCGTCTCTGTGCCTCTGTCTCGGTCTCTGTGTCTCTGTCTCTGTCTCTCTGTCGCTGTGTCTCCGCCTCTGCGTCTCCGTCTCTGTGCCTCTGTCTCTGCCTCTGTGTCTCTGTCTCTGTGTCTCTGTCTATGTGTCCCTGTCTCTGTGTCTCTGTCTCGGTGTCTCTGTCCCTGTGGCTCCTTCTCTGTGTCACTCTCTCTGCGTCCCTGTCTCTGTGTCTCTGTCTCTGTCTCTGTGTATCTGCCTCTGTGTCTCCCTCCCTGTGTCACGGTCCCTGTGTTACCGTCTCTGTGTCTCGGCATCTGTGTCTCTGTCCCTGTGTCTCTGCCTCTGAATCTCTGTCTCTGTGTCTCTGTCCCAGTGTCTCTGTCTCTGTGTCTCTGTCTCTGTGTCTCTGTCTCTGTGTCTCTGTCTCAGTGTCTCTCTCTCTGTGTCTCTGTCTACGTGTCTCTGTCTCTGTGTCTTTGAGTCTGTGTCTCTGTCTCTGTGTCTCTGTCTCCGTGTCTCTGTCTCTGTGTCTCTGTCTCTGTGTCTCTGTCTCTGTGTCTCTGTCTCTGTGTCTCTGTCTCTGTGTCTCTGTCTCTGTGTCTCTGTCTCTGTGTCTCTGTCTCTGTGTCTCTGTCTCTGTGTCTCTGTCTCTGTGTCTTTGAGTCTGTGTCTCTGTCTCTGTGTCTCTGTCTCTGTGTCTCTGTCTCTGTGTCTCTGTCTCTGTGTCTATGTCTCTGAGTATCTGTCTCTGTGTCTCTGTCTCTGTCTCTGTCTCTGAATCTCTGTCTCTCAGTCTCTGTCTCTGTGTCTCTGTCTCAGTGTCTCTCTCTCTGTGTCTCTGTCTACGTGTCTCTGTCTCTGTGTCTTTGAGTCTGTATCTCTGTCTCTGTGTCTCTGTCTCCGTGTCTCTGTCTCTTTGTCTCTGTCTCTGCGTCTCTGTCTCTGTGTATCTGTCTCTGTGTCTCTGTCTCCGTGTCTCTGCCTCAGTGTCTCTGTCTCTGTGTCTCTGTCTCTGTGTCTCTGCCTCTGTGTCTCTGTCTCTGTGTTTCTGTCTCTGTGTCTCTGTCTCTGTGTCTCTGTCTCTGTGTCTCTGTCTCTGTGTCTCTGTCTCTGTGTCTCTGTCTCTGTGTCTCTGTCTCTGTGTCTGTGTCTCTGTGTCTCTGTCTCTGTGTCTCTGTCTCTGTCTCTCTGTCTCTGTGTCTCTGTCTCTGTGTCTCCTTCTCTGTCTCACTGTCTCTGTGTCTCTGTCTCTGTGTCTCCGTCTCTGTGCCTCTGTCTCTGCCTCTGAATCTCTGTCTCTGTGTCTCTGTCCCAGAGCCTCCGTCTCTGTGTCTCTGTCTCTGTGTATCTATCTCTGTGTCTCTGTCTCTGTCTCTGTCTCTGCTTCTCTTTCTCTGTGTCTCTGCCTCTGTGTCTCTGTCTCGGTGTCTCTGTCCCTGTGTCCCCTCCTCTGTGTCTCTGTCTCCGTGTCTCCGTCTCTGTGCCTCTGTCTCGGTCTCTGTGTCTCTGTCTCTGTCTCTCTGTCGCTGTGTCTCCGCCTCTGCGTCTCCGTCTCTGTGCCTCTGTCTCTGTCTCTGTGTCTCTGTCTCTGTGTCTCTGTCTCTGTGCCTCTGTCTCTGTGTCTCTGTCTCTGTGTCTCGGTCGCTGTGTCTCTGTCTCTGTGTCTCTGTGTCTCTGCCTCTGTGTCTCTGTCTCTGTGTATCTGTCTCTGCGTCTCTGTGTCTCTGACTCTGTCTCTGTGTCCCTGTCTCTGAGTCTCTCTCGCTGTGTCCCAGTCTCTGTGTCTCTGTCTCTGTGTCTCTGTCTCTATGTCTCTGTCTCTGTGTCTCTGTCTCTGTGTCTCTGTCTCTATGTCTCTGTGTCTCTGGCTCTGTCTCTGTGTCCCTGTCTCTGAGTCTCTCTCGCTGTGTCCCAGTCTCTGTGTCTCTGTCTCTGTGTCTCTGTCTCTATGTCTCTGTCTCTGTGAAACTGCGTCTGAATCTATGAATCTGTGTCCCTGTCTCTGTGTCTCTGTCCCTGTGTCTCCGTCTCTGTGTATCTGTCTCTGTCTCTGTGTGTGTGTCTCTGTGTCTGTCCCTGTGTGTATGACTCAGTCTCTGAGTCTCTGTCTCTGTGTCTCTGTCTCTGTCTCTGTCTCTGTGTCTCTGTCTCTGTGTCTCTGTCTATGTGTCTATGTCTCTGTGTCTCTGTCTCTGTTTCTCGGTCTCTGAGTCTCTGTCTCTATGTCCCTGTCTCTGCGCCTCTGTCCCTCTGTCTCCGTTTCTGTGCCTCTGTCTCTGTCTCTGTCTCTGAGCCTCTGTCTCTGTGTCCCTGTCTCTGTGTCTGTGTCCCTGTGTCCCCGTCTCTGTGTCTCTGTCTCCGTGTCTCTGTCTCCGTGTCTCTGCCTCAGTGTCTCTGTCTCTGTGTCTCCGTTTTTATGTATCTGTCTCTGTGACTCCGTCTCTCTCTCTGTCCCTGTTTCTCTTTCTCTGTGTCTCTATACCTGTGTCTCCTTCTCTGTGTTTCTCTCTCTGTGTCTCTGTCTCTGTTTCTCTTTCTCAGTGCCTCTGTCTCTGTGTCTCTATACCTGTGTCTCTGTCTCTGTGTATCCGTCTCTGTGTTCCTCTCTCTGTGTCTCTGTCTCTGTGTCTCTGTCTCTGTGTCTCTGTCTCTGTGTCTCTGTCTCTGTGTCTCTGTCTCTGTGTCTCTGTCTCTGTGTCTCTGTCTCTGTGTCTCTGCCTCTGTGTCTCTGTCTCTGTGTCTCTGTCTCTGTGTCTCTGTCTCTGTGTCTCTGTCTCTGTGTCTCTGTCTCTGTGTCTCTGTCTCTGTGTCTCTGTCTCTTGTCTCTGTCTCTGTGTCTCTGTCTCTGTGTATCTGTCTCTGCGTCTCTGTGTCTCTGTCTCTGTCTCTGTGTCCCTGTCTCGGAGTCCCTCTCGCTGTGTCCCTGTCTCTGTGTCTCTGTCTCTGTCTCTGTGTATCTGCCTCTGTGTCTCCCTCCCTGTGACACGGTCCCTGTGTTACCGTCTCTGTGTCTCGGCCTCTGTGTCTCTGTCTCTGTGTCTCTGTCTCTGTGTCTCTGTCTCTGTGTCTATGTCTCTGAGTATCTGTCTCTGTGTCTCTGTCTCTGTCTCTGTCTCTGTCTCTGAATCTCTGTCTCTCAGTCTCTGTCTCTGTGTCTCTGTCTCAGTGTCTCTCTCTCTGTGTCTCTGTCTACGTGTCTCTGTCTCTGTGTCTTTGAGTCTGTATCTCTGTCTCTGTGTCTCTGTCTCCGTGTCTCTGTCTCTTTGTCTCTGTCTCTGCGTCTCTGTCTCTGTGTATCTGTCTCTGTGTCTCTGTCTCCGTGTCTCTGCCTCAGTGTCTCTGTCTCTGTGTCTCTGTCTCTGTGTCTCTGCCTCTGTGTCTCTGTCTCTGTGTTTCTGTCTCTGTGTCTCTGTCTCTGTGTCTCTGTCTCTGTGTCTCTGTCTCTGTGTCTCTGTCTCTGTGTCTCTGTCTCTGTGTCTGTGTCTCTGTGTCTCTGTCTCTGTGTCTCTGTCTCTGTCTCTCTGTCTCTGTGTCTCTGTCTCTGTGTCTCCTTCTCTGTCTCACTGTCTCTGTGTCTCTGTCTCTGTGTCTCCGTCTCTGTGCCTCTGTCTCTGCCTCTGAATCTCTGTCTCTGTGTCTCTGTCCCAGAGCCTCCGTCTCTGTGTCTCTGTCTCTGTGTATCTATCTCTGTGTCTCTGTCTCTGTCTCTGTCTCTGCTTCTCTTTCTCTGTGTCTCTGCCTCTGTGTCTCTGTCTCGGTGTCTCTGTCCCTGTGTCCCCTCCTCTGTGTCTCTGTCTCCGTGTCTCCGTCTCTGTGCCTCTGTCTCGGTCTCTGTGTCTCTGTCTCTGTCTCTCTGTCGCTGTGTCTCCGCCTCTGCGTCTCCGTCTCTGTGCCTCTGTCTCTGTCTCTGTGTCTCTGTCTCTGTGTCTCTGTCTATGTGTCCCTGTCTCTGTGTCTCTGTCTCGGTGTCTCTGTCTCTGTGTCTCTGTCTCTGTGTCTCTGTCTCTGTGCCTCTGTCTCTGTGTCTCTGTCTCTGTGTCTCTGTCGCTGTGTCTCTGTCTCTGTGTCTCTGTCTCTGTGTCTCTGTCTCTGTGTCTCTGTCTCTGTGTCTCTGTCTCTGTGTCTCTGTCTCTGTCTCTGTCTCTGTCTCTGTCTCTCTCTCTCTGTGTCTCTGTCTCTGTGTCCCTGTCTCTGTGTCTCTGTCTCTCTGTCTCTGTCTCTCTCTCTCTGTGTCTCTGTCTCTGTGTCCCTGTCTCTGTGTCTATGCCTCTGTCCGTTGCCTCTGTACCTGTGTCTCCGTCTCTGTGTCTCTATCTCTGTGCCTCTGCCACTGTGTCTCTGTCTTCGTGTCTCTGTCTCTGTGTCTCTGTCTCTGTGTCTCTGTCTCTGTGTCTCTGTCTCTGTGTCTCTGTCTCTGTGTCTCTGTCTCTGTGTCTCTGTCTCTGTGTCTCTGTCTCTGTGTCTCTGTCACTGTGTCCCTGTCTCTGTCTCTGCCTCTGTGTCTACGTCTCTGTTTCTCTCTCCCTGTGTCACGGTCTCTGTCTTTCTGTCTCTGCGTCTCTGTGTCTCTGTCTCTGTGTCTCTGTCTCTATGTCTCTGTCTCTCTCTCTCCGTGTCTCTGTCTCTGTGCCTCTGTCTCTGTGTCTATGCCTCTGTCTGCGTGTCTCTGTACCTGTGTCTGCGTCTCTGTGTGTCGGTCTCTATGTCTCTGTCTCTGTGTCTCTTTCTCTGTGCCTCTGGCTCTGTGTCTCTGTCCCTGTGTCTCCGTCTCTGTGTCTCTGTCTCCGTCCCTGTGTGTCTGTCTCTGTGTCTCTGTCTCCGTGTCTCCGTCCCTGTGTCTCTGTCTCTGTCTCTGTGCCTCTATCTCTGTGTATCTGTTTCTGTGTCTCTGTCTCCGTGTCTCTGCCTCTGTTTCTCTGTCTCCGTCTCTGTGTTTCGGTCTATGTGTCTCTGTCTCCGTGCCTCTGCCTCTGTGTCTATGCCTCTGTCCCCGTCTCTCTGTCTCTGTGTCTCTGCCTCCGTGTCTCTGTCTCTGTGTCTCTGTCTCCGTGTCTCTGTCTCTGTGTCTCTGTCTCTCTGTCTCTGTCTCTCTCTCTCTGTGTCTCTCTCTCTGTGTCCCTGTCTCTGTGTCTCTGTCTCTCTGTCTCTGCCTCTCTCTCTCTGTGTCTCTGTGTCCCTGTCTCTGTGTCTATGCCTCTGTCCGTTGCCTCTGTACCTGTGTCTCCGTCTCTGTGTCTCTATCTCTGTGTCTCTGCCACTGTGTCTCTGTCTTCGTGTCTCTGGCTCTGTGTCTCTGTCTCTGTGTCTCTGTCTCTGTGTCTCTGTCTCTGTGTCTCTGTCTCTGTGTCTCTGTCTCTGTGTCTCTGTCTCTGTGTCTCTGTCTCTGTGTCTCTGTCTCTGTGTCTCTGTCTCTGTGTCTCTGTCTCTGTGTCTCTGTCTCTGTGTCTCTGTCTCTGTGTCTCTGTCTCTGTGTCTCTGTCTCTGTGTCTCTGTCTCTGTGTCTCTGTCTCTGTGTCTCTGTCTCTGTGTCTCTGTCTCTGTGTTTCAGTCTCTGCGTCTCTGTGTCTCTGTCTCTGTGTCTCTGTCTCTATGTCTCTGTCACTGTCTCTGTTTCTCCGGCTCTGCGTCTCTTTCTCTGTGTCTGCGTCTCCGTCTCTGTGTCTCTGTCCCTGTGTCTCCGTGTCTCTGTCTCTGTATCTCTGTCTCTGTGTCTCTGTCTCTGTGCCTCCGTCTCTGCGCCTCTGTCTCTGTGTCTCTCTCCCTGTGTCACGGTCTCTTTGTCTCCGTATCTGTGTCTCGGTCTCAGTGTCTCAGTCTCTGTGTCTCTGCCTCTGTATCTCTGTCTCTGTGACTCTGCCTCGGTGTCCTTGTCTCTGTGTCTCTCTTCTTGTGTCTCCGTCTCTGTGTCTCTGTCTCCGTGTCTCTGTCTCTGTATCTCTGTCTCTGTGTCTCTGTCTCCGTGTCTCTGTCTCTGTGTCTCTGTCTCCGTGTCTCTGCCTCAGTGTCTCTGTCTCTTTTTTCTCTGTCTCTGTGTCTCTGTCTCCGTCTCTGTGTCTCAGTCTATATGTCTCTGTCTCTGTGCCTCTGCCTCTGTGTATATGCCTCTGTCTCTGTCTCTCTGTCTCTGTGTCTCTCTCTCTGTGTCTCTGTCTCTGTGTCTCTGTCTCTGTGTCTCTGTCTCTGTGTCTCTGTCTCTGTGTCTCTGTCTCTGTGTCTCTGTCTCTGTGTCTCTGTCTCTGTCTCTGCCTCTGTGTCTACGTCTCTGTTTCTCTCTCCCTGTGTCACGGTCTCTGTCTTTCTGTCTCTGCGTCTCTGTGTCTCTGTCTCTGTGTCTCTGTCTCTATGTCTCTGTCTCTCTCTCTCCGTGTCTCTGTCTCTGTGCCTCTGTCTCTGTGTCTATGCCTCTGTCCGCGTGTCTCTGTACCTGTGTCTGCGTCTCTGTGTGTCGGTCTCTATGTCTCTGTCTCTGTGTCTCTTTCTCTGTGCCTCTGTCTCTGTGTCTCTGTCCCTGTGTCTCCGTCTCTGTGTCTCTGTCTCCGTCCCTGTGTGTCTGTCTCTGTGTCTCTGTCTCCGTGTCTCCGTCCCTGTGTCTCTGGCCCTGTGTCTCCGTCTCTGTATCTCTGTCTCTCCGACTCTCTCACTGTGTCACTGTCTCTGAATCTCTGTCTCTGTGTCTCTGTCTCTGTGTCTCTGTCTCTGTGTCTCTGTCTCTGTGTCTCTGTCTCTGTGTCTCTGTCTCTGTCTCTCTGTCTCTGTGTCTCTGCCTCCGTGTCTCTGTCTCTGTGTATCTGTCTCTCCCTCTCTGTGTCTCTATCTCTGTGTCTCTGCCACTGTGTCTCTGTCTCTGTGTCTCTGTCTCTGTGTTTCTGTCTCTGTGTCTCTGTCTCTGTGTCTCTGTCTCTGTGTCTCTGTCTCTGTGTCTCTGTCTCTGTGTCTCTGTCTCTGTGTCTCTGTCTCTGTGTCTCTGTCTCTGTGTCTCTGTCTCTGTGTCTCTGTCTCTGTGTCTCTGTCTCTGTGTCTCCGTCTCCGTGTCTCTGTCTCTGTGTCTCTGTATTCTGTGTCTCTGTCTCTGTGTCTCTGTCTCTGTGTCTCTGTCTCTGTGTCTCTGTCTCTGTGTCTCTGTCTCTGTGTCTCTGTCTCTGTGTCTCTGTCTCTGTGTCTCTGTCTCTGTGTCTCTGTCTCTGTGTCTCTGTCTCTGTGTCTCTTTTTCTGTGTCTCTGTCTCTGTGTCTGTGTCTCTGTCCCTGTGTCTCCGTCTCTGTGTATCTGTCTCTCTCTCACCGTGTCTCCGTCTCTGTGTATCTGTCTCTCCCTCTCTGTGTCTCTATCTCTGTGCCTCTGCCACTGTGTCTCTGTCTTCGTGTCTCTGGCTCTGTGTCTCTGTCTCTGTGTCTCTGTCTCTGTGTCTCTGTCTCTGTGTCTCTGTCTCTGTGTCTGTGTCTCTGTGTCTCTGTCTCTGTGTCTCTGTCTCTGTGTCCCTGTCTCTGTGTCTCTGTCTCTGTGTCTCTGTCTCTGTGTCTCTGTCTCTGTGTCTCTGTCTCTGTGTCTCTTTCTCTGTCTCTGTCTCTGTCTCAGTGTCTACGTCTCTGTTTCTCTCTCCCTGTGTCACGGTCTCTGTATTTCTGTCTCGGCGTCTCTGTGTCTCTGTCTCTGTGTCTATGTCTCTGTGTCTCTGTCTCTGTGTTTCTCTCTTTATGTACCTGTCTCGGTGTCTCTGTCTCTGTGAATCTTTCTCTGTGTTTCAGTCTCTGTGTCTCTGGCCCTGTGTCTCCGTCTCTGTATCTCTGTCTCTCCGACTCTCTCACTGTGTCACTGTCTCTGAATCTCTGTCTCTGTGTCTCTGTCTCTGTGTCTCTGTCTCTGTGTCTCTGTCTCTGTCTCTCTGTCTCTGTGTCTCTGCCTCCGTGTCTCTGTCTCTGTGTATCTGTCTCTCCCTCTCTGTGTCTCTATCTCTGTGTCTCTGCCACTGTGTCTCTGTCTCTGTGTCTCTGTCTCTGTGTTTCTGTCTCTGTGTCTCTGTCTCTGTGTCTCTGTCTCTGTGTCTCTGTCTCTGTGTCTCTGTCTCTGTGTCTCTGTCTCTGTGTCTCTGTCTCTGTGTCTCTGTCTCTGTGTCTCTGTCTCTGTGTCTCTGTCTCTGTGTCTCTGTCTCTGTGTCTCTGTCTCTGTGTCTCTGTCTCCGTGTCTCTGTCTCTGTGTCTCTGTATTCTGTGTCTCTGTCTCTGTGTCTCTGTCTCTGTGTCTCTGTCTCTGTGTCTCTGTCTCTGTGTATATGTCTCTGTGTCTCGGTCTATGTGTCTCTGTCTCTGTGCCTCTGCCTCTGTGTCTATGACCCTGTCTCTGTCTCTCTGTCTCTGGGTCACAGCCTCCGTGTCTCTGTCTCTGTGTCTCTGTCTCTGTGTCTCTGCCTCTGTGTCTCTGTCTCTGTGTCGCTGTCTCTGTGTCTCTGTCTCTCTGCCTCTGTCTCTGTGTCTCTGTCTCTGTGTCTCTGTCTCTGTGTCTCTGTCTCTGTGTCTCTGTCTCTGTGTCTCTGTCTCTGTCTCTGTGTCTCTGTCTCTGTGTCTCTGTCTCCGTGTCTCTGTCTCTGTGTCTCTGTCTCTGTGTCTCTGTCAATGTGTCTCTGTCTCTGTGTCTCTGTCTCTGTGTCTCTGTCTCTGTGTCTCTGTCTCTGTGTCTCTGTCACTGTGTCTCTCTCTCTGTGTCTCTGTCTCTGTCTCTGTGCCTCTGTCTCTGTGTCTACGTCTCTGTCCGCGTGTCTCT